>CAMPQE020000049.1:2812500-4218750 GCA_946902985.2 Meconema thalassinum
GGTATTGTTAATGTGTAATGAAGAAATAGTGCATAATTACCATCATAGACGAGTTGCATACGACAGTTTATGTTCGACGATAATTATTATAACTATTTTATGTTCGAACATAAATATTCATAAATATCTGTCGAGATTTCACCAGTTTTATGTACTGAACAGAGCGCATGGGACGCAGAGAATGCCTTGTATTTGACCGTGGCCTCCTCGATTGCCCTACTATGTCACTAGGCCACGCAGTGACGTTTAAATTACAAGGCCGTGAAATTCAGCGCATCTAATTATCTAATTGGTCAAACAACTGTTTCTTGAGCTGTGATTGGTGGGAGAAACTGTTTCATAATGAAAAATAGTATTATAATGACCATCATTATGATACAGTTCTCTAACATATAATAGTCAGGGTCGAACATAAAGTTTATTAAGAGGACAGCTACGAGCGGTGTGGAATTGTTGCTAGAGACTGTCCTCTTCAACAGGTTCAGACATTCATCACAACCGGTACGGCTCGGATGTTTAGGAAAAATGGTATTTTTATCTTTGCCTCTATTTTGATGCCCGATTGGTTTCTGATGCAAATCAAGTGACTATCGTCAAAATAAAGTGGCTTTTATTTGTCAAATAGCCTACATGTATATTTCGAACATTTTTTTACCATTAGGTCATGTTTTGAGTATTTTTGGTAAGAACGTGATATTTGGGTAGTTTGAAGGCAGCAATCATCCTCAACGGGAGCTAGTGTTTACACAAATAACCACTTAAACATGTATGGTCAGAAAATTAATATGAAAATAGCAATAAAGAATTCAGTTAACAATTTAAACTCGAAGGGATTGTCGCTTGGATTTATGATTTTAAAAACCGGCCATATTTAAACCAGTAATTTTCAGGTGATATTTTGTCTTTTTTGTGTCAAATTTCGTCATTTTTAAGGTGATATTTGCTTGCATATTCGGGCTATTTTTTAGGTGGCCAATGAAGAATTGTGGCAGAAACCACAACAGGGGAAGGTTGAGGTGGTTATAATGGAGATGGATTGGCCAACCACAGCGCTTGACTGGAACCCACAAGGGGGAGAATCTGAGCTTTTGTGCTCCACATCGGAGTAAGTCAAGTGACTCGTAAGGATTACACCTGTCGATTTAAAAATGCCATTAACCAATCAATGTGCTTTAGTCGATTTGAAAATATTAGTGTGGTGTAGGAAGAGTAATTGTTCTTATACCGTATATGAATTGCAGCCATTATATGGGTAACACAAAACCTGTGTATTGTGTTATCATTTGCCATTTGGCATCAGCTAAGCACAGGCCATTAAAGTTAGCTGAAGGTCATGCCTTTGCTTCACAAAAATAAAAGCGATAATATGTAGAAGGTGACTTCCACAATGGTGGAAAAAACATTCTGTCCAATTCCCAGATGTCGCATTCCAGCCACTTCAGTTCCGCCTAACAGAATCTGGAAAAACATTGTTACTAAGAGAAGAGCAGCGCTTAGTTCTGAGCGGAGCAAACAAGTGTGACTGTGAGTTCAACTTCAAACTCCTGTGTCTTATATATATATATATATTTGTCGTGTGGCCTCCTCAGAGGGAGAGTGCAGGTCTTTCTATTCGACGCCCGTGGGCGACCTGCGCGTCGGGATGGAAGGGATGAAGATGAATGAAACTGGGCATGGATGTGGAAGGAATCGGCCGTGGCCTATCAGAAGGTACCGTCCCAGCATTTGCCGGCTGTATTTTAAATAATAGACCTGTTATTAACTGAAATGCTTTACTTGCACGCCACCAACACAATTAAAATGTAAAATTATATCTTTCTCAAAGCAAATGGAATTGTAAACATTTTCAAGTATTATATTCGAAGGATTCTTTCTCTCCAACTGATAAGTCACTGTGTGGTACCGACTAACGTTCCATTAATCGACCACAATTTGCAATCGATAGACAGCTCAAGCAAGGACACAGACCCCTGACATACGTCCGTCCTTGTTTTATTTCAGGAAGCCTAATAGTTTGGAATAATTTAATGAATACCAGTAGTTTTAATTGTCAATCCCAACTAACACACAAACCACTATCGGCATGGAAACTGAAAAACAAAAATACACTGACCGACAACAAAAAACTACCACTTGAAAAATTCTCCATTACTTTCATTGACATCCCAAATATGAAGGCTGTAGGCCTTATAGCATGGAGGTCAGTAGCATCTTTCCACTCGGTTGCTGGATATTTTTGTGGGAGTGATTTTGAAAAATGGGACGGAAGTATGTAAGACGCACTGCCTGGTCGAATGTTTATCACATGCGGATTACTTTGTAATAGCAGAGTATCAAGAAGGCAGTGCGGGAGTAGAATAATATCAAGTAGGCAGTGAAGGAAAAAAAAAGTCAGTCTCTGTTAAAGTAACTTAAGCCGCGTTTACACCAAATTTGCCAACAAATTGTTGCCCACTTTCGTTGACAACATGTTGACAACAACAGTTGGCAACAATGTTGGCGAATATCGAGAATGGTAAGATTTGTTGACAACAGTTCAGCTTATTTTTGGCGCGTTTCGCCAGTTGCATTCTGCATTCCGAGGAACTTGCGGCGATAGCGACAGCGTGGTTTTCATTTCCCGCGAAATGTCATTCCAGGCATAGTTCTTCAGGTTTTTGTTTTTAAAGTCTGGGTCCATCGGGTTCCAGGGAACTGGTTGCTCACTATAGAGCTCGATCAAATTTAGGACATTATCCCGCGACCAATCAAAATCACTTGCACTCGACAGTTCGACACCACAAACAGTACTACCAGCAACAGCCGTTACTAGAGTGAAGCACGTGCGCTGGACACTTGAAGGGGAATTGTTGCCAACATTGTTGCGGGTCACTTTAACCCTGGAGAGGGCGCGAAAGAATAATCACGTGAGGAGGCGCGCACGGTGTTTTCGACCGAGTCGCGAAAAAATAACACAAATGACGCAAAAACTATTTTTATTGTTACAAAACAAGTATATAATAATGAACCAACTTATAAATAATGCTCAAAGTCACTTAAACAATAAAAGATTAACTGAAAAATAAAAGTAAAACTTAACTCATAAACACGCATACGTCATGGGGCGCGCCAGAAGGTTTAGACCGGGTCCGTTCAACAATGCACTCTGGCTGAAACTGAACTGTTTACGCACACCGACAGTGGACGAGTCCAATGTAAGGTACCGAGGGGATGGGAACTAACGGCCCACTACGTTAACAACTATAAACATTTATCTCTGCACCCGGTCGAAAAGACCGTGACGCGCCCCCTCCAGTTAAGTACCGTCAACATTGCTGCCAACAAATGTTAACAACACTCTTGGATCTTTACCGACTGCTGGTTGGTAATGTTGCCAACACTTTTTCGGTGTTGCCAGCAATGTTGACAAAAATTTTGGTACAATTTTTGTAAATGTTGTCAACATTTTAGTTACCGGTACTGGCAGGAGAGTGATGTAACAGCAGAGTATCAAGAAGGCAGTGAAGAAAGAAAAAAAAGTGTCTTGGAATTGTTATGTATTATGAGAATGTAAAAAATAAAAAGATTTTTTGTGTGTTGATGAATGTCACGGATAATAACAACTACTGCAAGGTTGGTATCTTTGTTTCTTTTGCCACTCGTTGGCCTAGGGAATGATACTCAGTTGTTCTTGTGTAATTCAGAAACGAATATGCGCTCGAGGCCTGAAGATGCTCTGATTGAAAACGGTGGCGCGCACATCTTTCCGCCTCAAGGTTGCAGGTTTGTATCCTGGCGCAGTCAGCTGGCATTTGATGGTGCGCAATTGCGAGGGAGCCGTGTGTGTAGTTAAAAGGGACGTAAAACAAATAACATTAATTAACATCTTTCCGCGGGAAACAGCTTCATGTCAATGAATCGCTATTGTTAAGTGAGACAGAGTATTTTGTACGAGGTCAGGGATGAAAGTGGGTACTGGTAATGTACCTGCCGTGATTGAGCTTCTTGAAGAGGTCGTGCACGTGGTTAAAGTCCGGCCTCATGTCCGCCTGCTCGGCCCAGCACTGCCTCATGATGTTGATGGCTTCTGGTGGGGCCGCGCCCTTGCTGACCGAGGGTCGGATGAGTGGCGGCGGGCGCTTTACCTTCTCGATGATCTCTTCAGGAGTGAGAGCCAACATGCAGAAGGGCTCCCCTCGCACCACCACCTCCTGCATGATGATGCTGAAGCTGTACACATCTCCGGCCTGCGAGCCATTCTTCCTGAGGGCAGAGTTGCGCAGCAGCTCCGGGGCTGTCCACAGCAGCTCTGTAACAGAGCACCGACCATGTAACAACAATCAATAATAATAATAATAATAATGCAAAAGTCAACGACAGCAATCAACAGACGAACAAAAATCAAGGAATTAGAAAAACAACAGAGAAAATTTCTGAGAAAGATGTACGGGCCAGTTCAGAAAGAGGGAATAGAACTGTACAAACAGACAGAGACGATTACAAACAACATAAGGAAAAGAAGGGCAAAATTTCATGGACACATACATAGGATGACCGAAGACAGACTGACCAAGAACATTTAGTTAAACTTCACAAGAGGGTTTCCTATGTATAAATTTTTTTAACTACTGAAATTAACGAATTCACCTGAATCAACAGTCGGGAAAATATCTGGAGATGATGTAGTAATAGATGTTTACTCTTCCGCTGTCTGAGACCCGTCCAGCCATCCCAAATAGGATCACTACTTATAAATAGTTGAAATTGCGACTTTGGCATCCTTCTTTTTCAAGGAGTCAGTAATGCCAACCACACGCATTCGGTACTTTATCGCATCCGGCGGACCAATGGTTTTGCCTAGACCAATATTTTCGTCCAGACCAATCGTGGATAGCTAATAGATAACACCCCTGGTTTTTGTCACGCACAGTTGGAGAAGTCACGCATCAATAATCTTTATCCAGGCCAATAGTTTTGCCTTTTATTTCATGTCGTGTGGTGTATTTAGTATTGGACGTGTTGGCAACATTGACAACGGGTATGACGTAGCGTGTGACGTGAATGTAAGATGGCGCGGAATCTCGTAAGAATTAACTGTTATCGGTAGTAAAAGTAATTATTTCCCGTGCAGCAATGCCGATGCGAATCGAAAATGAGCTCCCAGAAGGTATGTGAATCAAATTATATATATATATATATATTCAATATTTAGCATTGTGAAAGTGATATAAAGGAAGGAAACCCTCTCGTAAAGAATTTATGAACATTTTTAATATAGTTACGTAGGCCTATAGTATACTAAAAACCAATTGGGTAAAGGAAACCGTGGAAGAACTCAAGAACTAAACATCTCTACAGAAGACATGGCACATATAGAGAAAAACAGACAACAGAAGTTTGAGCAAACTCCCAAAGAGAGACAACCAGGAAAGAATTGGGCAGAAGAGAGAAAGAAGAAGCATAGTGTAGCGAATATATGAGAGGTTTTTTTTTTTTTTGGGGGGGGGGGGGGGGGGGGGGAGAAGAAAGGGCCAGAATAAAACATGAAAATTGTTTGTGTTGAAACTTAGCGCTCTCCTTATGGGGAATTAACAAATAAATAAATAATGCAAAAATCAATTCCTGAAGATCATGTTGGAATAGCAGGTAATGAAGAGGCAGACAGATTAGCAAAAAAAGGTACCACACTACAACAACCTGTCAGTCAGACTGATTTTGTGTCAGCAAAAAGGATCTTGAAAAATACTATCAAAAACAGGTATGAAGAAATGGCAAAGAAAACAGCAGAAACCAAATTATGGAAGGACATTGATGCTCAATGGGATCAATATAAATTAACACCAAGAAGAGAAGCTGTAGCCTTCTTCACGACTGCCACGACTGCCTTGCAGCTCATCTGAGATCTGAAGAATGCACACTTTGTCACGAACCTGGAAGTAAAATGGATAAGGGGCACCTGCTACATTGCAACAAACTTGATGAGACTGCTAGAACTTCTGGAAACCTCACACAACTCTATTGGAACGCAAGAAAGCTGATGGATTGGAATCCGGACTAGCCATAAGAAACAACAACAACAACAACTCAATTCATGAAGATGACGTTTAAAAGTCAAATTAACCTTTGTTGTTTTGTGGTCCCACTGTACTTATGTGAACCTATAATCTGCTTGCTCATAATTATAAGTACGGTAAATCAAGGACGTTGACACCAAAGAACGCTACACATCTCTGTCCTCAAATGATATGGATTTCGAAAATTACATTCTACAAGAAGAATTGGACATGAAAAGGAATAGACGAAATAAAAGACACGGAAGAAATACTCTCAACCTTTGAAGAATGAGGATTGCCGGACTAGGAAGGAAGTAAAGCCATGAAAGGTGGACAGGAAAGGGATGAAAAGTCACAGGAACGCGGGAGAAATGGGACCCAGCTCAGGAATCCCTCGGTATTGATAACTCCCGTGACCCTTTCAGGGTAGAGGTGCACCATTTGTGGTGGGCTACACACACTCTGCCCACTTACAGAAAGAATGGGGTACCAGTACCATTAAGGTCTGTCCCCTCGAAATATTAAGGTTTATTTAGGAAAGACTAAGGACAATTAAGGCGGGAGAATTAAAGATACCGTACCTCAATACCATCGGGATATTGAGCAAGGGAAAGGTGAAAGTGAGGCTCAGAGGGGCCCCACAGTTGCTAAACCAAGGTCTCACTGGTCCCAAAATGAAGCAATAACAATGACATTCAAGTTAGATAATTATTGGGCGGAGCAGCACTCACCCCTGGCATTCCTCGTAGCCGGACTTAAATTCTGTGCCTCGTAGAAGGCGGGCAGGCCGTAGTCCGTAACTTTTAGCACCCATCGAGCGTCGATCACACAGTTCCGAGATGTGAGGTAGCCGTGGACTCTGATGGGGGAAGAATGGAGGTGCCTCATTCCCTGAGGACATACAATTAATGAACATTCCACAACAACAGCAAATGTGCTGAACACGGATAGTCCACGTTTGCAGTAATATTCTAACAATCACACGTCAACCTTTACTTGCCAAGTATATGCTCTTACTTAAATCGTGTTCGTTATGCTGTAAACAGTAAATTAATATTATTGTTTCATATTGTGCGGGTCCATATTGGAAAACCAAAGATCACAAGTTGCAAAGACTATTCACTATTCACAGCCGACTCCATGGAAGAAGCAAAGAGACGAATCAGCGTATCGAGGTGGCTGTGCAACCATAGAGCAGTGCCCTTGAACAGTTTCGACTTGGGGGATGAGTAACGAGTCAGTACATCAATTTACCCCGGTCTCTCGCATTTATACACTCTCCAATGACAAGCGACTGCTCCAGGATTCGATCTCACAATCGTAAGCATAAGATGCGAAAGCCTATTTACTGACTACGCTGGCCAATTTTGGTTTCGTAATTGGTAGAGGCATGATTTTTTCGCATTAACGATAAACGCGACAAAAAATATTTTATCATTTTAAATGATCTTGTTACGCTGGGGTCTGGCGTTACGTTACGGTGACGGGACGAAATGTTCCTAGAATGCACTGAGGTGTGTAACGTCATAGTAGCAGCCGAGTACCAAGAAGGCAGTGCGAGAACAGAGTTTCAAGAAGGCAGTGCGAGAACAATCAAGTAGGCAGTGAAGAAACAAAATAGATATCTTTACGAATCATATGTTTCTGGTTAATAAAATAAGGGCATTATGTTCGCGAATTAAAGCGATAAGGTCATGTTAAAGTGAAAGTCAATTATTTCGCGATAAGCGCGATATTACAGCGAAATCTGAAACATTTTGTTTCAAGATTATGTATGATAAGAAAGTGAAGAGCGAACAAATATTCAACAAGTTGAAATAATCCAGTCACTGCTAGCATTAAAATTAGTGCAAAAACAGGAATATAATAAAATAATATTGGATGCTTAGGCCTACTAGTAATTTATATAGCCTATCTACCATTCATAATAAATAATAATAATAACACCTTTAATGATTCAATTTAGAATTTAATCAAAGCGAAATTAAAGCGATACAGCAATCTATTTCGCGAAATAGCGCGAAAATTAGTGCGAACAAATCATGCCTCTAGTAATTGGGAAGTAAGTGGCCGGAGCCGTAAATTTGGTACCATTGCAGCATTTCCCTGGAGGTGAAGTTGGTTCCATGGAAAACCCATTCTGAGGTGACCGAGGAGGGACTGGTGACAATCTTCACATCACTTTTCTAATTTATTGTGTTCTTAGAAACAAAATAGAGCAGATTTGAAAGTCATAAATTAGTGATAATATTTTATGCTTGACGGATAATCGCTCAATTCTTAACCATGGAGACATCTGGCTCCCGTGAACTTGGGTGAGTGTGGTATTTTGTCTAACCTGTTTTATTAATGTATGCATTTAAAATGAAGTTGAGGTTTGGAAGGAAGAGGCCGTGGCCTGTCATTCAGATGAAGTATAAGTTGGAAAACCACTTCCAAGATGGCTGAGGTGGAAATTGAACCCCGACGTGGCTGAGTGAACCCCGTTCCAGCCTTCAGACCAGAATTACATTTCTTGGCAGAGCAGGGACTCAAACCCCGACCTCCTGGACGACAGCAAAGAAGGCTTGCCATTACACCAGGAGGAATGCGGCTGTGTCAGAGGAAATACGGAGCAACTTACCGCATCGTGAAACACCAACAGTGTCATTGGTTGAGCAGGGGTATAACTTGGAGTTGCTTCTGGAGGGGACTCAAATCTGAATTGTGGATGCTTTTTGTTTTGTGTTTGTGTTATGCTTTTGTTTTTGAATTTTGCTTTTTGATTTGAGTGTTTTGGGTTTGTCTTCTGCTTTAGCTTTTGAATTTTGCTTTTTGATTTGAGTGTTTTGGGTTTGTCTTCTGCTTTAGCTTTTGAATTTTGCTTTGAGTGTTTTGGGTTTGTCTTCTGCTTTAGCTTTTGAATTTTGCTTTGAGTGTTTTGGGTTTGTCTTCTGCTTTGGTTGTTTTTGAATTGCCTTGAGGGAATGTGGGAAAGCCCTGTAATCACCGGGACTCAAAAACCATTGATCTCCGGACTTCCTGCAGTTTCCAAGATAAACATGAATGAGGTTTCCGCCTTAACATTTGTAGTTGCAGCCTATATAATTGTCCTGATCTGTGTCCAAGGTTGCAGGGTCGACTCCTGGCGCAGTCAGTTGGCAGCCGTGTCTGTGGATTTACTGACACGTTAAAGATCCAGGATTTTTTAAGAGCGTTAAAAATCCCTCAGTATGCCTTCCTTCGGAGGGGAAGTAAAGCCGGCGGTCCCATGTCATAGATTTATGGCATGTTAAAGATCTTTCCACTAATTACACCTGTGTGAAACTAAATTGGATAGGTTAAGAATGTAAACAACGCTCTTAGGTTGCTACGTTCGTTGCCAAGAGCCGACTGCGGTGGCGTCTAGTAGCTAGTTCTGAACTAGGCCTAGTAGTCGTTGACGGTGGCGTTTGGCGGCAAAAGTAGGAACTATTTGAAAATTCAAAGTTGCAGTCTCTACTTGAATTAAAAAACAGATACACACACTAATACAGTCATCACAATTAACACCGGTTATCAGACAGATTCTACACACACCCAAAGTACACGGGGCTACATGACCGCGTTGTCGCAGCCCCTAAACTAAGGAACCAACCAACCAAAAAGATCCAGGAACATTCCAGCGCCCCGACGCATGGCGTCTCTAACTAATAGGGACGTAATAATGTTGTCCCAACGTTCGCACGTGATGTGATAAGATCGGACGGAATTGCGTAGTTGCTAGCATTCTTGACAGTCACCGTGGTGGCCCGTGTTCGATTCCCGACTCTGTCAAGGAATTTATTTCTCGTATGAGGGCTGGAAGGGGGTCCAGGCCTACTGAGATGGGATGGATTCGATTCCTACATTCTGGAAGTGGTTTCCTACCTCTTGGATGGTCTCTCAGTTTAGGGGCTGCGACAACGCGGTCATGTATACCCGTGTACTTTGGCTGTGTGTTGATTGTGATGGCTGTATTAGTCTGTGTTATCGGTGATTCAAGTGAGGACTGCAGACGATCAATTTCAAATAGTTCCTATTTTTGCTACCGTCAACGACAACTAGCTTGCGAACTTGGGTACTAGATGCCATCGCAGTCAGCACCTTGAGGCGAACATTGGAAAGAGCATTAATGGAATCTAACCTACAAATTTAGCTTCACACAATTGTAGTTAGCGGTAGGTTCTTTTACATGCCATAAATCTATGACATGGACCAACCGGCTTTACTTCCCCTCTGAAGGAAGGCATACTGAGGGATTTTTAACGCTCTTAAAAATCCGACGACTTCGGCCGGGTTTGAACCCGCGACTTGGGCATAGAAGTTCAGCATGCTACCGACTACGCCACTGAAGCCGCCTATTTTTCCACTTCGACTCCAGGCTACAAGTACACACACTACTACAAACATCACAGTGACACAGGTTGTCAAGCAGCTGCTACAAACCCAAGTTCACGGGGATACAGTACCACAATGTCATAAAGACTTAAAAAAACAACAATAACAATATGAGAATTGACATCAATCGCCAAGAACAAAATAACGCTCCAAGTAGCGCTGCTTTCCTGAAAGTGCTCGTCATTTTTTAAAATAATTGCCAGGTGGGTCGCCATCTTGCCACTCTTTCATCTCGAGCTCAAAGGCGCGCTATTTATAGCGAAAAGCTCCGTGTATTAAAGGATAGACTGGAACATTCCCTGTCCACAGGTCTTCTCAAAACCGCGCTGAACGAACGAGTCTGAAGGAGTCGCCTCTAAGATGGGGAGAGGCGGGGAACGAGGACGTGACATCTATTTGCTTACATTGGCAGCTGTTATCATAGTAAACCCAGTAACTTAACGTAGGATGTTCTACGACGTTGAGAGCGGCCATACTGAGTCAGGTTTCTCCGAAGTCAGTCCACGAAAATTGTCCTATATTTCAAGTTCCGGGACACTTATGATAGACTACTGTTTCAGAATAACAATAACTTGTAGGAAAAATTCCATTGGTGTTTTATTTTTATTTTTAGGAAGAGTTAACGAGAATCTGATGGCGAAGCGACTAGTGTTCCCTGAGGTCTCGGTAATTCTGGTCTGAGGACTTCCTTCCATTCCCACACAGATACCTTAACTAGCAGAAGTACCCATTCTTCGAACGGTCTTCGGTATTAATAACCAGATGTTATCAATTGATCTACTGTTGCAATGTTTAGGGTCTTGTAACCTGTTTGTTAGCAAAGAAAAATGATTAGCTAAAATGTGCTCTCAAACTAAATTTACCTAACGTGTTCTTCCTGGCGTGAAAATAAAATTGAAAACCTCGTAGACGAATCGCAATACACGTCACATACGAACTGACCCTAACCGTTGTGTCAAGTGCCAAACCACAGGAAGACCCCTTTTATAAATTATAAAGGCTTGTGGTGCATGAAAATTCAGTTTTCTTTAGCCTCCAATGGCCCAAATTCTTAAAATCAGCAAAAAACAGTCTACTATTTCAAATCAGGAATTTTTGAAAATAATGTTGCTGTTTGGAGATATAATAGACCTTCTGTACGATATATCGCACGCGTAAGTCGTGTGAAAAAATCTAGGTTACTCCTTGAACCCCTTAAGCGCATTGATGAATTTTACAGTTTTAGTTGGTTCCGTGATAACCTTTTAGCCATTTGCAACCTTTCACAGAAATGTAATAAATGGAACTGCATTGCGTCTTATAGAAATGGACCTCTGAGATTCAGTTGCCATGGTTACCGCCATGCATTCTTTCATTAATTTATTAAGTGAAATTAGTTTTCTGGGAATATCTCAAAAACTGTTGGTTTTAGGGCGTTAAAATGTGGTTTTCGGGGGCCCTTCCGAGTTTCGTTTCTAACATTGAGGGGCTGAAAATTAGCTTTGTTTCACCCTTCTACGACTATTTCAGCATGTATTTTAAGGGGCTAGGGCCCCTTTTATGAGAGGTACGGAGAAGAGTTACAACAATGATTAGTGTCGTGCCTCTGAAGGATATCTGTATCAAATTTTACGTTGATCCACTCAGCCGTTCTCGAGTTATAAGGACACAAAAAATTGTCCACAGACAAACAAACAAACAGACAGACAGACAAATAATTTATTTTTGCGCGCATCCATCATAAAACAGTCTGAAACGCGCAAATGTACGTGGAAATTCTGAAAAAACAGACAAATTTTCATTTTTATATATAGAGAGATAACGCAGGCTATCAGACACACTATATCCAAAACCCTCAAATGAAACAACCACATGTATTCCGGTGTGAAGAAATTAAACCTGGTGTGTTGTGCGGCACATAAAATCATTACCTATTGATAGGGTGGGGCGACTCACAGAGCATTGCATTCATTGGTGATTCATGTTGGTCGTGTGTGTGGTGGGGATTGCTCTTGAAAGGGGTGAAACCTGGAGGTCATCTGTCACTATTACTACCACCAACGAGTGACTTATTGTTCCAAGAAAATGTGGAAAAAAAAACTTACTCCGCTACAATATAAAACAAATCAAATAAAGAAGTAGCCTATACAGCAAGATAGAACCGATAACAACAACAATTAGAAAGCGAAGATTGCTGTTTTATGGGCACATCTTCCGTATGAATTGAAACGGTTATTTAGTGCCCCATGTTGGTAGCGACAAATGTAACTGTTTCGCTAGCCCACACTGTTGGGTAATAAATGTAATTGTTTACCTTTGCCTAAGCTATGTTGTTTTAATGGGCGCCAAGACCTCAATGCAATGCTGAAATCTAAATTTGTATTTAACAACGTCTAGCTCTGGTAGAACACCGTCAAGAATCTATTCACTCAGATCGTGGTATGATTTGATCATTAACCCAACAAACAATTGTATCAGGAGAAGGAATTGGTCTATATCTAATGCTACCTACTGAAAGCAAAGATTGCATTGTGAAAGAAATGAATTTATTATATAAAACAAGTATAGCAAAATTGATAATAATAAGTATAAAATTTAAATTGGAGCGTTGCGATTTTAATATTACCGATAGAAAATTACGTGAAAACGGAGTCTGATAAATTGATTTTACTCTTATTTCCTAGCTATGAAGTTACTGAAATATGAAATGTAAAACAAAGAAAAATGAGAGATTGCGTATTTCTGCGTCATTTGCGCTTACCATTGGAAATTGCCAAGGCATTTCCCTCGTACTTGCTGATGCTGTGTGCTTCCCACAGTCTCCTGGACGTCGTCATCTCCGTCGAAATATGATGATATTCTGGTAGATTAGATAATTCTATGGTCCGTACATCGAACCCAAACGCTCGTACAACCAAGTTTTACAAAAGTTCGTCGCTAACTCCACTGAACATCGGAGCGACACGCACTTGCGACCGTACTCTGCAAGTGTTTCACAGATTGTCCGTTCCACGGAACATCGGAGCGTCCCCCGCGTATAACCATACTCCGCAAGTATTTCACAGATTGTCCTCGTTTCACGGCGCGTCGAACGATATATGCACCTGTTGGCTCCCCACCATGGTACCGTCTTCCAGCTTACGTTGTCTCCGCTGATTGGTTGAGCACGCCGCTAGTTCCCCTCCTCTGCCTCATTACACTCGGCGCGCGAGAGTTCCGTTTCAACAATTCGCCTTTTCTAGACCTTGCGACCCAGCCTTGCGTAATACTTCTCGACAGGAATCAGCTTGCATTTGAATTCCCAGTGAGTCATGTCTCTCAAATACCCTAACTGACAAAACTCCGTAAAATTCCGTAATCAGATAATTTTCTATAATATCGTCGTTCGTAATAATTTGCTTGATAGCGTTTTCTAAGACATAGAAAACCTATCTGTATGCTTATAATTTTTATAAAATGCTCCGAAAATATCTAAATAATAATTATAATAAATTAATAATAATAATAAATTAACATGAAAAATTATCTTGGCTGAACAATTTGCCGCGTAAATAAATATAGAATGGCTTCCTACTGACTTATGCCAGTTGCATAAAACCCCTCGAAAAACACGTTACATATTCGCCTCGGATCATCGGATGATTTACCGTGACGACGGTCCATTATCCGATTATCCCAGACACGTTAATAAACCCCATCCAAAATACATATTACATAAATGAAATCACCCTAAATTACAGATATATACACTCATAATTTTTCTTCACGCACTTTGCGTCAAAGTTTGTTGTCACTATGGATTGCACTTTGCAACCAGTCCAATGTTTTACATATGGAATAGTGTTCCACGGGTATTTCCGCCTCTCAAATTTCTCTATGTTGGAGAAATAGACATAATTAATGTGTGAGCACTATGTATTTATGATGTCATATCACACGCATTGAAGGTGTTCTGATATATTTATATCACCATAGAACTTCCTAATTTCACTGGAGGTCCCCTCCTTATGGTGACATTTAATTCCACTTATCACCGAGCACACGATCACACTATTGTGGCAGCGCCTCGTGACCATAATACTTAATCTCTCTTTAAAGTAGATTAAATTAATATTGACTTCTGAAAAAAAAAACAGTAAATGCGCATTACATATAACACCAAATATTTCTGTGCCGTAATCGCCCTGTCTTGTTAAGTTCCCGTTAACCATATTCTACTTAATACTAGTTCTCAACACAGACCATTTCTCCTCACACAAATAATACCATTGTACAAATTATCTTAAATTACACACTTACAAATCTTACATGGCGAGGCCGTAAACAGAAATCACGTGTGCTGATATGTATGAGTTTCATGAAGGACTGTCTCGCATTCTGATGGCCCATCTTTTGCCTCGTGGACGCCTTAAGCAAAAATACCCTATACAAGCGCTCCCCCATCTCTTGGAGGCAAATGGGAATTCACCAGCGCTACCAAATTCTGGCCTTGGTGTATCGAGACATTTTAGTGCCCAAGAGCATCCGACAATCCCGTCATATTTCCCTGTACCTTAAAACTCTCATTTACTTACATACTACCCCCCTGTGTGACTTCTGATACGCCTGCCTGGAAGACCATCTCCTCCCACGCACCAAATACCACACTTACTCATTTGATAGGCTGGCTCGCCAGCTAAACATCCTTACTTTATGACACATACTTCCGGAGACTATGTATATTATACGTCCCGTATAATCTGTTTCCCTCACTATTCTCCAGCACATATGCTGTTTTGCCAATACGTTTGGAAACTATAAATGTTTCTGTGTCACCTGCTTCCAACCTTGCAAGTGGCTCCCTTTAAATGAACGTCATCACGTTGCTCTACTAGCATATTTCTCAGTGTCTGTAACGATGCCCTGTTGCTACTGTCCACACATGCACATATTAAAATACCGTCCTCTGCTTTAACCACAGGATAATCCCTACATAAATTAGTGTCCCTCGATAGCATGTCTGCAAGAATGTTATCTTTACCTTTAATATATTTTACTGTGAATTCGTATTCCTGCAGAGCAAGAATCCACCTACTAACTCTGTTAGAACTGAGTTTACAAGTTCTCATATACAGTAATGCATGGTGATCTGTGTGGATCTCAAATTTCCCCCCTACTAAATACATTCTAAATTTCCCTAAACTGAAAACAATACCTAAAAGCTCTAACTCAGTAATCGTGTATCTTTTCTCCGCTGCTGTCAGTCCTCGTGAGGCTAAAGATACAATGCACAGATTACCCTCATCATCTTTCTGACATAATACTCCAGCAATGCCTATATGTGAAGCATCTGTCATAACCACATATTCCTTATCTTTTAACGGATATTTCAGCACTACAGCTTTCTCAAAACCTTCCTTCAGCGCTCTAAAAGCCTGATCATGCTTAGACTCCCATCTCCACCGAGTCCCACTTTTAAGCAAATCCCTGAATGGTTCTACCAACCCTGAGTATTTAAGAACGAACCTCCTGAAAAAGTTGCAAATTCCCAGGTAAGTTTTTAACTGTTTAACATTCTGTGGCACCTCTGCGTTAAGTATCTTATTAACCCTACTTTCTTCTGGTGTTACACCTCTACTCGACACTCTATGACCTAAAAATGTCACTTCTGACTGACAGAATGACGACTTAGACAGCTTCAAAGTGAACCCTGCCTGATCTAACTTCTGAAAAACTATATTTAAATGACATAGATGCTCCTCAAAACTGCGTGAACTAATTACCATATCATCTATGTAAATGGTTACAAACTCTCCTGTGTCATCCCCTAATGCGATGTTTAAAGCCCTAATTAAAGCTGCTGAACTACTCTTTAACCCATAAGGTGTTCTACAAAATTGATAAAGGTTATATTTATGACTAAAAGCTGTAAATGGTCTATCTTCGTACATAAGTGGCACTTGCAAAAACTGGAACTCAAATCTACACAAGTGAAATACTTCTTCCCCTCAAATGTTTGCATTAATTCCTCTATTGACATAGATTTCAGCTGATCTGAACTAATTCTACTGTTAACCAAACGAGCGTCTAAACAAATACGAACAGTGCCGTCGGTCTTGGGTACCGTGATCAAAGAATTAACATATGGACTGTTAGAGTGCTCAATAATCCCATCTTCAAGCATCTGATTAATTTGTGCCTCAACTGCACTCTGATAAGCGAAAGGTACAGGATATCTATGTCCTGTGAATACTGACCTATCAATAACGTTCAATGAATGTGTATAGCAATTGGCCATACCAATGCGATCCTCAAAAACTCTCCTATTACACCATAACACATCATAGAGCCGAACACACTGTTCATCCTCTATATTTCCCTGAAATGCAGCCTCACGTAACGAGTCCTCTAGACTTCCGTTCGTAATCACACTGCCCACAAAACATGGAGAACCCCGCTCTACGGCTGGCGATATCTCATTTAAAGTACAAATCACACCTACAATACTACTCCTCTGAATATGGTCATTGAACGCTACTTCTACTTCAGAATCTCCCCATTTAAATTTCAAACTCCCTACATCATAACATAAGTTACCAGACACTCTACTTAGCCACTCTGAACCCAAGATAACACTGAATACTAAATTTGGAATTACAAGGCAAATCTGCTTCTCTACATGATTATTAATTTTAATGTCTACTAAAACTTGCATAGAAATTACTTTAGACCTCTTCCCAACAGCTGTGATAACAAAAGTGCTTTTAATTGGCATCTCCTCAAAATTTACTCCAGTTCCTTTCATTTTATCATAAAATGCACTACTTATGCAACTCTTCATACAACCACTATCAATTAAAACATCTGTGTACGCCTCGGACACGTTAAATTTAACTATGGGGCTCTTACTACCCACTTCCTGAATAATACCTTCATCATTTAGTTCATGTAATAATTCATTTCTTACATTTAGGTCATAGGGTTCCTGTATAATTGTATGGACAGGGCATGCTACAGACTGAGATTCTGACCTTACTTCGCAGCCTGGTTCGCGTTTAAAGAACCGCTACAGCTGGCCGTAGTACTACTAACTACTAAACTGGTCTGGTTGTTCTGGGCTGTGTTGTCATTGTTTGGCTGTATATTACTACCACTAGGCTGTCCTCTTCCTTGACCCCTATTCTGGTTGTAATTATTGTCATTATAATTTCTCCCTTGATTTCCCCTGAAATCATTGTTTCTCCCTTGATTTCCCCTGTAATCATTGTTCCTCCCTTGATTTCCCCTGAAATCATTGTTCCTTCCTTGATACTGATTACCGTAGCCATTTCCTCTGTTCTGATTTAGCTGATTATTATTATTTCTATTTTGAGCGTTGGCCCCTTCGCCACCGTTCCCTTGAACTTCCTGATGCCTGGCTTCATTAGGTCTATTATTGTTATTACCCTGGTTCCGATTGAAATTGTCCTCATAACCCCCTCTCCCTAGTGCATCAAATGTGCTTAACAAATTTTCTACTTGTGATATAGTCTTTACATTCTGGATACAAGCAGCCTCCTTGATCCTATAGGGAAAGTGCCTAAGTAGCAACCTCACCACATCACTTTCCTCCTTCAAGCCATCCAGATATTTACACACTAATACCTGCCCTAAAAAGTATTCGGTCATGGTGGAGCTTCCTTTAGGGTTATATTTACCACACACTACTCCCTCACGATGCTGCGACTGAATAACCTCATTCCAGAACTTTTCACAGAATTTTATTTTAAAATCATTGATATCAGTAAACTTGTCTCTGTAGACAGCAAACCAATTCCTCGTTTCCCCCACAAACACTTGTTCTAAAATTTCAACTACCTGGCACCACTCAATACTACCATTTTCCAACCTCTCCCCGAATTTATTTTCTATAGTGTTCATGAACTCCATTGGGCACCCCTGTCGATTGCTGAACTTACCCAGTTCTACCTCCCTGTGTGCTATTCACAAAAACTGGCCTATTCTGACTATTTTCTTGCCTGATCCTAGCTTTTAATTTTAATTCTAATTCTGCGATTTTCTCCTCAGCCTTCCTCTCAATACTGTTTACTGTTAATTTAATGTTTCCTTCTGATTCTTCTACTTTATCATATAGCTTTGCTTGTTTCTCCTCAATCTTGCTAATGCTCTCTCTATTACTCTCTCTTAAATCATTTACTTCTGCAACTATTTGTGAGTGGACTTTCTCAATTCTACCCCCCAGCTGTTCCTTAACCTCTTTAGTAGCTACCTGAATTTTGTCAATTTCTCCCCCCAATTGCTTTTTGACCTGCTGTGTTTCCAGTTGCACTAGTTCTTTTAAATTTTCAGCCTGTGTACTGATTCTAATTTCTAACTCCTCCTGTACTTTTCCTAATTTCTTGTCTACATCTGCAATGATCTCTTTAACCTTCTCTTCCATTACTCCTCTGATTTCTCCTCTAATCTGCTCCATTTTCACACTAATTTCCTTGTTGTTCTTATCTAATTTTGCATTATTCTGTTCTAATTTTTTATTTAAAGCTTCTGTACTTTCTTTATTTTCCCTACTGTTTTGTTCTAATTTTGCATTATTCTGTTCCAATTTTGCATTTAAAGCTTCTGTACTTTCTTTATTTTCCCTACTGTTTTGTTCTAATTTTGCATTATTCTGTTCTAATTTTGCATTTAAGGCTTCTGTACTTTCTTTATTTTCCCTACTGTTTTGTTCTAATTTTGCATTATTCTGTTCTAATTTTGCATTTAAGGCATCACTACTAACTTTGTTCTGATACATGAACTCGAGAAGTAAAGTTTTTAATTCTGGTTGGCCGCCTATACTCCCTGTTTCAGTATCGGGATTTACCTCCGCTACCCCGGTACTACCATCACTCGACATACTGCTCGTATCATCACTCTCCAGTTGATGACCACTACGTAACCTCATCTGTCTTTCTTTCTCATCCCCCATAATGATATACACTGATACAGACAAATAACCCCCAAAATACAGGCACAGAAATATATACCCTTCTCCTTCCACAAATGTTATTAGGTTTTCATCCCCAAGTTGTCGGCGACAAATGAAACGGTTATTTAGTGCCCCATGTTGGTAGCGACAAATGTAACTGTTTCGCTAGCCCACACTGTTGGGTAATAAATGTAATTGTTTACCTTTGCCTAAGCTATGTTGTTTTAATGGGCGCCAAGACCTCAATGCAATGCTGAAATCTAAATTTGTATTTAACAACGTCTAGCTCTGGTAGAACACCGTCAAGAATCTATTCACTCAGATCGTGGTATGATTTGATCATTAACCCAACAAACAATTGTATCAGGAGAAGGAATTGGTCTATATCTAATGCTACCTACTGAAAGCAAAGATTGCATTGTGAAAGAAATGAATTTATTATATAAAACAAGTATAGCAAAATTGATAATAAGTATAAAATTTAAATTGGAGCGTTGCGATTTTAATATTACCGATAGAAAATTACGTGAAAACGGAGTCTGATAAATTGATTTTACTCTTATTTCCTAGCTATGAAGTTACTGAAATATGAAATGTAAAACAAAGAAAAATGAGAGATTGCGTATTTCTGCGTCATTTGCGCTTACCATTGGAAATTGCCAAGGCATTTCCCTCGTACTTGCTGATGCTGTGTGCTTCCCACAGTCTCCTGGACGTCGTCATCTCCGTCGAAATATGATGATATTCTGGTAGATTAGATAATTCTATGGTCCGTACATCGGACCCAAACGCTCGTACAACCAAGTTTTACAAAAGTTCGTCGCTAACTCCACTGAACATCGGAGCGACACGCACTTGCGACCGTACTCTGCAAGTGTTTCACAGATTGTCCGTTCCACGGAACATCGGAGCGTCCCCCGCGTATAACCATACTCCGCAAGTATTTCACAGATTGTCCTCGTTTCACGGCGCGTCGAACGATATATGCACCTGTTGGCTCCCCACCATGGTACCGTCTTCCAGCTTACGTTGTCTCCGCTGATTGGTTGAGCACGCCGCTAGTTCCCCTCCTCTGCCTCATTACACTCGGCGCGCGAGAGTTCCGTTTCCACAATTCGCCTTTTCTAGACCTTGCGACCCAGCCTTGCGTAATACTTCTCGACAGGAATCAGCTTGCATTTGAATTCCCAGTGAGTCATGTCTCTCAAATACCCTAACTGACAAAACTCCGTAAAATTCCGTAATCAGATAATTTTCTATAATATCGTCGTTCGTAATAATTTGCTTGATAGCGTTTTCTAAGACATAGAAAACCTATCTGTATGCTTATAATTTTTATAAAATGCTCCGAAAATATCTAAATAATAATTATAATAAATTAATAATAATAATAAATTAACATGAAAAATTATCTTGGCTGAACAATTTGCCGCGTAAATAAATATAGAATGGCTTCCTACTGACTTATGCCAGTTGCATAAAACCCCTCGAAAAACACGTTACAGAATAATGACAGGAATGTTCTTAAACCGAAGATCTCCAAGTTGAAAGATATGAGACAAGTGGGCATTATGGAGGACTGGCGGACCGCACTTTCCCCAATAGGTTTATAATGAGACACTTAAGGAGAAAGGTTGTTATGTTTTTATTTCAACACTGTTTACATTTCAGTTAGAATTCCAAATTCTACGTTCCCTAACTTAAGAAAGCAATCACTGAAAATTGGATCATCATAAACACTCACCGGTTATTCGATATTTATGAAATTATACGATTTGAGTACTCATTCCTTTGATTTACTGTTTCTGAAATCCATGCAAAATGATAAAGAAAAGACCTTAGAATGTTAAAATGACATGAAACAGGCGTCACAGCAGCCAAAATGTGAAGTGGACAACATTTATGGAGCGTATTTTCCCACAGCAACAGTATCTGCAAATCGCACACTTCGTACATTTTCTTAAAATACATTTTTATAGAAATTATAAATGACACACCCCTTACTTGCAGAACGGCCAGACCCATTTGCGATATAACCCAGATGAATGTTTAGAGACTAGAAATGATACACTTTTTCACTTTTAGGTAACAACTTCTATTAACAAACATTTAAGTTTACGCATTTACATAATACCAAAACAACAAACACAACTTTAAAAACAAGATATAGAAACATCAATAACCCCAAAAAGTACTTGCCTTATTATTAACAGTCCGTCACATTCATAGTAATCCAGCACCAACCCAGGTGACAATAACATACACTCATCAAGATAATTTCTTCACGTTACGTCGACTCGTATTTACTTCACTTTTTAAATATTACCAATAGATTCCGTACGATGCTCAAACACGTCTTAAATACATGTCAAGAAGTCAGGATACATTATTTCCTTAAATAATTCAAGACCTTTCCAAAACAACTTTTCAAATAGCTCTTGAAGTCTCCAATATTACTAAATGTTACCGCTCGATACGTAAACATCCCTTAGTACACGTCCAGACGTCAGAATCCATTTCTTCATGAAACAATTCATGACTATTCCCTCAGCAAACTTAATAAGACGTGCGCTCTCTTTCAAGCCGGCTCGTATACTCTTCCAAATGTACCAATCGTTACCAGGGCCGGATTTACCGTAAGACAAAACAGGCACGTGCCTAGGAGCGCCGCAAGGCGCCCCTTCGGTTAGGCAACCGGCAATGATAGGTACTGGAAACGCCCCGAAGGGCACCGCCCTTTTTGCTACGGCTTTAAATGTGCTAAGTTAGGATTATAGCAGTATACATGCTAAAATAAATATTGAGAAATGTGCAGAGAGATTTAGAAATAATATCGTGTCTTTGTCGCATGCCCTTCCACTTCGCTCTTCGTTATGCTGCTCGACGCCCTTTCGTCCCGACAAGTGTGAGAGGGGGGGGGGGGGGGGAGAGGCGGGTGAGCGGAGCTGTGCTGCGCGTGCTGTTGTTGCGGTAGCTGGGTTTGCTTGCATTGTAGTAGCATTAAAGTGCCCCGCGCCCCACCCCCGTTGCCTGTCCTGTGTGCGAGTTGGAGCTTGCGTTGTGTTGTTTTGTTGTGATGTGATCTGAAAGCAAATGTTTTAAACTATGGGCAGCAAAAAGTTGTCTGGTTACCAAAACCGTGTCCGCAAAGTTGAAGAGGATAAGAAAGCCGAGGTTACACTATCAAAATGTCGGAAAATAAATGAAATGTTTAGTGCGCGTGTGAATCCTACACCTCCAACGACAAATTCGGATAACAATTCTTCCTCTGTGGTTCACGACATTGACTGCGATGGTGTTCAGCAACTTGAGGTAAGCTACCGTACACGAATTACTTTACGCAAAGTAGGCCTTTCCCAATAGGCGATTCCTTGATACACTGTTGCACAAAGTGACATACGTAAAAACTCAGACTTGTTTCGAGGCTTGTGATCGAAATTTTAAAGAAATTTATTGCCCGCGTACTAAAAATCCTGTCAGTGACTCGGTGGTCGGCACGATATGACGCCTGTCAAGCTCTGAGGGAAGGCTGGTGTGGCGTCGTGGCAGCTCTTGAGAGTATAGCCAACACGAAGACTGAAATCAAAAGGCAAACGCTCGAAGTGAAGCCAAAGGCATCTTAAGCAATATCCTACAATTAGAAACTGCTTTCCTAGTTGTTTCCTGGAGTACCATTATATATAAAAAGATTTAATATTGTCAGGCAGAAGCTCCAACACTAATTTGAGCACTGTGGTAGAATGTTACGCTTCGTTAGCGGAATTTGTGCAAAGTTTAAGAGATAATTTCTATGTCTATGAGAAAGAAGCCAAAGAATTAAGCGGTATTGCTCAATATTCCTACGACCTAAAGAGAAGACCGGAACGAAAGACTAGGAATGATGAGACAAAGCAAGGAGAATATGTACCGACAGAGGGCTCAGAAAATTTTGGCGTCAATGTATTTTATGTAATTCTGGATGTACTAAGTGCTGAGCTTAAGAGGGGAAGTGAGGCTTACACAGTCCTCCATGAGAGATTTTATTTTCTAGAAAACCTGTTAGACTAGATGGACCAATTATTAAAAAATTCGCTGACGATCTCTCAGAAATGTATGTGGATGACTTAGAAAGTGCACTGGCTGACGAGTGCTTGCATTTAAAGGAGCATTTAAAAATTGCAGATTTTAAAGGTAAGTCAGCCTCTGAGCTCAGCACTTTCCTTCATGAAAAAGATTTACACGATATGTACCCGTACGTAAACATTGCTTTACGGATACTTCTCACCATTCCAGTTACCAATTGTTCTGGAGAAAGATCATTTTCGGTACTGAATCGCGTCAAGAACTATTTGCGGGCAGTCACTAAAGAAGAAAGGTTAAACTCTATTGCACTCCTAGCGATTGAAAAAGATATGAAGATAAACTTGAACTGCGCTGCCATAATTAATGAATTTGCCGAAAAGAAGACAAGAAGGAAACTTTTGAAGTAGTTCTCGTTGTGCTTGAGGCAGGCCCCGTTATGTCTTCATTCATGTTTTTAATCTGCACTTTAATTTCTCTAAAACATATTGCAGGAAGATATGCAGTTGGCCTTATTTTAATTTTAGAGGCGCTTTGGTCAATTTAAAATGTCGTTCGTACCACTGCTCTTAATGAGTTTTAAAATTAGTGTGTGCTCTACTATTGTTTTACCATATTTCGTGCTACCGCAGTTCATTCAGTTACAGAAGTAAATAATGTTTTTATTTTTGAAGCTACTCTTCTCTTTTGTTGTATGAATTAAGGCTAGACATTATTTTTGGAAAGGGTATTCATAAAGTGTTTTGGTTGCATAAAAGTTAAACTGTTTCATGTAGTTTCACTCCAAACTGTTATTTTTATTGAATTGACTATTTTTCCCTGCGTAAAAATTCAAGCATAAACTTATGCTGTCAGGCATATATCTGTTTCTTCTTTTTTCCGAACCTTACCTCATGCGAGTGGCTATGCCTTATCATAAAAATCGGGGAGGGGGGCTCAAGTGAGGAGGGGCGCTCAATGGAGAGGTGCCTATACCGTAACATTGGGCAAATCCGGCTCTGATCGTTACTGCTTTAATACAAATACATGTCTTAGTACATGTCAAGATGCCAGAATCCTTTTGTTCCTTACAATAATTCATGACTATTCCCACAGTAAACCTCTAGACGTCTTCTTCCTGTCATGGCTCCCAGAGCTCTACTCTCTCTACTCCATGCCATTCACGGCGACCACAATTCTTACAAGACAAAATAAATATAACATTTAATGTTAATGCTCCTTCCCAGGCCACTTGGATTCCTAAACGGGACTCGCAGCCAAACTCTTCAACGGAATCTTTCCACGGAGATCCAATTCAAACATTTATATTACAAGTTCCAAGCATCCCTCATACTTGACTATCAAATAGCAACTAAACAAACGATGATCACCTCGGCGTTCGCTCTCTGGACCAGGACACCAATAACATACAGTCGAAAAGACGAACACAAGATCTTACCTTACGGTGCAGCTCTCCAGCGGGAAAACAGAGAACTGAACATGTCAAAGCAGGCAGCAATTACTTACACATGCGCCAATAAGCTGTTAGGGTAAAATGAGACGAAATATCGGCTCAATAGATATTTATGAAATTAGAGTGTAATTCGTCACTGCTAATGTCTATTCTCTTTCATTTGAATGTTCATTTGTCACGATCGGTCGCTTGTGAGCGCCGCTGGAGGGATCTATACTACTGAAATAATATATATGATGATGATAACATCAAAGACAAGAATAGTTTCAGAAGGATGGTGAAAAGCTATTAAGGTTTTATGGTGGAGACAGAACCCAGAGGACAGAGGCCCTTTAACAGTGAACAAGACGTAAAAAAAAAAAAAAAAAAAAACTAAATTTGGACAACTGGGATTGGTTGGTTCTTAACTTTAGGGCCTGCGACAACTCGGTCATGTAGCCCCGTGTACTTTGGGTGTGTGTAGAATCTGTCTGATAAGGTGTTAATTGTGATGACTGTATTAGTGTGTGTTATCTGTTATTTAATTCAAGTAAGGACTACAGACTTTTGAATTTTTCAAATAGTTCCTACTTTTGCCGCCAAACGCCACCGTCAACGACTACTAGGCCTAATTCAGAACTTAGCTACTAGACGCCACCGCAGTCGGCTCTTGGCAACGAACGTAGAAACCTAAGAGCGTTGTTTACATTCTTAACAATTTAGCTTCACACAGGTGTAATTAGTGGAAGGTTCTTTAACATAAATGTATGACATGGGACCGCCGGCTTTACTTCCCCCTCCGAAGGAAGGCATACTGAGGGATTTTTAACGCTCTTAAAAAATCCGACGACTTTGGCCGGGTTTGAACCCGCGATCTTGGGCATAGAAGCTCAGCATGCTACCGACTACGCCACCGAAGCCGCCCAACTGGGATTTAAAAGTCTGTTTGTCCTTGTTGTCATGGTAACTTCAACGTGTGCGATCTAACTGAACTTAGGCCTAGATGTTGCGATGAAAAGCAAACACATCCATGTTAATAAAAAGAAGCTCAAGGAATCACTCGGAGTGTTGCAAAGCTCGCCTTTGACTCCTTTAGAAGTCAGAAGGTAGCATGAAAACAAAAGGGTTTTGACTCCTCGAAGAATGAGGGTATCGGGAGAGATGTGAGACATGGGCGGGACAATGAAGGACACCATAGACCTCGTATACTCTAATAGCCTCGGGGTCGGAAGAGTTGAGCAAGGGAGGCCAATAGGTTACAAAGAAAGAGGAGAACGGCACGAGCTCAGCTGTGGTCCCGTGGTCGCCAGGCTACGTCCCACAACTGCGTCTGTGTTCATGGGTTCGATTCCCACCTCTGTGGTTTCCCATTTCTGCTCCAGGGAAATGTTGTTGATTCTTTAGTGGCTTTGAGACATCGTGGTGGGTATTGCAGACCCGTGTACTGGGGTGTGTGTAGAATTTGTCTAATACCCTGTGGCACAGTGATGTGTGTATTTGTAGTAGGAGGCAGCCGTGGCCTTAAGTTAGGTACAATCCCGGAATTTGCCAGGAGTGCAAGTGGGGAAAGTACTTCCAGGATGGCTGAGGTAAGAATCAAACCCGCCTCTTGTCAGTTTTGCCTCGCGAAGCTGAGTGTAGCCCTCAGACCGGTGACAGCCAACAATGCTAGAGGCCATTCGACTATGATATTTTTGTTTCGTTTCGGAGCACGTCATTTTAACTGTTTCCTTTTAACCCAGTAGCCCAGTAGATGGCGTTGTTCTTTTCTCTCGTTTTCAATTTCCAGCGTCGACTTAGGTTGGAAACTCCGATGTTCGATGAGTTTTCTCTTCACATGAGATCTTTGCGTGTCTCGCTCCTTTTGTCATTTTATCTTCGAGAAAAGTGAAAATGCGATAAATTAATTGAGTTGCCGTCACGTGCCCATAAAACGTAATCAGTGTTTTCGGCATCGCGTCAGTAAATATTAGGCACAGAGTCTCAGCCTGGCGGATCCCGAGCATATTACTGTAGTTTGAACAAGACCGACTACAATCCTCACACCTTAATGTACAAAATACATGGCGGCGATAAATGCCCATACAATAGCTAAGGTCATGTCATCGGGCTTGTCACAGTTCGTGTAAATTAGTATTTTAACTCACCCAAGAGCATAAAAGATATCACAAGACGAGGTTAGGTTCTGAAGAAATATGCATCAATAATTTAGACTTACCTGAATTAATACATCTCTCTCTCTATATAAGAATGAAAGTTTGTCTGTTTTTTCTGAATTTCTACGGAAATTTGCGTTATTTACGCGTTTCAGACTGTTTTATGACGGATGCGCGCGAAAATAATTTTTTTGTCTGTCTGTCTGTCTGTCTGTTTGTCTGTCTGTGGACAAATTGGTTGTTCCCTTATAACTCGAGAACGGCTGGGTGGATCAACGTAAAATTTGGTACAGATATCCTTCAGAGGCACGACTCTAATCATTTATGTAACTCTTCTCTGTACCCCTCATAAAAGGGGGGTCCACCCCCTTAAAATACTTGCTGAAATAGGCGTAGAAGGGCGAGACAAAGCTCATTTTCAGCCCCTCGATGTGAGAAGCAAAACTCGAAACCACATTTTAAGGCCCTAAAACCAACAGTTTTTGAGATATTCCAGAAAATCAATTTCATTTAATGCAATAATGAAAGAAAGTAAGTCGGTAACCATGGCAACAGAAACTCACAGGTCCATCTATTGCTGTAAGACGCAATACAATTCCATGTATTGCGTTGGTTGGTTGGTTCTTAAGTTTAGGGGCTGCGACAACGCGGTCATGTAGCCCCGTGTACTTTGGGTGTGTGTAGAATCTGTCTGATAACCGGTGTTAATTGTGATAACTGTATTAGTGTGTGTTATCTGTTTTTTAAATTAAGTACTGCAACTTAGAATTTTTCAAATAGTTCCTACTTTTGCCGCCAACCGCCACCGTCAACGACTACTAGGCCAAGTTCAGAACTTAGCTACCAGACGCCACCGCAGCCATTTATTACATTACTGAGATAGTTTGCAAACGGCTATAAGGTTATAACGGAACTAAATTAAGCTGTAAAATTCATCAATACATATAATTCGCTTAAGGGGATCAAGGGGTCCTCTAGATTTTTTTCACGCGATTTACACGTGCTGGTGTGGTACGGAAGGTCTATTATATCCATATCCTTATATTGTTATATTATTATTATTATTATTATTATACTACGGCGTACAACGACGTGACAAAGCTTATTTTCAGCCCCTTGGTGTCAGAAAAAAAACTCGGGGCCCTTAAACAGCCGTAAAAGGTCCCCGAAAACTACACTTTAAGGCTCTAAAACCGAGAGTTTCCGAGATATTCCCAGAAAACTAATTTCATTTAATAAACTAATGAAGGAATGCAAGCCAGTAACCATGACAACAGTGTCTCAAAAAGTTACATCCAACTTTCCATCTATTTCTGCAAGAAGTAATGCCACTCCATTTATTAAATTTCTGTGAATGTTTGCAAATGGCTATAAGGTTACCACGGAACAAAAAAAAACTGTAAAATTCATCAATGCGCTTAAGGGGGTCAAGGGGTACCCTAGATTTTTTTCACAAGACTTAAACGTGCGATATGTCGTACACAAGGTCTATTATATCTTCAAACAGCAACATTATTTTCAAAAATTCCCGGTTTGAAATAATTTATTTTTTATTTTATTTTTTTGCTTTTAGGAATTTGGGCGATTGGAGGCTAAAAAAAACTGAAATTTCATGCACCACAAGCCTTTATAATTTATTAAAGGGGTCTTCCTATGGATGCGGACTTGACACAACAGTGAGGGTCAGTTTTTATGTGACGTGTATAATTGCGTTTCGTCTACGAGGTTTTCAATTTTATTTTCACGTCAGGAAGTACACATTAGGTAAATTAGTTTCAGAGCATATTTCAACTAATCATATATCTTTGTCGACAAACAGGTTCCAAGCCCCTAACCATTGCAACAGTAGCTCAATTGATTACGTCTGGTTATTAATACAGACGACCGTTCGAAGAATGGGTACTTCTGCTAGTCTAGGCTATATACTGCTCACGTCGAATTATAGATTTCTTCGTCTTCACCCAAGGGACAGCTACAATAGCCTCGCTCCTTTTGTGGTCGAATAAGACGCCTTTTAACGAGTTATCGCGATTTCTATTTAGCCTAAGTTCAGTAATTATAGATGAATGGTTTGAACGAACGTGTCACGGACAGCTGAACATCAAAGGCCGTGTCTGCAAATAACATGACGTGTTGCCATGGCGACCGCGCGTTCGCTCGCTGCGGGAAGAAGTTGATCGAGGCCCGGAAATAGTCGACACAGAGCGATTACTCCCGTTTCAATTGGACCGAGAATGAGATGCGATCAATTTATAGGCTACGTGATCGTGAGAGCTAACATTTGCCTGGAGCTGAAACCAAGGAAAAAAAAAAAAAACATCTCACAATTGTTCAGCGTTGGGGTTGGAGTCCAGTCGCTCACCGAGTCTGACCCCACGGCCTAATTCTGCACCTTAGCAAGTGGAGCTACCGCGATTAGTTTCCTGACAACAACAACAACGATGACCACGAATTGTTTGATTCGTTATGCCTAGGCTTGCCATACGTCCCGGTTTGACCGGGACAGTCCCGGTATTTCGCTCTCGTCCCGGTGTCCCGCCCGGTTTTATCAATGTCCCGGAAAACGGTTGTAACTTGTAAAAATAATGAATTTATGTGCTAACGAATCTTTTATGAATCGGTGATTTTTCAATAATCAACATCGTTGACTATCGCGCACAGCGTCAAAATGCTCAGATGTATTGTTAACTCTTTAATTAATTGTTGTTTTAGTTTGACAAAAAACGTTTCTTTTGTAATTGTTTTTGTAGTTAGATAAAAAGTTGTAGTGTTTCAAAAAATAATAAGACTTAGTAATTGTTCAATTAAACAATTTTATGAAGTATTTTAAATTGTATTTTATTAACACTTCTTTCTTGATGGTAGACCAGAATGAATTATCATTAAAAAGGAAAAATTATATATTTTTATGTAGCAAAAATTCCTTTTTCATTTTTAAAAGGTGTGTAGAACTAACAATTTAGGGTGCCAGATTCCCCCCTCCCGTCACTTGCGAGGCTTAAAACTCACCATTTTGCTTCTAATTTATAAAAAAAATTCTCGGCCCCCCACTCTGCTGGGGGTATGGAACCCCCCCATAAGGTCATCCCATATTAATGTGTCCCGGTTTCACTCACCAAAAATATGGCAAGCCTAGTTATGCCCAACTAAAGGAACGTGTTAGAACATTTTTAGCCTACTTTTCACATTTTGCAAAAATGGGGAAAAAGTAGACTTATGAGATCGATCCGGGCAAATGTGTGTCTCTCTGTGTGTCCCCCCCCCCCCCACCCACTATCAACTCCTAAACGGCTGCAGCAATCGAAACCAAATTTGGCATGAGTAAAGATCTGTACCTGAATATCTCAAGGCCATATTTGAAAATCATGTCAGTGCTACCAACTGCCGAAAAACCGCAATTGAAATTTGAGCTCCATGTTGGATATCCTGGAAGGTATGCATGGGAACCATTCCAAAATTGGCACACATATAGATACTAATATTTCAGTTTAATTTCCAGGAGGCCATACATGACAGTGTTGCCAACATGATTCTAAGCCTGCTGATAGGTCAAATTTTAAAATGTATGTAACTTCTATACTAACAAATCGATTTCATCCAAAATTGGCACAACAATAGATCATAATATTTCAGATTATTTCTGACCAACAAATTTCGATATTACCAACTTAATTTCGTCATTATTATAGATTAATAGATTATAGTTTAATCATTGGCATGAATCTTAAATTTTAAGAAAAGTAGGATCTTTAGTTCATCACGGAACTTCTTGTTAGCAATAATATCTCTTTGTTCTTCTGTCCATCCTGAGTAGGTTTCCCGGCTAATTTGTGTCCCTTTATTAGGATTGTTCTATTGCGAATGATTTCTCCGTTAGTCCCCATGTCTTCTAGGCCATGTGTTATTTCCTCCAGTTAATCTTCCGTGCTAGGTTTAACCTATTCTGCATTTGTGACCGTAACATTTCAGTGTGTGATTTCGGAATACTTTGATAGATTTCACGCGGCTTTTTTTAATATTATTATTATTATTATTATTATTAGTCGCCTTCGCGGTGTAGTGATCAGCGTGCTGAGCTGCCACCCCGCAGGTCCGAGGTTCGATTTCCGGCTCTAGCACGAAATTTGAAAAGTGTTATGAGGACTGGAACGGGGTGTATTCAGCCTCGGGTGATTCAAATGACTAGAGGGAGTTCGATTTCAGTCAACCTCCAAGTGGTTTTCCGTGGTTTCAAACTTCGTCTCCGGGCAAATGTCGAAATGGCCACGGCCTATCCCTCCCAATCTTCCCTTCCTTCATGAGGCCCCTGTTCGCTTTGTAGGTGAGGCCACCTCGTCCCACCTCCCCAGTTGTATCCCCGTACCCGATGTTACAAGCTCTAGAACACTGCCCTCGCTGAGCCATCCCTGGAGGGTAAGTCGACTAAAGGAAAATATTATTATTATTATTATTATTATTATTGGGGGTGTTGTGGTGCAGCAGTCAAGCTGTTTATCTCTCACCAAGGTGGACCGGGTTCGATTCCCAGTCAATGCATGTGAGATTTTCGAAGTGAAATGCCATGTCCTGTGGTTTGGATTCCACATAAAAAGGAGGTCCCGTAGCTCATGACCGCGGAATTAACGGTCACGAAAAACTAGAAACGTCTTTTCTTCTTTCATCATTAAACGCTAAGATGTGTGTTTGCTAAACCAGAGGGAGTTAGAACAGAGCAACCTTCATTTCTATTCCACCTGGGACATAATTTTGGAATTACGATATGACGGTAAATAAAGAAACAGACAAACAAACAATGATCCGTGGAATTTAACTTGCCTAATAGCCTAATTTACTGTTCCTTTTAGTTAATCAGCCGCTCTGCGTCTTTCTTTTTCATCTCTCTCTTTGGTTGTTCTTTTACTTTAAGATTTTATCACTGGTTTAAAAATTTCATAGGCGGCTTCGGAGGCGTAGTCGGTAGCATGCTGAGTTTCTATGCCCAAGGTCGCGGGTTCAAACCCGGCCAAAGTCGTCGGATTTTTTAAGAGCGTTAAAAATCCCTCAGTATGCCTTTCTTCGGAGGGGAAGTAAAGCCGGCGGTCCCATGTCATAGATTTATGACATGCAAAAGAACCTTCGACTAACTACACTTGTGTGAAGCTAAACCTGTAGGTTGGGTGTGATTAATGCCGTTAAGTTCCAACGTTCGTCACCAGCCGCTGGATGCGATGGCATTTAGTAGTAGCCAAGTTCACAGCTAGGTGTTGTGGACGGTAGCATTTGGTAGCAAAAGTAGGAACTACTTGACATTGATCGTCTGAGTCTTCATCTGAATTACAGACAACACACACTAATACAGCCACACAATTAACATAGATTCTACACACACCCAAAGTACACGGGGCTACACGCAGTCCCTAAACTAATAAGGAACCAACCACCAAAAATTCCATACTCATTTGCAAAATTGTATGAATTAGTCAATTCTTTCTGAGGTACTATTAGAAACGATCTGCTCCAGAAAGAGCTCTTGAACTGTAGCACGTAATAAGCTAAATCGTATCTCAATTTTGTCATTTCCCCGAGAAAAAAAAAGAACGGGAAACACAAATGGTTATTTACTAAGTTTTGGACACCATTCACTGGCTGTATTTATATGGAACAGAGTCATAATACTGTAGTTTAGACATTAAATTAAATAATATTGTCCACTCTAGGTCCTTTTACCACCTCAGAGCCCTCAGGCCTGTTGTTAGAAGGTGCGATTTGTACCAGGACCTTCCAAATCGTCTCAATATTACACAAAAATATCCTGCATTTCGTGAAATGTCAACGGAAATATATTTATTAATAAAAGGACAAACTACAGCTATGTGAGCCCTTTACGCTTGTACAAACAATACCCAAAAACAGGGGAAAGATATTACACATACCATTTGTTTATAAAGCGCGTTTAAACAAACAAACAACACATGCGAGAGTTCTAGTTAGCCTATTGCTCTGTTGTAACAAAACACGGATGTGATACGAGTCAATGAACTCACAATACAACCTGCAATGTGCTGCTCAGGTGGTGAAATGTTCAACTTCTAGTGACAAACCACGGCCGTGGAGAAACAGTGCACACACATCGAATAGAAATTATAATTAATCCTCGAGGAAACGGAAATTGCTGCATTGCAGAAAGCCTGAATATTTTCACGAACAGCGAAATGTAACTTTAACTTTATATCTTCCCCGAGATAAACAATGGATTGCTGCAAAGAGATGAGTCTACGTATTTACTTCGGTCTTTAAAGAAATCGTGAAATTTTATTTAATATTAATTTGTTCTTTTCTTTATACTTTTTGCTATATTTATGAATAACAAACACAATACATACATAAAATAGATAATAAATTAACAATAAGTAGACTAATAAAATTAAAAATAAACAAATATCACAATTAACCAATAGGTTATTGAACAATACATAAATAAATAAAAACAAAGAATAAATATTAAATACCGTAATTAAACGAACAATAAACAAAATAATTAAACAATAGATAAAGAAACAAACGGTAAATACTTTTAAATATATAAGTAAATAAAAAATAAACATTGTATGAATAATTAAACAATAAACAGTGAACAATGAATAATTTAACACTATGTAGATTATGAACAATAAATAAACCATATATAAGCTAATTAATAAAAAAAAATGCATAAATAAATAGGCCTACAGTAAATAGCGAGTAATAAACCGTGGTGAGTGGTTTTTACGTTTGAATAGGTCAGGAGTACTCACCCTGACGAGGTCGGTGAGTAGCGACAGTCGGAAGGACCAGTCCAGTTTGATCTCGTCCTGAACCAAGACGTCCTCGAGCGAGCCCCGACTGCACCACTCAAACACCAGGGCGGGCCTGGCGGGGTCCGTGAGGCAGCCAATGAGCGGGTTCATGTTCTCGTGCCTCAGCCCGTGGAGCTGCAACATACACCCTATTATGGAGGCAGATGACCTAGTAGTTCCGCCCTTTAAAACAACAATAACTAACTTTAAAAAAAAACTTCTTCCGCTTTTCCCAATTACTTGGGGTCGCCGGAGCCAAACAAGCTCATTTTTGTTTTGGGTGGGGATTTAAGGCCGGATGCCCTTCCTGACGCCACGTGATTTTTCAGGTGAAAATTCCACCCCGCTGTCACCGGAATTCGAACCCCGGCCGTCCGGGTGAAAGACGAGCAGCTAAGCCACTGCACCATCACGCTCCCAACAAAAACTAACTAATAAGACCCTATTATTATTATTATTATTATTATTTCAGATCCTATTATTAGACCCCATTATTATTATTATTATTATTATTATTATTATTATTATTATTATTATTATTATTATTATTATTATTGTTAGTCTATTAGACCCTATTATTGAGGCGTGGTGGCGCAGCGGTCAAGCTGTTGCCCTCTTACCAAGGTAGACCGAGTTCGATTCCCGGTCAATGCACGTGAGATTTTCGAAGTGAAATGCCAAGACCTGTGGTTCGGATTCCACGTAAAAAGGAGGTCCCGTGACTCATGATCGCATGATCACGTAAAACTAAAAGCTTCCTTCCTTTTAACCCTATTATTATTATTATTATTATTATTGAGACATAACACATTAATGTAATATCAATAGTATTTAATAAATAAATTAAATTATTATTATTATAGATCATATTATTATTAAACCCTATTACTATTTTGCATCCAATTATTAATATTAATATTATAGTGGCTACCGCGGCCATTAACGCAGAGCTATTACAATAACACAGGCTATCCCACACCCAAATACACAGGGCTATATGAACACGATATCACAATGAGGAACAACATCGAAGTGACAGTAAACTGCACAAGTCTAAAGCAATTGGGCTTTATCTAGGTAATCTGTGATGTAAACCTTCGGCTCTACCACCGCAGCGCGCCACGCGGCCAAGTTGATAACTCTCAGGAAATGTATGTTAGCAGCGCTCTGTCTCGCCGCCATGAAGCGAGGTCTGGCCGGGAGCACATCTCTACCGACAATTCCAAGCGAGTCACCTTACTGAGTTCATCGGACTGTACGGTTTTTGGCGTAGAATATTAGCCGCTACCGACTAAGACCAGAATCTTGGCGATTCTCTGCTTTGTATCCACATGCAAGACGTTATGTTTCCAGCCTCTCGTATGCGTCATACGATGTAACTTAGTTTATAAGCCCAGCTCGGCGCCGGAATTAATGTTGTCAGTTGGGTACAAACTTACCCATTAGGATATGATGACTTCAGCGTGACATGAATTGTATGATTCATCATGCGCGTCTTTGGGTTTACTATCGCAGCCCACTGGCGATTTCTGATCCTACTGACAACCTCAAATAATTAATTATATAAAACATAGAATACTAATTACTAATGTAGCCACGATGTAAGGCTAAGAACCGAGTGGTAAAATAGTACATTATGTAACGAGCCTATAATGGCAATAATTAAGACACGAACATGTTTATATTCCATACGAGTGTAGATATGGGCTTAACCGATATTTTGGGATATCTGTGACTTTGTCACAGGAATCACGTAGGTTTAAAAGTAAAATGACGAGGCTAGTTGCCAAGATTGGAAGTATGCAGAGCTTATTTTGTCACAGATACTTCGGTGACAAAGTAGCAGGCTATGATTTATCGACCATCTCTAATTACCAATAATTTAGACACGGTTAATGTATAAATAAGAACTGATTGGCGAGAAGATACCACTACCCAGAATATTCCGCAACATGGCGTAGACTTGTCAGAGGTGTCGTCAATCAGAAAATTCGCCCCTTTAAGCAAAAGCAACAATAACTGAGCTTATAAATCCAAATGTCTGAGGAATTATCGACACGTAAAACTCCCGTCAACTTCTTGGCTTGTCACCTTAAAGATCTGGGTTCGATTCCCGGCTCTGTCAAGTCATCCTGGAAGTGGTCTTCCGTGGTTTCCCACTTCTACTCCAGGCAAATGCCGGGGTGATACCTAACTAAAGGCCACGACCTCTTCCTACCTCAAGTACAAACATCACAAGGGCAGATGACTTCGTAGTTCCGCCTCTTGAAGCAATAATAACCAACTACAGACATCACAGGTTATCAGACAAGTTTTACACACACCCAAGTACACGGGGCTACGTGACCACTATGTCGCAAAGCCCCTAAAACAATCAACAACAACAAACTCTATTCCCGGCGGTCTGTTAAGAAATGTAATTCTGATCTGACACAGAACAGAGAAGATTCGATTGTTACTTAGAAGTGACTTCTCCCGGTTGCACTTCAGCCTCAATACAAATACACACCCAAGTACACGGCGTTACTTGTCCCAAAGCATATTATTTCATAAGTTGCGTTCAAAAAGTAACGAGCCGGAGGCAGTAATGCGCAAACCGGTGACGACATCGGCTAATTGTGGCGTGTGTAGCGAGGTGTGGTTCCGACCAGAGCGTGGAAGATCACATGTCCGTCGCTAGAGGGCACGCGTGCACATCACGTGACGATACACAGAGAGCAGCAGCATGCATCAATCGTCCAACGCTGCCAATCGCATTGCAAACAGTGACATGGAGGCGTCAACCAAAGAGCAAAGAAGTGTTGTTCGGTTTCTGACAACGGAAGGAGTAGGGGGAACGGACATTCATCGTCGAATGTCACAAGTGTACGGCGAACACTGCATGTCCCTTGCAAGGGTCAAGGCGTGGCACAAGCGCTTCAGGGAAGGACGGGTGTCGTTAGCCGATGATGCCCGGTCTGGGGCACCCCCCTGCATTACCGATGGTTGATGAACTCATTACCCAGGACCGCCGAGTGATATTGAACGCCATAGCCGCCGTGGTCGGATTGAGCGTCGGAAGTGTGAACACCATCATGAAGGAACGGCTGCACTTGCGCAAAGTGTGTGCCCAATGGGTGCCCCCACAGTCTTCAACCACACCAGGAAGCATGTCGAATGGCCTACTGTCTTGGTCTTGGTTGGACGATTGATGCATACTGCTGCTCGCTTTGTATCGTCACGTGACGTGCTCACGTGCCCTCTAGCGACGGGCTGTGACCTTCCACGCTCTGGTCGGAACCACACCTCGTTACACACGCCACGATTAGCCGATGTCGTCACCGGTTTGCGCATTATAGCCTCCGGCAAGTTACTTTTTGAACGCAACTTATATTAATAAAGAAACAGCCAAACAGAAATATATTTCACGTGGGCTATATTAATGCAACAATGGGTAGATGACGTCGGTGTTCCTCTCGTTAAAACAACAACTAACCACAAACTTGTATTCTTTATAAACAAGCTTTCTTTTGTTTTAAGATTGCCAACATCACAAAGTTAACAACAAAACAAATATGCTATAACGAAAAAAGACATTCCGTTGGAAATACAATAGGTGCACGTACCCCCCAGGGGCTTACAACTTGTGGGACGTGGGTTAGCGACCACGGGACCCCAGCTGAGTTCGGCATTGCATCCACTTACTTGTGCCGGGCTCCTCTCGGTCTTCTTTCCTGTCGACCTCCCTTGGTCAACTCTTGTTCATTTCCGACCCCGACGGTATTAGGGTATCCGAGGCCTAGGGAGTCTTTCACTTTCCCGCCTTAATTGGCCCTTGTCTCATCTTTCCTGATCCCTCATTCTTCGTGGGGTCGGACCTCTTGTTTTTCTTTTCCTGTTATCTTCTGCCTTCTGCTCAAGGCCCTCAAGGAGGCAGGGTGTTTGTAGCCCCACCACTTATGGTGTTAATAATATTGTATGGCCTCGGAGGACGGGTGCAATGTTTGTTATTTTACGCCCAGAGGGCAGCTTGCATGACGACTTTTTTTTTCGTTTTACTTGGAGCGCAAAGAAAATCAACTATAGCACTTTCTAGTAGAGAATGGAGGAACTTTTGTGTTGGCGGAAAATCCCGAGACTAATTTTGCCATTATGAACACGGTCTACTGAATTCAAATGCGTTCTTTAACATGCCAACATCGTATGCCATGCGTGCCGTGATTTTTGTTGCCTTTCAAAAAAATCCCTTACCACGGCCAGGAGCGAACCTGCAAGCTTGGGGGGGGGGGGTAGTCCGACACGATAACCGCTCACCGACCGTGCACCCTGGATAACGCTACACCCTCAAGGGCTCACGCCTGGTGAGTTCGGGAGTTGGCAACCCCAAGGGTTTCCTGAGCTGGGTCCGTTTTCTCCCCTTTTTCCATTGCCTTTGGGGCGGACCCTCTTTCCCTTTCCTATTTGACTTTTTTGGCTCTCCTTCCTTCCAAGTTCCTCAATTCTCATTCTTCGAGGGTTTCCTCTCTTATTTACAGTGTTCTCCTTTCTGTTTCCCGTTTCCACTTCCACTTTGTAAGTCAGTAGTTAGTTTCAGTTGCAGGTTTCGTTTTTACTATCACGCAAATCATTAGGGGCCGATACCCTACACGCTAGGCCCCTTGAAAATGAAAATGAAAATCCACAGCCTGCTTCCAGTCTCCGACCGGGTCAGGAATGGAATGAATGAAGCCCCCATCTAGCGGCGAGGATATGAACTGTGCCGGCTGCCGAGGCCTGACGCACTCCTCTGGGGCAATGATTAAATGAATGACAGATGAAATGAAATGATGGTGGAGAGTGTTGCTGGAATGAAATTTTGACAGGGAAAACCGGAGTACCCGGAGAAAAACCTGTCTGCCTCCGTTTTGTCCAGCACAGATCTCACATGGAGTGACCGGGATTTGAACCACGGACCCAGTGGTGAGAGGCCAGCGTGCTGCCGCCTAAGCCACGGAGGCTTACACGTTAGGCCCCTTAAAACAGCAATTATTATCATCATCATCATACGTGCATGTAAACAACCAGAGGCGTATATAAGGGGGGCACAAGGGGCCTGGGCCCCCCGAAATTTTTGTCACATATGTTATTTGTTTATGAAAAACATTAAAAACCAATATAATCATGTACTATTGTTACTAAGCGAGATATGGCAACGTTGCAAAGCGAGGCGATGTGACAATAACTCTCCAGGGCCTTCGCTCTTATGAACCAACCAAGAGCAGCAACAAGTGCCCTTGAAGCGTGTGACAAAAGTTCTTTACGTAACTTTTATACCCTTATAAAACTTTTGGCAAATTTGCCTCTCTCTGTAGCTACCGGTACTGTCGAACGGAGTTTGAGTTGGTTGAAAACATACTTAAGAAATTCTACTTCTGAAAACAGACTCAACGGTCTAGGATTGCTATCTATTCACCAAGACATATTATAGTGTGAGTTGTAAATCAAAACAGTAACGTTAATTCTTTCCACGTAAACACTCTCAAGTGAGCAAGAGGATTGTATTAATAACAAGTATCATAAAAGGGTCTTAGTTGTGTTTGACATTAACCAAACACAAAACATCACAACAAATTGGTTGAAAAAGTGATGACACATGGCCTTAAAATTCATCATTTTGCCCCGAATTATACAAAAGTTTCCCGGGAAGAACCCCGGACCCCCTATTCTTTGGGCCTATGCCATGCCCCCTAACCCCCTATTCTATATACGCCCCTGTAAACAACACAACTCTTTGTGCGCCGGAAAGCGAGGTTGATTTCACCAGGCAAAGAAACATTTTGCTCACCCCTTGGCGCAAGGGCGGGTCATATTAAAAAGGCACAGTCAGTCTGAAAGACTAGACGTTGTATCATTTCAAATGACGCAAGCTACAAATGCTACACATTTTAGAAAGGCTCAGGACTCTTTCAACAGACTGCATTACCCTCTAACTTAGGCTTCCCGCGCGGGCACCTCTTTAAGGGTCACGAGAAGAAATGTGTTTCTTGTATTTGTATTAGAGATGTGTTTGGTTGAATAAAGCGTAAATTGTATACTTTTTGATAGCGGTTTTGTGGCCCATCATCCCAGGCAAGCCGGCGGAAACCTTTGCCTCCCTCTCAGAAGGATCATTTGGTCGTAAATTTGAATTAGTGTAAGGATGTAGTATGAGTGTCCAGATTTAGACCATAGCCTACTCCATAAAGTGGTCATGACTATGCCTTATATGTTTGTTTAATAAATAGTGTATCTGAAATAAGGGAAGAATACTGATTTACAGATTTGTGGAGTGAGTTTCTGATTTTTAAATAGAGTTTATGAAATTTATGGTAAAGGTGAAGGAGAGGTGAACATGATTAGACAATAGCCTACTCCATGAAGGAGTCATGACTATGCCTTCTGTGTCTGTTTAAAGTATAGAGTAACTGAAATGAGGGAAGTTTACTGTTTGTAGAATGTAATTTTCGATTTTAATTTGGGTTTTCGTGAAGCTTGTTGCGGAGTTGTTATTTCTCTGAAAAGGAGTGTTTTTTGCCCCAGGCAGGCCTGTGTTCGATCTGGCTAGACTAGTGTAACGGTAGAGAGTTGGGAGATGAGTTGTAGAACCTGGGAGCGAGCAGTGGCGGGCTGAGCATTAGGAGGGGGGGGGGGGGGGGGTATTTTGAGTGAGAGTAGAGATGGAATATTGGGACTGGTTCGATGCTTTGCTCTGACATCCTGCACACCCCTTGGTGAGCCACCCTGTATTCTTATTCTTATATGGCATCTTGCATATCTCTTTAGAAGTCACCCTGTATTCTTGTGTTCGCTTCGCTCAAAGCCCCAGGTCGCTCGACGCCAGGCCTCTTTCAACAGACTCCAATAATCATTAGCGTCTGCTTCTCGCTCCCCGCGTGAGCATGACGTCACGTTCCCGGGCAGCTGCATGACGTCACTTCCCGCGCGGCTGCATGACTTGTGAGATCATCTTTTGTCCGCCCCTTCAATCCACAACAATCAATGTATCTCCACAAAACAGCACGATGTTAAGAAACAGATAATTAAACTGATGTCCATGAATAGCCTACTCGGCCCTGGATATTATTATCATAATTATTAAGACTCACCGTGACCAACACATCCATAGCCTTGCTCTTCAGCTCGAAGGTTCCCTGAGCTGGTAGCTCCTTGAGTTGAACCAGGTCCCCCTACGACAAGAGACACAATTTCAGGACAATCAAGTTTCAAAAACACGGGGGCCTTCTTTTTTCAAAATACGGTACTACTGTACCGGGGGATAATTACAAGAAATTAATGGTGTAAGATGATTTCAATTGCTGGTACATAAAGTGATAATATTGTGTTGTGTTAAGGAACCAGAAAACATCAGGTGATGAAAACTCACGTTGTATCGGGCCTTGTGGTCCACCATGATGTTCCTGGTGAGGCTGGACGTGCTGCCCGCACTCTTCACCATCTGGTGCGACCTCAGAGACCCCACCGAGCCTTTCAGTAGATCAGGTTTGTCAACCTCGGGACCGCCAAACTCCTGTAGTTGCTGCAGCCAACAGCACAGCATCGTCTCGATCCCCTCGTCCACCTGCACACACATCCATGTTGCTCCATAGATTATATGACAAGATGGGGAGGTCATTTCAAAACTATGTTCCTTGCTCCATAGATTATATGACAAGATGGGGAGGCCATGTTCCTTACTCCATAGATTATATGACAAGATGGGGAGGTCCTGTTCAAAACTACAGTGTGTTCCTTGCTCCATAGATTATATGACAAGATGGGGAGGTCCTGTTCAAAACTACAGTGTGTTCCTTGCTCCATAGATTATATGACAAGATGGGGAGGTCATGTTCAAAACTATGTTCCTTACTCCATAGATTATATGACAAGATGGGGAGGTCCTGTTCAAAACTATGTTCGTTGCTTCATACATTGGGTGATATGAATAAAACTGAGTATAAACTTCGAAGTATATACTTCGAGCATGAGTATCAGTTTTGAGTATATACTCTGTTTGTTATGAATAAAAGATCTTGAGTATCTCCCACAATTTCCCCTCCTTTTGAAGTATATACTTCACTAGTGCCACGATGTTACTCTCGTTTCGTCGATGCACGTTTAGTCAGTCATCTGTTTTACATGCCATTTGTTAATGCAAACCAGTCGTCTGCTGTAGACTTGTCTTGTTGATTAATTGAAAGTTCCTGGTTAATTGAAATGTCTGTTAGTGGGGATGAATAAGAGTCGTCCAGTTGCACAACTCGTTTAATCCACTTGTGAATAAGGATCATGTCGTAAAATTATTTATTTAATTATTTTATTTTATTTTACACTATTTTATTAATTTATAATTTTTTGATTTTGTTTTGTTTCATTTTATTTCGATTTAATTTTGTTTTAAATTGTTTTTTTTGTTTTATGTTGGTTTTTATTTTCTTTTGTTTATTTTGTTTTATTTTGATTTTGTTTTGTTTATTTTGTTTTACTTTAATTTGTTTTGTTTTATTTTGATTTTCCAGGAAACAAACACAAAAACAAAAAGCAGGAAGCAAAAAGCAAAATAAAAACAAAAGCAAAAGCAGAAAACATAAAAAGAAACACAAAGCAAAAAGCAATATTCAGAAACAAAAGCAAAAGCAGAAAACAAAAAACAAGAAGCCCAAAACAAAAAAAAATTCTAAAACAAAAGCAAAAGCAGAAAACAAAAAACAAGAAACAAAATGCAAAAAGCAAAATTCAGAAACAAAAGCAAAACCAGAAAACAAACACAAAACCAAAACCAAGAAAAAAAAAGCAAAAGGTAAAATTCAAAAGCACAAGCACAAAGCAAACACAACACCAAAAATAAAAACAAAAAAATAGAAAACAACAAACACAAAAGATACGGGAGGCAAAGTCCAGAGGAACGTTTCTCATGAAAATTATTCTTATTCACAAGTGGATTGAACGTGTTTTGCAATTGGACGACTCATATGATCATATGAAATATTTCCGATTTGGCATTTATAAGGATTGTCTGTGACTATCCTTCAGTATTTGACAAGTCTCAAACACCTAACTCGCGGAAGGAAAAAAGCGAATGTTTAAAAGCTAGAAAGATTCGCTACGCTGGAAACTTTGGCAAATGTGTCACAGAAAGTCAAATACTGAAGAAAATAAATTGTTTTTTACAGCTTTTCCTCTTGTTTCCGTGTATTTGCCCAAAATGTAATCAGGAAGCCATAGACTATTATCTATCTTAAACCGGTATAATGATCTACAGTCCCTCTCTGAAACCGTTCTTCGTAATTTATACACTTTCCTGGCCACCAAGTTCTTTACATCTACAAACATAACCTCAACTATCTTGAGATTAGACAGCTGAGCATGGTAATGGCCAGACCTCAGAAATTGTGAGTATATACTTCAGATTTGTAGCATATACTTCTTTTATTCATACCACATTGGAGTATATACTCACTAACTGAGTATTTACTCCCACCCTTGAGTATGTACTTCTCAGTGAGTCTTAACTTCAACTTTTTATTCATACCATTCTGAGTATATACTACAAAATTGTTGAGCATGAGTTTATACTCCGTTTTATTCATATCACCCATTATATGACAAGATGGGAAGGTCATGTTCAAAACTATGTTCCTTGCTCCATAGATTATATGACAAGATGGGGAGGTCATTTCTAAACTATGTCCCTTGCTCCATAGATTATATGACAAGATGAGGAGGTCATGTTCAAAACTATGTTATTTGCTCCACAGATTATATGACAAGATGGGGAGGTCATGTTCAAAACTATGATCCTTGCTCCATAGATTATATGACAAGATGGGGAGGCCGTTTCAAAACTATATTCGTTGCTCCTTAGATTATATGACAAGATGGGGAGGTCATTTCTAAACTATGTCCCTTGCTCCATAGATTATATGACAAGATGAGGAGGTCATGTTCAAAACTATGTTATTTGCTCCACAGATTATATGACAAGATGGGGAGGTCATGTTCAAAACTATGATCCTTGCTCCATAGATTATATGACAAGATGGGAAGGTCATGTTCAAAACTATGTTCCTTGCTCCATAGATTATATGACAAGATGGGGAGGTCATTTCTAAACTATGTCCCTTGCTCCATAGATTATATGACAAGATGAGGAGGTCATGTTCAAAACTATGTTATTTGCTCCACAGATTATATGACAAGATGGGGAGGTCATGTTCAAAACTATGATCCTTGCTCCATAGATTATATGACAAGATGGGGAGGCCGTTTCAAAACTATGTTCCTTGCTCCATAGATTATATGACAAGATGGGGAGGTCATTTCTAAACTATATCCCTTGCTCCATAGATTATATGACAAGATGAGGAGGTCATGTTCAAAACTATGTTATTTGCTCCACAGATTATATGACAAGATGGGGAGGTCATGTTCAAAACTATGATCCTTGCTCCATAGATTATATGACAAGATGGGAAGGTCATGTTCAAAACTATGTTCCTTGCTCCATAGATTATATGACAAGATGGGGAGGTCATTTCTAAACTATGTCCCTTGCTCCATAGATTATATGACAAGATGAGGAGGTCATGTTCAAAACTATGTTATTTGCTCCACAGATTATATGACAAGATGGGGAGGTCATGTTCAAAACTATGATCCTTGCTCCATAGATTATATGACAAGATGGGGAGGCCGTTTCAAAACTATATTCGTTGCTCCTTAGATTATGACAAGATGGGGAGGTCATGTTCAAAACTATGTTATTTGCTCCATAGATTATATGACAAGATGGGGAGGTCATGTTCAAAACTATGTTATTTGCTCCACAGATTATATGACAAGATGGGAAGGTCATGTTCAAAACTATGTTCCTTGCTCCATAGATTATATGACAAGATGGGGAGGTCATTTCTAAACTATGTCCCTTGCTCCATAGATTATATGACAAGATGGGGAGGTCATTTCTAAACTATGTTCCTTGCTCCATAGATTATATGACAAGATGGGGAGGTCATTTCTAAACTATGTCCCTTGCTCCATAGATTATATGACAAGATGGGGTCATTTCTAAACTATGTTCCTTGCTCCATAGATTATATGACAAGATGGGGAGGTCATTTCTAAACTATGTCCCTTGCTCCATAGATTATATGACAAGATGAGGAGGTCATGTTCAAAACTATGTTATTTGCTCCACAGATTATATGACAAGATGGGGAGGTCATGTTCAAAACTATGATCCTTGCTCCATAGATTATATGACAAGATGGGGAGGCCGTTTCAAAACTATATTCGTTGCTCCTTAGATTATGACAAGATGGGGAGGTCATGTTCAAAACTATGTTATTTGCTCCATAGATTATATGACAAGATGGGGAGGTCATGTTCAAAACTATGTTATTTGCTCCACAGATTATATGACAAGATGGGGAGGTCATGTTCAAAACTATGATCCTTGCTCCACAGATTATATGACAAGATGGGGAGGTCATGTTCAAAACTATGATCCTTGCTCCATAGATTATATGACAAGATGGGGAAGGCCGTTTCAAAACTATATTCGTTGCTCCTTAGATTATGACAAGATGGGGAGGTCATGTTCAAAACTATGTTATTTGCTCCATAGATTATATGACAAGATGGGGAGGTCATGTTCAAAACTATGTTATTTGCTCCACAGATTATATGACAAGATGGGGAGGTCATGTTCAAAACTATGATCCTTGCTCCACAGATTATATGACAAGATGGGGAGGTCATGTTCAAAACTATGTTATTTGCTCCACAGATTATATGACAAGATGGGGAGGTCATGTTCAAAACTATAATCCTTGCTCCACAGATTATATGACAAGATGGGGAGGTCATGTTCAAAACTATGTTATTTGCTCCACAGATTATATGACAAGATGGGGAGGTCATGTTCAAAACTATGATCTTTGCTCCACAGATTATATGACAAGATGGGGAGGTCATGTTCAAAACTATGTTATTTGCTCCAAAGATTATATGACAAGATGGGGAGGTCATGTTCAAAACTATAATCCTTGCTCCACAGATTATATGACAAGATGGGGAGGTCATGTTCAAAACTATGTTATTTGCTCCACAGATTATATGACAAGATGGGGAGGTCCTGTTCAAAACTATATTCCTTGCTCCATTGATTATATGACAAGATGGGGAGGTCATTTCAAAACTATGTTCCTTGCTCCATAAATTATTATTATTATAATACACTCTAACCATTGTGAACATCCCAGGACATAACCATAAAACAAGAGTTCCTATGTCTTATTCGAACAATTTTTCAAGGTTAAATAACCATTATCTTTTGAGGTATTTCTACGCAATATATCATTCGTTGTGCCTGGCTGGAAGCTACAACCCGTGACATTCAACAACAGCCTATATACGTTTTCCTTCGTACAATAATATTGTAATATTATATAATCGTGTCCATTCAATTATTTTAAATTAATGAATTTCTGTAAGGAAATCCATTTTCCTTTTGGTTCTTTGTTGATATTATTTTCTAAGATTTTCTCACTCTGAAGAAGTTACCAATATAATAACGACACATGTTCGTTCTAGTGTTTGACGAGGCGGATCAACACGGATAATAGCTAGTCTACGCATTCTACCTAATTATGTATCTAGAATACAAGTGCTTCCACTAAAACAATAAGCACGTACCTCCATTGCTTGCTGGTCCCTGTTGTTCTGTGAAGCCAAAGGTCAAGAACTGTCATTGATTGAGCCGCAAGGACAAGCCGACTATTCCTGGTCTCATCACTTATTGATGGGGCCTTCCTCCAACTGATCATGTGTCAGTACTGTTACAGTGAACGGAACTTCAAGGGATCGACAAATATTTCCGTTATAGACAGGATTCCGGTTAACACAGGTGATCACAATGCTGTAGTTGGGTACACACGTCTAGTGGGGACACCAAGAGCCCGTGAAAGCCAATATACCATTATAAAATGTTGCTAATTAATACCTGGAAGTTCAGAACTAATGAAATAATATCTGTAATTTCTGTAATGCTCGCCGGCGTCATATAAAGATCTTGATAGCTTAAATCATTCTGCACCAAGAGAGGTTTCTCAAATAAAAACATCAGAGCATCCTTTATCAATGACGCATACCGCATCAAATTATATACGGTATAACAAAAAGTCCGTCTCTCGAAGTGCAAGAATTAGACTTTATCAAACTGTGATAAGACCTGGAGCCTTTATGTGCAGCAGAATGTTTAACATGTTGAGAAACTGACAATTTTAAGGAAAAAGGGGGGGATTATCAGAAACATTCTTGGTACAAACTTAAAAAGATGGTGTTTACAGGCTTCGAAACAACACCAACACTGAATAGATATCAAGCGTGGGCCGAAAAAGAAGGCTAACTTTTCAGGTTCACCTCTTCAGATTGTCAGCTCAATGTTAGTCATCCTACTTAAAATATCTCAGAACGATTCCTGCGTGGCTTGTGGAGATCGATAAGGATCACTTCTAATAAAATAATATCGTATGGAGTCAGTGCTAGGTGCAAGCTTTGTTATTTGCCACCCAGAGGGCAGCTTTCATGTCGAATTTTGTCATTCCTTGGAACGCTATGAAAGTCAAGGAGGTTAGATATCTAAGCTCCTTCACACTATAGCGCTTTCTAGTAGAGAAACTAGGAACTTTTGTGTTGGCGGTAAATCCCGAGATTAATTTTGCTATTATGAACACGGCCTACTGAATTCAAATGGGTTCTTTAACATGCCAATATCGCATGGTATGCGTGCCGTGATTTTGTCGCCTTTCAAAAATCACTTACCATGGCCAGGAGCGAACCTTCAAGCTTGGAGTTGGCAGTCCGACACGATAACCACTCACCCACCTTGGCAGGATCTCTTATTAAAGTATGGACTTTCAGAAACAGACATTCAACTCCGAACACCACTCAAATTAAACAGGCTCACCAAGAAGAAGGCACAACTCGGCCGAAGCATGTTCATTCTGATGCGTGGGAGAAATTACTGTTACGTGCCACCCCCTAGTGGCACTTTTGTTAACCAGATTACGGTGGGTAGAAAGCACAACGCAGGAGGTTCCTTTAAAGAAATAATTAATTTTATTGCGGCCAGAAAGATACACTACTCATCAGCAAATACAAGCAATTAGAACCCTACTCCAGTTTCCTCAAGTCTCTTGCTTATGGAGAGCTCTTGCCCTCTTTCACTTGTCAACAGTCAATCTTCTCGCTAATGAGTCTGGTGGCTTTGACAGAACTACATGCAACTCTCCCCTATGTACACAAATTGCAGTTACTTACGAAAACCTGCTACACGCTGCTTCGCTGTTCACGAGCTGGGAAACAATGTCACTGGGTTTCGTAACTCACGCGGCACTTCACCACAATATCTCTGTCGCTCAGTGAAATCACACTCACTCAAAACACAGGCAGTCCCCTGTATGCTTCTCACTTCCTCGCTGTCAAGAGAAACGGCTTCACTAGGGGTTTCGCAAGTCACCACACTTCTGTCGCTCAGGATAAACGCTCGCACTAGCTCGTAAAACACACAACCCCCTCACTGCTTGACAGGTCGCTCTTATATAGCAGGCCGGTGACTCAATAAATGCTTCTAGACCCATCCAGGGCTCACGGCTTCTCGAGGCTTCCATCGCTGGTTGGGTCACGAATATTCTGGACCATCCCTTTGTCCTAGTAGACCTGTTGCATAAGGTGCACGCAATACACTGAGGCAGAGCAGCCCAGCCCTGGGACAGTTGTGACTCATGCGGCGAGCGATGAAACAAACTCACAGCCGTAACATTATATTTCGAATGTATGAGAACCTGGTGGGCTGCAAGAAGGTCCGGTGGGCCTAACGATCAGCATGTGCACATCTATTCTTGGCAAGCAGAGAAACATCGCCTCTTGACGTCCATGGAGCAATATCCCAGCTGTGAATGATAGGCTCGCCTCACTAGTCGATTCTTTGGAGAAGCTCAAGCATGTCTCGACTTCAGTTTGTAACGTGTATCCAGGAATGAAATGCTGTTTTATCTTCCTATGTAATGACTGTGCAATTGTTTCGTTCGTGTAATATTTATATTGGTGCTGGTAGCAACCAATGTGACTGTGGCTTACTATAATCACCACAGGAACCCGGAGCGTATATAAGGGGGGTGCTGAGGGGGCTACAGCCCCCCCCCCCCATCGAAAAAGGCAATAAAAATTAAGAAAGTGTTGCTTTGGTAAGAGCATAAAATAATTGTAAATCTTATTGGCTAAGTTATCAACATTATTAAGATTGAAATTAGACTATCTGGTGGTGTAGTGACTAACATTCTTGGCTGCCGCCCCGGAGGTCCAAATTCGATTCCCGGCTCTGCCAAGAAATTTTAATTCTGGTCTGAGGGCTGGAACGGGGTACACACAGCCTTGTGGGGCAAAACAGAATTCCACAGTACGGTACATTTGGGAAATAAATTATCAAGTTGTAAAAAATAAAGAAAACTGTTTACCTTTCTGCTTAATAAATTGACAAATATTTAGATTTTTGCCATTCATACTGAAAATTCATAAAGTACCGGTATAACATTTTATTTGCGTGTTGTGTTGTTATTTCGTATTGCCACTAATTAATTGTAGGCTGAGAATTTTAGTATTTAGAAATTTGCAATTAACTAGCATCTAAAATAATTACACAAAGATATATGCTCCAAAATATTGGTTGATATTTCTAGGTATTTTGCGGTGACAATCCCCTGAGAATACTCCCAATTTTCCAGGATAATCAGACACCCCCGAAAAAAATTGTACATACGGCCCTGACAGGAACACAGGTTAACACGAAATCACAACGACGTAAATTCATAGAATACTATAAAGGAATCATACGGCGTGTTTCCTTCTCCATGGATCGTGACGTCAACTTAAGTGTTGCTGCTAAGCGGCCATCTTGTTTCCTGACCGTAGCCAACACCAACTGCTCTATCTCACCCAATCTCACCTTCGGTGAAATAAAACAAGTGATGTCGAGCCACAGACAGCTGATCGATATCAAGCCATAAAACAGACCGATATTTAATTAATTTATCGAAAACTACACAATCGATTTTCGTGAAACGGTTTTGATGTCAATTTTGAACTTTTTAGCGTCAAGTTTCAGCATACTGAGAATATTTAGCGGATGTGCAGACTGAGATATTCGTCTGTTGAGGCAATGCACCGCATCATCGTGGTTGGGCAGCAATGGCGGTTATGTCCGGCTTGTATAATAGAGAGCTGTCGCTTACCCGGAGGCTATCTTGCACGTGCGGGAACACGAAGTCCGAGGTGGTGAGCAAGATCTTGTACGGTCCTTTCGACATTCTCTTCTTGAGCAGCTGCTTCCTGTCACAGAGAGAGAGAGAAGAGTTGTGGAGGTAGTGACATCAGACGACATGAGGTAGCCTCTTGCGTCTGCGAGCACAAACTCCTGTGCATTTTTCGTGCACAGTCGGAATCGGTCGGGATTCCTAGAGCAACAGACAAGAGACACTCCACATCCAAGTTCTGATCCCGAGGAACCAAACATGGAGGAGGGTTGTTGATTGAGGTTAAAATTTGCTAATGATTCGCATTATTACCGCAAAATGATCTTGAAACTTGCATTAAGTAAAGTTTCAAATATACCAGACGCATTGGTATTGCTATTTAAGACCTAACGCAATTGAAATCATTCGATAATAACCTCGCAATTTCGTAGGTAAAGTGTACGAGTGGTATCGAGTCTGCTCATTAACCTACGGGCCTAGAGTTCAAGTTTCCTTCTTCCATAAGGCAGAAATACAAGTTATGTTCAGAGTGGAACCTCCGCAATTTTTACACGGAACTTCAATTTGGAGTGTATCGTGTCTGTTGATCTTTGCTGCTGTAGGGATGGCGAGCGATGCCGAAACATTCCGACTGTGCACGAAAAATGCACAGGAATTTGTGCTCGGGAGACGTAAGTGAGATTACTGGATTAGAGCAATACCTGGCGAGCGCTCCCAGCACGATGAGAGCAGTGGCGAACAAGGCAGAGCAGATGACAAGAACAGCGATGTGCGCCCCTCGTAGCAGAAGCTCTGATCCGCCTGCAACACAATAATACAGTGGCACAGACATCTCCTGGTGGCTCATCTGCCGATAACAACAGCACAAACATCGAACTGTGACATTCAGATTAGAGAGGGGAAAATAAAATTAATTCATCAATTAGTAAAAAAAAGTCAACCGCTGACACTACAGCCCATGATGGGCTAAGGCCGACCAAGCGACCGCTGCCCAGCCATTTGGACTGCAGATATTGGGGTGACGCGTGATCAGCGCGTCGGGCCCCCTCGGTCGTTAATCTTGGTATTCGTGATCGGGGCGATGTCTCGCTGTCAGACAGCTACTCAATTGCCCTCACAAGGCTGAGTGCACCCCGTTCCAACCCTCACGTCAGTTTTAAAATCCCTGACGGAGCCGGGGATCGAACCCGGGGCCTACGGGTGAGAGGCAGGCGCGCCACCCCAACAATTCATCAATTAAATATATAAACAAATAGGTAACTAAACAAACAATTAAAAATAAAAGAAATGAATAATGTATTTGTTGTTTGAGTCTTAAGTCTCTCGACTGGATTGATGCAGCTCTCCACGCCCTGAGCCAATCGTTTCATCTCTACATAGCTACCACACCATACATCCGAGGCAATCTTTTTAACATATTCTAACTTTGGTCTACCCATACAGTTCTTGTCCTCGACCCTTCCTTCCATAACAAGGCTTGCAATTCCTGGGTGCCATAGTATGTGTCCTACCAACCTATCTCTTCTCTTCATTAGCAGTCGCCAGAAGCATCTCTCCTCTCCTACTCGTGTGAATACCTCTTTGTTTGTAACCCTATCTACCCACCTGATCTTCATCATTCTCCTGTAACACCACATTTCAAATGCTTCAATTCTCCTCTTTGCTGCACCAATAGTCCCAGTTTCACTTCCATAGAGCGCCACGCCCCAGACAAAGGCTTTCAAAAATGACTTCCTAATACCTAAATCTATATTCGATGTCAACAGATTCCTTTTTTGTAGAAAATATCCTACATTAAAATAAAGAAATAAATGAATAAAAGTAATTAAATAAATTAAGAAAATTAAATAAGTGATTTAATAAATAATGAAATAACTAAATGTAGGCCTACACCCCTTATTATTACAGGGGTCCCGATGTGGTGGATAGTTTTACTGTCGGACGCCCTTGTCCTCATGAGAAAAGTTAGAAGGTACCGTCGCGACTTTTACCTGGATTTGAAATCACGGAAAACCATTTCAAGGACAGCCGAAGATGGGGTTCGAACCCACACGTCCTAATGAAGACGGAGCGGGCTGGCCCCATGGTCTTGCGAGCGTAGTTACCGCGGTGAACTAAGGTGACCGTTAATGTCGCGATCATGAGGTACGGGGCCTCCTTTTAACGTGGAATCCGAACCACAGGACATGGCATTTAACTTTGAAAATCTCACATGCATATCCAGGATTCGAACCCAGCACGCCTTGGTGAGAGGCAAACAGCTTGACCGCATAGATAGTCCGGCCCATTGCGTAGTGGCTTGGCTGTCATTGTGGAGACCCGGGTTCGGTTCCCGGCTCTGTCAAGAAATTTAATTCTAGTCTGAGGGTTGGAACGGGGTCTACTCAGCCTTGTAAGTCAAACTGAGACGAGTTCGATTCCTACCGCAACCGTGGTTTTCCGTGGTTCCCCACCTCTACTCCAGGCAAATGCCGGTACCTAACTTAAGGCCACAGCCGTGTCCTACCTCAATTAATACAGACATCACAGTGACACAGATTATCAAACAAATTGTACACACGCCCAAGTACACGGGGCTACCTGACCATGATGTCGCAAGGTCTCTAAAACAATGGTTGGTTCCTCTGTTTAGGGCCTGCGACAACGCGGTCATATAGCCCCGTGTACTTTGGGTGTGTTAATTGTGATGGCTGTATTAGTGTGTGTTATCTGTGATTCAGGTAGAAGGACTGCAGACGATCAATATCAAGTAGTTCCTACTTTCGCCACCAAATGGTACTGTCAACGACACCTAGCCACGCACTTGGCTACTAGATGCCACCCCGACCGGCACCTGGCGACGAACATTGAAACTTAATAGAATGTTAATCAAATCTAACCTTCAAATTTAGCTTCACACACTTATAGTTAGTGGAAGGTTCTCTTACATGCCATAAATCTATGACATGAGCCCACCGGCTTTACTTCCTTTCCGAAGGAAGGCACATCTGAGGGATTTTAGCCGGGTTTGAAGCAGTGATCTAGGGCAAAGAAGTTCAGCATGCTACCAACTACGCCCTCTAAAACAATCAACAACAGATAAATAAATACATTATTATTGCCGCAACATTTGCATTCATATTGTTTGAATTAAACTTGGAAATGTCGGACGAGACTGTCCGGGGCTGCTCAATAATCCAGTGACGTCAATTCAAACAGATTACATTGTGTTCCGCTGAGCCGATCCGATACGTCAACATGAGTCGCTCGCGTCCCTGGAGAAGGTAAACCAATCAATAGAGTGTATTAAATCACAGTCCTGGCGAGATTAAAGCCCAACTGTTGCTGGGAATATCTCTACATTTTAATCAGCTGTTTTGGCAGAAATATTGTTACGGCTGTGAGTTTGTGTCATCGCTCGCCGCTTGAGTCACAACTGCCCCAGGGGCTGGGCTGTGGCATGCCTCCTGTATTTCGTGTGCCTTATGCAACAGGGCTACTAAGACAAAGAGATAGTCCAGAAGATTCGTGACTGGACCAGCGATGGAAGCCTCGAGAAGCCGTGGACCCTGGATGGATCTAGAACCATTTATTGAGTCACCGGCCTGCTATATAAGAGTGACCCGTGAAGCAGTTGTTGTTGTTGTGTTTTACGAGCTAGTGCGAGCGATTATCTTGTGCGACAGAAGTGTGGTGACGAAGTGCTGTGCGAGTTACGAAATCCTGTGACATTGTTTCTCCCAGCTTGTGAACAGCGAACATCAAGTGCTCGTAAGTAACTGTGTTTGTTGTACTGAGGAAGAGGGGCAGGTAGCTTCTGCCAAGGCCACCGGACTCATTAGGACGGATTAACTTCTGTGGTCTGTTGCAAGTGAAAGGGGACAAGGGCGCTTAAGGAAGAGACTTGGGGAAACTGGAGAAGGCTCCTAATTGCTTGTATTTGCTGATTAGTGTAATTTTCTGGCCACAATAAAGTTTATTATTTCTTTAAGCAGTAATTGGTTTTGTGCTTTGTACCCCCACCGTAATCCAGTTAACAAAAGTGCCACTAGGGGGTGGCACGTAACAACTGGTGTCAGAAGTGGGATTACGAACTCAAGCACAACACCTGACGGTCCTGGTTTCAAAACCCGAGCAGGTCATTTTCTCTAATTTTCCTGTGAGTGCATGCCCTTTACAAGACAAACAACTAAAATGGAGGAGAAATTGGCAGCATTGCTAGAAAAGTTAACTGGCATGGAAGACGGCCAGAAGAAATTAGCCAAGGACCTGAAGGATGGCCAGAAGAAGATGGAGGACGGCCAGAAGAAGTTAGCAGAGGACCTGAAGGACGGCCAGAATAAGTTAGCAGAGGACCTAACCGCCAAATTTCTGGATGGTCAGAAAAATCTGGAAGAGTGTCTGCTGACGAAATTAGAGGAGAGCCAAAGGAAATTAGAACAGGGCCTACGTGAGGAAGTCGCAGCAGTGGAGGAGAAGTTCAACACCTTGCAAGTGGAAGTTGCCGAGCTGCGCCAACGCCCACTGATGGGGGTGGAGGAAAAATTCAACGCCTTGCAAGTGGAAGTTGCCGAGCTGTGCCAACGACCGCTGATGGGGGTGGAAGAGAGATTCAACGCTCTACAAAAGGAATTTGCTGAGCTGCGCCGACTCCCGCCGACAGGGATGGAAGATAGATTCAAAGCCCTACAAGAGGAAGTCGCCGAGCTGCGCCGACGCCCGCCGACCGGGGTGGACGAGAGAGTCAAAGCCCTACAAGAGGAAGTTGCCGAACTGCGCCAACGCCCACTCACGGGGGTGGAAGAGAAATTCAACGCTCTTCAAGAGGAAGTTGCCGAGCTGCGCCAACGCCCGCCCACAGGTACACCGGGGACATCAGGAACGGGACAGAGCAGAGTGACGCCCCCAACCTTCGACGGAAAGGTCCCGTGGAGCACCTACTTACGTCAGTTCGAGGCGGCCTGTTCCATAAATAACTGGAACAACACAGAAAAGGCTACAGCTCTCATTGTAGCGCTGAGAGGTGACGCCCTTAACGTCCTTCAGGCCATCCCGACTGGATCCCAGGACTACGCTTCCCTGATCGCCCATATGGAGTCCCGATATGGAGATAGCCATCTTCAGCAGGCCTATCAGATGCAGCTCCGGACCCGGGTACAGAAGAACGCGGAAACCCTGCAGGAGTTCGAGATGGGCATCGCACGCCTCGTAAGGCTCGCCTGCCCAACAGCGCCGGCCGACTTTCTGGAGCAGATAGCGACGCAGACTTTCACCGACGGGCTACGGGACTCGGACACTCAACAGGCGCTGCGTCTCGCGCGCAATAAGACCCTGGCAGATGCGCTGAGCCACGCACTTGAGTTCGAGACGGCAAAACAGGCATCCAGAATGCACGCGCGGGTGCGTCAAGTGGACGTCGACGAACCAGTAAAAACCAACGAGACCAAGCCCCTGGCCGACGAATTAATGGAGGCGCTAAGCCGTTTCTTCGATAGTCGCGGCACCACCAGCAACGACACAGCCGGAAGGCAACCGGAGAGGCGGCCCGGAAGAGGACTACCGACCTGCTGGACCTGCGGTAAGAAAGGCCACCTGAGCAAGGACTGCGGTGATCGCCGCCGCCGAGGGTATCCGACGGGAAATCAGTCGTCTGAAAACCGCGTGACCCAGGGAAACGAGTATTAGCCAGCCTTGGGGGGCAAAGGTTGGCTTGTGACAGTCGTCAAGCCCCGGCAGACCAAGTTCGTGTGACGCAGTTACGGAGGGATAATAGCAGCCTGATGGTCGACGGAGTCGTCAACGGAGAGAGCTGGCCCATGCTAATCGACACGGGAGCATCGAGGACCATCGTCAGTCCCACCGTGATCCCGAAGTGGAGAGTGCAACCCACACAAAGGAACCTCCAGCTAATAACCGCGACCGGAGAGACCGCACCGGTACATGGCGAAGCATCACTGGAGTTCGTCATTGGTCGACGGGCGATAAAGCATCCAGTGCTTGTGGCTGACGTGTCAAATGAAGTGATCATCGGACTGGACTTCCTGGACCAGAACAACATCATCTTGGATCTGAGTACCAACACTCTGCACTTCGGAGGTGAGGAACTTGCTTTGCAACCTGCGCACGAGTCCATCACCGCACGGCGAGTAAGGCTGAGAGAAGACGTCATCGTTCCCGCCAGGACGGAGGTCAGCGCTGCCGTAATTGTCGACGGAGCTGCTGAGGGAGTGGCGGCTGTCATCGAGCCAAAATATGAGGACATCCAGACAAAAGGATTGCTAGTTGCCAAGACTCTCATCAGCACGACGTCTCGGCCGTACGTCCGCCTGTCCAACCTGAACGACTACGACATTACGGTTCATCGGGACACCAACCTAGGAGTCTGCGAGCCCGTTACCTGGATTGCCCGCATCACAGATACGACAGACGGACACCTGCAGATGGACAACCGAAGAAGACGCACACTGCCAGAAGAACTACAGAAGCTGTACCAAGGATCCCAGGACCATTTAGACGAGGAACAATCACGCAAACTTCGGGACCTGCTACACGAATTCCAGGATGTCTTCTCCGTGGGAAGCAAAGACTTCGGCAGGACAAGCTTGGTCCAGCACATAATCGACGTTGGGGACAGCGCACCGATTAGGGCCCCATTCCGACGTGTCCCGCTTGCCAAGCAAGCCGAAGTCGACCGGATGGTTGAAGAGATGAAGGATCAAGGGGTGATCGAGCCATCACATAGTCCTTGGAGTTCTCCGGTCGTGCTTGTGAAGAAGAAGGACGGTTCCACCAGGTTCTGCGTGGACTACAGGCGGGTGAACGACGTCACGAAGAAGGACAACTACCCTCTACCCCGGATCGACGACACGCTGGACACCATATCAGGGTCAAGATGGTTCTCCACCTTGGATTTGAAGAGTGGCTATTGGCAGGTGGAGGTCCACCCTAAGGACCGCGAGAAAACGGCGTTCTCTGTGGGCAGCGGGCTCTGGCAGTTCACCGTCATGCCATTCGGTCTCTGCAACGCCCCTGCGACCTTCGAAAGGCTAATGGAGTCCATTCTGAGGGGACTACACTGGAAGACCTGCCTGGTATACCTAGACGACGTCATCGTTCTGGGAAGGAGCTTCGAGGAGCACTACAGCAATCTGAAGGAGATCTTGTTGAAGCTACGGGCTGCCCAGCTGAAGTTGAGCCCCAAGAAGTGTCAGCTCTTCCAGAAGCGGGTCCAGTACCTTGGGCATATCGTCTCCGAGGAAGGGGTGCGCACCGACCCAGAGAAGACCGCAGCTGTGAGGGAGTGGCCAGTTCCGAAGGACAAGTCCCAACTACGAAGCTTCCTGGGACTCTGCACTTATTACCGTCGCTTCGTGAGGGGATTCGCCGACATCGCCAAACCTTTACATCGACTGACTGAGAAGGACCAACTCTTCACGTGGACAGCAGAATGCCACAGTGCCTTCGAACAACTCAAGCAGGCTCTGTGCACCGCGCCTATTCTGGCCTACCCCAGACCTGGAACAAGGTTCATCGTCGATACCGATGCCAGCGACTTTGGCATAGGGGGAATCCTGTCGCAGGTAGTGGACGGCGAGGAGAGAGTAGTGGCCTACTTCAGCAAGGCCTTGTCAAAGCCAGAAAGGAACTACTGCGTCACCAGGAAGGAGCTGCTCGCCATCGTGAAGACCATTGAACACTTCCACAAGTACCTGTACGGGCAAGAATTTCTCATCAGGACCGACCATGCATCCCTGCGGTGGCTCCCGAACTTCAAGCAGCCCGAGGGTCAACTCGCGCGGTGGTTAGAGAGGCTTCAACAGTACAACTTTGAGATTCAGCACAGGAAAGGCCAACTGCATTCTAACGCCGACGCCCTGTCACGAAGACCGTGCCCCGAAGACTGCACCTTCTGTGCCCGAAGGGAGGAGAACACCGGGATACTGTGCCGACGGACTACTGTGGAACTTCAAGGGAACTGGAGCCGCGAATCTTTCACGCGGGCACAAGCAGAGGATGATGACCTGGGACTGATAGCCGAATGGAAGAGGGCCTGTGTCCCCAGACCCGGGTGGAACATTGTGAGTGACTGCAGCCCAAAGTTTAAGTCCTACTGGGCACAGTGGGACTCGCTGATTGTAAGGGATGGCCTCATCTGCCGTACCTGGGAGAGCACCGACGGGAAGACATCTCGGGAACAAGTCGTCGTTCCAAAGGCTATGACGGAGGAAGTCGTGAAGGAAGTTCATGGAGGATCATCTGGTGGACACCTAGGGATAAAGAAGACCCTGGAGAAGCTGAGAGAGCGGTTCTACTGGATCGGATGCCGAACAGACGTGGAGAACCACTGCGCGAGGTGCCACGATTGCGCAGCCAGCAAGGGCCCAGGACGAAGACGACGGGGTCCACTGAAGACCTACAACGTGGGCGGCCCCATGGAGAGAGTGGCCATCGATGTTGCTGGGCCATTCCCGTTAAGCGAGGCAGGGAACCGCTACATATTAGTCGTCAGCGACTACTTTACCAAATGGCCGGAGGCGTATGCGCTCCCTAACCAAGAAGCCGCGACGATTGCAGAGACCCTGGTGAAAGAATTCGTCAGCCGGTACGGAGTACCCCTGGAGCTGCACTCCGACCAAGGGAGGAACTTCGAGTCGCAGGTGTTCCAGAACCTATGCCAGCTGCTGGGAATCCGGAAGACAAGGACGACGCCGCTACACCCTCAGTCCGACGGGATGGTAGAGCGATTCAATCGCACCATCGAGAACCATCTCCGAATAGTCGTCAGCGAGCACCAGAGGGATTGGGACAAACATCTTCCACTATTTCTCCTGGCCTACCGCGCCGCCGTGCATGAAGCCACCGGGTGCACACCAGCCCGGGCCATGTTTGGGAGGGAGCTCCGTCTACCTGTCGATCTTGCCTTCGGCCGACCTGGGAATGATCCGATCCCGGTAAGCCAGTATTGTCAAGAACTGGTCGACCAACTGGAGGACGTGCACGCGTTCGCGAGGAAGAAACTGCGGATCGAGACCGACCGAATGAAGACCCGATACGACCAGCAGACGGATGCCGGCGGTTTCCACGAGGACGACCTGGTCTGGCTCTTCAACCCATTACGGAAGAAAGGCCTGTCACCCAAACTTCAGAAGTCCTGGGAGGGCCCGTACCGAGTCGTGAAACGGATCAACGATGTCGTCTACAGGATCCAGCGGAACCCGAGGGCGAAGATGAAGATCGTGCATCGAGATCGCCTGGCAGCCTACGGAGGGACACAGACGGACCAATGATTGATCGGGACGATCAGCCTTTTTAGGAAGGGGGTGGTGTTACGGCTGTGAGTTTGTGTCATCGCTAGCCGCTTGAGTCACAACTGCCCCAGGGGCTGGGCTGTGGCATGCCTCCTGTATTGCGTGTGCCTTATGCAACAGGGCTACTAAGACGAAGAGATAGTCCAGAAGATTCGTGACTGGACCAGCGATGGAAGCCTCGAGAAGCCGTGGACCCTGGATGGATCTAGAACCATTTATTGAGTCACCGGCCTGCTATATAAGAGTGACCCGTGAAGCAGTTGTTGTTGTTGTGTTTTACGAGCTAGTGCGAGCGATTATCTTGTGCGACAGAAGTGTGGTGACGAAGTGCTGTGCGAGTTACGAAATCCTGTGACATTGTTTCTCCCAGCTTGTGAACAGCGAACATCAAGTGCTCGTAAGTAACTGTGTTTGTTGTACTGAGGAAGAGGGGCAGGTAGCTTCTGCCAAGGCCACCGGACTCATTAGGACGGATTAACTTCTGTGGTCTGTTGCAAGTGAAAGTGGACAAGGGCGCTTAAGGAAGAGACTTGGGGAAACTGGAGAAGGCTCCTAATTGCTTGTATTTGCTGATTAGTGTAATTTTCTGGCCACAATAAAGTTTATTATTTCTTTAAGCAGTAATTGGTATTGTGCTTTGTACCCCCACCGTAATCCAGTTAACAAAAGTGCCACTAGGGGGTGGCACGTAACAATATTGTAGTCCAAGGACGATACAACTTCTGACTGGTCAAAGCCACTGCCTGCTAAATCAGTCAGGCAGTGAGTTTCCACGGTCCCGCAGATGGCAGGCTTTTCTTTTCTCAATGTAACCATAGGGCAAAGAGAACGTGATGGATTTCTTATAAACAGTCGTAGTCTTAAAACCAAGTAATATAGCCTTATCTTTAATTGGGATTTTCAATGTTTAAACTGCGTGGAAAATATACAAGACATGTACTTTTTAGCAGTGTAGGTAGATTGACGCAGTGCCAAACCGTAACCTACTGACCTAACAGAACTTGCAACGCTTCATTTTCCTTCATCGACGTAAGGGACAGATGCCCTACTTTGTATGTTAAAACAATAATTACTACCAAGGTTTCGTTTAGTATTTCGCAATTTAAGACAGTGACACCAATGGAATGATTGGTATAGCCTAGAAGCTTGGGCATGGTGGTCATCAGCCGCGTGTATTTGATAACCTCTGTTGTTCTAGTGTATGTCAGAGCTATGACGCTCTTCGACGTCACATAACATTCATAATAACATACGGTACGGCATGCAAAAATTAACTTACAAAAACCTTGAGAGAATTGAAAATGTGAAAGCAAGATTCTTAAATGCAGGACAGATCATGGACAAATTCTAACCAAGAGCAAAGACACACGATTACAAGACTAGCTATTCATGGCTACCACCATAAATGATGTGACAACGAGAAATATCATGTTCCAAATGAGAATTGTCTGTGAAAAGTATCATATTGTGTTCTGAACGAAAAGCATTAAACAATACAGCAAAGAATAATGAATAATCGGCCTCTGTATACCCTTTCTGGTGCACTTTCTATTTATCGTTGGGAGAGTTAAAAGAACCATCCTGGTATTAACAAACGGTGGTTGTGGTGGGAATCGCCTCGCTATGCTCTTCAGACACAGGGACGTCTAGTTACAGCATCTCCATTAAAAAGCCACCAGTTGACCAACACGCGATCAATAGCTCGTTATATTCGAGTCGAGTTGAGCTTAAGAAGTTTGTAATTAGAAGCGGTTACCATGGAGACTGAACTCTTCCTTTGTTAGCGTCATCTTTTGTCTGTCAATATTACGCTTGGAGTTCACAAACCGGGAGCATTCGTGTTCGCCTTCATTACCGCATTACTGTAAGGGCACTCGGAATTCATTATTCGGGCGTAAAAGAAACCAGACGGCAGTTATTCGACATGAGAGAGAAACTGCTATTCAGAAAGGTGTAAGGCAAGGCTGCAACTTATCACACATACTTTTCAATCTATACATTGAACAAGCAATGAAGGAAACTAGAGAGAAATTTAAAGTAGGAACTTTGTGCTAACTCAATTTTTATCTGGTTGGTTGGTTCCTCAGTTTAGGGGCTGCGACAACGCGGTCATGTAGCCCCGTGTACTTTGTGTGTTTGTAGAATCTGTGTTAATTGTGATGGCTGTATTAGTGTGTGTTATCTGTTTTAGTTCAAGTAAGGACTGCAGACATTCAATTTTCAAGTATTTCTTGCTTTTGCTACCAAAAACGCCACCGTCAACGACAACTAGTTCTGAACTTGGTTACTAGATGCCGCCGTAGTCGGCTCCTGGCGACGAACGTTGGAACCTAAGAGAGTATAACCTATAATTTAGCTTCACACAAGTGTAATTAGTGGAAGGTTCTTTTACATGCCATAAAAATATATGACATGGGACCGCTGGCTTTACTTCCCCTCCGAAGGAAGGCATACTGAGGGATTTTTAACGCTCTTAAAAAAATCCGACGACTTCGGCCAGGTTTGAACCCGCGACCTTGGGCATAGTTGGATGGTTAAATCGCGAGAAAAGTATTTTTAAGTGTTTCAACTTTCCTTGGCCGCCATGTTCGTTTTGCACTTAACAGGTTTTTGAAAGTCTCATAGATGAACTTCTAGTAGTGACCTTTATCACCGAAAAAAATAAATTCAGGGTGATATCAGTAATACTTGCGGAGATATATAATCCGGTGAAATATTTCGCACAGTCGCCATGTTGGATTGGAAGAGACGTAATATAATTTGAAGGCCACGGTCGGGGTTGGACCAAATAGTACTATGTCTTTACCGAGTTTCATTGAAATCGCTCGAGCCGTTTAGATATTATTACGGGGACACAGACACACGGACAAAAGGTGATGTCATAAGCCTATTACTTCATAAATGAAAATAGGCTAAAAAGGACCTTTGTATTGAAACAACTTGATTTGCCAACTTCATCTTGACTTCCAATTATGTCTCGAATTGTTTACGAATCGCTAAATCAGCCAAAGAGATTGTATTGTTGTAGCAATATTGTACGAGTGAAGAATATTCCAATCAGCGACTGGCGGCCGCAGAGCGAACCACACAATTTGGACAGCTAATTGATTTGGCTTCAGTCCAGACCACACTTCAATAAACATTGACCGCTTAGTTTCAACAACTGATGGAAGCTTCGAGAAACACAACACAAACGATCAGAGCTTGATGACCGAACTTGTCGATAGACTGCGCCTTCAACATTGGAGGCCATATTGGTGTTATCCACTGTGGTTCACTATCGTACACCCATTAATGGCACTTGTTTCCTCCCTTCCCAAGGGAGTCATGGGGACTTAGACGAGTTCCGCCAGGTTTCCCATCGGCCTTCCTTGGCCAACTCTTGTTCTCTACCCGATACTTCTTGTTGTTCAGTAGCGTGTGAGGGGCAAGCTACCGAGATGTCAGCGGGGCTTCGGAGCCCTTCGCCTGCCGTCTGTGCGGGGTTATCACACCATCGGTGTAGTTGGCGGCCAGTCGCTTGGAGCGCTGTATGTTGTCTTGCCAACATAATTATTCATGACACAACGTTGTAATTAAATTGCAAACATATCCCCATATTTAGTCAATAAATATACACTTACTTGCTAATTGACATTTTCTTGCAATCAGCTTGCTCACAGATGATAATTACGGCAATTATCATTATATAAACATTATTCTTACTGGGTTGGGGACATTGGCTACTACTTCAGTTCAAACATGGCGGTGTATCTCCAATGCAAATAATAAGTGTTACATTTTCTATAGATTACAGCAATATTTCTTAATCTTCCCCAGATTTTTGATTGGTTTCGCCTCAAATACACATGTTTCTTGATATTCTGTGGAAAAGAAGTGTCGTAATCTTGGCGTTGTCAATGGGATGTAACCTGTAAACAATTTCTGTGGTAATTATCAATAATGCATTCAATTGATTCTTGATACAGTGCTGATATTATCGACAGGATTCTTATGAGAGTAAGGTGTACTACTTCACATTGAAAATATTCAACTGTGATTGGCTCCAAGCATGCTGGGTGGCTGGACAATAGCGGTCATTGGTGGCGGGATTTTTGAGTTAAATCTTATGTTGCTCAAAAACGAAGCGCTTCAAGGTACTGTTCAAATGGAGGTAGACTAAAAAAAATATTGGGTGTGTGCAACTAGGATGCGTGACAACGTATTAATTTGTTTAAACTCTCGCTCTTGCGAAATTTCAGCTTCGTGTATTTTTTAATTATGTATTTTGCGGAACGGAAAGTTCACAGGCGATATGAAGAAAAGCCGAGTTGCACTTCCAGGGAAACTCCAAACACAACCACTCTTCTCTGAAGTCTTAACTCAACACAAATCGACAGTTTGCTGCTGGCTGTAACTGGGGTAATAGGCTGTAACTGGGGTGATAGGCTCGTCCCTAGCCAGCTCGTAAACTGTCGCCTCGGTAATTGAATGGAGATTGTTGGAAGAAATGAAAACGTAAAAACACTTATACTGGGCGATGTATTGAAGATAGAGATATACTGTCTTTGTAGAACTGTCCATGCTGAACAATTCTTACACTCATAGTATATTGATATTTTTAACGGTTTGCCCAGCGTAAGGTTAAAAAGCGCACGGACGCTATGTGATTTTTCGACGTTTTCACTGAAATCGTTACTGCTTGGCTTCCTATGATCATAAATAAATTATTTTCTACAGAAATCTTCCTCAAGACATCCTTTACAGAATGGTGAAAACCGCATCAAAATCCATCCAGCGGTTCACCCGTGACATCCAAGAACGACAGTAGCGACACTCTAGCGCAGCAACAGAAGAGAGAGAAGCGATATCATCATCTTTCACTGTAACACTTTTTCACGAACCTCACTGTACTACAACAATTTGTTTGGCGTTGTCATGTCAAAAGATCTTAAAATTACTGTATATTTTGTGACGTCATAATGGTATGATAGATGAACTTCGTCCAAACATACAATTCCTTGGTTTTGTCCGGTTGTTAGAACATGCTCACCAGTGACTGAGCGATGGACACAGCTGCCGTCATCTGTCTCCTGACAGGACGCCTCGCGCTCGTCATGACTTTGTTTGGTTCGCACCCAATCCTCGAGGACGGAGTAGGCCGGCGACACCACCTGGGAGCTGTTGTCCACGTGCAGGTGTAACAGCGGGCGCCATCTGTCGAGCCAATCCAGGAGCGTGTAGCTGTGGTTCGTAGAGGCCTTCATACCGCCACAAAGCACGGCCAGCGCCTCCCGTATGAGCGGCCAGAGCTGGAATCATAAACACGACCTGAACCAAATGTGTCGCCATATTGGTGGGTCCAAACCAAATGTGTCGCCATATTGGTGGGTCCAAACCAAATGTGTCGCCATATTGGTGGGTCCAAACCAAATGTGTCGCCATATTGGTGGGTCCAAACCAAATGTATTGTCGCCATATTGGTAAGTCCAAACCAAATGTGTCGCCATATTGGTGGGTCCAAACCAAATGTATTGTCGCCATATTGGTAAGTCCAAACCAAATGTGTCGTCATATTGGTGGGTCCAAACCAAATGTGTCGCCATATTGGTGGGTCCAAACCAAATGTGTCGCCATATTGGTGGGGCCAAACCAAATGTATTGTCGCCATATTGGTAAGTCCAAAACAAATGGTTCGCCATATTGGAAGGTCCAAACCAAATGTGTCGCCATATTGGTGGGCTCAAACCAATGTGTCGCCATATTGGTGGGTCCAAACCAAATGTGTCGCCATGTTGGTGGGTCCAAACCAAATGTGTCGCCATATTGGTGGGCTCAAACCAATGTGTCGCCATATTGGTGGGTCCAAACCAAATGTGTCGCCATGTTGGTGGGTCCAAACCAAATGTGTCGCCATGCTTGTGAAACATAGAGCTCACCTTGTCCGTCGCTCCCTCGTCCCACAGCGGTCCCGGATCGCTGTGGGTACTACTAGACGCGAGGACCAGCAGCGCCTGTCTGGCGGCGGGACCCAGAAGCAGTGGAGGCTCGTTATGCTCGGGGGCGGGCAAGAAGGGACTAACCGAGGACAGGTGGACAGCTAGCAATGTGGTGGCGGGGAGATGCGCTAACCGCAAAACTTCGATCACTCCCAGCACGTCCTCCGTGAACGAGGAGCGAAGAGGCAGACACAATATCACCACTGCAACACAAGAGACAACTGATTAGAGCTGGAACAAGTTAACACTTAAGTACCCCTATGTGTTGAGGAGATGCTGTGACAGCGGCCATCTTGGGCGGGCAAACGCTGGGATTGAGCGTACCTTAATCCCTGGCCTTAACAATCACACACACAATATTACAGTCACCAGAAGAACGACGCAACAATACCGTAGCTATTCGGCCTCCAGACATATTGAAGATTATTAGGTAATTATTGTTGTTTTAAGGATCGGAACAGCGAAGTCATCTGCCCTATACTGACAGCTAAAAGTTACCTAATCGTTTACGGAACATGGAACATGAAGCGAGAATCTATCTATAGCCTACTTTGCAGAATAAGGATCATCATCATAATTATCATTATCATCCCTCCCTATATTATTCTGCTAAGGTCCCATTAACACCAACCTACACATACCCTACAGGTTCAGCATAACCCAATGCACTCACTTACTCTTTAAATGCCTCACAATTAAAACATGTATATTTACAATGCAACACGGTAACCATGGTAACAGAATCTATTTCTGTAAGACGCAATGCAATTCCAATTATTACATTACTGTGAGAGTTCCCAGACGGTTATAAGGTTATCACTGAACCAAATACATACAGTATAATGCGCTTAAGGGGGTCAAGGGGCACTCTGGAATTTTTAACGCAATTTTCACGTGTGAGTGTGGTACGAAAGGTCTTTTTCACCCGACTATAAAGGGTCTCCGAGAACCACATTTAAAGGCCCTTAAATTAACAGTGACTGTGATATTCCCAGAAAACTAACTTCGCTCTGATATACCTATGAAGGAATGACAAACCCCTAACCACTGCACCAGTAGCTGATTATTCATACCAAGGATAAATCAGTCAGAGCATTCATGATTGATATTTTGCTAAGTGTACTCTTTACAACTAGAATATTCATGGGCGAAGCCGCGACGGGTAATGAGTTAGTATTATTATTATTATTATTATTATTATTATAGCTTGCCACGGTGGGTGAGTGGTTATCATGTCCGACTACCAACCCCAAGCTTGTAGGTTCGCTCCTGGCCGTGGCAAGTGATTTTTGAAAGGCGAAAAAAATCACGACACGCATGTCATACGTTGTTGGCATGTTAAAGAACCCATTCGAATTCAGTAGGCAGTGTTCATAATGGCAAAATAAATCTCGGGATTTTCCGCCAACACTTAAGTTCCTCATTTCTCCACTAGAAAGCGCTATATTGTCAAGGAGCTTAGATATCTAACCTCTTTGACTTTCATAGCGCTCAAGGAACAACAAAATTCGACATACAATCTGCCCTCTGGGTGCAAATAACAAAGTTTGCACCCTGCACCCGAGTCCTTCTTCTTTTCCTTCGTCTTTTCCCACTCAAGTGGGGTCGACGTTCCTGGCAAGTCTTCTCACTACACACAATACACCCGAGACCATACGATAATATAAGGAGCGTTCAAAAAGTAACGAGCCGGAGGCTGGAATGCGCAAACCGGTGACTACATCGGCTAATCGTGGCGTGTGTAACGAGGTGTGGTTCCGACCAGAGCCTGGAAGGTCACAGCCCGTCGCTAGAGGGCACGTGTGCACGTCACGTGAGGATACAAAGCAAGCAGCAGCATGCATCAATCGTCCAACGCTGCCAGTCGCATTGCAAACAGTGCCATGGAGGCGTCAACTGAAGAGCAAAGAGGTGTTGTTCGGTTTCTGACAGCGGAAGGAGTAGGGGGAACGAACATTCATCGCCGAATGTCACAAGAGTACGGCGAACACTGCATGTCCCTTGCAAGGGTCAAGGCGTGGCACAAGCGCTTCAGGGAAGGACGGGTGTCGTTAGCCGATGATGCCCGGTCTGCGGCACCCCCCTGCATTACCGATGACAACGTCCAGCTGGTTGATGCACTCATTACCCAGGACCGCCGAGTGACAGTGAACGCCATAGCCGCCGTGGTCGCTCCACGACAATGCACGACCTCATACGGCCAACACAGTCGCGGCACTCCTGCAGAAATTCAAATGGGAGCTTCTCGGCCACCCTCCATACAGTCCAGACCTCTCTCCCTGTGATTACTTCATGTTTGGTCCCCTGAAAAGGGCTCTGCGGGGCCAACGATTCACCTCGGACGCCGACGTCCAGCTGTACGTGCGGAACTGGTTCACATCGCAGCCCAGGGAATTTTATGAGACAGCCATTCACCGCCTCGTGTCGCAGTGGGACAAGTGCCTCAACAGCCAGGGCCAATACTTCTAACATACAGGTACTGGTTTCTGTAATTATGCCTCCGGCTCGTTACTATTTGAACGCACCTTATATTATTATCTTTATTAAGCTATTATTATTATTATTCATCCCAGGGCCTCACAACTACACTTACTCGTGGCGAGCTCCTCCTTGTCACCTTTCCTGTCGATCTCCCTTGGTCAAATCTTGCTCTCTTCCAACCCCGACGGTATTATGGTGACATTCATATCCTTGGAAGGGTCACACCTTCAATAACCCATGACGAGTTGTCGAGCAGGAGGGCTTCTCGAGCTAGGTGTTGTTGTTTTCCTCCCGCGACTACATAAGGGTCGGGGGAATGAAAGACCCTAGTTTAAATCACGGGGGTTGGCACAGAACAAAAGCTGACAACGACGCCTGTAATAAATTGTGTGTCGCTATTGATTGGCGCGGCCCGGGTTCTGTTCAATTAGCAGCTCTAACTAGCGGCACACTAACTAAACTGTTGTGGCTGCGGCTAACAGGTGCTTCCACTTACTTGTGCCGGGCTCCTGTCGACCTCCCTTGCTCAACTCTTGTTCTCTTCCGACCCCCGCCTTAATTGGCCCTTGTCTCATCTTTCCTGATCCCTCATTCTTCAAGAGGTCAAACCTCTTTTGTTCTCTTTCATATCTCCTGCCTTCTGCTCAAGGCCCTTTAGGTCACCACGTACTCTTACACGATGAAAAGTTCTATTTTTGTGGCATCATTTTACTGAGTATTTTCTGGGTTTTTGCTAAAGGTACAGCTATGATTCTTGTCACATATAAGAAGCGGTATATTCTGAGCTGGTTTTGACCATGTAGTGCTACTTTTCTTTTATAGGATGTGTGAAATGAATACAAATTTGGACAGATACATTTTCAAAAAATGTTGTATAAGTTGCTTCAGGTACAAATTTCTCAGTTGTTTTTCTCTCAAATTTTGTTCACATACTTGGAATGGATCATGGCAGATGAGTAACCACTTTGGTTCATTATTATTGGGACATAATGCAAGAAAACAAAATCCGAACTCTTTCTTTTTAAATGTATTCAAAAATATGTATCAATTTTTCTCTTCCCAATCCATACCTACTATGTTTTGGAAGTGAAAATAGTTTAACATTCAAGTACTCCATTAGGCAAGTTAATGTAAAAAATAGCCCTCTATTTTAAATGGTTTCCTAGTTATTGGTACCTAAACATGAAAAATGAGTATTATCGGAAAACAGCTGGCAAAGTTAAAAGTGTATTATTCAGAGCATGGGACGCTAATTTAAAAAAACGAATTTAAGGAAGTTGTAGACATCAAAACCCCAACAAACTATATATGTTTGGATTCAGAAAAGAATGAAGAATTTTTTGGCGCCAAAATCAAAAAATCGATTTTTTCATCATGCAAGATTACGTGGTGTCCTTAAGGAGGCAGGGTGTTTGTATGGTGCACCCTGGGTCGTGCTACACCTCAGGGCCTGACGGCTGCTGAGGGATTCCTGAGTTTGTTCCTGTTTCCCCCCCCCCCCCCTTTTCCATTGCCTTTGGGGCGGGCCCTCTCCTCTTTCCCCTTTCCTATCTGCCTTTCATGGCTCTCCTTCTTTCAAAGTTCCTCAATCCTCATTCTCAAAGGGTTGAGGGCGTTTGTTTTCCTCGTTCTTTGATTTTCCTTACTTTAATTCTGATTTCCTTCTTCTTCGTCGTCTTCTTCAATTTCTAGTTTGTAAGCTGTAGTTAGTTTTAAAACTCAGCAATTCTTGTAGGTTTGTGCCGTGTCTTGTGTGGGGTTTTTCCTAGGACACCAAGCTGGCTCATCGGCGGGCTCTTCGTGTCCCCGCCTGGACCCCCACAGGAGTGACGAACTGCGCGCCACCTCCCTTTATATTAGGTGCAACTGCACCACTTGACTGCGAGAACTAAAAGCTCAAGCAGCCTTAACCTCCCTATGAAGGCTTCCAAAAGGATGGTATATTGGCTTTCACGTCCGGTGGGGGTCCGGGCGAGGACACCAAGAGCCCGCCGATGAGCCAGTTTGGTGTCCTAGGCGAAACCCCACACAAGACACGCCACAAACCTAGAAGAATTGCTGAGTTTTAATTCACCGGCCGTGAAAGCCAATATACCATCTTTTTGTAGTTAGTTTTAGTTGTAATTCTGTAGTTAGATTCATTTTTATTTTTCATGAACACCCTGACCATTAGGGGCCGATAACCTGGATGTTAGGCCCCTTAAAACAACAATTATCATCATCATTATCTAACAGATGTTAGTCACTTGTTTCGTTTCGCAGTCGAGGAGTGCCATGGCTTTTTTCATCTTCATGAGGTTGGCGTCGAGAAGGGCATCCGACCATAAAATCTCACCTCGGGAATAATAAGCATAGATAAATCTCACCGCTACAGAGTATGAAAACAGAAGTCTCTGTCTTGTCGGAGAGAAGAAGGCTGTGCAATAAAAGCTCTCGGTGGCAGATACGGTCGGTCCACAGCCATATCGATCATCGTATCAGCTGTAGCACAAAGAAGAGCAACAGAGTAGCGTCAGCAGCCGTGAAAAACAAAGAGGTCGTAAAAATGGAGCACAAACAGGGCTGTTGACCGCAGACGTCGTCTGGCTGGACCATCGCCGTCCAATACATTAACCTCTGTTTCTATTTATCCCGGATGAAATGTATATTGGCGCCAAAACCACTGAAGCGAAAGGCTTGGAAACTCAGATGTACAGTAAATAGAGTTTGTACAGTATCCCGCTGTAAGACAATTTGTATCCAGCGCTTGGTGACTCCGTGAGTACAACTTATGAGTATCCAAAGCCAAGAATATAACAATGGCAGCCCTTGTCCTTGTTGACGAAGTTTAAATATTCTGTAACTTGAAACCTTGAGTCAATGAATAGTTGTACTTTAATCACATTGTGACCATACTCAGCGTTATATTGTAAAATATGAAAAGAAGCAAGATTTACAAACAAACATTTCCTTGTCAAAAGTTGTTATCATAATGATTACTTAAAATACAAGGCCTAATAGGCTAAAGGCTGAAAAGCACTTTTTTTTTAAAGAACAGATCTGTTACAATGTCTTATAAAATGAAAGATAAAAATCTTGATAAAACCAGCTTTTTAGATCACTGTTTTATCGTCAATGAAGGACATAAAATGTAAAATAAATTAATAAAAATAAGTAGGCTAAATGATGAAATAATTAAATAAATACAAAATAAAAGAAGAGATAAATAAGAAAATTGATAAATGGATGAATACATTAATAATACTCCAGGAGATGTTGTAGGGTTTTGTCGCGTCGCTGGACGGCGCTTGGATTGTGAAACACAACAACCACGACAATTGCCTTACAGTCGGCCAACACAATTATAATGGGTGTTTCTTTAAACTTAAAAAAAGATTACATGAGATTATAGACACTTAACCGCCTAAGTGTAAAGGATCTGATGATGATCGCTTGTCGATCGAAACTGGTCATCCAAATGTAGTGTTGGTCGACTGAAAAGCAAAGCATAATACTGACCACGGCATGGCGCACTCTGCAAGGGCTGCAGTCTGGCGGTGAGTTGCTCCACTGACGAGGACTGGTGGAGCACGAGATGGTGTCGAACCACGAGTCCCTCAGCTCTCAGAGACAAGTCCACCGTGTGGGCGAGCTGAGGCCACCAGCCGCTGTCTGCAAACATTAACAAGTGCATCAGTCAAGGCATAATTCCCTCACGTTCCTGGTTACCGAGCAGCAGGAGCACGCTACTGACCAATAGAATCCTTCCTTCATCCCAGGCGCGGATCTAGAGTTTGGCTTGGGGGGGGGTCAGAGAATCGAAATTCTTAAGAAAAATGGTAACATTAAAAACGCAATCACAAAATAACCAAACGTACAAAACAAGACCAATTTTTTTGCAAGCTACATGGATAGAAATTTGATGCGTTTAGCGCACCAAAAATATTCGTACAAATTGCAACGGCGTGTTTTGCGACTTTTACATTGAGCTTCGAGAAAAGTATCAAGGTACGTTATAGTTTCGGCAAGTCGAGTTGATACCGACAAAGGGAGAAAGTCACAGCTTAAATTGCCAACCAAGCTTGCAGTTTGGACGTCGGCAAAATTTTTTGGTGCGAAAAAAGCTCCAAATTCCTATCCGTGCATTGCTGCACATTCATCGTGACATCTCTATAGGGCCTACACATCGATTCGGTAATCACAAGGTTTGCTAAACAAAATAGTTGAGTTGATTCTGTTATATAAATGATCGTTTTTATATAACTGGCTTCATTGCAATAAAGATTGAATAAAATGAAAGAAAAAAACTGTTTCTCAGTTAAAATTCGTCAAGTTTTATTGAGCTAGCATAATGGAACAGAGAAATTGGATATGAGTAGTCTATTTCTCAACTTCGGATGAGGAAACAGTAAGCTTCTGTCATAAATTTGACGAGTATTCCCCACGGAAGGTGTCCCAAGTTAGCCCAACTTCAGGAGGAATTGGCTAACCTTCTTGGAATACCGTCCAGCTCGATGGAAGAAACAGATGACAGTTTGGACTCTTGGAGGTGGGGGAACCCGGACTTGAAGGGGCGATCTTCCCAAACAAATTCAAATTGTATGACGTCACAAGCACGTGGAGGATTCGAACGAAGTCACCTGACAGAGGATGACCATTCAAGGAGAATAACGAAGACGTAGAGTACCCGCAAGAAGAGCGCAGAGACCAATATCAATCGGCGTAGTTTAATGCTCATTGCGGGGCTCCTGTGTGTGCCCCGAATGCTCATTGCGGGGTTCCTGTGTGTCCCCCGAATGCTGATTACTGGGCTCACTGCATTCTTCAACCATGCGGTCTCATTGCGAGACGCGGTCTACAGCTGTAATTCAAGCGTCGAGTGCAAGGAAGTAGCAAACAGTATAGAGTAATTCAGTGGCGTATACTGGTCTGAATATCTGGGCTACCACCGAGTTTAATATTACACAAAACATGCGTTTGAACTGCCGTGCGAAGAGAGTTCATATTTGAAAACCCTTCATTTGACCATGCATTAACTTCACGACTAAATAACAAACACGGCCAGCAATACAATTTAGACAGTTTAGAACTGCCAGATAACCTATTCCACCCAGCATATGTAGATGATGTGAAATGACGTGTATACATAGGCACACAATTGCAGTTCAGGTGTAGGCCTTGTCATATGTATAATATGAACTTTCTCACTGTATGGACGACGGCTGACAGGAACTTCTAATAAAATCTCTATTATACAGTCATTGGCATTTAAAGCCCCCGCAGGTGTTTATTCCATAATCTTCTTACAAAATCACAGTTGGCTCTTTTAAAACAAAACACCACATAAAGATTCTTCAGCATACACACAATTAAATAAATTACACATCGAAAATACTACAACTTCTAAAACTTATTCACATCTATGCGCGCGATAATGTACAAGTATTATAGGCTATTTGTTGCTTTGCGCGCTTCTAACTTCAAAGAAACCGCTGACTCATGCGGCAACTCGCTCGCTATGAGCACTGTGCCTGCACGGAACAAGGGTGGGTGCCGGGAGATGGGGGAGAGTGGCATAAGGCTCCCGCTTTCTACTGCGTTGCCGCGTTGACTACCCACTAACCATTATTTCATTCGATAAAGAAGAATGTGCATGAAAGGCACTATTGTTTGAATGCTTTGTTGAAAATGTAATAAAGTGTTATTTATTTTTAATGTAATTTTCTTGGGCTACTGCCGGTAGCCCTAAGAATACGCCCCTGGAGTAATCAGGGTATAGGTTAGGCTACTGTGTCCTGCGCAGGATTCCGTGGCAAGCCCTTCTTACGCGTATTCTATCTGGAGCAGTGTCCCCTGATTGGATAAGAAGGATAGGGATTTCGAATTGAACAAGCTACCGGATGGGGGGAAATAAAAAGGTGAATAAAGAGTGATGTCGAGAGGATCCCAGCAACAATTCTTACTTGATTTTTGATCAACACAAGTACGTCATCGCTACGAAGCCATATGTGAGACTTAACGCTGGAAAAGTGTAAAAGCCACATAATTCACGTCTTCTTACACCAATAGGGGTAGTCGTGTCTATGACTATCTCTATTAAGTGGCTCAGGGAATCAGATTCCATCACATCCAGTTGATCTCTCATCTCTCTGATTCTTTTAAAATCACATCAACTAAAATATCATCACAACGGTGAAGAAGATATCTATCTACAAGCATAGCGGCACTTCTCTATATCAGGGAGAAAATCAAGAAGATCGATATCGGTGAGCTCATGGCGAATAACTACGCAAAATCTCTCTTTTCTGAATAATATTAACGGCAATTTAGAATCAATCCTTATGTAATAATTTCAACTTAAACTCACCTCCAATTTAACTTTCCGCCGTGATAGCTCGTAAATTCAGTAAACTCATGTCTTATAAATTATTATTATTAATCCTATTTCATTTTTTTAGATAGTTAAATTCATTATTTTCTTTAATGCAGTGGCTTTCCTTTCTAGTACCGTAGTTAGAAATAGCTTTAAGTCTAACATTCTTCCCAAAACAAAGGTTATGTTGGTTGAAGACAGAGTCTTCCCACGGGCTGACAAGTGAGACTAAAGGAGAGCTCAAGTTGCTTTATTGTAAGTGATGGTCATTTTTTTATTCGGTTGGCAACGAGATGTTGTCAGCCTGGCACCCAATTTAATTATTAAAGAACCGCTGATATCAGGGGACCAGTGTTAGGTTCCCCCATTGATAACGATCATTTTTCACTTTCAATTAACAAAACTGAGGAACAGTTAATTTCCACCCTCCCACTTATAATAATTAATTCCCACGTAAGAGCAAGTTACAAACCACGACTTATAATTGAGGTAATTCCGATATAAGTTACTTTTTATGGTCTTGTTAAAATTAATGTCATTACTCAACAACATTAGTAAATGTTTAACGTTAGACGAATCTTATTGCAAAACTTAACCTGTTCACAATATTAATGAAAGGAAATAAACTGTATTTTCTGTATTTTGTGAATAAATATTCAGAGTTATCAAATTCCTCTAATTTAAAAATTCCCACTACATTTTAACAATTTTGGGGGCAGTGAGACTCACCTGATGTGAGGATGGCTGCGTACTTCCAGCGGAAGTGCTTGACGATGCGCAGCAGCGCCTCAGCCGTGGCGGACAGCGGGGGAACTAGACTGGTGAACATGGAGCCGTTGTCAGGACTCTGTAACACATTAACTTTCCTTTTGCATATTGCTCCATTATTATTATACGAACGGTGTACCATATTGTTTTACACTTTATGTTTTTCTACCCAAATGAAGTACATTACACATCAGTTGTTACGACCACCTTCTCAACATAATCTCCTGGTAACTTTGTGCACTTTGCCATCGATGTGTCAGTCTCTCCAGACCTTCCTGAAACCCAAGCCTTGACAGCTGTGTCCAGTTCTGCAAAACGGCGACCATGCAACGGAAGCATAGGGGAAGTCCACCGCGAACAGTGTCATCAGTTGGCAAGTGAATGTTCTGGGACATGCCTGGCTGGACTTGGGGGCCACGATTAACAATGTAGCTTATGTGGCAACCCTTAAGCGCTTACGTCAGCTTGCCGCGGTGGGTGAGTGGATAGCGTGCCGGTCTACCAACCCCAAGCTTGCAGGTTCGCAGGTTGAAAGGTGGCAAAAATTACGACACTCATCATACGATGTTGGCATGACAAAATGAATCCTCATATGTTGTCAAACGCAAGAGAGAACTTAATGCGACGAGTGGCCCTCTGCTTGGAAAATGATGGTCGCCACTTCGAACACCTTATGTAGTAGATGTAACGTCTATGATAATTAACTTTTCTTAGTCGCATCGAAGACTGATTACAATGTTGTAACAAATCATTTCCAAATTGTATCTCGTTTTGTGGTATTGGGTTAAAAAGCAATAAATTGTGTTGTAAATAAAATACAACACAAAAATACATTGTGTTGTAATAAACTACAGTATGTTGTAAAATAACATTTTATTTCATTGAAATGCTCTGCAAAAGCCATTAACAGAATCGTAAAATAACAAGTTCTGAAACAGAAATCGTTCAAACTTATTGTGAAGTCTGTGTAAATATATTTTGAAAGAGCAAAATACTTTGCAATGCTGCACAGGAAGGCGGCAATCAGTGAAATCGAACTCAGCCCCGTCGCTAGCGCGCTGCGAGCAGATTTCAAGCCGATTGCGCGTGGGTAGGCAACCCATTTTACAGTTCCGTATTGAATCGGAACACGCTGTACAAAGAGATTATGTTGAGAAGGTGGACGTAACAACTCATGTGTAATGTACTTCATTTGGGTAGAAAAAAAAATAAAGTGTACGACAATATGGTGCGCCCTTCGTATGTTAAATTGTTAAGTAGTTCATCTGAAACAAATTAATGTTGATATATGATTTACAAAAGTATTATAGTTGACAATAATAGGCTCCATGCGTTGAAGGGAGAAATGCACCGCCACGCTACGAGCGGCCAATCTTATAAGTTCTTGAGTATTACCATGATCGTGGAGGAGCGATGAGCAGGGCTTCCATCCACTCACTCGTCCAAAAATAGTGAAATAGTGAGTGGTTTTATTTCAAAAAGGTGAGTTTTTGTATGAAAAAGTGAGTAAATTCACAGCATCATTCGCATTTATGGCCGTAGGCCTATATTTGGTTCATAATTTTTACTTTTGTTGATATCTGTAGGCGCAATTGGAGTCTCTTGGGTGGCTAAGCTCCCCAAAACGAACCATAGACCCCCAAAAATGTGACAAAACTGTATTGAAACAGACAAAAATTTTAAGAATGTGTATCTGAAAAACAAATTAGCCCCCCCCCAAAATGTCAAACCAAATTGCGCCTATGTTAATAATATCTCTGAGTACTGTTTGTGATTTTACCGTTGATCGCTGCACGGCACTGGTGGCAGAAAAACAAACTACCCATGCAAGGGTATATTTTGGGTCATTTCTAACAATCTGATAGTGTATGCGACCATTTTAACGCAGAATTTGATCAGTTTTGAAAAAAAAGTGAGAATAGTGAGTAATTTTATCAAATAGTGAGAAAAGTGAGGCTGCTTTAAAAATAGTGAATAATAGTGAGAAAGTGAGTCGCTGGAAGCCCTGGCGATGAGGCATGACATCCTAGAAACATGAAACTTGATACCAGTGGAGATGATAACTTACAAGATTTCTAGAAAAGTCAAAAATATCCTAAATATTTCGAGGGGTTTCAATTTGGGGCCTAGGAGAAGAACGCAATCGCAAGAATTTTTTCAACCATAGATTAATATTATTTTCCAGAGCGATGACCTATAGTTTTCGTGAGATGAAACGTTTCCTGAATATCGAAACGAATTTTTAACATCAAATGCCGAGAAAATGAAGAAAATTTCCGAGATATTAAGGAGGAAATGTCGTGGTGTTGTTCTGTCCTCAATGTATTATGAAGGCAAGCTCTCTCCACTGATAATAAAAGACAAAACTATATTTATTTCAAAGGAGAGGCTAATGTCTGCTCGTATTTTACTGAAAACAATCTTTCTAGTTTTACAAGGAACATAACCCATAAAAAAAGACAATCGAAAATCAAAGATACCATACACATGTACATCCACAGCCTTCTCAATCTGTATCTGATGGTGCTGCCCTCTTGACGGTTACGTAAGTAACTGTTCCAAACAGGTGTAATGATGTAAAATAAGGACAAACATGAACATAGACATGAATTAATGGAACACTACCAGGTATCCTAAAATGTTTAAACTAACAAGGGAAGCTGATGTCCCTAAGATCCCTAAAACAATCTAAATATCTAAACGTTTTGCGAAGGGGAAAAGCATGTGAGCATGTGTTTGTTTACTTACTTGATTAATTCCTGCCGCTCCTTCCGGAGCAAAGGGCCTTGGCGAAATTTCTCCACGCAGTACGGTTCCTGGCCATTCTCTTCACTTGACTCCAGTTCTTGTCCACCTCTGCAATTTCATTTTCGATCGTCCTCTTCCAGGTCTTCTTAGGTCGACCTCGCTTCCTGGCGCCTTGAGGATTCCAGTCTAGCGCCGCCCTCTCGATAGCTCCGTCCGGCTTCCTTAGTGTGTGACCAATCCAGCGCCATTTCCTCTCCTTGATCTGGATGCTAATCGGTTGTTGATTGGTGATGGTCCAAAGATCTTCATTTGAGATTATGTCCGGCCACCTCACAACATGATGCGACGCAGACATCTGTTAATGAACACCTGTAGCTGGTTGTTGATCGGTTTTGTGACTTTCCATGTTTCACAGCCGTAGAGAAGAATCGACTTTACGTTGCTATTGAAAAGGCGGAGCTTGGTCTTCCTGGAAATGTTTCTATTTCTCCAGATGGGGTAGAGCTGGACAAAGGCACCATTTGCCTTCCTGATACGGCTTCGAACATCTACCTCTGCTCCCCCATCATTTGTGACTATACTTCCAAGGTAGAGGAAGGACTCAACTCGCTCAATGTCCTTTCCGTTGACTGTCAAGCTAGTCGTGATGTCAGAATTTATCCACATCTCTTTGGTCTTGTTGGTGTTGATCATCAGTCCTGCACGTTCTGCTTCTCTCTGCAACCTCCCCAGCTTATCTTCTATGTCTCGGTACCGTTGTGCCATAAGACAAATGTCGTCTGCGAAATCCAGATCTTCAAGCCTGTCATTTATACCCCCATTGAATACCCCTCTTCCGTCCTCCCATTACCTTCTTCATCACACTATCCAGGACCAACAGGAACAGAGTGGGGGAAAGGACACACCCCTGTCTCACTGCGGAACTGACCTTTATCTTTTCTGTTAATTTGCCTTCGCGAAGAACCTGGCACTCATACCCTTCGTACATCTCTTCCATGATTCTGATGATCTTTGTTGGAATTTTATATTCCTCGAGGGTCTTCCACATGATTCTTTGATTTACGGAGTCGAAGGCTTTCTCGAAGTCAACAAATATGAGGTAAAGGGTATTCCGCCACTCCACACTCTGCTCCAGGATGATTCGGAGGGTGTTGATGAGATCCACACAGCTGCGATGTTGTCGAAATCCAGCCTGTTCCTTCCGAAGCCTTTTTTCTACGCAGTCTTTTATACGATTCAGGATGACTCTCGCCAGCACTTTGCTTGGAATGGACAGCAAGGTGATACCCCTCCAGTTGTTACAGTTTGTGGTGTCCCCTTTCTTCGGCAACTTGACTATCAACCCCTTCTTCCAGTCGGTTGGTATTTTCTCCTCCTTCCAGATCTTCTCCATCAGCGGGTGCAGCAGAGCGATCGAAATATCCAGGTCTGCTTTCAGTACTTCCGCTGGGATATTATCCAGACCTGGTGCCTTCCCGCATTTCATCTGCTTCAACGCTGTCCGTATTTCGCCCCGAGTTGGGGAGTCGAGGCTGATGATTGGGTCACTTTCTGCTTCCTCTTCATCTTCTCCTCGCTGCTTACTTTCTGGTCCTGTATCTCTATTAAGAACCTCCGCAAAGTGTTCTCTCCATCTTGTCAGCTGCTGTTCACACGTCGTGAGGATCTCGCCCGTCTTGCTCTTCACAGGCCTAGTTTTATTAAAACCTTTCTTCGAAAGCATCTTTGTGATGCCATAGAGCTCCTTAACGTCCCCACTTCTTGCCGCTTCTTCTGCTTTCTCCGCCTGCTCATCAATCCACCTCCTATGATCCTTCCGTACACTCCTCTTTACCTCCCTGTTTGCTGTTGAATACTTTGCTTGTGTGAGAGCCTTCTGCTGCCTAGTCTTGCAGGTGTTGAGCTTGGCCTTAATCTCCTTCCTATAATTTATCTTGTCCCAGGTCTGATCGGATATCCATTCTTTCCGCAGGTAGTTCTTGTACCCGAGCTGCATCTCACTGATTTCCACGAAGATATTCTTTACCTCGCTCCACACAGTCTCCACGTCCTTCTCTGTCTCGGAGTCCAACACCTGGAATTTATTTCTGAGCTCCAGTTTAAATTGGTCCAATCTCTGCTGGTTCTTAAGCTTGCCCACATCAAACTTGTTGTGCCGAGTGGTAAACTTTCGGCGGACTGCGACGATCTTCATGCGGAAGTTGGCAACCACAAGATGATGGTCACTACCAACGTCCGCTCCTCTCTTGTTCCTAACATCTTCCAAGCTTCTTCTGAACCTCCTGCTCACCGCGATGTGATCAATTTGATTTTCTGTGACTTGATCAGGAGACACCCAGGTGACCTTGTGGCACCGCCTATGAGGAAATACCGTGCCACCCATCACCAAATCCTGACTGGCGCAATATTCCGTAAATTTCTCCCCATTGTCATTCATCTCACCAAGGCCATGTTTACCCATGATGTGCTCCAACCCCTCATTGTTTGAGCCCACCTTCGCGTTGAAGTCTCCCATAACAATGAGAATGTCCTTCTTACTTGTTTGTCTTGTGACATCTCGCAGCATTTGGTAGAATTCTTCCTTCTTCTCTGGCTCCGACTGTTCTGTAGGCGCATAGCATTGGATGATGATCACATTCCTGAACTTTGTCTTGAACCTAGCAAACATGAGCCTACTAGAAATTGGCTTCCACTCCATAAGGCTTCTCTTTGCATTTCTGTTGAGCAGCAACCCCACTCCATCCCTGTGTTCTTCATCATCGCCCCCAGAATAGAGAAATGTAATTCCATCTGTTGTCTGTATTTCACCAAATCCTGGCCACCTCACTTCACTCAATCCTAGGATATCCAGCCCATAGTTCTTCATCTCCCGTGTCACTTGTTTCAGTCTGGTTTTCTCCATGAAGGTCCTCACATTCTAGAAACCGATTTTCGTAGTCCTCTTCATGCCAAAAGTCGTCATCAGGTTATCCGTCCGGTTTTGTAATTTCGCTTCAGTTTCAGTAATCAGTTTATTTAAGAGGAGCGAGTGATTAACCCACTGCCTCCGAGTGCCTTGGAGGGGCTGCCACCTTAAGCCTGAGGCACCAGGCTGATTTTCTGTCTGGGTTTCTTCCCTTAGCCTTTGAAGAACCAACTTCAAACTACAAGGCAGCAGTTGTTTCACCAGAGCCCCGTTAGCCGTAATTTCTTCAGGGTTCCTGTAGGGCCTTCACAGCTACCGTAGTGGTCTTGAGGCACACTAAGTCCCCACTGTACTTCACCCCTACAGGCAATCCCCTACTTCATTACGTTGCCCATCTCCCACGACGAGGACGAGGGGTTGGATTTGTGGGAGACATGTGTTTGTTTAGTTTTAGTTAATGATGTTGATATGTTGTTGACATTGCATGATTGTTTTGACATGGTAGGGCTGAGGAAGGGCTATTTGTAGCTCGAAACATGTACCCTGATTGGTAAAATTTTGTAATTACATAGTATTGATTGATACAGATTCCAATATGGAGTCTAATAAGATGAAAATAACACAGGTTATCAATTACAATATTCACGCAAACTGATGACCAGAGACGTCCTACACCCTTATTTGAAAACAAAATGTTGCTCCAAATATCCGAGAGCTGGACACACCGAGGTCATCAGTCACGTTCACTCACCTGGGGACAGCTCCACGTGACGAACGGTTTCCCTCTCAGTTCTGCCAACTTGGCCGCCATGTCGCACAGGTTGGGGTCGATGGAGCCAATGAGAGCATCAGTATCGCTGTCCGCCATCATCTCCAGCAGGGCAGCCAACCCTCCAGTCATCTGGTCGCACACGTCTGCAAAGGTACCAACATTACTGTAAGTGTTTTATAAAATTAATTATTGGTATAGGCCTATGTTGGTTCTACAAAAGTGGTGAGCTAAACGTTCTGGTGGACCCCGTCACGGTCCTCTTATAGAGGGGATCGCAAAAACAGAATAATCGTATGGCCTTTGTTATTTGACACCCAGAGGGCAGCTTGCATGTCGAATTTTGTTGTTCCTTGGAGCGCTATGAAAGTCAAGGAGGTTAGATGTCTAAGCTCCATGACATTAAGGCGCTTTCTATAAGGCATCCAACGTTTAGAATGAAGCACTGGTTAGATAGGGATGTTCTTCTCTCTTTCTGTTGCACTTGAGACATGTATGACGCTGTCATTTTCTAGCAATCCACTGTTGCCATATCAGTCGAAAAATTTTCTTTGTCGAAAAAACAGCATATTCGGGTAGAACTATATTTTGCCGATCTTTTTTGTCCTATATTAGAACCACGTAAACTTGATAGAAATGCTAGAAAAATTAGATATCCATATATATTTTTAAAACGATAAACTGTGTCCCTTTTTTTAGTAAAATCGATCTTATATATCATGTTGCATTGACTTTGTGATGCCTATTTTTCACACACATGTAGCTAAATGTGCCGCCGTCTTGATGATGGATTATTGAAATATTTTATACTGGCAATATTACAATTTTCATGTAGGTAAAACTTCTGAATATTCTCTCATAACCGCATAGCAGCATTGAAAAAGTTCGTATGCTGCCAACTTTTCTATTTTTAAAGATAACAATGTCATGTCAGTTTGAGAGTTGTAGAGGAATGTTGGAAGAAGTTTTCTACCTGCTTACCCAGAGTGTAGGTTTAATTGTTTACACAGGCCGGGCTGTTCACTGACCGCGGATTATAAGAATGAAGTTTCGAAGGACAGCGGGGAGCAGCTTGCTTACTGTGCCCTTCGAGCTTTTATTTCAGTAGTTCAACTGTCTCTATCTGTTAGATTTAATGTGTTGTATTTTACGTATTTCACGTACAACAATGGATAGTTTTGTGAAAAGAAAGCGTGGTCAAGTGCTCAGAAGGAGGGAAAAAAGGTCGTAATTAATGTGTTCAGTTATTTTAAGAATCTTAAACCTAATGAAAGTATAAATCATGAAATGTAAGCCAATGAGGAGTATTTTCTTTAATAGCGTACTTCAACTTTAACTGCAGTCGAAACTTCACCCATTCCCTTGTGCTTGTACTTTATTTTTTTAAATTTTGAATGTTTTCTTTAGGTTACATTCAGCATACGTTATAGTTAATTTAATTTCGTTGTATGTGTTATGTTAGCCTACTATTAGTATTATTATACAGTACTTAATTCAAGTCTTCGTCACTGCACAATTGCTGAATGTGCGGAAAGTGTACCTGAAGCGCTTTGTACTGCCTCCTCTCATGGAGTGGCAACCCTGTCGTAACGCGCCATAAGACCAATGCTTCATTCTAAACGTTGGATGCCTTTTTTTTCTAGTAGAGAAAGGAGGAACTTTGTGTTGGCGGAAAATCCCGAGATTAATTTTGCTATTATGAACAAGGCCTACAGAATTGAAATCGGTTCTTTAACATGCCAACAATGTATGACATGCGTGTCGTGATTTTTGTCAACTCACTTACCATGGCCGAGGGTTGGGAGTCCGACACGATAACCACTCGCCCACCGTGGCAAGCGCAAAAAAGAGACCCCCCCCCTCTCATGGCCCACATTTTAACCAAGTGTGTGAAACTTGCAGACCTACGAAGATTCCTCACAACAAAATATTCAAGTGATAAGAATCCAAATTGTTTGTTAAAATACAGTAACATTAATACTTTTGATAAACTCTTAATTTTAAATTTTAATGGAATTGAATTGAATTTACTTTAAAAGATTAATTGGATTTTATTTTATTTTAGTGGATTGATTTTTTTAATTTTTATTATTTTTGTTTTATTTTTTACGTTACTTTTAATTTATAATTTTTAGCCTATTTTCATTTATGAAAAAAAAATAGGCTTATGCGATCACCTTTTGTCCGTGTGTGTTTCCCCCCTAATAACATCTAAATGGCTGGGGCGATTTCAATGGTCATAGTAATTGATTTGAACCCTGCCGATCAGAAATGGACCAGCAGTGTGTTCTTCTTCCAAGTTAATCTGAGCAATAATTAGTAAACTTTGCCACCTGAACATTACAGCCTAATAACTGTCTAATAATAAGCATGGCAACATAGCCTTGTGATAGGTCCATTCGCTCCGGAGATAACTTTTGTCTCACACCAGAACGATACCACATACAGTTTTTTTTAAGGAAGAATCTTCCACAAATATCTGTCGTCATTGATTCGTTCTTTTTCTTTTGCTACAAGCCTCGTGTTATCTCCTAATTGAAACTCTGTCAGCTCCTGGATTACTCGTGTCTGTCTGGAGTCGATACGTCGCATCACTATCCGTCCATGGAGAACAAATGGCAAAGAGTTAAGAATACAAGGAACTGTTAGTTCCCATGGCGACCGTTTGAAGCCATCTTCTTGCATTTAAACCTTGAAATCTTCCAATGTAACTGAATTTGAATGGATGACGGTCTTAGTTGCTGATGGGAAAGATTTAGTTAATTCGCTTGTTATAAACCGTACAGTATTCAGCGTGATCGTTAAATTATTTATTTATTGTATGGCATACATGGAAATCATTTAAAAGTTGACATCAATGTTAGTAGTGCTAGAATGACAGTTCTAATCACTCTCCTACTTTCATACGAACTTTACCGATATCTCCCGAACGCATGATCGTATTTTAACGAACGAGGTGTTGTTGGCGTTAGGATGATGTTCTCTTTTCTATGAATGTGTGTTGATATTAAAAAAAATGAAAATGTTTGTTTTTGAAATTGGCGCAATTTTGGAAACGGTGAATTTTGGAAAAAAGATTGTTTGACGTTAGTGAAAGGTCCCTATGCCCTCTAGGCAGAAACCAAGTTTCAAGTCTGTAGGGCAAAAGAAAATGAATTTGGAAAAAAATGGACACTATTTTGGAAACGGTAAAGATAAGGAAAATGTTTGTTTGACATGAATGGCTTCAATTTCAAGAACTGAGGGCACTGTTGTTATGGCTGGTCCCTGTCAAGAACAGTGCTTGAACATTATGGCTCCTGCGCGATTTCATTCCAGCCATTGCCCACCTCAATTCATTTGTCATCTCTCCGGAAGAGTGCGACAGGCGCATCATCTGTGACCCCAGCACTTGGCTAACATCACGGGAGGCCATGTTTCCCCTGGTAGGAGAGCACGGCTGCCAGATGGTGCAGTTGACAGTTCGAAACAAGGTCAAACGTAAAAGTGTGAACTGTGACCCGGTTTTTGAGTATAGAAACGGAAGATGAAGCGAGCATCCATGACGCAAGGAAATTAGTGACCACAAGGCCGTGCTGCCCAGAGGAACAAACTTACCACCCAGGTGTTTCTTCAAATAGAGGCAGACTTCTTCCATGCCGACATCGATGCATCGTGTAACTTTGGAGCAAGTGCTTGCACAAGAATGATGGCAATGTTGGACAGATTCCTACTACTGTGTATCTGTCTGTAAACATCAAATCAAATCAAACAAGACAAAATAAACGAAAATGAAACAAAATAAAACAAATTAAAAATACAATAGAACATAAACCAGATTAAATAAACCAAACAAAATACGAAAGAAAAGAAAACGAGATGAAATTTCTGTGTACCCTAGTTGTAGAACTACGGTCATAACGAGAGCTCTCCGCTGTTACCCGAATCTACTGGCATTACAATAATATTCTAGTTGTATAGAGTAACTTGGCAAAATCTCAATCATGAATGCTATGACTGATTTATCCTTGGTATGAATAATCAGCTACTGGTGCAGTGGTTAGGGGTTTGTCATTCCTTCATAGGTATATCAGAGCGAAGTTAGTTTCCTGGGAATATCACAGACACTGTTAATTTAAGGGCCTTTCGGAGACCCTTTATAGTCGGGTGAAAAAGACCTTTCGTACCACACTCACACGTGAAAATTGCGTTAAAAATTCCAGAGTGCCCCTTGACCCCCTTAAGCGCATTATACTGTATGTATTTGGTTCAGTGATAACCTTATAACCGTCTGGGAACTCTCACAGTAATGTAATAATTGGAATTGCATTGCGTCTTACAGAAATAGATTCTGTTACCATGGTTACCGTGTTTCATTGTAAATATACATGTTTTAATTTTGAGGCATTTAAAGAGTAAGTGAGTGCATTGGGTTATGCTGAACCTGCAGGGTATGTGTAGGTTGGTGTTAATGGGACCTTAGCAGAATAATATAGGGAGGGATAAAGCATAAATTACTAAAGCAACATACTTAGACATTTGAGGGAAAAGTCGTTCCCCTAGCCTATGAATGTCATGTGCTGTGTTACTCAGCCAAAATGCAACCCTGTACAGTTCGTAGTGTTAATTATGCTTAATAGCGGCTTCGGTGCTGTAGTTGGTAGCATTCTGAACTGCTGTGCCCAAGATCGCGAGTTCAAACCTGGCCGAAGTCGTCCGATATTTTCAGAGCGTTAAAAATCTCTCAGTATGCCTTCCTTCGGAGGGGAAATAAAGCCAGCGGTCCCATGTCATAGATTTAAGTCATGTAAAAGATCCTTCCACTAACTAAACTTGTGTGAAGCTAAATCTCTAGGTTAGATTTCGTTGATACGCTCTATCAAACGATCATCACTAGGTGTCAGTGACATCTGGTAGCGAAAGTTGGAACTACTTGAAATTGAACGGAACTTGTAGCTCACCCCATGGGTGTCCGCTTGAAGCAGCTACAAACTCTGGCGAGCGAAACATGTCCACTGACACTTCCGGCAGTAAAAGCCATACGATAAATCTTCTTCTTCTTTCCCTTTGTACCGTTAGGTGTCGGGTCATTCTTCTGTCTCTGAACATCACCCGAGGTCTTCCCTCGCTTCCTGATCAGTCCCGAGATGTACTCCTCCCATTCAATCCGAGGCCTTACTCTTGTTCTTCTTCCTGTAGGTCTGGCTTCGCTTTCCTTTCATGATGATGATGATGATAATTGTTGTTTTAAGGGGCCTAACATCTAGGCTATCGGCCCCTAATGGTCTGGGTGATCGTGAAGATGAAAATGAAATGCAAACTTAAAACTAAAACTAACTACTAACCTACATACTAGAAGAAGAAATGGGAAACTGAAGGAGAATAAGGCAAATAAAGGACAGGAGGAAAATAAATGCCCTCAACCCTCGAAGAATACGGATTGAGGGACTTGGAAGGAAGGAGAGCCATGAAAGGCAGATAGGAAAGTGAAAGAGGAGAGGGTCCGCCCCAAAGGTAAGGGACAAAAGGGGGAAACGGACCCAGCTCAGGAATCCTTCGGGGTCGCCAACTCCCGAACTCACCAACCGTGAGCCCCTGAGGGTGTAGCACTATCCAGGATGCACCAAACACACACCCTGCCTCCTTGAGGGCCTTGAGCTGAAGGCAGGAGATAACATGAAAAGAAAAAGAAGGCTGACCCCTCACAGAAGGAGGGTATCAGGAAAGATGAGACAAGGGCCAATTAAGGCGGGAAAGTGAAAGACTCCCTAGGCCTCGGACAACCTAATACCGTCGGGGTCGGAAGAGAACAAGAGTTGACCAAGTGAGGTCGACAGGAAAGAAGACGGAGAGGAACCCGACACAAGTAAGTGGAAGCAATGCCGCACTCAGCTGGGGTCCCGTGGTCGCCAACCCACGTCCTACGAGATGTGAGCCCCTGGGGAGACTTTCCTTTCATCTTCCATTGTTTCTAGGTGACCAATCCTCTCCTCTCCAGTATTGGCTCCTACTCAAGCTCATCTCAGCGGCGACCAAACAGGATACACAGCATGATTTCTTCCCCATGATTGTGTTGTTTATAAACTTGATTCATACCCTAAATAAAGAATAAAATTATGCTTAATGACACAATTTGAATGAGACTAGCTTGAAGACACCCATTTGCTCCCGAATTGTGTCGTTTCTGACATGGTCAATAAATAAGATGCCCATTGTCCAACGAAGCATTCCATCGCGTGCAGGCGACGTTCTGAAATTTTGTCGGATGATCGACATTCAACGCCATACAGCGCAACTGGCCGTACCACTGTCCGATATATCTTCGATTTGAGACGAAGTGGCATTTTCTTGTCGCAAAGCACACCAGTGACCTCCTTCCACCGCAACCAGGTTGCGTTTACTCTGGCTCTTACTTCATCATTGAAGTTGCCATCACTCTGAAGACGAGATCCAAGGTACCTGAAGCATTCTGTCTTGACTAGATTTTGTCCAGTGACTTGAATGGTACCGTCGCTTGGGTTTAACTCCAGATACTCCGCCTTTTTCACATTCAGACATAGGCCATACTGGGAGAGGCGGTTATTCTAGTCTTCAACTTGACATTGGAGTTTTTCTCGGGTGTCATCTGCAACCATTACATCATCTGCATACAGAAGGGTCCAAGGAACATTCCGTTGCAGGTCACGAGTGATGGTGTCCATCACAAGAACAAAAAGGGACGGTGATAGTCATAAGCATGCGGGCCCAAGTAATGATATTCAACAAGTTCGGATTGCATTGTAAAAACTATCCGCAAATCTACTCCAAACATTTTCCATAGCTTATCCAGGGTACATGTTCAATACGCAGTGGAGGAGAATGATTTAGCTCGCGACGGAAACGCTATCTCTTCGCCTGAGGAACGTCCGGTACGACGCGACAGAGCCAGATATGATACGACATAAAGAACTGCTCTTATAGGCTGGCATTAGTCGCAAATGGTCTCTCTTACTCGGCTTACACTGACTTCCGTGACGAACTAAAAAGCCTACTTTTCCTAACATTTAAGATTCATGCCAATGATTAATCTATAGGCTATGGACCTATCTAGAATAATGACGACATTAAGTTGGTAATATCGAAATTTCTGATTAGTTCAAATATACCAGGCATAATGTAGCCTAATAGAGCACTACAGTTGGCAGCCCTGGTAATTGAATATATTCTTATTTCCATCTCTTAAGGTACAGAATACACAATTTGGTTGAAGTCCAAAGGATAGCATGGACGTTACATGCAGTTAGATATTAGATCTATCAGCGCGCGTAAAATCATTTTGGCAACAATGTCATGCATGTGCTGGTCAGAAATAATCTGAAATATTATGATCTATTGCTGTGCCAATTTGTTAGTATAGAAGTTAAATGTATTTTAAAATTGGACCTATCAGCAGGCTTAGAATCATGTTGGTAGCACTGACGTATATTAGTTACTCCAAATTAATCTAGAATGTCAAGTACTATACGTGTGCAAAGTTTAGAGCTGTTGGCTTGCATACTTCCTGATATATTGGTATTTGGATTTAAAAAAATAGAGAGAGCATTTATTATCAGTTGGCAGCCCTGGTAGCTCTTAAGAATACACTCAGTCATATCTGTGTATGTACACATAGTACATACGAAATTTGGGTGAAATCCAATTGATAGTGTAGAAGTTATATGCATTTAAAATTGCACCTATCATCAGACTTAGAATCATTTTGGCAACACTGTCATGTACTGTATGGCTCCTGGGAAGTAAACTGAAATATTATTGTCTATATGTGTGCCAATTTTGGAATAGCTCCCATGCATGCATACCTTCCAAGATATCCAACATGGAGCTCAAATTATATTACGTTTTTTAGAAGTTGGTAGCACTGACATCATTTTCAAATATGGCCTTGAGATATTCGGGTATAGATCTTTACTCATACCAAATTTGGTTTCGATTGCTGCAGCCGTTTAGGAGTTGATAGGGGGGAGGGGGGAGGCACACAGACAGACAGACAGACAGACAGACAGGGCAGACAGACACACACACACGCACACTTGCCCGGATCGACCTCATAAATCTACTTTTTCCACATTTTTGCAAAAATGAGAAAATGTGCGTTGCGGCAAAGCAGAGCAGTGTAGTGAAATTGGCAACCGTCAGATCACCACCCAGTTGAATGTTGGGAGTCAGGAACCCATTTCTTGTCGAGTCGATGCCTCATCGTATTGCTACCGTTTTGAGGGCAACTCGTGATAACGCTTGGAACTAGCGGATATTAAGTGACCATGGTAACGGAGTTCGTTACCAAGATTGTTGATTCTGTGCGTTTCAGTGAAATCGATTTGGTATCAAATTAGGGTTATCTTATGGCAAACTTTTCCGCCACATGTCACGACTATTAGCCTATATGTGGGACTTCATCGATTTGCCTGCCGTTGGCATTCTATGCGCATCTAAAATGAAGAATGACAAGTTGAAATTACGAATAATTTTCATTATAAAGCGTAACTGAAGAACAAAATGATCCCACATAGTACCTGTGCGCTATCTGTTGGTGCTAGTTCAGGATATCCCTGAACGAGGAATCTAGCAAAATTGCGTCGTAAAAACAATATACCTTATTATTCCCCGTGAAGAACAGCTCTTAAATCGACTTCATGTGTCTCAATTGAAAATGAATCAAGTCTATAATAATTATGGTATAAACGATTGATAGAATTGCGTTACGAACGGGTATGTTTTGCGGCTTTGTTCTCCAAAACGTTCATACTGACCACCCTCAGGGAAAATACTCAGTCCATCATAGCATTGGAGAAGCGCCTGACAAATGCTCCTAGAGCTAAATTAGGATTCGCTTCACGCCATTGCCTGTAGGCTATGTCTCGTTGGCCGTGCACAGAACACTGCAGTATAATGTCTCTTAGATAAAAGAGGTTGTTGCACAAGACTTTCACCTCTTCAGAGATTAAAGCTACAGTTTCAAAAGAATTCTCATTTCGTGCTCTTAAAATATTGCGCTCGAGAGACTTTTGATGACTTGCTGTTTGAGATCAAAACACTCATTACGCGACACCTCTGTCCTCCTTCTTTAGGGAAGTCCTTTTGATCACGCGATAAAGGTGGGTGATCTTCCTTTATTCTGAAAGCACCTCTGAAGTGTGGAAGAAGTTTATTATTTATAAGGAATCAGTAACGGACTACCTCAGGGAACCACAACCATATCGTGATATTGCATACAAATGTTTCACATCGCTAACTCTGATGGCTTTCACTCATTCGAGAACTAGAACTCAACGGCATTCATCTTTCCCCGTGTAGAATGACTCATCGACCAAGTAACGACCAATGGCTTTGTCTCACCATGGCATTAGAAGAGTATAATGCAACGTTTGAATTAAATTGAATAACTAAAAGTAATTCATGAACATTCGTTACTCACAATTCAACACATGTGACTACATCGGCATGTAACTATGCACCGTTTGGAACCACATACAGCTGACAAATATGGCGGCAATTCAAGGCAAATCAGCAAACAAACGAACATCAACGTCCACACGTTATCGACTAAACTAAAAGTTCAGTATCGCGGTATATACTTGAACCTACTTTTCATCACTTTATTGTCATTTTTGCTATTTTTGGATTGTTGTGGTCAACCTTATTCTTAACATTCGTCCGTCCATTTATTTATATATTGCGGGCAATACAGAAAGCCCGAGTCACTGCTAACAACACAGTAATGTACCTATACGGTTTAGCGCAGTTGTTTGTTTGAGTCTTAAGTCTTTTGACTGGTTTGATGCAGCTCTCCATTCCTCCCTGTCCTGAGCTAATCGTTTCATCTCTACATAGCTACCACACCCTACATCCGAGGCAATCTGTTTATCATATTCTAACCTTGGCCTACCCCTACAGTTCTTGTCCTCGACCCTTCCTTCCATAACTAAGCTTGCTATTCCTGGGTGTCTTAGTATGTGTCCTACCAACCTATCTCATCTCTTCATTAGCAGTCCCCAGAAACATCTCTCCTCTCCCACTAGTCTTAATACCTCTTCGTTTGTAACCCTATCTACCCATCTGATCTTCATCATTCTCCTGTAACACCACATTTCAAATGCTTCAATTCTCCTCTTTTCTGCTGCACCAATAGTCCAAGTTTCACTTCCATAGAGCGCCACGCTCCAGACAAAGGCTTTCAAAAAGGACTTCCTAATACCTAAATCTATATTCGATGTTAACAGATTCCTTTTTTGTAGAAATTCTTTCCTTGCCTGAGCCAAACTACTTTTTATATCCTCTTTGCTTCGTCCATCACTGGTTATTTTGCTTCCTAAGTAACATAAGTCTCCTACTTCCTTCAGCTTTTCTCCTGCCAATTTCATGTCCATAGAGGTTTCTGGTTTATTTTGGCTGCATTCCAATATTTTTGTTTTACATTTATTCATTTTCATCATGAATTCTTTCCTTAAGAATTCAAAAACTCATTCAAATCCTCTGGCGTGTCGGCCAAGATTACGATGTCATCAGTAAATCTCAGCGTTGAAATTATTTCTCCTTGAATCTTCACTCCACTTTAGCGCAATACGGAGCGATAAATACAGAAATATGTATTTTTCCATAAAGAATTATGGCTTCGTTAATCGCAATCAAGTTTCCCCATTTTTGACAAAACATGTGATATAATATCTTGGTTTGAAATTTGAGAACAGCCATGTTTTAACAACGAAAGAGCCTTTGGTCATGGCCATGCTGAGGACAGCTCGCTGTATTCTTTATTCCTTGGAGTATCTGTCCAGGAGATTTGCTCCAGATTGAAAGATGACAACCGGCGTCACTTTTCACTTGAACTAAAGCAGTTTGCTGTAATTGGTTGCCAGCGACTGTGACATGACATCGCTCAATATTGAATTTCGTCGCCGAGCGATGCGTGAAAATTAACCATTCATCCAATGTAACAGCATTACTGTCCTGGGTAATGATAGTTTCCCATGTTAATCTGCCGCCACTGTTGCCAACTATATTTACCCCCTCATACTAAAATCCTTTCCTCGTCAGCAGATGGCAGTGATGCGGTCATAACCAATGCCTGCTAGATTACATGAGACCTTTACTAACAGTGCAAACTTTTAACCTTGTTTCTTTAGGGAATGGATCAAAATCCATGTCCTTATTTCTAGAGCGTGGGGAACAAAAAGGTACTCAACAACGAATCATTTTAAAATTAATAATGGCAAAACTACCAGATTTACAATTATATAATTTATTATAGAAAGCTCTCCAGACACTGATCACAAATTACAAGTACCGTATTTATACACTGTAACCTTAAATAAATATTATATAAGATATTTATATATAATTGAAATACTATTAATATATATCAAGTTTGTACACCTTCGTTAATAATGTTGTAGTGGTGATAAGTTACATACATTATGGTCTTCTTCAGGAACTATTCTCTAAAAATAAAACTAAGACTTAATATAGTTTCGTGGAAAGTTGATCCGATATTAATTTTCATTAAAAATCGTATTCAAAAACCGATCTGTAAACAAAAGTGAGCTTTTAATGACAGTCAGAAAATAATTCTTTTGAAAAATATGTTTTATAAAATCGAAGAAATGAATTTGTTAAAAATATCCTATGATGATCCCTCTTTGGATGAAAATTCGGTTCTTTGTTGAGGGGAGAAAAATGGTCTGGAAATGTGTTGCTATTAATCTCCGCTAAATTGAGAATTTTGTTTGTGGTATGGATAGTCCTTGACTGATATAATTCCTTGTATATGTATTATTGCATTGAGTGTTGATGTTATGTTGGTTTTGCGGAATGGGTCATGGAAAATAATGTATTATGCTGTGTTACCCTATATAGGTCCTGGGATTCTATCTTCCCACCATGTATTTATAGAACGGTGTTAGGGAGAAATATTGAAAACCCATTAATTTGATGTATACTGTCATCAGAAACCAAAGGTGGGAAGCACATATCCCAGTGGTCTCCACAGCGCACATGCTCACAGTTGGGTTGTGTTGGGTGAAAGAAATGCATTGTTTTACAGAAGAAGGTGTTTTTATTGAAGATAAGAGATTTGTAAACGCTGGTATATAGCAGAAATACAATGTTCATAATGGTTTTGGTTACTTGAGTAAATATATTTCAGCTAGAATAGAAATTATTATCCTGCTCAGGGTGTTTGCAATAGAATAAAAGATTTTTAAAATTAACTTTCTGTGTTTTTAGTAAATAATATTTTGAAATTATTGAATTATATTCGAATATACTAACTTTTAACATTCCAAAATCACTTTTATATTTTCTGTGCAGTTTTCGGCAAATAGTATATAGGTCAATTACCCTGTGTTGCGTGGGAGTTACGGGTTTTTCTTGAATTGTAGAGCGTGATGGGTGTTTTTATACATTATATCCTGTTAAATAAACCTCATTATTGAGTGATAAACAGAGTATCAACATAATTTGGAGGTGGGAGATCATTTAAGAAAACATACTGTCGGGTGTGGGCAGTGGGATAATAATTTCCCACCCCATACTTCATAAAATAGAAATCACACCCATACAATGGTTGCATATTCCTACTCATCTATCACCCCCAATCACACATGTGCAAAAAAAAAGCAAATATTTTATACCCCCAGTCTTTTGCCCTATAAAGGGTCGATAGCCCACAAAATAGTGAGAGCAAGAATAAACTTATTTAACGTTAATGTTTCTCTGAATGTGTTCCAGAGCAAATGTTAGACAGTGTGGAAGAGATTCCCTTAACCTGAGCAACGTGGTAGGCAATGAGAGCGCTGAGATTCCAGAGGGCCTTGACTACACTCGTACTGAACAGTCAGCCCTCCACTTTAGGAAGCCGTGCTTTCGTCATCATTGGACCGTGCTTGGCTGGGCAGTAACAATAGAACGTCACTCCTCAAAAGATCTATTCGAGAGAGCTAGGGCCATAATAAGATAGGATCCGGGATGAGGTAAGATCACCTTCCTACGTGCCGGATGCCCTTCCTGACAACAAGCTCATGAGATTAGTTATAGTCCCCTATGCCTATGTAAATGTTGGTTTATGGTTGAATGTATGTCTTGAAGTTAAGTTGTTTTTTTTGTGTCAGCACATTGTCGCTAACCATGCTTAAAATCTCGCCATCTCCAAAGACGACAATACCACTAAAATTTCTTACCACACAGTTGCCGACAGTTTTCTGCCGATAACTCCCAGAATGCATTGCACACAATGTCTACCAACATTATAAGCACGACTATCACTAATGACAATTACTTTGAATAATTTCACAGTTTTCTTTGGAATTTCAGGTTCAATGAAGTTGTACAAGGTAAGTACTGCTAAAATACATCGATTTACAGTTATCATAGAATATGTGTGTGTTCAAACTCACTCGTCGGTGATACTTGCAAGCTTTTATTTAATTAATTTCTAGATAAATTCTTATTTTGATTTCATCATGACGCTTAAAACACGCGAGAACGAGCTTGGAGAAACCCTACGGAAGATCACTTGGCGAATCGATTATGCATTTGAGTAAGTAGAAATAAGACAAGCAATTTAAAGGAAGCGTTCTTAGGCTATTCGAAATTAGGCCGACTATCCTATCATTTGTCTGTAGTTGAAAATGTGGAAACCACGGAAAACATTTCATGGATGGCCCACAGCGGGGTTCGAACACTTCTATCAAGGGTGCTCATTAGCGATCGCTAGGATAAACAATCACCGACGTATGAGAGCACACAGTAAATGAACATGCAGAATGAGTGTGACGCTCGGTAATTGCCAACTTGACGGCTGCAATGTCATTAGCAGACAGCCGAGCGGTGTTTCATCTCCTGCTAATAACACAGCGCTTCCTGCTGCAACATCAATGGTAGAGCTTTCACAAAAAACGACGGTAGCGCTACAGAACAGGAGACCAAAGGTATAAAAAAAATTTAGGTAATGAAATTTGCCAAAGTACCTTTAGTAATGGTATCCGGAGATTTTAAAATAATAGATGTTGACTCGTCCGCTGCCATAAACCCACCCGGCCATCCCAAATAGATACACGACTTATATAGCAGAAATGAAGTCTTTTGGAGCCATCTTGCTTACTAAGTCAGGAATGCCAACCCCACGCATTTGGTATTATTTCACATCGAGTAAACAAAAGAGCGTCGATAAAGTAATGTAATGAAAAATTGCGCCAATTGTCAGTGTTTATTTATGTATTTATAATGTTTTACATACAAAAACAAACCTAACCTGGGGCTTACGCCCCAGACCCCCTTGCTGGTGGTACTAGCAGTCATTTTCCGGAAGACAGTGCTTAACTTAGTGGAAATTTGTAACAATTTCAAACTTTACGTGTCATATGGTGAATTTTGTATTGGACATGTTGGTAACGTACTCAGATGTTCGTTTTTCGGGTGTCACATGACGTATGACGTAGTGTCCAAGATGGCGTCCATAGTGAAATGAAGACAATGATAAAAGCATTATTTTCGTAAATAATCAATTAAAAGGAATTATTCCGGTGCAGCAGTGGCAATTGAGAAAGTAAAACGACTCCCAACATCTCCGAGAAAGGTTTGTCAATCATAAATACTATATTTTCATTAATATACCTTGTTGAATGTTACGACGGCTTGGTCTCCTGTTCTGTAGTTTTAATAAAACGACTCAATGTGGCCATGAAAATACATTTCTTGAAGTTTTATTCAGTGGCTGACTCGTGTTGGTCTGAATCATGTTAGAAGAACAATTGAAGAGCGTATTTCCAAAGTGATGTGAATTCGAAATTAACGGGTTTTCAGTTCTTTTCTTTCATAAGCAAGTATATAGGTTCTCTCAAAGTATAGCAGAGAAGCAATACGTCACGTGTCCCATATTAACGGAGATCTAAAAACTAAGTTTATTTGCAAAGTGATGTAACTCCAACGCGTATTATATCCATGGTGACCAATCCAATGCCTCTCTGAACATCACGTGATATATCAAGGCCATGGTTAACTATGTACGGTGTAGCATCTGTTTGTGTTTGTCGTGTTTAAACCATTTAAATGTTCATAAACATCACTCAAAACGTGTGTCAATGTATGATTTATTTCCAATAACTCCAACTTATAGGAAACGATTGCCACTATTTCCATTGATAGGAGATTTTTACAACACAGCGTCAGGATGTGCATACAAAATATTCATAATCATATCTGAATTTAATTATAAGAAGAAACAAAAACGCGGCGGCTTCGGTGGTGTAGTGGGTAGCATGCTGAGCTTCTATGCCCAAGATAGCGGGTTCAAACCCGGCCGAAGCCGTCGGTTTTTTTAAGAGCGTTAAAAATCCCTCAGTATGCCTTCCTTCGGAGGGGAAGTAAAGCCGGCGGTCCCATGTCATAGATTTATGGCATGTTAAAGAACTTTCCACTAATTACACCTGTGTGAAACTAAATTGTGTAGGTTAAGAATGTAAACAACGCTCTTAGATTCCTACGTTCGTTGCCAAGAGCCGACTGCAGTGGCGTCTAGTAGCTAAGTTCTGAACTTGGCCTAGTAGTCGTTGACGGTGGCGCTTGGCGGCAAATTTGAAAAATTCTAAGTTGCAGTACTTAAATTAAAAAACAGATAACACACACTAATACAGTCATCACAATTAACACCGGTTATCGTAAGATTCTACACACACCCAAAGTACACGGGGCTACATGACCGCGTTGTCGCAGCCCCTAAACTTAAGAACCAACCAACCAAACAAAAACGCGATTTCAGAAGTTTTGCATTTCAGGGATTTAAGTCACTTTGGAAATAAGCTCTCTAATTTGTAGTTTTACAAAATATTTCTCATCCTTAAACCTCCAAGGACCAAACGGGCGGGGGGCACAGTCAGAATAAATTCATTTTTGTAATGGACTATATTGTTTTTAAATTGTTGGGAGTTAATCTATATATTTAAAACACTAAGGTGATTTTTGTTACCGCGAGATTGAGAGAACGACAGAACCGATTTACTTCGTAATGCATTCTAACGAGAGCTCTTGGCATGTAGATTTGCAGAGTGTCTTTAAAAGGAAAATATATGTTAGGGTATATTTTTAATTTGTATTATGCATGGTCGAGTGGGTTCGAATCCCACTTCGGATATGTTTTTTATTTCCGTTTTCTTCCTTCTTACGATTGCTAGGTTACATTGTCGAAACATATTTTACTTTTATAATTCGCGTTAAGTATCGGATTCTCCTTTGCCATCTATATATTTAAAACACAAGGCGTTTTCTTTTGTAAATCGCCAACAACTCCCCCACTGGACCGATTTTCATGCCGCCCCGGAGGTCCTGGGTTCGATTCCCGGCTCTGCCACGAAATTTGAAAAGAGGTATGAGGACTGGAACGAGGTCTACTCTGCCTCGGGTGGCCCAGTAGAGGGGGTTCGAATCCCATCTCAGCCATCCTGGAAGTGGTTTTCCGTGGTTTCCCACTTCATCTTCGGGCAAATGCCGGGATGGTTCCCACTGTAAGGCCACGGTCGCCTCCTTCCCACTTCCTTGCCTAACCGTCCCACTCTTCCCATCCCTTCATCATGCCCCTTGTTCGCTTTGCAGGTGAGGCCGCCTGGGCGTAGTGCTGGTCACACATCCCAGTTGTATCCCTGACTCAGAGTCTCAAGCTCCAGGACACTGCCCTCAGAGGCGGTAGAGGTGCGATCTCTCGCTTAGTCCGTAGGAAAAGCCAACCCTGGAGGGTAAAACGATAGCGAAAATAGCCTTATTTTAATGTGCTATCACTATTGTTTTCTTTAATTCAACAATTATTAGTATTTAATTTCATGAAATTAACTTGCACATAATGTTATTCGCCCATATACAACAATTAGCTTATGCATTCTATCTACAATCCGCCAGCGATTTCATGCTGTTTGCTTTAAGTTATAGATACATATTTCTACATTCCACATCAATACATTTTATTTCCGTTTTACCATTGCATTACAGCATGTGATCGAAAGAGCTATGGAGCTAACTGTTGTCCCCAATATCTGCAATCAGTTCCAGTAACTGACAACAGATGGCAGTACCTGGCCCATATAGTTCCAATAACCGACAACAGACTGCAGCACCATTGCATCGATATATTTAATACATCAGACATGGCGTGTTTTCACGTGATAGTTATTTATGAGAATTATAAAGGAGGGGAATATTTTCTATGATGTTTCCACGATATGTATACTGAAATAGAGTTATAAAAGAAGGGAAATGTTGAAGAACATTAACTGACAGTTGAATGTGTACGTTATTTATGTACCTTAATATTGCAATTCCTTCCCAATGCTTCGGTGGTCAAGTTGGTAGCGTCCTAGACTAAAAGTTATAATTATGCAATGTCGATATACTCTTAAACTATTAAAGAAAAAAGTAGTTTTCCAGGCACTCGCGCGTGTCCACAATTGCTTTCGCCATGAGAGACACTTGGGAGACATAATTCGTTTGAAGGGCTCCGACATCGTGGTCACTCAGCCACGTGTACTTTGGTGTGTATGTTTAAAACTTTCTCTGTTGACCTGTGTTATTGCGATGGCTGCATTAAAGTGTGTATTTGTAATTAAGGAGGGGAATGGCAAGGAGACAGCCGAGGCCTAGGAACCGTCCCGGTATTTGTCTTGAGTGGAAGTGGGAAACTACGGAAAACCACATCCAAGATTGTTGAGGTGAGAATCGAACCTCCCTCTTCTTAGTTATACTTCAAGAGACTGAGTGTGCCCCGTTTTTGCCCTTAGACCAGAATTACAATTCTTGGCAGGGAAGGAAATGTAACCCGGGTATCCGGAGCGATAGCCAAGAATAGGTGGGCTTCCATGTGTTAATACGATTTTGGACATGCACGGGTGATAGAATTCTAAATCTGCCTCCATTAGGGTGACTGCCGAAGTGAGTATTGAGTATAGGCCTATGCTCATTCCAGTAGTTGGCGAAGTGATTCTATGTTTCCCAGCAAAATGTACTGCCATAACCTATAACAGGTGATGGAAATTGCTTATTTAGAGCAGTTTCGTACTGTTTGTATCAAAATGAAGAGTTTATTCTGAGCTGCGTTTTCAAGCTATTACAAAAAAAATCGCTGGCAGGAACAACTATAAGGATTTTATTATTGGCGATCAGTCTCATCGCATTCTCCTCAGCAACCAACTTGAGTATGAAAGTGTCTGGACGGGTCATGTTGAACTTCATTGAATAAGACAATGATTATTTGTTTAGAGTACTGAGTCTAACTACGCTGTTGATTTCGGCAATGGAAGTATTATTTGACATTTAATATTTAGCGGCTCCGTTATTGCAGGACACTATTGTGTTATCGAATAATACGAAGCCACATTTAAAATTCAATATAAATAGGCCATTTCAGGAACAATTCCAGATATTATGCAGTACAGTGTAAGGACCGTGACGATCAAATATAAACATTGTTCTACATTGCATTTCTCTTGCGTAATATCTACGCGTGGTTACTTTGGTCTTTACTGTTGTGAGGGTAAAATTGATCTGCTGGAAAATAAAATATTTGACAGGCTGCAAGTCATTGAACTTATATCCAGTAGTTCAAACACATACATCAGCGTTAACAGATTAGATACTGAAGATGAAAGCCAGCTACTTTATATCCCTACTATAGAATTCTTCAATTCCTTGGAATTAAGTGATTCGCCTCCACATACTCCGAACGTTTGAGCCATAGTTATGCTCCTTAAAAATCTGAACGTTTCCCAAGGACTCATATATGGAAACATATTAATTGTAAGAAATATGTAAGAAATTGCTTGGATTCGGATATAATAGGTGCAGTAATATTGGGCAGAGAGCTCAAATCTTACGACTTGATTTAAAACCTTCCGATAAAACAATTGCAGGTACAGTACATTGTATTTTAATAGGCAACAATTTCCTATTCGCTCGGCATACCTTATCACAATCAATAAAGCTCAAAGAAAAACTCTAGAACGTATTGGGCTATTTACCTCATCACGTTTTCAGTCATGACTAGCATTATGTTGCAATGTTGAGAGTGCTAACTTTTGACGCCCTTAAAGTTGCAATAGTGCTAAGAAGTAATCGTAAAAAGAATGTAACTTATATAAGAAGCTTCTTCAGTAAATATATTTGTCATTGTCCGTCATGTTTTGACGGGTTTCAACTAGTGCTATTGTTATTTGAGATAACTATCATAACGAACTAATAGTGCATTATGCAACGAGCCTATAATGGCAATAATTAAGACACGAGTATATTTCCATAAGAGTGTCTTAATTACCATTATAGGCGAGTTGCATACGACAGTTTATGATCGACGATAATTATTATAACTATTTTATGTTCGAAAATAAATATTCATAAATATCTGTCGAGATTTCGCCAGTTTTATGTACTGAACAGAGCGCATGAGACGCAGAGAATACCTTGTATTTGACCATGGCCTCCTCGATTACCCCACTATGACACTAGACAACGCAGTGAAATTTAAATTAGAAGGCCTTGGAATTCAGCGCAGGTGCGATGCTATCCTCGCCTAATTGGTCAAACAACTGTTTCTTGTGCTCTGATTGGAGGGAGAAACTGTTTCATAATGAAAACTTGTACTATAATGAGCCTCATTATGATACAGTTTTCTGACATATAATATTTACATTTCGACATCTTCGAACATAAATAATTTTAAAGAATGTTTCTTAACTTAGAAAGGAAGGAGGGAGGGGGGGGGGGGGTGGAGGGGGAACTGGTGGCACAGCGGTGAAGCTGTTGACCTCTCACCAAGGTGGACTGGGTTCGATTCCTGGTCAATGCATCTGAGATTTTCAAAGTGAAATGCCATGTCCTGTGGTTCGTATTCCACGTAAAGAGGAGGTCCCGTGGCTAAAGATCGCACGATTAACGGTCACGTAAAACTACAATCTCTAAACCGCTACGGGCCTGTGAGGACCAATTTGTCTACTTGTAAATACTACGGATGTTCACATCAGTTGCACAACAATGCAAACATAGCGAGGAAACTATAATCTAGGTGGCGTAGTTGGTAGCATGCTCAACTTCTATGCCCAAGGTCGCGGGTTCAAACCTGGTCGAAGTCGTCGGATTTTTAAGAGCGTTAAAAATCCCTCAGTATGCCTTCCTTCGGTGGGGAAGTAAAGTCGGCGGGCCCTTGTCATAGATGTATGGCATGTAGAAGAACCTTCCTCTGTGAAGCTAAATTTGTAGGTTAGATTTGATTAACACTCTCTAAGTTCCAACGTTCGTCGCCCGGTGCTGGTTGCGGTGGCATCTAGTAGCCAAGTCCTCAGCTAGGTGTCGTGGACGGTAGTATTTGGTAGCAAAAGTAGGAACTACTTGAAATTGTCGTCTGCAGTCCTTACCTGAATTACAGATAACACACACTAATACAACCTTCACATTCACGTAAGTGTTCTATTTTTTATATCTCTTTCTTTTCTGATAGTTTTCGTCTCTCATTTCAATTTCTTCTTTTTAAGTCTCTTCCATTCCACGCTGCTTTTATCAAGACTTATATTTTCCAACACATTTTGTAACACATCTGGTCTTTTAAATTTTTATGTGTGAGCTTTAGGACGAAGAATATTTTTAAAACTTTTGATAACATCCTGTGTTATGGCAAATTTATATAAAGTGTATGTTTTTGCACATTTACATCATATATTATACCCTTGGGAAATAGCATGTAGACAAGATTCAAAATTTCGGGGTCGTAATGGATTCTTGTGAATGTGATTTAGAGGTTTTGCTATCAACATAACTTCCAGGGTTTATAAGGTTAACTTATTATTATTACAAAGCCAAGAAAAACAACAGGATCTACTAACAAATGAAATTTATTAACTGAATCAAACATTAAAAAAAAACTATAACCACCCTTTTATTGTTCACTCGCGTGAACAGATCTGACACTGACCAGCCTGACGTACCGTGACGACACGGCATGACAGCTGTCAACAAGCATTGTGACTGTAATGTCACTTAAATCAAAGGAACAAAAGAAAACGGATCACAAGATCCAAAATAACAAACAAATAAAATAGTACAAAAATTTAATATCTATGAGCGACACGGGTTTTAAGACTAGTTCAAGTAATGAGCATTTTGACGGGCGCTCGTTTCCGACCAAAACAGTTGGTTCGGGAACGGACTCCGTACTGCGAAGGACGAATTACGGAAATGTGGGAACAACAATTATATAATTATATACACTACTGACATGCTCTAACCTTAGATTACCACAACCAAATACACGTGTGTATTATTTAAATTAAGGGCTGCGGAATTACCGTCTTATACCTTAAACACTAGGAAAGCATAACATGACATGAACAAGTTTGGCCGGTTACCAAATTATATTTATAATGAATACAATGGCCTTGAAAATAAGAGCCAACAACAACAAAATACAAATTTTAATTTTCACGCCAGAAAATTTGGCGTTTTAAAACAATGAAAAAATAAGTCGTAGTAATGATAAAAGAAACTTGGATCGACAACAAGGCAACTCCCCAAATTAAACCAAATAAAATAACCTTAACTCATTAGGCTTTAAAGCAAACATAACGTGTCATAACGGAGCTGGAGACAGCCGGGCCTGTTATGACATCTCCGAGTGAGTGGCTGATTTCTTTCCCCCACGTAGTAATTAGTGCCACACTAAATATAGATTCTGGCCCATTGCCAGCGTACAGCACCTTTGCTAATCGCCACCTGTTAAACGCGTACAAATAAATAACACATTATCTCAAACATCCTCTCAGGGATTTTTAAGAATACATTTCCAGGTCAAACTTATCCCCACGGATAACTAGTTTGCCGGAATGATGTCGCAGTCACGGACAGGCTTTACCTCTCCTCATCATCATCACTTACACCCAAAAACACGTGGCACATTTCTCGAAGATCTCGTCGTAGCATGGATCAGCACACCCCTCAGATAAATGACACACAACATGTCCAAATGACAATAAAGAATAATAACTGGAATCAGACTTATCCCAAGTTATCAAAGCAACAAAACACTAATTTTCCCCCCACGTAGTAATTAGTTTAACATATCATTAATTCAGTCCATTTATCATTGTCGTTCCTAGGTTCTCATTCATGGCTACACTTTTTATTGATACGTTAATCGATGCGGCCGTTTCGCTATAAGAATTACGTATACATACGGACAACATTTAAGTCACAAAATTTACTGTACAATAATTGTCACGCAATGCCAAAAATTACTACACGCATGTCAGTTAAGAAATCAAACCCTAAAATTTAAATTAAACCACACAAATAAAATCTATACAAAGTTCCACACATCTCTCGCGATTCCCCTCGTCCAAAATCAATAAATCAATTTTTTAATACTCATCACTTAAACTGCTTTCCAGAGACCTTCCGCCTCGTCATTTCCCACCATTAGGCCGTTAGCCCATAACACTGATGGTAATGGAGGATGAAGCTTGCTGTCTTCTCCCCATGGTCGACATCTTGCTGCTGTTAAAACACAATTAAATCAAAGTTTTTAAACTGTTCTATCTGCGTTCTAAGTATTTTATTTCCTCAGATCGTCCTATGCAGAATCGTCGACTTTCCCTATTCTATGGCTAATTGCCATCTCACAATTTTATGAAAATTTATAACTTCGTTGTCGACACACAACTAGAATTTTAAAAACCATATCGTCTTAAGGACGTCTTAAATGACTGTCGAAGAATAATTAGGAGTGCCCCGGTTCATCTCAGACATTTGTATATATACAGAAAGCCTAAAGTTTCAATGGTGGGAGAAAACAGCTCCTCAATATTTTAAGTAATGGGCCTATAATTATGTGTGACCTCTCAAAATTCTTGTATTTTCTCATAGGTCGCGAATCTGCCGTCGAACATGCAAACCGATCGCTAGATCTTTTTATAACCGATTGCCGCGCAAAACACACTGACGCTATGTTCTGGCGTCATGTTTTCTTATTGGTCAGATAAGTTGGCGTCGGAGTTCTGACCTTACAAATCCCGCCCTTATTTTCACGTCACGACACTTGTCCTCTCTCTCACTCCTTGCCTTGTACGCAGCATTTTGGCCTGTCGATGGTCACGTACGCCACAGCGTCATATCTGTTTTTCTCAGAAATACAAGAATAGCATTGGTTGTGAAACTATTGGTCATTTCCAGCCAGCACGTAGCATGTCTTACCAAGTCCAGATTTCTTGCTACATCAATTTTACTCAAACGTCCAGCATATCATGTATTTAGTATTTCCATCTATTTTAATAATATGAAACATTATTATTGGACACAATGATAAGGGTTCATCTGACCCCTAGTTGATGAAATTCGAACTCAAATGAAGTCGAATTTCACATCCCCTACTTTTCTGGCTCAAATTTGAAGTTGCTGGTCACCCTCAAAATATAATGACTGTCCGCCTCTGTCTGTTTCAGTAGCCGTCTCGCTCCAAACTCATTAGGAAATTCCTGTATACTTATGCCCTCCGGCCTCTTTCCTCGTTACTCGTCTCCCCTCTCACTCTTTCAAAACATCAACATATTCATTAACGACTTCCGCCTGAACTTGTAAACACGTCAGAGCTGTCTTTTGAGCGCTTTCACCACTAGAGTACCCCCGTATCTTTTGTTGTATGTTATCACGCGAATGTTTAATTTGCTGCAGTAACATTATTTCTCGGTTCGTATGGCTCTCTCTGATGATACAATTTTAAATTTGAGATATTATACACTGCCATGTTTCCTGTGCTCACCTCTCGGACTCTGTAGGCGTTGTTACCTAAATTCCTCACGATGCTGAACGGTCCCACATATCTTTCACAAAATTTGTTTAGTATCTTGTTCGCTGGATCAGATATCGGTGGCTTCTTAATCAAGACCAATTCCCCTTCGATCAACTCCCGATGAAACTTCTTTCCGCGTACTCTTCTTAATCTACGGTCCGCCTGCCTTCTCATATGCACAATGGTGTTCTGGATCCGTAGATCGTGTGTTGGTACTGGGTCGTTAGGACATGTTACAATAGTGTTCCAAGATCTCACTGGAAACTGGTTGTGGTGTAAAACCATGGGAATTTGCCCTGTAGATTCATGACGAGTGGAATTCATACATATCTCAATGTCACTCACTCGGTCTACCCATTTGTAATGTTCCTTGGGAATAAATACCCGGAAGAACTTAGAAATATCACGGATTACACGTTCGCTAAAATTTCCTTGAGGATGTCTTATTGATGAGAGAACGTGTTTTATATTCAAATCTGCCATTCCTTTCTTAAACTGGGCACTGGTGAAATATGCTCCATGATCCGATAATATAAACTCAGGCTTACCAAGAGTCGGTATCACCTTGTGTATTATTCTACTTAGAATCTGTTTAGTGGTGGTTTTCTGGATAGGGCATAGAACCACGAATTTGGAAAATACGTCCAGACACACAAGTAGATGCCTGCACCCTCTCCTTCCCTTCGGAATTGGACCAAATGTGTCGATCGCCACTATTTCCAATGGTTTCTGGGGTAATATTGGTTTCGGGTATTGCTTCATTAAATAGTTGTTAGGCTTAGTGCGTTGGCAAGCGTCACAAGTCTTAACCACTTCGCATATGGTAGTTCGCATGCGTGGCCATGTGAAAGTTTCAGCTATGGTCGATTCTGCCTTGTCTATTCCGATATGGCCTAGGCTTTCATGGACATGCCAGGTCAAACCACGTTGTAATGAAGCAGGTAACAAGATGCGCATTTTGGTATGCTCCTCATTAATGAATATGTGTAACAGATTGTTCACATATTGATATTTTCCTTCTTTGCTCCGGGCCTCACGATGAGCTGCAGATCCAGGCTGAAGTTCTCCCTTAAAATACATGATCATTTGCCGCATCCAGGGCTCACCTTCTTGCTCTTTCTTTAATTCCTTTAATTCATTCAAGAACTCGTGATCCTTAGGTGTCAGTTCTATGTGTTGTACCAATGCCTCTTCTTCCACGTCTTCTTCCGGGTTTCTGCTGAGAGCGTCTGGGATGATGTTTAGTTTTCCAGGGCAGTGTTCAATTTCTATATCGAACTGTTGAATGTAGATCGACCATCTGGTGATACGTTCACTAACCATGTTAGTTTTAAAAAGAAACGTGAGGGCCTTATGATCTGTCCTGATAATAATTTGATACCCAAATACTAGTTTTCTCCATTTTTAGAGGGCGTGGAGAATAGCTAGGAGCTCCAACTCTGTAACAGTGTAATTCCGTTCGTGTTTCCGTAACTTACGGCTTACAAAGGCAAGATAAGATCTTTTCTGTAGGTTGCTTGGATCTTCCTGATACAACATTGCTCCGACCCCAATAATCGAAGCGTCTGCCTGAATTACAAACTTTAGGCCGAAATCTGGGTATCCCAGTTTGATACAATTTTGTAACAATAATTTAGTAGCTTGGAAAGATTGGTTGCATTCGTCATTCCAAGACCATTTATTATTTTTCTTTAGCAGTTCTTGCATAGGGGCTACAGTTTCCGTGTACCCGGGACAGTTTTCTTTGAAAAACCCCGTTACACCAAGGAAGGCACGGACATGTTTTATTCTTGTAGGAGTGGGGAAATGTTTGATTGCATCAATTTTGGCAGGGTTTGGTCTGACGCCGTCCTGATCGATAATGTGGCCTAGATATAAAATTTCATCCCTAAAGAAGTGGGATTTCTTTAGGTTTATTTTGAAATTTGTGGTGCGTAAATTTTCTAACAGTTTATCTAAGTTTTCCATGTGTTCATTGATGTTGTCGGAAGCCAATAAAATATCATCTATGTACCTAGTCGTCATCTCCTTAACCTCCTCAGTAAGGTTTCGGTCTAATGCTCGAATTAGGGCACAGCCAGCTGTTTTCACGCCGAACGGCATTCTTCCAAATGTGTACGTCTGATTGTCGAACAAGAAGCCTGTTAACAATTGCGACTTCTCGTCCAATTCGATATGGTGAAAGGAGCTCGTTAAGTCCACACTTGAATAGATGCTTTTTCCTTTAAATCCCTTGAGGACGTCTCTAATTATGGGTGCCTTATCGTACTCCGGCAACAATCGAAGGTTGAGCATTCTTGCGTCGAGACATAGCCGTATAGATCCATTTGGTTTGATGACGGCCAAAATTGCATTTAAAAAAGGTGTGGGCATCCTTTTTATTACGCCTGCATGTAACATTCCGTCAATAATTTCTTTAACTTGTGAATGATGTTTTTCCGGAATCGGATACAACCTACTTCTGAATGGTGACCAATCATCTACCTGCATGGAATATTTAAAGTTGAGAATCTTGCCCGGTACTGTATCAAAAACCTGTTGGTGTTTTCTTAAAATATCTTCAAGTTGCTTCTTTTCCGTAACCCCTAGTTTGACTTCCTTAAGCCGCTCCTGTAGTAGTTCTTCAAATTCATTATTGCTGTCGTCCTCTTCAGCCAACAATGCCCAGATATCTCGCGTTTCTTCCTCTTCATTAAGTTCAATTACAGCTGTAGTGGTGTCCTTGCTATATGCCTCAATTATTTCCTTGTCCGTCTTGTTTAAAATAGCCTGCTGCGTGATCTCAGCCCCTTCTTCACTAATTGCCTGTAACATCCAGGTATGCGCCTCCTTGCCAGATGTTATCTCGTCCATATGCAGTCCTATGTTCGTCATCCCCTCGATGTTTTTGAAGCTTATGGTGTTTTTGTGTAGATCTATGACGGCCTGATATTCGCAGGTGAAGTTTGCCCCTAGAATGATATTGAAGTTCATTTTCGTCATAACTATGAAAGTTTGAGCGAAGGTGTGTTCCAGAATTTCTAATTCGAGATATGCCTGCTGTTTACAAGTAACCGATCGTTCAGGAATTATACCCCGTACTTTAATTTGCGGGACCGGTAAGTAGGGGGGTGATACCGATTCCAAGCCACTCTAAAACCCTCCTTGCCCCACTACTAAGCCTCAGCCATGTTAAATATTTCTCGAACGCATGGTCCGATTTTGACAAATGACGTGTCATTGGACTAGGGCTGACGTCCTCTTTGCTGTGGACCACTCGTTATATTTTTGATTTTTTTTTTGAAAATTTTCGTTTTCGGAAATAGGTAATAGTTTGAAAACCAAACAGGATAGAACGTTGTGCCATGGCTCAAGCGAATGGTCTTTATGACCTTTATTTTCTATAATGAAACATTTTTACTTTTATGTTTTTTTTGAAAACACTCGAATTTTGAAAATCCTATATTTTGGAAACTAGGAACTCTACAAAAAAAAATTGTTTAACGTAAATCAATGGTCCCTACCCCCTCTACCCCCAAAATAAATTTCAAGTTTCTAGGATGAAAACCTGTGTGTAGTAGTGTGGAAAGGGGGAGCTGCTCTACTTAGCAAGTGGTGAGCCCCTGCGACCTTGGAATGGAAGGAGCCATGCTAGGAGGGCGTGCTTGGATTCGTTTTTTTCGCCTCGTCGTGCTCTTTACGGGAATGTAGGTGTCGAAAAGGTGAAATGCTGGAAACACAGTCTTTTTGGGGTAAAAACGTGATTTTGAACTTTTTGCTATATTTCGCGAACCAAGTATGCTAGAGGCATGTACGACGGGTCCAAGGACTGGGGGTGACGTCCTCTTTGCTATGGGCCACTCGTTATATTTTTAAAAAATTTTGGAAACTCGGTTTTGGGGTAAACACGTGTTTTTTGTGATTTTGTCGATATCTCACGAAGCAATAACGCTAGAGGCATGTACGATGGGTCCAAGGATTCGGACAGACGTCCTCTTTGCTATGAACGACTCGTTGTAATTTTAAAAAAAATTTGGAAACGCGATTTTGGGGTAAACACGTGTTTTTTGTGATTTTTGCCGATATCTCACGAACCAATAACGCTAGAGACGTGTACGAGGTGTCCTAGGACTCGGACTAACGCCCCCTTTCAAATGTGGTAGATATTTTTTTCCAAAAAGATAATTCACAAAGGGCCTAACGCCATACATGTTGAAATAACGTTTTCTTTTTCTTTGCCTGTTTATAATGTCCATGAAGCGTGGCGGTTGAGAGAGACGATACGGCTGGGTGTGTGTGTGTTTCAACGAACCTGTCGCTGACCACGGTGGCTGTGTTCAATAGATCAATCGCTATTTCGGCGGATCGGTGTATGACAGAGCGAGCGTGCGTTTTTCCTGATATTTTACCTTTAACGTGTAAACGGTGATGAGAACTTGATTCTATGTTGGTCGAAGCGAGTACAGAAAACAAACTTACAGGAGGTGAAGGTCATTTGAGCTTATTGGAAGGCTCCGGTCTGACTTGACAACAGGTGCAATGGAAAAAATGACCAAGACGCTTGAAGGTGAAATAATCTGACCATCGTGGTGGCAGGGGAGTGTGAAAGGCATGCACACACGTGTGAGATGGCATGTACGCTAAACCAGTGACATCCTGTCTTGCTTCGTACGTGACAAAATGCAAGTTCATGTGAAATTTGATCTACCGCAGGTGTTCGCCTGGGACGTTAGCTGTCCACATGCATGATAACTGTTAACAAGTCACATCCTGTTTTGCTTCGTACGTGACAAAATGCAAGTTCATGTGAAATTTGATTCGCCACAGGTGTTCGCCTGGGACGTTAGCTGTCCACGTGACCGATAACAGAATGTTCAAAGCGTGGGAAAAAATGATTATACATGCAACGTAGCATATATAAAGACATGTCGTTATCATTTCCACTCTCACTTGGGTGGACTACCTTTGAACACACTGCGTTGCATGAAACCCCTGGTCTTGTTTAACAGTTTTGGTGTTGGTGGAAAATACTTAACCTTGTTGTGGGGTAGGTATTTATTTATATATTTATTCATTTATACATTTATTGATTAATATATATATATATATATATATTTACAAGCAATTATTTATTGATTAAGTAATTAATGATTTTATTTATTTGTTTGCAGATAACCGGCATACCTTACATGTCTGAGGGAGAAGAAACCATTGCACTTTTGAGCCCACTAGAAGGGAAGAGTAACAAGTCACTGCAAGTAAAGGTGAGATGATTTTTTTAAACTAACTTGTTTCATTTTTTTGTTTTGTGTTTTATTTTATGAAATGTATGTATTAACCTGAATTTAGGTATTTATAGCGGTTTATTTTATTTATTTTTAGAAACTTGGAAAGAATAGCCTTACCGCCGTAGCAGTCGCTGAAAAAAAACAGAAACGCACTAAAGCGAAATCACTGCCAAAGAGTGAACTGTTTAAAACTCAGGTAAGTCCAACTTAAAAATGCTATTCCATTTTACCACTACTGAAAACTCGTAGACAAAAAAAAATGCATTACCTGTACATGACTGGGACAATGATTGCTTTCTTGATTAATGGCTATGTTGTTGTTGTTGACTGGGAAAAGTACAAGGCCATGTTGGATTTTCTAAAAATAAAAATAATAAATTTAATTTATGGGTGGTTCCCTATGGACTCAACGAATATCCACAGGTTTGAACATGATAATGTGAACAAAATGACATGACATTCATTTTTGTTTATATATTGGTTAAAGGGAGGGTGGGGGAATGTAAATGACTGTAGCTTTATCAAAAAGAAAATAAGTACATGGGTTACTGTTAGTGCCAACATACAGTTTATTTTTAATGGTGTTTTGATATATTAATGCCAATTAACGTTAACGTTTTATTTACAAGTATTGATTGATTGATTGATTGATTGAGTGATGGGTTATTTTGTTTGCTTTTAGGTGTCGTCATGTGCCATTAACGTAATGAACAGACAGTGAACAAGCATGCATTATGCTTTAAAGTACTCTGTGCAATGTTAATAACTTACAATAAGAAAAAAGTTTTATTATAACACATGGCGTTAGTATCAAATACAACAAGTGAGCAAGTTGGTTTACCACGTGGGTTAAATTTAAAATCAGAACATGATCGATGGTTAACATTTGAATCCTGGCCTGTAGGCTTTTTGTCGACGCATGAACTTGCAAAAGCCGGTTTTTTTACTTGAACCGAGGAGATGTGGTGCGCTGTGTGTTTTGTCGTATTGAACTTTCACACTGGGAAGAAGGGGATGATCCCTTTAGAGACCATTTGCGATGGTCTCCTCACTGTCCTTACATGCTTGGAAAGCAAGTGGGTAACCTACCCGTGCATTCATTTTACCGAACCACAAGGCCTATGGCCGCTACTTACGTTGCTGAATCACAAATAAATAATAATAATGATGTATTACCAGCCAATGGTAGTGTCGATATATGTGGTCCATATGCCATAGACAGTGTTGAATTGGCGTGTGCTTTTGAAAAATTGGGAGTTTGCAAGACTAAAGCACTAGCACACCCAGAGTACAGCTCTGTTGAAAAACGTTTCGAATCTTATAAAAATGTTTGGCCATTAATATTAAAACACCTTACCAAACAGCTAAGTGAAGCTGGATTTTTTTATACTGGTGAAGGGGATAAAACAATATGTTTTTATTGTGGATTTGCTTTAAAGGATTGGCAAATGACTGATGACCCTTTTGTGCAACACGCTCGTTGGTTACCAAACTGTAAATACATGGTGTTGCTTAAAGGTCAGGAATTTGTGAACACTATTCGTAAAGAAAAAGTGATTGCAGCACAAGACATAAAAGTGCCTTTAGAGTTAGAGCACGCGGAGCAAATACATAAGGCTGAAAGAAAAGACTTGTCTCACGAACAGATACAAAAGTGTGACCAACAATTATGTAAAATTTGTTATCAAGATGAACTAGGTGTTGTATTTTTACCCTGTGGACACATGATAGCCTGTGTCAAGTGTGCATTAGAACTTAACACTTGTGCTATATGCAGAAAAGTATTATCTGCAACAGTTAGGGCATTTCTTGCATAAATGAAAATCCACAGCCTGCTTCCAGTCTCCGACCGGGTCAGGAATGGAATGAATGAAGCCCCTATCTAGCGGCGAGGATATGAACGTGCCGGCTGCCGAGGCCTGACGCACTCCTCTGGGGCAATGATTAAATGAATGACAGATGCAATGAAATGATAGTGGAGAGTGTTGCTGGAATGAAATTGTGACAGGGAAAACCGGAGTACCCGGAGAAAAACCTGTCTGCCTCCGTTTTGTCCAGCACAGATCTCACATGGAGTGACCGGGATTTGAACCACGGACCCAGCGGTGAGAGGCCGGCGTGCTGCCGCCTGAGCCACGGAGGCTTCCATTTCTTGCATAACTAGTATAATTTATTCGCCATGGATAGTGCAAAATCCCTAATTGCACAATATTATTAAAGCTGTTTTAGAGTGAAATAGATATGCTTTTGTTTTGTTTATAGACTACTACAATGAATGTTTTGAATGCTGTGGGACAATCATGTGGCTTAGAGACAAAGAAGCTCAGCGAATTGCCAACGCATATTCCATTCCGCATTATCAAGATTCGGAAATTGAAAACAGCATATGGTGATCGTGTACTTTGTGTATGTGAAAACTTTGAGACATTTCTGCCTATACGGTTTAATGATATGTCGGAGAGTGTTTTTGATGAAGTCAATAATGCTGTGCAACCTGTACACTTAATTTATGAAGGTTTTAAAAACAATAGGTGCATGGTTCGTTTTAATTAAATAAATAAATAATGTGAAATAATAATGGAAAATATAAGTCATGACAATATACTGAAAAAGAAAGAAAATATGTGCATAGAATAGTAATGTTTTAGTGTTTAGTGTTGTCTTTAAAAATATTATGATGAAACCAAAAAAAATGTATATAAAGTTTGTAAATAAATGCAAAATGATGTTACAATGCTGTTTTATTTTATACAAAGTTAGTATATTTATCATTGCAGAGTATACATGATTATGACAATAAATGCATACTGAATACAAGCCTTTCTCACTTTACAATAGTCTGTTATAATTTTAAACACAAGGCTTGTTGTAGATCATTTTATAGCAATGTCCCTTCAATGTTGTTTTCGAAAAGTGGGGAAGCCACAATGGTTGTATTGACATAAAAACCTTATGGTTATTACTATTTAGTCACTTTGATCCCATTGCATATCAAGAGCAGATGACCTAGTTGTTCCACTCTTTAAAACGACAACAACAACACTACCTCTTGCATAGTTTGTGATGTTGATGGCTCTTGCGACGTGGAAGATGGATTAAAAATAACTTTGAGAACAGGGGTTAAACGTTGATCATTAAACAATGCACTATTTTGAGTAGCAATATAGTTTTCTTGATTTTTTGTCGGCGGCAACTGTGTTTCATGCGGTACACTACATTGATGATCACTGACACTTAAAACCTCACTATTTTTACTTTTTAGGTCACCACGACAATGTTTGGAACGTTGCTTTGAACAACGCCAAATAACAGTTCCATTTTTATTGGTTCGTTTCACAATATATGAATATCCTTTATAGTATGCGTAAGGCTTACCATACCTAGTCACTGATACTTCCATATCAACTGTCAAGCATAGACTAAGCTCTAGTAAAGTCAACTTGGTAATAAGAATACTAGTTTAATGTGAGAGCAAATATGGATCCAAAGAGTTCAGGTAAAAGTGAAAGCAAATAAGCAAATATTAGAAACAAGAGTTGGGGTGAAAGTGGTCGCAAAGTGGTAGACCCATTACACAATAATTTCAGCACGACGAAGCTCTTGTTCAATTTCTTTGATTTCCCAATCGTGACCAGTATGGCCAGCTTGACGTGAGGCATGCAACAACTGTAGCCGCTGGACGAGCTTATTGGGATTGTGCCAGTATACAAATTTAACAAATGGATTTTTAGGTGTAAACAAAGCATTACCATTATCATGATCATTATCATCATCATCATCATTATCATCATCATGATCACCATTATCATCATGACCATCATCACTGTTACTATATAGTCCTTTTTGATCCTCTTGCAATACCACTTTATTTATAGTCTGAGTTGATTTTGATAGTGTTGAAGGTTTCTTGGACGTTGACAACTGTCCTAACATGACGTTTTGAGGACATGATAAGTCCTTTTGAACAAACACTGCACTATCTTTAGCCGCAATATCGTTTTCTTGAACTTGCTTTTTAGCATTTTGATAATTGTTTGTAAACAGTAAGCGTGGTTCGTTTCGAGCACTACATTGATGAACACTCACACTTAAAACCTTTCCATTTTTACTTTTCAGATTGCCTCGACATTTTGTTGTCCTCTCTTTTGAGCATAGCCAGAATATTATTCCATTTACATTCTGGCGATTATAGTTATAGGAGTAGCCTTGATAGAGTGCACGTAGCCTACCTTTGTTGGTTGAAATAAGTTCCATAGTAGTAACTGACCTGTCAGTACGATGTTCACACTACAAAGGTTACAACTGTTTTGCTGATGGAGTGACCTACCATAAGCTTATATATTGGCTTATGTGTTGGCTTTTTGTGTTGGCTTTTGTGTTGGCTTGTGTGTTGGCTTTTTGTGTTGGCTTTTTGTGTTGGCTTTTGTGTTGGCTTTTCGTGTTGGCTTTTCGTGTTGGCATTTCGTGTTGGCTTTTGTGTTGGCTTATCGTGTTGGCTTTTTGTGTTGATTTTCGTGTTGGCATTTCGTGTTGGCTTTTTGTGTTGGCATTTCGTGTAGGCTTTTCGTGTTGGCTTTTCGTGTTGGCTTTTGTTGGCATTTTGTGTTGGCTTTTCGTGTTGGCTTTTTTGTATTGGCCTTTCATGTTGGCTTTTTGTATTGGCTTTTCGTGTTGGCTTTTTTGTGTGGGCTTTTTGTGTTGGCTTTAGTATTGGCTTTTGTATTGGCTTATTTGACAAGTTATTTGTGTCAATGTATTTAGTGGATTTTTTTCTTGGTGTTGGAAAGTAGTTGAAAGACAGGGAATATTTAAAGACTTAACCGCAGTTCACTAACCTAACCTAACCTAACCTAACCTAACCTAACCTTTCAACTCTCAAATGTTAATTAAATTCTGTACATAGTCAAGTTGGATACCAAGACCTCAGGGGTAAAAAAACAATTATTTTTGACGGCTTATTTTGGTAACTTATTTTAATGGCTAACCTAACTTTACCTAACCTAACCTAACCTCAGCTCGCTTTGGATATTACTAGTAAGTGTTCATATCCTCTGCTAGGTAGCATGCTAGTAGTACAGGTAGTGCTCATATTTACCGCTAGGTAGCGGAAACATACTTTGCATGTTGCATGTGACACTTGTGAAGTTTAACCACATGCAAGACGTGCTTGTATAAGTTCTCTATTTAAACTCAATATACAATTAACCACTAAATGTTCAGAACTAACATGTATAGCCATGTTTAGGGTATATAGGAGACCCTTAGCAAGAAAGGCTGTCTAACCCACGAGTGTACAGCCTTGTCATACGCAGTAAGCACCTGTTGGCAGAAAACAACAACAACAACAATTTGAGAAAGACAACAACATATCCATTAATGTATTTAAAGGAAACAGTTTTTTGTTGTCTTTCTCAAATTGTTGTTGTTGTTGTTTTCTGCCAACAGGTGCTTACTGCGTATGACAAGGCTGTACACTCGTGGGTTAGACAGCCTTTCTTGCTAAGGGTCTCCTATATACCCTAAACATGGCTATACATGTTAGTTCTGAACATTTAGTGGTTAATTGTATATTGAGTTTAAATAGAGAACTTATACAAGCACGTCTTGCATGTGGTTATACTTCACAAGTGTCACATGCAACATGCAAAGTATGTTTCCGCTACCTAGCGGTAAATATGAGCACTACCTGTACTACTAGCATGCTACCTAGCAGAGGATATGAACACTTACTAGTAATATCCAAAGCGAGCTGAGGTTAGGTTAGGTTAGGTAAAGTTAGGTTAGCCATTAAAATAAGTTACCAAAATAAGCCGTCAAAAATAATTGTTTTTTTACCCCTGAGGTCTTGGTATCCAACTTGACTATGTACAGAATTTAATTAACATTTGAGAGTTGAAAGGTTAGGTTAGGTTAGGTTAGGTTAGGTTAGGTTAGTGAACTGAGGTTAAGTCTTTAAATATTCCCTCTCTTTCAACTACTTTCCAACACCAAGAAAAAAATCCACTAAATACATTGACACAAATAACTTGTCAAATAAGCCAATACAAAAGCCAATACTAAAGCCAACACAAAAAGCCCACACAAAAAAGCCAACACGAAAAGCCAATACAAAAAGCCAACATGAAAGGCCAATACAAAAAAGCCAACACGAAAAGCCAACACAAAATGCCAACAAAAGCCAACACGAAAAGCCAACACGAAAAGCCAACACGAAAAGCCTACACGAAATGCCAACACAAAAAGCCAACACGAAATGCCAACACGAAAATCAACACAAAAAGCCAACACGATAAGCCAACACAAAAGCCAACACGAAATGCCAACACGAAAAGCCAACACGAAAAGCCAACACAAAAGCCAACACAAAAAGCCAACACAAAAAGCCAACACACAAGCCAACACAAAAGCCAACACAAAAAGCCAACACATAAGCCAATATATAAGCTTATGGTAGGTCACTCCATCAGCAAAACAGTTGTAACCTTTGTAGTGTGAACATCGTACTGACAGGTCAGTTACTACTATGGAACTTATTACAACCAACAAAGGTAGGCTACGTGCACTCTATCAAGGCTACTCCTATAACTATAATCGCCAGAATGTAAATGGAATAATATTCTGGCTATGCTCAAAAGAGAGGTCAACAAAATGTCGAGGCAATCTGAAAAGTAAAAATGGAAAGGTTTTAAGTGTGAGTGTTCATCAATGTAGTGCTCGAAACGAACCACGCTTACTGTTTACAAACAATTATCAAAATGCTAAAAAGCAAGTTCAAGAAAACGATATTGCGGCTAAAGATAGTGCAGTGTTTGTTCAAAAGGACTTATCATGTCCTCAAAACGTCATGTTAGGACAGTTGTCAACGTCCAAGAAACCTTCAACACTATCAAAATCAACTCAGACTATAAATAAAGTGGTATTGCAAGAGGATCAAAAAGGACTATATAGTAACAGTGATGATGGTCATGATGATAATGGTGATCATGCTGATGATAATGATGATGATGATGATGATAATGATCATGATAATGGTAATGCTTTGTTTACACCTAAAAATCCATTTGTTAAATTTGTATACTGGCACAATCCCAATAAGCTCGTCCAGCGGCTACAGTTGTTGCATGCCTCACGTCAAGCTGGCCATACTGGTCACGATTGGGAAATCAAAGAAATTGAACAAGAGCTTCGTCGTGCTGAAATTATTGTGTAATGGGTCTACCACTTTGCGACCACTTTCACCCCAACTCTTGTTTCTAATATTTGCTTATTTGCTTTCACTTTTACCTGAACTCTTTGGATCCATATTTGCTCTCACATTAAACTAGTATTCTTATTACCAAGTTGACTTTACTAGAGCTTAGTCTATGCTTGACAGTTGATATGGAAGTATCAGTGACTAGGTATGGTAAGCCTTACGCATACTATAAAGGATATTCATATATTGTGAAACGAACCAATAAAAATGGAACTGTTATTTGGCGTTGTTCAAAGCAACGTTCCAAACATTGTCGTGGTGACCTAAAAAGTAAAAATAGTGAGGTTTTAAGTGTCAGTGATCATCAATGTAGTGTACCGCATGAAACACAGTTGCCGTCGACAAAAAATCAAGAAAACTATATTGCTACTCAAAATAGTGCATTGTTTAATGATCAACGTTTAACCCCTGTTCTCAAAGTTATTTTAATCCATCTTCCACGTCGCAAGAGCCATCAACATCACAAACTATGCAAGAGGTAGTGTTGTTGTTGTCGTTTTAAAGAGTGGAACAACTAGGTCATCTGCTCTTGATATGCAAGGGGATCAAAGTGACTAAATAGTAATAACCATAAGGTTTTTATGTCAATACAACCATTGCGGCTTCCCCACTTTTCGAAAACAACATTGAAGGGACATTGCTATAAAATGATCTACAACAAGCCTTGTGTTTAAAACTATAACAGACTATTGTAAAGTGAGAAAGGCTTGTATTCAGTATGCATTTATTGTCATAATCATGTATACTCTGCAATGTTAAATATACTAACTTTGTATAAAATAAAACAGCATTGTAACATCATTTTGCATTTATTTACAAACTTTATATACATTTTTTTTGGTTTCATCATAATATTTTTAAAGACAACACTAAACACTAAAACATTACTATTCTCTGCACATATTTTCTTTCTTTTTCAGTATATTGTCATGACTTATATCTTCCATTATTATTTGACTTTTTTTATTTAATTAAAACGAATCATGCACCTATTGTTTTTAAAACCTTCATAAATTAAGTGTACAGGTTGCACAGCATTATTGACTTCATCAAAAACACTTTCCGACATATCATTAAACCGTATAGGCAGAAATGTCTCAAAGTTTTCACATACACAAAGTACACGATCACCATATGCTGTTTTCAATTTCCGAATCTTGATAATGCGGAATGGAATATGCGTTGGCAATTCGCTGAGCTTCTTTGTCTCTAAGCCACATGATTGTCCCACAGCATTCAAAACATTCATTGTAGTAGTCTATAAACAAAACAAAAGCATATCTATTACACTCTAAAACAGCTTTAATAATATTGTGCAATTAAGGATTTTGCACTATGCATGGCGAATAAATTATACTAGTTATGCAAGAAATGCCCTAACTGTAGCAGATACTACTTTTCTGCATATAGCACAAGTGTTAAGTTCTAATGCACACTTGACACAGGCTATCATGTGTCCACAGGGTAAAAATACAACACCTAGTTCATCTTGATAACAAATTTTACATAATTGTTGGTCACACTTTTGTATCTGTTCGTGAGACAAGTCTTTTCTTTTAGCCTTATGTATTTGCTCCGTGTGCTCTAACTCTAAAGGCACTTTTATGTCTTGTGCTGCAATCACTTTTTCTTTACGAATAGTGTTCACAAATTCCTGACCTTTAAGCAACACCATGTATTTACAGTTTGGTAACCAACGAGCGTGTTGCACTAAAGGGTCATCAGTCATTTGCCAATCCTTTAAAGCAAATCCGCAATAAAAACATATTGTTTTATCCCCTTCACCAGTATAAAAAATCCAGCTTCACTTAGCTGTTTGGTAAGGTGTTTTAATATTAATGGCCAAACATTTTTATAAGATTCGAAACGTTTTTCAACAGAGCTGTACTCTGGGTGTGCTAGTGCTTTAGTCTTGCAAACTCCCAATTTTTCAAAAGCACACGCCAATTCAACACTGTCTATGGCATATGGACCACATATATCGACACTACCGTTGACTGGTAATACATCATTATTATTATTTATTTGTGATTCAGCAACGTAAGTAGCGGCCATAGGCCTTGTGGTTGGGTAAAATGAATGCACGGGTAGGTTACCCACTTGCTTTCCAAGCATGTAAGGACAGTGAGGAGACCATCGCAAATGGTCTCTAAAGGGATCATCCCCTTCTTCCCAGTGTGAAAGTTCAATACGACAAAACACACAGCGCACCACATCTCCTCGGTTCAAGTAAAAAAACCGGCTTTTGCAAGTTCATGCGTCGACAAAAAGCCTACAGGCCAGGATTCAAATGTTAACCATCGATCATGTTCTGATTTTAAATTTAACCCACGTGGTAAACCAACTTGCTCACTTGTTGTATTTGATACTAACGCCATGTGTTATAATAAAACTTTTTTCTTATTGTAAGTTATTAACATTGCACAGAGTACTTTAAAGCATAATGCATGCTTGTTCACTGTCTGTTCATTACGTTAATGGCACATGACGACACCTAAAAGCAAACAAAATAACCCATCACTCAATCAATCAATCAATACTTGTAAATAAAACGTTAACGTTAATTGGCATTAATATATCAAAACACCATTAAAAATAAACTGTATGTTGGCACTAACAGTAACCCATGTACTTATTGTCTTTTTTTATTAAGCTACAGTCATTTACATTCCCCCACCCTCCCTTTAACCAATATATAAACAAAAATGAATGTCATGTCATTTTGTTCACATTATCATGTTCAAACCTGTGGATATTCGTTGAGTCCATAGGGAACCACCCATAAATTAAATTTATTATTTTTATTTTTAGAAAATCCAACATGGCCTTGTACTTTTCCCAGTCAACAACAACATAGCCATTAATCAAGAAAGCAATCATTGTCCCAGTCATGTACAGGTAATGAATTTTTTTTGTCTACGAGTTTTCAGTAGTGGTAAAATGGAATAGCATTTTTAAGTTGGACTTACCTGAGTTTTAAACAGTTCACTCTTTGGCAGTGGTTTCGCTTTAGTGCGTTTCGGTTTTTTTTCAGCGACTGCTACGTCGGTAAGACTATTCTTTCCAAGTTTCTAAAAATAAATAAAATAAACCGCTATAAATACCTAAATTCAAGTTAATACATACATTTCATTAAATAAAACATAAAACAAAAAAAATGAAACAAGTTAGTTTAAAAAAATCATCTCACCTTTACTTGCAGTGACTTGTTGCTCTTCCCTTCTAGTGGGCTCAAAAGTGCAATGGTTTCTTCTCCCTCAGACATGTAAGGTATGCCGGTTATCTGCAAACAAATAAATAAAATCATTAATTACCTAATCAATAAATAATTGCTTGTAAATATATTAATCAATAAATGTATAAATGAATAAATATATAAATAAATACCTACCCCACAATAAGGTTAAGTATTTTCCACCAACACCAAAACTGTTAAACAAGACCAGGGGTTTCATGCAACGCAGTGTGTTCAAAGGTAGTCCACCCAAGTGAGAGTGGAAATGATAACGACATGTCTTTATATATGCTACGTTGCATGTATAATCATTTTTTCCAACGCTTTGACCATTCTGTTATCGGTCACGTGGACAGCTAACGCCCAAAGTGAACACCTGTGGCGAATCAAATTTCACATGAACTTGCATTTTGTCACGTACGAAGCAAAACAGGATGTCACTTGTTAACAGTTATCGCGCAAGTGGACAGATAACGTCCCAAGCGAACACCTGTGAAAGATCAAATTTCACATGGACTTGCATTTTGTCACGTACGAAGCAAGACAGGATGTCACTGGTTTAGCCTACATGTGGTTTCACAAATGTGTGTGCATGCCTTTCACACTCCCCTGCCACCACGATGGTCAGATTATTTCACCTTCAAGCGTCTTGGTCATTTTTTCCATTGCACCTGTTGTCAAGTCAGACCGGAGCCTTCCAATAAGCTCAAATGACCTTCACCACCTGTAAGATTGTTTTCTGTACTCGCTTCGACCAACATAGAATCAAGTTCTCATCACTGTTTACACGTTAAAGGTAAAATATCAGGAAAACACACGCTCGGTCTGTCATACACCGATCCCGCCGAAATAGCGATTGTTCTATTAAGCATGGTCCTTGTGGTTAGCGACAGGTTCGTTGAAACACACACACACCCAGCCGTATCGTCTCTCTCAACCGCCACGCTTCATGGACATTATAAACAGGCAAAGAAAAAGAAAACGTTATTTCAACATGTATGGCGTTAGGCCCTTTGTGAATTTTTTTTTGCAAAAATTTCTACCACGCTCGAAAGGGGGCGTTAGCCCGAGTCCTAGGACACCTCGTACACGTCTCTAGCGTTATTGGTTCGTGAGATATCGGCAAAAATAACAAAAAACACGTGTTTACCCCAAAATCACGTTTCTCAATTATTTTTTTTAAATTATAACGAGTCGTCCATAGCAAAGAGGACGTCACCCCGAGTCCTTGGACCCGTCGTACATGCCTCTAGCATACTTGGTTCGCGAAATATAGCAAAATGTTTAAAATCACGTTTTTACCCCAAAAAGACTGTGTTTCCAGCACTTCACCTTTCCGACACCTACATTCCCGTAAAGAGCACGACGAGACGAAAAAAACGAATCCAAGCACGCCCTCCTAGCATGGCTCCTTCCATTCCAAGGTCGCAGGGGCTCACCACTTGCTTTTGGAAGCAGCTCTGTCATCATCCCACTACTACACACAAATTTTTGCTCTAGCGACTTGAAATTTATTTTGGGGGTAGAGGGCATAGGGACCTTTCATTTATGTCAAATAAACGTTTTTGTAGAGTTCCTAGTTTCCAAAATATAGGATTTTCAAAATTCGAGTGTTTTCAAAAAAAACATAAAAGTAAAAAGGTTTCATTATAGAAAATAAAGGTCATAAAGACCATTCGTTTGAGCCATGGCACAACGTTCTATCCTGTTTGGTTTTCAAACTATTACCTATTTCCGGAAACGAAAATTTTCAAAAAAAAATTCAAAAATATAACGAGTGGTCCACAGCAAAGAGGACGTCAGCCCTAGTTCAATGACACGTCATTTGTCAAAATCGGACCATGCGTTCGAGAGATATTTAACATGGCTGAGGCTTAGTAGTGGGGCAAGGAGGGTTTTAGAGTGGCTTGGAATCGGTATCACCCCCCTACTCCGGTATCATTGGAACTTTATGATTCCGCCCTATTTCTTTGATCATGGCCTCAGATACCAGGCTGACCTGACTTCCTGTATCAACTAAGCATTTGACCTTCAATCCATCAATCCTAGCATATATTATTGGTAATTGCTTTAATTGTTCGTTTTGTGGCCTCACGATTTCTTCCAAGCAATCTTCAGGCATCGCAATCCACTCGGTAATGTGCGCTGTCACCCAACCATCACGATCATCACACCATTCGCCTCTGAGGCTGTCTCCTTTCCCTTCAATTAAACTTTTTTTTTCGCGCCTTGACCCTCGCCCTGGTCTTGGTGCCACCCGTCCTGTCTTTCCTGCTGCATTAGCATACCTTCCGCCCCGTTAGTGTGGGTGTCCGGATTTGCTCTGTGTTCCATCGCTCGTTCCCATTTATTCTTATTGTTTCCCTGTATGTTATGTAGTTCTTCTAAGTACTGTTGTGACTCAGCGTGTCTCTCGTTCCAATTTCTCTGATCATCCCTTGGATCCGATTGCTCGTTAAACCGCTGGTTATCTTGTGCGTTATGTTGCTGATTGTAACGCCTATTGTCCCTGGGCCTATATTGTTGATTATAGTGTCCTCCACGCCATCCCCGATTATAAGGTGCGTTATTATTATTATTCCTATTGTATGACGTTTGGTATCTCCTATTATCTCGCCACTGCTGATTGTTTGTGTTCCGGTAGCGGTTAGTTTCTTCCTGATTGTTATGGTTTCTGTCCCTATTTTCGTATCTCGGTTGAGATCTCGGCTCATATTCTTCGGTGCTCTGCCGTCTTTGATTATCCCCAGTGTTTGTAGCTTGCGACCTCGTGTTTTTGTTCGGTGTCTTGACTACTTCGACTGCATTAACTAACTCTATCTGTCTCTTCTCTCTCGGGTTGATGTAATTAGTGGTTTCATCTATCTTCCTTAATACCTCTTCTGCCTGGACCACGGTCGTAATATTTGCCGCCACCAAGAATTGCTGAACGCTAATAGGCATCTGCTTTCCTATAGTAGTTATTAGCTCCATTTCGCTTGGGGGATTATCAAGATCTTGCAATTTGACAAGTTGCATGGCGAAAAAATCTGCATATTTCGTCTGATGCGTGGAATGGTATTTGCGCGAGTATAAGTCCATTCGCAAGCTTTGTTGATACGACCCACTCCAGTATTTGCTTAGGAAGGCCTTGTGGAAACCTTCCATTGATTTAAATGTGTTCTTAAATCCAAGATACCAGGTAAGTGCTGAGCCCGCCAAAATTTTTTCAACCATTCTTAATTGTCGCGTTGAGCTAACATTTTGGTCCGAAAAATATTCTGTCAGTTCCCTTATGAAAGCTTTAGGTGTCCCTCCGCTCTCTGGTAAAAACGTATTCGGTTTTAATTCGTTTCCACGGATGACTTGTATAACTTGCGTGGGAAGTTGTGTGTTTTGAGGTGTCGAGCTACGACCCTCATAATTCTGGAATGCTTGCGTGTCTACCGTTCTTGGACTTTGCCCAAGCTCGTGGCTGTCTATTGTGTGCTCTCTTTCCGCATTCTCCCCTTTCCCCTTTTCCATTAGTGTCGCAAACATCGTATTATGTCCAAGTGACTGCAACTCCGATTTTATCATGCGGTCCTCTTGAATTTGAAATCTTAACTTCATATTTTCTTCTAACGCCTGTATTTTCGCGTTATTTTCCCCTAGCTTCTTGCTTACTGCGAGCCGTTCATCTTTCGAATCAGCGCTCATCTTGGTCCAATCTTTCCTAATAGTATCCTTCAATTTAACAAAGCGTTTTTCGACTTCCTGTTGATTAGCCTCCTGATTATCTTCAAGTTTATCTATCCTTTCTCCCAGAGAAATGTTGTTCTGTTCTAATGTTTGTTTAATTTCTTCCTGGTCAATTTCTAACCTTTTCCATTTCTTAACTGATTGTATTTCTAATTTGTTGAGTTCCGTCACTAAGCCCGTGATATTGTTATCTACTGTAATTATCTGATCTTGCATACCCTGTGTCCCTCGTTCGATCATCTCAAACCTTTTTTCTAAGTTTGTGTGTGCTTCTTTAATCTCAGATGAGTTGGTCAAACACGCTTGCTCGATTTGTGCTAGTTTTGCCATAACAGTCTCATCCATTCCTTTTATTTCCTTTTTAAACGAATCTTCGATACCTTTTATTATTCCTAATTGTTTGGTATTGTTAGTGCTAACGTCCTTTGCTAATTGGATTAGCTGTTCTTTTGTGTGCTCTTTGATTTCTACCGTTAGCGCAGCTAGATTTTGAGTGTTCCTTTCGTCTTGTGCGTTTAACATTTCATTGTTTTTCTCATACTGCCTATGTAATTGTTCACTAACCAGAATGTTTTGTGTAGCGATTTTCTGATTTATATTCTCGTTAACTTCAGATAGTTTTGTGTTTAACTGTGTCTGCATTTCTACACTATTTGCCGCTAACTGTGTCTGCATTTCTACACTATTTGCCGCTAACTGTTTCTGCATTTCTACATTAATTGCCGCCAACTGTGTCTGCGTTTCTGCCGATTGTTTATTTATAGCCGTTAACTGTGTCTGCGTTTCTTCGCTATTCGCCGCTAACTGTGTCTGCATTTCTACACTATTTGCCGCTAACTGTGTCTGCGTTTCTTCACTATTCGCCGCTAACTGTGTCTGTATTTCGTTGGTTATGTCCTTTCTCATCTCACTAAGTTGTTCTCGCGTACGAGCGGATGCTAATTCAATCACTTCGCGGATTTCTCCCAGAGTTGCCATCACAACAATAATATATTTGAGACATAGGGAAATGACATAAGGGCGGAGCCCTGGATACGCGCGCTCACATATATTAAATATACACACATTAACCCTTTACATACTCAGTTCATTTACTTTAAATTACTCCCACAAACTATAGCATCACTGAGTATAATTTACTTATTATTCCATTTAATTTTAACCCTTTGATTCAGTTATAATCTTCCTGACCTTACTTTACTTACAAATTTTAACCAATTAATAGAGTATTAATTAGTTTTTAAGGTCTAACCTTCCTGTCAAATAATTCTTTGAGTTTGGCTTTTCTACACAAAGCTAATTTAATTTTATTGGGCGCCTGGAACAGTTTGTTCTAATTTTAATCAAAGTTCAAACACTTAACTTGTTCCACATTTACTTTATTGCAAACTCCATGACTTTATATTTTCAAACACTTGGCGGTACTATCTTCGCCTAACTAACGTTAATAAACTTATCACATGCCGGTGATCTATTTTTTACTCTAAAACACAAATTCCCCACGTTCGGAAGCCAAAGTAACTCTTATATACCCTTGGGAAATAGCATGTAGACAAGATTCAAAATTTCGGGGTCGTAATGGATTCTTGTGAATGTGATTTAGAGGTTTTGCTATCAACATAACTTCCAGGGTTTATAAGGTTAACTTATTATTATTACAAAGCCAAGAAAAACAACAGGATCTACTAACAAATGAAATTTATTAACTGAATCAAACATTAAAAAAAACTATAACCACCCTTTTATTGTTCACTCGCGTGAACAGATCTGACACTGACCAGCCTGACGTACCATGACGACATGGCATGACAGCTGTCAACAAGCATTGTGACTGTAATGTCACTTAAATCAAAGGAACAAAAGAAAACGGATCACAAGATCCAAAATAACAAACAAATAAAATAGTACAAGAATTTAATATCTATGAGCGACACGGGTTTTAAGACTAGTTCAAGTAATGAGCATTTTGACGGGCGCTCGTTTCCGACCAAAACAGTTGGTTCGGGAACGGACTCCGTACTGCGAAGGATGAATTACGGAAATGTGGGAACAACAATTATATAATTATATACACTACTGACATGCTCTAACCTTAGATTACCACAACCAAATACACGTGTGTATTATTTAAATTAAGGGCTGCGGAATTACCGTCTTATACCTTAAACACTAGGAAAGCATAACATGACATGAACAAGTTTGGCCGGTTACCAAATTATATTTATAATGAATACAATGGCCTTGAAAATAAGAGCCAACAACAACAAAATACAAATTTTAATTTTCACGCCAGAAAATTTGGCGTTTTAAAACAATGAAAAAATAAGTCGTAGTAATGATAAAAGAAACTTGGATCGACAACAAGGCAACTCCCCAAATTAAACCAAATAAAATAACCTTAACTCATTAGGCTTTAAAGCAAACATAACGTGTCATAACGGAGCTGGAGACAGCCGGGCCTGTTATGACATCTCCGAGTGAGTGGCTGATTTCTTTCCCCCACGTAGTAATTAGTGCCACACTAAATATAGATTCTGGCCCATTGCCAGCGTACAGCACCTTTGCTAAACGCCACCTGTTAAACGCGTACAAATAAATAACACATTATCTCAAAACATCCTCTCAGGGATTTTTAAGAATACATTTCCAGGTCAAACTTATCCCCACGGATAACTAGTTTGCCGGAATGATGTCGCAGTCACGGACAGGCTTTACCTCTCCTCATCATCATCACTTACACCCAAAAACACGTGGCACATTTCTCGAAGATCTCGTCGTAGCATGAATCAGCACACTCCTCAGATAAATGACACACAACATGTCCAAATGACAATAAAGAATAATAACTGGAATCAGACTTATCCCAAGTTATCAAAGCAACAAAACACTAATTTTCCCCCCACGTAGTAATTAGTTTAACATATCATTAATTCAGTCCATTTATCATTGTCGTTCCTAGGTTCTCATTCATGGCTACACTTTTTATTGATACGTTAATCGATGCGGCCGTTTCGCTATAAGAATTACGTATACATACGGACAACATTTAAGTCACAAAATTTACTGTACAATAATTGTCACGCAATGCCAAAAATTACTACACGCATGTCAGTTAAGAAATCAAACCCTAAAATTTAAATTAAACCACACAAATAAAATCTATACAAAGTTCCACACATCTCTCGCGATTCCCCTCGTCCAAAATCAATAAATCAATTTTTAATACTCATCACTTAAACTGCTTTCCAGAGACCTTCCGCCTCGTCATTTCCCACCATTAGGCCGTTAGCCCATAACACTGATGGTAATGGAGGATGAAGCTTGCTGTCTTCTCCCCATGGTCGACATCTTGCTGCTGTTAAAACACAATTAAATCAAAGTTTTTAAACTGTTCTATCTGCGTTCTAAGTATTTTATTTCCTCAGATCGTCCTATGCAGAATCGTCGACTTTCCCTATTCTATGGCTAATTGCCATCTCACAATTTTATGAAAATTTATAACTTCGTTGTCGACACACAACTAGAATTTTAAAAACCATATCGTCTTAAGGACGTCTTAAATGACTGTCGAAGAATGCTTGCCACGGTGGGTGAGTGGTTATAGTGTCGGACTACCAACCCCAAGATTGCAGGTTCGCCCCTGGCCATGGTAAGTGATTTTTGAAGGCGACAAAAATCACGATACTCATGTCATACGTTGTTGGCATGTTAAAGAACCCATTTGAATTCAGTAGGCCGTGTTCAATGGCAAAATTAATCTCGGGATTTTCCGCCAACACAAAGTTCCTCCATTCTCTACTTGAAAGCGCTGTAGTGTCAAGGAGTTTAGATATTTAACCTGCTTGACTTTCATAGCGTTCAAAGGAACGACGAAATTCGACATGCAAGCTACCCTCTGGGTGTCAATTAACAAAGCTTTCACCAGGCACCCGAGGCCATACGATATTATTATTATTATTATTACTGTCGAAGAATAATTAGGAGTGCCCCGGTTCATCTCAGACATTTGTATATATACAGAAAGCCTAAAGTTTCAATGGTGGGAGAAAACAGCTCCTCAATATTTTAAGTAATGGGCCTATAAGTATGTGTGACCTCTCAAAATTCTTGTATTTTCTCATAGGTCGCGAATCTGCCGTCAAACATGCAAACCGATCGCTAGATCTTTTTATAACCGATTGCCGCGCAAAACACACTGACGCTATGTTCTGGCGTCATGTTTTCTTATTGGTCAGATAAGTTGGCGTCGGAGTTCTGATCTTACAAATCCCGCCCTTATATTGACGTCACGACTATTCTCCTCTCTCTCACTCCTTGCCTTGTACGCAGCATTTTGGCCTTCGATGGTCACGTACGCCACAGCGTCATATCTGTTTTTCTCAGAAATACAAGAATAGCATTGGTTGTGAAACTATTGGTCATTTCCAGCCAGCACGTAGCATGTCTTACCAAGTCCAGATTTCTTGCTACATCAATTTTACTCAAACGTCCAGCATATCATGTATTTAGTATTTCCATCTATTTTAATAATATGAAACATTATTATTGGACACAATGATAAGGGTTCAATATATTATTTCAGAAGTTTGTATCCCTCCTGAGGCGCTCACAAGCTACCGACCGTGACAAATGAGCTTTCAAATGTAAGAGAATAGACATTAGCAGTGACTTATTGCACTATAATTTCATAAATATCTATAATTACTTTAAAATATTGTACGAAGTGTGCGATTTCCAAACACCGTTGATGTAGGAAAATACGCTCCATAATTGCTGTCCACTGTTTCATGTCATATTAACATTCTGAGGTCTTTCCTTTATGCTGAAATAGTGTTCTACAATCATTTGGTTGAAATAAAAAGATAACAACCTGTCTCCTTAAGTGTCTCATTATGGGGAAAGTGTGGTTTCTCGCACTGGCCCACTTGTTCGTTATTTATTCATAGTTAAGGCTTGGAACTCAATGTTTAAAAATGACTTGGTTGGTTCCTTAATTTAAGGGCTGTGAAAACGCGGTCATGTAATTAAGATTTTAGAATAACAAAACAGAAAAGAAATAATAAGCTTTACTTCAATTTAGTGAACAAGAGAGAATGTGGTCTAACGCTAGGTGTTGAGCCATTTTTATGAGAACTATGATTTACTTCTTTGTGCCATTTTTATCTGATGTGATGAATCTACGCCTTTGTGGTGCGTGAAAGCTTGGTCTGTGAAGCTATTAATACCATATATGGACATATCTGCATCTTGTCCCCTTATTGGCCAGTGATTTATATATTGGAAGTGGTCGTGACCAATCAAATTTTACCACGCAGTTACCTTTGTTTTGCGTCGTCATTTGCTTTGTTTCGAGGCATTTCTTTCTTGCAGCCAAGTAGGCTAGACGTATTCCGATATTCTTGGGGAAGTGCCCGCGTTCAAGGTGAAACCATGGCGAGGTGTCTGTATGTCGTAATCAGTAATTGCTTTACTGTAGTTCAGTTTCATATTTCGGCAATTTAAAACTCTTATTCTGTGTTATTTTCTTTTGGTCGCGTGTACTTGCCCCCTCCCGATATTTTCCCTCCGCCCTTTGTGTGCGTGTAATTGCTGGTGAGTTTTTTTTTGTATGGTAGTGTTATTTTCATTTATTTTGATAACGTAGTTTTTGTACTTTAAGGGTTGAAAGTTATGTATGTGGGCTGTCTTCGTTTTACTCTGGTGTGCGTGACGGTGGGTTTGCCTACCTTTTAGGGGGCACCTTTGAGTCTGTCATCCAGAGTGTATCTTATCGTAGAACAACATAACGGGATTGGAGATTATTTTTCTTGCTTCCCGTAATGCTTTGTTCTTTATCTTAATGAGTTCACAAAAGGAGGTCTCACCATTGCTATTTGCTGGTGACCTAACCTGTGATATTCTTGTGTCTGCGCATCACATATTTTCGTCGTCTTTGTGTGCCCTTATCTCCTACGCATACTTTCAATTTTTAAAGTATATTTTTGGTTTTGCCGATAATTTAATGTAATTTTTACTTTTGTCTAAATTCCTATTTTTCTCGTAACTCACTAGATCTTGCATGTGCCTCCGCGTCTTTCTTCCTCACTCCTCCCCTCCCTCTCACCCCTCTCCACCCCGTTCTGAACCATTGTACCCCCTCCTATTTTGTTCATCCCTTTTGACACGCTTTGTCTAAATTTTAGAACGTATCTTGACTTCGTTGAGTGCAGTCGTTCCTGAGTCTTGTCTTTTTTTTTTTATCTAATTGCGACATACTTACATTTAGTCATCGTTTCATCTTGCCTTGAACACGTTACCTTAACTTATCTTATTTTATTTCATTTTAATATAATTTAATTTTGTATATTTTCGATTTTATTCCTAATTTGTATTTTTCTTGCGGTGATCTAATTTTGTGGTTAATTTGTTGGTCATTTCTCTTCTTGCTTTTAATATCTCTGGGATCGTTGTGCATTGTAGTTGTTATTTTAATACATTTTATTTGTGCCTAAGTATTTCTACTTTTGCGTCACGCCTTATTTTAATTTTAGTAACCTTCTTCGAGTTTTGTTTGGTTTTTGCTATATTTTGGTTTGTCGGTCTTATTAGCGCACTTGTGACGTTAATACGACCTACACGGCCTCTGATTTAAATTTTGTTCATCATTGGATTTTACTGTAGTTTAATTTTATTTAGCTTTCCCCCTTCCTTTTGGGATTGCTTTCTTGTTTGCCTTTTAAAATTTGGGCCCAGCGAAAGCCAAACAAGACTGCGATCTCCCCGTTTTTCTTTCTTCTATTTTATTTTTATTTTATATTTCTTCGGGGATAGGGGAAGAGCTTCAGCTACGTTTCCACTGACGTCTGCTGCGTACGTAAGTATATGTTTATTTCTATTACTTCATCTAAGTTGCGAACAGTGTCCATGACTTGTTTGAACGAAACCATACGATTATCGTCTGTCTTTGTCTTCTGTTGGCGAGGATTGCGTTTCTTTGAAGTAATTTCATTTGTAGTTGTTCAAAAAGTAACGAGCCGGAGGCATAATTACAGAAACCAGTACCTAGAAATATTGGACCTGGCTGTTGAGGCACTTGTCCCACTGTGACACGAGGCAGTGAATGGCTGTCTCATAAAATTCCCTGGGCTGCGATGTGAACCAGTTCCGCACGTACAGCTGGACGTCGACGTCCGAGGTGAATCGTTGGCCCCGCAGAGCCCTTTTCAGGAGACCATCCATGGCGTAATCACAGGGAGAGAGGTCTGGACTGTATGGAGGGTGGCCGAGAACCTCCCATTTGAATTTCTGCAGGAGTGCCGCGACTGTGTTGGCCGTATGAGGTCGTGCATTGTCGTGGAGCGACCACGGCGGCTATGGCGTTCACTGTCCTGGGTAATGAGTGCATCAACCAGCTGGACGTTGTCATCGGTAATGCAGGGGGGTGCCCCAGACCGGTCCTTCCCTGAAGCGCTTGTGCCACGCCTCGACCCTTGCAAGGGACATGCAGTGTTCGCCGTACACTTGTGACATTCGGCGATGAATGTCCGTTCACCCTACTCCTTCCGCTGTCAGAAACCGAACAACACCTCTTTGCTCTTCTGTTGACGCCTCCATGTCACTTTTTGCAATGCGACTGGCAGCGTTGGACGATTGATGCATGCTGCTGCTCGCTTTGTATCGTCAAGTGACGTGCACGCGTGCCCTCTAGCGACGGGCTGTGACCTTCCACGCTCTGGTCGGAACCACACCTCGTTACACACGCCACGATTAGCCGATGTAGTCACTGGTTTGCGCATTCCAGCCTTCGGCTTGTTACTTTTTGAACGCACCTTATATGATCATTATCATATCCTTTCATTGTACAAAACTTTTCACGCAGTGTTTTCACGCCTCTAAGTTAACAGTCTTGGATGTTAGTAAAGAGTTGTTTTTTGAGAAGGCTTCTTTTGCCTGTGCGATTCGAGCATTTACTTCTCTCGTACACTTTCCATTTGATGTGATCAAGCTCCCCAGATATTTGAAATCCTTTACTTGGGCTAGTTTTTCACCATCCATTAGCACATTGACTATTTGGTCGCCATCGCTAGTGCATGCTTTGGAATTCTTTTTATTTATCCTCATACCAAACTTCTCTGGCAATAATTCCTTTATGCGATTCAGAGCATTTTTCATATCACTCTCATTTTCAGTTATCAGGGCTATATCATCTGCAAATTGTATGTTACTGTACAGCTTGCCATTAACTTTTATGGCATGACTGTTGGTAGCTAAGAATTATTGAATGGCTTCTTCAATGTAGATATTAAATAACAGTGGTGATAGTCCACATCCTTTTCTTACTCCCTTCCCAATTCCTGCTTCCACTCTTTCATTGCCAATTAATGCTGTCTGGTTCCTGTAAAGTCGATAGAGTATTCTTCTGTCCCTATAGTCAATCTTCAGTTTCTTTGGGGTTTCAAACAGCACCTTCCAATTTACATCACCAAAAGCTTTCTCTAAATTAATGAAAGCAATTACAACAAGTTCGTCGATTTCCAGGGTTTTTTCAATAATGAGACTTAGGATGGCTTCTCGTGTACCTATTCCCTTCCTAAATCCAAACTGTTCTTCAGAAATATTATCTTATATACTGCTCAAAAAAATTAAAGCACCACTTTTTTCAAAGGCCACCAAATTTGGAAAGTTGACTGCACAAGGTCGAAATCTCAGTATGACGTTTGCCCCGACGCCTACCAAGCACATGCTTCAGCACAACTCCCCAACTTGTGTAGTTTCGGGATAGCGCCCCCAAAACCAGCCCATTTTTGAAAACCGTAAATTGAAGTTTGCGAAAAATGCTGTAGGACTTGTCGCAGGTTGCCAAAGCAGTCGAAAATGAATCAGTCTTGCTCTTAAGGTTCCACGAACACGTTGAAATCGTTACATTTGACGTTTGGGCATTTTCAACCCCGTTCATCATCCCCTAAACATGGACTACCATTGGGGGCGTCTGAGAAGGTACCGGATGTGTTGAACCACCTGAAAACCTGCACACCGTCCTCAGTTGCTGATTGCAGTAAGTTCTTAAGGCCTCCGGCAATGTTCACCCCTCCTAACACCCTCAACTGGAAAGGGACCAAACAACCCCGTCTTGATTCACCCCTAAGGAAGGTTTAAATCGAGATTTTTATCAGAGCTGCTAATGGGGGGGTCTTCTCCTAACGTTTCAAAAATGGACCTGTGCCTGTGTCGCCACCCCTTCCCTTGCTACCCCCCTTTGTATGATTTTTCGAATCAGGCCCTTTTTAAGGGCTGAAATGAGGTCTTAATCGATGAAAGGGCTGTAAAGGTCCTTAGAAGTAGCGGTGACACGAAATCAACCCCTTCCGATGTTTGATTGACATTCCATCCCCCAAAGTTGACATTTTTGCACCCTCAACCCTCCCTGTCTGGACGCGTAACGCGTCATGGCAGAGTTTTCAGAGTTGGATCAAAATGAAGCTTATAGACTGAAATCGAGCCCAAAACAGCAGGTTGTATGGAAATTTATCGGTAAGATGGGAAACGAGACCAAAACGTTTTCAAAGAATTAAACACCCTCTAGTAAGTACGCCCATGCCTAGGCAACCCACATCACGTCCATGCGTACGGGTTGCCTATGATGGAAAGGATGGAAATGGGAGAAAAATGACTCTTTGTAAAGATTTTTACCCTTTAATAGCGCGTAACGCCTCCATTTGCATCAATTACAGCCTCACACATTCGCCTCATGCTCTGAACAAGCGTCGGGAACGTCATTTGATTAGTCTATTCCGTTCACGTACCATTCTACCGTATCTTTTGGCAACGTTAATTGTGGCTTAATGGTTAGAGCCGATTCCTACCATGCGGGAGATCGTGGGTTCAAGGCTCAGTACCGGCGTAGAATTTTAGCCATTCGTCCTACAGGTTCTCAAAGGTTCTCGAAGGTTCTGTGTTACCGGATACACAGTACTTTGTTTCCGGTTACTCAAAGCTTCGAGAAGCATCCATAGCCCTTTAAAAGCACGGTGTCCACATCCTGGGTTATCAGTTCTTCAGCCTGTCTAGAAGACACAGTATCGCAGCAATTCTTCAATCAACGGTCGGCGTGCTGTCTACGGTGGAAGTTATTTCCAAGAACGTCAACTCAGGCATCGAAGGTGAGTAGTGTCTCATCTTAAAAGGAAAGGGATGTCATAAAGACGGCCCTGAAAGTCTTAAGGAAACGTCGTGCTGATTCTTCGTGTCTCCCTTGGCAGGTAGCCGCAATGGTCCGACGAGCGGTGAGTGAGGAGGAGTGCATTAAAATCATTGCACTAAGGGAAGCAGGCTTGTCCTTCAGAGAGATCGGCCACCGTTTGGGGAGGAATCACACGGTTGTCTCCAATGCTTACCGCCGCTTTCAGGAAACAAATTCTAACCGACGGCGACCTGGTCAGGGGCGATCTCGCTGCACGACGCCTCGAGAAGATCGTGCCATAGTCCACGGTGCTCTTCAGGACCGTACGGCGACGGCCTCGAAGCTGGCGTCCGTGCATCAGAACGCCACTAATCGGAGAATCAGCGACCAAACTGTCCGCAAAGTGCGCACGCCTTCGCTCCAGAAGACCTGTGCGAGGTCCAGCTTTTACACGGCAACAGCGGCGCAATCGGGTAGCTTTTGCTCAAGAACACCAAGGTTGGAACAGGCGACGTTGGCAAGGCGTCTTATTTACGGACGAGTGTCGGTTTAAGTTGCGGCGCTGTGACGGGCGGGTGCGGGTCTACAGAAGAAAAAACGAGAGGTACCGACTAGACTGCTACCAGCCAAAAGAAGCGTTTGGTGGAGGGTCCGTCATGATGTGGGCGGGTATAACGAGCGACGGGCGAACACCTTTAGTTCACATACCCCCACCCAGCATGACAGCAGAAGTTGTTGATCGTCACATCGTCCCTTTCATCGAAGCGGCTGGCCGAGACATTATCCTCCAGCATGATAATGCACGACCGCACGTCGCAAGGGTTACGCTCGACTACATACACGCAATGGGCATCCATACACTCGATTGGCCAGCATACAGCCCCGACTTAAACGTCATTGAACATCTCTGGGACGAGTTGATCCGGCGAGTGCAGCAGCGACAACGGCAACCCCAGACTCTGGCAGAACTGCGCCAGGCGCTACACGAAGAGTGGGCCAACATTCCCCAAGACCTAATCAGAACGCTGGTTGAGAGCATGAGGCGAAGGTGTGAGGCTGTAAATGATGCAAATGGAGGCGTTACGCGCTATTAAAGGGTAAAAATCATTACAAAGAGTCATCTTTTCCCGTTTCCATCTTTTCATCATAGGCAACCCGCACGCAAGGACGTGATGTGGGTTGCCTAGGCATGGGAGTACTTACTAGAGGGTGATAACTTTTTTTGAAAACATTTTGGTCTCGTTTCCCATCTTACTGATACATTTCCATCCAACCTGCTTTTTTTTGGGGTAGATTGCAGGCCCTAAGCTTCATTTTGATCCAACTCGGAAAACTCTGCCATGACGCGTTACGCGTCCGGACAGGGAGGGTTGAGGGTGCAAAAATGTCAACTTTGGGGGATGGAATATCAATCAAACATCGGAAGGGGTTGATTTCGTGTCACCGCTACTTCTAAGGACCTTTACAGCCCTTTCAGCGATTAAGACCTCATTTCAGCCCTTAAAAAGGGCCTGATTCGAAAAATCATACAAAAGGGGGTAGCAAGGGAAGGGGTGGCGACACAGGCACAGGTCCTTCTTTTAAACGTTAGGAGAAGACCCCCCATTAGCAGCACTGATAAATATCTCGATTTAAACCTTCCTTAGGGGTGAATCAAGACGGGGTTGTTTGGTCCCTTGCCAGTTGAGGGTGTTAGAAGGGGTGAACATTGCCGGAGGCCTTAAGAACTTACTGCAATCAGCAACTGAGGACGGTGTGCAGGTTTTCAGGTGGTTAAACACATCCGGTACCTTCTCAGACGCCCCCAATGGTAGTCCATGTTTAGGGGATGATGAAGGGGGTTGAAAATGCCCAAACGTCAAATGTAATGATTTCAACGTGTTCGTGGAACCTTAAGAGCAAGACTCATTCATTTTCGACTGCTTTGGCAACCTGCGACAAGTCCTACAGCGTTTTTCGCAAACTTCAATTTACGGTTTTCAAAAATGGGCTGGTTTTGGGGGCGCTATCCCGAAACTACACAAGTTGGGGAGTTGTGTTGAAGCATATGCTTGGTAGGCGTCAGGGCAAACGTCATACTGAGATTTAGAGCTTATGCGGTCAACTTTTCAAAATTTGGTGGCCTTTGAAAAAAGTGGTGCTTTAATTTTTTTGAGCAGTATATTATGATATTATAATTTATATGAAAAATAAATTAACATTACATAATTCGCCTAATATTATTGATTAATATTTTGCATGTTGATGTTACTTAACAATCCTAGCTGTAGCATGGATGTCCTGGACGAAGAGATGGATCAAAGTCGAGGATGACGCCAGCGTGTTGGGCCGAAGCGGTCATACAAGTAAGGGGAAGAAGGCACGCAAACCGCCACACAGTAGTGTTGGAAGTGTTGCCTAGAGTAAATACATCACGGCGAGTGAGCTCTGAATGAAAGGACACCACACCACTTGTTCGAGCGCGCCTCAGCTGATCGATACTCGGGCCGAGCCCGGAGGATGAGATGGACCTGAACAGGAAACCTGTTGTCATTGAGAATTTCTAAAGCGGGAAGCGAGCACCTTCACCCCTGGGATGAGGCCTCGCACCTAGTGAATTGCGCCAGTCTCAAGGACGAACTGAACGAAAACTAGCTCCCGCATTTAATAATTAAGGGGACTCATACACCGCGAGTGGCAGATTTTGCTCACAGTTAACAATTTAATCATAGCTTCACTAATATGTAACATAGAATTATGAAAACTTAAAAAAATTACGACACCATGTCATACAATGTTGGCATGTCAAAGAACCCATTTGTAGGCCGTGTTCATAATGGCAAAATTAATCTCGAGAATTTCCGCCAACACAAAGTTCCTCATTTCTCTACTAGAAAGCGCTCTAGTGTCAAGGAGCTTATATATCTAACCTCCTTGACTTTTATAGTGTTTTAAGGAACAACGAAATTCGACAAGCAAGCTGCCCTCTGGGTGTCAAATTGCAAAGCTTGCACCCGGCACCCGAGGCCATACGATATATTTTTGTTTTAATAACTTATATAAAGTAATGCGTGAATCACAAAAAAACACTATTTAACAAGAAATACCAGTCTGAATGCAATGATTCTTTATTCCTGTAAAGAAAACGCATGAATACGGAGGATGAACCTCATTCAATTATATTAAAAAATTATTAAGAGATAGCCTACTTGGAAATTTTAACAAAAAACTATTTTTGGAAAGACAAATTAAATATTATTTTAAAAACATACTATTGACAATATAACATTAGGCCTAATGGTGGTTCATCCTCGGAATTAATGTGTTTTCTTTATATGAAAGAAAAATCATTCCATTGAAACTGGTATTTCTTGTTAAATCGTGTGCATTGTGATTCATGACGTTTAAAAATCACAAATATTTTCCTACCAATAAATCACGCAATACTTTATATAACTTACTATTCGCCTTTATATATGAAATAAAAGCCCCAACAGCACAGCTTGAGAATTATAGACGGCGATGGTTGTAGTCATGTTACATGGTCAAGCGGACCGAACAACCTAGGACACACTACATACAGTGCCCTTGACCTACGTCTTAGGCCAAGGACACATTACGTCACTGGAGTACTTATATAGGGCAATGTCATGATGTTAAATACTGTGGCATGAGAATGAAATCATCATTGTGTAATGATGATAATAATAATTAGGATCTTTCTGCCGTGTTGAGAGCGCATATACTGTACATGGCTTGGCAGTTTCGACAGGGAGATATTTATGGTTTTCGCACAATGGATAGAGCAGGTGCGTCATTAGTCGCTTGCCCGCAAGTTTCAGAGCAGGAGCACTCCAGCGAATTCTGAGAATCTTGCTAAAACGCAGTAACCATCTCAAGTTAACACGCAGTAGATGCTTGACTCCGCCCTTAAAGAGTACGCCTCAGTTGGTTACAAGAGATCAAGACATTACAGGAATGATCTGAAACGCCCATGATGAATCTAATTATTATCAAGAATTTTGGGAATGCGGTAACGGATTAAATATCTCTGTGTTCATCGAGTAGAAGTAGTCCTCTGCGCAAGGAAATTTGACAACGTCGAGTGTGTGAGAGAGAGGACATAGCGTCCTTCAGCAAGAAATTAGTTCTACCCAAGCGCTGATGATATTAATTTAGCCTATGATCGAGTTCCATCGTGAGCCATATGATTAGCAAGGCCATATTTTTGTGTATAAATTAAGGTACCTGATTACTGTAGCCTATGATTGTGAAAGGAGCATTTTGTGTCGTATGTGCAAACCTGTGAATTGGCAACCATTTTGTCATATATGCGGGTGGAAGTCTGTGACAGGGCGCATTGTTCATCATTCAGCCGACGTCAGTGGATGCTGGTCTTTGTAGCACCACGCCAAGCATTAGCGCACGAAACGCACAGTCCATTGTTCGGCTGATGCGAAATAATATTAAAAATGAATACTGAGCTGTGAATGTGTATAACAGAAAGGAAAGATGTGAAATTACATGTAATTCAAGTGAAAAATATATAACAGAAAAATGTGTCCGCGATAAGTGTGGTAATAGTGCGAGAATTTGTCAATCTATGACACAAGTGTGTAGCCCACTAATGTATATATTTTTTAGAGTGGTGCATAATTTAATTAAATATGTGTGTGTATGCATTTTAAAAGGGTGCTGGCTCACAGTAACCTAGTGATATGGAGGATTGCAGTGATATTAGCGAGAGGTTTTACATCATCGTAATGGGATTCGAAATGACCATGGAGGTCACGTGCTAAGTCATATTGGTGCGGGCCTCTGGTCCAGCTCATGCAAAATGACGAAGGAAGCCTTCAATGTGATAAGTACCTTTTGATTATATTTTAAAGTGTCAATAATTCATGGATTTCATCGCCGTAATGTTAGCATGTTATTTTTCTTTTCTTTTGATTTGTTTTATCTTGTGTGTACAATAACTGTGTCAATGGCGACCATAGTTGTGCATCTGACGGAGCTGGGTACGCTCATAATGATCACAATAATTATTTTAATGAATTAAAAGTGCCTAATTTAACGTAAGGATGTTGCTAGGTAATCGTATCCGTACATAAAACACATGGTAGAACCCCCTATTTTATTTATAAATGTGTGTTAGAATTATCCCCTGTGTTTTTCAACCGAATAGAACGAACGAAGCATGGTATTTCGATAGATGCCCTTTCCAGGCAAAATCTCATTATTTCGTGTAAATGACCAGAGACAGTAATTTATGTATTTACATACCGGATGAATTGATATCCGAGGATTTTTTGGGACGATATTTAAAGGACCATGGTGTATGTGATGGATAATGATGGGGTATTATGATGTAGCAATGAGTAGAGTTTAGAGGACAGTTTACAATGGCGTGAATTATTTAAGAAGTGACGGCTGATCCAGCCTCACTAATTGTTATATTAGTTTTTATAGAACGCGTGTGATATTTAAGGCCATACAGGTAAGAAGTTGTAAGGAGAAATCTACGATGAAATAAGATAAAATAGATAATAATGCCAGGTAAATAAGACCTGAGGGGCAGATGGCAGATGAAAGTAAGTATGATAATTTTACAATGATATGAGTGAATTGTACGTGCAAGGTAGTGGCCAATAAGCGCAGGTAAAATAATGCTATAATTAATCTATATTTGATTGAAATCATATCGCACAGAGGGCTGAAGGTGAAAAATTCACATTGCAATAATATTTCACAGGTAAGAGAACGGTATGAGTCATAACGAGATGGCTGTAATAATTAATTTATATTCGAGTGAGAGCGCTTCGCTCCACATTTAGAATACCAAGATCTGGTCCGAACAGCTGGTAAGAATACAGTCATATGTTAGCCCAGGGGCGGGGGGGGGGGGGTGAAGACCTGCATCTCCACCCTTTCACGGTCAAGGTTAGCTAGCAGGCATGGCCAGCCCATTGTCATCTTTCACAAAGAGGGGAGCCCACTGAAGACACGGGTGCTTTGTCGCAGCGATTCTTTTTTTTTGTGTGTGTTTGGTCCCAAGTTTAATATTTACGTAAGGGTACGTTAGGTTACTACCCTGATGCCTCCAGTCGATAGTGGTTTTTTTTTACTGATCATTTTGATATAAGGGACGGTTTTGTCTGTTGACCATACAGTCCCGGGTTCGATATCCTTTGGTTGTGCCTGGTCCAGAAACTATTTTAAACGGGTGCTAGATAGGCAGTAACCTTGCAGTCCCGTGTTCGAATTCCTCTTGTTTATGTCTGGTCGATCAGTCTTTTTAAATGGGTACTAGCTAGACAGTGACCTTAGAGTCCTGTGTTCATGAATAATTATTTTCGGTCCTGGAAAATAATTATTATTAGTTTTTTTTGGGTAGTTAATATTGGTTCAAAATTATCTTGAGATTTGTTTTTCTCGATAATTGTTGAACAGACCATGCTTTGTTCTATTGTAACTTCGTTCTGCAAGATAGGGGCACCCAAGGTAAAAGTGTATAGGTAGCGAATACCCCTAAATACATATTGACCCTATTGAATATGCCGCTTAGAACACATTTGTGGCATGTCTATCTTTTTCAGGGGTCGCGGCTTCAAATACATTCACCGTCGTTTAACATAACACTGATACAAGGTATTTCTTTTGTGTCATGTCCATTTTTTCTAGGGGTCGCGGCTTCAAATACATTCACCGTTGCCTAACGTGACTCTGACACGATACGATTACTTTAATAATGTTTGGTTGGAATTATTAATTGTTTTTCATGTTTATCCAACCTAAGTGTGATAGGCGGATGATTAGTCATCATTTTTATGATGTTATTTTTGTTTGTTTTTAAGGCACTTTTCTTAGTTTGTTTATTGAATATCCATGAATTATTTGACAAGGCATCGAGTGCTTGGTTCGAGAATGTATCACGTCGAACGCAAGGGCCGAAGCCAAGCTTATCATATCGCTAATATGCTAATGTAATGTGTGACAATTTGTAAGTGTGTTTCAAGGCTAAGGAAACTAAATGGCTTCATTGATTCAGCTAATTTGTTTTAAAGCTAAGACGTCCAAAGTAATGTCGGGATTGGACATTAAGATTTCGTACGGAAAAGGCTTCCATAATTAATTTACAAGCGTATGTAAATAAGATGCATAAATCATGCTCATGTTTGCAGATAGAAATACATAATTAATGCCATGAAGGTTAAGATTTGATATGAGGGTAAACTTTTATTTAACGGAGGGATTCCAGTAAATGTTAATTAAACGCCATTAATAATAAAATAAGCCAATGGCTAGGCTATAATGTATACTTCGGAATGGCCATGGATATCTCTGATATTGAACATACCATGTATCTGAAATGTAATTGGATGATATTAGACTCAATGATCATTATGTTTACTCAGATTAATGATTGATTAATTTCGCATAATTGAATTTCTTTTTCTTAATCCATACTGTTGTTGCAGTTGACCGGACCCTCTTGATCCCTCATCTCTTAATACTTAACTTTCTGATGATATCTTTTCATCGTAATTAATAAATTTGATTATGGCAATTAAGGTTAATTGGTGTTAACCAGATTTCATTTCGATTCATTTTCTTTATTTTTCCATATGATTGGTTTTTATTTGTTAATTAATTTGATTGTAATCATACATCATGACTATTATGATAAGTGTTAATTGATGCTGATTAGCATTTAATTGGTGGTTATTGGACATTAATTAGTCCATTGTTTATATTTTTGATTCTGACTTAATTTTATTGATTCCGTATTTGATTTATTTTACTTCTGAGTTATTATTATTATTATTATTATTTTAAATTTCATTTCTACTATTTTGGTTTTATTTTATTTATTTGTTTTTTCTGTACTGGTGTTTGGTGCATTAAATTTGTTTATTTTCATTCAGAATCTGTGTGTGATGAATTTTATTCAGCCCTAGTGATCTTCCTATAATATCCAGAACAGTTTCATATTCAAGCTATTGTACCGTTCATGCCCCGACGACAGAGTCCTGTTCTGAAGGCCTTGTGCAAGGGTACAATACAGTGGATTTTTAACACATTGCAGGTGGTAATTCAAAATATGAATAGAATTCTTCAGAATTTCCCGCAGCATCTCCGCACACATTCATATTTTAATTTCTATGGAGTAGGTAATTTTGTTGAATGCGTTTTTTGTGGCTAACCTGTCTCACATATTTGCTCTCGACTGGTCATTGTAAACAAGTCCTCAAAATGCCTACACAGAAATTAGTTTCGAGTCGAAAACATTGAATAAGGAAAGATAAGAGAACGTTCATTAATTTACAAAAGTTGGAGTAAATTGTTTGACATTTGGAAAAGGATTGGAATAAAGTACCATACAGGGTTAGGAGGGTGATCTACAGAAACCAGACAGCTTAGTTAGTTAGTTATTGTTGTTTTAAGGGGCGGAATTACGAGGTCATCTGCCCCTAGCCAGACAGCATTCTTGAGCGGAAGGACATGAGAGAGAAGCTGGTATTCAGAAAGGTGTAAGGCAAGGCTGCAACTTATCACCCATAATTTTCAATCTTTACATTGAACAAGCAATGAAGGAAATTGGAGAAAAAATTAAAGTGGGAGTGAAGATTCAAGGAGAAATAATTTCAACTCTGAGATTTGCTGATGACCTTGGCCGACACGCCTGAGGATTTGAATGCGTTTTTGAATGGTATGGATTCTGTCTTGAGGAAAGAATTCATGATGGTAAATATAAAACAAGAATATTGGAATGCAGCCGAAATAAATCAGAAACCCCTATGGACATCAAATTGGCAGGTGAAAAGGTAAAGGAAGTAGGAGACTTCTGTTACTTAGGAAGCAAAATAACCAGTGATGGACGAAGCAAAGAGGATATAAAAAGTAGTTTGGATCAGGCAAGGAAAGCATTTCTACAGAAAAAGAAATCTGTTGACATCGAATATGGATTTAAGTCATCTTTGAAAGCCTTTGTCTGGAGTGTGGCGCTCTTTGGAAGTGAAACTTGGACTATTGGTGCAGCAGAAAAGAGGAGAATTGAAGCGTTTGAAATGTGGTGTTACAGGAGAATGATGAAGATCAGATGGGTAGATAGGGTTACAAATGAAGAGGTATTAAGACGATTGGAAGAGGAGAGATATTTCTGGCTACTGCTAATGAAGAGAAGATATAGGTTGGTAGGACACATATTAAGTCACCGATGAATAGCACACTTATATTAGCGCCATAGTTACTTCCGACTTGAAGTTTCAGTGCTACACTACAGCTATCTAGCGGTGAGAAGTGAAACCACTTTAACTAGCCAATCACAGGCAGCCATTGAAATCGACATATCATGCCTAATGTCCCGGATTTGTGGTTATAACGATATCCACGAAATATTTCAGCAAACAAATATATGTTATCACAACAATATATTTACGCGAAATATGCCATTTTTTCCAATATTGAACCCGCGAAATATCGCAAAATAAAGTCATTTTGTGAAATGTGTTATTTTCACCATAAAATGTTAAATATCAACGAAATGCTGATATTAAGATGTTTTTAAAACTATTTACTTCAAATTTAAATGAAACTGTTCCATTATCTTTCGTTCGATAGAAAATAATAAATCTGAAATATAAATTTCTCATAAGATACGTGATAACGAAGTCCTCAAATCATTGAAACAATGCTCTACTTATGGTCGGGGACAACATAAGTTTCATGAGTTAGTGAGATAAAGACTATGGCAGTCATGGAGATTATTTGTTTAGGTTAGGTATTAATCACAGAAAATATAATTCATTTGAGTTTTAAGTTAGTTCTTAAAAAATAAAAATAAAAACTAGAATATTCCTTTTTATTCCTCCAAATGTGTTAACCAAATCCATGAACCGTACACTCACGTATCACTTTCACCGCTATGGATATTTTATTTCACCACTTTGAACATTTTATTTCACCGCTTTGAAGCCGTTTATATTACCATAAATCAGGATCCCTAATCATGACTAATCGAGTGTCGTTCACGATGTTTCATTAGACTGTGATGTGTGAGGGTGCATGTGAGTGTGCCTGGTGACAGACTGTTTTAGTGGTAGTATTTTGTTGTCGCAATTTGGCGAATGACACTCGATTTGTCGCGATCTATCGATTTGAATGGCTACCTGTTAAAGCGATTCAATTTATGACCGCTAGATAGCCGTAGCGTAGCACTTAAACTTCAAGTCGGAAGTAAGGATGGCTCAACTATAGTTATAGAAGGAAGGGTTGAGGGTACCAACTCCCCTTAATATATATTGATAGCCACGGTAGAGATTGAGGTGAGGCACCCACTCCTAGTGCCTATCTCTTACGACACGGCACGTGAGCGCAACAGTCGCAGCATGGGGAAAGTAGAGTACTCACCACCTTTGTCCAGGAAGTCGACCTCCGTATCATTGTAGTCGCTCTGCACGAGGTCAGCGGTTAGCATCCTGAGTGCCGTCATGTTCACTTGTTGAGCGTCATCACACACTTCCTGCAGCATGACCGCCGCCCTGTAACTGCTGGCATCCCCGCGCTCGGCGCTAGTGTCGCCACAGCCTCCTCGACCCCGCAACATGGCGGCACTGGCCACCAACAGCAGCACGCTCACGATCACAACAAGCCATGAGGCCATGGAGCGCGTGTTAGTCACTTCTTCCTCTTCATGGCGGGACAAGATGGCGGCCGCGTCTTCCACCTCGTGGGTTTTCCCCCCGATAGCGCGCCACTGAGCCACGTGACGGCCTCTGGACCGTGCGCTCTGAGCAGACAGTGAGCTGCACTTGTTTAGTACCGCCTGCCGATAAACCGGTACAGTTTCAGAGGCAGAGACATCTGGAGGCGCGGTTGTAAGCTCTCCATTGCACTGATTGTCTTTACGTTGATATGAGTAGACATTTCACTTCGCACAATACCATGACCAGTAGTTCTGCTCGAAGGAAGGGTTGTTCTTGTACACAGAGTTCTGAAACAGAACAGATATGTATGTTTGACAGAGTTGTTATAAACCATAAACACATTTCAGTGCACTCAAATATTTATATTTCTCAGAACAGTGGAATTTTGTTTGAGTTTGAATCAAATTATGAAAGTGGCTACAGCTTATATTCTTCATCTGAAGTGTTGCATTTTAGTGTGAATCTATCCGTTTCCTCTGTCCTCTGTTTCTCAGAAATAGAACTCTGAAAGAAAGCAAAATAATGCTTGGTGGAACGTTGTATTGAAATTTCTACTATCTGTAAATAATAATAGGCTAATAATAATAACAATAATAATAATGTTACCTCTTGATCAAAGAAATTGCTCTCATTTAAATATACAAACCGTTTGAAAGGCTACATTAATTTCTCCAGATTTGGCAAGAACATTTCGTCATTCCTTAAATTGACGACTGTTCGTGAAATCCGACAGACACAGAGAATCTGAGCTTGGTCAAGCAAAGAGAACCCAGAGGGCAGTTTTGGGAAGCATGTCTTAGTGACTTGAAGCACTGTTTCGCCTCTTAATATGGAAGGGATAATTGTCAGATGTTCTTATAGGCTATAGCCTACGCCATTCCGGCAACATCTTTCTTTCCTTAATATTTATTTAATCCTTACAATAGCCTATTAACACTTATTTAATCAATAATCATTTTATAATTACATACATATTCCAGGTATTGCAAGACAGCGATATTTGATAGCACATGCGGTTCCATCTTAAAATCTAGCCGTGCCTAGTTTTCAGTACAGTATGGAAAATATGGAAAATTTTAAGTTATAGACAAAAAAACTGGCGGCAAAATTTAAGGGAATGCTCATTTACATCTTCACCCTAGTCTACGTAAAGTAGGCCTACCATAAGACTACGAGTGATGTATGCGGCACAATGTTAGCTGACATTTCGCATCATTAATACATAAGGAATAAACACATTCAGATCTTTCTCATTGTACACAGCTGAAGATCATATCATTATTCTTGGTGCATTTTACAACTTCTATTTCTTCCAACAACAATAATTTGCTTAGTTACATGCAAGGAGAATAATTGTAGTACACAGTTCTCATTGCGTCCATTACCTGACTACTAAACCGGAAGCTGGTAATGCATAACCATACGACGGTGGCGCGTCCTATGGCAAGTGAAAGAACGAAAGAAAGTTTAAGCTCTAAGAATCTAGGAGACCATTGCTTCAGACAGTAACATCTGATAAAGGCGCTATCTTATGACGTGATTCTTGTTTATTTCCTAGGCAACGCGACGATTGTGTTCTCTATGGCAGTCAAAGAGACTAGTTAAGGGACTGCGACCACAAAGCACAAAGTGCGCTTCTGAGAGGACTAGGACAGGTGGCGCAATCGATATCCGAGTGGCTCTTGTGATGTGTCGCGAGATTAAAGCTTAGCTACCATCCTGTATATTAGCTGCTAGCCACTACGCTTTACACAGATTTGGAACATGTGTGCGTCTTCTGAAACACCGGTGCCAAACCGAAGCGTAAGAAGGCTCTACTAGATGATGATGATAATTCTGGTTTTAAGGAGACGATCATCTAGATTACCAGTCCCTAGTGTACCTACTTGTATACATTCTTTATACAAATACAGTCCCCTCCTCTGGCCCAAGAGATGGTGCGGCCATCTATAGGGGCCCGCCCACCCATTTTCCTGGGTGGGAATGAAATGACCCCATATATATATTTATACAAGCCGACTATAATGTCGTTCACCACGACTACAGACTTGATTGCTATGTGTTAAGAAGCTTTGGATGGAGCCTTGTGATGTTATGTCCAGAATATTAGTCGACTATGTAGTTCACTGCGGTACAGCCAAGACCAACTACAATCCTCAGACATATGCAGATTACTATACACGATAATACGTTACGATGTAACCCATTAGACATTCGCTTTTACCGTTTGGAATAGTTGTATGCTAGAAATAGTTGATTTAGTAAATTAGATAGACAAGCACCATGTCCCTCGTAAGGAATTATCACGGTACACCAGCTCGCAATATAAGTACATAGTTGGCAAGGTACTCATAACACTTTATTAGTAACATCATAATACACGTTAACTTGCAAGCTGTAAGAATCACAAAAGTATAAATAAAGACGAACACAATATTGAGTTCACTGTTTGGCACAGGGGAAACATCTTCCTTAACCAATAAAACAGAAGTTCACTGAATCATTTGGCGTGAATACAAGGCAGTGTAAATCATCTACCAGACTGGTAAGGATCGACGGAGGCACATCTTTCTGAGCGTTCAAGATCCGTTAACAGTTTGGTCTAAACATTATGTTTCCCCTTTACGCACTTTACACTACTGAAGTGTACTAGGATATTAGCATATTGTCACTAACTAGGAAATCATTGCTGTGTATATTCTTGAGCCGCTGTTACGAGGGTTGGGACAAAAGTCATGGCAATTTTCTTTTTTCATATTTTTTCAAGAAGATACCAGCCCGGTTGGAAAATGTGACTTCGGTAGTACACAAGGCAATACGGCCTTCACGGTAATGACAACACAGTACACATACAGTTGGCATCACAAACCTGGGCCTAAAGACCCTCAAAATAGTCCCCTGCTACTGTCACCACACGCTACCAACGATGTGGGAGGCGCTGAATACCATCTACCTCAGCATTTGCCGCACCATGTGTGAATCGGATCACCTGTTGGCGCACAGCATTAGCAATGTCCTCTCGTGTTCAAACCGCCTAACACGTAGTGGTTCCTTAACCTTTCGAATGAGATCAAAGTCACAGGGTGAAATGTCGGGAAAGTACGGTGAGTGCTCCAATTCTTCCCATCCCCAACGTCGCAGTAGCCGCCCTACACACCCTGCTTTATGTGGTCTTGCATTGTCGTGCAGGATTATTGCACTGTCCACAAGATCCAGACGTTTCTCCCGAACGCCACGTCGTACCTGTCGCACCAGGAAGTCCCTGTAGTACTGTGCGGTCACTGTTCTGCCATGTGGAAAAAAGTGGCAAACAACGACACCCCTGACGTCATACGCGAATGATTCTGACGGAACTTCTGCCTCCTTGGTGATCCAGTATGTCGCCAATCCGCCGACTGACGTTTCAGTTCTGGTTCGTATGCCCTAGCCCAAAATTCATCGATGGCGATTATTCGTGACAAGAATGGAACGCCATCCTGTTGCCAGCGTGCAAGGTGGTCGAAGCATATTGCATAGCGCACCCACCTTTGAACTTCCCACCGCGATGCGATTTTACGTCGTTGCAGCTCATTACGCAATATCCTGTGACGGTGCGTTTCTCGATGCCACTTGCCCTCTCTAACTCCAGTAGCATCCATCGTCTGTCTTCAACCAGGAGCTGCTCGATGACGGCACGTGCCACGTCGGTCCGCACAATGACAGGTCGTCTCGAACGTTGCTCATCACTGGTTGACACACGTCCTTGCTGAAACTTTCCTACCCACCGTTCTACTGTACGGTATGGCGGGGCATTATTCCCAAGGGCTTCCACTAATTCACTGTGACATTCCATCGCATTTTGATGTAACACGGGTTTCTTCCATCTCGCACGACACTTACCAACTGACTGATTTCACAGCACTCACTGCGCTATTACAGTGAGGAATATATGCATGGGGATTTGGCGATTAATCGATTAATTATTTTGGTATTGATATTTGTCTTATCTATAATATTTTTAATTAATAGCCCTAATTTGATTAGAATTCTTTTAGGGTGAGATGGATTAGGTTTGGTTTCATATTGTTTGGTGATTTATTATCAAAATGTGAAATCTTATAGAGCTGGGATATTAACAGCTTTATCTAATCGTATTGGTGATGTGGCATTATTAATGGCTATTGCTTGAATATTAAATTTTGGGAGATGAAATTATATTTATTATTTGGATGTGATGAAGAATTCTAGAATTATATATATTATTACTGCATTAGTAGTCTTGGCAGCTATAACAAAGAGAGCTCAGATTACTTTTTCTTCTTGATTACCAGCAGCTATAGCAGCTCCTACTCCTGTTTCAGCTTTAGTTCATTCTTCAACTTTGGTAACTGCAGGGGTTTATCTATTAATTCGATTTAATACTGTTATTGCTGATAATAGATTAGGTAAGGGATTATTATTCATTGCTGGCTTAACAATGTTTATAGCAGGATTAGGGGCTAATTTTGAATATGATTTGAAAAAAATTATTGCTCTTTCTACATTAAGACAATTGGGATTAATAATAAGAATCTTGGCTATAGGATTTCCTAAATTAGCGTTTTTTCATTTACTAACACATGCATTATTTAAGGCATTATTATTTATATGTGCAGGTTCTGTAATTCATAATATGAAATCTGTTGTTCTGCATACAAACTATGCCTGCAGAACTTTCACACGACACATATACGTTTGTGATCCGTTCACATATCTACAAGACAAAAAGTAGTTGCCATAACTTTTGCCCCAACCCTCGTATTAATGCTTTAGTCTAAGGTACTGATGACACAATGCCATCGGTCGACTGCACAATCATCACACAAACGAACCATTCCATAGTAAGCATATTATCACAAATGTGCATACGATTGCAGTACATTAACGCGAACTGGGCTATACAGACATCCTGAAGACACTCATAACTACAGATGAGCGATAGTTTACACCAACTTTCATCAAACGAAGCTAATATTGTATCACAGCAACGAACGTAAACAATCAATATGTCGGGCTTCGACATACGCCATTTTCGATACCTGCATTAAGGTCTCGAAAGTGTGAAAATGGCGAATGCTGAAGCCCCGGCATATTGTTTGTTTACATTCGTTGCTGGGATACACTATTTAGCTTTGATTAGCTTCGTTTGATGAAAGTTGCGATAAACTGTTACTCATCTGTAATTTTTAGTGTCGTCTGTATGTCTGTAAAGTCCAGTTCGCGTTAATGTACTGCAATCATGTGTAAATATGTGATAATACGCTTAATATGGACTGTTTCGTTTGTGTGATGATTGTTTTGTCAACCGATGGCATTGTGTCATTTACTTCGGATGTTGAAGTACCTAAGACTAAAGCATAATAGAAGTGACTCAAGAATATACACCGCAATGATTTTCTAGTTAGTGGCAATATAAAAATAGCTTAGTACACTTCATTAGTGCCGAACTTAAGTACGTAAAGGGAAAACGCAATGAGCATCTAAGGCTAGACCAAACCATTGACGTTATCTTGAACGCTCAGCAATATGTGCCTCCGTAAATCCTTACCAGTCTGGCAGATGTTCTACACCGCCTTGTATACACGCCAAATAATACAGTGAACTTTTTTATTGGTTAAGGAAGATGTTCCCCTTGTGCCAAACAGTGAACTCATTGTGTTCCGTCATTATTCATACTTTTGTGATTCTTGCAGCTTGCAAGTTATTTTTATTATGATGTGTGTAATAAAGTGTTGTGAGTACCTTGCCAATTATGTTCTTATATTGCGAGATGGTGTGCCGCGATAATTCCGTAAGAGGGAGATGGTGCTTTCCAATCTATAGTACTTTACTAAATCAACTATTTCCAGTGTACAACTATTCCAAACGGTAACAGCGAATGTTTAATAGGTTAGATGGTAACATATTATCGTGTCCCTTGTGTGTAGTGTTCTCCATAATTATGTTCTGATATCCACACGAAGACTTCTTTGCATATATTAATCAACTAATTCGATGTGAAGTTTTACCCGAGATTTTAGAAAATTCCACGAGAGGTCTTAATTGAATTGTATCTCTATGGTGTTGATTCGATTATTTCAGGCAACTATTCTCATTCCGATTGTGTACACAAATACTCTGCATGTGCTGGGACAGCACTTCAGTAACCGGGTACTTTCTTCTCTCCTTCTTCAGAATCTGTTTGATTTTTTGCTAATAATATAAATCTATAGTTACTGAACTTAAATACAAATCGTGATAACTCGCCAAAAAGCTTCTTATTCAACCACAGAAACAGTGAGACTAGTGTAGCTGCCCCTTGGGTGAAGACGAAGAAACCTATAATTCGAGGCCAGCACTATATAGATAAATTAATTCAGGTAAGTCTAAATTATTGATGCATATTTCTTCGGAACCTAGTCTCGTCTTGTGATATTTTTTATGATATTAGGTGAGTAAAAATAATAATTTACACGAACTGTGACAAGCCCGATGACATGATCTTAGCTATTGGTAGGGCAACCGTCGCCGCCATGTTTTTTCTACATTAAGGTCTGAGGATTGTAGTTGGTCTTGGTCTTAGCACAGCCTAATTGATATGAATTAAGGTCGCTAGAAATTGCCTCATCTCATGGCGGCCATGTTCGTCCACTCCACTGCACTAACGTCGTTATCTCAGCCTTTTCCCACGTCACGTAGGGTCAGCGTTTCTTTGCTGGGTTATTCTCTTCCTTAAATGTCTATCTCACTTTTCCATCCTTTTTCTCTGAGGTCCCCTGCATTGTCTTTCCATCTCATTTTTAGCCTAATTTCATTTAATGAAAAAATAGGCTTATTTGTGTGTGTGTTTCCCCCGTAATAACTTCTAAACGGATGGAGCGATTTCAATGAAACTCGGTAAGGTCATAGCACCATTTTGGTCGACCACGATTGTGCACTTCAAATGTTATTACGTGACGGTTGTGCGAAATATTTCACCGGCATTCAATATCTCCGAAAATATTACCGATATCACCCTGAAATTTTGTACTGTGATAAAGGGCACTACTAGACGTTCACCAAAGAGACTTTCAAAATCCTGGTAACTACAAAACTAACATGGCGGCCAAGCGAAGTTGAGACTTTTAAATAGACTTTTCTCGCGATTTAATCATCCAAACGCAATGAAACTTGGTACAGTAAATGTTTATACATATTGTAATGCACTGGCATCTAATTTAATTCAATTGTTTACATAACCTCAAGATGGCGGCTGTGCAAAATTTTAAAATTAAGATTTCATTTCTTGTGTCGTAATCATGCGATCGAAGTGAAAGTTTGAATAATGAACCTACGCAATAATTTTCATTTAATGGTACATAACTCTATGGCCTATACATAAAACCATCCGAAATATTTAGACGGTCCTCAATATCTACCAATCAATTACAGCAATCAAACTGAAATTTTGTATGTTTATAGAGGCAATTAATATAAGTAGGATATATGAAAATAGGCTATTTAGTTCTTCACGGAAATACTTGTTGGTCTTCTTCTTCTCCTTGACCCCACAATTTCCAGATGTGCAACTCTTTGAACAACTTCTTTTACAAGCATCTAACAACAAGTCTTCGGAAAATATTACACTCGACGAATTAGAACAGGTCTTGAGGAAACTACGAAATGGGAAAACACCTGGAGAATATTCAATAAATGCAGAAATGTTGAAATATTCAGGCGATGCCTTCAAGAAAAGATTTCTCAGATTATTGAATTTAATCTGGACGGGTAACAGGCCTCCAGAAGATTGGCAAAAGGCAATAGTAGTTCCTCTTCATAAGAAGGGAAAAATTAAAGATTTGGAAAATTATAGAGGAATACGTATACTTAACTCTGGATACAAAATTTTTGCAAATATTATTAAAGAAAAATTACTGAAACATTACTCTGAGGTAATAGGGAATGAACAACATGGGTTTAGAAAAGGTCGCACATGTGCAGATGCCTACGTCACCTTAAATATTTTGATCGAAAAATGCAGAGAATTCAATTTAGAAACTCACATAACATTTGTTGATTTTAAGAAAGCCTTTGATTTTGTTGACCGAAACAGACTTATTGACATATTGGCCAGGGATTGTGTCACCCAACAGTTAATTGATTACATTTACAACATGTATAGTGGTACTCTTATAGCAGTAAGGTTAAGTAATCATAAGACCGAGTGGAAGCCAATCAGTAGAGGGGTAAGACAAGGTTGTGGACTCTCCCCATTTCTATTCATAATCTACATGAATGCTATAATAAAGGAATGGAGGTGTGAAAGACATAGTTCAATACCAATCAGCAGGCATCTAAAAATGTAGATGGATACTATTTGCTGATGATGTTGCATTGGTAGCAGCATCCGAAGATGATCTGCAGTGGTCAGTATTCAACCTCCAGAAAGTGGCATCAAAATTCAGTATGTGCATTTCTACGGAAAAGACTAAAGTAATGGCCTTTAAGTGTAAGGACCCTATCCCCAGTAAAATTTGTCTGGATGGTAAAATTTTAGAAAGAGTTAACAAATTCAAGTATTTAGGATATAATTTATCTTTTCAAGAAGAACGAGACATAACTGCAAAAATAACAAATTATACCAGAACAACAGGAATTATCAATCACGTCATGAAGCCATCTCTTGTCCAAAGGCATACACGCTTGCGTTTGTATAACACATTAGCCAGACCAACCCTATGTTATGGCAGCGAGGCATGAACAATCTCCAGACTCACAGCACGCGAAATGACATTCATGCGCCAAACTGCAGGCTATACTAAATGGGATCATAAGAGAAACGAGGGTGTGCTGAAGGAACTAAAAGTGAAACCATTTGTGACTACCAAGAGAACTGGAAACATCATGTCCAAAGGATGGAACCTGGAAGATTTCCAAAGGAGATCCTTCGCTATCAGCCACGGGGAAATAGATCGATAGGACGTCCGATGGAGAGATGGAGGGAAAGTGCAAGACCGTAACTGGACATTTGCCCCAATACTTGGAAGGAAGGAAGAAGAAGAAGAAGAAGAAGCAACTCTTTTCCCCACGTAGTTCTCCTCTCTTATCAGCACCACGGAGGCTACTCTCTTGAACCAGCTTTCCTGTGGGCCCCGCTTCCATCTTTCTCTCTTGGGATTTTGTAATCGGCCAAGTTTCGGCAGCATAGAGCATATTCAGTACTCCATTCCGTTCATCCAACCAATGTTGACCCTGTGCTCCACTTTGCGCGTGAGAACCCGGATGGTAGTTCTTCTTCCTACAGGTTAATATGGAAATTTTGTTCTACCCTCGTACTCAAGCATTCTGTTTTCCCCCGGCAGATCCTCATTCCTCTTTCTTTTAGACTTGACTAACGCTCTTAGGTTCCAACGTTTGTCGCCAGGAGCCCACTGCGGTGACATCTAGTAACCAAGTTCAGAACTAGTTGTCGTTGACGGCAGCATTTGGTAGCAAATGTAGGAACTACTTGAAATTGATCATCTGCAGTCCTTACCTGAATTACAGATAACACATCACAATTAACACAGATTCTAAACACACCCAAAGTACACGGGGATACACCAGCTCCTAAACTGAGGAACCAACCAACCAACGTTTCTCCACAGCCTTAACAATCGCTCATAAGAATCGTTTTAATGAAGTTGCCACTAAAGCGCTGTCTACCTCAACAATTGGACTGTTCGTATTTCCTTGATACGACTCATTTCACTCAGGAGTGCGACGACTAGGGACATAACGGAATGAGCATGCATTAGAACTTAAGGCTCCAAGTATTAATGAAACTGACAGAAGTAGCCTAATGAATGTTAGCACAGTTCCACTTTTATCCGTCTATAAAATGCCGCTATTCATCATTTCCAAAGCGGTGGATATGCCCAGCAAATATGTTCTGCTTTGTGCTCAATTCCAATTAAATAAGTTTCCAATAACAACTTGTTCTTTGTCTTCTTTAATGAGATTTCTGATCACGTTTCATTGCCTTCACGTTAAAGTGCAAAAGCCACGTACGGGCTCGCTATTTGTGTTCAAGTCAAGCGATGATCGTTGGCGCACAAAGTCAGAAAAGCGGTTTCCCTAGCCGGTGATCATCGTGACTTCGTCCACTGCCTCCTCTCACTTAGGTAAATAATAATCATCTGATTATAGTCTGAAATAAAATAACGTTACCAGAATGACCTTCAGCAGAGTGAAATCAGCGTCAACATTCCTTCATTTAGGCAGGAGGAAGACGAGATGGTCGAATTAAGTATAATATGTACATGAAGCGAAAGCAACTCCAAACTAATGAAAGGGACAGATGACCTCGTAGTTCCACCCCTTAAAACAACAAACTTAACTAATGGCATGTACAAAATTAAATTGTTGTACAGAAGGATGCCTGGAGAGACTGTAGAACACCGAGGGAACATCGCACTCTTGAGGATAGTTGCTGTCAGCTCCGGGACTCGACTCACTGGTCTCTGGGCTTGATGCAGCTCCCCAACATAATAGTGGTGAGCGATATTTTGTGCACAACTCTGCCACGGGGTATTTAGCAACTGCATAAGAACCTAATTGTCTGAACTTCGATATGTTTCAGTAAAGTAAGATCTCTAAAAGACAATAATAAAATGCCCAAGATTTGTATTTTTACGACTGCAGTGGTGACCAGAAAGCTTAGTTAGCCAATAAGTCGATAGCAGAATGATTTTGTCTCTGTACGAATAAGGGCTGTGAAACCACCAGGCCCGTGTGTCTGTCGTAAATAACATGAACAAATAAGCACACTTACTACTCTTGCTCATCATTTCACCACGTTTCAGTGACAAGCAACGTAATTTATTAAAATGTCATCAGTTAATTTTGATAAATTGCAAAATACTCGCTGTTTGCAAGCCATGATACTTTATACCAAACAGATGAGAGCTTTATCGTTAGTCTTTTGTTTACAAAATGGCCAGCGATGGGATGAATTGACGCCAGCGCAGATCGCTGTACGTCCTTTCATAAAGGTAACCTTGTAACAAAATGGGCAGATGATAATGAACTAAAAATGAACCTACAAAATACAGAACTTGCGGTTTTCAGGAGAGGAGGACGATTACCGAGGGAAGACTACATTGTCTGCGGAGAACATTAAGAACCAGTTCAAATATCTTTGGACCACACTTCAAGTAACTGGGACGAATTTCTAGGTGCATACCTAGGTATAAAGGAAAGATTAGCTACTGCACTTAGAAGTATAAGTGACATCAGACACCTACAAAGAATGTCACTGAAGACAGCCATGGGACTCTTCCAAGTCAAAGTGTTACTGACACTCACATACGGCTTGGAATTAATTTGGCAATTCCTATCACCTAGACAGCTGAAAGAACTGGAAAGCATGAAACCGAGATACCTCAAAAGGTTTCTAGGGCCATCAAAATTTGCTCGATCCTGATACGTGTATGTCTTAGCCCGGGAAACCCTTTTGGTCGAGACCTAAGACTGCAAATGCATCTGCAGCACACTCCAGCATACAAAGTACTATTACAAGAACAACGAGGAAAAAGGGACTCGATTGAAGAAATCTTCTACACAACAGATGCAATGATCAACAAAGATTGGATGAAAGAACAATACGAGCTTTGCGATGCACGGTTTCCATCATAATATTTGTACCAGGATATCCTTTCACCAGGCTAGCCATGAGTGTACATGTGTTTTGTGTGGAGAACAGTGTGATACATATCACGCAATAGAACGCAAGAAAAGAGCGGTCTCTCTGACTGAATTTTGCTCTAATTCTTGAGCCTGATTTAATGTACCGTACATATTTTGTACAATGTGCGTAGTAAATTTGTTATTATTCATAGAGCAATGAAGATCGCCAGCGATGTGCGCCCGGCTCCTGAACAAACAAAATAGGTGACAGGTGAACAGCGCTTTGCGATAAATGAAGGAAAAACCGATTTCACGTGATCGTCTAGGCTTTAGGCTGCCGCATCGAATCAAATGTGCGTATATAACTTGTTACCACTCTGCCTGTCGCAGTGCAGGTTGCTAGCTGTTAATCTATGGGCATGATTGTCCCCGGCACAGCGCCAACTCTTATGTCTTCAATAGAAAGAAACCAAGTACCGTCATCATTATTTCTCCAAAGAGTAACTGATTCCCACAGCTACGAGCGTGTATACTCTCTGACCCGGAACGTTGTGACAGGAAATATTTACAAAACAGAACCAGACATTGAAGAACTGAGGAATATTTCCACTTAAGAGGTCAACACATAACCGACAGTAGTGGCTACGCTGGCTAAAGCGCAGCATTAGGTCATGGGGCCAAGCTCTCTGCTGACTCGATAGACGCGTGGGTTCGAGCCCCACCGTCGGCCGTCCTTGAAATGGTTTTCCGTGGTTTCCCATTTTCAACACCAGGCAAATGCTAGGACGGTACCTTCTGACAGTCCACGGCCGCTTCCTTCCACTTCCTTGCCCAGTTTCATTCACTATCATTCATTTCATCTCTCATTAGCTCCTCTTATGAGGTTGGCGTCAGGAAGGGCATCCGGCTGTAAAAACCATCGCCACAAATACTTCCATCGCATCTCATCCCCGACCCCGTTGGAAAACGGGAATAATAAGGGGTAGACATACAAGAGGTTAACACATAGGATACCACTTTAAACAGAGAATGACTTGTCTTGTCGAATTGAAAGCTACTAGCAAAATTATGGACAAGAAATGTGTATCATTACAGGCAGCGTATTTACAGATGCTACACCAACGTAGCTTGATTGATTGGTTGGTAGCCTTGCTCCTAAAAGCCGTGATAAGTTTGAAATTCAATGTCTTCATATTTACGAGTGAAACCCATTTAATATCAACAACACCATTTGCACATAACTTGTAAATGCAGAGCAGTGTGCTACATTTCGTCACTGGAAAGACTGAATATATTCCAATATACACACATCAAAAAAAGTTTTGCATCACCTCGGTTCCCAGATCTCCAGCATATAGACGTTGACTGTGTATATTGTATCCAAGATACAGTCCCTTTGACTGTTCATAGATGTCACTAAAACTGCTCAAAGATGTAAACAACCATGCATGAGCAGGGCCTATTAGACGGAGGGGGTACGACAGCCGATCAGTTCCAGTCATTCCACCAGGACGAAGGTACGCTGCTCATGTTGTCTGTAGTTCTACCATGCCTAGAAGGTCAATACCGCAGTTCGATCGCGTCCGCATTGTTACTTTGTGTCAAGAAGGGCTCTCAACAAGGGAAGTTTCCAGGCGTCTCAGAGTGAACCAAAGCGATGTTGTTCGGACATGGAGGAGGTACAGAGATACAGGAACTGTCGATGACAGGCCTCGCTCAGGCCGCCCAAGGGCTACTACTGTAGTGGATGACCGCTTCTTACGGATTGCCGCTCGGAGGAACCCTGACAGCAATGCCACCATGTTGAATAATGCGTTTCGTTCAGCCACAGGACGTCGTGTTTCAACTCAAACTGTGCGCAATAGGCTGCATGATGCGCAACTTCACTCCCGACGTCCATGGCGAGGTCCAGCTTTGCAACCCCGACACCATGCAGCGCGGTACAGATGGGCCCAACAACATGCTGAATGGACCCCACGGAATTGGCATCACGTTCTCTTCACCGATGAGTGTCGCATATGCCTTCAACCAGACAATCGTCGGAGACGTGTTTGGAGGCACCCTGGTCAGGCTGAACGTCTTAGACACACTGTCCAGCGAGTGCAGCAAGGTGGTGGTTCCCTGATGTTTTGGGGTGGCATTATGTGGGGCCGACGTACGCCACTGGTGGTCATGGAAGGCTCCGAAACGGCTTTACGATACCTGAATGACATCCTCCGACCCATAGTGCAACCATATCGGCAGAATATTGGAGAGGCATTTGTCTTCATGGACGACAATTCTCGACCTCATCGTGCACATCTTGTGAATGCGTTCCTTCAAGATAACGACATCGCTCGACTACAGTGGCCAGCATGTTCGCCAGACATGAACCCTATCGAACATGCCTGGGATATGTTGAAAAGGGCTGTTTATGGACGTCTTGACCCACCAACCACTCTGAGAGATTTACGCCGAATTGTCGTTGAGGAGTGGGACAATTTGGACCAACAGTGTCTTGATGAACTTGTGGATAGTATGCCACGACGAATACAGGCATGCATCAATGCAAGAGGACGTGCTACTGGGTATTAGAGGTAGTGGTGTGTACTGCAATCTGGACCACAAATGCTGAAAGTCTAGCTGTATGATGGTACAACATGCAATGTGTGGGTCTCATGAGCAATAAAACGAGCTGAAATGTTGTTTGTGTTGATCTCTATTCCCTTTGTATTTAAAGGTTCCGGAACTCTTGGAACCGAGGTGATGCAAAACTTTTTTTGATGTGTGTAATATTGAGGCTGTGTCCCAATACTCAAGTTGTCTGCTATTGACTAGCTGCTAGCTACTATGTGCTATGCACTACGGAGATTTGGGACATGTCTGCTTGATCACAGCCTCCTTCATAGACTTGTGTTCTGAAACGCACTGGACTTACATGCTGGTGCCAAACCAACACTCAAGATGGCGGTGATCTGCTACCATCAGCTGTTTTAAATAAACAATACCTGAACGATACGATCATGGATGCGCCAAGATGATCACCTTTTAGCCGAGCCCTAATTATGGTTTGCGTTTGGCTTAAGTCAAAGACAACCTACAATTTACGTAACCTACAATTCCGATAAGCTACAATTTCTATAACTTCCTTGACGTAGTCGGCCAATCTAGCAAGCACTTTCGTTCACTAGCTACTACAGACTTGATTGCTATGTGCTAAGCAGTATTGGGACACAGCCTCTGACTACAAGACAAATTGAATGAACAGTCTCGACATCCAGTAGGGGAAGTGATATCCCTGACCTTGCGTACTTGCGGCCGTCTCGATCGACTTAGTAGTCATCAACAAAGCTACAAAATAAACAAAACACACATCTAGTTGCGCTACCAACTGTTGCCACAAGAGCAAGGAAGTAGCAAGGTCCCTTGGTTATTTAAATTTAAGATATCAAGAAATGTATCCTTGCCTCAGAAGAGTAACAACATGCTCTTCTTGATACACAAGAACGATCTCTGTGTACGGTTGATGACCTTGCAGTTCATTCTGTACATAAGAAGGGTTTCTATGGTAGAACGTTGTATCATTTTGGAGGCCGGACTTAGTGGTGATTGGTTTTATGTATTTGGGATTTGATGCAATCTGTCTGACAACCTGTGTATTTGTAATTGTGGGTTGGGCAGGAGGTTGCCGTGGCCTTAAGTATGATATAATCCCGACATTTGCCGCCGCGAGTTGAAAGCATGAGGAACCATTGCAAGGACGGCCGAGTCTGGAGATAGCCCTGCCCTTTACTGCGGTTCATCCTGCGTGCACATGACATTCATTCATCGAAATGTAATGTTTTTCAGTCGGCCAACACGACTGTGATGGGTTATTCCCTGATCCGGAAGAAAACTTAAATGAAATTAATAAATTTAGACATAGATTTAATAGCCTAAGTGTAATGGATCTGATGATGATCGCTTGACGATCGAAACTGGTCATCCAATTGTATTTTTTAAATAATCGTTTTGGTCTTCCATGGACCACGTTATTTCAACTGCCTTCTCCCTCGTTCTTACACATTGGCCCAGTGTTCGCGCATTCTTCTTCGGTGGTCTTCTTTCGTTCTTCGGTCCACTTATTGCCGGTTTTGACTGAAAACTCTGTATTTCCCCAAGTTTCTTCTTCAAAGAGTCAGGTTCCAAGATGTTCTCATGTGATATCCCCAGTTCTTGTATGTCTTTTTCCACCACAGACTCGATTGGACAATCTTCCGGAGCTAATTCGTCATCTTTTTCGTATGGTTATTTTCTCCACATGTAGACAAAGTTCATCGTTGTGTCGTCTTCTATACTCTCCTCGTTCCTTGACCTCAAAGTCTTTCTCTCTTTGGCTTCGAGTTGTTCTGCCAGGCCTTTCTTATTCATCGCCAGGCATTCTGATGCGTATAACGCCTCCGTGCGAATAACGGTAACATAGTGCCTCAGTTTGGCCTTGAAGGAAATTGATCGTGTTTTGTAAATGTCTTTGGTTAAATGGTAAGCCATTTCCATTTTGTTAATCCGTGACACGAAAGCTTCTTTTTCCCGGATGTTGGGCTCCATCCATTGACCTAGCTATTTGAATTTCTCTACCCGTGTTATTATTGTTCTCTGGATTCTGACTTGATGGTCGTTATAAACTGCGTAACCTCAAACGAAATCTGAAGACCTGCCTTATTATAATAGTAAATAACTAGCGGACACGTGCGCGAAATGTCGCGTGTTCATAGCCGTACTTTCCCCAATAAGTTTATAATGAGAGACTTCAGGAGAATGGTGGATAGTTTTAAGGTTTCAGATGACAACTCATAATTGCAGCATGTTACAGCAACAGTATTTGCAAATCGCAGACTTCTTACAAAAATCAATATTTATGAAATTAGAATGCAATTCGTCACAGCTATTGTCATTTGTGTGCTGAGTCCATGCAAAATGATAGAGGAAAGGCCTCAGAATGTTAAAATGACTTAAAACAGGCGTCACAGCGACCAAAATGTGAAGTGGACAGCAATTATGAAGCGTATTTTCCTACAGCGACAGGATCTGCAAATCGCACAATTCATACATTTTTTGAAAGTCAATTTTTAAATAAATTATAGATATTTATGAAATTATAGTACAATAAGTCACTGCTAATGTCTATTCTCTTTCATTTGAATGCTCATTTGTCACGATCGGTCACTTGAGAGCGCCGCAGGAGGGATGCATACTACTGAAATAATATATAATATGATGATATCATACGGCCTCGGGTGCCGGGTGCAAGCTTTGTTATTTGCGCCCAAAGGGCAGCTTGCATGTCGAATTTCTTCGTTCCTTGGAAAGCTATTAAAGTCAAGGAAGTTAGATATAAGTCCTTGGCAATATAGCACTTTCTAGTAGAGAAATGAGGAACTTTGTGTTGGCGTAAAATCCCGAGATTAATTTTGCCATTATGAACACGGCCTACTGAATTCAAATGGTTTTTTTAACATGATTTTTGGGGCCTTTCAAAAAGCACTTACCACGGTCAGGAGCTTGGGGTTGGTAGTCCGACACGACAACCACTCACCCACCGTGGCAAGCTACCTGCCTTATTAAATCTTTAATAATTTCATGTATATTTTTTTCAGGATTATAGAATAACCCATCACATTTGTGTACAATCGCGTTGACCGATTGAAAAACATCAAATTTGTATTACTAAGGCAGCACTGAAAATGTGTATACTTACGAGAAAAGGAGATATTGAGTGTGAAGCGCACGTGCCGAGTGAGAGAAGTATTGGACCCTCAAGCATGTATGAAATTCAATATCTGCGGCTCTCACGAGTTCATAAGATGTCGTTGATCGCGCGCCTGCTCCTCTTCCCTTTGAATTGGGCGGCCTCAGATCACTTGCTCGCTAGACCATGTGTTTACATCTGTAGATTCATGATGCACAATAGTCTATTAATATAGTAAAGCGGAACGCAATCATTCTGGATCAAGTTCTCCGTTTTCGCAGATTTTCGTTTTACAAAGGGTTGAGTTTTTATTTATTTATTTATTTATTTAGTCGATTTACCCTCTAGGTTGGTGGCTCCCACGCACTCAGCGAGGGAACTCACCACTACCGCCTCTATCGGCAGTGTTCTGGAGCTTGGAACATCTGGTCGGGGTGATCAGCACTTCGCCCAGGCGGCTTCACCTGCAAAGCGAACAGGGGCCTCATGAGGGATGGGAAGGGAAGATTGGGACGGAAAGGCTAGGAAGGGGGAAGGAGGCCGCCGTGGCCTTACAGTAGGTACCATCCCGGCATTTGCCCGAAGACGAAGTGGAAAACCACGGAAACTACTTTGAGGATGCCTGAGGTGGGAATCGAATCCCCTCTACTTATTCGGACCACCCGAGGCTGAGTAGATCCCGTTCCAGTCCTCATAGAACTTTTCAAATTTCGTGGCAGAGCCGAGAATCGAACCCAGGACCTCCGGGGCGGCAGCTAACCATGCTGACCGCTACGCTACGGAGGCGACGGGTTGAGTTTTAATAAGACAAAATATGCTACAAAGAAATACTGTAATATCGCATAGGTTTACTATGAAATAATTTGATTTCTTCCCACTTTAAACAACACAGTTAATTCTTAATTCTTTTCTCGTGTTCTTCAATTACTTTAATTTTCTCCACCAGTGTAAGTGTCTTATGTTTAGAAGTCATTGTCACTGAATTACGGTACAGTAAACAGTAAAAAGAGGAAGTAATGGTACAGATGAGTGAAATGTATCATACTTACTGCATCCTTGAGTCGTAATGTTTCCTAGGACTTTGGTGCAAGTACAGTCGCGCTCAAAATTTAGTACATAGCTTCGTATTATGGATAAGATAGTCCGTCTTAGTCAGGTTATTTACGCCTACAGTTCCGGAATTTCTTTCAGTTTCCGCGTTAGAAAGTTTTCCGGTTTACAGTGTCGTTCTATAGGTACATAGGAAATACCTCCGTTCCGAATTATGTTCCCGTTTGTTCAGGTTTCCGGTATATAACACTGTTGTGTTGGAAGCCATTTTCAGTGTTGCCTTGGTAACCAAATTCAGTCGGTCGCTTAGCTAAAATAAACAACCAACATACATTCATGGAGAACTCACCTCTCACCCCCCATTGGAAACGCGGCCAAGCCAGATAAGGGAGCAACAAGGGAAACATGTTGTTTTGTACCATATCATCAATAAACCAAGGCCGACATTAACATCAGTGTTAAAGTTTCCTGGACATTCTCACTAGACCGGGTAGCGTTAGCTTTATCCGAATCCGCTGACTTTACAATAATATTTGAATGTATTAGATAAAGCTTCAAGTATTAATAGTACATTATGCAACGAGCCTATAATGGCAATAATTAAGACACGATTATGTTTATAAAACGAGGGTTAGCGAGTTTTATAATTTCCATACGAGTGTCTTAATTACCATTATAGGCGAGTTGCATACGACTGTTTATGTTCGACGATAATTATAACTCTATTATATGTTTTAACATGAATATTCATAAATATCTGTTGAGATTCAGTCACTACAGTGATCAGAGTGCAAGCGCTGGGTAGGATATCTCTGTTTTCCAAGTGATCTGACCGACCGACGCATGCGCTCTGTGTGCTTGGCAATGTTTACAGCCTGCCGATGAGCAGCAGCATTCAGTCAAACTGTCACTGAAGTCGTTTGAAAGCAATGCGCTGTGTTGAAATTGGAGTTGGGGATATTAAGGTATATACAGTGCTATTTCTAGTCTCATATTCGCCAGTTTATTTACGCGAACATATGCACGGTGCACTTTCGGTAATTTATATAGACTTGTTGGATTTTGAGCGCATGCACGAAGGTATCCTAACCTAATTGGTCAAACAACTGTTTCTTGAGCTCTGATTGGTGGGAGAATCTGTTTCATTATGATACAGTTTTCTGACATATAATGTTTACATTGCGACATCGTCGAACATAAACCAAGATATTTAGACATTTGAGGAGAAATTCGTTTCCCTAGGCTTTGTGTGAATCGCAAGATAATGTTGACTGAGTTTTGTCCCTCTGAGTGGAAGAGCGGGTGGCTAATTATATCACTTATATAGTCGTCTGATGTAGCCACGCAGGCAACACTAATTGGCTTCTCTATTATTCTCATACAATCCGACTGAACGCAAATAGGGAAATAACAAGAAGACGTAGATCTTAACTAAAACTAAAATTATTTTAAAAAAATCCGTGTTGGCGCAGCGGTCAAGCTATTCGCCTCTCACCAAGGTTTGATTCCCGGTCAATGCATGCGAGATTTTCGAAGTGAAATGCCATGCCATGTCCTGTGGTTCGGGTTCCACGTTAAAAGGAGATCCCGTGCCTCATGATAACAAAGTTAACGGGCACGTAAAACTATAAGCTTCCTTTTATTTTAAAAAATCCAGTTCAACATTGTATACTATCCGCACAGACATGTAAACTATATCTGCGAATATCCGTGGGTTTATCAGCATTCGCGCAGGGCTTTACTTATAGAGCTGTTTACTTTACGCGTGGCGAGAATGAAAACTGGCTTTTAACAGTTGAAGAAGTCCAGAACAACATACACCATATTTGGATGCTCTACACTTGGCAACAAAAACAGGTAGTTAGCAAAGCCAAGGAGAATAAGAGATAACGTAACAAGACAGGAAATACCTTCCTGTTCAGTGCAGGAAGCGCGGTAACGAACCACACATCACTCAAACAGCTAAGCTCACTATCCACAATAAACTGGCAATTCCATAACCATCACATAATCACACTAGGCATGCCAACTTGATAATTACGACTAACAGCACTCATCACTCTTCAGTTATCATGTGTAGGAGACTCGCGCCAAGAGCTTTTCGCTGTCTGTTGGTCTCTACGTTGAATATTATACGATTTCACAAGCAAGGTTTGCAAGCAGTGTTGCCAAATCTTGAAATGGGAAAGAACTAAACCCTACGCTTTAAAACACCAGAAAAGCACCAGCTGGACTCCACGATTCAAAACACTAGAAAAACACCCAAAATTATAAATATAAAAACGAATTTTTACTTACATTTCTTTCATTAAAAATCGTCTTCGTCACTTGCGAAGCCTGCTACCGCTATTACATCTTTAGAGCAGGAAGGTGTAGTACTGTTGTATCCCTGCATACTTCCAATTTTGGCCACTATTACAGTATATCCTTCGGAAGTTCGCAGTCGCGATGGCTCCGTCTGTTTTTAGTCCAAATCGCAATTTTTGAACTTTCATTCGATTTCTTTGCTCTCCCTGCATCTGCATTAGAGTGAGGGAGCGAAAGTACATACACTGCCTTCGCATGAAACTGGGGAGCTGGGAAGAAAATAGACGATAGGTGGATTCTTTGTACAAGTACACTTGCACTGAGCCCTGCGTGTTGCGCTTAGTTAGCACTTATGCACGGGATTTGAGATTTCAGGGACTTCCCCTGCTGGAGTGTTGACCTTGACATGTGTAAGGCTGAACATTGCCTATCTTAATTGATTAACTTTATTAAAACTATTACATGGCTTCCAGGATTTACTTATTTGTCATCGGAGACAATTTCATGTAAAAATCCGTTAAGCGCCAGATTTGGCACTGGTTTTATTGAAATAACACCAGTATTTTGCTATGACACTATTAGAACATTTCTGGCACCACATCTGGTGCTAAAAACACCAAATTGGCAACACTGTTTGCAAGACGTCGTCGGATTTTTTAAGAGTGTTAAAACTCCCTCAGTATGTCTTCCTTCGGAGGGGAAGTAAAGCCGGCGGTTCCATGTCATAGATTTATGGCATCAAAAAGAATCTTCCTCTAACTACACTTGTGTGAAGCCAAAATGTGTAGGTTATAATTGATAACGGTCTATCAGTTCCAACATTCGCCGCCAGGTGCTGACTACGATGCCATCTAGTAGCCAAGTCCGCAAGCTAGGTGTCGTGGACGTTAGCATTTGGTAGCAAATGTAGGAACTAGGGGACAGTCTGATAAAACAGGGTAGTCTGATGAAACGGGGTTCCCTAGTTTTCTCGTCTGGTATGTTTTGAAAATGTACCTGTTCCCGACTTCTAGTTCAGGAAATATTCCAGCTGGAACTGCAAAATGACAAGTATTTAAATACTTATTCTGACTCAAAACACTTAGGGGGCAGATTAACTCACTGTTCTGCCCCTTATAACAACTACAACAATAAACTAAATCAGAAGGTTAGTTTTAGTTGTAAGTAGGTAGTTAATTTGTGTATTAGAGATATGTCATTGTTCTATTAGACTGTGGTGTGTGAGTGTGTCTGGTAACAGTTGCATTGTTTATTAGTTATAGTTCATTGTTTCAGTAGACTGTGATGTGTGATTGCATGTGAGTGGGCCTGTTGACAGACTGTTTTAGTGGTAGTATTTGTTGTTTAGTATTTTTTCGTTAGTAGAATTTTGGTATTTAATTGTTAGTACGGTAGAAGGTTAGTATTTTTGTTAGTAGAATTGCTCTTTACTTATTCTGAAAGGGAGTAGCAGCCTTTCAGAATAAATCAATTCTTTACTAGTCTTATAGACGGTTAAGATATTGATAATATAAGCCAAATAATGGCTACACTGCGTCCTGCTGCACGGCTGAAAGCAACGGGAAACTACAGCCGTATGCTATTCCCGAGGATATGCACCTCTCTATGCATAAATACATGTGATGATGGCCTCCTCCCTTGTAAAATTTCAATCCGGAGGTAAACTAGTCCCCCGTTCGGATCTCCGGGTGGGGACTACTCGAGAGGGGGTTAACATCACAGAAGTGACAAAGAGGAAATCTGACATTCTACGGATCGGAGCGTGGAATGTTAGAAGTCTGCTAGGAAGTGGAAGGTTAGAAAACTTAGAAAGGTAAATGGATAGTTTGAGGTTGGATTTGGTTGGGATTAGTGAAATGCGCTGCCAGGAAGAACAGGACTTTTGGTCAGGAGACTATAGGGTCATTAGCACTAAATCAAACAATGGCCAAGCAGGGGTTGGTCTCATATTGAGTAGGAAACTCGGACAGCGGGTGGAATATTATGAGCAATATAGTGAACGGATTATTGTAGCAAAAATAAATACTAAACCTACCTTCACCACAGTGGTACAAGTCTATATGCCTACCAGTCAAGCTGATGATGAGGATGTTGAAAAGGTCTACGAAGAAATAGACGAAATTCTGAGGTATATCAAGGGTGATGAAAATGTTATAGTAATGGGAGATTGGAATGCTGTGGTAGGAAAAGGGAGAGAAGGGAAGACAGTAGGAGATTTCGGATTAGGTGAAAGGAATGATCGAGGACGCAGGCTGGTAGAATTCTGCACCGAGCATGAGTTGGTCATAGCTAACACCTTATTCAATAACCACAATAGAAGAATATACACATGGATGAGACCAGGAGACACAGGGCGTTACCAAATCGACTTCATTATGGTCAAGCAGAGGTTTCCAAACCAGATTTTGGATTGTAAAACATATCCTGGTGCTGACATAAACTCTAACCACAATCTGGTTGCAATGAAATGCAGATTAAAGTTGAAGAAACTGAAGAAAAGTCAAAAGCCAAAAAGGTGGGCAATAGACAGACTGAAAGAGAAGGATGTAAATGAAAGATTCAAGAAGAGTATAAAGGAAGGACTAATGAAAAACCCTAAACAAACTTCAATTGCAGACGAATGGGCACTTTTGAAGAATGAAATAACAAAATCCGCAGAAGAAAACATTGGTAGGAAAGAGAGAATAGGTAGAAAACCGTGGATCACTCAGGATATACTAGAATTGATGGATGAAAGGCGGAAGCACAAGAATGTAAGAGATGAAAAGGGGAAAGCAGAATACAGACGTCTGAGAAATGAGGTTAACAAGAAGTGCAAGGAAGCGAAAGAAGAATGGTTGAAAGAGAAATGTGCAGGTATAGAAAATTGTCTGAAATTAGGAAAAGTAGACACAGCTTATCGAAGGATTAAGAATACTTTTGGGGAAAAGAAGACTAAGTGCTGTAATATTAAGGACACTAATGGAAAGCCTCTAACAGATAGGGAAGAAAAGGTTGAGAGATGGAAAGCTTACATAGAGAGTTTGTATAAGGGAAAGGAGATTGAGAATCATGTAATGGAAAGGGAGGAGGAAATTGATGAGGATGCGAAAGGAGATTTAATATTGAGATCAGAATTTGATAGAGCTTTGGAAGACTTAAGCAGGAACAAAGCACCAGGCATAGATGATATACCGATTGAGTTGCTACGCTGCATAGGAGATGAAGGTCTGATCAGGTTATTTCACTTGGTGTGTAGGATTTATGAGACAGGTGAGGTACCCCCTGATTTCAAGAAGAATGTAATCATCCCTATACCAAAGAAAGTGGGAGCTGACAGATGTGAAGATTACCGTACAATCAGCTTGATTACTCATGCTTCAAAAGTCCTGTCTAGAATAATTTACAAGAGGATTGAGAGCCAGATAGAAACGGAGTTGGGTGAAGACCAGTTTGGTTTCAGGAGAAATGTAGGAACAAGGGAAGCTGCACTAAGTCTTAGGCTGATTTTGGAAGGTAGAATAAGGAAAGATAAGAGAACGTTCATGGCTTTTGTAGACTTAGAAAAGGCTTTTGATAACGTTGATTGGACTAAATTGTTTGACATTTTGAAATCGATTGGAATAAAGTACAGGGATAGGAGGGTGATATACAATCTATACAGAAACCAGACAGGAGTCATTCGAGTTGAAGGACATGAGAGAGAAGCTTGTATTCAGAAAGGTGTAAGGCAAGGCTGCAACTATCACCCATATTTTTCAATCTTTACATTGAACAAGCAATGAAGGAAATTAGAGAAAAATTTAAAGTGGGAGTGAAGATTCAAGGAGAAATAATTTCAACTCTGAGATTTGCTGATGACATCGTCATCTTGGCCGACAAGCCTGAGGATTTGAATGAGTTTTTGAATGGTATGGACTCCGTCTTACGGAAAGAATTCATGATGAAAATTAATAAATGTAAAACAAAAATACTGGAATGCAGCCGAAATAAATCAGAAACCTCTATGGAGATCAAATTGGCAGGTGAAAAGCTGAAGGAAGTAGGAGACTTCTGTTACTTAGGAAGCAGAATAACCAGTCATGGACGAAGCAAAGAGGATATAAAAAGTAGGTTGGCTCCGGCAAGAAAAGCATTTCTACAAAAAAGGAATCTGCTGACATCGAATATAGATTTAGGTATTAGGAAGTCATTTTTGAAAGCCTTTGTCTGTAGCGTCGCGCTCTATGGAAGTGAAACTTGGACTATTGGTGCAGCAGAAAAGAGGAGAATTGAAGCATTTGAAATGTGGTGTTACAGGAGAATGATGAAGATCAGATGGGTAGATAGGGTTACAAACAAAGAGGTATTAAGACGAGTGGGAGAGGAGAGATGTTTCTGGTGACTGCTAATGAAGAGAAGAGATAGGTTGGCAGGACACATACTAAGACACCCAGGAATAGCAAGCTTAGTTATGGAAGGAAGGGTCGAGGACAAGAACTGTAGGGGTAGACCAAGGTTAGAATATGTTAAACAGATTGCCTCGGATGTAGGGTGTGGTAGCTATGTAGAGATGAAACGATTAGCTCAGGACAGGGAGGCATGGAGAGCTGCATCAAACCAGTCAAAAGACTGAAGACTCAAACAACAACATGTGGTGACATCTTCCGGTGAACATAGTAACCTCTTTCTCACTTGATGACCATCATTCTCAGATCTGTAGGGTGGAGAGGAAGAAAAGGAAGGAAGCTTGTAGTTTAACGTGACCGTTAATCTCGAGATCATGAGCCACGGGACCTCCTTTTTACGTGGAATCCGAACCACAGGACATGGCATTTCACTTCGAAAATCTCACATTCATTGACCGGGAATCCATCTGTAGGGTGCAAGCGAGCGTTCTCACAGGGGGTAAAATCTATTTTTACAGTGTAGTGTTATAATATCCGCTTGTAAATTGTGTACCTATATATCCAAGACCCTATTCTGAAGACTGTATGGTCAGGATGATATAAATTAAACATTGTTTGCACTACATAATTATTGTAGGTGTTTAAAAATGAATGACCGGTTTATGTGCTGTAGAATTCCACTTGCTCCTAACATGGTGTTGTTGGATAAACAGGGTACCACTAAGTTGGATAGAACAGGGTAGTACCCCGTTTTATCAGGCCCACCATTGAAGAAAGGTGATATCCTGTCTTCGGGATCTCTATCTGAGCCATCGAACATGAAATTCATCCGCTCTAACCACATCACGGTCTTACCAGTCAGAATGACCTGGTCCATCCACATCAGGTCCTTCTCAGTCAGTTAGGCCTAAGCCTTGGACTTCAGCTTTCCAAGTCTTTTCGAAAGACATAAAGGCAGTGCCGAGAGCTGAAAAAAGGAAGGAATAGCCAATAGACGAAGAGGAAAGATGGCTATTCTGTCAAGTTCCCCATACAAGGAAGAATTAACTTCATCTACGAAAAAGGGGAAGACTACCAAAATGAAACTTCAAATGGAGTCACAATCTCCCAAATTTAGGCCTTCTGACGTCACAAATGTCGTAAGGCAGACATCGGAGATAGTTAGAAAAGTGCAGGATTATAACACCTCGTCAGAAGAGGAAGGAGAAAATAATTACGCAGCTTGCATTTATTGTAATGAACTATTCACTAATTCGAAGTCTGCAGAAGGCTGGGTCAAGTGTTCTGAGTGTGGTGAATGGGCTCATGAACAGTGTGCCGGCATTGATGATGAAGATGACGAACCATATAAATGTGATTTTTGTACATGAAGTGAATTTCAATGTTTGTGAAATATATTATACAACTAGTCATTAAAAATTTAACACATTAGTACAACAAGTTCATGAGATATGCCACTTTGTTTATTAAGTACCCTGTTTTGACCGACTCTCCCCTACTTGAAATTAATGTCGGCAGTCCTTACTTGAATTGAAACAGATAACACACACTAATACAGCCATCACGATTTGTCTTGTACATTTTTGGCACATCAACGCTCCGGTAGACTTCTAGAGTCACTCGGGACATGGCCTCCTCAATAGATCCAAGCGACTTTGAACATTCAGAAGTGAGGTTTAGACAGCCGTGCATGTACAACTGATTCTGATTGGCTAGATACAGCTGGCCGAGCTCGGTTGTCATGGTTACTTAACGTTCGCTGGTCCCATTCATTACCGCTACACTCTCGGCGGACTAGAGGCCGGAGCAAAATCAAATCCGCTTCAATATCTCTACTTTATTACATTACTTTGACAAATAAATCATGAAGATTTGTCAGCAATATGCTAACAAAACGCAAGCAGGCGGAAAAGATTGGAACTAGCGGACATTACGATGACTTGCAGAATAGTCTTATGATCTATCTCCGTGGTTCCGACTATACAGGCCTACCGGAGAGGGTTGTTATGCTAAACGAATAACACCATCCTTCTACCGTAGCGCTTACTACGGGACTCAAATTTCCTATATCATCGGTAACTTCTTGTCGGCCTATCTCGGATGTTTGGCTGAACTAAGGAATCCAAAAGCCGACCTCCTTTCCTCGCCGGTTATGTTTTACACCTGTTCTTACCCTAGACTGATCATTTCCCAACAAAACGCGTAGACTACAATTCCTCCGCTTCACATTATCATGGTTTTGTTTACGAAGTTCCTACTTGTAAGCTTCTTTAAACCCTAGAAAGAGGGGCAGATGACCTCGTAGTTCCACCCCTTAAAACAACAATAACTAGACTATAACTAAACCTAGAAACACGTTTCTGGTTTGATAGTTGTAGGCTACAGTAGAGAAGAATGACGTGTGGAGGATAAATCTGCGGAACTCATTCTCTCCCTTCTCCGCAAGTTTCCGTTCGCGATAATATTTAAACTTTGTAGCAATGTATAGATGATGCTACTGACCTAGTATACACTGATGAACAAACAACACGTAACTAAGAGCTTGTGGTGTTATAGCAACGTATAGATGACGCTGCAGGAGATGAACAAACAGCACATAACCAAGAGCGTGTATTGTTATAGCTGGTTGCCATGGTTACTATGGTCGTAAGATAGACCCACAGCCCATAACTGGCGAGAGTTCACAAGGCACTGCACTGTCATTTGTGTTGGCATTTGAAAGATGGCGACTGTGTGAGAAGGGGAGAAGTTGTAACATCTTTGTTTGCCAAGGACCAAGCACTTGTACGCTGACATCAGCAGCGCGCGGTATTGTACACAACGTGGAAGGCTGTTTATTTACATTCTGTGTGGCGCTCTTCGCTGACAATACATCGGCCTGGCTGTGTGCAGTTCCTGTACGTGACACCAGCGCTTTGTCAACACAACACACCACACGTTCCAGTTTGAACGCTATTCGATAGAGATTTTCTCTTTATCGGTTTTCATGATTTGACTGTTCTTATATTCTTGTTTCCAAAGCCGTTTAAGACGACATAATAACTTCCTGCCCATTCTTTCCGTAATGCAGTCTGTTAGAAATAAGTTTGTGTTACTCGATATAGAAGCATCGATTTAGTAATTTCCTTAGTTTGAGCGCGAGTACGTGAACGAATGAATGTACATGCCAGTAATTTTACAAAATGGAGCTTTCAACGTGTTGTAACGGTAAACAATATATGATCTAGCATTTAATTATCATTATTATATTTGATATATTGGCTTTCACGGCCAGGGAATAAAAGCTCAACAATTTTTTTAGGTTCGTGCAGTGTCTTATGCGGGGTTTCACCTAGGACACCAAGCTGGCTCATCAGCAGGCTCTTGGTGTCCCCGCCCGGACCCCCACAGGAGTAGCGAACTGCGCGTTACCTCCCTTTTTATGAAGCGCACCTGCGCCTCACTGCGAGAACTAAAAGCTCAAGCAACCGTAACCTCCCTATGAAGGCTTCCAAAAAGACGGTATATTGGCTTTCACGGCCAGTGAAAGTGTCCGGGCGGGGACACAAAGAGCCCGCTGATGAGCCAGCTTTGTGTCCTAGGCGAAACCCCACACAAGACACGGCACAAACCTAGAAAAATTGCTGAGTTTGAATTATTATTACTATTATTTTTTAATTTATCATTTAGCCTAATCCATAGCATTCTTAGATCCAATGAGATATGAATTATTTATGACATGTTTAGATCGTAGGCTTTCGCGGCCGGTGTCTAGTTTATCATCTAGGTTTACAGGATGGAGACCCGTCAGATTCATTACTATTGTATAGAATGATATGATAACCAACTGGCTACTCTTTGTCTTTGTGTTGTGTAGGCCTACCTGTTCCCTTATTTGAGATTCATACTTGTATTTGTTCATTGCCGTGTGTTCATTCGGGAAGATATTTCCTTTACCTTTCTAAAGCAAAGTACCATAATAAAAGTTATGGTCTTCGATATGTAGTAACTGATAATTATTATAAGTACGGTACCGCCTTTGACTTGTGTATGTTTGGTGATAACACACGATTTAACATTTATAGTGTTAATACAGTTATTGGTGTTATGGCTTTTAGAGACGCCGGGGTTCCGAAATTTCGCCCCGAAGGGTGTCTTTAACGAGCCGATAAGTCTACTGTTAGGAATTCTACAGCAAAGGTTTTATACCATAAAGATACAGTCTATGAAATTCTGTAAAGGTTCAGTTATAAGATCGTTGGTGCAGCTAATAAATACGGACGGTTGTCATGACGACCAGTTAAGATATGTGTGCTTCTAGTTATAAGATCTTTGGCACAGCTAATAAATACGGACGGTTGTCATGACGACCAGTTAAGATATGTGTGCTTCTAGTTATAAGATCTTTGGCACAGCTAATAAATACGGACGGTTGTCATGACGACCAGTTAAGATATGTGTGCTTCTAGTTATAAGATCTTTGGCACAGCTAATAAATACGGACGGTTGTCATGACGACCAGTTAAGATATGTGTGCTTCTAGTTATAAGATCTTTGGCACAGCTAATAAATACGGACGGTTGTCATGACGACCAGTTAAGATATGTGTGCTTCTAGTTATAAGATCTTTGGCACAGCTAATAAATACGGACGGTTGTCATGACGACCAGTTAAGATATGTGTGCTTCTAGTTATAAGATCTTTGGCACAGCTAATAAATACGGACGATTGTCATGACGACCAGTTAAGATATGTGTGCTTCTAGTTATAAGATCTTTGGCACAGCTAATAAATACGGACGGTTGTCATGACGACCAGTTAAGATATGTGTGCTTCTAGTTATAAGATCTTTGGCACAGCTAATAAATACGGACGATTGTCATGACGACCAGTTAAGATATGTGTGCTTCTAGTTATAAGATCTTTGGCACAGCTAATAAATACGGACGGTTGTCATGACGACCAGTTAAGATATGTGTGCTTCTAGTTATAAGATCTTTGGCACAGCTAATAAATACGGACGATTGTCATGACGACCAGTTAAGATATGTGTGCTTCTAGTTATAAGATCTTTGGCACAGCTAATAAATACGGACGGTTGTCATGACGACCAGTTAAGATATGTGTGCTTCTAGTTATAAGATCTTTGGCACAGCTAATAAATACGGACGGTTGTCATGACGACCAGTGCTTCTATTGGATTCCTCAGTCATTTCGCTTTATTAGATTTCCTTTTCGCTTGCAGCTTCCTTTGTGCTCCAGAACAATTGAATCAAGAGCTTCACAAAGACCGTCTGGTCTAGGCATATCGTGTTTCCATTACTTTACGTCAGCTCACTAGCAGTTCTTACACCGGCCTTACAACATGGAGACGGGCGTCTATCTGGGGTTATAATATGGATAATTATGATTCTAGCAAACTCATCTTTGTACACATCATAATAGAACGGGCCATTAAGAATACCGTAATTAATTTAATAATATATTATATTAAAATCATGATTAATTACAAAATATAGATTGTTAGTTAAGTAGCCATGTTTATTTATCGTTAACAACGTGCTGCAAATGTCACTGTCTTCCGTTTGTTGGAGCAAACAAGGTTGGTATTAAGAATTTTAGAATAATTATTGCCAAAAATGTTTCCCAAAATGTGGTACATTTTCTCGCTCACACGTGATAAATGTTATCAAACATTTCCTCAATTTTCATTTGCAGTAGGTTAATAAAAACAACCAAAGGATTAAAAATTCTCTTTCAAATTGGGAGAAAAAGCAAATTACTCCCTCTAGTGGTAATTAGATGTTAGCCTCATTATATAGGAAAGAACCTACACTATCAATGAGCAATAAGGAAGTTATATGTAGGCTACTGGAATACAATCGCGTGTAAAAACACATCATGAAGTCGAAACTGTAGGGTAGTCGAATGTCCCTCAATTGATTATACGATACTGCAGTTCTATTAATACTCTGATGCAGAACTCACTACGGTACAAATACTGAGTACCGTATCACTCAGAACTCCTAACAGTGTTTGTTCTCGAAAGACCAAACATTACAACTGAAGTTAAAGCCGTACAACCACTACGATACATCCGCGTTGTTTAACACATTAATACTTACTCAAATCACCATAGAACACATTTAATACGCGTTAGAAATACAGTATTACCACATTGCGCCTCAGTGTCGTGACGTCACAGACCCTACACGTCATTCGTATGAGGCCGGACGATTACGAAGGTCACGAGCGAGCCCCATTTGTTTACTTACAAAGATAATACAAAAAATATGGTAGATGCACTGCCAGCTGGATCGCATCCCTCCTGGCTGCTTTAGACTGCCTGCCCATTCAACGATTACAGCATTGGTTTATGCGTACATCCTCGTTTCCAAATATAAACGCTAAGAGCAGCACCAACCCACTGTGATCGCCATTTTTTCAAGTCACTGTTGCAGACATTTGTTTTATATTGATGTTAATGGCGTCAATAATAATAGCCTGATCTTTATTCGGTGTTAACTGTATTGCAGAAGCATAACTTTTCTGGGATTTCTTGGGCACATTGTGGGTAGAACTGTCGGTAAGGTTAGGTACGGTCTGACTTCCTTGGTAAGAAGCTATTGCTTTGAGTGTGAAAGGCTTTGGAGCCTTGCTGAATTACGATGTTCAACCGTTTGTTGTTTGTTTTCCGCGAAGTTGTGTTTTGGATTTTAGAATGCCGTAATGCTGCGTGCAAGTCTAGAAGGCAGTGAATTCGAAACGGAGACGTCTTGTTGATGTGTGCCTTTTTGGTCAAATTGGTCCCTCTTCAAGATGTATTTGAACAAAAAATACTAGTCTGGATGTGAGTATTGTGACTCAATGTAAATTTTGAGCACTGGTCTCTGTATAGTGTCATTTATTAGGAGTGAAATCCATTATTTTCTGTTTTGCGTGTGGAAGACATTCCATTAAATGCAACAACGGACTCTCATCAAACTATGGTCCCTCAGCAAACTACTGACCCACAACAACTTCTTGAAGATTCTAATGACACACCTTCTCCCTCTAAAAATCCGCATCAACAGAATGTGTCCTGGAACTCGAACGATTCAATCCCAAACTATGAAGCAAATAAAGAATCACTCCTAATTAAACCCCACGGGATAAAACGACCCATACCGACTCTTCAAATTACACTTCCAAGGCTGATAATTCCTTCTTAGACAATTCTTCTATCTCGGGAGATGATAAAACGGATGATGAATTTCCTGCTCTAGGACAACAAAAAAAACAAGATATTAAACAGCCTAAGAAGAAATTAATGATATCGAATCCTCTCGACCTTGAAGAACAACTTCTTCCTGTCAAGAAAGTAATAGAAGCTAATCCCTCAAACTTTAGTCTTAACTTCATTCAACTCAAAAGTTTGTTTGAGAATACTAAAGGAACATCTGCAACAAATTGCATGATCCTACACTTCCCGTGTTGAAGACCTCATCGAGACCCTCCACAAACTATACCCCTATTATCAAGATAAAAACATTAAAAACCAGAGCACCAGGCTTGTAAAGAAACTACTCACTGTCATTGATGAAGAAAGTAATACCCCAGATCAGACACTCCCAGTAACCGATATGGATCACAACTACGGTAGTAAACACATCTCTTAAAAACCATCATGGATTCGTGGATACTGCAGTGGAATATTAATGGATATTACCCTCAATACGAATATCTACAACAACTCATAAATGAACACCAACCTGAAATAATTTGTTTACAAGAAACTAACTTTCGTGATAACTATGTGGCTAATATGAGACATTTCACAGCATACCACAAAAATCGCAATAATCATATTTTTGCAAGTGGAGGGGTTGCTACTTACATTCACGAAAATATTCCTCAAAGAGAATTACCACTGGAAACAAATTTGGAAGCAGTAGCAGTGAGAGTCTTTCTAACATTTTCTCTATGTATCTGTAATGTTTATTTGCCCAGTAGCCAGAACGTGGACCTAAATGAATTAGTGGATCTGACAAATCAACTTCCTAAACCATTCCTCCTCTTAGGGGATTTTAACTCCCATAACACCCTTTGGAATTGTCTTTCTACTAACAAAAGGGGAAGAATAATTGAATCACTACTAGATTCTGAAAATTTTATCCTAATAGAGTCGAATGGCCCTACACATTATGATATTCAGCATGGAACTTTTAGCACCATAGATCTGTGTCTGAGCACTCCAGATGAAGCAACAATATATACGTCGCTAGCGAGTAAACCCCTCTTTGTAAGTGATCATTTTCCAGTCATAATAAGCGGAAACAATAAGCCCCACCCACAAGTCTATTCAAATAAATGGAATACCAAACTTGCCAATTGGCAGGAATACAAAGAAAATATCAAGGCAGAGTTATACAGATTACCTCCACCTACCCTCTTCAAAAATTACAACATTAACTATATCGTAAGAGAATTTACTAAGCCGCAGACAAGACTGTTCCAAGGACTAACGGTGTGACTTACAGAAAATCAGTTCCCTGGTGGAATGACTCCTGTAAGGATGCAATTAGGAAATAAAACCAAAGCTTTCTACAAATAAACGTCACCCCACTCTACAGAACAAGTTAATGTTCCAAGAAAATCGCGCCACAGCTCGAAAAGTCATAAAAGAGAGTAAACGAGCTTCATGGTTAACATATGTATCATCTCTTTCTCACCAGGCCCCACAAAACACAATTTAGGAACACCTGCGTAAAATAAGAGGGCTTAAAAACCCTCACGTATCATAGCTCTCAATAAATCACCTGGATTAGTTTCAACTACACAAGTAGGATATAAAGGCCGGTTCTGGGGCAGTGGCTAATGCGCAAGATGGCCGCCGCGCGCAATCACTCTATGTTATTCTTATGGAGGGGTCAGTCAGAGCTGGGGCAGGGGCTAATGCGCAAGATGGCCGCCATGTCCTGAGACCGTGAATAATGTCACAGGGGGAGTTCGACCGTGTAGTCGCTAAATGGAATATTTATTATTATTATTATTGTTATTATAATTATTATTATTAATAATTTTATTAGGTTTATTGATTGATAGCTTGCCACGGTGAGTGAGTGGTTATCGTGTCGGACTACCAACCCCAAGCTTGCAGGTTCGCTCTTGGTCGTGGTAAGTGATTTCTGAAAGGCGGCAAAAATTAAGACACGCATGTCATACGATGTTGGCATGTAAAATAATGCAGGGAGAGGTCGGCTATGCAGTTGCTAAATGGAATATTTATTATTATTATTTATTATTATTATTATTAGGTAATCTTGCATTGATTATGTACAATCAAGACCAGCCTTATATTGTCCACTTTTTGGTGTAGTGGCTAGCATTCTTGGCTGTTACTGTGGAGGCTCGGGTTCGAGTCCTGGCTCTGTCAAGAAATTTAATTCTAGGCTGAGGGTTGGAATGGGGTACACTCAACCTTGTGAGGCAAAACTGACAGGAGCTGTTTTTTGATTCATACCGCTGCCTTTCTGCCTAACCCAACTTCACCTAACCTAACCTGACCTTACCAAACCTAACCTAACCAGATCACACCTTACCTAACCTAACCTAACCTAACTTCAAAGTCAGAATGTAAAATACATTTTTTATACCCTCATAAATTAGATATAGAGAATGTCCATTACGATTTAGATCCTCGAGCACATTTTTCTGACATATATCATTAAAACGTGTAGAAAGGAATGTCTGATAATTTTCACTAACACATAATACAAGTTCACTATACATTGTGTCCACTTTTTGAATGTTAATGATACGGAAAAGAGTATGCATTGGTAATTCAGTGAGCTTTTTTCTCTCTAATCAACAGTTCTACCCCCATAGCATTGTGAATATTTATTGTAGTAGCCTATAAAGAAACAAAAAAATCATATCTATTACAGTTTAGCTATAAGTGACCAGAACCACTATAACATTTTATTCTAATAAGGAGATTTCCATAATGATAAGAAAACAAAGCTTACCATAATGTTGGATTGTGTGTAAGTAAACGTCTTTTGCTGCATGATGCCACTACTAAACTGATGCTCATACAACAGACAAGTGAGTTCATGTTTCGCTGACGTAATCGTATGTTCCCACGCACTTCCTGTGTGTTGCACGCGCCATAGTGGCTAAATTTGAAACTAGATGAGATGATTTGCTGATGTAATCGTATGTTCCCCCGCACGCACACGCAAGACCCTGTGGACGGGTCCTTGTGGACGAGTCCCTGTGGACGGGTCCCTGTGGACGGGTCATTGTTGACGGGTCCTTGTTGACGGGTCCTTGTGGACGAGCCCCTGTGGACGGGTCCTTGTTGACGGGTCCTTTTTGACTAATCCCTTTAGACCGGTCCCTTTTGACTGGCTCATAACCCCTAATGCTATAATGAAATTAAACGTTGTTCCACATGATACGCAAGCAAAGAGCCGATCGCTACTATGAATTAACATGTTTGTTTTTGTTTTGTTTTACGCATGTGCACTTGGTTTTTTTTGTAAGAGGGCGGGCTTTTTGAATACAGATTTATAGATGAGTTATTTTTTAAAAAAATACTAAAAAGATCCAAAACTAATAGGCAATTAGCTTTTTAACATCTCATGAACCAATAAGGCTATGGGACTTGTATTAGAGGTCGTTGGACTTGAGGTGACATTTTGTTTTTGAATGTATTATTTTTTTGTTTTTGTTAAAAGGGCCTAACTACACTTTTGTTAATATCTCGCTAACTAATAATCAGAGAGGGTCAAGTGAGGTGTCATAGGACTCAGGATGGTCAACCCTTTTCCATGACCAGCGAATTTACCCAAAAGATTCAAAACAGCAAAGTCATTGACCTAAGATTTTATAAACTAATAATTGAATATTAACATGTGAGGTGTCATAGGACATAGAATGGTCAACCCTTTCCCATGGCCAATGCATTTACCAAAAATACCCAATACATCAAGGTCATTGACCTGAGATTTTATAAACTAATAATCGGGTACGAACATGTGAGATGTTTACCATGTGTGATGAAACATAGCTAGGTAGAGAAAGAATTAGTGTAGGCTACATGTACGGTGACTGACATGTCTTTTACCATTGAAACTTGTTTTCAGATCAAACTGCAGTATAGAGAGAGTATAGGTTGCAGGTATGGGTTAATAAATGAGAAACGGTGTACGCAAACTCTGATTTATCAAGAATTAAGAGTAGACTATCTTTATTTGATTGGTTAAAGAGGATAGCTAAAACACAAAAATGCTCAGTGGTTACCGAGACAAAATGATCTCTACACACAACAAGTTTAAATACTTGAGGCTAATAATCAATACACACACACACACTCGCTTGTTCTAAACTAAACTGTGTTGCTGTCAGTGCTCAGACAGTAGGCTGATGACGAAATGCATTGCTAACAGAAATATAATCATTTCCGGTTGTCTAATGTTACCAGCTATCCATTTATTTATTTATTTTTGTGTTGCAGTGGTAAGCACTTTTAGCTCTTGTATTGATAGTCTTAACTCGATTTCCAGGTCTGAGGCCTAGAACGAGTCGAACTAAAAACAAGGGCATCGTGGTGCAGTGGTTAAGCTGTTAGCCTTTCACCAGAGGGTTCGATTTGAGGTTAATATGCATGCCACAAACATATTAAACAAAACAAAACAGAGATAACGTTTAAAACAGATTACATTTGTGACTTTTCAAATTATTACTTGGATTACAAATACAAAGGTGAACTGGGTTTGATATACAGTTAATGCTGTCTATCACACACTCGACTGTAAGAAAGCCAAAAGAGCAAAAGGCTTAGGTAGAGCAGTGGTAAAATTGCTATATGTAGAGAACTACCTGGCAAAGCTATATCGCATAAACAGTGCAGGATACAATCCAGCAATCAAATTTGTATCTTGTGGAACAGAGAAATGCACTTACGTGAGAAAATGCAAGTTCATGTGTAATATGACCTAACACAAAGTGTTCACCTGTGCACGTGCACAATAAGAGCTAACAAGTCACATTCTGTTTAGTTCGTACGTAACGTTAGGTTAGGGCTAATGCACACATCCTAGTACACGAGGCACATGCCATTTGAGAGCAGGTCAAGGGATCTAACTTGGTGGATGGATGTGTTCTAACGAGTCATTTGTAGTTGAAAGAGAATAATACTTGTTCTTAAGATGTTAAAACTGAGGAGATGGTATGTACAGTAAGACGTCTTGTTATTTCCTGTGTAATATTACAGACATGGCAGAGAGCACACAGTTCTGTTGCTATGACTACGCTGCAGTAATTTGAAACCCTACGTGTTCATTAAGACAATGAGTTATGGTTATACAAAGTTACCAGTCATTGGATATTACACAGGTGTTCTTCCGGTGTCATGTTGCTGACATGGCAGAGAGCGCACAGTTCTATTGCTACGACTAACACTGCAGTAATTGAAACCCAAGGTGTTGATCAAGACAATGGGTGATGATTATGCAAAGTCAGCAGTAATTGGATACCACACATCAACATTGACTAAATCATAAACGTGTTGTCATAACAAGCAGAAACCTTATTTAAAGATTTTAGATTTTACATTTTAAATTTAAGATTTTTTGATTTTTAGATTTTACTTTTTTACATTTTCCTAAAAGAGTAAACAACAAGGTCACATACCTAACCTCATTAAACCTAACTTTACCAAACCTAACTTAAGCTAATCCAAAGGCTAATGCACATACCCAAAGCATATAAGGTACATGCAACTATCCTTATGCTAGTCTTACAGGTTACTGTACAACATGATCCCTACCCAAACGGATTTTTTTTTTCATTTTGTTGTTTACACATATATCAATTTTCCAATTTCCCATTTTCAGTTTTTTTAATGTCAGTTTTTAGTTTTTTTCAATTTCATAATATGGAAAACATGGATTTTTGCATTTTGTTGTATTCACATTTATTAATTTCACAATTTCCCATTTTTTTAGTTCTTAAAATGTCAGTTTAAAGTTTTTCAATTTCATGATATAGAAACATGGATTTTCCAGTTTGTTGTTTTCACATTTGTCAATTTACCAAATTCACATTTACAGTTTTTTAAATTTCAGTTTAGTGTTTTTTGTTCTATTTGTTAATACGGAAACATGGATTTTTTTACAATTTGTGTTTTTTACATGTCATGCAATTATCCTTATGCTAGTCTTATAGGTTACTGTACAACATGATCACTACCCCACTGGATTTTTTTTTCACATATGCCAATTTTCCAATTCCACATTTTCAGTTTTTTTAATATTAATTTTAAGTTTTTCAATTTCATAATATGGAAACATGGATTTTGCATTTTGTTGTTTACACATTTATCAATTTCACAATTTCCCATTTACAATTCTTAAAATGTCAGTTTGAAGTTTTTCAATTTCATGATATAGAAACATGGATTTTCCAATTTGTTGTTTTCACATTTATAAATTTACCAAATTCCCATTTACAGTTTTTAAAATTTCAGTTTAATGTTGTTGTTTTTTTTTTTCTATTTGTTAAAATGGAAACATGGATTTTTCCAATTTGTGTTTTACATGTTCATTTTACATTAGGAGTGGAGAGAGGTGGGTAGTAATTAAAAATGTGCAAGCAGTGTCCATTGTTAACAGGTCATTGTTGACGAGTCCTTTTCATACAACAGAAAAGTGAGTTCATGTTTCGCATGCATTACCTAAAATGTAATACCATGCAAGTGTTTAACATTTTTCAACTAACCTGTTAGTATGATTTGCACACTACAAATGTTATATCTGTTCTGGTAATAGAATTATTTAGCGTTGGCTTTTACATTTAATATGTACAGTTTAAAGTGATAGAAAAGTGGTAGAAATGTGGTAGCAAAGTAGTAGACAAGTGGTAGACAATTGGTAACAAAGTGGTAGAAAAGTGGTAGCAAAGTGGTAGAAAAGTGGTAGAAAAGTGGCAGAAAAGTGGTAGCAAAGTGGTAGAAAAGTGGTAGCAAACTAGAAAAGTGGTAACAAAGTGGTAGAAAAGTGGTAGAAAAGTGGTAGAAAAGTGGCAGCAAAGTGGTAGAAAAGTGGTAGCAAACTAGAAAAGTGGTAGCAAAGTGGTAGAAAATATTACATGTATTGTTAAGAAATAGTTTAAGCGGTTACATGGATTCATTACACAATAATTTTAGCATGACAAAGCTCATCTTCTATATCCAATAGTTCTTCCTCATATTTAGTATGACCAGTTTACACATTTATCAATTTCACAATTTCCCATTTACAGTTCTTAAAATGTCAGTTTAAAGGTTTTCAATTTCATGATATAGAAACATGGATTTTCCAATTTGTTGTTTTTCTTTTCATTTATTAATTTACCAAATTCCCATTAACAGTTTTTAAAATTTCAGTTTAATGGTTTTTTTCTATTTGTCAATATGGAAACATGGATTTTTCCAATTTGTGTTTTACATGTTCATTTTGCATTAGGAGTGGAGAGAGGTGGGTAGTAATTAAAAATGTGCAAGCAGTGTCCATTGTTGACAGGTCATTGTTGACGAGTCCTTTTCATACAACAGACAAGTGAGTTCATGTTTCACATGCATTACCTAAAATGTAATACCATGCAAGTGATTAACATTTTACAAATTAGCTTATGTGTTAGTTTATGTGTGGGGTCTTATGTTGGGCATTTTGTGTTGGCTTATTTAACAAGTTATTTTGTCAATGCATTGAGTGGATTTTTCTCTTGGTCTTGGAATGTATATCAGTCCATTTTCACAACATAATGCTTACTGCCATGTTTGTAAGCAACAACAACACACTAAACTTTCAAAAAAAATCTAAAGTACTCTAAGGTACTCTCAACTCGTACTCTTACCTCTACCCCATGTCAAGTCAAGAACATTTTTTTTTTTAAAGGTGAATGGGGAAAGTAGACTATATGTTTAAACTAAAAAAATCATATAAAGTCATAATATGTTAACTCTAACACCTACGTTTATCCCATTCTTAGTCGAAAAATATTATATTTTTTAAATTTTTCTAAAAAATATTTGGAAAGTAGGCTATATTTTTGAAAACTAATCATTCTATAAAGTCATATATAGACTCAACCAATGGCTTTTATATCCTTAATCGTTAGAACAAAATATGGAATTTTTGACATTTTTTCCAAAATTGTTTATTTTTTAAAATGGACTATATTTTGGAAACTAGGAATATTACAAAAAAGTGTGTTTGACATAAATGACAGGTATTTACCCCCTCTACCCACAAACCAAGTCCCAGATCTCTGGGACAAAATCCAAAAATGTTTAATTGTGAAAGTAGGCGATATTTTCAAAACGTATCATTCTAAAAAGTCATATATAGACTCAAACAAATGTTCTTTAAGTTATTTAACGTTAAAACAAAACTGAACATTTTTTTCATTTTTCCGAAAAAAGTCCAATTTTCAAAATTGTCTATATGTTGGAAACTAAGAGTTTTACAAAAATGTTTGTTTAACGTAAATGAAAGGTCTTTACCCCCTCTACCCCAAAAAATAAATTTCAGGACCCTAGGACAAAAACTGTGCAGTAGTGTGTTTTGAGGGGTTCCGCAGCCTCCTCCTCCTCCCCTCCTCCAAGATGGCGGCCGTAGCTTAACTTAACCTAGCCTAACCTAACAAGATGGCGGCCGTAGCTAAACTTAACCTAGCCTAACCTAACAAGATGGCGGCCGTAGCTTAACTTAACCTAGCCTAACCTAACCTAACCTGACCTACGAAGTGTGATCAAAAAGTTCCAAAAATGTGGCTGCAACTTAACCAAACCTAGCCTAGCCTAACCTAACCTAACCTACAAGGTGTGATCAAAAAGTTCCAAAATGGCGGCCGTAGCTTTACTTAACCTAACCTAACCTACGAGGTGTAATCAAAAAGTTCTAAAATGGCGGCTGCAACTTAACCAAACCTAGCCTAGCCTAACCTAACCTACAAGGTGTGATCAAAAAGTTTCAAAATGGTGGCCGTAGCTTCACTTAATCTAACCTAACTTTACCTAAACCTACGAGGTGCGATCAAAAAATTTTCAAAATAGTGGTCATAGCTTAACTGAACCTAGCCTAACATAACCTAACCTAAACCTACGAGGTGTGATCATAAAGTCCCAAGATGGCGGTCGTAGCTTAACTCAACCTAACCTAACCCTACGAGGTGTGATCAAAAAGTTCCAAAATGGCTGCCGTAGCTTAACTGATTGAACCCTGTTGATTGACCCCCTTTTGATTGATCTCTGTTGATGTATCCCTTTGGACTGGCCCCTGTTGACTAGCCCCCACTTGGACGGGTCCTTTTTGAAGGGAGTCATTTTTTTTACGGGTCCCGGAGGACGGGTCCTTGTTGACGGGTCCCTATGGACTGGCCCTTGCATTTTATCCAAAGTATGTCAAAGGGGACCCGCCCACAGGGACCCGTCAACAAGGACCCGTCCTCCGGGACCCGTAAAAAAATGACTCCCTTCAAAAAGGACCCGTCCAAGGGGGGGCTAGTCAACAGGGGCCAGTCCAAAGGGATACATCAACAGAGATCAATCAAAAAGGGGTCAATCAACAGGGTTCAATCAGTTAAGCTACGGCAGCCATTTTGGAACTTTTTGATCACACCTCGTAGGGTTAGGTTAGGTTGAGTTAAGCTACGACCGCCATCTTGGGACTTTATGATCACACCTCGTAGGTTTAGGTTAGGTTATGTTAGGCTAGGTTCAGTTAAGCTATGACCACTATTTTGAAAATTTTTTGATCGCACCTCGTAGGTTTAGGTAAAGTTAGGTTAGATTAAGTGAAGCTACGGCCACCATTTTGAAACTTTTTGATCACACCTTGTAGGTTAGGTTAGGCTAGGCTAGGTTTGGTTAAGTTGCAGCCGCCATTTTAGAACTTTTTGATTACACCTCGTAGGTTAGGTTAGGTTAAGTAAAGCTACGGCCGCCATTTTGGAACTTTTTGATCACACCTTGTAGGTTAGGTTAGGTTAGGCTAGGCTAGGTTTGGTTAAGTTGCAGCCACATTTTTGGAACTTTTTGATCACACTTCGTAGGTCAGGTTAGGTTAGGTTAGGCTAGGTTAAGTTAAGCTACGGCCGCCATCTTGTTAGGTTAGGCTAGGTTAAGTTTAGCTACGGCCGCCATCTTGTTAGGTTAGGCTAGGTTAAGTTAAGCTACGGCCGCCATCTTGGAGGAGGGGAGGAGGAGGAGGCTGCGGAACCCCTCAAAACACACTACTGCACAGTTTTTGTCCTAGGGTCCTGAAATTTATTTTTTGGGGTAGAGGGGGTAAAGACCTTTCATTTACGTTAAACAAACATTTTTGTAAAACTCTTAGTTTCCAAAATATAGACAATTTTGAAAATTGGACTTTTTTCGGAAAAATGAAAAAAATGTTAAGTTTTGTTTTAACGTTAAATAACTTAAAGAACATTTGTTTGAGTCTATATATGACTTTTTAGAATGATACGTTTTGAAAATATCGCCTACTTTCACAATTAAACATTTTTGGATTTTGTCCCAGAGATCTGGGACTTGGTTTGTGGGTAGAGGGGGTAAATTCCTGTCATTTATGTCAAACACACTTTTTTGTAATATTCCTAGTTTCCAAAATATAGTCCATTTTAAAAAATAAACAATTTTGGAAAAAATGTCAAAAATTCCATATTTTGTTCTAACGATTAAGGATATTAAAGCCATTGGTTGAGTCTATATATGACTTTATAGAATGATTAGTTTTCAAAAATATAGCTTACATTCCAAATATTTTTTAGAAAAATTTAAAAAATATAATATTTTTCGACTAAGAATGGGATAAACGTAGGTGTTAGAGTTAACATATTATGACTTTGTATGATTTTTTTTAGTTTAAACATATAGTCTACTTTCCCCATTCACCTTTAAAAAAAAAAATGTTCTTGACTTGACATGGGGTAGAGGTAAGAGTACGAGTTGAGAGTACCTTAGAGTACTTTAGATTTTTTTGAAAGTTTAGTGTGTTGTTGTTGCTTACAAACATGGCAGTAAGCATTATGTTGTGAAAATGGATTGATATACATTCCAAGACCAAGAGAAAAATCCACTCAATGCATTGACAAAATAACTTGTTAAATAAGCCAACACAAAATGCCCAACATAAGACCCCACACATAAACTAACACATAAGCTAATTTGTAAAATGTTAATCACTTGCATGGTATTACATTTTAGGTAATGCATGTGAAACATGAACTCACTTGTCTGTTGTATGAAAAGGACTCGTCAACAATGACCTGTCAACAATGGACACTGCTTGCACATTTTTAATTACTACCCACCTCTCTCCACTCCTAATGCAAAATGAACATGTAAAACACAAATTGGAAAAATCCATGTTTCCATATTGACAAATAGAAAAAAACCATTAAACTGAAATTTTAAAAACTGTTAATGGGAATTTGGTAAATTAATAAATGAAAAGAAAAACAACAAATTGGAAAATCCATGTTTCTATATCATGAAATTGAAAACCTTTAAACTGACATTTTAAGAACTGTAAATGGGAAATTGTGAAATTGATAAATGTGTAAACTGGTCATACTAAATATGAGGAAGAACTATTGGATATAGAAGATGAGCTTTGTCATGCTAAAATTATTGTGTAATGAATCCATGTAACCGCTTAAACTATTTCTTAACAATACATGTAATATTTTCTACCACTTTGCTACCACTTTGCTACCACTTTTCTAGTTTGCTACCACTTTTCTACCACTTTGCTACCACTTTTCTGCCACTTTTCTACCACTTTTCTACCACTTTGCTACCACTTTTCTACCACTTTGTTACCACTTTTCTAGTTTGCTACCACTTTTTTACCACTTTGCTACCACTTTTCTGCCACTTTTCTACCACTTTTCTACCACTTTGCTACCACTTTTCTACCACTTTGTTACCAATTGTCTACCACTTGTCTACCATTTGCTACCACATTTCTACCACTTTTCTATCACTTTAAACTGTACATATTAAATATAAAAGCCAACGCTAAATAATTCTATTACCAGAACAGATATAACCTTTGTAGTGTGCAAATCATACTAACAGGTTAGTTGAAAAATGTTAAAACACTTGCATGGTATTACATTTTAGGTAATGCATGCGAAACATGAACTCACTTTTCTGTTGTATGAAAAGGACTCGTCAACAATGACCTGTTAACAATGGACACTGCTTGCACATTTTTAATTACTACCCACCTCTCTCCACTCCTAATGTAAAATGAACATGTAAAACACAAATTGGAAAAATCCATGTTTCCATATTAACAAATAGAAAAAACAACAACATTAAACTGAAATTTTAAAAACTGTAAATGGGAATTTGGTAAATTGATAAATGTGAAAACAACAAATTGGAAAATCCATGTTTCTATATCATGAAATTGAAAAACTTTAAACTGACATTTTAAGAACTGTAAATGGGAAATTGTGAAATTGATAATTGTGTAAACAACAAAATGCAAAATCCATGTTTCCATATTATGAAATTGACAAACTTAAAATTAATATTAAAAAAACTGAAAATGTGGAATTGGAAAGTTGGCATATGTGAAAAAAAAATCCAGTGGGGTAGTGATCATGTTGTACAGTAACCTATAAGACTAGCATAAGGATAATTGCATGACATGTAAAAAACACAAATTGTAAAAACATCCATGTTTCCATATTAACTAATAGAACAAAAAACACTAAACTGAAATTTAAAAAAACTGTAAATGTGAATTTGGTAAATTGACAAATGTGAAAACAACAAACTGGAAAATCCATGTTTCTATATCATGAAATTGAAAAACTTTAAACTGACATTTTAAGAACTAAAAAAATGGGAAATTGTGAAATTAATAAATGTGAATACAACAAAATGCAAAAATCCATGTTTTCCATATTATGAAATTGAAAAAAACTAAAAACTGACATTAAAAAAACTGAAAATGGGAAATTGGAAAATTGATATATGTGTAAACAACAAAATGAAAAAAAATCCGTTTGGGTAGGGATCATGTTGTACAGTAACCTGTAAGACTAGCATAAGGATAGTTGCATGTACCTTGTATGCTTTGGGTGTGTGCATTAGCCTTTGGATTAGCTTAAGTTAGGTTTGGTAAAGTTAGGTTTAATGAGGTTAGGTATGTGACCTTGTTGTTTACTCTTTTAGGAAAATGTAAAAAAGTAAAATCTAAAAATCAAAAAATCTTAAAATAAAATGTAAAATCTAAAATCTTTAAATAAGGTTTCTGCTGGTTATGACAACACGTTTATGATTTAGTCAATGTTGATGTGTGGTATCCAATTACTGCTGACTTTGCATAATCATCACCCATTGTCTTGATCAACACCTTGGGTTTCAAATTACTGCAGTGTTAGTCGTAGCAATAGAACTGTGCGCTCTCTGCCATGTCAGCAACATGACACCGGAAGAACACCTGTGTAATATCCAATGACTGGTAACTTTGTATTATAACCATAACTCATTGCTTAATGAACACGTAGGGTTTCAAATTACTGCAGCGTAGTCATAGCAACAGAACTGTATGATCTCTGCCATGTCTGTAATATTACACAGGAAATAACAAGACGTCTTACTGTACATACCATCTCCTCAGTTTTAACATCTTAAGAACAAGTATTATTCTCTTTCAACTACAAATGACTCGTTAGAACACATCCATCCACCAAGTTAGATCCCTTGACCTGCTCTCAAATGGCATGTGCCTCGTGTACTAGGATGTGTGCATTAGCCCTAACCTAACGTTACGTTCGATCTAAACAGAATGTGACTTGTTAGCTCTTATTGTGCACGCGCACAGGTGAACACTTGTGTGTTAGGTCATATTACACATGAACTTGCATTTTCTCACGTAAGTGCATTTCTCTGTTCCACAAGATACAAATTTGATTGCTGGATTGTATCCTGCACTGTTTATGCGATATAGCTTTGCCAGGTAGTTCTCTACATATAGCAATTTTACCACTGCTCTACCTAAGCCTTTTGCTCTTTTGGCTTTCTTACAGTCGAGTGTGTGATAGACAGCATTAACTGTATATCAAACCCAGTTCACCTTTGTATTTGTAATCCAAGTAATAATTTGAAAAGTCACAAATGTAATCAGTTTTAAACGTTATCTCTGTTTTGTTTTGTTTAATATGTTTGTGACATGCATATTAACCTCAAATCGAACCCTCTGGTGAAAGGCTAACAGCTTAACCACTGCACCACGATGCCCTTGTTTCTTAGTTCGACTCGTTCTAGGCCTCAGACCTGGAAATCGAGTTAAGACTATCAATACAAGAGCTAAAAGTGCTTACCACTGCAACACAAAAATAAATAAATAAATGGATAGCTGGTAACATTAGACAACCGGAAATGATTATATTTCTGTTAGCAATGCATTTCGTCATCAGCCTACTGTCTGAGCACTGACAGCAACACAGTTTAGTTTAGAACAAGCGAGTGTGTGTGTGTGTATTGATTATTAGCCTCAAGTATTTAAACTTGTTGTGTGTAGAGATCATTTTGTCTCGGTAACCACTGAGCATTTTTGTGTTTTAGCTATCCTCTTTAACCAATCAAATAAAGATAGTCTACTCTTAATTCTTGATAAATCAGAGTTTGCGTACACCGTTTCTCATTTATTAACCCATACCTGCAACCTATACTCTCTCTATACTGCAGTTTGATCTGAAAACAAGTTTCAATGGTAAAAGACTTGTCAGTCACCATACATGTAGCCTACACTAATTCTTTCTCTACCTAGCTATGTTTCATCACACATGGTAAACATCTCACATGTTCGTACCCGATTATTAGTTTATAAAATCTCAGGTCAATGACCTTGATGTATTGGGTATTTTTGGTAAATGCATTGGCCATGGGAAAGGGTTGACCATTCTATGTCCTATGACACCTCACATGTTAATATTCAATTATTAGTTTATAAAATCTTAGGTCAATGACTTTGCTGTTTTGAATCTTTTGGGTAAATTAGTTGGTCATGGAAAAGGGTTGACCGTCCTGAGTCCCATGACACCTCCCTTGACCCTCTCTGATTATTAGTTAGCGAGATATTAACAAAAGTGTAGTTAGGCCCTTTTAACAAAAACAAAAAAAATAATACATTCAAAAACAAAATGTCACCTCAAGTCCAACGACCTCTAATACAAGTCCCATAGCCTTATTGGTTCATGAGATGTTAAAAAGCTAATTACCTATTAGTTTTGGATCTTTTTGGTAATTTTTTTAAAAATAACTCATCTATAAATCTGTATTCAAAAAGCCCGCCCTCTTACAAAAAAAACCAAGTGCACATGCGTAAAACAAAACAAAAACAAACATGTTAATTCATAGTAGCGATCGGCTCTTTGCTTGCGTATCATGTGGAACAACGTTTAATTTCATTATAGCATTAGGGGTTATGAGCCAGTCAAAAGGGACCGGTCTAAAGGGATTAGTCAAAAAGGACCCGTCAACAAGGACCCGTCCACAGGGGCTCGTCCACAAGGACCCGTCAACAAGGACCCGTCAACAATGACCCGTCCACAGGGACCCGTCCACAGGGACTCGTCCATAAGGACCCGTCCACAGGGACCCGTCCACAGGGACTCGTCCATAAGGACCCGTCCACAGGGTCTTGCGTGTGCGTGCGGGGGAACATACGATTACATCAGCAAATCATCTCATCTAGTTTCAAATTTAGCCACTATGGCGCGTGCAACACACAGGAAGTGCGTGGGAACATACGATTACGTCAGCGAAACATGAACTCACTTGTCTGTTGTATGAGCATCAGTTTAGTAGTGGCATCATGCAGCAAAAGACGTTTACTTACACACAATCCAACATTATGGTAAGCTTTGTTTTCTTATCATTATGGAAATCTCCTTATTAGAATAAAATGTTATAGTGGTTCTGGTCACTTATAGCTAAACTGTAATAGATATGATTTTTTTTTGTTTCTTTATAGGCTACTACAATAAATATTCACAATGCTATGGGGGTAGAACTGTTGATTAGAGAGAAAAAAGCTCACTGAATTACCAATGCATACTCTTTTCCGTATCATTAACATTCAAAAAGTGGACACAATGTATAGTGAACTTGTATTATGTGTTAGTGAAAATTATCAGACATTCCTTTCTACACGTTTTAATGATATATGTCAGAAAAGTGTGCTCGAGGATCTAAATCGTAATGGACATTCTCTATATCTAATTTATGAGGGTATAAAAAACAATAGATGTATTGTACATTCTGACTTTGAAGTTAGGTTAGGTTAGGTTAGGTTAGGTAAGGTGGGATCTGGTTAGGTTAGGTTAGGTTAGGTTAGGTTAGGTGAAGTTGGGTTAGGCAGAAAGGCAGCGGTATGAATCAAAAGCCAGCTCCTGTCAGTTTTGCCTCACAAGGTTGAGTGTACCCCATTCCAACCCTCAGCCTAGAATTAAATTTCTTGACAGAGCCAGGACTCGAACCCGAGCCTCCACAGTAACAGCCAAGAATGCTAGCCACTACACCAAAAAGTGGACAATATAAGGCTGGTCTTGATTGTACATAATCAATGCAAGATTACCTAATAATAATAATAATAAATAATAATAATAAATATTCCATTTAGCAACTGCATAGCCGACCTCTCCCTGCATTATTTTACATGCCAACATCGTATGACATGCGTGTCTTAATTTTTGCCGCCTTTCAGAAATCACTTACCACGACCAAGAGCGAACCTGCAAGCTTGGGGTTGGTAGTCCGACACGATAACCACTCACTCACCGTGGCAAGCTATCAATCAATAAACCTAATAAAATTATTAATAATAATAATTATAATAACAATAATAATAATAATAAATATTCCATTTAGCGACTACACGGTCGAATTCCCCCTGTGACATTATTCACGGTCTCAGGACATTGCGGCCATCTTGCGCATTAGCCCCTGCCCCAGCTCTGACTGACCCCTCCATAAGAATAACATAGAGTGATTGCGCGCGGCGGCCATCTTGCGCATTAGCCACTGCCCCAGAACCGGCCTTTATATCCTACTTACACATCATGACATTGCAAATACATTAGCAGAAAACTTTGCAAAAATTTCAAGTGATTCCAATTATGAACAAGAATTTCTATCCTCTCGTGATGATTGTCTTGATCTACGATCGGACATCTATTTAAATACTGACCAACGCTACAACGATAAACTCAATATTACTGAAGTACTACTTGAAATCAAAAGCTGCCGAAGAACAAGCCCAGGTTCAGATGATATTATATATGACTTCTTGAAAGAACTTCCTCCTGAAGGCATAGTATACCTCACTGAAATATTTAATTTCATTTGGTCTCAGAAAGTCTTTCCAGCTGCTTGGAGAAAAGCTATAGTAATTCCAATACCCAAGCCCGGATGTGATCACATGTTACCAGACAACTCTCGACCAATAGCTCTAACTTGCACTATGTGCAAGATAATGGAAAAAGTAATAAATAAAAGACTAAAATGGGTTCTAGAACAGCAGAAGTTCTTCACCGCAGAACAGTGTGGCTTCCGACAGTTCCACTCAACAGCTGACACCTTAGTAGTTTTAGAGTCTGAAATCCTGGATGCCTTTCAAAACGGTCAACACCTCCTTGCAGTCTGCCTAGATATTCATAAAGCGTATGATATGGTGTGGAAAACTCACGTTATCAAAACTCTACTGCAACATAATATTAAGGGAAATATGATCAGTTTTATCTATAACTTCCTTCAACACCGACGCATTCAAGTTCGAGCCAACGGTGTCCTATCCCAAGAAGTCAATTTAGAAAATGGTGTCCCACAGGGCTCAGTTCTGAGTGTAACACTATTCTTAGTAGCTATAAATAGCATCAATTCATGTATTAACCCTCCGGTAAAGGCCTGTCTCTTTGATGATGACATGACTATTTTCTGCAGAGGTCGCAACCTGTCAACCACCCAAGAAATCATGCAAAGCTCTCTTGAAGATGTTGCCAAATGGGGAAATCACACAGGCTTCACATTTTCTTCAACCAAGACCAAATGCATTTTATTTTTCAAACAAAAGAAAGGAAATAACTGTCCAGAACTGTATCTCAAGGGGAATAAAATTGAAGTAGTAACTGAAATAAGAATACTAGGATTGACATTTGACAGAAAATTAACATGGAACTCCCATCTAAAAGGAGTGAAAAAAAGATTGCCTACATCGTGTTAATGTGCTCAAAGCATTGACGGCTAATAACTGGGGAGCAGGTCTTCATGTATTAATGTGCACCTACAAATCCATAATTCGCACCAAGTTGGATTATGGTTCTTTCATATATAACTCAGCCACAGCATCCTCACTGATAATCCTTGACCCGATCCAAAACACATCTCTCAGGATTGTCTTGGGAGCATTCAAAACTAGCCCGATTTCCAGTTTATCAATGGAAGCTAATGAACCCCCGATCAGGACTCGCAGAAAACAACTGACTATCAACTACGCAGTAAAGATAGCAGCTTCTCCGCACTCCAGAGCACATGCTTATATTTTTCCACGCAATTCGCCTCAACGCTATCCCCTGCAACAAAAGAGACATATACCCTTCCACATTAGGCTCTCACAATACTTACATGAAATTAATTCTACAGTTCCTCCGATTGCACCAAGAACTAAAAGAGACACCACATTCCCTCCATGGAAAGAAGAACCACCACCTATAATATTAGATTTAAGTGGATTAAATAAAGAAACTACCGACAGTATCGTATTTAAAAGAATGCTATCTGAGAAGTGCGCAAGATTGCCCCGACACACTCCTATATATACTGATGGCTCAACGGTAGTGGCTGTGCTGTTGTCTATCCTGATCACACGATAATGTATGCTCTACCAGCTACATGCTCCATATTCACATGTGAACTGTATGCCATCTTACAAGCTATGGAATACATAAAGAGTTCCCCCGAAAAGGATTTTTCTTTAATCTTCTGTGACTCTTTATCAACAGTAAAACTTATTCAAAATACATCATCCACAAACACATTAGTTCAAGACATACTGCAGACCTACAATACTGTGAAAAATAAGGGACAGCAAGTTACCATAATATGGATTCCCTCACATAAAGGAATAAAGGGCAATGAACAAGCTGACATAGCAGCTAAAGAAGTAACTCGTCTACCTCTACACGATCCAAACGTTCTAACTCCCCACTTAGATGTTGCCTCTTTTCTTACGACAAAGATCCGGAAAGAATGGTTAACCGAATGGACACGCACACAACCCACAAGGCATCATGATGTCAGACGAGGATCTACAGATAAATTTGATGTTTCATTCCTTCAGCGTCGAGAACAAGTGCTCATTACTAGAATACGTATAGGCCACAGCAAACTGACTCATGTACATCTCTTCTCTAAGAAACCTCCACCAGTATGTGACACCTGTCAAAAAAGAAAAACTGTTGACCACATTATACTCGAATGTCACCTATACGATCAACAAAGACTTTTGTGCAAAATCAATCAAAACAATAGTGTAAGTGACATCTTGAATGAGAATACTCAGTGTACTGGAATGCAGCCGAAATAAATCAGAAACCTCTATGGAGATCAAATTGACAGGTGAAAAGCTGAAGGAAGTAGGAGACTTCTGTTACTTAGGAAGCAGAATAACCAGTGATGGACGAAGCAAAGAGGATATAAAAAGTAGGTTGGCTCAGGCAAAGAAAGCATTTCTACAAAAAAGGAATCTGTTGACATCGAATATAGATTTAGGTATTAGGAAGTCATTTTTGAAAGCCTTTGTCTGGAGCGTGGCGCTCTATGGAAGTGAAACTTGGACTATTGGTGCAGCAGAAAAGATGAGAATTGAAGCATTTGAAATGTGGTGTTACAGGAGAATGATGAAGATCAGATGGGTAGATAGGGTGACAAACGAAGAGGTATTAAGACGAGTTGGAGAGGAGAGATGTTTCTGGCGACTGCTAATGAAGAGAAGAGATAGGTTGGTAGGACACATACTAAGACACCCAGGAATAGCAAGCTTAGTTATGGAAGGAAGGGTCGAGGACAAGAACTGTAGGGGTAGACGAAGGTTAGAATATGTTAAACAGATTGCCTCAGATGTAGGGTGTGGTAGCTATGTAGAGATGAAACGATTAGCTCAGGACAGGGAGGCATGGAGGGCTGCATCAAACCAGTCAAAAGACTGAAGACTCAAACAACAACAACAAAAACATTATCAAATTTTTTAGGCAAACGAATCTATTCAGCAAAATCTAATCTTTATCTGATCAAGATATGTTGTTATTTTATAGTTTTTTTTCATAAATGTATCTCTATTGAAGTGGATAATTAACATGTAATTTTAAATGTAATTATATATTTGTTTTGATGATAAGAAAAGATAAAAATAGTTCTTGAGGTGTACAAAAGTATGAAACCATTATCATGGGAAAGTATCGAGCCAAAGAAGCTCGTAGTTATATGGAACTTTAAGATAGGTACTTTATGGAAGTGAAAATAATCATGAATTGTTGGTTTTAAAGAAAACCATGTGTTTAAAGAGAATATTTGTTTTATTTTTATGCTATTCCTTGTTCACTTTGGACAAGTAGAATGATATTGGTCAGTAGTTTATTTGTTTTATTGTTTGTAGCGCCATAATTTTGATTAATTAAATGTGTTAAAGTAGGAGTTGATTTTGTTGTTATTTTTGCAAGTGTATCCTCTATTTAATCCAAAATATGTAAGTCACAGAGTGGGAGAACTTACCGCAGCCCCGAAAATCCCGAATTGAGCAATGCTGGCATACTGTGATTTGCATATTTCTTGCTAAAAGGGCACAGCAGATATAAAGCCAATTAAGATTGTGGATCAATGTAATGTTATTAAACATACCGAAGGAAATTTATTAATGTCATATTTAATGATTATTGAAGTTTTGGTATACGATCATAAGGAGTAATATTTGATGATTGTCATAGTACTACCATAACGAATAGAATATAAAGTGTGATCTCTTCTCCCTCAACAGCGTGTAATGAATACGGATCGGGTTGGCACTCGCCGCTACGCAGCGCTACAGTCGACTTGAGATTGTGGATTTCCACATATGTTTATGTGTTTATGTGCTATATATTAAGTATTTAATCGGTCGGAGTGTTTTGGTGGTGTTCTGAGCAAACGTTTGTTGATATACAAGTGCTTACACTATTACTTCATAGTATTAATACCTGAAATGCTATTGTAGGAAGCATTAACTGAAATGGAATTTAATTTCTTGTCGTGTGTTGACGTTATCTTCGTGTGCTAATTTTATTGTTATTTAAGGTAAGTAAACAGCAGTTTAGCCCTTACATTTTCATGAGTGCTTAATGTGCGTAGTGAAGATGCCTTGCTCTTTTGTATCAGGATGCAGATCTAGCTATGGGGCCTATAAAGAGGTCAGACGGTTTTTCAAACCTCCTAAAGATAAGAAACGTTTTATCAAGTGCAAAGGGGCCATACCAGGGAAGGATAGGGCACTTACTGAAAAGTCCTACATCTGTGATGCTCACTCTTCAGAAGATTTAATTGTTAAATTTGATAAATTTGTGATAGAAGGGATGGATGTATTACTTCTCCCAAGAACCAACTGGCGATTGAAAGACTATTCTGTTCCACATATATTTCCTAATTTGCCTAAGTATTTGTCCAGTATGGTGTAAATAAAAATGCTCTTGATGCCATTAAAAACTACTTCTGTGAAGAAAGGGATGAGAATAAATAGACAATGAGTTAAAAAACATATAGGCCTATGTACCGTAATGCTGAAGGAGGCGTGATCAGTTTTAGACAATAGCCTACTCTATGAAGGGGTCATGACTATGCCTTCAATGTCTGTTTAATGTTAAGTTCTTCTGAAATGATGGTAGTTTACCGATTTTGGTGTTTGTGGAGTGAAATTTATTATTGCATTTTATAGGTGTTCTATTAGACTGTGGTGTGTGAGTGTGTCTGGTAGCAGTTGCATTGTTTATTAGTTATAGTTCATTGTTTCAGTAGACTGTGATGTGTGAGGGTGCATGTGAGTGTGCCTGTTGACAGACTGTTTTAGTGGTAGTATTTGTTGTTGGTGGAACTTAAGTTTTTTGTTAGTAGAGTTTTGGTATTTAATTGTTAGTACGGTAGAAGGTTAGTATTTTTGTTAGTAGAATTGCTCTTTACTTATTCTGAAAGGGAGTAGCAGCCTTTCAGAATAAATCAATTCTTTACTAGTCTTATAGACGGTTAAGATATTGATAATATAAGCCAATAATGGCTACACTGCGTCCTGCTGCACGGCTGAAAGCAACGGGAAACTACAGCCGTATGCTATTCCCGAGGATATGCACCTCTCTATGCATAATTACATGTGATGATGGCCTCCTCCCTTGTAAAATTTCAATCCGGAGGTAAACTAGTCCCCCGTTCGGATCTCCGGGTGGGGACTACTCGAGAGGGGGTTAACATCACAGAAGTGACAAAGAGGAAATCTGACATCCTACGGATCGGAGCGTGGAATGTTAGAAGTCTGCTAGGAAGTGGAAGGTTAGAAAACTTAGAAAGGGAAATGGATAGGTTGAGGTTGGATTTGGTTGGGATTAGTGAAATGCGCTGGCAGGAAGAACAGGACTTTTGGTCAGGAGACTATAGGGTCATTAGCACTAAATCAAACAATGGCCAATCAGGGGTTGGCCTCATATTGAGTAGGAAACTTGGACAGCGGGTGGAATATTATGAGCAATATAGTGAACGGATTATTGTAGCAAAAATCAATACAAAACCTACCTGCACTACAGTGGTACAAGTCTATATGCCTACCAGTCAAGCTGATGATGAGGATGTTGAAAAGGTCTACGAAGAAATAGACGAAATTCTGAGGTATATCAAGGGTGATGAAAATGTTATAGTAATGGGAGATTGGAATGCTGTGGTAGGAAAAGGGAGAGAAGGGAAGATAGTAGGAGATTTCGGATTAGGTGAAAGGAATGATCGAGGAAGCAGGCTGGTAGAATTCTGCACCGAGCATGAATTGGTCATAGCTAACACATTATTCAATAACCACAATAGAAGAATGTACACATGGATGAGACCAGGAGATACAGGGCGTTACCAAATCGACTTCATTATGGTCAAGCAGAGGTTTCGAAACCAGATTTTGGATTGTAAAACATATCCTGGTGCTGACATAAACTCGGATCACAATCTGGTTGTAATGAAATGCAGATTAAAGTTGAAGAAACTGAAGAAAAGTCAAAAGCCAAAAAGGTGGGCAATAGACAGACTGAAAGAGAAGGATGTAAACGAAAGATTCAAGAAGAGTATAAAGGAAGGACTAATGAAAAACCCTAAACAAACTTCAATTGCAGACGAATGGGCACTTTTGAAGAATGAAATAACAAAATCCGCAGAAGAAAACATTGGTAGGAAAAAAAGAATAGGTAGAAAACCGTGGATCACTCAGGATATACTAGAATTGATGGATGAAAGGCGGAAACACAAGAATCTAAGAGATGAAAAGGGGAAAGCAGAATACAGACGTCTGAGAAATGAGGTTAACAAGAAGTGCAAGGAAGCGAAAGAAGGATGGTTGAAAGAGAAATGTGCAGGTATAGAAAATTGTCTGAAATCAGGAAAAGTAGACACAGCTTATCGAAGGATTAAGAATACTTTTGGGGAAAAGAAGACTAAGTGCTGTAATATTAAGGACACAAATGGAAAGCCTCTAACAGATAGGGAAGAAAAGGTTGAGAGATGGAAAGCTTACATAGAGAGTTTGTATAAGGGAAAGGAGATTGAGAATCATGTAATGGAAAGGGAGGAGGAAATTGATGAGGATGCGAAAGGAGATCTAATATTGAGATCAGAATTTGATAGAGCTTTGGAAGACTTAAGCAGGAACAAAGCACCAGGCATAGATGATATACCGATTGAGTTGCTACGCTGCATAGGAGATGAGGGTCTGATCAGGTTATTTCACTTGGTGTGTAGGATTTATGAGACAGGTGAGGAACCCCCTGATTTCAAGAAGAATGTAATCATCCCTATACCAAAGAAAGTGGGAGCTGACAGATGTGAAGATTACCGTACAATCAGCTTGATTACTCATGCTTCAAAGATCCTGTCTAGAATAATTTACAAGAGGATTGAAAGCCAGATAGAAATGGAGTTGGGTGAAGACCAGTTTGGTTTCAGGAGAAATGTAGGAACAAGGGAAGCTGTACTAAGTCTTAGGCTGATTTTGGAAGGTAGAATAAGGAAAGATAAGAGAACGTTCATGGCTTTTGTAGACTTAGAAAAGGCTTTTGATAACGTTGATTGGACTAAATTGTTTGACATTTTGAAATCAATTGGAATAAAGTACAGGGATAGGAGGGTGATATACAATCTGTACAGAAACCAGACAGCAGTCATTCGAGTTGAAGGGCATGAGAGAGAAGCTGGTATTCAGAAAGGTGTAAGGCAAGGCTGCAACTTATCACCCATACTTTTCAATCTTTACATTGAACAAGCAATGAAGGAAATTAGAGAAAAATTTAAAGTGGGAGTGAAGATTCAAGGAGAAATAATTTCAACTCTGAGATTTGCTGATGACATCGTCATCTTGGCCGACAAGCCTGAAGATTTGAATGAGTTTTTGAATGGTATGGACTCCGTCTTACGGAAAGAATTCATGATGAAAATAAATAAATGTAAAACAAAAATACTGGAATGCAGCCGAAATAAATCAGAAACCTCTATGGACATCAAATTGGCAGGTGAAAAGCTGAAGGAAGTAGGAGACTTCTGTTACTTAGGAAGCAGAATAACCAGTGATGGACGAAGCAAAGAGGATATTAAAAGTAGGTTGGCTCAGGCAAAGAAAGCATTTCTACAAAAAAGGAATCTGCTGACATCGAATATAGATTTAGGTATTAGGAAGTCATTTCTGAAAGCCTTTGTCTGGAGCGTGGCGCTCTATGGAAGTGAAACTTGGACTATTGGTGCAGCAGAAAAGAGGAGAATTGAAGCATTTGAAATGTGGTGTTACAGGAGAATGATGAAGATCAGATGGGTAGATAGGGTTACAAACAAAGAGGTATTAAGACGAGTGGGAGAGGAGAGATGTTTCTGGCGACTGCTAATGAAGAGAAGAGATAGGTTGGTAAGACACTTACTAAGACACCCAGGAATAGCAAGCTTAGTTATGGAAGGAAGGGTCGAGGACAAAAACTGTAGGGGTAGACCAAGGTTAGAATATGTTAAACAGATTGCCTCCGATGTGGGGTGTCGGAGCTATGTAGAGATGAAACGATTAGCTCAGGACAGGGAGGCATGGAGAGCTGCATCAAACCAGTCAAAAGACTGAAGACTCAAACAACAACATCTCTATGTAATTAATATAGATAGTGTAGTATGTAAAATTCTGAATGTCGCGATATGACTTACTGAGTTAAAGCGACAATAAATAAATTTATTTAAAAAAATGCTGCGTGCTCTTTTGTAAATCAGAAATGAGATCTGCAATTAATATATATCTTGTACGCCTCCAGTACGCAGGCAGTTTAAAGCAGCCAGGAGGGACGCGATGAAGCTGGCAGTGGGTAGATGTAACAAGCTATAAGTTACAGTAGTGTAAGGCCAAGCCGCCAGGAGCACTGCTAGTGTTTCAGCCCTGTACTTCGAGGCTTGGCAAGAATCCTAGAAATAGTAATGATATAATATATTTTGCAATAATAAAATCTTACGGGGTAAACAAATATTAATTAAACAAGAGGTCAATTATATGAAAGCCTCTGGTTAAAGAGCCATTGAGATGGACCAAAGTTTTATTTGTCCTGTTCGTGTTGATCTTTATTTTAGAAGCAATTAGAATTACAAAACCGTATAATATAGACCCAGTCTGCTCAGAAATAGCTGCATTACAGTGGGAATGCATAAGGTGCGTTCAAAAAGTAAGGCATAATTACAGAGACCAGTACCTGTATGTTAGAAGTATTGGCCCTGGCTGTTGAGGCACTTGTCCCACTGTGACACGAGGCGGTGAATGGCTGTCTCATAAAATTCCCTGGGCTGCGATGTGAACCAGTTCCGCACGTACAGCTGGACGTCGGCGTCCGAGCTGAATCGTTGGCCCCGCAGAGCCCTTTTCAGGGGACCAAACATGGCGTAATCACAGGGAGAGAGGTCTGGACAGTATGGAGGGTGGCCGAGAACCTCCCATTTGAATTTCCGCAGGAGTGCCGCGACTGTGTTGGCCGTATGAGGTCGTGCATTGTCGTGGAGCGACCACGGCGGCTATGGCGTTCACTGTCACTCGGCGGTCCTGGGTAATGAGTGCATCAATCAGCTGGACGTTGTCATCGGTAATGCAGGGGGGTGCCCCAGACCGAGCATCATCGGCTAACGACACCCGTCCTTCCCTGAAGCGCTTGTGCCACACCTTGACCCTTGCAAGGGACATGCAGTGTTCGCCGTACACTTGAATGTCCGTTCCCCCTACTCCTTTCCCTGTCAGAAACCGAACAACACCTCTTTGCTCTTCGGTTGACGTCTCCATGTCACAATTTGCAATGCGACTGGCAGCGTTGGACGATTGATGCATGCTGCTGCTCGCTTTGTATCGTCACGTGACGTGCACGCGTGCCCTCTAGCAACGGGCTGTGACCTTCCACGCTCTGGTCGGAACCACACCTCGTTACACACGCCACGATTAGCCGATGTCGTCACCGGTTTGCGCATTCCAGCCTCCGACTCGTTACTTTTTGAACGCACCTGATATACTCTTCGTGGTGTAGTGGCTAGCACTCCCTAAGGATCGTGTTGGGAGTTGGCACAGGGCACTCTCAGCCATGTGAGGCTAAATTGAGAAGAGGTGGGTTCGATTTCCCCGCAGCCATTATTTGTACTCCAGGAAAATGCTGGGATTGCCATGGTCACCTCCTTCCTTATCCTTGCCTCAGTTACAAATTGTACTCGCTCACGAGTACAAAAGGTCTCCCGGAAGGATGTAGCAAATATCGAACGAGGGCCTGCCTTTTGTTTGACGGCTGGCTTGTAATTGCCCCAAGTTCCTGTCGCAATTGGCTCCAGCCTCCGTATTGATCGATCGCGCACCTTAAAACAGTTTGCGTCTTGTGAATAATGTGTCCGTACGTTTCACGCCAAATATCTGCATGAGGCCGCAGGACAATCTCATGACCATTTGTTTTTATTCGTATTATCCTTTTTTTATGCTTCCTGGAAGTTATTAAAATAACCTTTAATATTATGTGAGGGACCGTGCCTCCATTTTTAATTGAACAAAACAATGTCTCCAAAAATGAGTCACAATGAATTTACAAAAACACAGATAAGTTCCTAAGTTTGTCACCAGATGGCTGACTGAAGAAATGAACATTTCTACACATTCCGCCCTTCTACTTAAAAATGGCGCGTTGTGTGCCTACGTGCAGTTCATACAGTCACCCATCTGGTGACGAACGGAGGAACTTATCTGGTTGTTTGTAAGTTCATTGCCACACATTTTGGGCACATTGTTATGTTCTATTGATAACGGGCGCACGGTCCTCACACAAAATGTTTAGCGTACGACATAACCCTGATATGAATAGTGAAAGGGCACCAATAACGACATTAGGGACTCGGACTCTGTATGCCCGTAATCATCAGTTTAATGAAGAAATTGCATATGACAAAAATTTGATGAAAAATACAATTTTAGGCTTTTTAGCCTATTTTCATTTATTTATGAGATCACCTTTTGCCGTGTGTGTCCCTAATAACTTCTAAACGGCTGGAGTGATTTCAATGAAACTCGGTAAGGCCATAGCACCATTTTTTCCGACCCCGCCTCACCAATCCAATAATTAGACGGTTCTCAATATCTATTAATCTATGACAGCAATCAAACTGGAATGTTGCACTCTATGTGTATAGAGGCAATGAACACAAGTTCACCTATGGGACTTTCAATAACCTAGTGTGCACAAATCCAACATGGCGGTGGCGCGAAATATAAATATTCAAATGGACGTTTCTCGCGATTTAACCATCTGAGTGCAGTGGAACTTGGTACGGTAAATGCTGATATACATTTCAATCGACTGGCATATAATTAATTTAAATTGTTTTCATAACCAAAAGATGGCGACTGAGGGAAATTTTAAAATTTAGTTTTTATTTCTTGTGTCCTTATCATGCTATTGAAGTTTGAATAAAACACCTACAGAATAATCTTCCTGTAATAGTAAATAACTCATAGACCTACATATAAAAATCCCAACATGGCAGCCATCCAAAATATATAGGCAATTCTCAATATCTACGAATCTATCAGAGCAATCAAACTGAAAATGTGTATGTTGATAGAGACAATTAATATAAGTAGGATATATGAAAATAGGCTATTTAGTTCTTCACAGTAGTTAGTAGCATGCTGAGCTTCTATGCCCAAGATAGCGGGTTCAAACCAGGCCGAAGTCGTCGGATTTTTTAGGAGCGTTAGAAATTACTCAGTATGCCTTCCTTCGGAGGGGAAGTAAAGCCGGCGGTCCCATGTCATAGATTTATGGCATGTAAAAGAACCTTCCACTAATAACACTTGCGTGAAGCTAAATTATAGGATAGATTTGACTAACGCTCTTAGCTTCCAACGTTCGTCGCCACGAGGCGACTGCGGTGGCATGTAGTAACCTATTTCAGAACTAGTAGTCGTGGATTGTGGCGTTTGGTGGCAAAAGTAGGAACTACTTGAAAAATTCAATGTCTGCAGTCCTTACTTGAATTAAAAACAAATAACGCACACTAATACAGTCATCACAATTAACACCGGTTATCAGACAGATTCTACACACACCCAAAGTACACGGGGCTACATGACCGAGTTGTCGCAGGCCCTAAACTGAGGAACCAACCAACCAGTTCTTCACGAAACGACTCGTTTTTATTATATTGAGAAGTGCTTTCTGGTAGGGGCAGGTCATACCACCCTAACAATACTGTCCACATTGCCATTGTAAATGAACAAACGTTAGCATTCTTCCCTCCTGCATCTCTGGACTACCAACACTCAAACTACACATTCCCTACACTACGGCTTAAAATACAGTATTTTATTTATAGCTTTGAAAGTTATTTGTTTAATTCAACTTACATTTCACTCCGACATCCTGAAGAACATTAAATTTACTTTTCGTACAGCATCGTGACATTATTTAACCAAATCGCTTCTATTAAATCATATCCACCAACCTCCTGCAATGCTACAATTAGCCGATACAATTCAATCTTACGTGTTTTTATACCGAAACAAATATCGGACGACATTTCATAAGGGAAGAAATGGTCATCAGCTCATGTAAGTCGACCAAATACGAAGGTGGATCAAAAAGTTAGTTGCACTAACGCGCTGCAGCAGCGCGCTGTGTGTCGCAAACGTGGGCACAGCGGAGAAAGGGACAGACACTGCCCACACGTGTGTTAGGCAGGTCGCTGTGGTGTCTCGTCTTGTATGGTGTGAATAGCGGCCAAAAGCAATGGCGCGTCGACTGGACGTTCACTCCAAATATGAGGTGCGTGCGACAATCCGATTCCTATGGGCCAAAAGGAAGAATTGCACGGACATTCATCGTGAAATTAGTGCTGTGTATGGGGAGCGGGCCATTTTCCGGCAAGGTATCGTAAGGTGGTGTCAGCAATTCGAAGCCGGACGCACGGATATTGCGAGGGCAGGCCCGCAACGTCCAGGACCCCTGCAAACAACAGTGTGAATGCGATCATTAAACAGAACCGGCACATTAACCTGAGAGATATCGCGACGCTGCACGTGGAATTCATGCCGAAAGGAACGACGATCAACGCGGCGTCATATTGTCAAACGTTGCACCGGCTGCGTAAAGCGATTAAAGGGAAGCGCCGGGGGAAAATGAGCACCAGTGTGATTTTATTGCACGATAACGCAACACTGCAGCGTTTCAAGTGGGAGGTCTGGCAACATCCACCCTACAGTCCCGACCTAGCGCCATGTGACTTTCATCTGTTCGGTAAGCCCAAAACGGAGCTCGGTCGTCGACGTTTCCAGACCGATGAGGAGGTGAAGGCCGCTGTCTCCGTGTGGTTTCAGAACGCTGGAGGAACTTTCTATACATCCGGCATCGACAAGTTGGTTGAGCGTTCGCAGAAATGTTTGGAGTCTCTTGGAAACTATGTGGAAAAGTGACGTTACATTGTTTGTCGTTATAGGCGTGTTGCTGTTGGATAGGTGGTGTAATAAATGGCCATAACTGGCAAGTGCAACTTACTTTTTGATCTGCCCTCGTATTTCTGAACTGATGAAATGAACTATCTGAATGAATCGGTTCTTTTATCCACAAATGATATCCTCCAATAAAGAACTAGCACTAAACGCGGCAACAATATCACCCTAATTAAATTTACTGATAACACTATTCTATATATCTTAGTGTCCTGACTGACTCATCATCGCCCAGCCAAAATTATTGAAGTTAGAAACATGACATTTTGTGGATATGTTTGTTGTATGTCAAAAACGTCCACTAAGGAAGGATATTCGGATATTCAGGTTCTAATGGGGTGTTAGGGAGTTAAACCTGCATTTCATTGAATAACAATATCTCACGAGTGGTTTCATTTGGGGACGTGATACTCTGCTTATAAACTAATCATTAAAGAAAAACAATTAGTTCCGTGAAGAACTAAATAGCATATTTTCATATATCCTACTAATATTAATTGCCTTTATCAACATACAAATTGTCAGTTTGATTGCTGTAATAGATTCGTAGATATTGAGAACCGTCTAAATATTTTGGATGGTCACCATCTTGGATTTTTATATTACAGGCCTTAGATTTATGAAGATTATTGTGTATGTGTTTTATTCAAACTTCAATCGCATGATTAGGACACAGGAAATAAAAGCGGGATTTTAAAATTTCGTTCAGCCGCCATCTTGTGGTTATGAAAATAATTTAAATGAATTAAATGCCCGTCGATTAAAATATGTATAAGCATACACCGTATCAAGTTTCACTGCACTCGGATGGTTAAAACGCAAGAAACGTCCATTTGAATATTTAAATTTCGCGTCACCGCCATGTTGGATTTGTGCTCGCCAGGTTATTGAACGTCCCATATGTGAACTTATGCTTATAGCCTCTATACACTTACAAAATTTCAGTTTGATTGCTGTAGTAGATTAATAGATATTCCGGATGGTCGCCATGTTGGATTTTAATATATGTAGGCCATAGAGTTATGTACTATTACATGGTTATTATTGTGTACATTCATTGTGCGAATGTTGATTTAGATCGCATGAATAGAACACAAGAAATAAAAATTTAATTTTCGAAATTCGCACAGCCGCCATCTTGAGTTTACGTCAAAATTTGAACTAAATTAGATACCAGTGCATTAGAATGTGTATAAACATTTTCTGTACGAAGTTTTACTGCGTTTGGGTCATTAAATCGCGAGCAAAGTCTATTTAAAACTTTTAACTTCGCTTGGCTGCCATATTCGTTTTGTAGTTAAACGATTTTTGAAAGGCTCATAGATGAACTTTCAGTAGTGCCCTTTATCTCTGTACAAACTTTCATGGTGATACCGGTAATAGTTTCAGAGATATAGAATGCTGGTGAAATATTTCGCACAGGCGCCATCTTGAGGTTATGTAAACAATTGAACAAAGTTAGATGTCGGTGCATTACAATGTGTATGAACATATACCGTACCAAGTTGCATAGCGTTTGGTTGGTTAAATCGCGAGAAACGTGTATTTAAAAGTCGCAAATTCGCTTGGCCGCCATGTTCGTTTTGTAGCTACCAGGTTTTCAAAAGTGACATAGATGACCTTCTAGTAGTTCCTTTTATCACCGTTCAAAATTGCAGGGTGATATCGGTAATTGTTTAGGAGATATTGAATGCTGGTGAGATATTTCGCACAGCCGCCATGTTGGATTGGTGAGACGTAACAAAATTTGAAGGGCGCAGTCGGGGTCGCCCAGAATAGTGCTATGAACTTACCCAGTTTCATTGAAATCGCTCCAGCCGTTCAGATTTTATTAGGGGGACACACACACACGAATCACACACGCACACACAGACAGACAGACAGACACACGGACAAAAGGTGACCTCATAAGCCTATTTTCTCATAAATGAAAATAGGCTAAAAATCAGACACGTGTCCAAGGGTTTTTCGATATGGTGTATATTATGAGGTGAGGGGGGTGGGCATATAATATTCTGATTTGTGTAATTTTATGATGTGTACTTATAAGAATTTAGGTAAATGGATGTTGTGTTTTTTCAGTGTGTTAAATATATCTTACTAATTTTATATTTACGTTTGTGGTCGGAAACCGTGTTGTAATTTTGAGTCGAATTATATACATGCGATGCCATTGTTGAGTTATATTGTCTTTATTGCCTTTGCCAAATCATTATCCTTATTATTCAAAATTAAATGATAAATAAGTCATAGCATTCATGATTGAGACGTTGCTAAGTGTACTCTTTACAAATAGAATATTCGCGGGCGAAGCCGCGACGGGTAAAGCTAGAACAGTATAATATTATAACAAGTTGTAGTTCCGTGAAGAACTACAGAGCCTATTTCATATATATTATTTATGTTAATTGCCTCTATACACAAAATTTCAGTTTGATTGCTATCATAGATTAATAGATATTGAGAAACGTCTAAATATTGTGGATGGTCGCCAGGTTGGATGTTAATATATGTAGGTCATAGAGTTATGTACTATTAGATGAACATTTTTGTGTACGTTCATTATTCAAACGTTGATTTCAATCGCATGATTAGGACACAAGAAATAAAAACTTAATTTTAAAATGTCGCACAGCCGCCATCTTAAAGTTATGTATATAATTGAACTAAATTAGATGCCATTGCATTACAATGTGTATAAACATTTGCTGCACCAAATTTTATTGCATGGTTAAATCGCGAGAAAAATCTATTTAAAAGTTTCAACTTCGTTTGGCCGCCATGTTCGTTTTGACGTTAACAAGTTTTTGAAGGGTCTCATAGATGAACTTCTAGTAGTGCCCTTTATTACCGTACAAGATTTCAGGGTGATATCAGTAATAGTTTCGGAGATATAGAATGCCGGTAAAATATTTCGCACAGCCGCCATGTTGGATTGGTGAGACGTAATAAGATTTGAAGGTCACAGTCGAAGTTGGACAAAATGGTGCTATGACCTCACCGAGTTTCATTGAAATCGCTTGAGCCGTTTAGAAGTTACGTGATAGTTTTTATGTATGTGTGTGTGTCCTTTATGCGTTCATATATCATTCATCCGATTGCGATGAAACTTTGGTCAGTTGTTGTGCACGCTCCCGTTAAGTTTTGTGACTTAGTAAATCCATTTCACAGATGGTAGCGCACGAGTAGATTCAACAAATGAGTGACATCGCGCGAATTGTTTAAACAAAATCCCGTATGCGATCTTATACCATTCATCGAATTGCGATGAAACTTTGGTGAGTTGTTGTGCACGCTCCCACGAATGTTTCTGAATTAGTAAATCCATTTTATAATAGTTTAGGGGCAGTTAATGGAAAAAGGTAACAAAATATTGCGTTTCCAAAATCACTCCAAGAAACAAAATTACAACGCATGCCGGGTACAGCTTGTATGTTATATTATTTAATGTAACCTGTTTCCAACCCTCAATTTGGGAAACAAAGAGACATAATTAACATAACTCAACATCAAAGGACACGTTTAAATAAATTATTCGAAGTATATACGGACAACATTAACAGAAACCCCCTAATACAGCAAGACGAGACTACATTTTTAACGTAACATGAACCAAGAACTTTGTAAATGACAATTATCGACAAAAACCCGAAACAATATTATTCAGAAGCTAACTGGTACTACCTGGGGATCTGCTGCGAACATCTTGCGCTCTTCAGCCTTAGCACTGGTTTTCTCTACTGCCGACTATTGTGCTCCAGTGTGGCTTAATAGCCCGTATACGAAGTATATTGACCCACAATTGAATACCAGCATGCGTCTTATATCTGGCACCATCAGACCAACTCCAGTATAATGCCACCTGACTTACGAAGATCCAGTGCTCTTGTTCGAGGGTACAACAAGATCTGCAAGAATCCTCTGCTACCTGTTCTAGGCGACATACCAGCTCTTAGTCTCCAAAGATTGAAATCACGACATCCACCTCTTTGTGATGCAGCTCTGAAGACATCAACAAACTTCGATGCTTTGGAGGAATGGAAAGGCCGCTGGAATAACTCCACTGACTTGCCCCTACATAACATCTTCAGAGGTGAAAAAAAATTGCTAACGGATTCCAACTACCGCGTGCAACTTGGTCCAGACTGAACAGGATCAGGACAGGTCATGGAAGGTGCAGGGATTCCCTCTATAAGTGGAACTTTGTACCTGCTCCAGAATGTGATTGTGGAGCCCCTCGCCAGACCATTCCCCACATTTTAAGCGAGTGTCAACTACGGGATTATCCAGGTAGATTGGAAGACTTTGTATCACCAACAGCGGAGGCACTGCAGTGGGTTCAAAAGTTGGACATTCAGCTTTAATGGATAACTCTAATGCCTGACGTGAATCAATGTTTTTTTGTTATTGTGTATATATTGTATATATTATGTATATAATTTCCTTGCCATACGCTAATAATAATAATCGACAAATCCAACTCGAATTATACACTTCACAATTCACAGATTCAATAGACTTTAAACCAGGACCATATCACGACATTACATGGAAATTCAAGACAGTAATTTTTATATAGGATAATATTTACTTGATAAATTGAAAATCCAACACTAAGAAAGGTTGTTTAATGAAATACTAAACGATGAACATGTTTCGGAATATTCCATCCTCAGCGTGGAAAATATTACACCTTAAAAACTAGTTGGTAGCATGCTGAACTGTTGTGCCCAAGATAGCGGGTTCAAACCCGGCCGAAGTCGTCGAACTTTTTTTAAGAGTGTTAAAGATCCTTCAGTATGCCTTCCTTCGGAGGGGAAGTAAAGCCGGCGGTCCCATGTCATTGATTTATGGCATGTAAAAGAACATTCCACTAATTACACCTGTGTGATGCTAAATTATATAGGTTAAGAATGTAAACAACGCTCTTAGGTTCCTACGTTCGTTGCCAGGAGCCGAGTGCGGTGGCGTCTAGTAGCTAAGTTCTCAACTTGTAGTCGTTGACGGTGGCGTTTGGCGGCAAAAGTAGGAACTATTTGAAAAGTTCAAAGTCTGTAGGCCTTACTTGAATTATAAAACAGGTAAGACACACTAATACAGTCATCAGAATTGACATCGGTTATCAGACACCCAAAGTACACGGGCTACATGGCCGCGTTGTCGCAGCTCCTAAACTGAGGACCCAACCAACCAACATTGGAAGAATTTTCGATAAAAATGTAAATAAATATGATCAAAAATCAGTCGAAATGTTCAAGGTGATTCTTCACTCTGTAGATTTTCTGATCCACTGGCAACACAATGAGGGTAAAAAGTCTACAATACCAACTAACTTGCCAAGAATAGTCTATCTTGTTATGAAAACCGTCTTCCAGGAGGCGCACAGTAAAGTGCTTCTTCTGACCTCCAAATGACTTGAAAACAATCCACTTGTGAATAAGAATCATTTTCAAGAGAAACGTTAGCTTGCCACGGTGGGTGAGTGGTTATAGTGTCGGACTACCAACCCCAAGCTTGCAGGTTCGCCCCTGGCCATGGTAAGTGATTTTTGAAGGCGACAAAAATCACGACACTCATGTGATACGTTGTTGGCATGTTAAAGAACCCATTTGAATTCAGTAGGCCGTGTTCAATGGCAAAATTAATCTCGGGATTTTCCGCCAACACAAAGTTCCTCCAATCTCTACTTGAAAGCGCTGTAGTGTCAAGGAGTTTAGATATCTAATCTCCTTGACTTTGATAGCGTTCAAAGGAACGACGAAATTCGACATGCAAGCTACCCTCTGGGTGTCAATTAACAAAGCTTGCACCCGGCATCCGAGGCCATACGATATTATTATTATTATTATTATATAAGAGAAACGTTTCTCTGGAGTTTGACTCACGTATCTTTTGTGTTTGTTGTTTTGTTTTCTGCTTTTGCTTCCTTTGAACTTTGCTTTTTGCTTTGTGTTTTTTGTTTTTGGTTTTATGTTTGTTTTCTGGAAAATCAAAATAAAACAAAATAAAATAAAACAAAACAAAAAAATAAAACAAAACAATTTGAAACAAAATAAAACGAAATAAAACAAAAATAATAGAAAATAAACAAAACAAGATAAAAAATAGGCTAAAGTGTATACATGAGAGGTTTTGGGGAAGAGAGAAGAAAGGGCCGGATAAAACATGAACGCTCTGCTTACGGGGAATTAACCAATAAATAATGTTATGACATGATCCTTATTCACAAGTGGATTGAACGAGTCTTGCAATTGGACGACTCATTTGGCTTTTATGTTACGATACATGCGTTTTGGCCAACATTGTAACCGTACTTTTGTAGTAGGTTACAGAGATTGATTTTAGTTTTTAGTTTTTTGTTTTGTTTTGTTGTTATTTAGTTATTTTTATTTCTATCTGGTTGCCAGCCATGGCCACTTATTGGTAGGCCACCACAGAGAATCTTATGTGTCCAGTGCCTTGCTGGCGGGCAGCCAGTGGGTGGACCAGGTGGCTTTGACTAATTGCCGAAGGTTCCTTGATCTTAGGGCAACGTTGAAAAAGGAAGGAATGGGAATGGCTTTGAGGATATGCTCTCTGGTCTAGGATATTTACTGGTGGATAATGTGCTGTGCTATATTAGTGAGGATTTGAAATAAAATAGATGTTACATCAAGTATGAAGAAGGAGTGATTATGTCCTGTGGTATGAATGTGATGGATTGAAGAATGCTGAGGTAGAAAAATATGTTTTAAGGAAATGCAAGAAGAAAAGAAGGATCAGAGGAATAGTAAGAGTTGTGAGGCCCCTTATGAAGGTGGCTGTGGATAAGGAACAAGAGATGCAGGAAATGAAAGCTTGCTTATATGTAGGTATTAAAAGCATTGTATTTCTGATTTCTTTATATCAACTTGACCCCAGAGATTATTATGAGAATGAAGATAAGCTTATAAATTTGGAAGAAGTAGAAGAAATATGATTCAGAATTGTTTCAACATAAAGTGTATATCGTCCCTTAAGGGCCTTAACTTACAAATGATATGTGCATGCTTGGTTAATAAATTTATATTAATTTAAATTAACGCTATTTGCGAGGATATCCATTTTATTACAATGTTTAACTAGTTTTTAAGGTGTAATATTTTTCGGGCTGAGGATGGAAACATTGATATTCCCAAACATGTTTTTATGGTTAATGGGTACGCATTCTATAATATTTAAGTAAAAATAGCTTCTTTTAATACCTGAACAACATCTTTGTTAAATGATAATTGTAAGGGCGTAATTGTAATTCAAATTGATATTCTTAGAGTTTATGTGGTATTTCGTTTTCTTCCCTATGTTAAGTTAGAGGAGAGCAACCCTTGCTGAAGATGAGGATTGAGAATAACATAACACAATAGTGTTAACAGGAGTCATCAGTAATTTTAATTAACTCAGTTAATACTTAAACTTAACGCATTATGGTTAGTGTTTTTGCTTCATATAATCTCACCCTAACCAAGACTCCGGACGAAGAATATACGTTAAGTCTCCAAAAGGTCAAAACTCTCCGAGAACATAATAGAAAGATCTTCTATTAGGATGATGTATTGCGCTTCACTGGGGATTGTGGGAGATGGGCTGGTTATTGAATGTGGAGGTTGCCATGGCAACAAGTGTCCGGCCTGTTGCTCGAGCGTTAGCAACCACAGCCTTCACAATCAGTCCCCGCTGCGACAAACTAATGTTAACCTCAAATTACTTTCAAATGAAGTTTGTACTCCATTCTCATTTAATTTACACTTCTCATTAAGACGTCGCGTTTCTGAAGCGGTTGGTAGTTTCCTTGCAAACCCAAGGAGTCTTCTGCTCAGCAGTGATGGACGAAGCAAAGTGAGGAAGGCTTTACTACAGAAAACAAATCTATTTACATCAAATATAGATTTAGGGAGTAGCAACTCCTTTGTCTGGATCGTAGCGCTTTATGGAAGAGAAACTTGGCGCAGCAGAAACGTGTTGAATAGAAGCGTTTGAAATGTGGTGTTACAGGAGAATGATATATAGATAGGGTAACAAATGAAGAGTGGTAGAGAAGAGATGTTTCTGGCGACTGGTAATGACGAGAAGAGATAGGTTGGTAGGACACATACTTAAGCACCCAGGGATAATAATGATAACTAGGGGACCCATGGATGCGCATAAACCACCCGACTGGCTTTACTCGTATGCGGGCTGGACGCGACACAGCTCTGACAGGGGCTATCGCCTTGTCTATTTGTTTAAACGCACTTTACCTAAATAAATATATATGCAAGTATATTTCCGTTAAGTTTGCCACAGTGGGTGAGTGGTTATCGTGTCGGACTACTAACCCCCAAGCTTGCAGGTTCGCTCCTGGCCATGGTAAGTGATTTTTGAAAGGCGGCAAAAATTACGACGTCCACGCATGTCATACGATGTAAAATTACGACGTCCACGGATGTCATACGATGTTGGCATTTTAAAGACCCCATTTGAATTCAGTAGGTCGTGTGCATAGTGGCAAAATTAATCTCGGGAGTTTCCGCCAACACAAAGTTCCTCAGTTCTCTACTAGAAAGCGCTATAGTGTTCAAGGAGCTTAGATATCTAACCTCCTTGACTTTCATAGTGCTTCAAGGAACAACGAAATTCGACATGCAAGCTACCCTCTGGGCGTCAAATAACAAAGCTTGCACCCGGCGCTCGAGGCCATACGATATTATTATTATTATTATTATTATTATTATTATTATTATTATTATTATATTATTATTATTTCCGTTGACTTCTCAAGAAATGCAAGATTTGTAGGACTGTACTATTGGAAGATTTTGGTATAAAGCGCACCTTCTAACTCCCTCTGAACAAATGTATTATTATAAGAATAAGTTCGATGCACGACCACGAAGGCAGCTGCAACAAGTGCAGACATCGCAGAGCAGAAAAATCAGAATTCAAGTTATTATTTAAAATAACAAACTACTGTCGACCAAAGTATTATGTGCACTCAAGTTTGAAGGTTGATTGGGAAGTAACCAATAGACCTACATAAAATCCAATATCATCATCTTTTTCGTCGTTCATTTTTACGTTAGCTCATGTAGGTTTGGAATTCTTAATTTATATTTTATTATTTTTATCGCAGTTGAAACACAAAAAGTGCCCGTTTTTAAGCGTGTTTCAACCATGGGTCACATTTAAGAATTATTATCTCACAAACCCGTCATCAGATCGAATCCAAATTTTAACACAATATACATGGGAATGTTATATAACTGGTTTATTAATTTCAAAATTTTATGTGTTCAAGAACGAAAGTTCTTATCATTTGTGTAAGGTAACATTTTCTCAGCTCGGGGTCGTTGGAAACTGTAGTTCTTGGTTGCATTGAAATCTTTATACATCAAAAAGTTATGCTGCATGACTGTGAAATACGTAAATTAATTCACTTATTTTATACAGCTTGCACCGGAGCGGCTAACTGGTGAACCATGTCTTAATTCCCCGTATAAACCGATATAAAATAAGTGAATTAATTTACGTATTTCAAAATCATACAGCATACCTTTTTGATGTATAAGGATTACAACGCGACCAAGAACTACATTTTCAAACCACCCCGAGCCGAGAAGAAGTTACCTTACAAAACTGATAACAACTTTGTTTCTTGGGCACACAAAATTTTAAAATTAATAAACCAGTTATACAACATTCCAATGTATATTGTGTTAAAATTTGGATTCGATCTGATGACGGATTTGTGAGATAATAATTCTTAAATGTGACGCATGGTTGAAACACGCTTAAAAACGGGCACTTTTTGTGTTCCAACTGCGATAAACATATTAAAATATAAATTAAAAATTCCCAACCTACATGAACTAACGTAAAATAGAACGACGAAAATGATGATGATATTGGATTTTATGTAGGTCTATTGGTTACTTCACAAACAACCTTCAAACTCGAGTACGCATAATAATTTGGTCGACAGTAATGTGCTCAGGGGAACTCCTAAACATACGCAATTTGCCTGCCTGTGGAGGCCAAATGGCAGCATATCTTACAGGGGAGTCTTCTCTCCTTTCTACGATGCCACTTCAGAAGGTTGTAAACACACCTACACATGGCGTCTCATCCCTGCCAATAGATGCAGGTACACAGCGCACCTGCACGGAATACCAACCGCAGCGCTGTGACGGCGTAATATCACAACGGTACTTACCGTACTTAAAAAAACGCGTCTTGTGTGTGAGATTTGATTAACGCTCTATAAGTTCCAACGTTCGCCTCTAGGTGCATGTTGTGGTGGCATCTAGTAGCCAAGTTCACAGCTAGGTGTCGTTGACGGTAGTATTTGTTAGCAAACGTAGGAACTACTTGCAAATTGACTGTCTGCAGTCCTTACTTGAATTAAAAACAGATAACACACACTAATACAGCCATCACAATTAACACAGATTCTACACACATCCAAAGTACTCGGGGCTACATGACCGCGTTGTCGCAGCCCCTAAACTGAGGAACCAACCAACAGAAATAAGGGATTCTGTGAAAAGGCAGAAACAGAAGCGACGTCCAAGACACCATAGGGCTCGGATACCATAATACCGTCGGGATCGAAACAGTTGACAAAGGAAGGTCCGAGAGGGAAGAATTGATGCAAACCATCGCATTTGGCTCCGTGTGTTAGCCTTCCAAAGAAAAGGCGACACCTGTCTCTCTTTTGGAAAACCGCCAGAAACCCCGATGCAAAAATCTTACACCCTACCTCATTGCCAATTATTATTTACTACCAACCCACCCCGGCTCCGCCCGGGAACAGTTATGAATGCATTACGAGCTAGCTCGTAAACTGTCGCCTCAGTAATTGAATGGATGAAATTAAAACGTATAAACACTTATAGTGGGCGATGTATTGAAGATAGAGATATGCTGTCTTTGTACACACATCAAAAAAAGTTTTGCATCACCTCGGTTCCCAGATCTCCGGCATATAGACGTTGACTGTGTATATTGTATCCAAGATACAGTCCCTTTGACTGTTCATAGATGTCACTAAAACTGCTCAAAGATGTAAACAACCATGCATGAGCAGGGCCTATTAGACGGAGGGGGTACGACAGCCGATCAGTTCCAGTCATTCCACCAGGACGAAGGTACGCTGCTCATGTTGTCTGTAGTTCTACCATGCCTAGAAGGTCAATACCGCAGTTCGATCGCGTCCGCATTGTTACTTTGTGTCAAGAAGGGCTCTCAACAAGGGAAGTTTCCAGGCGTCTCAGAGTGAACCAAAGCGATGTTGTTCGGACATGGAGGAGGTACAGAGATACAGGAACTGTCGGTGACAGGCCTCGCTCAGGCCGCCCAAGGGCTACTACTGTAGTGGATGACCGCTACTTACGGATTGCCGCTCGGAGGAACCCTGACAGCAATGCCACCATGTTGAATAATGCGTTTCGTTCAGCCACAGGACGTCGTGTTTCAACTCAAACTGTGCGCAATAGGCTGCATGATGCGCAACTTCACTCCCGACGTCCATGGCGAGGTCCAGCTTTGCAACCCCGACACCATGCAGCGCGGTACAGATGGGCCCAACAACATGCTGAATGGACCCCACGGTATTGGCATCACGTTCTCTTCACCGATGAGTGTCGCATATGCCTTCAACCAGACAATCGTCGGAGACGTGTTTGGAGGCACCCTGGTCAGGCTGAACGTCTTAGACACACTGTCCAGCGAGTGCAGCAAGGTGGTGGTTCCCTGATGTTTTGGGGTGGCATTATGTGGGGCCGACGTACGCCACTGGTGGTCATGGAAGGCTCCGAAACGGCTTTACGATACCTGAATGACATCCTCCGACCCATAGTGCAACCATATCGGCAGAATATTGGAGAGGCATTTGTCTTCATGGACGACAATTCTCGACCTCATCGTGCACATCTTGTGAATGCGTTCCTTCAAGATAACGACATCGCTCGACTACAGTGGCCAGCATGTTCGCCAGACATGAACCCTATCGAACATGCCTGGGATATGTTGAAAAGGGCTGTTTATGGACGTCTTGACCCACCAACCACTCTGAGAGATTTACGCCGAATTGTCGTTGAGGAGTGGGACAATTTGGACCAACAGTGTCTTGATGAACTTGTGGATAGTATGCCACGGCGAATACAGGCATGCATCAATGCAAGAGGACGTGCTACTGGGTATTAGAGGTAGTGGTGTGTACTGCAATCTGGACCACAAATGCTGAAAGTCTAGCTGTATGATGGTACAACATGCAATGTGTGGGTCTCATGAGCAATAAAACGAGCTGAAATGTTGTTTGTGTTGATCTCTATTCCCTTTGTATTTAACGGTTCCGGAACTCTTGGAACCGAGGTGATGCAAAACGTTTTTTGATGTGTGTAGAACATTTCATGCTGAACAATTCTTACACTCATAGTATATCGATATTTTTAACTGTTTGCCCAGCGTAAGCTTAAAAAGCGCACGTCCACCAGGTTTCTTTTCGACCTTTTCTTTGAAATCGTTACCGCTAGGCTTCCTTTGATCATAAATAAATTATTCTAGACAGAAACCTTCCTCGACATATTCTTTACAGAATGGTGAAAACCGCATCAAAACTCATCCAGAGGTTTTCGAGATTACCCGTGACCTCCAGGAGTCGGGGAGTTTGTTTTATACTAAGTAGAATTAGCGTATGGCTTTTAGTGTCTGAGGACATGTTCGGCTTGCCACAGTTTGTAGCTGCGGACACCCATGGGGTGAGCTACAAGTGTGGATGAGATAAAATGGATAAGCAAGTTCAAGTAGTTCCAACTTTTGCTACCAGACGTCACTGACACCCAGCGGCGAACGCTGAAAGTTGATAGAGCGTTTCTAGCCAAAAAAAAACCTACAAATTTAGCTGCTCAATATCAATTGTAGTTAGTGGAAGGTTCTTTTACATGACATGGAACCGCCGGCTTTACTTCCCCTCCGAATGAAGGCATACTGAGGGATTTTAACGCTCTTAAAAATTCCAACGACTTCGGCTGAGTTTGAACCCGCGATCTTGGGCATGCTACCAAAGCTGCTGATGATGTAGCGAGTCTTTCAGGCTGGCAACTTAATGTTGACTTGTTGAGATTATAGGATAACAAAAGCAGAGTGGTCTAACGCTTGGTGTCCATAACTTGTTTGTCTTCATGTTCTGTTGGCGAGGTTTCCGTCTCTTTGAAGTAATTTCATTTGTAGTTGATCGTTCAATGATTACGATGTCTTCATCTTGTTGCCGACTACGAGCACTGGCGTCGACCCATACATGATCAAATCAAAATATCTACTTCCGTTTTGAGAAATTCAAAAATCTCGTTTCCACAAATTGAAGATAGCGAATAGATTGAAACAAGTCTGTAGAACAAGTTCCATTTTAAAAACAAGCTATTTTAGGATTTTTTTCTTCAAAATATCATTTATGCGAGAAGTAATTTTCAAAATATGTATTTTGAAATGTGATAGAGCATTTCAACGTTTGGCACAACGTTGTCAAAATAGCGTAACTTTACGTTTTTGTAAAACTGGACTTTGAGAGTTCTTAGTGTCGTTTGAAAACTGTTTTCAACAATAAAACAAGCAAATAAAAGTCTGGTATCGATACAATTAATGAGCGTCAGCAGGTCGATTCATTGAGAATATGCCAAGATGGAGGTCTGCTGTAATCCGAACATTATGACCTCAATAATGTTGGGTGTGGCTCTCTGAAGAAGCACGCCACAAGATCATTGCCAGCTCCGGGTTAATGCGCGATAAAACTCATCTCCTAAGTCTAACGACTCTAATGGTCGAGTATTCACCAATGTAACCTTACAAACATTGCGGTTTATAATACACACGCTGCACCCGGCATGCGTTACAATGCCAATCAAAGAAAGTGTTGGCGTTGTAATTTTGTTTCTTGAAGTGCTTTTGGAGACACAATATTGTTTTCAGTTTCCGTTAACTGTCTCTAAACTATTGTAGAATGGATGTACTGATTTAGAAACATTCGTGGGAGCGAGCACAACAACTCACCAAAGTTTCATCGCAATCGATGAATGGCATATGAAAGCATACGGGATTTTGTTTGAACGATTCGTGCGCTGTCACTCATTTGTTGAATCTACTCGTGCGCTACCTATTGTAAAGTGGATATACTAAGTTTGACACCTTTCCTGGAGTGCACACAACAATTCACCAAAGTTTCATCGCAATCGGATGAATGATATATGAACGCATAGGAGACACAGGCACACACATACAAACTATCACGTAACATTGATGTTAAATATAGAGACCAGCAACCTGCCCCGACTTCGCCCGATATCTGTAATGGTTTATCCAGGCGCACGGACGTCAGGTCTCAGACACAATTCAGAAAAGCCGAGGTGAACAGCGAAACTCCAAACTCCAAACTCTTCTCTGAAGTCTTAACTCGACACAACTCGACGGTCTGATGCTGGCCGAAGCTGGGGTGATTGCCTCACTCGCTCCGAAGCTAGTAATTTAAATTTCCACTGAATGGGGATTGTTGGAAGAAATGGAAAAACACTTATAGTGGGCGATGTATTAAATATAGAGATATGCTGTCTTTGCAGAACTTTTCATGCTGAACAATTCTTACACTCATAGTATATGGATATTTTAACGGTTTACCCAGCGTAAGCTTAAGCTTAAAAGGCGTACGGACGGCAGGTTTTTTTTTCAACTCAATTGACTGAAATCGTTACTGCTCGGCTTCCTTTGGTCATAAATACAGAACCTTCCTCGAGATATCCTTTACAGAATTGTGAAAACCGCATCAAAATCCATCCAGTGGTTCTCGAGATTACCAGTTACATCCAAGAATCGGGGACTTTGTTTTATACTACAGTATGTAAAGATTTTGTGGCTTTTCAGATTGAATCAGGGTTGTAATCACTGTTTCAACATCATCATGTTTGCAGACGCTCAAACTCTCCCGTATAATGTAACTTGAAAGTTGGTAGCTGAGGTGATACTCGTCAGTGTCCAATCGTTACATCGTTAACAATGCCCAATACAATTTCACCTCATGTACACTGCATATTATGGTACTGTTTGTTATTGTATTGAGAATTTACAACATTACGATTTGGGAGATTGATTTTAGCAGAAAATGTTTCTTCAAAGAATAAATTTGTCTTTTAGAGGTTACAATAAATCGACGCCGACTACATCAAACACCTGCTCATTTCCGCACTGGAGTGTTGGTTGGTTCCTCAGTTTAGGGGCTACGACAACGCGGTCATGTAGCCCCGTGTACTTTGGGTGTGTGTAGAATCTGTGTTAATTGTGATGGCTGTATTAGTGTGTGTTATCTGTTTTTAATTCAAGTAAGGACTGCAGATATTCGATTTTCAGGAAGTTCCAACATTTGCTATCAAACGTCACCGTCAACGACCAACTAGTTCTGAACTTTGTTACTAGGTGCCACCGCAGTCGGCTCCTGGCGATGAACGTTGGAACCTAAGAGCGTTAGTCAAATCTAACCTATAATTTAGCTTCACACAAGTGTAATTAGTGGAAGGTTCTTTATCATGGCATAAATCTATGACTTGTGACCGCCGGCTTTACTTCCCCTCCGAAGGAAGGCATACTGAGGGATTTTTAACACTCTTAACACGACGACTTGAGCCGGGTTTGAACCCGCGATGTTGGGCATAGAAGCTCAGCCCTTTTAACTACACTGGCTTTTAGAATCTTGTTGAATAGAAACCCAGAAGCTGTCTAATTCTGACTCTTGGACCTTTAAGTTTTAAAGTCTGGTTGTTTACAAGTTCCTCCTCTTCGATAAGTCGAAGTTGACAAGATCTGCAGGGTGCAAAAGGATTTCTTATCCAGTCATATTGGTTTACATTAGCTTGCCACGGTGGGTGAGTGGATAGCGTGTCGGTCTACTAACCCCAAGATTGCAGGTTCGCTCCTGGCCGTGGTAAGTGATTATTTTTTTTGAAAGGCGGCAAAAATACGATACGCATGTCATACGATGTTGGCATATCAAAGAACCCATTTGAATTCAGTAGGCGGAGTTCATAATGGCAAAATTAATCTCAGGAGTTTCCGCCAGCACAGAGTTCCTAATTTCTCTACTAGAAAGCGCTATAATTTTCAAGGAGCTTAGATATCTATTATCTAACCTCATTGACTTTCATAGTGATTCATCGAACAACGAAATTCGACATGCAAGCTACCCTCTGGGTGTCAAATTACAAAGCTTGCACCAGGCACCCGAGGCCATACGATATTATTATTATCAAGATAGTCAATAGTAATAGTAGCGGGAACACGGAGATTCTCCACATAATATCAATATTTTAAGCAGTCACGTGTTGGTACCACTGCATCGTTACAGCTTTAATATTTAGTTACTGTTTTCCATATTTTTAGCCTACTTTCGATTTTTGCAAAAAATGAAAGTAGACTTATGAGATCACTACAGGGCGAAAAAAGTGTGTCTGTGTGTGTGTGTGTGTGAGTGTGTACTCTGAATGTCTGCCCCCCCCCCCCCCCCTATCAATTCGAACACGGTGAAACCGAATTGAACGAAATTTGGTACAGAGGTAGCATTAGCAAAGGGCACCTCAGTGTCATACTTTATATCGCCGCCATCTTTACCAAAACAGAATGGCGGCCACTCAAACGTTCAAAACTTAAAATCAAATTACGGCTAAACTAATCATCCGATCTCTACCAAATTTGGTAACAACATACCTTTATATAGGACGCGTCTTTCGTCCAACATTCAAGGTCATCGACCGTACCATTTCAGGATGGCGGCCGTGTGAATTATTCAACCATTTTAATCAATGGCTTAAGGCCCACCAATTCCGATTATCGAGCCTAGGGTGGTTTAAGCTATCCTGAAGGTCGTGATCCGTTATTTATTATAATTTAATATTATAATATTATACTGTATGAGTGGCTTAAAAGAGCTGAGCTGTCTGTGTCACACGACAAGATGGCAGCTGTCCTCATGTGCCTGTCTTATATTTCAATAGTTTTAGTATGTTGTATGTGATATACCCTACTGATACAATAATATAAACTTTGTATGAAATTATCTTTAATGAAGATGTACTGCTGTGAAGAAATCGTTTATTTAAAGTCATTATTTGCCAACAGGTTGTATCTAATGTCAGTTAAGAACACCATGTTGTTAAGGATAGGATTAGCTCTGGGCTAGCGTGTTAGTCTATCACGCAGTCGACTGGGGATCGAGTACTGCTGCAGTTAAGTTTTTTTTCTTGAATTCTTTTACAAATGATGTGCACGAGCTCTTTCCACAGATACTGAATAAGATGTCATTTAGCTCAAAGGAGAGGCTAATGTATACACTCGTTTATTAGTAAAATCACAGCCCCAGCATCGCAAATAAACAGAAGACATTAGGAAAAGGAGAATAGAAGAACTAGATACACGTTGTCATTAACCACAGCCTTCTTAATGCCTCTGTACGGTGCTGTCCTCTTGTGGGTTATGTGGGTAATATTGTTCCAAACTTACCGCTGTGTAAATACCTGGCCTCCTGAAGTAATACTGGTAGTTCAACTATTAGCCACGATCGCGCTCCGATTACCTTTAAGCACTGCCAGCTGGATCGCCTCCCTCTTGGCTACTTTAAACTGTTTACTCATTCAACACTCTTAGGCCACTACCATCGTAGTACATTACGATGGCAGTGCATAGGCGTACAACATAAAGATTAATTCACTGATAGGTCGCAGCACCAACCTACTGTGATCGGCGTGGATTTTTAAAGGGGAAGATACCCAAAACGGAAGATTCTTAACTTAGCAGGCTGGCTTAATATAGAGATTAACGGACGTGAATGCATTACAATAAGTTAGTAGTTTTGTTATTCAATCATCATAAAGTATACAATATTGATTTTGACACTTACTGGCTAATTATCAATATAAAAGAAAACAAACAATACATTGTGGTAGAGGTGATTGTGTTAGGGATGAGGACAAAGAGTCATAAATATACCCATACATTTAGGAGAAAGTAGGCTATGTGTTCTTTGCTGAACATCTTGTTTAGATTTATTTTCATTTTGTTTAGGCCTATTGTGTCGAAAAAATATTAAGGCCTAAAATAGTTTCCATTCAAAGAGAACGGTTATTTAATTATTGTGTTTTATGAATATTAATCGAAATGTCATTTTAATTATGATGACTGTCATTTTAAGGGGCGGAACAGCGAGGTCATCTGCCCCTCTAATAATGTACACAATTACCCTATTCCCCAGAAGGAAATCTTGAGTACGCCACTGATTCAGATGTCGTGGTATCATTATGAATCAGGGCTACCACACGCTGCATGGTCAATAAGAGCTTGAATTATTGCGATGCACTATTGGTAATACTAACAGTCGCTAGGCTATTATTGATTAGTGACGTGCGGATGTGAGAACAGCGCTAAGAGGGACGAACAAGCAACTGCGATGATGGACAACAAAAGAAAAGCTATTGAGCCAGAGAGGACGGCCAACAGACGAGATGGGCTTTGCCGTCGTGTACCAATGGGGTAACTTCTCCGCTATATGCCATGACGGTTCAGCGGGACTCAATTGATTTGCCTTCCGTTGACATTTCATACGCATCGAACTTGAAGAATGACAAGTTAATAATATGATAAATCTTTACTCTAAAGCGTTTGTAACAGCCTATTGTGTGTTACTTAAGAATGTTATTTGAAATCACGGCTGCGCATTCAGTCGGCGAGCTTGAAATACGAAACAAAATGATTCCACATAGTTTATGTGCGCTATCTGTTAGTATACTTAGCCTGTAGCTGTTGTAACTAAACAAGGTCTCCCTTGAAAAACGTTGTATAATCCATTTCAGTAATTTTACAGTAGATGCATAAAACTAAAAAAATCACCCAAAGTCACATGTTTTATTGAATAATTCAAAATTACTGGCGAACAAAATACATTAGTAGTGTGCCATTCAAATGTTTTACAAGTATTATGTGGCTAGTGTGTGTCCAAAATAGCAAAAAAAATTACAGTCAGTCTGAAAGACTAGACGTTGTATCATTTCAAATGACGCATGCTACAAATGTTAGAAAGACTCAGGAGGGCTTCTCGCTTCGCTCGAAGCCCCAGGACTCTTTCAACAGACTCCATTACCCAGTAACTTAGGCTTCCCGCGCGGGCACCTCTTTAAGGGTCACCCTGTATTTGAGTCTAACATCTTTTACAACTCTTTAAGAGTCACCCAATATTTGAATCTGATATCTCGCAAACCTCTTTAAGGGTCACCCTGTATTTGAATTGAATCTAACATAGTGTACACCTCGTTAAATGCCACCCTGTACTTTGCTCTGACATCCTGCACACTTCTTTAGAAGTCACCCTGTATTCTTGTGTGCCATGTTGTACACCTCTTTAGGAGTCACCCTGTATTCTTGTCCGACATCTTGTGCACCTCTTTAGGAGTCACCCTGTAATCTTGTCTGACATCTTGTGCACCTCTTTAGGGGTCACCCTGTATTCTTCTCTGCCATCTTGTACACCTCTTTAAGAGTCACCTTGTATTCTTAATTGGCATCTTGTATATCTCTTTAAGAGTCACCTTGTATTCTTCTCTGCCATCTTGTACACCTCTTTAAGAGTCACCTTGTATTCTTAATTGGCATCTTGTATATCTCTTTAAGAGTCACCCTGTATTCTTCTCTGCCATCTTGTACACCTCTTTAAGAGTCACCTTGTATTCTTAATTGGCATCTTGTATATCTCTTTATGAGTCACCCTGTATTCTTATCTGGCATCTTGTACTGTATTTTGCTCTGACATCCTGCACACCTCTTTAGGAGGCACCCTGTATTCTTGTCTGACATCTTGTGCACCTCTTTAAGAGTCACCTTGTATTCTTAATTGGCATCTTGTATATCTCTTTATGAGTCACCCTGTATTCTTATCTGGCATCTTGTATATCTCTTTAGAAGTCACCCTGTATTCTTGTGTTCGCTTCGCTCAAAGCCCCAGGTTGCTCGACGCCCCACGACTCTTTCAACAGACTTCATTAACCATTAGCTTCTGCTTCCCGCGCGGCTGCATGACGTCACTTTCGTCTCCGTAACGCATAACGTTGGACATCCATACATTACTCACTTATTCGCAAGGCAAATTAACGTAGAAGTCTCTGAAATGACGTTCAAGGAATGCACACATGCTTAATAAGTCCTTTTTCTTCTATTTTTTAATCGACAAAGGCTCCTGGTACACCGGGGTAAGGCTTGAAAATGGGACCACAATACATTTTTCGTTCACCTGGCTTTTCCCACGTTGCCGCTTGGTGAGATTGTAACAGAATGATCTGCTCTCACTTGAAGCGCTGCTTAAGCCAGGATCTTCCCTCAGGTTGCACAGAAGGTGAGTCACATCAAGAAAGTCACCTTGTTTATTTGGGCATTCATTTTTGATGACTTCTTCCCACTGGAATGCTACATAAACTGTGGTTACTCAACTTGGGCAAATGCCCTGTCACACGGTAAAAAGCTGTGCCCGCTACAAAGAAACTTTTGGCTCACCTGAGTAAAATACCTCGATGCAACCAACAAGTTATCACCCATACTTTTCAATCTCTACATTGAACAAGCAATGAAGGAAATTGGAGAAAAATGTAAAGTGGGAGTGAAGATTCAAGGAAAAATAATTTCAACTCTGAGATTTGCTGATGACATCGTCATCTTGGCCGAAACGCCTGAGGATTTGAATGAGTTTTTGAATGGTATGGACTCCGTCTTACGGAATGAATACATGATGAAAATTAATAAATGTAAAACAAAAATACTGGAATGCAGCCGAAATAAATCAGAAACCTCTATGGAGATCAAATTGGCAGGTGGAAAGCTGAAGGAAGTAGGAGACTTCTGTTACATAGGAAGCAAAATAACCAGTGATGGACGAAGCAAAGAGGATATAAAAAGTAGGTTGGCCCAGGCAAGAAAAGCATTTCTACAAAAAAGGAATCTGCTGACATCGAATATAGATTTAGGTATTAGGAAGTCATTTTTGAAATCCTTTGTCTGGAGCGTGGCGCTCTATGGAAGTGAAACATGGTCTATTGGTGCAGCAGAAAAGGGGAGAATTGAAGCATTTGAAATGTGGTGTTACAGGAGAATGATGAAGATCAGATGGGTAGATAGAGTTACAAACGAAGAGGTATTAAGACGAGTGGGAAAGGAGAGATGTTTCTGGCGACTGCTAATGAAGAGAAGAGATAGGACACATACTAAGACACCCAGGAATAGCAAGCTTAGTTATGGAAGGAAGGGTTGAGGACAAGAACTGTAGGGGTAGACCAAGGTTAGAATATGTTAAACAGATTGCTTCGGATGTAGGGTGTGGTAGCTATGTAGAGATAAAACGATTAGCTCAAGACAGGGAGGCATGGGGAGCTGCATCAAACCAGTCAAAAGACTGAAGACTCAAACACACCAACCACAGCATCAACATAATCATTGTCCAGTTGTTATTCTGAGCTACACAACGATCAGACCACAGAATGAGTGTGCGCTCCTGGTATTGCGAAAGAGGTTCATAGTGCGTATGAACGTAGTTCAGCACACATGATGCAATCTCAGTTGCTCCTCTTCGAGCTATGGATTCATGCCACATATGCATCTTTGTTGATCTCACTGGATTAAAAATGGCAAAATTATATGTAATATATTGCCTCTGATAAAAATAAATATTAGAATGTGTCAACGTTGGACAGAACAATACTTGTTGAAGATCAACACATTGTCTCTTTCACTAGCAACATCAATATCGTCCTTCATTGTTGTATAAGCCTTTTCTGCTTTCCGATGGTGACGTTCGTTTTCCACACTTATTGTGTTCCATTCTTCAACACAGCTGTCCGACCTTGGAAGCCCAAAACGTACATTAAAATCTGAAGTGAAAATATCACGGTACAAATGCATCGAGACCATAGAATTGGGGTGGACATTCTGGAATAGCCTGTACATTGTAGCAACATTCAAGTATGAACTAAGGCACTTTTAGCGTTGTCTTTCCTGCCATAGTGACTCTCTTGGAAAGGGAAACTGTTGATATGATCACACACAGACTGTTTGTCTTCATCCGGAACACGATGCGGTCTGTTTTTATGGGAACTCCGGCCATCCTTTAAGTCAGTTCCCCCATTTTTAACATTTTGCTGTAAGATATGCACTTCACTTTGTGTAATCTGAAACGTATCACAAAATGTTTTTTGGCAAACCGGAAGACGCTTCGCCTTCACTGGAATGTAGTACCTGAACGAACACGATTTATGTGAAACAGCCTCTTCAACTCGACGACGTTTAGGTTCAGTTATTTACATATTTGGGGCTAGAAGTTTAGACTGCCCATTGCAATTTAAAGCATAAAAATCACTGAAGGCATCTTTATTCATGACCATGGTAATTTTTTTTGCAAACGCTGCGAAGACATGTACAAACATGGTCCAACACAGAAAGAGAAGCACACAGTCACCTACTTTGTAAACATCCTGTACCTAAAATACCCCACTGTTACATTGCCGGCTCACTCACACATATGCTGTACTAGCAGAAGTACCCATTCTTCGAACGGTCTTCGGTATTAATAACCAGACGTAATCAATTGAGCTACTGTTGCAATGGTTAGGGGCTTGGAACCTGTTTGTCGACAAAGATACCGTATATGATTAGTTGAAACATGCTCTTACCCAACGTGTACTTCCTGACGTGAAAATAAAATTGAAAACTTCGTAGACGAAACGCAATTATACACGTCACATAAAAACTGACCCTCACTATTGTGTCAAGTCCGCATCCAGAGGAAGACCCCTTTAGTAAATTATAAAGGCTTGTGGTGCATGAAAATTCAGGTTGTTTAGCCTCCAATCGCCCAAATTCCTAAAAGCAAAAAAAATAAAATAAAAAATAAATTATTTCAATAAAGGAATTTTTGAAAATAATGTTACTGTTTGAAGATATAATAGACCTTCTGTACGACATATCACACGTTTAAGTCTTGTGAAAACATCTAGGGTACCCCTTGACCCCCTTAAGCGCATTGATGAAGTTTACAGTTTTTGTTGGTTCCGTGATAACCTTATAGCCATTTGCAAGCTTTCACAGAAATTTAATAAATGGAGTGGCATTACTTCTTGCAGAAATAGAATGAAAGTTGGATGTAACTTTTTGAGACACTGTTGTCATGGTTACTGGCTTGCATTCATACATTAGTTTATTAAATGAAATTAGTTTTCTGGGAATATCTCGGAAACTCTTGGTTTTAGACCCTTAAAATGTATTTTTCGGGGACCCGTTACGGCTGTTTAAGGGCCCCGAGATTTTTTTTTTCTGACACCAAGGGGCTGAAAATAAGCTTTGTCACGTCGTGGTAGGCCGTAGTATAATAATAATAATAATAATAATAATAATATAACATTATAGGGATAGGGATATAATAGACCTTCCGTACCACACCAGAACGTGTAAATCGCGTGAAAAAAATCTAGAGTACCCCTTGACCCCCTTAAGCGCATTGTATGTATTGATGAATTTTACAGCTTAATTTAGTTCCGTTATAACCTTATAGCCGTTTGCAAACTATCTCAGTACGTAATAAATGACTGCGGTGGCGTCTAGTAGCTAAGTTCTGAACTTGGCCTAGTAGTCGTTGACGGTGGGGCTTGGCGGCAAAAGTAGGAACTATTTGAAAAATTCTAAGTTGCAGTAGGGCCTACTTAATTTAAAAAACAGATAACACACACTAATACAGTCATCACAATTAACACCGGTTATCAGACAGTTTCTACACACACCCAAAGTACACGGGGCTACATGACCGCGTTGTCGCAGCCCCTAAACTTAAGAACCAACCAACGCAATACATGGAATTGTATTGCGTCTTACAGCAAAAGATGGACCTGTGAGTTTCTGTTGCCATGGTTACCGACTTACTTTCTTTCATTATTGCATTAAATGAAATTGATTTTCTGGGAATATCTCAAAAACTGTTGGTCTTAGGGCCTTAAAATGTGGTTTTTGGGGGCCCTTGGCCCCCGAGTTTTGCTTCTCACATTGAGGGGCTGAAAATGAGTTTTGTCTCGCCCTTCTACGCCTATTTCAGCAAGTATTTTAAGGGGGTAGGCCCCCTTTTATGAGAGTTACAGAGAAGAGTTACATCAATGATTAGTGTGAGACAGACAGACAAAAAAAATATTTTCGCGCGAATCCGTCATAAAACAGTCTGAAACGCGTAAATAACGCAAATTTCCGTAGAAATTCATAAAAAATAGACAAACTTTCATTCTTATATATAGAGAGATTCTTATATAGAGAGAGATTGTACTATTATAACGTAAAGGTTTGGTTTGCACAATACGCATGAAATACTACTTTCAAAGCAACATGCCTAACTTAACCTACAATATATGTGATATACAACCACCTTACTTGGAGGACATTTACCAGGTTCTACCGCACCTTTCCTTGTTTCATACTCTTTACCACTTCCCCCTTTTACATTTACGCACATTATCCTTCCACTTGGTCATATCAATGGGCCCTTATTCACTCGTAATAACTGCGCAACAGATGGTAAACACAATTCCCCCTCCGCCATCTTGACAGGATGTTCAACGTTTTTCCACGGAGCTCGTATTTCAAAGCTGTAGCAGTAGCAACTCATTTATTCCTTGATCATTCGAGGCATTGGATATCCAACGTAATTCCACCGAAAACTCACTTTCCTTGAAATTGGATTGTCCAACGTTTTTCGGGGGACCCCTTCTATTGCTCGGGTGGACACACTTAGTATGCGCAATCATCGGCAGAATGATCGGAACAGTTAGAGCCATATAAATATAAATTATGATCTTTCTTTTAGATATTAACTAGCTGAAGTACCCGTGCTTCGTACGCGTCATAAATAAATTAAAATGTGATGGTGACAGTTAAAACAGGGGATAGGCAAGGTGCTGCGCAGAGGGATATTAAGGATGGAACGTTTTGTCCAACTACACCGCTCGGCGTTGACCGTGTTTTATAGCACAAATTTAGGTTTTACGCGCTAACGGTTTGAGATACCTTTCGGTTAGAAAATGTAATTTTAAACCTCGTATATGCCATCAAAAGTTTGCTATTTCTTAGCGTTCTCTTTTTATTTTAAATGGAAATATGAAAGTTTGAAACCAAAGGGTGTAGTGACGTCACTAAAATGGTCGCCATCTTTAAATAGTGCAAAGTATTGAAATCAAAAGCAACCTATAGGTTAACCAGGTAAATCAGCTACTAACATGTAAAATTCATGTAACTCGGACCAGTGGTACTTGCGTGATTGAGTAATACACAGACACACACCATCTCATTTTTAGCCTCGCTTCGCTCGCGTCATAGTCGTGTCATATTGTTATTCAATGAAATGCAGGTTAAACCCCGTTAACACCCCTTTAGAACCTGAATATCCAAAAATCCCTCCTTAGTGGACGTTTTCGACAAACAAACATACCCCCAAAATATCATTCTTCTAACTTTAATAGTTTTGGTTGGTCGATGAGAGTGAACATCCAAAAATCCTTCCTTAGTGGAAGTTTTTCTTCCAGAATTTCACCCCTCCCCATACGCCCCTTAAATTTCATTTATGAAAAAAAAGGTCGAACATCTAATTATTTTATTTATTTATTTATTTAATTATTTATTTATTTTTAAGCTGATTGATTTCCTCCGAGTTTCAAACTCCTCGCCTATGTCGTTTAAGAGATACACGCTCCGTTAGGAATCTTTCAACCCCCACTTTTCATCCCTTTCACGTCATAATATACACTACATCGAAAAACCATTAGACATGTGTCAGCTTATTTTTAATGATTAGTAGGGTCTATATATGCCAAGTATCACATCCCCAAATGAAACCACTCGTGAGATATTGTTATTCAATGAAATGCACGTTTACCCCCTTAACACCTCTTTAGAACCTGAATATCCAAAACTCTTTCCATAGTGGACGTTCTCGACATACAACGAACATATCCCCAAAATTTCATGTCTCTAACTTCAATAATTTTGGCTGGGCGATGATGATTGAGTGAGTTAGTCAGGACATTTTCTTTCATTTATTTTTGATATTTTTACCACTCCCCATGAACCCCTTAAATTGGATTTATGAAACAAACGGTCGAACACCTATTTACTTATTTAAAGCTGTTTTCCCCCTGAGTTTGATGAGTGAGTAAGTGAGTCAATCAGTTAGGACACTTTCTTTCCTGTTTTTTTTTTCTCCAGAATTTCACCCCTCTCCAAGGGCCCCTTAAATTGGATTTATGAAAAAACGGTCGAACACCTATTTACTTGTATTTTAAGCTGTTTTATCCCGCCGAATTTCAAACTTCTCGCCTATGTCGTTTCAGAGATACACGCTCCGTTAAGAATCCCTCAACCCCCAATTTTCAACCCTTTCACCTCATAATATACACCACATCGATAAACCCTTAGACATATGTCTGATTATTTTTAATGATTAGTTTATATACCGAATATCACATCCCCAAAGAAACAACTCATGAGATATCGTTATTCAATGAAATGCACGTTTAACCCCTTAACACCTCTTTAAAACCCGAATAAACAAAAATCATTCCTTAGTTGATGTTTTCGACATACAGCGAACATATTCCCAAAATTTCATGTTTCCAACTTTAATAGTTTTCGCTGGGCGTGATGAGTGAGTGAGTCAGACAGGACATTTTCTTTCAATTATTTTTACCAGAATTTCACCCCTCCCCACGGGCCCCTTAAATTGGCTTGATGAAAAAAAGCTTGAACACCTATTAACTTGTTTTTAAGCTGTCTTTTTCCACTGAGTTTGATGAGTGAGTGAGTTAGTCAGTCAGTTAGGACACTTTCTCTCCAGAATTTCACCCCACCCCATTGGCCCCTTAAATAAATTTATGAAAAAACGGTCGAACACCGATTATTTACTTTTTAAGCTGATTTCTTTTTTCGCTGAGTTTCAAATTTCTCGCCTATGTCGTTTAAGAGATAGGCCTACACGCTCCGTTAGGAATCCTTCAACCCCTACTTTTCACCCCTTTCACATCATAATAATACACCACATCGAAAAACCCTTAGAAACATGTCTGCTTATTTTTAATGATTAGTTTATATGCCGAGTATCACATCCACAAATGAAACCACTCGTGAGATATTGTTATTCAATGAAATGCAGGTTTAACCCCCTTAAGACCCCTTTAGAACCTGAATATCCAAAAATCCTCCCTTAGTGTATGGTTTTGACATACAACGAACATATCCCCGAAAGACCATGTTTCCAACTACATTATTTTTGGCTGGGCGATGATGAGTGAGTGAATGAGTCAAGACATTTTCTTTCAATTTTTTCTTTTTCAGAATTTCACCCCTCCCGATGAACCCCTTCAATTTGATTGATAAAAAACTGTCGAAAAGCTATTTACTTACTTTAAAGCAGTTTTTTTCCCATAAGTTTGATGAGTGAGTCAGTCAGTCAATCAGTAAGGACACTTTCTTTCCTACCCCCCCCCCCTCAGAATTTCACCCCTCCCCATGGGCCCCTTAAATTGGATTTATGAAAAAACGGTCAAACACATATTTACTTATTTTTATGCTGATTTTTTTCCGCTGAGTTTCAAACTCCTCACCTATGTCGTTTAAGAGATACACGCTCCGTTAGGAATCTTTCAATCCCCACTTTTAACCCCTTTTACCTCATAATATACACCACATCGAAAAACCCTCAGACACGTGTCTTCTTATTTTTAATGATGAGTTTATATGCCGAGTATCACATCCCCCAATGAAAATGCAGGTCTACCCCCTTAACACCCCTTTAGAACCTTAATATCCAAAAATCCTCTCTTAGTGGGCATTTGCGGCCCTTGAGGAAGCTGCATACCAAATTTCATTCCAATCTGCTCGGTGGTTTCTGAGATTTCGTGATGAATGAATGAGTGAGTGAGTGTTATTTGACAAATATATACGTAGTAGATAGTGTCAAGTCTTTTATATGCTAAACTCGGTTGACAGTGCTGTGTGAGCAGTTGAGTAACTAACGGGATTTCAAGTAAAGATCCTCATTTTCTATACCGGTAGTGCAGAGCGCAAATGGCATCCAGTCGGCCGTGTCTCGTCTTGAGCTATGTTGCCATGGAAACTATCTGCCTTGCCATTCCTTCATGAGTATATTTTATGATTTGATTAGCCTGTGCTGGAGTGCAAAAGGGCCGAAATCAGAAGAATGAGAAAGACTATCGAAAATTCATGTAGCCAGCGGTTCCTTCTGGGTCCTAAACTATGTGTATGCAAAATTTGGTTGAGATTGGTGGAACGGTGTAGATTTGTATACGGAACAGATCCACCCACCCACATACATACATACAAACTTTCACTTTTATATATAAGATGAAGCGTTTAGTGGCAAACAAAACACAATCACTATGCGCGAAGATTTCATCAGAGCCCTTTCCTGTTCTCACAGCAAGGAGTAAGCAATTATTATTTATTTTATGTATTTATCGTATGGCTTTTAGTGCCGGGAGTGTCCGAGGAAATGCTCGGCTCGCCTGAGGCTGTAGCTGCTTCAATGCGGACACCCATGGAGTGAGCTACAAGTTACGTTCAATTTCAAGTAGTTCCAACTTTTGCTATCAGATGTCACTGATATTTAGTGGTGAACATGGAACTAAGATAGAGCGTTTCAACCGAATCTAACCTGCAAATTCAGCTTCACACAAGTTTAATTGGTGGAAGGTTCTTTTACAACCTTTCCCATCTATGACATGGGGCCACCGGCTTTATTTCTCCTCCGAAGGATTTTAACGCTCTTAAAAAATCCGATGACTTCGCCTGGGTTTGAACCCGCTATCTTGGGCATACAAGCTCAGGATGCTACCGAATCTACACACGGCCAACTAGAAAGACAGTCATGACGCGTAAACCAAATCCTTTTGTGACGTAGGCAATATAGATTGTTCTGAATCAGAAAATCCAATTTACAATAGATGGAACGCGTGTCGTTTCAACAAATGATTGTTGGCGCGTGAATCTTTTCAACAAATCAACTTTGGTGAGTTGTTGTGTGCACGTCCGCGAAAGTTTCTGAATTAGGAAATCCATTTTATAATAGATGGCGCGTGAGTCGTTTCAACAAATGAGTGTTGGCGCGCTAATCGCTTCAATAAATGAACTTTGGTGAGTTGTTGTGCATTCCCGAGAAGGTTTCTGTATCATCAAATCCAAGTTAGATGGCGCGTGAGTCGTATCAACAAATGCACTTTGGTCAGCTGTTGTGCAAGCTCACGAAGGTTTCTGAATTAGTAAATCCATTTTGCAATGTGTGGCTCATAAGTAGTGTGTATTTCAAACAGTTTAGTAGCAGTTTATGAGTTTCCACATTTGCGATGACCATCAACAAAGCACGGGGGCAATCCGTACAAGTGTGTGGATAAATTGTGTAAAAGCCATGCTTTTCACATGGAGAGGTGTTTGTCTCCTGTTCACACATCGGAAAGCCTTCTGATTTAATGTACACACCTGACGGAAAAACTAAAAATATTGTGAACTTCAATAAACAACACAATTACTTTCTTTCTTTGATTGATATTGCAACGCTTGCCGAGTACAGCTTGTAGCAACTGGATAGATGAGGGTACGGACATCCCGGCCCTGACAGCAATCTTCCCGAATGGAGTGTTCACCCTCCAGGTTCCCAGTTCCAAGTAGTTCCTAGGACACAGTCATGTTGTCAGGCGAATTCCAAAGTTCAGTATAAGACAGCTATGTTTTGGGGCTGTGATTACCTTGTTGCCATAGCGTACTTAGTTGAAGCCGTTTTTAGCCTACTTTTCACATTTTGCAAAAATTAGAAAAAAGTAGACTTAAGATATCGATCCGGGCAAATGTGTGTCTGTCTGTCCATCAGTATGACTGTCTTTTTTTCTGTCTGTGTGTACCCCCTATCAACTCCTAAACGGCTGCAGCAATCGAAACCAAATTTGGTATGAGTAAAGATCTATACCTGAATATCTCAAGGCCATATTTGAAAATGATGTCAGTGCTACCAACTGCTGAAAAACCGCAATTGAAATTTGAGCCCCATGTTGGATATCTTGGAAGGTATGCATGGGAGCTATTCCAAAATTGGCACACATATAGATAATCTAATAATATTTTAGTTTAATATCCAGGAGATCATACATGACAGTGTTGCCAAAATGATTCTAAGCCTGCTGATAGGTCCAATGTTTGAATTCATATAACTTCTGCACTATCAATTGCATTTCAACCAAATTTCGTATGTACTATGTGTACATAAACAGATATGACTGAGCGAATTCTAAAGAGCCACCAGGGCTGCCAACTGTTAATAAACGCTCTCTCTATTTTTATATCCAAATACCAATATATCAGAAAGTATGCAAGCCGACAACTTTAAACTATACACACGTATAGTACGGTACCTGACATTCTACATTAATTTGGAGTAACTAATATACGTCAGTGCTGCCAACATGATTCTAAGCCTGCTGATAGGTCCAATTTTAAAATACATGTAACTTCTATTCTAACAAATGGATTTCATCCAAAATTGGCACTACAATTATTTCCACCCAACACATGCACGACATTTTTGCCAACGTGATTTTAAGTGCTCTGACTGATCCAATGTCTAACTGCATGTAACGTCCATGCTATCCATTGGACTTCAACGAAATTTTGTATTCTGTACCTTAAGAGATGGAACTAAGATTATATTCAGTCACCAGGGCTGCCAACGGTAGTGCTCTATTAGGCTACATTATGTGTCGAACTAATTAGAAATTTTGATATTACCAACTTAATTTCGTCATTATTCTAGATAGGTCCATACAGATTAATCATTGGCATGAATCTTAAATTCTAAGAAAAGTAGGCTCTTTAGTTCGTCATGGAACTTCTTGTTCTTTATTGTCTGGCTTAGTGAATAAACTGTTGAGGGTCATGTTCCATATTGCGTGCTGTGTTGCCAAATGGTGTTGTGTTCCAGCCTCCTGGCAGGTCCAAAGAGAAGCCAAGACCGCAATGCAGGCAGCGCTGTAAATAGAATTAGCCGCCTGAGTGAGTTTGATTGTAAACACTAAGTGCATTACCGCCCGGCCCGGTCACAACACACGTATCCATTCACTTACTCTTTGACTAGCAAACATCTCGCTACAAACTAAGTTATTTGCTCTTTGAAGCCAACATTGTAATTGTTGTAAATCCACCCTGCAATAACAGTAGATGTTGTGCCGATTATAAACAACTAGCAACCCAACCCGGCTTCGTCCGGGAACAGTTATGAATGCATTAATTATATTATCATGGAGATGCATGTGCAACGAATTCTTGTCAGACATAATTTAAAAATGGCGAGGTGCATGAAACACAAATCCCCCTTCCGTCCAATCTTTACTTGACTGTGTATTCTGTGGAACGAAATGTTCACAGGCGAAATAAAGAAAAGCCGAGTTACACTTCCAGGGAAACTCCAAACACAACCACTTTTCTGTGAAGTCTTGACTCAACACGACTCGGCAGTTCTGCTGGCTGTATCTGGGGTAATAGACTCTCCCGCTAACAAGGCTGTATCTGGTGTGATTGACTCGCCCCGTAAACTAGTGCTTCAGTAATTGAATGGGGATTGTTGGAAGAAGTGAACACCTTCAGTGGGCGATGTATTAAAGATAGAGATATGCTGAATAATGCTTACACTCATAGTAGTCTATATTGATATGTTTAACGGTTTGCCCAGCGTAAGTTTAAAAAGTGCACGGACGAAAAGATTTCATTTCGACTTTCTCACTGAAATAGTTACTGCTTGGCTTCCTTTGATCATAAATAAATTATTTTCTACAGAAACCTTCCTCGAGATATCCTTTACAGAATGATGAAAACCGTATCAAAATCCATCCAGTGCTTCTCGGGATTACCCGTGACATCCAAGAATCGTGGACTTTGTTTTATACTAAGTAGAGATAAGAAAAGCGCACATTCAAATGTAACTAAGATTTACAAAGTTGGCTAATGGAGATTCCTCTCTTTGAGCACTTAATGGCGTGCATATCTGACATACACATTCAAAACTGGGTTCATGAAAAGTTTTAACTCCACACTCTGTGTTTTATGATGATAGCCATGTAGAGCTAAATTTATGACCATGTATCTCAATGGTTGATTAGGTTGCTTCCATGTGTGGTCTGTCATGGCACTTGTGGTGTAGAATTCCGGCCAGATGGCTTCTCCCTTCTGTTTTCTTTCTTCTATTAACTTGTACCAGTTTGTTGTTGATGGGAGTGAAATTAAACGTAGGTCTTCCATTAGAAAGGTTTCTCGTGCTAGTTCATATACGAGCCTCGATGGGACAAATTTGGATATTCCAAGTGTACTTTTCAAAAACCGTGATTTCACTCTTACCAATGTCCTGAGGCTTTCCCAAGACAGTTCTAAGCCATAACACAATATTGGGATAATTTTGACTTCTAGAAATTTTATTGCGGTTCTTAAACTCAATTGCATGAAATTCTTGATATGAAATATTGCCTTAGTTGCTGCCACAGATCTCTCCTTAGTACGGTATGTATACGGAACGATTTAGATGTTGGTTGAAGTCATTCCTGAGTATCTCAAAGCATTGACAATTTTCAAAGGTTCATCTTCGAAAAGATTAGTGTCATTCTCTGTAGTTCTTCCACCTTTTCTGAATACCATTTGCATTGTTTTCGCCAGGTTAAAGAAACTTGATTGATAACAATGGGGCGTTGCTTGCTGTCTGGAAGTATTTGGACTCGTTCAACAAAGTTACATTTATTTCTGGTTGTATGTGAAGGGAGGAAAGTTGTCTGAATGCAATCTTCCTGTTACTATGCACCAATTGCTATGCTAAATTGTCGCTAAATCGGCATTACGGGTTTCCGATGAAAATAGGTCGAGGGATTCTACTCCATCCCATAGCTGGGAGTTCTTCCTTACTTGAGAGAGCTTCCTTGCTGTTGAGTTATGTCCAGGTACAGTATATAAAGAAGAACAGAAGTACTCTACCCCATTAAGAAAATGAAATCTCTCTGTGCCATATCGGCTCTTGGTTTATCACAGACGTTCCATATTTATGAAAACAATTCGCATCAACTCCGGACGGTTGTGGCTAGATCCTTCATGACGCCACCGTTCTACAGTAAGGAGAATCAAAATGGCGAACGAGTATAGGCCTACCTGATTATTACCCGGAGCATGACCACTAACAAAATGGCGCCAAATGACTAGGCTATCAGCTGCTAAAGGGTCTCGTCATCTCGTGCAAGATAGCTAGAATAACACATCCTTCATGACATAAATGGTGGAAGATTTGGCTCTATGGTTCCATTGGTTCACTGCAAAAGGTGTTCCACTGCTCAACCAATTATTCTGGTTAACAGTGGCGCACTCATCAAAGCTAATACGATTATTGTTCGCTCATGTATAACCTACTAATTCGGTTAAGGTATGTAGCCAGTATACGTTTGAAATGGCGTTTTTTGACCAAAAATTCAATTTGTGGTTTTTCATGTAAACTGAACCCTTATCTGTTTCAAATTAACATAATATTTTATGTCGATATTCCACCTGTAAGTACTATTTTATGGGGGCTCGTCTAAGGAGCATGGCTCCACATTATCTTACTTGCATCTTAATATCAAATAAGGTATGAAAATGACATACGGTACGATATATTAGCTAAGTACATCACTCCCAACACCGTTTTTAATATGTCTAAGTTACGAGGGCGGATCAAATATAAACGGGAATTTGAATGTACCGCCGCCGTTAGCAATAAATCTAAAGCGGGGCTTTGCCAGAATGTTGGTGGGAGTGTCTGAAGAAGGGGTTTGCGTGCACTCGCACGGCAGGGAGCTGGGCTGCTTCAGTACGATATGAGTGAGCAAGAGGTGCACGTGTCTGTTGCGCAACGCATCATTATCAGATTTCTCGCAAAAGAGGGCACCAAACCTTCCGAAATTTTGAGACGGCTCCGCGCACAGTTTGGGAAAGAAACACTTTCGCAGACTCGAGTGTATGAGTGGGCTAAAAAAAATTGGCAGGAAGAGAAACAGTGGAAAATGAAAGGAGACCGCGGACAAGCATCACTGCAGACCACATTGTTGCCATTCGTGACATTATTGAAGAAGCTCGGTGAATAAAAATTTCGTGAACAAAGGACAATTAATGCAGCCTTTTACTGTCGCCTTCTGGATGAAGCAAGAGCTGCGTATCGCAACAAGCAACGCCGGCAACCGATCCGAAACGTCATTCTTCTCCACGACAATGCAAGGCCGCATAATGTCGCTGTAACGCAGGAAAAACTTGAGGAAATTCATTGGACACCTTTGGAACACCCTCCCTACAGTCCAGATTTAACGCTTTGCAACTACCATTTGTTTGCACCACTTAAACAAGACCTAGGAGGACAGCGGTTCGATGATGATGCAAGTGTAGAAGAGTTTGTGCGCAAGTGGCTCCTTACATGTCCATCTTCTTTCTACCAGGACGGCATTAAAATCTTACCAATCCGATGGAACAAATGTGTGTCGAAGGCAGGACACTATGTAGAAAAGTGATCTCTATATGTGTATATTTTTTGATTGATGCAATAAATGTAAAATATAATTCCCGTCTATATTTGATCTCCCCTCGTAGTTTATTTCGGGTGGCTTCGGTGGCGTAGTTGGTAGCGTGCTGAGCTTCTATGCCCAAGTTCGGCGGTTCATACCCGGCCAAAGTTGTCGGATTTTTTAAGAGCGTTAAAAATCCCTCAGTATGCCTTCCTTCGGAGGGTAAGTAAAGCCGGCGGGCCCATGTCATAGATTTATGGCATGTAAAAGAATCTTCCACTAACTACACTTGTGTGAAGCCAAAATTTGTAAGTTAGAATTGATAACGCTCTATTAGGTCCAACGTTCGCCACCAGGTGCTGACTGCGATGCCATCTAGTAGCCAAGTCCGCAAGCTAGGTGTCGTGGGCGATAGCATTTGGTAACAAAAGAAGAAACTACTTGAAATTGATCGTCTTCAGATCACAGATAACACACACACTAATACAGCCATCACAATTAACACAGATTCTACACACACCCAAAGTACACGGGGCTACATGACCGCATTGCAGTCCCTAAACTAAGGAACCGACCAAGTTTATGTGGTCATATCACGAATGTGTAACCTCATTTATGTTATATAAATAATTCATGTTTTTGGGCTAATGCCATGTGAAATTAAATTAGAACCATACGTTTCGGAGAAACCTCGCCTCCTTTTTCAATGGAATCAAACAATGTGGCCAAAGAAAGTATATCAAAGAGATTACAAAAAATATAGATAAATTCCTCTGTTCGTCACCAGAGAGCAGCTGCCAGAAATTACTGTATGGACCATGGTAGAACAGAGGAATTTATCTATATTTTTTGTAATCTCATTGATATACTTTCTTTGGCCACATTGTTTGATTCCATTGAAAAGGGAGACAAGGTTCTCCGAAACGTATGGTTCTAATTTAATTTCACACGGCATTAGCCCAAAAACATGAATTATTTATATAGTAATCCGGCCCGTGAAAGCCTTAATATTCATTTATGTTATTCCCAGTATTAAAATCTATAACATTTCTAATTAACAAATTCAACATAAAAGATTGACATGGAAATAGCACTGACACATGCTGTGCTATGCCATGAACTGGTGATTCTTGGATACTTTGAAAACTTGAGCCACCTCGTTTATTTTAATCAATGATAAAATTGCATTTCCTTTCTGAAAAATAACTCGTACACTATGTTGCAGATAACTGCACGATCCTAGTTCAAAACATTGTGCGCGTTAAATAGAAGAGCTAGATGTGAACTTTGCTACTGTTTTTCTGCCAAGCACAAGCAATACACCCTCTACAGAATTGCACAAGTGGCATTTACATTTCAGGAAATATCTGTTAGTGATATATACTGTCGCTTCACACTTCCGGGTCCCCTTAAAGGAGAGGAACTTTGCAGCTTTACGTGACCGTCACACCTCGCGATCATGAGTAATGGGCCCTACTTTTCACGTGAAATCCAAACTACAGGACATGGCACTTCACTTTGAAAATGGCACATGTATTGACTTGGAGGCCAACAGATAGATCGCTGCGTCATCACAATGTTGCAGGATCAAATCCTGGCGCAGTCAGATGACATTTGAGGATGCGCACGTGTCAGTATATTTACTGGTACGTTAAAGATCCCTTTCGGGGCAAAATTGTGGCACCCCGGCGTCTCTAAAAGCCGCAGTAGTTACAAGGGACGTAAAACCAATAACATTATAATTATTATGTTTCATTTGAGAGGCTCGGTAATTAGCATCATGTGAGTTACTTCACTGTGTGTACTATTTGTCTGATAACGTCTGTTATTGTGGTGTCTGCGAAGTTGTAATCCCAGTGAGAATTGAGTAGAAAGCAGCCGTAATTTTCAGTTACGAACCATCCCAGCATTCGCCTGGAGTAGAAACGGCAAACCACGGAAAACCACTTGTAGAACGCCACTCGAGTTTTGCGTCACGAAATGCAAACTGGAATTAAATTTCTTGGCAGACTCGTGAATCTGCACCCGGACTGTGGAATATAAATAAACAGCACCTAGTTCGCGCAGGTCATTTCACACCTGAACAGCCGAGCATCGGGCCGGAAAATATATTCCCGTCACTGACGCTAAATCAATATCACACATGACGTCACTAACTTAGTCAACTTGGATAGTAGATAGTTTTAAATACCTAGGAAGTTGGGTTACACAAGAAATAAGAACAACGATTGTAATAGCACAAGAAGCCTTCAGTAAGAAAATACAGTTATTTTGTGGAGCAATGAAAGTAAGCCCAAGGAAGAGATTAGTGAAGTGTTTCCTTTGGAGTGTACCAATGTTTGGAGCGGAGACTTGGACGCTTAGGAAAGAAAAGAGGCTTTCCAAAAGTGGGTTTGGAGGAGAATGGAGGGACAAAGTGATAAATGAGGAATTATTAAAGAAAGTAGGAGAAGAAAGGATGATGCTAAAGAGGATAAGTAAGATGAATTGGATTGGACACTGCCTAAGAGGAGAGTGCATTAGAAGGGACAGTCCAAGGGAAAATCCGAAGAGGAAGAAGAAGGTTTTAGATGCTGGATTCCATCAAGATTGATAAATCGTATGAGCTGATGGAACATGCTGCTGAAGGAGGCAGATAAACTGATGATGACTCCAGCTGCGTGGCTCAGCTAGACTTTGGTTCAAAAGTCAGCGGCGCCTCGTGACAATTCTCTTGGTGGTGCCAGCAAATTCAGAATTTGCAATCAACTCGTTCAAACGTTGCAAGTACAGACAGAGCATATTTTATGCTATAAGATTCGAAATCACACTATTTAACTGCGTAATTGTACAAGACGAGCAAGTGGACACAATTTCAGCTGCCACCGCGACATCAACAGGTTGGTTGGTTGGTTCCTCAGTTTAGGGCCTGTCATGTAGCCCCGTGTACTTTGTAGAATCTGTGATGGCTGTATTAGTGTGTGTTATCTGTAGTTCAGGTAAGGACTGCAGACGATCAATTTCAAGTAGTTCCTACTTTTGCTACCAAATGACACCGTCAACGACACCTAGCAGCGAACTAGGTTACTAGATGCCACAGCAGTTGGCTCCTGAGTGTGGTAGGGTGATCTATAATCTGGCGTTATTCGAGCATACGCTGGAATTCAGAAAGTTGTAAGGCAAGGCTGCAACTTATCACCCATACTTTTCAATCTTTACATTGAACAAGCAATGAAGGAAATTGGAGAAAAACTTGAAGTGGGAGTGAAGATTCAAGGAGAAATAATTTCAACTCTGAGATTTGCCGATGACATCGTCATCTTGGCCGACAAGCCTGAGGATTTGAATGGTATGGACTCCATCTTGAGGAAAGAATTCATGATGAAAATTAATAATAATAATAATAATGTTATTGGTTTTACGTCCCTTTTAACTACACTGGCTTTTAGAGACGCCGGGGTGCCGAATTTTGCCCCGAAGGGGATCTTTAACGTGCCAGTAAATGTACTGACACGGCCCCCTCGCATTTGCGCACCCTCAAATGCCAGCTGACTGCGCCAGGTTTCGAACCTGCAACCTTGGGATCAGTAAGCGAGAACGTTACCCCTTAGCCACGCAGCCAGACAGAAAATTAATAAATATAAAACAAAAATATTGGAATGCAGCCGAAATAAATCGGAATCCCCTATTGACGTCGAATTGGCGGCTTCGGCGGCGTAGTGGGTAGCATGCTGAGCTTCTATGCCCAAGATCGCGGGTTCAAACCCGGCCGAAGTCGTCGGATTTTTTAAGAGCGTTAAAAATCCCTCAGTATGCCTTTCTTCGGAGGGGAAGTAAAGCCGGCGATCCCATGTCATAGATTTGTGGCATGAAAAAGAACCTTCCACTAATTACACCTGTCTGAAGCTAAATTATATATAGGTTAAACATTTGACTAACGTTCTTAGGTTCCTACGTCCGTCCCCAGGAGCAGACTGCGGTGGCATCTGGTGACTAAGTTCTGAACTAGTTGGTCGTTGAGGGTGGCGTTTGGTGGCAAAAGTAGGAACTACTTGGAAAAATTGAATGTATGCAGTCCTTACTTGAATTAAAACAGATAACACACACTAATACAGTCATCACAATTAACACCGGTTATCAGACAGATTCTACACACACCCAAAGTACACGGGGCTACATGACCGAGTTGTCGCAGCCAACCAACCAACCAGACGTCGAATTGGCAAGTAAAAAACTAAAGGAAGTAGGAGACTTCTGTTACTTAGGAAGCAAAATAACCAGTGATGGACGAAGCAAAGAGGATATAAAAAGTAGGTTGGCTCAGGCAAGGAAAGCATTTCTACAGAAAAGGAATCTGTTGACACCGAATATAATTTAGTTTTTAGGAAGGCATTTTTGAAAGCCTTTGTCTGGAGCGTGCCGCTCTATGGAAGTGAAACTTGGACCTTTGGAGCAGCAGAAAAGACGAGAATTGAAGCATTTGAAATGCGGTGTTACAGGAAAATGATGGATAGATAGAGTTACAAATGAAGATTGACCGAGGAGAAATGTTTGTGGCGACTGCTAATGAAGAGAAGAGATAGGTTGGTAGGACACATACTAAGACACCCAGGAAAATATGTAAGGGTCGAGGAGAAGAGCTGTAGGGGTAGACCAACGTTAGAATATGTTAAACAGATTGCCTCGGATGTAAGGTATGGTAGTTAATGACAGGGATGAATGGAGAGCTGCATCAAACCAGTCAAAAGACTCAAACAACAACAACAACATAATAATAATAATATATACGTTATTTCATGTTTCTCAGAGGAATTTAAACTTATTATTATTTTGGGATTAGGGGGTTGCTTGGCGCAGTCGGTAGAGGCGCTGAGCTACTAACTGGAAGGGAGTGGGTTCGATCCCCACCCAGGTAGTGGATTTTAGAAACAAAACTACCACTTTCAGCCTCTCAGCCTACACCAGAAATGAGTACCAGGGTAATTCCTGGGAGCAGAGACGGCCGGCACCATCGCATCTAGTACTAGGCTCTACCTTCCACTACTGCCAGGACCTGTACGGAGTTCGCTTTGCTTTGATTATTTTGGGATCTCTCCGTCAAACAATTGAGTCAAATTAAGATGCTAGTGATTGTTTTTTAAAAGGTTGGAATATGAGGTCATCTGATAACCTGTGCCATTGCGGTGTCTGTACTTGAGGCTAGGAGCCCTCTGCCTAGTCTCCCCTCAGCCAATCCTCGGTTCTACTCCACGCAACGTAAATCAAGATCCCATTCATAAAAACACAGGAAGATAACTCTGAAGCCATTGCCTTATTAACATTTAACAGTCGGTCAACATTGTATCATGGAAAACTAAAAATAACCACAGATGATTATGATGAACAATAAAGACTGGTATATTCCATGAAGCTTGTAATTTATGTAATAACTAATTTGTGAGTAGTTTATTAATAATTTCAAACTTACAAAGTGTCACAATGCCAAGATTCCATTCAATACGGGAGAAATAAGGATGCACATTTATATTTATAACTATTTTTGTTCCCAGTGATTGGAAAAAGGGAATAACTTTTCCAAAATTAAACCATTCCAGTGGCGTTACGGTAAGTACATATAATGGTTCCTTAGGCTATGTATAAAAGAACATTTCTTATCATCAGTTACCGTATTCCCTTTCTCAATCAGTGGAAGTACAAAAATATTTCCTTTCTCCGCTCAGTAGATGCACCTATAATTAAGAGAAAAAATTGGCAATTTCAGTTTATTTTACCGAAAAAGTCGAGTTATTCCCTTTTTCCAATCAGTGATTCAATTTTACAGTAGTTCAGTAATTAGTTTGGGGGAGGAAGACAGGGATCGTCATTTCTAAGTATTGCTTAGTGATTTAATATTTATCGCCCGGTATTCTTAACGGTTTACCCAGCGTAAGCTTAAAAGGCGCACGTAAAAGATTGTTTTTCAACAGAAGCCTTCCTCGAGAAATCCTTTACAGAAAGGTGAAAACCGTATCAAAATCCATCGAGTGGTTCTCGAGATTACCCGTGACATCCAAAAATCGGGAACTTTGTTTTATACCACACTTATTAAGTTTCTGGCGGGTTTATTGTATTGTATTTTTGGAGGGCAGAGACTGTCTGTTCGTGTCGCTGTAGGTTTGGATTTGGTAGTGTTTTGTAGAGCTATTTGTCTTTCTCTGATGATGCTCGCTTCTTCAATAGATTCCAGAGACACCTTTGTGAGTGCATGGTATCAACAACCTAGTGTCGTGAAACTATTGACAACAATGAGGTTTGAGATTATCTAAACTAATCTTAGCTAAAGGTGAGAAGACCCTCAAATGTTTAGTCCAGAGCAGAAACACAAACAACTCTGCACTCAGTCAAAACAATAGAATTTCAATTACTGGGACATTGGTCAAAACAGCCTGATTCTGTGTGTGTGAGTCTTCAGATGCAGCTCTCCCTTTCTCCCCATCCTGAGCTACCACACCTTACATTTGAGACAATCTGTTTAACCTTGGTCTGCCCCTACAGGTCTTATCCTCGACCCTTCCTTCCATATGTAAGTTTGCTATTCCTGGGTGTCTTAGTATGTGTCCTACCAACCTATCTCTTCTCTTCATTAGCATTCGCCATAAACATCTCTGCTCCCCCACTCGTCTTAATACCTCTTCGTTTGTAAACCTATCTACCCATCCGATCTTCATCATTCTCCTGTAACACCACATTTCAAACGCTTCAATTCTCCTCTTTTCTGTTGCACCATTAGTCCAAGTTTCACTTCCATAGAGCGCCACGCTCCAGACAAAGATTTTCAAAAATGTCTTCCTAATGCCTAAATCTATATTCGATGTCAACAGATTATTTTCTGTAGAAATGCTTTCCTTGCCTGAGCCAACCTACTTTTATATCCTCTTTGCTTCGTCCATCACAGGTTATTTTGCTTCATAAGTAACAGAAGTCTCCTACTTCCTTCAGCTTTTCACCTGCCAATTTGATGTCCATAGAGGTTTCTGATTTATTTCGGCTGCATTCCAGTATTTTTGTTTTCCATTTATTAATTTTCATCATGAATTCTTTCCGTAAGACGGAGTCCATACCATTCAAAACTCATTCAAATCCTCAGGCGTGTCGGCCAAGATGACGATGTCATCAGCAAATCTCAGAGTTGAAATTATTTCTCCTTGAATCTTCACTCCCACTTAAAACTTTTCTCCAATTTCCTTCATTGCTTGTTCAATGTAAAGAATGAAAAGTATGGGTGATAAGTTGCAGCCTTGCCTTACACCTTTCTGAATACCAGCTTTTCTCTCATGTCCTTCAGCTCGAATGACTGCTGTGCTTAAGGCTGCTTCCACACGGTCCACCTTCCTCCACACCACTCCACTGTAGGTCAAGCTCTAGCGTGGGGGCTTTCAGATGAGACACTATCTGTGGCGCCACATCCGTCCGCTCTCGTCAACCAGCAGTTGATGCCTATCAGCTGCAAGTCCCCCTCCACTTCAGACAACTCTCGGCCACATGTAGCTCACTCAGTTGTCAACTTTGTATGTGCTACGTGTTCTATTTTCACCATTTATATTGAGGTGCCGCTTCCTAGTGGTGCTGATTGGTACTTGGGAGGACTCACCAGAGCGATATGCTCTGTCTGTATATATATTTTTGTATCATTCTGTGTCTTTGTATTGTTGCTTCTTTGGGTTGTAAAGCATAAATCGGCTACAATATTACTATTTTTTACTCGCTTTTAATTTAAAAAATGTCATTTATAGATAGTGAAAAACTAATATTTGAAATTGAACAGCGTCCTTGTCTGTGGGACATTCGTTCCACAGATTATGCCAATAAAACTTTAAAAAAAGTGTGGGCTGAAATTGCCCAAGCCGTTGTTCCTAATTATATTGAAGCAAGAAGAGAGAAGTTGGTAAGTACACTTTTTTATTTGTAGCCCGAATTATTACAACATAATTATTTAATAACAATAAACTGAACACTTCAAATATTTGGGAAGTGAACTGACTGAAGATGGAAGACTAGATTTGGAAATTAGCAGAAGAATACAACTCGGGAGTGCTTTGTACCAACAGTTACGGGTACTAGTGTGGAACAAGGATATACCAATTAAGGCTAAACAAGTTATGTACAAAGCATATTATGTTCCTATAATGACATATGCAGCAAAAACTTGGACAATGACCAAGAGGGATGAGAGCAAAGTACAAGCAGCTGAGATGAGATTCCTGAGAAGTATGGTCCAGAAAACGAGGAAGGACAGAGTGAGAAATGAAGATATACGGAAAGAACTGGGAGTACAGAAACTAAATGACAAACTGGAGCAAAACAGATTGAGATGGTTTGGACATGTCAAACGTATGAATCAACTAAGGCTACCAAGACGAGCACTGGAACGACGGATGACAGGGAAGAGAGGACGAGGAAGACCAAGAATGCGTTGGATGGACTCGGTGGAGAATAGTATTAGAAAACGGAACCTGGATTGGAACACTGTGTCGGAAGGGGGATGGTGGAACGACAGAACAAAGTGGAGAGGAACCATATTTGCCCCCACCCAGTGCCAACTGGAAAAAGGGAAATGATGATGATGATGATGATGATGATGATGATGATGATGAACCTGAACACAAGCTGTTGTGTCTTGAGGTAGTACCTACCAACGATTAATCATAGAATCCTGCTAGGGCAAAGCCCCTTCCTCTTCATAATAATCTGCATAGAAGTCTCTTACGTTCTTAACAGACCTTTGATGTTGGGTATCTGAATGAACTTCCTCGTACAGCCCAGTTTCAGTTAAAGTATGTTCAAATTGGAATCCATTCCTGGCTCGGACAAAATTATGTAGAACGACACAGGCCTTCACGATGCTTGTAGCAAAGTCAATATTTACATTGAGAGGTCTGTGGAAAATACGCCATTTATTTGAAAGTATGCTAAACGAGCACTCTACGAATCTTCTTGCTCTCGAAAGTCTATAATTAAATATTTGTTTCTTGTGAGAAAGATGAGATCACGCGTATTGACGCATTATATGAGAGGACACGGAAAAGGCTTCATCTCCAACAAACACTAGTGGGAAATTAGGTTCAGCCAAATCTGGAAACGGCCGAGACGGAGGGATGTTCAGTGTGTTCCTGGCCACCGATTTCGAAAGATTGGATTGCTTGAAAATAAAAGAGTCTGGATTCTTTCCATAATTTCCTACATCAACCAATGTGAAACAATAATTAGCGTCACACACAGCCAATAGCACAACAGAAAAAATCTTATAATCATGGTATAATGATCCACTATGTGCTGGTTTTATAACTCTAATGTGCTTGCCATCTATGGCACCAATGCAATTTGGAAAATTAGCACGCACTAAGAACAGTTGAGCAATTTCTTCCCATTTTTCTGCTGTCGGAATAGGAAGCACTGTTGGCTGAAGTAGATTCCAAATTTTATCGCATGTTTCATGTATGACTTCATTCAATGTAGACACTCCAATCCTGTAAATGTAATGTAGATCTGTCAAGGAATATCCACTTGCAAGGTATCTGCAACAAAAGTTATATTGTTTTCAGAACTAGATGTACAGAAGAAGTGGAAGGGCATTAGAATCAGTTTTTCCAGAGAACTGCAAAAACTGAAAAACCCACCGACAGGAAGTGGAGCCAGTGCCACAAGGAAAACGTACATATACTTTGACCTGTTACACTTTCTTCTACCAGTCATGGCCAACAAAACGTAAGGAACTCTCAGTGTATCTACTTTTATTTATCAATAATCACCGTTGCATTATTATTTATATGTGATTATTACGCTTGATAATGGGATTCTTTTTTCGTGTCCAGCACTGTTTCCAACATTAACCAGCAAGAGGAAGTTGAAGAAACTGAAGCTGGCGAAGACGTGGATGACGACATGGACACCGAGCTAAGGGACATTATAACTGAAAACCGTGAGCACCAACCACGTCCTCCCAAGAAGTAGAAGAAGATATCACTACTCTTGATAAATTTAAACAAAACTTTGAGTCAGGGAAAGGAGGAAGTATTTGATGCAGACAGGCACTTCCTCCTTTCACTCTTGCCCGAAATGCTACAAATTGATGAAGATGTGAAATTAGAGGGCAAGATGGCTTTAATTTCCACCATTCGTCAATACAGAATTAAATAGGTCGACGTGGGTCGACATATTCTCATGCCGTTCCCTACCACTCTTATTACCAGCACCCACCCTCATCCTATTCTTCCTCCTCTTCATTTATCAATCAACCATCACTCAACGCCTCATTTCAGCCAATCCACTACAACACCTCCCCATTACTACTGTTACGAGAGCGGGGTTGCTTCATTCCCTCTCGCGTGACTCACAGCCGCCTGAGGCTACCTCTGGTCTCTGTCGGCCGGCTACTTGCGCAGAGGGAACAAAGGCATGGTCTGGAATGTTCCCGGCGTACCTGGTGATGGAACTCTCGGGAGGAGCCGTGAACTCTTCTACTCTGGAAACGTCCAATGAGTCACCACCCTCCCTATATAAAGCGGCCTTACCAGCGAGGGAGGGACCGTGTTTTTGAGCTAGTGCGTGATTTTACCTGTATGACAGTAGTGTGGCGACGAGACGTACGCAGTTACGAAACCCAAGTGAGGCTGATTCTCCGGACAGCGAAGCAGTGTGTAGTGGTGGGTGACTGGCTATCGTTAATAACTGTTGTTTGTGTACAAGGCAGAGTTTTTTGGTTGGTTCCTTAGTTTAGGGGCTGCGACAACGCGGTCATGTAGCCCCGTGTACTTTGGGTGTGTGTAGAATCTGTCTGATAACCGGTGTTAATTGTGATGACTGTATTAGTGTGTGTATCTGTTTTTTTTAATTCAAGTAGGGACTGCAACTTTGAATTTTCAAATAGTTCCTACTTTTGCCGCCAAGCGCCACCGTCAACGACTACTAGGCCTAGTTCAGAACTAGCTACTAGACACCACCCCAGTCGGCTCTTGGCAACGAACGTAGCAACCTAAGAGCGTTGTTTACATTCTTAACCTATCCAATTTAGTTTCACACAGGTGTAATTAGTGGAAAGATCTTTAACATGTCATAAATCTATGACATGGGACCGCCGGCTTTACTTCCCTCCGAAGGAAGGCATACTGAGGGATTTTTAACGCTCTTAAAAAATCCGACGGCTTCGGCCGGGTTTCAGGTATTAATAGCGAGGACAGTAGTGTGAAAGTAGGCTAAGTGTGGAAGCTATAGTGACTAGTAGTGTCTTATGAAGTGAAATTCAGTGCTTATTGTGTGGTGTATTTTCCTGGCCTGCAATAAAGCTAATATTTCGTTAAAGGAACAATTGTGTTGTGCTTTCACCAACCGTAATCCAGTCAACGAACGAGGGGCAACACGTAACACTACATACTCCTGATACATACAATAATTGTCAGCCACGAACAAACCTGTGCCCGACGTTGATACCTTCTGATGTACTAGCCCCTAATTATACACATATTTAGTAGTAAGTACCTACCAATTTCATACGTTTCTTATATATCCCTCTGTGGTAATTATTATAAGTTAGGTTACAAATGAGAAATATATAACTTTCTTCATTATTGTCACCTCTTTCCTTTTCGTTGTAGACTATTTTATGGTTCGTTTCTAATGAAATACGAGTAAATGTACCCATGAAATAAATAGCCTTTGAGCATAGATAAATAATTTATAGTACCTACTTACCTCAGAGTAACAGCTAACCTCTCTTTGGGTGGAATACATTTTCTCATGTTGGTGTCCTGACGCTGTTAGCTTGGTTCAAGGATTGATAACAATTCATCAGCAGAACTTACACTCATACGAAAATAATTGAAGAATTTTTTCGGATCACTGGTAAGTTCTTCCATGAGAAAACGGTGAGTTCCTCGCTCTATGCGATATGCATTTCATGGATGGACCCAATGGACCCTTTTCTTCTTTATCCGTAATCTTCTTCGCACCGGAGCATAAATACCAAGGCAAACGTACACATCCATGGCCGAAGTCAAACTGGAGTTATTAAAGTTGATGGAGGTGGAAAGGGAAGAAAAACGGAGTGGCTGAAAAGTGGAGTGGAGTGGCGTGGAGTGGTGTGGAGGAAGGTGGACCGTGTGAAAGCAGCCTAATGCCTTAGCAACCCGTATCCAGTGGTTACCCAACGTAAGCTTAAAAGGCGCACGGACGGTAGGTCCCTGACGCAATTCAGAAAAGCCGAGGTGAACAGCGAAACTCCAAACACACAATACTCTTCTCTGAAGTTTTAACCCGACACGACTCGACAGTTTGATGCTGACCGAAGCTCGTAAACTCGATCCGAAGCTAGTAATTTAAATTTCCACTGAATGAAGATTGTTGGAAGAAAATGTAAACTTAAAAACACTTATAGTGGGCGATGATAAAGATAGAGATATGCTCTCTTTGTAGAACTTCTCAAGCTGAACATTCTTACACTCATAGTATTGAACCCTTCAGTATTGCAGTGTTTATATGCAAGAATCTTGATCAAGGGGTCGCGCTCAGTTCATAGTGTGATGTTTACGTTCGCCAAACAACATGCTCTACTGAGGGAAGGGTCATAGGATTAAAACTATAATTAAGAAAGGAAGTGACAAGTCGTAAAATAAATATATAATTTAATGACTATTAGTGCAAAAAATGAATATAAACAACAACAATAATAATAATCCTCCCTGAATCTTCCCATGACAAAAATATCTATCAACGTTGAGGAGTCAGACAGATCTCCTCCTCATAAAAATGTGGATCCAAGCTCCACTAACTTGCATTGGGATTTTATGTACGCGTAATGACTAACTACGAGGGATGAGTACTTGGATGACTGTTCGTTTACATCGGGTAACAGCCACGATGCTTACGAACAATCATCTCGTAAATCAACGTTTACGGATATGGGACACAACACTAATAAAAACCCTTAAAAATTAATGCTGACACACAATCTAAAATCTAATATTTACAGGAATCTCCCTCGAGACCCTCCTTCAGTGCGATGACGCATCTGACAAATGAGCTGCCAACACGGCCAATTGCTCAATACACAAACAAGGAAAAGACAGCATCGCACGTGACTGCACGGGTCACTAATACGGAACATAAACATGGAATGAAACCAACAACAACAACAAAAGCCTCACCGGCTGAGATTACCTTATATGAACAAAAATGCACGTTAAGCTAACGCTTGGGAGATTATAGTGATTCGTAGGCAACTCCCATTTATTTAAACAATTTTTACCATTGATCAGTTCTTATTCTGTATTTCAAGTAACTTTACGGAGCCAACAAGCACTCCACTAATGACCTCGATGCAATCTTTTCAGCCCGCCTTGTGAAAACAGCTTCCCCCTACCACAACTCTTGTCATCGTCCAACTCCAGTGTGTAAAAATAACATGACCAACTGTCCCGTTATCTCGTAGAATCAACAGCAACAAATCTCAACCACATAAACATATGGTAAGACATTAATCGATATAGCCACATATGTCCTCGCAAGGTAACCATATGGACTCAGCACCAAGCTGACAGAAATCAGTCTACGCTGAAATTCCCGCTTGTAATGACCAATAAAATACACACACACACACACACACACACTGCTGGGAATGACATAACATTTTTCACACAGGTCGGTTGAATCAGAAGCTCACAATCTAATTAAGAAAACATTAAAACCTACGAGAGAGCTGACTGCTCTTCGCCACAACTCACATTGCTCCAACGGCAATAAACTCACTGAATCTGATCAATAATAAACATTACAAAGATTAATTTACCCTCCAATCTACTGTATGATTATATTAATTCAGTCCTACTTCTGAAACACAACATATCTCCGAGAGACGTTTCTTAACCGCATTGCGTAAACAAATGCAAACACGGTTGTCCACATAGCCACGTTAGTTAAAACAAACAAACAAGAACTTACGACTAAGAAAACTTGTGCGAGCTGTTTCCATGCAAAAGGTGTGTCAGACCAAAACTAAATACGCTACGTTAATCAACACAAGCAAGATATTTACAAACAAAATATGTCCCATATACCATAAGTTAACTTGTCAGATAATAAGAATATTATTCAGTACTCATCCTCGGCCAGTCACCACGTCAGCGAACATCTGCAGCCATCTCCCTACTTAATGCTGCTTAGCTCGTCTCAAACATCTCGATGGAGTGTTGGCAGTTCCAAACTTCTTCCAGGACAAGCGATGTCATCTCTCGTGCTGATGCAAAAAGTTATAGATTATTACACACTCGATATCTGTCTACTAAATTCACCGTTTTAGGTACTTATTTCCCCAGAACAGTCTGTTGGCGAATTGTCGATGATACTGTCCCTACAAAATAGTACTGTGACTATCTATCACACTGAATTTAACACACATTAGTATTAATAAAAATCTGTGTCCTCATGACACGCAAAGTACAAGTGCCTACGTCCTCAGACGCACAAATTGTAATCATCTTACGTCCTCAGACGCACAAAATGTAATCATTATTGTCTTGGCTCTTCACGCCACTTATAAATGAACTGGCCCTAGGTATCGATAGGGGGGGGGGGAATTATATAAAAATTTCTCAAAATAATAGTGGTACAGGAATGAAACAAATATCACTGAACTCGTAAGATTGCACAGGTCAAGAATATGCCCATTAATTCTGGAATCGATCGTAGAGATGTTGTCTAGCCGATCGCCCCGTTAATGCTAGCTATCGCGTGCCCAAGCTAGACTTGGCGCGTTCGTAAGCATTCATCTCCCATTGGTTCCACTTTTTCAATATGTTCGCGGTTTTTATCAGACCTCGGCCTCGTAGGAGTGTCCAGTAGTCTCATCAGCCACTCACGTTACTGCATTATATTTCTTCTAGGCGCGAATATTACAATGAACATGCCATAAGCGTGTCTCACCACGCGTCCCTTCTATTTTGAGGCAGCCACCACCTGTCCTTCTGACACATAGCTAGGCTCTTTCTTTTCACAATCCTAAGTATTTAGCCTTTTGTCAAACTGCTGCAGGTATGTCCCCACTGTCTCCAACAAGTGCTTGAAATTTCCTCATCTTCGTCTGGCTATTTCATGACGCTGGTGGAAATATTAATTAATTGTAGAAATAAAACATCGAATCATTTATCCATCAAAGGATAAAGGGTTCAGTATATTGATATGTTTAACGGTTTACCCAGCGTAAGCTTAAATGGCGCACGGACGGCAGATTTCTCTTCGATTCGATTCACTGAAATCGTTACTGCTCGGCTTCCTTTGATCATAAATGAATTATTTTCTACAGAAACCTTCCTCGAGATATCCTTTACAGAATGGTGAAAACTTCATCAAAATCCATCCAGAGGTTCTCGAGATTACCTGTGACATCCAAGAATCGGGGACTTCGTTTTATACTAAGTAGAGAAAATTACCACACTTACTAAGTCTCTGGCGGGTTTTCTTGTATTTTGTTTGTCTGTCTGTGGGTGTCACTGTAGGTTTGGTAGTGTTTTGTAGAGCATTTGTCTTTCTCTGATGATTCTCGCTTCTTCAATATATTCCACAGACACCCGAGTGCATGGTATCAACAACCTTGTATAGGCCTATTATCTCTCTAGTATCGTGAAACTATTGACGTAATCCAGGCGACAAGAACGAGGTTTGAGATTATGTAAACTAATCATAGCAAAAGGTGAGAAGACCCTCAAATGTGTACTCCAGTGCAGAAACACAGACAAACAACTCTTCAATCGGTCAATAAAATAGAATTTCAATTACTGGGACATTCGGCAAAACAACCTGATTCTGTGTGTGTGTGTGTGTGTGTGTGTGTGTGTGTGTGAGTCTTCAGACTGGTTTGATGCAGCACTCCACTCCTCCCTGTCCTGAGCTACCACACCCTGCATCGGAGACAATCTGTTTAACATATTCTAACCTTGGTGTACCCCTACAATTCTTATCCTCGACGCTTCCTTCCATAACTAAGCTTGCTATTCCTGGATGTCTTAGTATGTGTCCTACCAACCCATCTCTTCTCCCCCACTCGTCATTTGTTATTCTATCTACCCATCATTCTCCTCTTTTCTGCTGCTCCAATAGTCCAAGTTTCACTTCCATAGAGCGCTACGTTCCAGACAAAGGTTTTCAAAAAATTACTTCCTAATAGGCCTACAGATCTTCTTGCCTGAGCCAACCTACTTTCTTATATCCTCTTTGCCTCCTCCATGACTGGTTATTTTGCTTCCTAAGTAACACAGGTTAGTTTAGCTTTTCACCTGGCAATTGAACGCCCAGTAAATAAATTATATATATATATATATATCTTGGGATCAAAGTACAACAAGCAGTTCCATGAAGAACTAAAGCCTATTCTCATATATCCTACTTATGTTAATTGCCCCTATCAACATACAACATTTCAGTTTGATTGCTGTAATAGATTCGTAGATATTGAGAACCGACTAAATATTTCGGATGGTCGCCATGTTGGATTTTATATATGTAGGTCCTAGAGTTATGTACTGTTGCATGAAGATTATTGTGTACGTGTAGCATTCAAACTTCTATCGCATGATTAGGACACAAGAAGTAAAAACATTATTTTAAAATTTCGCACAGCTGCCATCTTGTGGTTATGGAAACAATTGAAAAATATTAGATGCCAGTGGATTAACATTTGTATAAGGATTTACTGTACCAAGTTTCACTGCACTCGGATGGTTAAATTGCGAGAAACGACCATGTGAATATTTATACTTCGCGTCGCCGCCATGTTGGATTTGTGATCACCAGGTTATTCAAAGTACTATAGCCCATATTAACATTAAAAAAATCAGTTTGATTGCTGTAATAGATATTGAGATCCATCTAAATATTTCGGATGGTCGCCATGTTGGATTGTTATATGTACTGTATAGGCCATAGAGTCATGTACCATTAAAGGTTCATTATTCAAACATTCACTTCGATCGCATGATTACGACACAAGAAATAAAAACTTAATTTTAAAATTCGCACAGCCGCCATCTTGAGATTATGTAAACAATTTAACGAAGTTAGATGTCGGTGCATTACAATGTGTATAAACATATAAGTCACTTTACCAAGTTTTATTGCGTTTGGTTGGTTAAATCGCGAGAAACGTCTATTTAAAAGTCGCAACTTCACTTGGCCGCCATGTTGGTTTTGTAGTTACCAGGTTTTCAAAAGTCACATAAGTGAACTTCCAGTAGTTCCCTTTATCACCGTAAAATATTCCAGGGTGATATCGGTAGTAGTTTCGGAGATATTGAATGCTGATGACAAATTTCGCACAGCCGCCATGTTGGATTGGTGAGACGTAACACAATTTGAAGGGCACGGTCGGGGTCGTCCGGAATAGTGCTATGAACTTACCGAGTTTCATTGAAATCGCTCCAGCCGTTTAGAAGTTATTAGGGACACACACCACCTCACACACACTCGGACAAAACGTGGTCTCATAAGCTTTTTTTTTTTTTTTTTCATAAATGAAAATATGCTAAAAATGGAATCCATCAAAAGAGATCCAACGAGGAAGTCTACAGCAAAATAGAGAAAATTACCGACACAATCCGAAAAATGGGGCACGATTTTACGGTCACCCGAAAATAATGGACGGAAGAAAGTTAACTAAAGAGATGTTTCACTTTTTTAATCAAATTCTAAAACCACAATTCCTTGGTTTAGAAACACCAAAGAAGACCTGCAAATGCTACATATCTCAGCTGAGGACGCCCTTAACAGAGATCTCTTCCGCAAGAAAATATTGACGAATGGGCTAAACCGAAGACAGAGGAGCGTAAGCAGCTCCTCTCACAAAGAATGAGGGAAATCGGGGCTCTGAAGAAGGCCGAGTTCAGTGTCAAATGCAACAAGACTATGGTCCCAGCGAATTATAAGGTGCGTTCAAAAGTAACGAGCCGGAGGCTGGAATGCGCAAACCGGTGACGGCATCGGCTAATTGTGGCGTGTGTAACGAGGTGTGGTTCCGACCAGCGCGTGGAAGGTCACAGCCCGTTGCTAGAGGCCATGCGTGCGCGTCACGTGACGATACAAAGCGAGCAGCAGCATGCATCAATCATCCAACCAAGACAGTGGGCCATTCGACATGCTTCCTGGTGGGGTTGAAGACTGTGGGACACCCATTGGGCACACACTTTCCGCAAGTGCAGTCGTTCCTTCTTGATGGTGTGCACACTTCCGACGCTCAATCCGACCACGGTGGCTATGGCGTTCACTGTCACTCGGCGGTCCTGGGTAATGAGTGCATCAACCAGCTGGACGTTGTCATCGGTAATGCAGGAGGGTGCCCCAGACCGGGCATCATCGGCTAACGACACCCGTCCTTCCCTGAAGCGCTTGTGCCACGCCTTGACCCTTGCAAGGGCATGCAGTGTTCGCCGTACACCTGTGACATTCGGCGATGAATGTTCGTTCCCCCTACTCCTTCCGCTGTCAGAAACCGAACAACACCTCCTTGCTCTTCGTTTGACGCATCCATATCACTGTTTGCAATGCGCCTGGCAGCGTTGGACGGGTTTGTGAGATAATAATTCTTAAATGTGACGCATGGGTGAAACACGCTTAAAAATGGGCACTTTTTGTGTTCCAACTGCGATAAGAAATATTAAAATATAAATTAAAAATTCCAAACCTACATGAACTAACGTAAAATAGAACGACGAAAATGATGATGTTATTGGATTTTATGTAGGTCTATTGGTTACTTCACAAACAACCTTCAAACTCGAGTACACATAATATTTTGGTCGACAGTAAGCCACGGAGGCTCTCGGTATTCAAATATATCAAAGAAATGTTTGATTGCTCGTCAAATATTACCATTCCGTTAATGTGTCAGTTATTAGACCGGCGTTAGATTGATTCGGTGCTAATACAGTAGGCTATAAGAACTGCACGTCCAACATTGAACATGTTCAATACCGTATGTGTTTTCCATAGAATTTCTCATCGAAGAGAAAAGACTTTGAAAGACTAGGATGTAATCGTAAATCTAAAAGAATATCCAGAGATATTCCCTGACTTTGGAACAGCGGACAAAACTATTGATTGGAAGAAATGCATTTCAGATGTAGCCTATAATGGCACTTTGTTTTAAATCCCTGGAAATGGTTCTTCTTTTAAAGTAAATTGCAATGAAACGACTCGTATGATATTGTTATTCAATGAAATTAAGGTTTTAACCCCCTTTAGAACATGAATATCCATGAATTTCCTTAGTGGACGTTTTCGTCATACAACGAACATATCCCCAACATTTCATTATCTAACTTGAATAGTTTTGGCTGGGCGATGATGAGTGAGTGATTCAGTCAGGACACTTTCTTTTATATAATAGAAGATATACGTACTTCGGTGGCGTAGTTGGTAGCATGCTGAGCTATGCCCAAGATCGCGGGTTCAAACCCGGCCGAAGTCATCGGATTTTTTAAGAGCGTTAAAAATCCCTCAGTATGCCTTCCTTCGGAGGGAAAGTAAAGCCGGCGGGTTCATGTCATAGATTTATGGCATGTAATAGAATAGGCGGAAAATTGAAAGTCTTATTCTTCATAATGTAATAGAACCTTCCACTAACTACAATATTGTGTGAAGCTAAATTTGTGGGTTAGATTTGATTAACGCTGAAAGCCTCCGTGGCTTATAGGCGGCAGCACACAGGCCTCTCACCGCTGGGTCCGTGGTTCAAATACCGGTCACTCCATGTGAGATCTGTGCTAGACAAAACGGAGGCAGACAGGTTTTTCTCCGGGTACTCCGGTTTTCCCTGTCACAATTTCATTCCAGCAACACTCTCCCCTATCATTTCATTTCATCTGTCATTCATTTAATCATTGCCCCAAAGGAGTGAGTCAGGCCTCGGCAGCCGGCACAGTTCATATCCTCACCGCTAGATGGGGGCTTCATTCATTCCATTCCTGACCCAGTCGGAGACTGGAAGCTGGCTGTGAATTTTCATTTTCATTTGATTAACGCTCTATTAGCTGCCCTGATCCGAGAGCATAAGAAAATCATGAGTAACTCAGCTCACTGTGACATCCCTGATCTGAATAGAAACCGACTGAAATCTCGACATCAACCCATCAAATATGCTAGGGATCTCACAAGCAACAATTTTGAGCCGATAATCCAATGGAGAAATGAATGGAGCACCAACATCAACCTTGAAACTTGGAAATAGCGCTGCATCCGGTTTTGACTACCCTCAATAGGATGCGGACTAACCACGGAGTCTGTGCTGAATCACTCTTCAAATGGGGTAAAATTCCTTCTCCCAACGTGATAGCGGTGCTCCTTCACAGTCAGTTCACCACATTGTTCATGAATGCCATAGAAGAGCAACTTCCTGTTGGCAACACTTACAGCATTGCAATGGATACAGAATTTAGATTTAAATATATAAGCCTGCCTTGTCATGTGTTGGTTCCTTAGGTTATGGGCTGTGACAACGCGGTCATGTAGCCCCGTGTACTTTGGGTGTGTGTAGAATCTGTGTTAATTGTGATGGCTGTATTAGTGTGTGTTATCCGTTTTTAATTCTGGTAAGGACTGCAGACGATAATTTCAATTAGTTCCTACTTTCGCTACCAAATGCTACCGTCAACGATACCTAGCTGTGAACTTGGCTACTACTAGATGCCATCGCAACCAGCACCTGGCAACGAACGTTGGAACTTAAGAGCATTAATCAAACCTAACCTACAAATTTAGCTTCACACAAGTTTAGTTAGTGGAAGGTTCTTTAACATGCCATAAATCTATGACATGGGACCGCCGGCTTTTTTCCCCCTCCGAAGGAAGGCATACTGAGTGATTTTTAACGCTCTAAAAATCCGATGACTTCGGCCGTGTTTGAACTCACGTTCTTGGGCATAGCTCAGCATGCTACCAACTTCACTACCGTTGTCATGTGTCCCTGTAAATATGTATATGTGTGTATATAATTATCTTGCTTGCTTTTTGTTTGTTTGGCACACGATAAATAAATAAAAGTTCCAACGTTCGTCGCAAAGAGGATATAAAAAGTAGGTTGGCTCAGGCAAGGAAAGCATTTCTACAAAAAAGGAATCTGTTGACATCGAATATAGATTTAGGTATTAGGAAGTCATTTTTGAAGGCCTTTGTCTGGAACGTGGCGCTCTATGGAAGTGAAACTTGGACTATTGGTGCAGCAGAAAAGAGGAGAATTGAAGCATTTGAAATGTGGTGTTACAGGAGAAAGATGAAGATCAGATGGGTAGATAGAGTTACAAACGAAGAGGTATTAAGACGAGTGGGAGAGGAGAGATGTTTCTGGCGACTGCTAATGAAGAGAAGAGATAGGTTGGTAGGACACATACTAAGACACCCAGGAATAGCAAGCTTAGTTATGGAAGGAAGGGTTGAGGACAAGAACTGTAGGGGTAGACCAAGGTTATGTTAAGCAGATTGCCTCGGATGTAAGGTGTGGTAACTATGTAGAGAAGAAACGATTAGCTCAGGACAGTGTGGTATGGAGAGCAGCATCAAACCAGTCAAAAGACTGAAGACTCAAACAACAACAACCACGTTCGTCGCCAGGTGCCAATTGTGGTGGCATGTAGTAACCTAGTTCACAGCTAGGTGTCGTTGACAATAGCATTTGATAGCAAAAGTCCTTACCTGAATTACAGATAACACACACTAATACAGCCATGACAATTAACACAGATTCTACACACACCCAAAGTACACGGGACTACACAGCCCCTAAACACTCATTCCAACGTTTTCATTCCATTAATTCTCTACCTCGCAGTTATCAGTTATAACCTAACTATTTCAACTTATCTAGTTTCACATCCACATCTCTTCTATTGCACGCTGTTTTTATCAAGACTTTTTCATGTTTTTCTTAGCACACTATGTAACACATCTGTTTTTTTTTATTTTTTTTATTTGCGAGCTTTTGGAACAAGAATATTTTTAGAATCCTCTGTTATGGCAAAATGTATATTAAGTGTATGTTGTTGCACATTTCCATGTCCTAAATTACTCTAAGGAAGGTCACACACAATCTGACGGAAACCGATACGCTTTTAATGTACAACATAATTATTTTGACTTATGGTTATATACATTATTGAGGTGTTTGTGCTGGCCGCAAAGCTCTGTATAAAGCTGAGCATGAATTGAGAGGAAGATGCTACCTTACCTTGGAAAGCTGTGACGTGCCGGTAGCTGGATGAACGTGCTGATGCGCCCAGCTCCCGATATCGACTGGTCTCTGCTCTCCTCTGGGCCCAGGGAACACAGCTGCGCACAGCTGATCCAACCCTACAAGCCCTTCAACAAGTGTGGTGCCTGCCGCATGCCTTGCCTCAACTGGCCAAAAATTACTATTACAGCTGTCGATCGATTAAACATTTTGATTGGTTATCCGAATGTCTTTAATCGGTCCGTTAATCAAACTTTAGTCGATTTCACACAGCATCAATTCGAGAAAAAGAGACCTTTGAATAATATATTTTATGATCGACCCTGACTATTATATGTCAGAAAACTGTACTATAGTAAAGCCATCATAACTTCCGGCTTGACGTTTCAGTGTTACCCTAGAGTTATCTAGCGGTCAGAAGGAAAATCACTTTAACCAGACAATCACAGACAGTCATTCAAATCGATATATCACGACAAATTGAGTTTCGTTCGCGATGACGTGATTTAGCGAACGAAACTCTAGCCTAGCAGTGAAACGTCAAGTCGGAAGTTATGATGGCTTTACTATATAATGAGGCTCATTATAACACTATGTTTCATTATGAAACAGTTTCTCCCACCAATCAGAGCTCAAGAAACAGTTGTTTGACCAATTAGATAATTAGATGCGCTGAGTTCCAAGGCCTTCTAATTTAAAATTCACTGCCTGGCCTAGTGTCATAGTAGGGTAATCAAGGAGGTCATGGTCAAATACAAGGCATTCTCTGCGTCTCATGCGCTCTGTTCATTACATAAAACTGGCGAAATCTCGACAGATATTTATGAATATTTATGTTCGAACATAAAATAGTTATAATAATTATCGTCGAACATAAACAGTCGTATGCAACTCGCCTATAATGGTAATTAAGACACTCGTATGGAAATTATAAAACTCGTTTACAATTCCATTTGCTACGAGGAAGATAACTTACTTAACTTTCTTCGGCTTTACCCAATTAATTGAGGTCGCCGGAGACAACCAGGCTCATTTTGGTTCTGGTCGAGGATTTAAAGCCGGATGCCCTTCCTGACGGCACGTGATTTTTAAGTGAAAATTCCACCCCTCTGTCACCGGAATTCAAACCCCGGCTGTCCGGATGAAAGACGAGCAGCTAAGCCACTGCGTCATCACGCTCCCCACGAGGAAGATAAAAAAAAAATGTTATTTTATTGGTGGCGTGCAAGTAAAAACTAAATCAAAAGCATTTCAGTTAATAATATTATTTAAAACTAGCTGTACCCGGCATGCGCTGCAATGCCAATCAAAAAATGTGTTGGCGTTGTAACTTTGTTTGTTGAAGTGCTTTTGGATTCCCAATATGTTTTTCTTTTTCCGTTAACCACCTCTAAACTCTTGTAAAATTGATTTACTATCTAAAAAGAATAATCATGGGAGCGTGCTCAACAACTCACCAAAGTTTCATCGCAATGAAATGAATGGTATATGAACGCATGTGAGACTTTCTTGAATCAAACGCACGCCATTTTATTGAAGCTACTCGCACGCCATCTATTGTAAATTGTATTTACTACGCCTATAACTTTTCCGGGACTGTGCACAACTACTCACCAAAATTTGATCGCAATCGGATGAATTGTTTATGAACGCATCGCCTTTACGCATTTGTTTAAACTACTCGCGCGCTATCTATTGTGAAATGAATTAACTATGCCTATGAACATCCCGAAAGTGTGTACAAGAACTCACCAAAATTTGATCGCAATCGGATGAATGGTTTATGAACGCATAAAAGACGAACAGACAGACATTCCTTTATATAAGATAAGATATATTTCAATATTGATTGTTTAATGACACAAGAGCTCACAGTTACACATGTTTACTCCAGGACTTGAAACATGACACCCTCAGAACTGAGCGCTGCCCTATTCTTAGTAACAATACTCTCAGCGTCACTGAACACACTCGCACACAGAAATGAAGTGGCTGGAATGCAAAGCGATGTTATCATTTTAAATGCTTGCCACGGTGGGTGAGTGGTTATAGTGTCGGACTACCAACCCCAAGATTGCAGGTTCGCCCCTGGCCATGGTAAGTGATTTTTGAAGGCGACAAAAATCACGATACTCATGTCATACGTTGTTGGCATGTTAAAGAACCCATTTGAATTCAGTAGGCCGTGTTCAATAGCAAAGTTAATCTCGAGATTTTCCGCCAACACAAAGTTCCTCCATTCTCTAATTGAAAGCGCTGTAGTGTCAAGGAGTTTAGATATCTAACCTCCTTGACTTTGATAGCGTTCAAAGGAATGACGAAATTCGACATGCAAGCTACCCTCTGGGTGTCAATTATCAAAGCTTGCACCAGGCACCCGAGACCATACGATATTATTATTATTATTTTAAATTATCTCGTCGACTTCGTCGTTACGCTGAGGTCTGGCGTTACGTTACAGCGACGGGATGAAATGTACCGAGAATGCACTGAGATGTGTGACGTCATAGTACCGCTTGAGCTCCCTCCATTCCCCGCGCGCTCCGGTGAGCGTGACGTCATCCAGCCAGCTACCTCCTTTGACCTTGGTTTGCACGCATGAGGCTTTCACCCAGCATTTGTAGCATTTAAAATGATATAAAGTCTAGTCTTTCAGACTGACTGTCAGTCTTTTTTTATTTTCGCTATGCGTGCGAGTTGTGGAAGTTGGACTGAATGTTCTTTCCACCATTGTAGAGGGTTTGCGAAGTCATCTTCTAGTTCCACCAACGACTTGTACACTTCAGTAATAAGACAATAACAGCCTCTCCGGTATTTCCTTTCCTATTGTTTGTAAAAGCGGCGGGCAAATATTATCGCTTTTATGTTTCTGAAGCAAAGGCATGAGCATCAGCTAACCAGTCTTACAATAGCCGATGCTAGCGCGCCAAATGCCAAATAATAATAACACACTACACAGGTTTTGTGCTACGCAAAAAAAAAGAAAACTGTTCGTACACCACACTCCTATTTTCATCGGACCGATTAATCGACTAAATTCACAGCTTCAATAATAATAATAATAATAATAATAATAATAATAATAATAATAATAATAATAATAATAATCATCATCATCATCTTCATTTCCCCTTTTCCAGTTGACACTGGGTGGGGGCAAATATGGTTCCTCTCCAGTTTGTTCTGTCGTTCCACCATTCCTCTTCCGACACGGCGTTCCAATCCAGGTTCCGTTTTCTAATACTATTCTCCACCGAGTCCATCCAACGCATTCTTGGTCTTCCTCGTCCTCTCTTCCCTGTCATCCGTCGTTCCAGTGCTCGTCTTGGTAGCCTTACTTCATTCATCCGTTTGACATGTCCAAACCATCTCAATCTGTTTTGCTCCCGTTTGTCATTTAGTTTCTGTACTCCCAGTTCTTTCCGTATATCTTCATTTCTCACTCTGTCTCTCCTTGTTTTCTGGACCATACTTCTCAGCTGCCTGTACTCTGCTCTCATCCCTCTTAGTCATTGTCCAAGTTTCTGCTGCATATGTCATTATAGGAACATAATATGCTTTGTACATAACTTCTTTAGCCTTAATTGGTATATCCTTGTTCCATACAAGTCCCCGTACCTGTTGGTAGAAAGCACTCCCGAGTTGTATTCTTCTGCTAATTTCCAAATCTATTCTTCCATCTTCAGTCAGTTCACTTCCCAAGTATTTGAAGTGTTTCACCACTTCCAATTCCTTATCTCCTACTTTGATTACTCCTTTTCCTCCTTTCTTATCTCTACTCGTCACCACTGTTTTACTCTTCTCCACATTTATCTTCAATCCCCATTGCCTGGACGGACGAACAGCGTAAACAGGCCAACGAACGCATGAAGGAGTATTGCGTGCAGAGAAAACTTCGCAACAAGAAAAAGAAATGAAGTTGTAGCGTGATCCTAAGTGGTCCATTCGCGTGTAAAAAATAATAATTTCTGGACAGACGTTTTCTGAAACAGAAGGCTTCATGTTGACTGTTCAGGACCAGGTTGTCCCCACGAGGAAATACCTCAAGTTCATTATCAAGGAAGCGTCTCGTCTGTGCGAGATGGTTGCCCCACATCTGAGACTGGTTGGTTCCTCAGTTTAGAGGCTGCGTAGCCCCGTGCACTTTGTGTGTTATCTGTAATTCAGCTAAGGACTGCAGACGATCAATTTCAAGTAGTTCCTACCAAATGCTACCGTCAACGATACGTAGCCGTGAACTTGGCAACTAGATGCCACCGCAATTGGCATCTGGCGACGAACGTTAAAACTTATAGAGCGTTAATCAAATCTAACCTACAAATTTAGCTTCACACAATTGTAGTTCTTTTACATGCCATAAATCTATGACATGGTCCCGCCGGCTTTACTTCCCCTCCGAAGGAAAGCAGACTGAGGGATTTTTAACACTCTTAAAAAATCCGACGAACCCGCGATCTTTGGCATAGAAGAGTTTCTTCTCTATTTGGAAATTGTTGCATTGTAACATTCAACTCGTCCAAATCATTTTGAACTTCTTTGAACCAATTATTTTTTTGTTTTATAATTTAAAATGATCTTGTCGACTTCGTCGTTACGCTGGGGCCTGGCGTTACGTTACGGTGACGGGACGAAATGTACCCAGAAGCACTGAGGTGTGTGACGTCATAGTACCGCTTGGTGCATGTGTTTCCCGACAATCTCTACTTCCTTAGTATAAGACAAAAATCCCCGATTCTTGGAAGTCACGGGTAATCTCGAGAACCACTGGATGGATTTTGATGCGGTTTTCACCATTCTGTAAAGGATATCTCGAGGAAATATTCTGTAGAAAATAATTTATGTATGATGAAAGGAAGCCAAGCAGTAACGATTTCAGTGAAAAAGTCGAAAACAAACTTGGCGTCCATGCGCTTCTTAAGCTCACGCTGGGCAAACCGTTAAAAATATCAATATACTATGAGCGTAAGAATTGGTCAGCATGAAAAGTTCTACAAAAAAGTCCGCGAGAGCATATCTTCATCTTCAATACATCGCCCACTATAAGTGTTTTTAGACTGGATGGAAGGGGCACGTCCCCGCGCGCTTGGCCTTGCTTTGCCCTTGGTTTGCACTTGCCGTTCACGAGTAACTTGAAACAAGGTAAAGTATTATAAAGCAAGATAAGTATTATGCAGAGTCAAGAGTCTTTGGCTTCGAGCGAAGCGATAAGCCTCCAGCCTTTCTAGCATTTTTCAGCATTTGTAGCATTTAAAATGATACAAAGTCTAGTCTTTCAGACTGACGTCACTTTTTATTTTTACGAAAGTAACTTAGTTAGTTGATTTACATTTTGGTGTTTGAGCCCATTATCAGTGTTGCCTTAGTAAACGAAAGTTTGATAATTTTCAGTCTGCAAACACGATTGTACCTACTTGTCTTAGTAATAGTCAATTGTCATGTAATCTGGATAAATGACAGAAAAAGGCAATTCTCTTTTTCTCATCGTGTCTATTATTGAATTATTGAGTTCCAAGTGAGAATTTCACCAAGATATTTAAAATTATTTACAATACACTCAAGCCTGAACCTCAGAGCAATATGCTGTAGACCCTATTTAAAACATAGCGGGAGAGGGGAAGGGGGAAAGGGGGGGGGGGGGGGATATTGCCCTCAACGGTCAAAAAATGAGTATTTACAATAATAATAATAATAATAATAATGTATTGTATGTCACCCCTTATTATTTTCAACGAGGTTGGGGATTAAAGTAATGCCGTCCGCGATACATCACAACTTTTAATTTTTGGTTGGTTGGTTCCTCAGTTTAGGGACTGCGACAACGCGGTCATGTAGCCCCGTGTACTTTGCGTGTGTATCTATTTTTTTTTATTCAAGTAAGGACTGCAACTTTGAATTTTTCAAATAGTTCCTACTTTGGCCTCCAAACGCCACCGTCAACGACTACTAGGCCTAGTTCAGAACTTAGCTACTAGATGCCACCGCAGTCCGCTCTTGGCAACGAACGTAGCAACCTAAGAGCGTTGTTTACATTCTTAACCTATTCAATTTAGCTTCACACAGCTGTAATTAGTGGAAAGTTCTTTAACATGCCATAAATGTATGACATGGGACCGCCGGCTTTACTTCCCCTCCGAAGGAAGGCAAACTGAGGGATTTTTAACGCTCTTAAAAAATCCGACCGCTTCGGCCGGGTTTGAACCCGCTATCTTGGACATAGAAGCTCAGCATGCTACCGACTACGCCACCGAGGCCGCCCTTTTAATTTTCATTCATGGCATTGACAAAGCGAGTGAAATAACTGAGGAGCTGACATCTTAAAGAAGGTGAGGATTTGTCTCTCCAACTGAGTGAAAAGAAGAATGAGAAATGATTTTAATAGCAGAAACACTGATATGCCTCTAGCAGGTTAAAACACAATGACATCTACAATTGATTATATTCGATCATTGGCAGTTTCTGGCGGACATTACGGCAATGTAATTTATCAATAGCAACGTTCGAATATTTTGAAACGATTCTTTGGTCTTCGTGAAGAGATATGCACATTTATGAACATGAAACAGAAAGAAGTGGCAGAATTTGGGGACGAAAACTGGATGTGGGATTTAGCAATACTCACAGATTTGATGCAACATTTCAAAATCTCTACTTAGTAGCCTACCGGTATAAAACGAAGTCCCCGATTCTTGGATATCACAGGTAATCTCGAGAACCACTGGGTGGATTCTGATGCGGTTTTAACCATTCTGTAAAGGATATCTCGAAGAAGGTTTCTGTAGAAAATAATTCATTTAAGATCAAAGGAAGTCAAACAGTAACGATTTCAGAGAAAACTTCGAAGAAAACCCTAGTGTCCATGCGCTTATAAGCTTAAGCTGGGCGAACCGTTAAAAATATCTATATACTACCAAAAAAAAGTCCGCGAGAGCATATCTCTATCTTTAATACATCGCCCAGTTATATTAGCGCATTCACTAGCAGAGCAAACTAGTAGCTTCATCATAAGCCACAGAACCTTTTTCTCTTCTTTTTACTTGGTATTTGGACCGCAAACGTTTACGAAACAAAAACCACATAGGCTATCCCCCACACTTTTCAATAACCCGTGTGTTAATTTAATAAAGTTGAACATATCATAACCTTTCATCGTTACGATGCAATCACAATGCGACACCACAGGACTGTGGTGTACAACATTAAATTCCACACTTCTTAGGATTAAAACTCAGTAATATTAACACTTCCTATTTTCTTAAAATATCGAATTACAAAGAGAGCTAGTGTGTTGAAATCGAGTTAAATAAATTACATTTAATATACATTTAGCACCCAGCTGTATATCATGTGTTTGGGCGTAAGTGGTGCTACCAAGCGGCTTACATGTGAATTAAGGCTGCCCATCATTTTTTTTAGTCCGTTCTTCCGGATTTCATAAGAGTGTCCATACTGTAATGAAATCTATACTGTGGTACGATCGTAAGCATCTCACCTATAAACCTGAAATCGCGCTATCTGTAGACCAGAGTGCGATTCACATGTAGCTCAATCTTCCACCAATCAATTTAGGGCCTATGCCTTACGTAATGGGATCGGCGAACATGCATCTCGGCCTGATATCGCACCCTCTAGCGGTGCGAGTTTACACACTTGACTTTGTATAATCTTTGGTCATATTCAGGGCTTTAACGCAACAAAGGAAATATAGTTTCCAAGGACTTTATTTAGTATTTTAGCGGTTTACATCGACTTTGAATATTGGACGTCTTAATAGCAACAGTATTTATAAGATTACAAACTTCAGCATTAACATAATAACTTCAATGCTATAATTTTCTTTATATTTGATGCGGCGGACACATCACTTTATTTCTTGCAGTAAGTCAACTATTGCGCTTATCCCTCTTGACCAAAGTCTTGCTGGAACTTGTAGATTTTGGCCAAGTCCTCGTCATTGACGGTGGGTTTGGATCTCTCCAGCGAGTGCAGCATGTCAGCCATACTAACCGACGGCTCGAGCAGTTTATCTCCGGGCACATCCATCCACGTCATCTCGATGGCTTCAGGATATCCAGGTGAACAAGGAGTCAACAGGTCGTGCACCACAATGTCCGGGTTCTCTCTGGAAGGTCCCGTCACCCTCTTAAAATGTGTGGCTGTCTGTACCTTGCGGACTGGCTCCATTAAGGCGTCCCTCACCACGATACTGATATCCGCACCAGAATACCCCTCAGACTGCTTGGCCAGCAGCCTGTAGTTTTGATCGGTCAGATTATTGGGGGTGTTTCCGAGGTGTCCCCTGAATATCATCTGCCGCGCCTGTTCGTCCGGCAAGGGTATGTAGATCCTCTTCTCGAAGCGTCTCCTGATGGCCGCGTCCAGAACCCAGGGAATATTGGTGGCACCCAGGATGAGAATGCCCTCATTGTCCGTGCCGACACCTTGCATCTGCACCAGAAACTCCGTTTTGATCCTTCTGGCCGATTCCGATTCATTGTCCGAACGAGACGAGCACATCGAATCCACCTCGTCTATGAAGACAATGCTGGGCTTGTGCATCCTGGCCAGCTCGAAGAGGTTCTTCACCAGTTTCTCCGATTCCCCCAACCACTTGGAGACTAGATCCGAGGAGGATACCGAGAAGAAAGTCGAGTTGCCAGCCTCAGTAGCCACGGCCTTTGCTAGATACGACTTGCCAGTGCCCGGAGGGCCGAAGAGGAGGATTCCTTTCCAAGGTATCCTCTTGCCAGTAAAGAGGTGAGGGAACTTGATGGGCATAATCACCGCCTCTTTCAGAGCCTCCTTGGCGGCCTCTAGTCCTGCCACGTCGGACCATTTGATGTCAGGCTTCTCGACGACGATTGCGCCCTCCAGTTTGGACATGAGTTTCTTTTTCTCGAGATCTTCTGAGTCGCTGTCGCTGTCCGTCTTTCCGACGGTTTCGGTCTGCTTCTTCTTCTTCTTAGTTAGATGCGCCTTGAGTTTCTCGGCGCGGTCCAGGTACTGCGTGCACTTGGTGCGTATATTATCCTTGGCGCGCTCACACTGCGCTTCGTACTTGATAGCGTGGAGAAAGAACTCGACACCGTGCTCGTACAAGCGCAGAGCCTCCTCGTAGTTCTTATTGCGGTCCTCCTCGGTCGCTCGCGTCACCAGGTCAATCGCTCTCTGGAGCGTGGAGCCCGATCCAGAGCTTCCCGCTGCTGCTGCTGCCATCTGGACAAATTATACACGCATGTAAACAACTAATAAACAATATACCCGACTGGAGTGTACATTCATTAAGCTTGTAACACTGGAATTAGAAGACTAGAACGTCGGCCTAACAGAAATTTCTCTCCACCCTTTAATATGCCCGTTCCAGCCGAGTTTGTACGGCCGGTTGCCCTTCCTGACCCAACTTCATGAGAGATCAAAAGGATTGAACTGTGCGAGGTATTAGAATGTACCGTCCCAGGAACTTATTTGCGTGGAGATGACAAACCTTTTCAAGGAGGCCGACGGTCAAGATAGATTATATAATAAAAGCGTGTGGGTTCTTGCCCAGCTCCCTACACATCTAGTACAGTACAGCTGGAATGGTTTTGTTCCAAAAACTGTGCTATGGTTGGCTTTTTGTAAATCGTTAGAAAAGCACAAAAAAAGCTTAACTCTAAATTTTAGAATAATTTGCGAATGGACCCAACTAGGTTAACAAATAAAATCTATACGTTTTTTGCAGAAAAAGGCAACAAGGTTCAACTGGTACAAACTGGCAGAAAAGGACTTGGCTGAATTAGGTTTTCCCAATCTCAAGGATAGAGAGGAAATTAGGAAAATTACTCATACACGGGGTTTTGAGGCAGAAGAGAGAAGACCTACCAGACACGTCTGGTCGCAGCAACGAAGACTAGCTCAATCGTTGCGCATGAAGAGTTATTGGGCAAACATCAAGGCCAAGAAGTGTTGATTTTGCGTGGTCCTAGGAGACCCATTCGCGCAGAAAAAGAAGAAGAAGAATTTGCACGATCATTTTGTCGGAAAACTCAAAAAAAAACATTGAAAAGCGTTTTTCTCTGAATCGACGTATTTTAAAGAAAAGTTTTTTTTTTTAACAAAAAGATGTAGAGGACATTCACCTACAATTCGTCTCATTGAGGTCATGTCATACGTTTTGAAATGCAGAAGCTAGGTGGCGCCAAAGTTTCCATAAAAGTGTTTTTTTTTTTTCACTTTTTGTCCTAGAAAAAATAGTTTTTTCACAAAAGAGTGAATCAGAAATTTGTTCCTCTAACAATTGTCTGCAACATTTATTTAAACGTTTGTTTCCTCCGACTTACAGTTCCAAAGTTATAGCCCAGCAAATGCAACGCTGCGTAGTCAAGGCTAATTGTTACTGCGGAGAGAGCGGTGGGCATAATTTAGACAGGGACCGGTGTCGGACAGCCGCCTAAGGCTCGGTCAAACAGGACGCGGGCTGTGTTTGTTAATTAGCTCAAACAATCATATCTATTTCAATCGCAACGTATCAATCATAACTATACCGGGTGAGTTAGCCGTGGTCGTTACGGCATGACTGCTGGCAGTCGCTCACATCCGGGAGGCGAGGTGGTTCGAATCCCCCCGCCGGCAACCTTGAAGATGGTCTTCTGTGGTTTCCCATCTTCCTTTCAGGCAAATGTCGGGGTTGGTCCCAACTATAGGCCACAGCCGCTACCTTCCAACTCCTCGTCCTTACATTCCCACTTCCCTCCCCAACGGTACTTGTAGCTCACCCATTGGGTGTCCGTCTCGAAGCAGCTACAAAACTGGCGAGCCGAACATGTCCTCGGACACTCCCGGCACTAAAAGCCATACGCTAAAAAAAAACCAACATAACTATACACGTATTAACCTTTGTGCCATCTGAATAGAACAATTTTCACACTTCGGCAGACGTGTTGCACGTTTAGTGAGTATTGTGATTACTGTGAACTGAACTTAAGCAGTAGGCTACGTAAGAGATGAAATCGAAGCCATCACTGCTATGGAACTTCAGAATGTTGTCCATTCTTTCATCAGAGGATAACAGCATCGGCTATGAGCACTGTAAGTACACATTATTGAACATGTTTGGTAAAAGTGTTAAAGTGCGCACCAACCACCGACTGAACCGTGCACGCGCGCCCGCGATCTGCGCCAGTCAAAGCCGGCTTAGCTTGCCGTGTTTATCGGGGCCCACAAAGATAATGACCCTGTACATAAGCGCGCGGAGCTACCGCTATATTTTTCAATTGAAACAATATTTCAGTGTGGTAATTATTGTAATGCAAATGAAACGTGCAAGGTCATGCGGCCAGGCTATCCCCACACTCGAACTCCCCTGTCAGCTGTTTTCTAAATACTTTCCCAATTGTTAACTCCAGGCGAATGCGGCTTCCTACCAACTCCTTCTCTAGCCTATCCTTTGATAGGGATAGCGCCAGCAAGGTCTTCATCCCATAAAGACGAGACGAGCACCAGGTTATATCTTGTCTGTACCGATTCATCGAGGCTCTTTCAATAATAGAGCAATTACCGGTACTTCTTTCGGGAACCAGATGCTGTATTAGTAATTTTTATTACTTCATTAATGGGTTAGGGACATCTCAGTCATCAGCCCTATGTACTGGTAAGACTTGTTATAATTACCGTACATCACGCAGCGAGCTTGGAGGTGGAATATCTCTATGCGAATGACTTTGTTCATCACGTTGTTTAACGACAATAAGAAATAATTCTAACGCGATTTAAACCTGCTTCTAAAAAGAATCATTTTGATGTGTGTTGGTACCGTACGGTACGTCAAGTTGAAAATCATTAAGATGAGAAGACTTTCTGCTTAGCTGGTGTAACATCTATCAACAACATAGCGTCACACAAATTCTAGGTCGGGGGCACACATAGCATCCAATTATTTAGCAATGCTATTTGAGGTCATATGAAGCATATAGCGTAAAATAGTCGCACCGATACTAGCTCTCACTCATCTCACTTATTTCTTTTGTATGTGAATGATTTGCGTCTAACCATCAATCAGAATGTTGTGCAGTTTGCAGACAATACTTCTGTAATAGCATCCTGCGAAAGAAATTGTAACATTGAAAATATTTTGCAGGAAACACTTGAAGATCTAGGCTCTTGGTGTAGAGAAAATTACTTGCAATTAAACATGCTTAAAACATAAATAATGCTGTTTAGCAGCAAACATTCCTCACAAAAGGAAGTTGAACTTAATCTGGACAGCACTGATCTTGCAAATAAGAATAATGTTAATTTTCTTGGCATGAATCTATGTTGGTCGAGTCACATTGACGGCCTTGTATATGCAGTATCTATCCTGGCAGAGCTACCGATATAACAGTGTACAAAGCATATTTCTTGTCTGTTATTAGATATGGGATTATATTCTGGGGCGGGGATTCAGATATGGCAAGAATATTTATTATGCAGAAAAAGATAGTCAGAGCAATGTGTAATGTAAATCGAAGAGTATCTTGTTATGAAGAACTATTTAAAAAGCTAAACATTATGACTGTCCCTTCTTTATATATATTTGAAATTACTTTATTCCAAGATAGCGGGTTCAAACCCGGCCGAAGCCGTCGGATTTTTTAAGAGCGTTAAAAATCCCTCAGTATGCCTTCCTTCGGAGGGGAAGTAAAGCCGGCGGTCCCATGTCATAGATTTATGGCATGTTAAAGAACCTTCCACTAATTGCACCTGTGTGAAGCTAAATTGGATAGGTTAAGAATGTAAACAACGCTCTTAGGTTTCTACGTTCGTTGTCAAGAGCCGACTGCGGTGGCGTCTAGTAGCTAAGTTCTGAACTTGGCCTAGTAGTCGCTGACGGTGGCGCTTGGCGGCAAAAGTTGGAACTATTTGAAAAATTCTAAGTTGCAGTACTTAAATTAAAAAAAAAAAACAGATAACACACACTAATACAGTCATCACAATTAACACCGGTTATCAGACAGATTCTACACACACCCAAAGGACACGGGGCTACATGACCGCGTTGTCGCAGCCCCTAAACTTAAGATCCAACCAAATTACTTTATTTGTTTTCAAAAACCCCTTGTTGTTTCAAAACAATCACTTTTCCCATAATTATGATTCAAGACATAAATCAAATTTCAAACTGCCCTGTCATAGACTAAAACTGTTGGTTGGTTGGTTGGTTGGTTGGTTCCTTAGTTTAGGGGCTGCGACAACGCGGTCATGTAGCCCCGTGTAGTTTGGGTGTGTGTAGAATCTGTCTGATAACCGGTGTTAATTGTGATGACTGTATTAGTGTGTGTATCTGTTTTTTTAATTCAAGTAGGGACTGCTACTTTGAATTTTCAAATAGTTCCTACTTTTGCCGCCAAGCGCCACCGTCAACGACTACTAGGCCTAGTTCAGAACTAGCTACTAGACGCCACCGCAGTCGGCTCTTGGCAACGAACGTAGCAACCTAAGAGCGTTGTTTACATTCTTAACCTATCCAATTTAGTTTCACACAGGTGTAATTAGTGGAAAGATCTTTAACATGCCATAAATCTATGACATGGGACCGCCGGCTTTACTTCCCCTCCGAAGGAAGGCATACTGAGGGATTTTTAACGCTCTTAAAAAATCCGACGGCTTCGGCCGGGTTTGAACCCGCTATCTTGGGCATAGAAGTTCAGCATGCTACCGACTACGCCACCGAAGCTAAAACTGTTTGAGAAAACTCCACATTATGTAGGAATGAAGGTCTTCAACAAAATCGGGAGGAAATTCAGTAACATGTCCATTATGCAGGTGAAGAAATCCCTTCAAAAATTTCTGATTGATAAATGCCATTACAGCGTTGAGGAATTTGTTAATGATTCTGACATATGAAGATGATTTTGTTTTTTGTTTTATGTTGATTGTAAAATGTCCAGATGAGGATCTCATTCTGTTTTATGTGACTATTGTAAATATTGTTTTCTTTCCTTAAATTCTTATTTATTGTATTATTCATTTTGAATACTATTATTCAGCTGACGAGCCAAACATATCAGTTTTCTTTGTATATACATGTTATGTGGCAATAAAGAAATGAAATAGCCTATGTTTTAGCACCTTAGGAAGTACGGTATTAGATAGACGTCGTGATTTATTATTTTAATGATGATTTGACGGAAATGAATCACCAGAAACCCAACCCTAACCTGCCCTTGATCAAAAATATGAACAAGCATCTGATAAACTTACAGAACCCTAAGTGCTAATAGTCGCAAGTATATTATATTTTGGCTATAATTTCTCCAAGAACCAAATAAATTATCTCACAAAAAGCATTGCTTTCTAAATAATCAGTAAGGTAGGTATTTTCCTTTGGATGCAAAAGTAGGCCTACCGTACTCCTGACCCCTAATTGCAATTCGCATTGTAGTCAATAGGCCTACATATATTCAGTCATTAGCCTACTTGCCTACCTGTTTCCTTTTAGAAATGGCATACACCAATAAATAGTAAGCTTACCGTATCAACAAAGCAGCAATAGAACAGTGCATATATCCTGGCCCAAGCCATTTTCACTCGTGATGAGTACCGTATGAGCGTTGCCTACGAGATCAACTCAGAGATCAACTAATTAGATGCACCACTCGTGTAATATAAAGTCGCTTAGACGCACTGCCAGCTCGATCGAACCCTTTGGCTAAGAAATAAAATGTTGGGTCAGTCGGCCGTAGTTGGGTACAAATTTACACGATACAGGCTACATCGTAGTAATTAAAAAAAAAAAACGTTTATTGACCTACAGCTCACTCATATCCCCAGTGGCTTAATTTAAATTTAGAACCATTACTATCATATTGTTCTATTACTTCGTAGAAGTACGGTGATTATTATATAACGGCATGAAATTGGCAAATTCTTTGATTTAATTTGAAAGACTTTTTTAACCCCACCCTACTTCCTTTACCTCCCAATCCACGCCATCACACGGTTAAAAGATTGAATCTTATGTATTGACCAAAGGAGACTAACTTGGCAGGAAATAAGCATATTAATTTGATTTATTTCTTCAAGCAAAATTGGTGAGCCAGTAATACAATTGTGTTGACCGACTGAAAAACATTAAATTTCGATTACTAAGGCAACACTGAATAATAGCTTCCAACATGGTAAAGCTTTAAGAATCAATGTGTTGAATGTGGAAAAGTGGAAGTAATTAGTTGTGCTTGAAATTACGGTATGTTCTGTGGGTTATCATTACTCCACGACTAACCATATTTGGATATTACCGAAATGCTTCAATTCACGCAAGAAATTTGGTTTTTCTACACTTAAAACCAAACATCGTCTCGTGAGGTAATCGAAGGTTTGCTCTGTCTTCCCGCGTAGGCTACTCGTGACGTCTGTCAGCTCGTAATATCACATTGCATTTTAATTCCTACCGCGCTCTCACTAGCGGCTCGAGTTATATCGTAAACTGGCGTCTCTAGCCAGCGTAGTTAAAAAGGACGTAAAACCAATAATATTATTATACCGTAAATTAAAGACAGGGTTTTCTTTGCCTTTTCCCCGCCAGGGAATTGAATTCCTCAGCGATTTGGGTATCAGAAGGTACGGTGTTGGATATCCATGGATTTGGGTATCATAGGGCATTGAACATCCCAGGAATTTGGGTATCACAGGGTATTGGATATGCCAGGGATTTAGATACCACTAGGCATTGGATACCCCCAGGGATTTGGGTATCACAGGACATTGGATATCCCAGGACATCGGACACCCCAAGGATTTGGGTATCACGGGGCCTTGGATATCACAAGGATTTGGGTATATCACAGGACATTGGATATCCCAATGATTTGGATACCCCAGGGCATTGGACACCCCATGGGTTTGGGTATCACAGGGCATTGGATATCACAGGACATTTGATATCCCAGGGGTTTGGATACCCCCAGGGATTTGAGTATCACTGCCCAAAGGGATTTTGACATGGCCAGACCATTACAGAAACTGGTCAATCCTACTGATGGGTGTAGCCTCCAGCATTGGAAAGAAAGGAAGCGTCCAGTGAGTGAAGCCGGTCGTTTAGAATGCGCGGTACGGAGTATTCGGGCAAACATCTGCAGTTCAAACTTTTCCTGGCGAGCAGAAAATATAAGAACAGCTGAAGCATGTAAACAGAATAATGTCAAGGTCTCTCGCATAAATACAACGGCGAGAGACAAATTTAATATGAATAATATTTTTACCGCCATCTCCCCCTTCAACGTTTACACGAGACGGGACATTAGTATGGAGAGGTTGTCAGCGCTGGTTCCCCCTGTCACTTGGTCTTGTTGTTTGTTTTTTGTTTCTGCTGAAAGCGGGGGAGATGTTTCAATCGTTTCAATGTTTTTAATGTCAAATACTTATCTTCAGTCAATTGTGCCAATAGTTTTATTGTAGCACGACTTCACTCCGACGTGTTTTTAGGATGTTTTGGTTTTGACGTATTATATTGCTTTTAACCTCAAACAAATGTGAAGGTATTGTCAACGGCAGCAGGTTGTCAGGTAAAATTTGATCCCATTCGTTAGTCATAAAACTCAATTGGAAAGCTTAGTGACGCATAGCCCACTAGCCTGGTGCATGTCAGAGATACTGTACCGTAACGGTGCATTTTGGGGTCGTGCTGTTTACCTCTCACCAAGATAGACCAGGTTCGATTCCTGGTCAATGCATATGAGATGTTCGAAGTAAAATGTCATATTCTGAGGTTCGGATTCCTCGTTAAATTGAGGTCCCGTGGCTCTAGGCCGGAGAAATATCGCATAACCAGTGTTATTGATGTTATTGTGCCATGTTGTTGTAGTGTCTGCTGTCGTAATAGCCCATATGAATCTTGTTTCTCAGGATTAAGGAATACAATATTCGCAGCGGAGGATGTCGAGTCTCACAAAGGAGCAGCTCGAGCGTATCGAGGCTAACCGGCGGAGAGCGCTGGAGAAGAAGGCCAAGCTGACCAAAAGCAACACGCTCTTACAACAGGTGGTGTTACCTGCCGAGCGACCATCTACGCAGCCCAAGCAGTCGTCGACCACCTGTTTTAACGGGAAACCTACGAGTGGATCGAGCACGGCCACGGTCCAGTTCAAGCATCGGCCGCTGTACGATTTGTCTAGCATGGAGCACAAGTTGCCGTGTACTCTGTTTCGCAAGGTGCTGACGGGGCAGTGCCGATTGGTGTCTCCTGAGAGGTTCATGGTGGACGTGGGGTATCACCAGCAAGTGCTCGATATGTTCAAGACCATCAGGGGTGCTCAGTACGGTGAGCAAATACACTCCCTCGTTCTCATAAGGCCCATCCACAATGCGCAGTCGGTAGTTGACAACCTAGCCATTCACAATGCGCAGTCTTGACGACTGCTATGAGTAAAATACAGTGAAATTCTTTTATTCCTTGTGCACAGGGGCGTTGTTGGTAACCTCAAAACTTGCAATATGGACGATTTGGAGATGTACGGATTATTTTGTTATTAGTAACTGGTACAGTGTATTTAAGATTTAAAAGATAGGCCTACAGGTTGCGAAGGTATATTTCACTTATATGTTCTTTGCACTCGACACAGAGCAACAACGTGACGTCGGTTTCCGACCTGCTCTGATTGGCTGTTACATTGCTGCGGTCGGGTAGTTGGCAGTCGAAGATGAAATTCTCGACTACCGGTTGCCAACTGTAAACTGCCAGCTACCGACTGCGATTGCATGTTGTGTATGGTGCCATTATAGTATACACGGGGACGACTGCCAACTACCGACTGCGCATTGTGGTCGGACCTTTACTTTCCCCCTTCTTCACAGCCCTCGTATGTAGTAAAAATCTAGCTGTGTCTGCCATGACGCTCGTGAGTTATTGTCAAATACAGAATTGCCAACCCTATGCTTGACGGTACTTCTGTGTATACTGTATAAGCGGTACTGTAGCACAAAGTAGCACCCAGTTCACTTGACAGTTGGAATCGTAGTTCACGCCATATATACTGGACAGCCCTGGTTTTTGTCACGCACAGTGGAGTAGTCGTTAATTGTTCAGTACAGGTACTTTTCCGTTTTCATAACTTTTACAAGGCAGATTATTGCAAATGTACTATTTATAATTCACAAACCTTTCTGGGAGTCATTTCGATTTGAATTGTCACTGCTGCACCGGAAATATTCCTTTTATTACGTAAATAAATCATTTTCCTTCTTGTTCATTAGGCGATCACTGCCATGACACGTTGACGTCATACTTGTTGCCAACATTCACCACACGACACGTGAACAATGAAATAGAAGGCAAAACCATTGGTCTGCCGGATGTTATATAGTACCGAATGCGCGGGGTTGGCAATACTGTATACTGTACATGATGCTTAAAATGGCTGAATGAGCCAGAATTTTGCCTATACAAGTCGTGCTCGTATTTGGGAAGGCCAAACGGGTCACAGACTGCGGAGGAGTATCTATTACTACTGTCCGTCCACCAGCTTAAGATCCGTGACAGGAATGCAACGAGTCAGCAGTAGACAGCTGGCCTGCTCGTGAACGACAATGATGCCAACCTCAGATACTTATGCGCTCTACTCACCACAGGCTGTGTGGCAAACACGTTTTTTTTTTTTTTATGTGGATGGTGTTGACACAGCACAGTGAGATTTCTAATTGTAAGTAATATTATCGTACTAGTTTAGAATGTGTATTCACGCTAGTGATGTAAAATGCCTGGGCATTTATAAGTCGGGGCAAATGCCCAGGATAAATGCCCGGGCAAATGCCCAAAACCCATAAATGCCCGGGCATTTTGGGCATTTACCTCTTATAAAAACATATTCAATATGCAACGCTTATCTAAATATTGTTTTAGCCATAAAACAGGTATATATATACAGTTTACATATAATATACAAAATTATTTAATTTATATTGATGGAAAAAGTAGTTAAGTAGTCCTAATATTTTTCTATAGGCTCTCAACTCAAGTGGATTTTTATACATAATAATTATGCGTATGCCTATGAATGTTGATTGTGTAATTGGGGGGAAAATTCACTTAACACATCTTTATAATTCTTAAATGAGTTTGATATTTTACTGACAAATGACTAAGTTAATACTGAATACATAATGTATGCTATTACATTAACTGTATACGTTAATAATGAAACAAATGAGGACATGAGGTACATACAGTATATTTAAATATGAACTTAATAATAAATGGGTGTTTTGTGTTCTTGGGTATCAATCTCTTTCTTCTGTTTCTGTATCCTCTTCATCACTTTTTTCTATAGAACTTTCAAGTAGTTCTGGCTCAGATTCTTCGGACTGGTCTGATTCTGAATCTTCCTCTAGGCCTATAATTAGTTCTTGACTGGGTGCAGGGTTTTCTTCTCCTTGTTCTGGATTACTCTGACGAGTCTCTTCAGTTATTTTGTCGGACTTACGCTTAGATGTTCCATTCTCCCCATTCATCAGCTTCCAATTGTAGGCTAGATAAGTCAACTTGGCAGCCCTCTCACATGTAAGTCTGTTTCTTTTTTTACTATGAATCCAGCCAAAAGTGCTAAAGGTCCGCTCTGTGACTGCAGATGAAGGTGCTTTGCTTCCTCTAGTTGCTTATTTATGCTACCTTGCATTTCTGTGTACTGCGCATCCAAATAAGTAGAGGATAGACGATATCTTGAAGGTAACTCAAAGGAAGGCCTGATTTTTTTGAAAAAATCTATCCAAAGTGGGTGGTCAACCATGGACAAAGGAGATCCACTAATGAATATGGCCTTGGCGAGGCTCTGGTTCAGCATCTCCTGAAACAGTACAATATACCATCAACGGCGTAACAATGAAGAAAACTTACACTGGAAGTAGTCTTGAATCTATTTTCTTATGGCGTATTGTTGGAGCCCGTGACAATGTGCTGCGACGTTGGTTAGGCTATGGCGCTATGCTATGTTTTTGTTCAAAGTAGTTGTTAATAACAAGTAGGGCTGTATGGCCTACACAGGCCTAACAATATTGTGTAGATTCTGTAGACATTTAACCTAATTGAAATAATACCGCAGCACGCTGTCATGGTCTCTTCGATAGAGTCATAATCTCATAATATTTCTCTGCTCTAAAATTCATAATGTAAATTTACCATCTTTATGCTCCAGCTCATGCAACAAATGCACAACGTGCCATCGTATAGCCTATTTTCGAATATGCTAAAAGCTAACTGTCGGTTAATGGGTAGCCTTTGAACCTATTTTATTTTTAACCAAAGGTTTTTTTAATTCCCACCTTTCTTGTAGGAAATTGGTTATTGTCATCTCCACCCGGTGTCCCGGCATCGGACTCTTGTAAACTCTCGTTTACGCTTGGAATACACGCACACGCGCGGCGTCCGCTATAGTTTGCATAGTATAAAAGTCCGTTACGTGGGTTACGTTTGAATTTTGAAAGCCGACGCTTGGGAACGATCGGACGGTATATTTCCCACGGTCCTAGAAAAAAAGCTATTCGAGCAAAACATATTCAATTTACACAAAATACAAGCCTGAAGCTTCCTCTATACAGACATATAAAAATATTTCTCTAAATAGAACAAGCTCACTCAGATATCACATGTTATAAATAAGGCTGTTTATTGGTTGGAAAACTAACTAGAGTAAAACTTCTTTTATACGTTTCGCATTTATACATTTTCTACACTTATACGATTTTTTTCCTGTTCCCGGCAATATCCCTCCACTTTCCATGTTAATTTATTTCCGATATACGTTTTTCACGCTTATACGATCATATTTTAAGTCCCTTGCAATATAAAGCGTCATTAATTCGTTGCGTGTTCTGAGAAAGTACGTATGTTTGAATGCAAACTTTTGGTACAGCTGTACTTCCGCTCGGAGGGCATGCACCGCGTGCTATTTAATACGTTACGATGGCCTTGAGCGACACCGGTGGTCATGGCGACACTCGCTTGTGGCTTGTCAGTGTGTGTCAGAGTGTTACAACAAGGGAGAACAGCTTGCGTAATAAGCGAGCGCTTTTGTGTTAGCCAAGATGTTGAGCTCCCAAAATAACAGGAAGCAGCCATAGAACACAGACAGCGTCTGAAGCTTATGTTAAGATGAGCGGAAGTGTTTTACGATCGCCGATATATTAAACATTTTATTATATTCTCTTTTATAATTTTTATTCGTGTTTCGTTTAGGACTTCTCGTCAAACCATTAAAAATACGCGATTGATTCTGTGTTATAATAATCTTGCATCTTCAGACAAATTAAAATCCATAAATTAATTAAGGCCTACTTGAAAATGAAAATGACGATGACGAAGAGCCGCAGCATAATACAGTGGAATTTAATGATGCTGCCAATGCTGTATGGACTATCAAACATTTTGTGACACGCCATAACGTTTCTGAGGAAATAATGGCCAAATTATATCGGTTTGAAAATACTGTGTTGTCAAAGCACGTTTCGTGCTGTCTGCCGGTTCTAGGGGAGAACCTCAGTTAGGCTAGGCTGATCGATATCTAGCCTTCTTTTGATGAAACTATCGATTCTGATTTGATGTTGTAAACTACCAACTACGTTTCATTTTTAGTAAATAAATAGTGTAATACCGTACTATTAGGCTAATAAATTAGTTAACATAGTTAGGTGTAAGCCTAGGCCTGGCCTACGGGCATACCCCAAATATTTAAAAAAAAGCTTATGAAAATAGTCTGAATTTGAAGTAGGCCTAGGCCTAATAATGTTTGTACATTTTTATAATGTTTACTTACATTGGTTTGGAGATCCATGTGGTCAAAAAACGAAGGAGTTCGGGTTCCTTTTCCTTTTGGAGTCGAGGCCAAAATAGGCTGCGGAAGTTGTTGTAGGAATTCACTGAAAGAACTTGATTTTGGTTCTGAGGCTGAGCTTGTGCTTGGTACTGCAGATTTGTTGTTGAAATCATCCACTTCAATTAGTAAAGGTTCATAAGGGGTTTTCTTTTGAAAAGGTTTTTCAACCACTGTAACTGTACCTAACTGAAGCACTTTTTTTAAATCTTGAGGGCACTTAAAACACTTTTTTATGTGCTTTTCCTTTTTGTAACAATGTGACTGCTTACAGTCCTTATTACAATATTTACAGGATACTCCTTTCCCTTTCAAATTAAAAAAGTTCCAAATAGGTCCTTTTTTCCTAACCATTTTGTACTGATTAAATCTAACACTTAAAATATAAATATCCTAAGAAGGAAGTGAGGTTATCTCAGACTCAACCACTCAACAGACAGCTCTACTCTACAACTAACTGGGCCAATCTCAAGGCCACAACCACCCTACCCCCATAGCACAATGGCTGCCCAGGGCCTAGCCCATCCACCCCCCTCCCAAAGCAACTATTCACACCATAATCAAACTCCTACCTAATTTTCCTACATTTAAATGAATAGGCCTGCAGGCCAAACTCAGTAATACAATGTTTTATTTAAACCAGATATACATAATTCCCATTTAGATGTTATTGTCAGCATTGACACAGGATAATTAGCAATATTCTGGCATTACTAGTTAATCCATGAAATGTACCTTTGATTAATGTTTTTTATTATGTTTTAGATGCTCTGGTGACAATCACAAGTAGTAAAAGGTAAAAAAAAAGAATTTTTCTTAAATGCCCAGATTTTGGGCACTTAAAACTGCTTTGGGCAAATGCCCTTGCAAATGCCCATTTATAGATGTCCTGCCCACTGGGCATTTGCCCGGCCCACATCACTAATTCACGCTTAGATTAAAGATGAAAGCAAAGAGGTCGCTGAAAATTGTGAAACTAAAGCCCTGTGCGGATAGCGGATAAGCTGCAGACAATGTTTGGAGTAAATTGGCGGATAGTATTTAGAATACAATCCGTTGAATATCATTACTAAGACCCGGATGTTTATGACATCATATTTTTCCATTATGTTTTTTTTTTCTCATGACAAATGTAAGATGATGATTTACGCTAATCTCATTAAAATTATGTCAAGGACAATTAACACTCCGAACTGAAAAGGGTTGCAATTCTGGCTGTGGGCCTATAACATTCATTTTAAACATGGAACGAAAATATTATTGTAATGCCAGTAGATTTGGATAACAAACGTTCGAATGTGGGGCGGATGCAGATAACAGCTGTGTGGTGCTTCTTCATCACATCCCTCAATCACTTTCCTAATTATTTCCCCACCCTCAGAATGTATCACTCTTTTCTTCTTCACTTCCGACATAACACTAACCCGTACGATTTCACAATTGAAACTAAACGCAAGTAGCAGTGATTAAGCATATCGTGAATAACATAGGTGCTAAGTTGGCAATATCTGCAGCGGCACGTCCACTCAATCAACGCAGCTGGAATGTCTCTCCGCTCCCCTTCAGTCCCTTGACATCATGAGCTGGTGGACGGACAGTATATCATCTACAGATATTTTCCTGACTATTAATTCAGGTTAATTTCAGTGGAGCGAAAAGTACCTCTTTTGAACTCTTACCAGGTAGTCTTTGTGTATTTTTTATCTCGCATGTTGGCAACTAGTGACGTCAATGTGTGCGCTGTCGAACATGGCTGCCGTTGTTCAATGAGCGATGAATCAAACCACATATTATCGTGATTTAGCACATAATGACCAAGGTTAGTACTTACACCTGATCATGTCCCTTCACAAGATGAAGTACAAGGTACAAAAATCATATATTCTCAAAATTATCATCATCAGTGTTGTTCCCTAGGGCAAACCTTTCTGTTTGCGTCGATCCTTATACCGTCAACCATTTGGAATCTTCTCCGTCCTAATCGTCTCCTACTATTCACCGTTCCTTCCATTGCATCCATAAGTACACAATGTCTTCTCATCCAATGACCAAGCCAATTATCCTGATTACCTTTAATATATTTTTCTCCTCTCCAACTCTTTTCCGCACTTTCTCCACCCATTTTATCCTCCATACCCACATCTCAAACGCCTCCTCTTTTCTCAATATCCACGTCTCGGCTCCAAATAAAGCATTTCGCCATTCTCTTCCTCCAGACCCCCTCAAAGCAGCCTCCGTTTCTTATTAAATGCCTCCTTTGCAATTGCTCCTGTTTGCATCTCGTGTCTTCAGTCATTATGCATCCCAAGTATTTGTTCTATTTCGTCCTGTCCTAACTTTAAAGATGTCCTTATGTTTCTTGAACTTATCACCATACATTTTGTCATTCCGAATTTCTCACAGGTCGTACTTAGATCTTCCAACATTCCAATCATTACTTTTCCACTCTCTGCCAATAACGCCATATCATCAGCGAAAAATAAAAGAGTGATCTCTCATTGAATTTTGATGATTTCACTAATGACGGATTTGTGAAATGCGATTATAAACTGTGATGTTTCAGAGCCCAAGGAGAAGAGGTGGACGTTCCCGGTGGGGGAACATAAGCTGGTGATGAATGCTCTGCGCAGTTTCGAGGGCACAGTGTCCGTCTCTCCTCTGCCCGAGATAATCGTAGAGGTTAGTATACTGCCTGCTCTCAATGGCAGTCACATCGTTCCAGCTATTGCCGGCCGGGTCTGGGTGTTGACGAGGCCTCATTTTCTACCAATTGATGCCAGTTGATTCTTACTTCGGTACTCCAGCGTATTCTTGGACGCCCTCGCGGTCTTCTTCCATCGATCTTAAGTTCTTCCATTATTTTTGGTAACCTTTGCCCGCTCATCCTCTTAACATGTCCATACCAGCGTAGTCTCTTTTCCTCTCATTTTCAATTACGTGCAATACATTTTATTCATAAAAGTTGGTATATTGGTTTTCACAGTCGTGAATTAAAATTCAGTAATTCTTCCAGGTTTCTGCCGTGTCTTGAGTGGGGTTTCGCCTAGCACACCAAGCTTGCTCATCAGGGGGCTCTTGGTGTCCCCGCCCGGACCCCCACAGGAGTAGCGAAGTGTGTGCTACGTTCCTTTTTATCAAGCACATATGTGAGAGCTAAAAGCTCAAGCAGTCTTCACCTCCCTATGAAGGCTTCCAAAAAGATGGTATATTGGCTTTCACGGCCAGTGAATTAAAACTCAGCAATCTTTCTAAGTTTGTGCCGTGTCTTGTGTGGGGTTTTGCCTAGGACACCAAGCTGGCTCATCAGCGAGAGGTAGTGCGCAGTTCGCTATTCCTGTGGGGGTCCGGGCTGGACACCAAGAGCCCGCTGATGAGCCTGCTTGGTGTCCTAGGCGAAACCCCACAAAGACACGGCACAAACCTAGAAAGATTGCCAAGTTTTAATAATATTCATACTTGGATACTTGCCGAAAACACACCTTGCGAGATATGAACCAGTGCCACTTGTTCACCATTGGGGTTCGCCGAAACCTCTTGAGTGCAGTTGCAACGTTAACTTGAAAACACAAAACAGACTTGATTTCCTTTATTTGCAGGAGTTCTGCTCTCCGTGTCACGAGCCACCACCGGACATGTCGAATGTCGACCTCTCCAGGATAGACTCGGTCCTGTTAGACCATCTGATGCCCTTCCAGAAAGAGGGAGTCATGTACGTATCGACACAGGTTATCTCACCCAAATACACGGCGCTGGTTTGCCGAACTAACTATGAGGGGCGTACTACAGTATATTGTTTTACACTTTATTCTTTGTATGGTTCACATTTCACTTTTGAAGGTGGTGACATGTATAGTGTCTTGTTCCACCGTTTGGTAGCAGCACACGCACTCGTCATAGGCTTCTGACATGGCTCCATTACCATGAGCTACAAACCATGCAATGGAAGCATAGGGGCAGTCGAACAGTTGACAGTGTTCTGGGTGAGCATCCTCATTTACTGGCTGGAATTGGGGGCCAAGATTAACAGTGCAGCAAATGTGGCAACCCTTAAGCGCTTACATCGTGCCATTCAAACTAAGCGGCTAAAGGTGTGCTTCTGCAACATGACACGGTGCTGCTACACCCACCATACTCTCCCGACTTCACCTTTTGGGAACAGCTGTCAAGGCTTGGGTACGCAGGAAGGTCTGGAGAGACTGACACATCGATGGCAAAAGTGCATAAAGTTACCAGGAGATTATGTTGAGAAGGTGGACGTAACAACTGAGCCTTCATTTGGGTAGAAAAAATAAAGTCTAAGACAATATCGTACGCTCCTCGTATATTAGGGAATTATTGTTACAAATTTATGTACTTTTCTATACATTTTTTTTTAAACAAGAACTTGTGTTCCCCTTTGACGGTACATTTATCATAAACCATCTTCAGCCATAGCACAGTCTAGTGCAAGCAAGTCACACAATTACGATATGAGAAAATACTTTTGATTTTAAAATGTAAAATCTTTAAAAATTGTTTAGACATGATTTTGGACTTGTAATTCCATTGTCTTTTATCAAACTGGTTAATTTCTGGTGATTTTCTTGAGAATGAATTGGTTTGAAGAAAATCAAAACATTAATTTGCCAGATGGAATAGCTGCCATCATTGCTGTCGACAAATGTTTTGAATGTCTACATTTGTACAAATTATTAGACTCTATGCCAATTTTCCAACGTTTCATTTTAAGTAGAAGTCTAGATTCAAGGAGAAGTAATTTCAACTCTGAGATTTGCGGATGACATCGTCGTCTTGGCCAACACGCCTGAGGATTTGAATGGTATGGATTCCGTCTTGAGGAAAGATTTCATGATGAAAATCAATAAATGTAAAACAAAAATATTGGGATTCACTTGAAAACTAGAACAATCCAAACAAAACGTGTGGCATCGTGCATTAACAAGTCTCTTATTCTCGTGCAAATTCTAAAAATTCATTTTACTGTCGGCGCGTTACAAGAAATTGTGATTAACACCATTGGCTAAACATTTGAAATAATTTCAGCGCATTGTAAAACATTTTTACTGGATTCCATCGTGGAGAGTATAACAGTAGTTGTTATTGTTTGAGTCTTGGGTCTTTTGACTGGTTTGATGCAGCCCTCCATGCAGTGGCAGATGCAGATGCCCCTGGTGCCCCCTCCCCTCAAAAAACAATAATTTTTATCGGCAATATGAATGTAGCAGACAAAAAGTTTCTTACTTCCTGTAGCTTTTCACTTGTCAATTTGATGTCTATAGAGGATCGTTGTTTCAAGGGGCAAAACTACGAGGTCATCTGCCCTTCTTAACACACATTAAAGAATGGAATTTAACATTTACAGGTGGACACCTAAATTTGAAAAGACTGAAAATTAATAAAACAAAAAATTTAAATAAAACTAATAAATATAAAAAATAATGGGAAAACAAAATTTCATAATTCAAAAACGAACAAGTCGTTGAGTCAATGTAGACTCTAAAATTTGTATTGCTGGCCCTAACCCACTCTCACTTATAACGCGATCAGCAGCCACCGCGTCATCGGCTAATATGAGTTTGAGTGTCATCTTCGTAAGTCAGCAAGATCCACACACACGGTTAAAATGTGGGCCACAGGTACCAAGTGGGGGGTCTTCCCTTCTCATTAGGTACGAGTGGGTGACCTATCCTTAGTCTACACAAAATGACAGACTCTCTCCGTCTCTCTCCCACCATCATGACTACGAGGGTACTTGGAAGTCAAAGATTCGAATTAACAGTGGACACCCTGCGTGTCGTTTGCCACCGCCACTCCAGGAAAATGCCGAGTTTCCTCCACCTTCAGTCATCCAACCTGTTCTCTAGGAAACCTTCTGTTCTGTTCCAGTTTCGGGATCTCTAAAGGAGGGCGCTGTCTCATAGCCGACGACATGGGTTTGGGTAAGACCATCCAGGCTCTCGGCATCGCCCACTACTACGTCGACAACTGGCCGCTACTCATCGTCTGTCCGTCGTCCGTCAGGTGAGCATTGTTCAGTAGAAGGGACCGTTAGCAATACTTTGTCAGAGATATTTAATAAGATGGATGTGGTGAACATGGTATTATACATAATACAAAAGAGAGAAACGATTTAACGGACTAATTGGGGTGGAGGTTCGTCTGTTAAATCGCGAATTTTAGAAATATTTAAAACAATTCTTTTGCACAACGCCTCCCCCAAGGTCTGGTACCTTGACTTGGTGGGGAGGCTTGTGTGTTTCAGTGATCCCGAGAGCAATGCCGGCGGGAGCTTCGGCTCCTGGCAGGGCCACCCATGCCGGTAAGGTCGAGGGTGAGAGACCAGACTAAATGACAGACTACACCATGATGGTGGGCAGCAGCGTCATCAGTAGGTTATTTCCAGGCGGAGCTGTAATTCAGTGGTACGGTTGGAAAACTGCGGGGGCTCGTTTTCAGTCCTTAAGGTGGCAGCCCTACCAGAAAACTAGGAAGCTGTGGGCTAATAACTCGCACTCTCCGAAATTGTTTATTAAAGAAACTGAAAAGAATGAAAACCGGACGGATCTCATGTTGACAGCTTTCGGCACGAAAAGGAAGACACGAATAGGTTTCTGGAATGTGAGGACTCGGGGTGAGAGTAGTAGGCTGAGGCAGGTGACCAGAGAAATGATCTCGTATAAACTTGATATACTTGGGCTCAGTGAGATAAGTTGGCCAGATATTGGTGAGATAAAAACTTATGAAGGACTTACCCTCGTATACTCTGGGAGGAGCGAGGAGAATGCGGAACGCAGAGATGGACTTGGTCTTTTGCTTACTGAACATGCAAAGAAAAGCCTTATAAGTTGGCAACCCATTTCCGAGCGAATATTATAAGCACGATTTAAGACTCGCATTCGCAATGTTACGATTATACAATGCTATGCACCCACGGAACCATCAGAAGAAGAACTTAAGGAAGCATTCTACTCCCTTCTACATGAGACAGTAAAGAAAAGCAGTAAGAGAGATGTGATTATATTAATGGGAGGCCTTAATGCTAAGGTAGGAGAGAACAACGAGGGACTAGAACATGTGATGGGTGTACATGGCCTTGGGGATAGGAATGGAAATGGGGAAAAGTTCACAAACTTCTGTGCTTGGAGGTACTTTGTTTCCTCATAAGAGGTGTCATAAGATCACGTGGATTTCCCCTGATCATGACACTGAGAACCAAATTGACCACATCGCAGTGAGTAGGAGATTCAGAAGATCGCTCACCGATGTTCGGAATAAGAGAGGAGCTGATGCTAGCAGTGATCACCACCTTATGCTGGCTGAGTTCAAGATGAAGATCATGGTGGCAAAGAAGAGGTTTGAAAAACAGAGCAAGAGATTTGATGTGAGGAAGTTGAAGGAGGAGAAGGTCAGAGAAGAATTTAAATTGGAGCTAAGAAATCGTTTTCAGGTACTCCAATCTGATACAGCAGAAACTGATATTGAATCTTCCTGGAGTAATGTATATATATATATCATCTTGCACAGTTTCCAGCCACTGGCCGGGTCTGTTTGGAACACAAGCCTCTCCAACGTCTTCTGTCTTCCCACCATCTCTCAGCCTCCACCCTTGTCCAGTCTTCTCCTCTCTTCTTCACGCTTTCTTCCACCCCTTTCAGCCACCTGTCTCTCGGTCTTCCCCTCGGTCTCTTCCCTTCCCACTTCGTCTCATGTACTCTCCTGGGTATCCTCTTCTCCTCCATTCGTTTTACATGTCCATACCATCTAAGTCTAGATTTCTCTATACCATCCTGTAATGGTTCCTCCTTCATTAATTCTCTGGTCCTCTCATTTCTTATTCTGTCCATCTTTGTAGCTCCAATACTGCTTCTCAAGAACCTCATCTCACTGGCCTGTATTTTGCTCTTCTCCCTTCCTTTCATAACCCATGTCTCCGAGGCATACGTCAGGATAGGGACATAGTACGTCCGATATATGATCTTTTTGCTGTTCTGAGGGACATCCTTGCTCCATAACATGCTTCTCACACTCCTCCGAAATGCTTCTGCCTGCCTCCCCCGCTCATTTATTTCTCTATCGTTTCTTCCATTATCTTGTATCAGGCTTCCCAGATACTTAAAACTCTCCACTTTCTTCAGCTGTTCCCCACCAATTGTTATTCCCGTTGTGGTTCTTTCCTTCTTCCTTGTTGTGATCACCATCTCACTCTTATTTATGCTAAATTTCATCCCATATCCTTGTATTATTCCTTCCCACACGTCCAACTGTTCCTGTACCTCCTCCTCCTTGTTTCCCCAAATCATCAAATCATCTGCAAACACCATTGCTTTCATCTTTCCGTCCCCAATTACTTGTGCCACTCGGGTCATTATGTCATCCATCACCACAATGAAAAGTAACGGTGACAGTGCACTTCCTTGTTTCAGGCCGTTTCTTTGTTCCAACCAGTCAGATCTCTCTCCTCCCACTTTCACACAGCTCACGCTTCCCTTGTACATCTCCTTTATCCTCTTTATAGTCCATTTCTCTACTCCTCTATCCTCCAGGGACTTCCATACTTTGTTTCTGCATACACTGTCATATGCTTTCTCAATGTCCAGGAAGGCCATCAGTAGATCTGTTCCATACTCATAGTGCTGTTCTTGTAACTGCCTTACAGCAAAAATCAAATCCACTGTGGACCTTCCTGCTCTGAAGCCATGTTGTTCTTCCCTCATCCCTCCTTCTATCCTTGTCCTAATTCTCTTTTCCAAAACTTTCTCGAAGATCTTTGCACAATGACTCATCAGTGTTATTCCCCGATAGTTTCTGCAATCTGTTCTACTACCTTTCTTGAAGATCGGGACAATGATTCCTTTTTTCCAGTCCTCTGGGGTCTTCCTTTCCTTCCATGCTGTCCTCATCACTCGGTACAGCCACTGTATCCCCACCTCTCCTGCTGCTCTCACCATCTCCACACTCAACTCATCCACACCCGGTGCCTTCCCTCCTTTCATCTTGTTCACTGCATCTTCCACTTCTTTCCATGTTAAGTCCTTTTCTGTTTGCAGTTCATCTTCATCTTCCCCGATTTCTTCCTCCTCACCATCTTTTCCATTTGGGTTCAGAAGTTCTTCAAAATATTCTTTCCACATTTTCTTCAGTTCTTCCCTATTTTCTATCTCTTGTCCCCTTTTGTTCACCATTCTAACATAATCCGTAGGATCCTTCCGCCTCTTATTTTTTACCATCCCATACAGGACCTTTTTTGTACCTTCACTATCCTCCTCCATCATCTTTGTCCACTCTTCCATCCACTTCCTTCTCTCCTCAGCCACCACTCTCTTCGCCTCCTTCTTTCTTTCCTGGTACTCTTCCCTTGTCTCTACCGTCCTATTTTGATACCACCTCCTAAAGGCTCTATTCTTTTCCCTTACTATATCTTTTGTCTTCTCATTCCACCATGGTGTTTCCTTCCACCTCTTCTTACTACTTGTCCTCCCACATACTGCTTCTGCTGCACCCACTAGTGTCTTCTTAAATCTAGCCCATTCCTCTTCCACCCCTCTTTCTTCATCTGTTGGAATTCCTTCCTTTACCATTTTGAGGTACTCGACCCTTCTATCCCCTTCTTTCAGTTTCCATATCCTTATACGTCTTTCCTGGTTCTCAGTCCCTTTCTTCTCCTTACTCCCTCTCAGGTTCATTACCAGTAATCGATGGTCGCTATCCAGGTTCTCCGATGGTATAACCTTGATGTCCGTGATGTTCTTATTTAGTTCTTTCTCATACAGTATATAGTCGACCACCGACTTCCTGGTCAAGTCATCACTGTACCATGTGATTGTGTGGCTCTCTCTTTTCTTAAACCAGGAGTTCCCAACTAGCAGGCTGTTCCTCTGGCAGAAGTCCAACAGTCTCTTTCCTTCCTCATTTCTTCCACCCCAACCCTCTGGTCCTAGAACACTCTCATAACCTTGTCTTTCTCTTCCTACATGGGCATTGAGGTCCCCCATAACAATCATATTTCTTCCTACCAGCTGCTTCTGCAATTCCTCTTCAAACTCCTCCTTCTCTTCAGAAGCGCAGCCTACTTGTGGAGCATATACTTGCACTATTTCTACGGTCTCTCCCCTCAGTGCTACTTTCACTTTCATCATCCTATCACTTATTCTCCTCACTTCTTCTTTTAAACCATCTCGTACTACTACTCCCACTCCATTCCTCTTTCCCTCTTCGTTCCCACTCCAGTACAGTCTATAGCCTTTTCTCAGTACTCTCCTTCCTTCCCCTTTCCACTTTGTTTCTGCCAATCCCAATAAATCCAACTTCCTTCTTTCCATCATATCCACTATCTCCTCCACCTTACCCGTCAGCGTTCTTAGGTTTAAAGTTCCAAATCTTAGTCCGTGTGTACAGCCGTGTCGTCGTCTATTAAATCCATCCTGTCCGAGGCTTGTTCCATTTTTGAAAGCATTTGGTTTAATCCACTACTGGCTTGCTGGGCCTATCGTAGCTTCACCAGAGCCCCGTTAGCCGTCACTTTTCAGGGTTCCTGTAGGACCTTCACAGCTACCGTAACGGTCCCGGGGCACACGAAGTCCCCACTGTACTTCGCCCCTACAGGCAATCCCCTACTTTGTGCCGTTGCCCGTCTCCCACGACGTGGACGAGGGGTTGGACTTATGGGAGTAATGTAAAGAACATCATCCTTGATACAAGTGAAATAGTCCTGGGAAAGAGCAATCCTCTCAAGAAGGATTGGATGTCAGAACTAACTTGGGAGGCAATAAGTCATAGGAAAATGATTAAGGAGAGGTTGAATATGTGTAAGACTCGACATCAGAAAGCAAAAGTGCAAGCAGAATACACGGTCGTTGACAAAGAAGTTAAAAAGAGTGTGAAAAGAGATAAGAGTAATTGGATCGATGAGATGGCGAAGAAGGCAGAAGATGCTGCATCAAAAGGTGACAGCAAAGAAATGTACCGCATCACAAAAGTGCTGTCCAAGAAAAGTTTCCGAAAGAACCGACCCATAAAAGACAAAAAGGGAAATTTACTCACAACTCAAGAAGAACAACAAGAACGGTGGAGGGAATACTTCACCGAAATTTTTAATGTTGATCGAGGGATTAATGAACACCACGAAGAGAGGAATGATGAACCTGATAATTCTGATCCAAATATTCTTTTGCACAGCCCAACTTGTGCTGAAATCAAAGAAGCCTTGCTACAGCTGAAGAATGGAAAAGCCCCCCGGTGTCGGCAACATTTTGCCAGATGTCCTCAAGATAGACATGGACACCACAGCTAATATCCTGAAGCCATTGATGGAAAAGATCTGGTTTGAAGAGAAGCTGCCTGCGGAATGGAAGAAAGGTGTGATTGTTAAAATCCCAAAGAAGGGTGACTTGACGAATTGTAACAACTGGAGAGGTATTACCTTACTATCCGTACCAAGCAAAGTATTTCTCAGGATAATCTTGAATCGCGTGAAGAAGTCTATCGAGTCGAAGTTGAGGAAAGAACGAGCTGGATTTAGGGAACACCATAGTTGTGTGGACTTAATTAACACTTTACGGATTATTGTGGAGCAGAGTAACGAATGGCAAGCAGCACTGTACATCACGTTTATAGATTTTGAGAAGGCCTTTGATTCCATTAATAGGAAGGTCATGTGGGAGACCTTAAAGGAATATGGTATACCAAGTAAAATACCGAATTTGCTCGCGTATATCTCGCACTTTTTTTTCCTGAAATTTCAACTAAAAAAATGGGGGGCGAGATATACGCGAGCCGAAAATACGAGTGAAATTTGTCGGTGCGAGATATACGCGGGGAATTTCCGTATTCCTCTTGTATTGTTTGGGCTTTGAAGATAAGTAAATCTGTGCTATACCACTTGCACCAACATGCTCGTATGTTTCGAAGATTGCGCAAGTAGGCCTACTGTTACATCGCAAAGAAACGCAGTTCAGTCTTCTCGAATCTCAATAATTTCGTCTTTACGTATTGCGTTGCTTCAGGGCTCGGCCGTGTGCAAGCATGTAAAGCGGCGCCGCGTGGGTGTTGGCACGCTTCAGCCTCGCTCGGCTAAATTCGAGCTCGCTCGGGCATGTAGCGAGGAATCAATATGGAAGATATCGATCATATCGATCACTACGCGTCTGCGCTCTAAATTCTGCCTTGAATCATCCTTAACGAGCTCATGACGTCTTTTTCATAGGTTCTTAATGTCGCATAACCATAACACACGAACTGATGCAAACTTGCGTAAACTGACGCTATACTGTAGTGCCACTACGAACGTACAATCTCGGACAGACCTCGCGCAAGCATGCGATGTGGCGCCGGCGTGACTGTTAGCACGCTTTAGGCCTACATTGTGTCTTCAGCCGCGGTCGGGTAAGATCGAGCTCGCTCGTACATGTAGTGAGGAATCGATATGGATGATGATCGATCGTATCCAATATAAATGCTGGAGTTCCTTTTCTGCCTTGAATCATCCTTAAAGAGCTTATAACGTCTTTTTCAATGACGACTTGTGGCGCGCTAAATCGAACGTGTTTTACCTCAAGGTTATTACGGTCATTTATATGACGGCGTCAAAAATGAATGCGAGATATATGCGAGTACTTTTTTTCCCCTGAAATTTCAACTAAAAAAATGGGGTGCGAGATATACGCGAGCAAATACGGTAGTTAACATCATACGGGAGATGTATTCTGGTTATGAATGTAAAGTCCTGCATGAGGGTCAGCTATCCCAGCCATTGGCCTTCCAGACTGGAGTACGACAAGGATGTATACTTTCTCCCACTTTGTTCCTGATTGTTCTTGATAATACTCTTAGGAAGGTGGGGAGAGGAAGGTAGAGAGGGATACAGTGGGGACTTCGAGACAGGTTGGAGGATCTTGATTTTGCTGATGACATCTGTATGCTAGCACAGCGCTTCAGAGACATAGAGGGAAAACTGGCAAACTTAGAACTTGAAGCTGCTAAGGTTGGACTTAAGATAAACCCAAAGAAGACAAAGGAGCTGAGAGTGAACTCCACAGGACAGGCTGGTCTCACTGTGGGAGGAGTAGATGTAGAACAGGTGGATACATTTGTTTACTTGGGAAGCGTGGTAACGAAAAGTGGAGGGGCTGAGGAGGATGTCAAGAGCAGAGTAAGAAAGGCAAATGGGGCTTTTGTGCATCTCTATCCAGTATGGAGAAACCGTAACATATCCAGGAAGACGAAAATCAGACTTTTTAATACCAATGTGAAAGCTGTCCTATTGTATGCATGTGAAACATGGAAAGTTACCAATCCTATCAGCCACCAACTTCAAGTATTCATCAATCGTTGTCTGCGTCGAATTCTGGGTATACGATAGCCAGATATAATCCCAAACGAAGAGCTGTGGCAAAGGGCTAACCAACAACCTATAGAAGTCCAAATTAAACGGAGGAAATGGGGCTGGATTGGGCATACTCTGCGGAAACAGAATGATTCAGTAGAAAGGAGAGCTCTGGACTGGAATCCTCAAGGGGCTCGGAGACGGGGAAGACCAAGGAACACCTGGAAACGCACCATTGAAGAGGAGGCCAGAAAAGCGGGAAAGACCTGGAGGGAAGTGAAGAACTTGGCAACAAACAGAGCCCGATGGAAATCATGCTTGGATGCCCTAAATGCCCCGCACGGAGCAAAAGGAAATAAGTCAAGTTTTGCACAACGCAATTCTTCTTACAAAATTCATCGGCCCACAGTTTGAGATTCGCGTCCTCAAATGTGCAGCTTTTGATTGATAAAAATATCGTCATTGTACTAACGAATGAAAATCTATATTTGTGAATTGTCCTCGGATATTGATGTGAAACCAGGAAGTATTCAACATACCGTATATACTCGAATACCACCCGCACATTTTTAAACAAATTCGGACATGAAAAATGGGGGTGCGGGTCTTATTTGAGTCATCCAAATTTGAAAGATTTAAATTGCCCGCCGCGCGCAATGTCGGGTGTTGCGAGTATCCGCTAGATGGTGCTAGCCTTCTTCCGGCTATAACTTTGTTTTACCGTAAGCACGCGGCGTCATACAGTCGCGCGCACGTTCTCCGAGTGTAAACATGAATGCTACGAAACGTTTGCGGTCATTTACTGTGAGTGAGAAATTGAAAGTTGCGAGGGAAGCTGAAGTTATTGGAAATCGTGCCCGGTAGGAAATATGATATTGACGAGTCATGCATTCGTGATTGAGCGGGATGATGTCTATGCTGCGTGAACCGCCCGTTCAAAGCAGCCTTGAAACAGCTGTATACGGAGAGGATGGCGGCCGATAAGCACACACTGACCCCAACTGGTCGTATTCAGCGCCCGGAAGTTCAGCTGCTCTGTTCGTGGATTTTGACGGCATGGAATCGTATCTCGGGAGATCTCATACGGAAGAGCTTCAAGAAATGTAGTATTTCGAATGCTATGGATGGCTGTGATGACGACATTTAGTGGGAAAGTGATGGTGATAAAAGTTCCGAAGTTGGTACTTCTGATGACGATGAATGAAGTGTTTGTGTACTTTTATTTGTATTTTTAATCGTTTGATGTGTGTTATTTTAGGACGACTTCAAAACTGTTGGAAACTATTTTGGATAAATGCTATTCTGTTTATTTAGTTAAGATAGTAAATAACTTTGAGTAAAAATTTTTTTTTTTAATGTTGTTCTTCAAAATCAGGGTGCGGGTCTTATTCGCGGGCGGGTCGTATTCGAGTAAATACGGTAATACACAGCTATATTGACGTATGCAAGAGGCACGTGGACAACAACTAAACGGGAGGAAAGTAGAAAGTTCCTTAGAGGTATTATTGGAAAGATTCATCACCCCCCCAGGGGCTCATAACTTGTGGGAAGTGGGTTGGCGACCGCGGGACCCCAGCTGAGTCCGGCATTGCTTCCACTTACTTGTGCCGCGCTCCTCTCCGTCTTCTTTCCTGTCGACCTCTCTTGGTCAACTCTTGTTCTCTTCTGACCCCGACGGTATTAGGGTATCCGAAGCCTAGGGAGTCTCTTCCTTTCCCGCCTTAATTGACACTTTGTAACCAAACTTTTGTTAGGTTCAGAGACTGTTATTTATTTTTTTTGTTCTATCATGGCTGCTTGTTGGTGGAGCGCCATGGAGAGTCTTGTGTGGTCAGTGCCCAATGGATTCTTTTTTTGGTGGTCTACGGATGGGTGGCCTTGGCTTTGGCAGATTGGGAAAGGTTCCTTGGCTGGTGAGGTTGCCATGGGAATGGGCTGTTTAGAGATGGTGAGAGGCAAGATGGGTGCTGCCATGCTGATAGGAAGCTACCGTATATACTCGAATACCACCCGCACATTTTTAAACAAAATCGGACGTGAAAAATTGGGGTGCGGGTCTTATTTGAGTCATCCTGATGTTAAAGATTCAAATTGCCCGCCGCGCGCGATATCGGGTGTTGCGAGTATCCGCTAGATGGTGCTAGCCTTCTTCCGGCTATAACTTTGTTTTCCCGTAAGCACGCGGCGTCATACAGTCTCGCGCACGTTTTCCGAGTGTAAACATGAATGCTACGAAACGATTGCGGTCATTTATTGTGAGTGACAAGCTGAAAGTTGTGAGGGAAGCTGAAGTTATTGGAAATCGTGCCCGGTAGGAAATATGATATTGACGAGTCATGTATTCGTGATTGAGCGGGATGACGTCTATGCTGCGTGAACCGCCCGTTCAAAGCAGCCTTGAAACAGCTGTATACGGAGCGGATGGCGGCCGATAAGCACACACTGACCCCAACTGGTCGTATTCAGCGCCCGGAAGTTCAGCTGCTCTGTTCGTGGATTTTGACGGCAAGGAATCGTATCTCGGGAGATCTCATACGGAAGAGCTTCAAGAAATGTAGTATTTCGAATGCTATGGATGTCAGTGATGACGACATTTAGTGGGATGGTGATAAAAGTTCCGAAGTTGGTACTTCTGATGACGATGAATGAAGTGTTTGTGAACTTTTATTTGTATTTTTAATCGTTTGATGTGTGTTATTTTAGGACGACTTCAATACTGTTGGAAACTATTTTGGATAAATGCTATTCTGTTTATTAAGATTGTACATGATTTGGAGTAATTTTTTATTTTTTTTAATGTTCTTCAAAATCAGGGTGCGGGTCTTATTCGGGAGCGGGTCGTATTCGAGTAAATACGGTAGTTGTTTTTATGTATGATTGGAAGGAAGTTAGTGTTGATATTATTGTATGCAGGCTGGCTTCAGGGAAGAGTCTTAGACAAATGACACACATGCGTACAGAGCTTATGATCATAATGTCCCAAGCATCAACCAGCCACAAAAACATTAAAAATAATAGAGAATGCAGTAATTCATGATCAGAAGTGCTTGGCTTGGTAAACTTGTGCAAGGACAAGCAAGGATAACAGATGCAGGTAATGGAAGACTGCCTGTATAAGTTGGTGTCCTGGTCTTTGTGGATTTATTAAAGCTAGTTTTATAGCCCCTATACCCTGAGGTGGCATTACAACTTGTCTCATCTTTCCTGATCGCTCATTCTTCGAGGGATCAGCCATCATTTTCTTTTCGCTATATTTCCTTTTCTCTTTAAGATTCCCGCACTGTTTTTGTGAATTGGCTCCCCGTCTATCTAAATTACATTTCGTGAATATTTTGACTACGCTACATTTTGTAGGTATTTTCCATGTAAATTGCATTTTGCAATTATTTTCAACCTCAATTGCATTTTGTAAGGATTGACAATCTAAATTGCTTTTTAGTAAGTCTTTGAATGTAGGGGCGGCATTTTTGTAAGTATTTTGAATTTGAATTACATTTTGTGTGTCTTTTCAACCCTTTGTGAATCTCCAGTAGTTTTCGTTATGGTTTCCGTCTCATTGACATTTTGCTATCAGCCAGTCCATTAGGGGCCGATAATCCACATGTTAGGCCCTTTAAAACAACAATTATTAATTAATTTATTAAGGAGCGTTCGAAAGAGCATTAATTAAAAGCTAAATGAGTAAACATAACACTGAAATATGTTTTACCCGAATGTGTATTAGTTTTCAGTATAATCAGACAAAGATTTCGTCCTCTTGCGGCACACTGTCCGCATAATTCACACACACATCTTTCATTCGGCGAGTGGAAAAGCTTGTTCTCACAAATCTTGTGGTGGAAACCATGTATGCATATTTTCCAACCCTGAGGGCACATTTTATGAATCTTGCTTTCACCTTTTCTATTCGTTCTAAGCCTGTGATGGTCAGTTTTTCCCATCTTAGTTCCAGTCTGTAAGTAACTATGGGTGATAGTCTTCAGTGATATTGCTGCAATGTTCTTTGTCCTGCATATTGCTTTCGGAGCTTCTGCTGTCCTTTGAAGGGTTCATCATCATCATCATCATCATTTCCCCTTATCCAGCTCCTGCCGGGTCGGGGTATTTATGGCACTTCTCCACTTTCCTCTTTCCTTCCACCATTCTTCTTCCACGATCTTGTCCCAGTCCAGATTTCTTTTTCTTACGCTGTTCTTCACTGAATCAATCCACCTTGTTCTAGGTCTTCCTCTTGCTCTCTTACCCTTGCACTTTGCCTCCAGCATCTGTCTTGGTATTCTATTTTCCTCCATCCTCTTTACATGTCCAAACCACCTTAGTTTATTCTTCTCAATTCTCTCATTTAGTTTTCCCATCCCAACTTCCTTCCTAACATCTTCATTCCTCACTCTGTCTTTCCTTGTCTTCCCTATCATACTTCTTAGGAATTTCATTTCACTGGCTTGGATTCTACTCTCTTGCCTGCTTGTCAGGGTCCAAGTCTCAGCTGCATAAGTTAATATGGGAACATAGTACACTTTGTACATTACCTCCTTGCTTTTCCTTGGTACTTCCTTATCCCAAACAAGTTTTCTTACACTTGGATAGAATGCATTGCTCTGCCAATCTCCATGTCCAACCTACCAGTTTGCATCAATTCACTTCCTAGGTATTTGAACGTGTCCACTCTGACTTCCAATTTTCACAGTGCCCTTTCCTTGTCTTTCCCCTCTTGTCATCACCATGGTCTTGCTTTTCTCTATACTGATTTTCAGGCCGTACTTCTGAATATTTTCGTTCAGTGCATCTAGTTGTTTTTGCACTTCTTCGGTGTTCTTTCCCCAGACCACAATATCATCTGCAAATAACAGTAACTTCATTTCTTTATGTCCATATGCTTCCTTTGTTTCCTTTACAATTTCATCCATCACCATTATGAATAAAAGAGGTGACAGCACACTCCCCTGTCTTAGTCCAGTCTTGTTCGTAAACCAATCTGTCTTTCCAACTGGGGTCAGTACCCTGCTAACACAGTTGTTGTACATTGCTTGCACCATTTCCAACATTTCTCTTCCCAGTCTCTTCTTAACCATGGTTTCCCATACCTTCTCTCTGCGGACACTATCATATTATGCCTTTTCTAGATCTATGAAAGTCATGATCAAATCCTCTCCATATTCCCAGTTCTTTTCCATCACCTGCCTCAAGCTAAAGATTGGGTCCACTGTGGATCTTCCACTCCTGAAGCCATACTGTTCCTCTTGCAACTCTCCTTCCACCTTTCTTCTCATTCTTCTTTCTAATATCCTTTCCAGTATTTTTACTATCTGTGATATGAGGGTGATCCCTCTATAGTTATCACACACCTTCTTGTCCCCCTTCTTAAACACTGGTATTATTAGCCCTTTCTCCCAGTCTTCTGGTACACATTTCAGTTTCCACACACACTTTAGCAGTCGATACAACCATTGTATACCAACAGCCTTTATCATTTCTACACTGATTTCATCCACCCCTGTTGCTTTTCCCATCTTCATTTTCTGTACTGCTAATTCCACCTCCAGCATTGTTATATCATCTTCTGTTATAGAGTCATCAGGCTGTGTCACTTCCATCTCACCAGTACAATTGCTCACATTCAATAGCTTATCGAAATACTCCTTCCATCGTCCCTTTATCTCTTCTGGGTGTGTTAACAACTCTCCATCTTCCTTTTTCACTAGCTTTGTAGTAACTCTTTCTTTCCTCTTACTTCTTAGAAGCCCATACAGCATCCTTTTACTGCCACTTACATCTGTTTCCATTCTTCGTGTAAATTCTTCCCAACTTTTCTTCTTTTCTTCTCCTACCACTTTCTTACACCTCCGTTTGCTGTCGTGATACTTCCTTTTGCTTTCTTCTGTTTGATCTCGGTTCCATTCTTTCCATGCAGACTTCTTTTCTTTCACTGCTTTCCTCACTTCCTCATTCCACCACGGTGTCTCCTTCTCTTTCACTCTTGTTGACGTCCTACCACAAGCACTCTCTGCTGCACCAGCAAATGCCTTTTTAAAGTAGGACCATTCCTCTTCTATGTTTTCCACTTCAGTAACTGGCATTTGTTGCTTCAATCTCTCCTGATAATCTTCCTGTACAGTTTTGTCTTTCAATTTCCATACTTTTATTTTACTTTCTCTGATCTCCTTTAGGTTTTCCAATTTTTCCCATCTAAATTTTGCCACCACAGCTCTATGGTCCCCATCAAATGCTTCTCCTGGTAAAGCTCTCACATCCATCAGCTTTCTGCGATTAGTCCTTTCCACCAGAAAGTAGTCAATTACTGATTTTGTTCTTCTATCGCCCCAACCATATCTCGTAATTTTCCTGCTGTTTTTCTTCCGAAACCATTGGTTCGGCCACTGTCTTGGCAAACCAGTTTTTTGTGTTTCCCTATTTGTTTCCACTGTGGTTGTACATATCTGTATTATTTGTATTCATTGTCAAGTTAGTTTTGTTCATGTTGGTTAGTTGTCATGATTCATTTGTTTTGATTACGTTTTGTATTCCCACTGCCGTGTTTCCAGTAGGATATTTTTGCTTAGAAGGTATTTTGGTATTTCTAAGTTGGCCACATTGATTCTTCTTTAACTTGTTTTTGAACTCTCTACTGTGATTGGCTGCTTTCGGCCTATCAGAGGCCTCCGACTTGTTTTTGAACTCTCTACTGTGATTGGCTGCTTCCAGCCTATCAGAGGCCTCCTTGCTGTTTGTAGCGACCAATCACGTTTTTCTTCTTCGTTGTTCTCTAAGTGTAGCCATGACACAATGCTGTGCTTCAACGCTGGTTGTGATATATCAACAAGTATCCAGCTAATCATTTCTATAATTGGTGCTATCTTCATAGTAACCGTGCTTAGCAATCATGTCCTATGCACATGATTCATATTTTGTTTGGGCAGTGACATTACGGTGATTTTCGATCTCATCAAACCATGCTTGATGTTGCTACGCGCCATGTCGACGAATTCTTCAATCCGCGGCGTCGGATAGTTTGTTGTAATGTGTTTACTTCCATCTTCATTTACTGCCTAACAATTTGTCTTCACGCGTATGAATAATGATGATGCTTCGTGTGATAAGTAATTCATCGTGTCTGGAAGCATGTTACAAGGCCAGGCATCATCACTAATTGGAGGTTGACGCTAGGCTAAACTGCTTTACTATTGTGACAATACCGTGCGATTGGCATATCCCGGTATTTGTATGACAGCAACTACTTTGACTTCCTGCAACATCACTGGAATGGAAGTTGACGCTGGGCTAAACTGCTTTACTATTGTGACAATACCGTGCGATTGGCATATCCCGGTATTTGTATGATAGCAACTCCTTTGACTTCCTGCAACATCACTGGAATGGAAGTTGACGCTGGGCTTAACTACTTTACTATTGTGACAATACCGTGCGATTGGCATATCCCGGTATTTGTATGACAGCAACTACTTTGACTTCCTGCAACATCACTGGAATGGAAGTTGATGCTGGGCTAAACTGCTTTACTATTGTGACAATACCGTGCGATTGGCATATCCCGGTATTTGTATGATAGCAACTACTTTGACTTCCTGCAACATCACTGGAATGGAAGTTGACGCTGGGCTTAACTACTTTACTATTGTGACAATACCGTGCGATTGGCATATCCCGGTATTTGTATGACAGCAACTACTTTGACTTCCTGTGTTTCACACATAATTTGTTTTATTAACAATTCATTTTGGGCTTACAGTATCGGCGCATCACTGTAAGTCAGTCCTGGTTCGACGACACATTCTCGTTCCATGCGACCTGTTTTTTCATTATTTGTTGCAACTCCACTTGTGTTGCATATTTAAATTATATCATTCTTTGGAACCGCCGTGTATTGCATGCCGCTCTATGATGTACTGATCTGCAGCTACGTTCAAGACAATATGTGTGTTTTAGGCTCAAGACGTAACGTGTGTTAAATCCTTGCGAGTGTTTCTTCAATTGTGTAAATTTGTGCCAGTGTTTCTCATATGTTTTATGTGCCACCTATTTGATAATATATCTTATTATTAGTTAGTGGTGGTGTTGTGTCCTTTATGCCTTCCTGGACTTCCTTATTTGGTGACAATAATATTGTCTGGTCCTCCACATGTTTGCTAAATTGTCAAGCGACCTTTGTAAAGTCAACCCTTTGTATTATCACATCATTATCTAATGCTTTGGCCAATAAACCTTTATACATTGTCCACTATTACCAGAATGCTCTTGGTGGGTTGTTGACTTCCCGCGTTGGCCATTACATTATTTGGTCCTCCGGGCCGGATATTGAGCTGTTTACTATTTAGAATTATTAAGCATTGTTTTGGCCTTGTTGGGCCCTTGTTTCTTGCTATTTCACCAGGAAGGCCATAAATTTAACATTGTATACGTTCCCATTAACTTCCCAAGGACACAATACAGTATTCTATGTTCAGATGTTTGTTTACAACTTAATCGAGACCATTGTCTCAGTGTTTATTTTTTGTGTTAGTTAGTTTGTTGTGTTAGTTAGGTGTGCAACTCTGGTAATTACATCTAGGCGGGCAATCCTAAGGTCATTATGGATGATGCCCAAAAACGACTTTTAGTTAGGAAGCGTGCAGTCGCTAAGGGCATGCTTACCTCACAAGAAAAAGTAATTAGCAACTTTCAGGACATTACAGAAGAGCAATATCAAATGTTAGTGTTACGCAAACACAAATGCGAGGAAATTTATAAACAATATAACGAAGCGCAAGTCGCTTTAGAGGATATTACAGACAATATCGACGAAGAAATAGCCGAACGTTGTGACTTCGAAGATAAGTATTTTGAGTTGATGGTTAAAATTAAACTACATTGTGACAATTTCAAAAAATCCAACACTACAGACAGTGATAACCCTTTGAATAATTTGCAGAGTGCACAATTTCCTAATGCTAACGTAGCTGCAGCGCATATAAAGTTGCCTGAAATTCAAATTCCGCAGTTCAGTGGCGACTTCACAGACTGGTTGAATTTCAGAGATAGCTTCAAGGTTATAGTAATTGATAACCATGCTCTTTCTGATATTGTTAAGTTCTACTACCTTAATTCTGGTCTTACTGGCGAGGCCAAGCTCCTCTTAAAGAACATTACTGTGTCAGATAACTTTATGGTTGCATGGAACTTGCTGACAACTCGATACGATAACATTAGGCTCATAGCGCACAACCATGTCACCAAGCTTTTCAAGCCCCCTGCATACGGTAATGATTCAGTGTCCTTGCGTGCCATCATCGACCACTTTGTTTCTCATGTCAATGCGTTAGAAGCTTTGGACTTTAACGGGGTTCCCCTTCAAGACCTGTTATTGTCACATTTTATATTGGAGCTACTAGATAATGATAGCATCCGTGAATGGGAGAATCATGTTGATTCTGGGAGAATTCCCACTCTCCAGGACTTGGTTAGCTTCTTAGAGAAAAAATGCAAGGTACTGGAAATAACTGAAAGGAATGGGTCCAGGCCTGCATTACATACTGCTGTAACCAAACTTAAAGCTGAAGGTCATTCGCCTCAGAAACCTATGTTAACTACTACCAAATTTCGTTGTACATATTGTAGGAGCATTGATCACCAATTGTCGAAATGTGGTACCTTTATCAAACTTTCGTCCACAGCCAAATGGGATTTTGTCAGGTCTCGAAAATTATGTTACAATTGTTTGCGTAATTTCGAGCCTAATCATCAATGTTCGAAGTACTCTTGTAACACTTGTTCCCGAAAACACCACACTCTTCTTCACTATGAGCCCTCCAGTGGCAATAGTAATGATGCTTCTCAAGCTCATGCTAACGTGGTAAACACTAGTTGCAGTAACGTCGCTCGTGACAATCAATTTTCAAGGACGCTATTACCCACTGCCAAGTTGAATATATTAGCTGGCAATGGCTTACGTGTACCTGTCACTGCACTACTTGACTCTGCATCAGATTGTAACTTAATTTCGTCACACTAAACTAAGAAATTAAGACTCCACACCAAACCTATGAAGGTACACATTCGCGGTGTTGGTCAAAATCAAAGCACTGCTTCTGTTGTTGCTGATGTGAGCGTTTTTGCCTGTGCTACTAATTGGTCTGCTAAGCTTGAATGTCTCGTGGTTCCCAATATTGCACTTGAGCTACCCGCTGCTGGTTTCGACACCTCTGAATGGAACATTCCTTCACATATTGATTTAGCTGATCCTGACTTCAATTGCACTAAATCTATTGACCTTGTTCTTGGTGCAGAATATTTCTTTGACCTGTTATGTCCTGGTAAAATCATACCAGTTGGTGATTTGCCCATCATTCAAAATACCTCTGTGGGTTGGGTGTTTTCTGGGAGGCTGCCCAGTGCAAGCACTCCCAACCATCGCACGTGGTATCAGCACTTACACTCTCACGCCCTCATGTAGAACAACAGCTGGAAGCGTTTTGGAACGTTGAAGAAGTTGAAACCCCAGTGCTGTCTGTTGACGAATCCATATGTGAAGAACACTTTGTTGCTACTACCACTCGCCAAGACGATGGTAGATTTGTGGTTAGACTCCCTCGCAAGGTAGACTCGGAGCCTCTAGGTGCCTCTCGCTACGCTACACTAAATCGTTTTCACTCTCTCGAAAGACGTTTGGCTCGCAACCCTGAGTTAAGGTTAGAATACACTGAATTCATGCATGAATATCTAGCCTTAAACCATATGCAAGTCGCCCCCCACCCGACGGATGGTGAAGTTTACTACATTCCCCATCATCCTGTTTTCAAGCCGCACAGTACTTCTACAAAGCTCAGAGTGGTATTTGATGCTTCGATGGCTACTACGTCTGGGTGCTCCCTTAATGATACCTTGTTGGTGGGCCCTGTAATTCAGCAGGATTTGTTCTCTATTTTGCTTCGGTTCCGTACTCACTTGATAGCGTTTGCAGCTGATCTGAGTAAAATGTACAGACAGATTCTTGTAGATCACAAAGATCGTGACTTACAGAGAATATTTTGGAGAGACTCTCCTTCAGACCCAATAGTAGAATATCAATTAAACACTGTTACATATGGTACTGCCCCAGCATCCTTCTTAGCCACTCGTGTGCTAAAGGAGCTCGCCCTCACTGATGGCACAGCTTTTCCAGCTGCCACTCAGATTGTTTTAAACGACTTCTATGTTGATGATTGTATCTCGGGATGTGATTCCGAGCATGACGCACTCATTCTGTATGATGAATTGACCCTTCTTTTGAGATTAGGTGGTTTTGAACTGTGTAAGTGGAGTTCAAACTCCATGACTCTAATAGATAACATTCCTCTTGATCATCAAGAGAAACAACAACTCCGTAGTTTCGGCGATGGTGAAGAAACAGTCGCCAGAACGCTAGGACTTTATTGGCAACCTATCGATGACTTGTTGCGGATTCAGTCACCTATCGTGAACTGTGACACTTCAATTACCTTTACTAAGCGTTCATTTTTGTCCATTGTTGCCTCTATCTTTGACCCCTTGGGTTTAGTGTCACCTATTGTAGTTGCTTGTAAGATTCTCTTCCAAGATTTGTGGATTCACAAACTCGGTTGGGATGACCCCCTTCCAATGGAAGTCGCGCAAGCTTGGCTGAATGTTTATAGCAATTTGCCTGCGATTTCTGAGATTTCTACTCCACGTTTGATTAAGCCTGCTTCAGAAATCAAATCTATGCAACTTCATGGCTTCTGCGACAGCAGTCAGCAGGCCTATGGAGCTTGTCTCTATTTATTGTCAATTGATACCAACGACATCGTCACTGTTGCACTTGTGTGCGCTAAGTCGAAGGTTGCTCCTCTTAAACAGTTGTCTTTGCCCAGACTTGAGTTATGTGGTGCACTTTTGCTTTCCAAATTAATTGCAAAGGTGCAACCCGCTTTGAACTTGCCTATTGAATCCATCTATTGTTGGACAGATTTCACTATTGTTTTGTCTTGGTTGGCTTCGCCCCCCTCAAAATGGAAGACCTTTGTAGCCAATAGAGTTGCTGAAATACAAAGGCTTACTGTTCACTGCGCCTGGAAACATGTCGCTTCCCGTGACAATCCAGCCGACATAATTTCCCGAGGCTGTATGCCCTCGGAATTGAAAAATAATCAGCTATGGTGGCATGGTCCAGCATGGTTGAAGGCCTTTACAAGCTCCAGTACTTCAGATATCTTTGACACTCCTGTGTCTGAATTGCCTGAGTGTAGAATTTCGTGTGCAAATGTATCTAAACCTGTTGACATTGAATTTTTAAACAATTTTTCTTCCTACACGAGATTGTTGAGGGTCATAGCCTACTGTATTAGGTTTTTCTCTAATTGTAGAAATACCACTAGGATCAGTGGTCCACTCACTGCCATTGAAATTGATGTTGCACTACTTACATGTGTGAAAATGATTCAAGCTCAGTGCTACTCTACTGAACTTGCTGCTCTAATGAACAATGAGCAAGTGCCATCCACTTCCACCATCAGCAATTTGCACCCTTTGCTTCACTCTGATGGCACTATTCGTGTGGGAGGCCGTTTGGAATTGGCCGACCTTCCATTTGATACAAAACACCAGATACTTTTGCCCAATAACCATCATTTCACTAAAATCCTGGTCAGACATACCCATTTAAAGTTGCTTCATGGCGGGGTCCAGGTTGTGATTGCGACTATCCGACAACGCTTCTGGATACCTTCACTACGAAAACTTGTTCGTAGCCTATCTCGCTCTTGTGTTACTTGCGTGCGCTACGCTGCACGTCCTTCTGAACAGTTAATGGGTCAACTCCCAGCTGTTCGCCTCCATCAAACCTTTCCCTTTAATCACGTTGGTGTTGATTACTGTGGTCCATTCACTATCAGGTACGGTGGCCCCAGGTCAAAGGTCTCGACTAAGGCATACATCGCAATGTTCGTTTGTATGGTTACGAAGGCTGTGCACACTGAAGTCGTCACTTCCCTCTCCAGTCATGCTTTCGTTGTAGCCTTTACTCGCTTCTGCAGTAGAAGGGGCGTTCCCGCTCAAGTGTATTCCGACAATGGTACCAACTTTCAAGGCGCACAGTCTGACCTTGCTGATCTTGGTTCGTTGCTCTCCTCTGCAGATTTTCAATCTGTTGTTCAAGATTCTACGTCATCGCTACTAATTCAGTGGCACTTCATTCCTCCTAGTTCTCCGCATTTTGGTGGACTATGGGAGGCAAACATCAAATCTTTGAAATCTCATTTAATAAGAATCATGAAGGCTCAAGTACTTACGTACTTACGTACCACTCTCGTGGTGCAAATTGAAGCCATTCTAAATTCTAGACCCATTTCGCCTATGACTGAGGATCCTACTGACTTGTGCTATCTCTCGCCAGGTCACTTTCTGGTTGGACGACCTTTGAATGCCTTGCCCATTCCTGACGCTTCTGAAGTGCCGATCAATAGGTTGTCTAGTGGCAATTACTTCAACAGATTATGACTTCATTGTGGCGTAAATGGTCCACAGATCATTTACTCTCCCTTCAACAACGTCACAAGTGGAACCGTGTGTCTCCTAACCTCAAGGTTGGCACGCTTGTGCTTATTATGGACGACAATGTTTCTCCTACTTACTGGCGACTTGGACGTATTCTTGAGGTTCATTGTGGTAAGGACGGCCTAGCTCGTGTGGTCTCTCTACATACCACCTCTGGACTCTTGAAACGTCCCATCGTCAAGGTGTCTCCCTTGCTGCCGCAGAACTAAACCCTCTTGTATTTTCATAAACGACCTGCCTGTTGTTTCTGTGCGGGCAATATGGTTCGGCCACTGTCTTGGCAAACCAGTTTTTTGTGTTTCCCTATTTGTTTCCACTCTGTGTGGTTGTACATATCTGTATTATTTGTATTCATTGTCAAGTTAGTTTTGTTCATGTTGGTTAGTTGTCATGATTCATTTGTTTTGATTACGTTTTGTATTCCCACTGCCGTGTTTCCAGTAGGATATTTTTGCTTAGAAGGTATTTTGGTATTTCTAAGTTGGCCACATTGATTCTTCTTTAACTTGTTTTTGAACTCTCTACTGTGATTGGCTGCTTTCGGCCTATCAGAGGCCTCCGACTTGTTTTTGAACTCTCTACTGTGATTGGCTGCTTCCAGCCTATCAGAGGCCTCCTTGCTGTTTGTAGCGACCAATCACGTTTTTCTTCTTCGTTGTTCTCTAAGTGTAGCCATGACACAATGCTGTGCTTCAACGCTGGTTGTGATATATCAACAAGTATCCAGCTAATCATTTCTATAATTGGTGCTATCTTCATAGTAACCGTGCTTAGCAATCATGTCCTATGCACATGATTCATATTTTGTTTGGGCAGTGACATTACGGTGATTTTCGATCTCATCAAACCATGCTTGATGTTGCTACGCGCCATGTCGACGAATTCTTCAATCCGCGGCGTCGGATAGTTTGTTGTAATGTGTTTACTTCCATCTTCATTTACTGCCTAACAATTTGTCTTCACGCGTATGAATAATGATGATGCTTCGTGTGATAAGTAATTCATCGTGTCTGGAAGCATGTTACAAGGCCAGGCATCATCACTAATTGGAGGTTGACGCTAGGCTAAACTGCTTTACTATTGTGACAATACCGTGCGATTGGCATATCCCGGTATTTGTATGACAGCAACTACTTTGACTTCCTGCAACATCACTGGAATGGAAGTTGACGCTGGGCTAAACTGCTTTACTATTGTGACAATACCGTGCGATTGGCATATCCCGGTATTTGTATGATAGCAACTACTTTGACTTCCTGCAACATCACTGGAATGGAAGTTGACGCTGGGCTAAACTGCTTTACTATTGTGACAATACCGTGCGATTGGCATATCCCGGTATTTGTATGATAGCAACTACTTTGACTTCCTGCAACATCACTGGAATGGAAGTTGACGCTGGGCTAAACTGCTTTACTATTGTGACAATACCGTGCGATTGGCATATCCCGGTATTTGTATGATAGCAACTACTTTGACTTCCTGCAACATCACTGGAATGGAAGTTGACGCTGGGCTTAACTACTTTACTATTGTGACAATACCGTGCGATTGGCATATCCCGGTATTTGTATGATAGCAACTACTTTGACTTCCTGCAACATCACTGGAATGGAAGTTGACGCTGGGCTAATCTGCTTTACTATTGTGACAATACCGTGCGATTGGCATATCCCGGTATTTGTATGATAGCAACTACTTTGACTTCCTGCAACATCACTGGAATGGAAGTTGACGCTGGGCTTAACTACTTTACTATTGTGACAATACCGTGCGATTGGCATATCCCGGTATTTGTATGATAGCAACTACTTTGACTTCCTGCAACATCACTGGAATGGAAGTTGACGCTGGGCTAAACTGCTTTACTATTGTGACAATACCGTGCGATTGGCATATCCCGGTATTTGTATGACAGCAACTACTTTGACTTCCTGCAACATCACTGGAATGGAAGTTGACGCTGGGCTTAACTACTTTACTATTGTGACAGTACCGTGCGATTGGCATATCCCGGTATTTGTATGACAGCAACTACTTTGACTTCCTGCGTTTCACACATAATTTGTTTTATTAACAATTCATTTTGGGCTTACAGTATCGGCGCATCACTGTAAGTCAGTCCTGGTTCGACGACACATTCTCGTTCCATGCGACCTGTTTTTTCATTATTTGTTGCAACTCCACTTGTGTTGCATATTTAAATTATATCGTTCTTTGGAACCGCCGTGTATTGCATGCCGCTCTATGATGTACTGATCTGCAGCTACGTTCAAGACAATATGTGTGTTTTAGGCTCAAGACGTAACGTGTGTTAAATCCTTGCGAGTGTTTCTTCAATTGTGTAAATTTGTGCCAGTGTTTCTCATATGTTTATGTGCCACCTATTTGATAATATATCTTATTATTAGTTAGTGGTGGTGTTGTGTCCTTTATGCCTTTCTGGACTTCCTTATTTGGTGACAATAATATTGTCTGGTCCTCCACATGTTTGCTAAATTGTCAAGCGACCTTTGTAAAGTCAACCCTTTGTATTATCACATCATTATCTAATGCTTTGGCCAATAAACCTTTATACATTGTCCACTATTACCAGAATGCTCTTGGTGGGTTGTTGACTTCCATTACAACCATGAATTACCCACTATCAGTCCATTCCTTTCACAAAAGTTTACAAGTTCCTCTCCTTCCCGGTTCTTTTTCCCATATCCATATGGTCCAACGACTTCGTCCTTCCCTTGTCTCTCATTTCCGACTTGTGCATTCATATCTCCCATGATCACCACTTCTACATCTGAGATTACTCTTTCTACATCCTCCAGGAATACTTCAATATCTTCTTCTCTGTTTCCAGTCTGTGGTGCATACACTTGTATGAAGTCCATCACGTCATTTTTCATCTTCATTCTAATTTTGATTTTTCTGTCACTCACACACTCGACCACTTCAACATACTCCTCCAGTTGTTTCGAGGTTATCAGTCCCACGCCATTTTTTGCCTCTTGGCTACCACTCCAGTATAATGTATATCCTTTCCTCAATTTCTTCCTTCCTTTACCTTTCCATTTCACTTCACTCAGCCCCATCATTCCAACCTTCTCTCTCTCCATGAAGTCTACCACCTCCTCCACCTTGCCTGTCAGGGTCATGACATTCATGATTCCCACTTTCATTTCGGTTACTGGTCGCCCATTTCTCACAGTTCCCCCAGTACCAAAGGAACTGCGCGTCGCCTGCAGGGTACGCCCTAACCTTCTCCGAATCATTTGAAGTGCCATTTCCATTTTAGGCTATTATTACGGTGGGGTCGCCACTCCCAAAGGCATTTTGTGAAGCTACTGCCAGCTATTATACAGGCCACCCTTGCAGCCGCCCCTAACATGGGAAACAGACGCTGCCGATTGATGCTGTACTCGTACTATTCCCTGAGTACTGGGTTGCCTCTTCCGCAATCTCCACCGGTCCGAAGTCCATCTTCTCCGCTGCAGATTCCGTTGAGGTCTTCGCACGTAACCCTGTGCACGGGGCCTATGTTATACCCCATAGGACTGGGTCCTCACCAGAACTTAGCCGGTACTGTAGTTCCATGGTATATTACAGTACCGTTGCCCACCCCCGCGACGTGGACGCGCCTGGCAAGAATTATCCATGTAGCCAATTAGGATTGACTCATGGACCGGGTTAAGGAGCTGTATAAATCCAGCCTCCACGCTCGTTTGAAGGGTTACACCTAAGTATTTGATCCTAGTTAGTTAGTTATTGTTGTTTTAAGGGGCAGAACTACGAGGTCATCTGCCCCTCTTAACACAGATTAAAGAATACAAATTTGGAGTTGAATTTAAAATTTGGAGGTGGACACCTAAATTTAAAAAGACCAAAAATTAATAAAACAAAAAATAAATAAAAATAAAAATTATAAAAATAAACAAAAATTACGGAAAAACAAACCATTATCATTCAAAAACGAACAAGTCGTTGAATCAATTTTCACTGGAAAATTTAGATTGCTGGCCCTAACCCACTCTCACTTATAAAGCGGATAACGCGATCAGCAGCCACCGCGTCATCGACTAATATAAGTTTGAGTGTCGTCTGCAAACCAAGGTTTCTTCGTAAGTCAGAAAGATCCACACACTCGGTGATAATGTGTGGGGTCTTCCCTTCTCATTAGCCTACACAAAATGACGGAGATCCTCCGTGACCGGAAAGAGCTCCGCCACACGCGAGTAGTTCCGTTGTTCGCTCTCAGTTTACTGGGCAGTGGGTCAGCTAGCCACTGACTCTCCCAAAATGCCAGAACTTGTCGGCGTAACTGAGAGCGAATATCTCTAGCGGGTACCTCCATTGGTCGAGGTGGTAGTGATACTGTCTCATTTGCTGCTTGATCCGCTAACTCATTTCCCGCAATTCCCATGTGGCTTGGAAGGCACAGAAAGGTGATTCGAGCGTCAGCGCGGCACAGCCCGGCTAGTAGGTCGTGGATTATATATTTGAACCTATTTAGTATCGTTGGTGGTTGATTGTGGAGCGTCAGTATGAAGTTTTGTGATATTCTCTCCCCCCCCCCACCGCTTCCTAAAAATCATCTGATGGGTTTTCTGCATATTGATGGAAAGTTGGTTTTTCTCTGCCCATTTTTCCAGCTAGCAGGGTGCGGTATATGAGTGCTCGCAATCACTATTTCTTCATCCTGGATCATTGGCCTTCCAGATCTTGTTGAACCTTCTTCCTTGGCCTTACTTCTCCTGCGGGCTGTCCAACCCATCGTAGCATGGAGTTGGTCACGGATTTACAGAGTGGTTGGTCGTATCTCTTCATTTCTAACCCTGTCTCTGTCAGTTTTCTGAACCATTGTCCTTAAGAACTTCATTTCCATTGCTTGTAGCTTACTGCTGACACTGAGGGATTCCTGAGCTGAGTCCAAGTGGTACCCTTTTTTCCAGCGACTTTGGGGGTAGGCTACTACTCTCCAGCAGATGTGGTTTGCGATTTGTATCAGTCACAACTTTTGCAGGTTCCTGTGGCAAGAGGCCATCCAGACGTGGCTGCCGAGCATCCCACTGCACGTTGTCACGGTCCTCACATCGAGCAAGGACACTTGGGACAGCGGCACCCAGGTGCTCATCACGTCCTACGACTTGCTGAGTCGTGTTGGACCCGCCATCTCCAAGCTCAAGTTCCATTTCGTCATATTGGTAAGCTTGTCCTATGTCCCGTCCCCCTGAAGGCTTCTGTAACGAGGACTACACAATAACTGGTATTGTTACAGGACGAGTCTCACTTCATCAAGAGCAAAGGCAGTGCTCGGACCAAGGCAGCCAGCTCCATCTGTAAGCACGCCCGGCGAGTGCTGCTCCTGAGCGGGACGCCCGCGCTCTCGCGGCCCATCGAACTCTTCACTCAGCTCAAGATCATCAACCCCAAAGCGTTCTACAAGTACGTCACTTCCAGGCATCTTCCCTTTCCCCTATTTACTGTGTGTCAAACTTTCAGTATCATCATCATTTTTGTCTATTTGTATTTTTTTTTTTTAATTAGAACTGAAATTTGTCGTCATTTATTATTATTATTATTATTATTATTATTATTATTATTATTATTATTATTATTATTATTAAAAATGAAAGAAGAACTGATCAGCTCCTCAAAACTGAAAGAAGAATTATCAGAACCTGCATAAATAAAAAGTACCAGGTTGAAGGAGTCGGGAGAATCCTCTCTAATGAAACAGTCTATCGAGAGGTTGACCCAGTTACCAGCACGATGAAGAAGAGAAGAATCTCTTATTTCTTTCACATCCTACGATTACCACAACGACAACTAGTGATGAGAAATCTGGGAAAGAAGACCGGAGGGCATTAGATCAAAGAAATTCAAGAGGATCTCAAAACAGTTGGACTCGAAATGACAGATGCAGAGAACAAGAATAAAATTACCACCCTTCTTAAGAATCACAAATTTTCAGCAGAAATGATGCACAGACGGCCTGTAGAGATTTCAGACGAATTAAGAACACTGCGATCAGACGAATGAAGAAGTACTGGGCAGATAAGAAGAATCAAACAATACAACCTTCAAAGAAAAAAGTGTACATGGAAGACTCAAGTGGTCCAATGTGGCCAATAAAGTTAATAATAATAATTATATATAAAAAACTAAGACAGGCTGCCACAGAAAGAATGTTGTACCAAGTTTCACTGCATTTGGATGGTTAAATCGCGAGAAAAGTCTATTTAAATATTTCAACTTGGCCGCCATGTTCGTTTTGTAGTTAACAGGTTTCTGAAAGTCCCATAGGTTAGTGTCCTTTAGCACCTTACAAAGGTTCAGGGTGATATGAGTAATAATTTCGGAGATATAGAATGCCGGTGAAATATTTCTCACAGCCGCCATGTTGGATTGGTGAGATGTAATAAAATTTGAAGGGCACGGTCGGGGTCGGCCAAAATAGTACTAAGACCTTACCGAGTTTCATTGAAATCGCTCCAGCCGTTTTTGATTTTTATTAGGCCTTTAAAGACCACGTTAGGCAACAATTACACATTACAATGTGTTCATTTTTGGTTCTTCGTGGAATCCTTGGAATTTGTCGATTGGTCTTCCGACTTTAGTCCAACGTGATGAAGATCTTCCGCACCTCCCTCAACCATTTGTCAGACACCTCAGGTCTATTATCGAGTATTCTAAAAATCCTTTTCGTAAGTCTCCGCTCATGTGTTCAAAATAAATTCCCATAGAATTTGATTCTCCATTTTCTCATCAATTCCTTTGACATTGTAGAGTTCTTCCCTTCCTTGCAACCTATTATTATTATCGATTTTTCCCCTTTGGGAGAGCGTGCAAACTTGGGCCAATCACAGCTTCACTTCCCTTACCTCTTACAACCTCTTCATTAATTCACTGTGTTTTTTCTTGCTTTCCTCTGTCCTTTTTCCCCCTATTGTTTCTTTTCTTGAGACTTGTCCAAATGTGTTGTTTCCGATTTTACTCCGTTCCATTATGCACATCAAATGGGTTGACTCTATAACGAATGCTGCGGTTCTCGAGAGAGCCATCACCGGCTTAGATGGATCGGTCATGTCCAACGCATGAATGACGACAGACTTCCTGTACAGCACGGGCAGGAGACCTCTAGGAGCACCTCGGAAGCGTTACAATGATCAGCTCAAACATTGAGGAGTGTAGCCATTGATCCTGATAATTGGCATACTCTTGCAGAAGATCGCGCCACCTCAGCTGCAGTTTCACATTTTGAAGAAGAACGCCGAAGGCAGGAAATGGAAACTCTACAGAGGAGGAAGCTGCGCCAGATATTGCCACATCCTCCACCTTCCATCATCTGCATCGTGTGCGGCCGTATGTTCTATGCCAGAATTGGTCACCAGCGACATCGCCATCGAGTGAATACAAATGGAAAGAAACATATACTCGGATACGAGTATTGGCCGACGATGCCGATTTCTATCCTTAATATAGTCTTGAATTGTTCCAGGTCCTCCTATGTTTCTCTCGTCCAATTGGTCGTTAATTTACTTGTATTAATGATGTTTTCATCCATCCTCCACAGGTGACCATAGAACTGTAGGCGTTTTTTCCTAAATTCTCTGTGTTTCCGTGGAGTTCCATCTTGAAGAACAGTGCCGTGTATCTTTTTAAAAAAATTCCGTTCTCGTTTCTCGATGTCATGAATTCTTGTCATCCGTCCAATTAACGTTTTTTCTGCCGTCATTTATGATATAAATATTTTTCTTGTTACATTATTTTGCTATTCAGACAATATTCTACGCATACTGCATATATCTCGCACTTTTTTGACCGAAAATATGTGTGAAAATTTTCGATGCCTGATATACGCGGGGAATGACCGTATTCCCGAAAAAACACAAAATTTGCATTATTGAAACAAGGCAACTGGCATACGGTACTCGCCCAATTCATTGTCACTGCCGTCACTGCTGCCAATCTCCGAGATACTCTCACGTGCATCATTCTGGTCATCATCCCATACTGCTTCATCCTGACTTCCGTCCAATGCATTTACGATGCCCGTCTTCAAGAAGCTCTTCACAACAATGTCCGTCGACACCATTTATTTCTATTCGTTATGGTTATGCGACATTAAGAACCTAGGAAAAAGACGTCGTACGCTCGTTAAGGATGATTCAAGGCAGAAAAGGAATTTAGAGTGCAGACGCTTAGCGATCGATACGATCGATCATCTTCCATATCGATTCCTCGCTACATGCACGAGCGAGCTCAAATTTAGCCAACCGCGACCGAACACGCGGCGAACGATGTACAGCGTACTAACATTCACGCTGCACCGTATGCTTGCATGCGGCCGAGCTCTGATGTGACGCAATGCGTAAAGACGAAATCATTGAGATTCGAGAAGACTGAACTGCGTTTCTCTGTGATGTAACAGTAGGCCTACTTGCGCAACTGTTGTGGCGCGCTAATCGCTAATTCGAACGTGTCTCAAGGCGGTGAATTTAGCCAACCGCGGCCGAAGACGCGGCGAACGATGTACAGCGTGCTAACACTCACGCGGCGCCTCGATCCCTAATCGGCTCGTATCGAAGTTCGGATCAACTCGTTGCTCGCTCTTCCTGTTAGTATCGCTTCGGGTAAGTTCCTGGACAATGACGACTGTTGTGGCGCGCTAAATCGAACGTGTTTCTTCCTCAAGGTTATTATGGTCATTTATATGACAGCATCAGTAATGAATGCGAGATATACGCGAGCAAATATGGTATGTACCCCGAGCAGGATATCAAATTGTGTAGCCAATAGACTTCACCCCTCATCCAATGTGAGATGTCACGCTATTGGCCGAGTAGAAGTGCGAGATTTAAAATCCACCAATGCAAGTTATAGTTTCAGATCTTGTCTAGTCTGTTTCGCTGCATTCTTTTGTTTTGTATTGCACTTCGTAGCGGTGTTTGCAGCAGTCTTCTTCCGAATTTGATTGGAATTTAAATTGTCTGTCTGCCTTTTCAATACAATTCCAAGGGACATGTTTCTTGTTTGAGTCTTCAGTCTTTTGACTGATTTGATGCAGCACTCCATGGAGCTGTCCTGAGCTAATCGTTTCATCTCTACATAGCTACCACACCCTACATCCGAGGCAATCTGTTTAACATATTCTAACCTTGGTCTACCCCTACAGTTCTTGTCCTCGACCCGTCCTTCCATAACTAAACTTGCTATCCTGCTCCTGGGTGTCTTAGTTTGTGTCCTACCAACCTATCTCTTCTCTCCATTAGCAGTCGCCAGAAATATCTCTCCTCTCCCACTAGTCTTAATACCTCTTCGTTTGTAACCCTATCTACCCATCTGATCTTCATCATTCTCCAGTAACACCACATTTCAAATGCTTCAATTCTCCTCTTTTCTGCTGCACCAATAGTCCAAGTTTCACTTCCATAGAGCGCCACGCTCCAGACAAAGGCTTTCAAAAATGACTTCCTAATACCTAAGTCTATATTCGATGTCATCAGATTCCTTTTTTGTAGAAATGCTTTCTTTGCCTGAGCCAACCTACTTTTAATATCCTCTTTGCTTCGTCCATCACTGGTTATGTTGCTTCCTAAGTAACAGAAGTCTCCTACTTCCTTCAGCTTTTCACCTGCCAATTTGATGTCCATAGAGGTTTCTGATTTATTTCGGCTGCATTGATACTTTCTAAAATGACACACATTAAAAAATACCGGTATTTAGCAAAAAAATCATGCTGATAAAAACCAACCCCTGTAATCCGTAACCGTTGGGACTGCGGGTATCAGAAAGTAAAGAAAAATATGGATTTAAATTAAAATGAACTCGAGATATCGGGGTTCCTTTTCTTCTTTCTGGGCTGAGCCTCATCCACAATGCGTTGTCAAGCAGTTCAAGTTTAGGCCTTTTCAAAGTTTTGTGATTCTTAAGAGCGTTTTCACCATCTATCGCCACTGTACATGATTCCTTGACCCAGGACGTGTTGTGTCCTTGGACACCCTTCACAGCCAGTGAATTAAACCTCAGCAATTTTTCTAGGTCTATGCCGTGTTTGTGTGGGGTTTCGCCCATGTGGCTCATCAGCAGGCTTTTGATGTCCGTACCCTCCCTTTCAGTACTAAAGGCTTGGGTTTACATGTGTTCTGCCGCATGTAGTAAGCGCAAGTTAGAACTGCTTCAGGTGATATATATTTCAACCACTCGAGTACAATGCAGAGGACGGAGCTTCAGGGTTGCCAATTTAATGATATAAGGCGACTATTAAATACTCTATATGCAAGATTTTTTAGTTGTAATTAGCAACTTTTTCACATTCATGTTGGTGGCAGGAATAATTATTCCTCTAATTTAACAATGTGAACTTTTTGCAGTACGTTTTGTTGGTTTAAGTTGGCGACACTGTTTCGCCTACCAGAACACAAATACAAATTCTCAGGTTTGTTAACTTTTCTGGTGGCATTCCAAGTGTGTAAGAATGGTGTCGATGTAGCGGATATCCTAGCTGACTGTAGAGCTCCTGTTGATGTCGCACGGCAGCTGTCGTCACGCAGTAATAAATAATAATATCATATGGCCTCGGGTGCCGGCTGCAAGCTTTGTTATTTTACGCCCAGAGGGTAGCTTGCATGTCAATTTTGTTGTTCCTTGGAGCGCTATGAAAGTCAAGGAGGTTAGATATCTAAGTTCCTTGACACTATAGCTCTTTCTAGTGGAGAAAGGAGGAACTTTTGTGTTGGCGGAAAATCCTGAGATTAATTTTGCCATTATGAACACGGCCTTCTGAATCCAATGGGTTCCTTAACATACGCTTTTACATATTGATTGGGGTAAAGTATATTGTGGTGATGATTATTGTAGTAAGCCCCCATTTCTTGCAACATAGAGCACACACATTACATGTGTATTTGTATAGAAATGTGTAACTGACAGCATTAGTATTGACAAGCTACTTTCAATACTCGCAAATACAATAGTTTTTCTCGATGAAAAATTTTGATATTGGCAAAATATAGAGAAACACCTTTTAAACTTTATTGTGCAAGAATTTTTAGTACAAACTCTTGTTTTATTTATTTACTAGCAGTGGTGCCCGGCTTCGCCCGGTGGATTTATTTGTTTTATGGATGATAATGAATACTACTACAGAACTGGCACATGATACTTAAACTAACAGAAAAAACTACTTTAAAAATATAACTTTTTGTGGTGGTGGTAGTGAGAGTGATAAGCAGTACAGTATAATGGACGTAACATTCAGGTCATTTTCCCGTAATGATAATAATAACAATGAATAGGGAAACGGCTATTTACTAACTTCTGTACGGACACATGTAATTTACAAACGAATTGAAAATATGATTAGAAATAGGAGTACGTGAAATAAAGGGCCTGTATCTCATTGGCTGTTAGAAATGTAGAGACCAATAGTGTCGTCTTTTGTCGCATAGCGCGGTACGGAAATAATCAGCTTCGCCGGTCCTGAGGTAGCAATAGTGTCATTTATTGCCACAAAGCGCTCAAGGATAAGGATCGGAATAAATGAAAGTACATTTGAAAGCAGCAACGCTCAATGCAGCTGATAACCTCAATGTTCTGCACCAACACTATTGCACTTATACAGAGGCATAATATTTTCATGATGATAACTGTTTTAAGAGGCCTAATTACTCCCCGTGAAAGCAGTTTATACCCAGCACAAGATGTAACTATTTTCGCAATTCTGCACCAGAACACTGGCAGAGGCGGCGTGATGCAGCCCGCATTGCCAGCCAACAATAGACTTATTATAATATTCTTACAGTTACACTATTATGGACATGAATGGTTCTAGGGCCTTAATACGTGGTTTTCAAGTTCAGTTTATTTGTTATTCTGAATGTAGGGAATGGAGAGCGTTGTCCAAAATATCAAGTGGACAGTGTTACCAGCAGGGTTACAAAGGGTAAGCAGGCCTGTGTAAAATTCGGTGCAATTAGGTGAAACGGTGTAGATTTGTTCTAAAGGGCCTAAATGCAGGGAATGGAGTGGTCTGTCTGAAATTTCAAGCGGACAGTGTTACTCGTCGTGTTTCAAAGGGTAAGTAAGTAAAATATAATTTGGGAGACCCGCCTGATGAATACACAATTACATATATAGGGCTATATTGATGCCACATGGTACATGTTTCGGGGCCTATTATGATGGCCCCTTCATCAGCCAATCATCAGTAAAATGATAAAATGTAGATTAACATGAAAAAGAATGGACAACAATGAAAGATGAAGTGGTGAATAAAACACTCGAATGTAACAAAAATAGAAAGACACTTAAAAATGTTACAGGCGACAGATGAAAAAACACATTAAAATAACATATTAAAAGGGCACTTTAAGTGAGTCCTTATACCATCAGGGTATCGTGTCTAAATATTCCATGTTAAAATGCTGAAAATATAGTCTCTTGGACCTGGCTGTTTGCTACTCCTGTTAAAAGGAGAAAGTTGCTGTTGAGAAACCAATACTTCGCCTGTGACGAGGATCGAACAAGCCAAGTTGGACAGAGCCTCTTAAGGATAGAATCAAAGGGAAATTCTTAAAAACTTGTTGACTGAGTCTACTATAAAAGGGTAAGTATGTAAGATTTGCCTCAGATCGGTGAAACGGTCAAGATTTGTTCCAAAGGGGCTAAATGCAGGGAATGGAGTGGTCTGTCTGAAATGTAAAGTGTACAGGGTTCCAAAGGGTAAGTATACGAATTTTGGTTCAGATCGGTGAAACGGTGTAGATTTGTATAAATAACAGACAGACAGACAGACATTATGGCCACTACTGTTACTCAGGGAATTTTCTGATTTATCCTAGAAAAATGAGGGAATTGTCAGGGAAATGTGTTGGTATCCAGGTGGGGCCTGCAGCAGTACGGCGAGCGCTACTGTGACGCCAAGCAGACGCCCTGGGGTTGGGACTACAGCGGCTCGTGTAACATGGAGGAGCTGCAAATACTGCTGGAACGCAAGTTCATGATCAGACGGCTCAAGTCCGACGTCATCGCACAGCTGCCGGCCAAGATGAGGTATAGTCATTTACCATCTTTGCTCATATATAATACACAACTTGCCAAACTTTTTCCAGTTTACAACACTACTTACTTTGAGGCTTTATGTCTCTCCGGTGCATGTTTCAGACCTTTAAAATGGTCCTTTTTCAACCCAGTTCAGCAGAATCTTAGTCTGTTATTTTCACCATTTTGGTGATCGTCATTAAAATACATACAATATACACACATCAAAAAAAGTTTTGCATCACCTCGGTTCCCAGATCTCCGGCATATAGACGTTGACTGTGTATATTGTATCCAAGATACAGTCCCTTTGACTGTTCATAGATGTCACTAAAACTGCTCAAAGATGTAAAGAACCATGCATGAGCAGGGCCTATTAGACGGAGGGGGTACGACAGCCGATCAGTTCCAGTCATTCCACCAGGACGAAGGTACGCTGCTCATGTTGTCTGTAGTTCTACCATGCCTAGAAGGTCAATACCGCAGTTCGATCGCGTCCGCATTGTTACTTTGTGTCAAGAAGGGCTCTCAACAAGGGAAGTTTCCAGGCGTCTCAGAGTGAACCAAAGCGATGTTGTTCGGACATGGAGGAGGTACAGAGATACAGGAACTGTCGATGACAGGCCTCGCTCAGGCCGCCCAAGGGCTACTACTGTAGTGGATGACCGCTACTTACGGATTGCCGCTCGGAGGAACCCTGACAGCAATGCCACCATGTTGAATAATGCGTTTCGTTCAGCCACAGGACGTCGTGTTTCAACTCAAACTGTGCGCAATAGGCTGCATGATGCGCAACTTCACTCCCGACGTCCATGGCGAGGTCCAGCTTTGCAACCCCGACACCATGCAGCGCGGTACAGATGGGCCCAACAACATGCTGAATGGACCCCACGGAATTGGCATCACGTTCTCTTCACCGATGAGTGTCGCATATGCCTTCAACCAGACAATCGTCGGAGACGTGTTTGGAGGCACCCTGGTCAGGCTGAACGTCTTAGACACACTGTCCAGCGAGTGCAGCAAGGTGGTGGTTCCCTGATGTTTTGGGGTGGCATTATGTGGGGCCGACGTACGCCACTGGTGGTCATGGAAGGCTCCGAAACGGCTTTACGATACCTGAATGACATCCTCCGACCCATAGTGCAACCATATCGGCAGAATATTGGAGAGGCATTTGTCTTCATGGACGACAATTCTCGACCTCATCGTGCACATCTTGTGAATGCGTTCCTTCAAGATAACGACATCGCTCGACTACAGTGGCCAGCATGTTCGCCAGACATGAACCCTATCGAACATGCCTGGGATATGTTGAAAAGGGCTGTTTATGGACGTCTTGACCCACCAACCACTCTGAGAGATTTACGCCGAATTGTCGTTGAGGAGTGGGACAATTTGGACCAACAGTGTCTTGATGAACTTGTGGATAGTATGCCACGGCGAATACAGGCATGCATCAATGCAAGAGGACGTGCTACTGGGTATTAGAGGTAGTGGTGTGTACTGCAATCTGGACCACAAATGCTGAAAGTCTAGCTGTATGATGGTACAACATGCAATGTGTGGGTCTCATGAGCAATAAAACGAGCTGAAATGTTGTTTGTGTTGATCTCTATTCCCTTTGTATTTAAAGGTTCCGGAACTCTTGGAACCGAGGTGATGCAAAACTTTTTTTGATGTGTGTATATGGAGATGGAAATGACACTCAATGATGGATGAAACATAATACAATGTTTGTAATGAATTTTAAAGCGCTCATTCACCGCACCCAGAAAACTGGAGCCGGTTCATGATGAATACATTTTAAATACTGGTATTTACTGTCGGGATCGTGATTGCTGCTTCCTTTGTCCAAACCCACGCCGGTGCATCAATGTAATGAATTTAAATAATAGTAGTAATGGTCAGGGTCAACCAACAACAACAAGCCCCCTACGTTGGGCGATCAATGTAACCAAGGCAGCCATGTTTCCAACTCAAAAACCAAACATAATACCAACAGAAAATGTGGAGGTGAACACTGTAACCAAATAAATTCAGTTACCTGTTACTACAACTTTAGGTGCGCTCTTCCAATTTTCTCCCACACGTAGGCACACAGGTCGGACCATAACAGCTAGGAGCACCAAAATCAAACTGGGAAAAATGGAACAGTGCACCTAAAATCATCGTAACATTTGATTATGTTTTAAATAAGTTAATCTTTAAACACAAAAAGATCCCTTAAGTCTCGCCAAAGAATACATCAATAAGAGCAATCTGCAAATAAAACTTGAACCACTCTGTATGCCATTGAATATATACAAGTGACTACAGATCTTACTTTGTTAGAAGAGGTCTGCAAGAAGACTCTTCACCACAAGATCTAAAACAACTGGCCCTCTGTACAATAGAAGAAAGATATCCATCTAATCAATGGCTAAAAATATTTACAGATGGCTCACAAGACAAAGAAAATAGAACTGGAGCAGGAATACATTCATCTCTCTACTTCCCAGTAGGCCAAAACAAAACAAACTTTGATGCTGAGATAAGAGCAAGTTCACATGCACTCCATCAGTTATTAGGCAGAAACATTGATTGTCAAAAATGCGTTACCATTACAGATTCAAAAGCAGCCATCCAAGCCGTCTCGTCAAATTATAAGCCTCAAAATAAAGAACTGAAAGAAATTTTTTGTATGATAAAAACCCTTCAAAGACTCCACAAACATATCTCATTTCAGTGGATCCCGTCTCATGTTGGAATAGCAGGAAATGAAGAGACAGACAGATTAGCAAAAAAAGGTACCACACTACAACGACCTGTCAGTCAGACTCATTTTATGTCAGCAAAAATGATCTTGAAAAATACTATCAAAAACAGGTGTGAAGAAATGGCAAAGAAAACAGCAGAAACCAAATTATGGAAAGACATTGATGCTAAATGGGATCAATATAAATTAACACCAAGAAGAGAGGTTGTAGCCTTGTTCAGACTTAACACTGGCCACGACTGCCTTGCAGCTCATCTGAGATCTGAAGAATGCACACTTTCTCACGAACCTGGAAGTAAAATGGATAAGGGGCACCTGCTACATTGCAACAAACTTGATGTGACTGCTAGAACTTCTGGAAACCTCACACAACTCTATTGGAACGCAAGAAAGCTGATGGATTGGAATCCGGGCAAGCCATAAGAAACAACTTAAAACTTGTATTCATCCATCATTCAGTGTCATTTCCATCTCCATGTATGTATTTTAATGACCATTACCAAAATGCTGAACCACGCTGAAGAAGGATCATTTTAAAGGTCTGAAACATGTACCGGAGAGGACATAAAGCCTCAAACAAAGTGGAAAAAGTTGTGTGCAATTGTTAATATTCAACACGGAAAATGTTTATAAAAGATATGCCCTTTTAAATTTGAAATTGCAGGAAAAACAAATCCTCACATATCATCATCAATTTCCATTTTCCAGCTTAGGCCTGGTCAGAGCAAATATGACTCCCCTCCACTATGCTCCGTCTGTCTTCCCTCCTTCCTCAGCCACACTGTCCTCTAGGTCTTCCTCATCCTCCGAATCTCCATCACTTGTCCATACCATCTGAATCTGTTCTGTACCACACTCCTCAGGAATTTCATTGTATTCTACTCCTCTCTCCATGCATCATTGGCCAAGTTTCTGCACATACCTCACATTAATTTCTGACACCGTTATAAATATGATCGTACCAATTCGAAGGTAGAACCCTCACAACTCTTGCCCGCGATGTTATTGTTCATTTTGGCAACGGTGCTTTCCTTTCTGTTGCCTTGTCGACAAGTACCGTACCAGTCTTCACGTTCCATTGTTCGTCATTTAGGTGAGATTGTTGATCTCCGAGTTATACGGCCTGGTTCAAACTCATTGATAAAATCTGCAGAAGACTATGGTAATAAATTCTCATACTCTTAGAGATGCCAGTCGAGAAATCAATGTTTGCTACTGGCGTAAACAGAATGCCGCGCTAGAAACCGCTAACGAAACACGTAGGGTGTTTTCAAGTGTGGCAACGCAGTAAGCAACAGTACAGGGAGAGATAGTCAACTGTTTTGTTGGTGCTCCACACGCTAAATATATTTGTTAGGTTAGAACACGTCGAGATCTGGTATTGTTAGCCACGATAAGCTGACGACTGAAGGCAAAATATGATTGGGCATGGGTTATGAAGACCTTCTTGACAACGGGCTTTGCAAATGCGTTGGACGGAAGTCAGGAGGTTGGCAGCCATGACCATGCCACTTGACTTGTTTCTTCTTCTGCGTGAATGGGTCTCCTCGGACCACGTAGGTCTGGTAGGTCATCTCTCTTCTGCCTCAAAACCCCGTGTATGAGTAATTTTTCTAATTTCCTCTCGATCCTTGAGATTGGGAAAACCTAATTCGGCCAAGTCCTTTTCCGTCTGTTTGTACCAATTGGACCTTGTTGCCTTTTCTGCAAAAACAGAGATTTTATTTGTTAACCCAGTTGGGTCCATTCTGTCCCATGAATTGGATCCTTCTCATACGGATTGTGTCTGTGTTTTACTGATACAAATTGTACAATTTTTTGAGAATATCCTCTTTCCCCGCAGATATCTCGCACTTACAGTCAAAAAGTGGAAGTTGTATGCGAACAAATACAGTATTTTGAGTAAGCGACAAAACACGTTGGACTGCATCTACCTTTCGACTCTCGGACTGTTACAGTATTTGCTCGCATATAACTCGCATTTTTTTTGGTGTGAAAATTTTCGGTGCGAGATATCTGCGGGGAATTGTGTGCAAAATGCCGTATTCCCGGAAAAAAATTACAAATTTGCATTATTGAAACAAGACAACTGGAATTGTCCACTGCTGCCAAATCTCCCAGCTACTCTTGTGTCCTCCCCCAGGGGCTCACATCTAGTGGGCCGTGGGTTGGCAATCACGGGACCCCAGCTTAGTCCGGCATTGCTTCCACTTACTTGTGCCGGGCTCCTCTCCGTGTTCTTTCCTGTCGACCTCTCTTGGTCAACTCTTGTTCTTTTCCGACCCTGATGGTATTAGGGTATCCTAGGCCTAGGGAGTCTTTCAATTTCCCGCCTTAGTTGGCCCTTGTCTCATCTTTCCTCATTCTTCGAGGGGTCAGACCTCTTGTTTTCTTTTCATGAAATTTCCTTTTCTCTTTAAGTTTCACGCACTGTTTTTATTAATTGGCTCCCCGTGTATCTAAATTCCCTAGCTTTTTTTTTTTGCATCAACATCATTTTGTAGGTATTTTCCATCTACGTTGCATTTTGTACGTTTTTTCGGTCTAAATTGCATTTTGCGAGTGTTTCCAACCTCGATTGCATTTTGTAAGCATTTTCAATTTTAATTGCACTTTGTGAATATTTTGGATTTGAAATGGGATCTTCAATCTGAATTGCATTTTGTAAGTAATTTGAATTTCACTTGCATTTTGTAAGTATTTCGACTCTGCATTTCATTTTGTGTGTATTTTGAACCTGAACTACATTTTGAGTGTATTTTTCAATCTGTTCCTTTTGTGAGTAATTTCGTTCTAAATTCCCTTTTGTAAGTTTTACCGCTCTCCATTTTGTGAGTACTTTCAATAAAACTGAGTCTATACTTCGAGCATGAGCACATGTTCTGTTTGTTTTGAATAAAAGATCTTGAGTATCTACTACAATTTCCCCTCCTTTTGGAGTATACGATGTTACTCTCGTTTCGTCGACGCACGTTCAGTCAGTCAACCGTTTTACATGCAAACCAGTCGTCTGGTTAATTGGTTAATTGAAAGTTCCTCGTTAATTGAAATGTCTGTCAGTGGGGACGAATATGAGTCGTCCAGTTGCAAAGCTCATTTAATCCACTTGTGAATAAGGATCATGTCGTAAAATTATTTATTTAATTATTTTATTTTACTGTATTTTTTTTTCATTTTTTGATTTTATTTTGTTTTATTTTGTTTTAAATTGTTATTTTTTGTTTTTTGTTTTCGTTTGTTTATTTTGATTTTCCAGGAAACAAACACAAAAACAAAACACAAAAGCAAAATCAAAAGCAAAAGCAGAAAACAAGAAACACAAAGCAAAAAGCAAAAGCAGAAAACAAAAAACAAAACCAAAACCAAGAAAGAAAAGCAAAAAGTGAAATTCAAAATCATAAGCACAAAGCAAACACAAAACAAAAGAGCAAAATGAAAAAAGTAGAAAACTACAAACACAAAATATACGGGAGGCAAAGACCAGAGAACGTTTCTCATGAAAATCATTCTTATTCACAAGTGGATTAAACGAGTTTTGCAACTGGACGACTCATATGATCATATATCAAATGTTTCCGATTTGGTATTTGTAAGGATTGTCTGTAACTATCCTTCAAGTCTCAAACACCTAACTCGCGCAAGGAATGTTTCAAAGCTAGAAAGATTCACTACGCTGGAAACTTGGGCAAATGTATCACAAAAAGCCAAATACTGAAGAATATAAATTGTTTTTTACAGCTTTTCCTCTTGTTTCCGTGTATTTGCCCAAAAAGTAATCAGAAAGCCATAGAATATTATCTATCCTAACCGCTGTAATGATCTACAGTCCCTCTCTGAAACCATTCTTCGTAATGTATACACTTTGCTAGCCCGCAAGTTATTTATATAACCTCAACCGTCTTGAGATTAGACAGCTGAGCATGGTAATGGCCAGACTTGAGAAATTGTGACCATATACTTCTTTTATTCATACCACATTGGAGTATTTACTCCCAACCTTGAGTATGTACTTCTCAGCGAGTCTACCATTCTGAGTATATACTACAAAATTGTTGAGCATGAGCATATACTCCGTTTATCACCCAATGAGTTCCTTTTTGTAAGTATTTTACGTCTCACTTAATTTTTATTCTGTTTTCCACTTCATTGTAATTTTCCCTGTCACCCGGACCATTGGGGGCCGATAACCTCGATGTTAGGCCCCTTAAAACAACAATTATAATAATTCATAACTTGTGTCCAATGCATTTGCGATGCCCGTCTTCAAGAAGCTCTTAACACTCTCTGTCAACACCATAACCCAATCACGCCTTCTGTCGTCAGCTTATCGTGGCTAACAATACCACAACTCGACGAGGTCTAACCTAACAATTTCTTGTTTAGCGTGTGGAGCACCAACAAAACAGCTGACAATCACATGTCGTATTGTTGTTTTACTGCATCGCCACACTTGAAAACACCTTACGTGTTTGGTTAGTGGTTTCTAGCGCGTATTTCTCTTGACGCCAGTAGTGTACCCGATCGGGTATCTCTAGGCCTAAAAATTAAATAATAATAATAATAATAATAATAATCTCGGGTGCGGTACGTTCGTTAAATGATCACTAATGGCCTAGGTCAACAGGAAACAGGTTCGCTAAACTACTGAAATGGCGTACACTAGTTAACAGGTAAAATCTAATTTATTGAACTCAAAAAATCCGGTTTGAAAAATTACATTAACTCAAAAGAACAAAAATATAAATGCAACAGCAAAAAAAACAAGTTACAATAACGTTACAAATTACACCCAAATAAGAAGAGAAAAAAACAAATTAAGTTTAAAATAACAAAATCAAAATAGTAAAAGAAAAACACGGCTCTCCCAGAGCTCATCATCGGCCTCAATTCAGCTTAAAAGAAACGAAAATAAAATACATTAATTGGATCCAGCTGTGAGCATGCAAAGATTACATCACTACGTTAACAGCTGACTGCCAGGGGTGGCAAAGTTATTACGGTGAATGTCAACTGCTACGACAAATTCAGGGTCTCAAACAAATGCAGTTGCCCTTAAAAATACTAAAATAAAATATTCTGATCCAGCTGTGAGCAAACAAAGATTACATCACTACGTTAACAGCTGACTGCCAGGGGTGGCAAAGTTATTACGGTGAATGTCAACTGCTACGACAAATTCAGGGTCTCAAACAAAATGCAGTTGCCCTTAAAATACTAAAATAAAATATTCTGATCCAGCTGTGAGCAAACAAAGATTACATCACTACGTTAACAGCTGACTGCCAGGGGTGGCAAAGTTATTACGGTGAATGTCAACTGCTACGACAAATTCAGGGTCTCAAACAAAATGCAGTTGCCCTTAAAATACAAAAATAAAATATTCTGATTCCTCTTACTGGCACACACATCTGTAAATACACTTGGACGTAGTGTGAGAGTATTCTTTCTGATAGGCATCTGACATTTGGTCGTTCAGCCTATTGGGTGGACAATAATATAGAAAATATCGGGGCAAACGAGATAACGCAAATTGACAGGGGGCGTAACTACATCAAAAGCAACACAAAACATTCTGGGTTCGAACCAGAAACTACATAAAGAAAATAGCCCAACAATGGCTCACTTAAACAGAGAAAATGCCAGCATGCCTAACTACTAATAAACAAACCCCCTCTCCTATCTAAAATCTAACTTCAATCTTCCGTGTGTTGATAAACTAATCGACCTTGACCAACCAGTCGGGGTAACACTCCCCATGGGTAGCGAGCACGCTTCCACGAGCTGGACAGATTGACTTCACATTCTAAAATGTGGTCTCTTACTAAAACTCCTTAGTGGCTATGCTACGATTTGTGACATTTACAGGGTTTTAAATAAATTTTACATCAGACCAGGGCTGCGCAACAAAAACCAGAGACGTCAGCACTCCTCCAACCTGTGAAAAAAAAACACATCGCGTGTGTGTGTACACAAAACAAACATGATGAACCAGAACGTACTTTGTGTGCATACTAATTACTTCGGACTACGCTGTCCGGAAACACTTACCTCGGAATACCATCCGGAAACACTTACATCGGAAATACAATCCGGAAAAACACTTACCTCGGAAATACAATCCGGAAAAACACTTACCTCGGAAATACAATCCGGAAACACTTATGGGCTCAAAATTCGGCCGGTATGCACACAAATACAACCTCACGGCTCCTTGCCGGGAAAAAATTAAAGCACACACACATAAAAAATCTGTGACAAACATCGTCCTGCTTGCTGCTCCTGGGAATTCACTGGTCAATTCGCAACCGGTCTGGGAAAAAGAAAAGTGGGTCCTGGGTCGCTAACCATCTGACCTATTTTCCTAAAGTGGCAAAACTAGTCTAACCTAGCTGGGCGTTACTCATCATCATCATCATCATCATCATCATTTCCCCTTATCCAGCTCCTGCCGGGTCGGGGTATTTATGGCACTTCTCCACTTTCCTCTTTCCTTCCACCATTCTTCTTCCACGATCTTGTCCCAGTCCAGATTTCTTTTTCTTACCCCGTTCTTCACTGAATCCATCCACCTTGTTCTAGGTCTTCCTCTTGGTCTCTTACCCTTGCACTTCGCCTCCAGCATCTGTCTTGGTATTCTATTTTCCTCCATCCTCTTTACATGTCCAAACCACCTTAGTTTATTCTTCTCAATTCTCTCATTTAGTTTTCCCATCCCAACTTCCTTCCTAACATCTTCATTCCTCACTCTGTCTTTCCTTGTCTTCCCTATCATACTTCTTAGGAATTTCATTTCACTGGCTTGGATTCTACTCTCTTCCCTGCTTGTCAGGGTCCAAGTCTCAGCTGCATAAGTTAATATGGGAACACAGTACACTTTATACATTACCTCCTTGCTTTTCCTTGGTACTTCCTTATCCCAAACAAGTTTTCTTACACTTTGATAGAATGCATTGCTCTGCCAATCTCCATGTCCAACCTACCAGTTTGCATCAATTCACTTCCTAGGTATTTGAACGTGTCCACAATTTCCAAACTCTGACTTCCAATTTTCACAGTGCCCTTTCCTTGTCTTTCCCCTCTTGTCATCACCATGGTCTTGCTTTTCTCTATACTGATTTTCAGGCCATACTTCTGAATATTTTCGTTCAGTGCATCTAGTTGTTTTTGCACTTCTTCGGTGTTCCTTCCCCAGACCACAATATCATCTGCAAATAACAGTAACTTCATTTCTTTATGTCCATATGCTTCCTTTGTTTCCTTTACAATTTCATCCATCACCATTATGAACAAGAGAGGTGACAGCACACTCCCCTGTCTTAGTCCAGTCTTGTTCCTAAACCAATCTGTCTTTCCAACTGGGGTCAGTACCCTGCTAACACAGTTGTTGTACATTGCTTGCACCATTTCCAACATTTCTCTTCCCAGTCTCTTCTTAACCATGGTTTCCCATACCTTCTCTCTGGGGACACTGTCATATGCCTTTTCTAGATCTATGAAAGTCATGATCAAATCCTCTCCATATTCCCAGTTCTTTTCCATCACCTGCCTCAAGCTAAAGATTGGGTCCACTGTGGATCTTCCACTCCTGAAGCCATACTGTTCCTCTTGCAACTCTCCTTCCACCTTTCTTCTCATTCTTCTTTCTAATATCCTTTCCAGTATTTTTACTATCTGTGATATGAGGGTGATCCCTCTATAGTTATCACACACCTTCTTGTCCCCCTTCTTAAACACTGGTATTATTAGCCCTTTCTTCCAGTCTTCTGGTGCACATTTCCATTTCCACACACACTTTAGCAGTCGATACAGCCATTGCATACCAACAGGTCCAGCAGCCTTTATCATTTCTACACTGACTTCATCCACCCCTGTTGCTTTTCCCATCTTCATTTTCTGTACTGCTAATTCCACCTCCAGCATTGTTATATCATCTTCTGTTATAGAGCCGTCAGGTTGTGTCACTTCCATCTCACCAGTACCATTGCTCACATTCAAAAGCTTATCGAAATACTCCTTCCATCGTCCCTTTATCTCTTCTGGGTGTGTTAACAACTCTCCATCTTCCTTTTTCACTAGCTTTGTAGTAACTCTTTCTTTCCTCTTACTTCTTAGAAGCCCATACAGCATCCTTTTACCGCCACTTACATCTGTTTCCATTCTTCGTGTAAATTCTTCCCAACTTTTCTTCTTTTCTTCTCCTACCACTTTCTTACACCTCCGTTTGCTGTCGTGATACTTCCTTTTGCTTTCTTCTGTTTGATCTCGGTTCCATTCTTTCCATGCAGACTTCTTTTCTTTCACTGCTTTCCTCACTTCCTCATTCCACCATGGTGTCTCCTTCTCTTTCACTCTTGTTGACGTCCTACCACAAGCACTCTCTGCTGCACCAACAAATGCGTTACTAAATGTCACAAAAAAACAAATTCTTACCCTATCTACTTGTCAGGTCGTACACTTAACTTACAGCTAGTCTTACATGAAATATATAGCCAAAACAAATCCATCCTAAAACACACGGCAATTTAACTTATGATGCCTTTGGCAAATAAAAATTACAGACACCTCCGTCATCCACCAACAAACATGCATTATTTTTAAGGACTGACGGACAACAAAATAAAAAGGACTGGCATGCTGACTAAAAAAAACTAATAGCCCCTGCCTAAAACGAAAATATTGACATCAAAGGTCAAAACAAAACTAATACTACTGTACAAATATCTCGTCCCCTTTTCTACATTACGTCCCCAAATATAGAAAGTTTAATACTCATCACTTGTCCCTGGAGTAGACAGGCCCATGACGGCTGCTGGTCACCACTTCGACACCCGGACGTAAGGCCTTTTAGCCCATCATCAATCCGGTGTCGTTCCACTGGGTCATCTTACAAGGCGATGACATACACATAAATACACTGTTAACACTAATCGATGCACTTATTTTGCACACCCTAACACATAAGACACTTTCTACACTTATATCCACGGGCTTCATTCGCTGCGAAAACGTTATGATATGTGGCTGGCGGTACTGTTACTGCGAATCGGGCTTGCAGGTCCTCAGTAGGCCGACATACCCCTATCCCGTTCAGTCCTAGATTGGTATTTCCTACGATTTCCTAGACCGTCGAAACATATGAGTACAATCCTATAGGTTCAGCGATCTCGCTTGCAACTCGTTAGCTCCACAAAGTTCCCTGCTCGGGTCTCGAATGGGCTGCTGGTCAGCGCTCCGCGCTCTCGGCTCCACACGGCGTGGCGTTAAGTTTTTAATGGACGTGGGTGGCAAACTCCATCTGGATAGATTTATATAAATAGTGTTCGCCTTCGATAACTATCATGACCTCTGTGAATGATTGGCGGTAAAAGTTTATCACTTAGAAAAATGTTTTCTCACTCAGCTACGCGGTACCAAAGTCGCGAGCAGCGTGGACTATGCCCGGTGTGGCTGCAAAACTGACTGACTAGTGTCCGCGCACAGTGCCTATATCCACCCTCAACTTTGGGACAATGGACTTGTCACCTCTGTCAATTGCGCTCCCATGGCAATCGTCACACCGCAATAATTTTTGGTTCAACTTGTAGGTCAAGATGAGGACGGCAATATTCATAGGATTAAATTCGAAATCGATCGGCAGGAACCTCTTCAAATCAAATTGCATCATGACGCTACAGGGTAGATCCTCGTTTGGCGCCATGTCTTGAGTGTCGTGGAGGGGGGGGAATATTCCTCCGCGGCTGACTCAGTAATATCCCCGTAACTCTGGTAGTTTTTGGGCTTGGGCCGTGATTAAAATTCCGAAATGCATTTCTCAACCTCTTCTCTGATTGGGCCTTTTTATTACAATTATTCCATAGGCGGATCTCAAATTAGCATCTCGGCGCTACTTTACATTGTCTAATTCCGCGGGCTCTAGTGCTGGAGGATTACCAAGGCTAGGATGTCGTAAATCCAGCACTTCAGCTGCACAATAAGTGTGTTGGCTATACAAAAGGAGCTCTTGTCCACAAGATTCTTGGAAATGCGGGCCTCACCCAGTCAGGCTACGGTATTGTCCTGCTCGTATTCCAAACCTCCGTGTTTTTCTTAGTGCTATGGGCAGTGGAGTAATTATTGTTCTTAACATCATAATGGACTGGCAACTCAGATGTCGTATTCATTTCGGTCCAAGCACTATCGTGTTCCTTGTATATGGCTCCCCCACAATTTCGGCACTGAGAACACCGCAAATTATGCGTGCTTGGTATGCGATCGATCCTGAGGTCTCCGATAACTCGGCATGCTATCGATCCCTAGCCCCCTGATCGGTCACAATTTCCCCCTGCTCAGTTTGAAAAATGTGTACGATCGGAATCAGTACCATTTTTCAATCCTAATACCATGGTCATTTGGTATTATAATGCCGAGTTCAACGCTCTCTTTTCCTCCTCAGCGGGGTTCTCTCTATCTAGTTCTCGGAGTTGTAATAGTTCGCGCTGTTCTTTTCGCAAATCCCCGTTGGTCTTCAAGGCTGCACTGAGTAGCCTTCCCAGTTCGTCCCTCAGCGTAACTAGCTCACATCTGTGGGGTCGCTCTTCGGTGTTGCTTCCTTCGTCCGTAATGGCATTCACTTGGGCAGGCGGCGGTTCGTCTAATACACTGCTGGGGTAGTATACTTTCAAATTTTGCGCGTTGTGGGTGACCTCGTTCTGTCCTCCTAATTCTCGAATTTTGTAAGCGTTGTTTCCCAAACATTGAATAATTTCGTAAGGTCCCTTGTAAATGGCGGCAAATTTTGCGTAGAATCGCGCTGAAGGGTTTGATACGGCAGGTTTCTTCACTAAAACGTACTCTCCCAATCTCAGGGGTCGGTGGTATCTTCTCCCTCTCACCCGCTTCAGTCTCTTCTCAGCTTGTTCGCGCAGGCTTGCTTTAGTTTGCTCAATTTTTAGCGGTAGCGCAGGCCTCACGTCTACTGGGCAACTTATGATCCTGTTCCATGGTCTCTCGGGATACTGATCGAAGTGGACTACCGTTGGCACCTCCGATGTAGATTCGTGCACTGTGGTGTTTATGCACGTCTCTATGGTCTCCAGGACATCTATCCAACGATAATGCGCGTCCGGGCAATATATCCGGCAAAACTTTGCAATCTCCCGCATCAGGCGTTCTGAAGGATTGCTCTCAGGATGGCGTATAGAACTAAGAATATGCCGAATTCCCATTCCTTCTAGCTCTCTCTTTAAGAGTCCGCTTGTGAAACAAGACCCATGGTCGGATAATATAAATTCTGGTTTCCCCAGTTCCGGTACAATTTTGTTTCTGATTTTATTTACCACCTGTTTTGAGGTTGTATTTTGTACCGCACACAGTTTCACAATTTTTGAAAACACATCTAGGCATACTAGTATGTGCCTCATGCCTCGTCTGGCCGCTGGGAGGGGCCCATAAAAATCAATGGCGTAAATCTCTCTTGGCTTCGATGGTAAGATCGGTCGAGGTAGCTGCTTCATCAAAAATGTATTGTGCTTTATGCGTTGGCAAGTATCGCATGTCCTCAATACCTCTCGGATCGTAATTCGGAGACGTGGCCATGTGAATGCCTCCCGAATCACAGCGAATGTCTTATCACAGCCCGCATGTCCATAGACACGGTGAACATGCCAGACTAGTCGGCGCTGGAATATCGGTGGAACTAAAATGCGAAGCTTTGTGTGCTCCTCATCGATAAACGTATGTAGAAATCCATTCATGAAATTGTATTTTGGCGCGAGTTTCTCCATCTCGGCCTTGGCTGGTGAATCTTCCGGAAGTAATCCTCTGAGATGATCTCTCATCAGCTTAGCCCAAGGGTCAGCCTCTTGTTCCATCCCTAGTCGCGGTAAGTCTGCGAGAAAATCATGGTCTTCCTGCTGAAGCGTGGCGTGATGTATTTCCCCTTCTTCATCTTCCTCCGGGTTCCGGGATAAAATGTCTGGGATAACATTCTGTTTACCGGGGCAATGTTCGATCTGCATGTCAAACTGTTGTGCATAGAGAGCCCAACGATTTACTCTCTCGCTAGCTAAGCTGGTTTTCAACATGAAGGTGAGTGCCTTGTGGTCTGTTCTCAAAAGAATCGGGAAACCATATATAATCTTTCGCCAGTGCTGCAATGCGTGGAGTACAGAGAGCATTTCAATTTCAGTGACAGTATAATTCATTTCGTGATTCCTCAATTTTCGGCTCAAAAATCCTAAATATATTCTCTTCTCTGGGTTTTCGGGGTCTTCTTGGTACAACATTGCTCCAATCCCTACTTTCGATGCATCCGATTGTAGCACGAATTTCCAATTGAAATTTGGATATCCCAGTTTCACGCTCTCTAACAGAAGGTCTTTGGTTCGCTGGAACGCTTCCTCGGCCTCCTTACTCCATAACCATCGGTTATTCTTCTTTAAAAGTTCTTGCAGTGGCGCGACCGTCTCCGTATAGTAAGGACAATGTTCTGAGAAAAAACCAGTCATGCCCAGAAACATGCGGATGTGTTTAATCCGTCTAGGCGTGGGAAAATTTCGAATAGCGGCAATTTTAGTGGGATTAGGCCGAATTCCTTCCCCGTCGACAAAGTGTCCAAGATATAAAATTTCCTTTTGACAGAAGTGGGACTTGATAAAGTTAATTTTGAAGTTGGCCGACTGAAGATTCGAAAGAAGTTTTTCTAAATTTTCAACATGCTCTCGTAGTGTCTCTGAAGCAAGTAAGATGTCGTCTACATAGCGGACTATGCATTCCTTAACTTCTTCCGTCAAGTTGCGATCCAGGGCTCGGATAAGTGCACGACTTGCGGTTCGAATCCCGAATGGTAAACGATTATGGGTGTACGTCTGCTGGTCGAAAATGAATCCTGTGAGAAGTTGGGATTTCTCCTCTAGTTCCACATGGTGAAAACTACTCGTTAAATCGATGCTCGAGAAATAGTTCTTGTTTCTGAACTTCTTCAGCACTTCCCTAATCGGCGGAGCCTGGTCGAATTCGGGCAGTAACCTGGAGTTGATTTTGCGTGCATCGAGACACAATCTCACGCTTCCGTCCGCCTTCTCTACAATGACAATGGGATTCACGAATGGGGTAGATTTCTTCGTAATTATTCCGGCCTCTTCCATGGCTTTAATAGTTTTCTTTACCTCCTCGTGATGCCTCTCTGCTATGGGGTACACCTTTTTCTTGTATGGACTCCAGTCATTTACTTGGAATGCGTAGCTAAAATTTCTAATCTTCCCCGGTTTATTATCGAAAGCTTCCTGATGTTTTGTTAAAATTGTCCGCAGCTCCTCTCTTTCATAGGGTTTGATTTTCGCCTCAGCCACCTTCTCTTCAAGTATAGCGCCGAACTCTGTAGTGACATTTAGGACCTCTTCCTCAATGAACTCCTCCCCTATTGTATGTAATAATACCGTAGTTTTCCTCGTGACGTCATCTTGTATGTCAATGCTCCAAATTTGACCTTGATCCCTTGGTTCATTTTCATTCAACCGTAGGTCAATCTCCCTTTTATCATGCGTGCGAAATTTAATCTCGTTTGCGCGCATGTCTATGATGGCTCCATTGGTTCTCATAAAATCCGCTCCGAGGATCAAATTGAAGCTGATTTTATTCATAATTAAGAATGGGTGCGATATAGTATAATTGCCAATTTCAAAATCCAAATATGCTTGGTATTTGCATTCCGCTGTACGGTCGGGGATTATGCCTTTCACTCTGACATTTGCTACTGGAATTACGGGTACTTTAAATTTCCTCTCCAGTTCTTTCATTAGCGCACCACTCGCTATCGAAATGCTGGCTCCCGTTTCGACCAGACTTCGGACCATAAGTCCTCCCACGCTTACATAAATTACAGGTAACTCCTTAATTGTAGGCCTTTCTTCCTTGTACATATCCTCAATGAGGTCCTCTGGTTGCGCTACCCATTTCTCGATTTTCGCTACCACCCATTCTTGGTGCCCGCCATCTTGGTCAAATCTGGGGCTGTCTTCCCTATCTAGAACTGTGATTTTTTTTTGTTGCTCGCCCCATTATCCCGGGGTGGTGCCTCCTCTCTCTCCCGCTGGAGTTCTAAGCTCTGTGCTCCCTGATAGTGCCTGTCTGGGTCCTCGCGATGCTGGATAGCCTCTCTCCATTTGTCGGCTTCGGTCCTTGCCTGTCCATCTCCGTTCATACTACGAAGTTCTTTTAGATATTGTTGATACTCCACGTATCTTTGTTCGAGGTCCGTCCGCGCCTGTTCGTTGGAAATCCTGTCTCTCTGTTGGGCCGGCCGTGGCCTGTAGCTTCCATGCCTTCCCTCTTGCGGTTGGTATGGCGCTGAGTCGTGGCGTCCTTGGTCCCAACGTCCGCGGGATCTTCTAGGATGGTACTGCCTGTTCCATCCTCGCTCTCCCCTTGCCTGGTACCTTGGTTCATAACCCCTCGGCGGTCGGTTCTCATATCTCCTCCAGTTGTTATCGTGGGGCGCGCTCGCTGTAGTGGTCCCCTGCTCCCGTGTGGCTGGCCTTCTTTGGACTTCCGTCGCATGAATTTGTTCAGTGGGCCTCATGCGCTGTAAATGCGTGCTAGTGTGGTCCAGCTGTCTCAAAATTCCCTCCGTTTGTATTGCCGTCTGGGCGTTTGCGGCGATAAGCGTCTCTTGGACTTTAACAGGTAGCTGTTTACCAATTGCGGCTACCAGAGAGCGCTCGGAAGGGGGATCATCGAGTTCTCTCATCTTGGCGAATTGCGCAATGAAATACTCCGCGTATTTTGTCGGGCTTTGCGTTGAGAACTTACGGGAATATAACTCCAGTCTCAAATTTTGTTGCCGCTCGAGACTCCAGTAAGTTTTTAGAAAAGCCTCTTTGAACTCTGCCAGTGACTGAAAAGTATAGCGGAAACTCTGAAACCATTGTAAGGGGGCATCTTCCAAAAGTTTCTCCACCGTGCGCAAGTGCCTTTCCTCCGGTATGCGGTTGTCCAAGATGTAAGCGTCCAGTTCGCGAATGAATTGTTTAGGGGTCATGACGCTATTTTCGTTGTATCGTTTTGGGCGGTCATCTCCGGTCCTGATCACATGTACAAGCTGCGTCGGCGTCGAAGTTCTGGCTTTCGGCGTCCCGAGTGTTATGCTTGTTGGAAATCCGAGTAATCCATTTAACGGCGGCTCTGGCGTCGTCTGTGTCTGACATCCTGTCTTCCGGGGGTTATTATTATTATTGCTCCAGGCGTCGTCCATCGTCCGTGCAGCTTCTCTTTGCAGTTCGAGGATTGCCTCGTCCTGAATCTGCCCTCTCAGGTCTGTTTTAATTAATTTTGCCTCCTGGCGTTCAATTCTCGATATCATTTCCATTTCCAACTTCCGGACTCTTTCTAGGTTGGCCTCCATTTCTATTTCCATTCCCTTCTTATTCTCGTGGGCGTCTTCCTCATTTCGCTCTGTTAATCCATCGATTTCCTCTTTCAATTCCTTTATCCCAATTTGCATCATCTTAATGTGTCGGGTGACATTTTGTTCTCGGCCTTCCATAGCAATGACGCGTTCAGCTCCGGCGCTAATCTGCCCCTGGACTTCCTCTAGCTGTTTCGTAACTCTAATGTCCATGGATTCCATATTGCTCGTTATTTCTTCCAAATTCTTATCCATAGCTTTGACGGTATTATCCACCTTATTTACTTCTGTGAGCAATTCTTGATCATTCTTGTCCGCTTTGCGCTCTATTTCCCTCGTTTTGTGTGTTAGTTTATCGATCTGCTCTGTAGTGGACCGTGTAAGTTGCTCCACTGCGGCCCTCAACTCCTTGCCCTGCGCTATGCAAGTTTGTCCTAGCTGCTCGGTCTTTAAGTTAATTTCTGCCTTAACCGCCTCTAAACTATCTTTGAGTTCCTTATCCGCGGCTTCCGATCTTTGCTCCCATTTTCTATCACTAACTTCTAAAGTGTCTTTAAGCTTCTTGTCGCTAGCTTCTAACGTGTCTCTGAGCTCCTCAATGTTCGCTGCCGCGCTTTCCTCAATTTTTTTACAAAGTACATCAAACATAACTTGCAACTCCTCTGAAGTAGCCATTGCAACACACACAACAATAATATAATCACTGAGAATACGGGTGTCTAGGATCTCCATTCACCATCATGCACCTGTCTTGTGTAGTAGTCGGAATCAGAATAATTTTTGGACCTGTTACAATATTTACGTTAACAACAACAACAACAACCACAACCTGCCTGAATGGCCTCCTAGTATCCAGGTCTCCAAATACAATAACATATAACAATTTTAAACTCCTCTGGGATGCCTTAATAAAATGCCTAACCCGATCGCAAAAATCAACAACACAGTTCATTAATTGAGGATTAATGAATCCGCAGTTAGCTCTCAGAAGTGTGGGCTACCTAACCAAATCTTCCCCTTTCTGGACTGCTATCTTTCAAAACACATTTATTTCAAAAATTAATCTTTTCTGGGTTTACCCGTGAATTTAACAACGCTGTCTACGCGTGATTTTAATTATTCACCCAGAAACAAACACATTTTTGTCCAGTATAGGCAATCTCGTTTATTGGTTCACTCCTCCTACCTTGGCTTGGATAATTACATGATTATTCATCCTAGATCATAGATCTTCGCCTTTTTCAATAGATCCGCCTTCCACAATGGATCTAGCCCCACGTTGGGCGCCATTTAATACATACTATAATGTGGGGTGGTCCTGTGGTGCAACGAAATGCTACGGGTCTCTAAATCATCCCGGTAGGACATCCAGTCACCTCTGTGAGCTGTCTTCATTACTTCCAGCGTCACTGGTGGGTACCAGGAGAAATAGATCACCGCATCGGTAGATCTAGGTATCAGGTAGTGCAAATATGTGGGGAAAAAGTAGACTACATTAAACGGAGCGATTGCCAACTCCTCTCCCACGAACAAAACCTTGTGTACGCCACTGTTCCTGATTTGAAATAGAAAAAATGGGTCCTAAATATTTGCTATGTACCCGATCGTGTATCTCTAGGCCTAAAAATTAAATAATAATAATAATAATAATCTCGGGTGCGGTACGTTCGTTAAATGATCACTAATGGCCTAGGTCAACAGGAAACAGGTTCGCTAAACTACTGAAATGGCGTACACTAGTTAACAGGTAAAATCTAATTTATTGAACTCAAAAAATCCGGTTTGAAAAATTACATTAACTCAAAAGAACAAAAATATAAATGCAACAGCAAAAAAAACAAGTTACAATAACGTTACAAATTACACCCAAATAAGAAGAGAAAAAAACAAATTAAGTTTAAAATAACAAAATCAAAATAGTAAAAGAAAAACACGGCTCTCCCAGAGCTCATCATCGGCCTCAATTCAGCTTAAAAGAAACGAAAATAAAATACATTAATTGGATCCAGCTGTGAGCATGCAAAGATTACATCACTACGTTAACAGCTGACTGCCAGGGGTGGCAAAGTTATTACGGTGAATGTCAACTGCTACGACAAATTCAGGGTCTCAAACAAATGCAGTTGCCCTTAAAAATACTAAAATAAAATATTCTGATCCAGCTGTGAGCAAACAAAGATTACATCACTACGTTAACAGCTGACTGCCAGGGGTGGCAAAGTTATTACGGTGAATGTCAACTGCTACGACAAATTCAGGGTCTCAAACAAAATGCAGTTGCCCTTAAAATACTAAAATAAAATATTCTGATCCAGCTGTGAGCAAACAAAGATTACATCACTACGTTAACAGCTGACTGCCAGGGGTGGCAAAGTTATTACGGTGAATGTCAACTGCTACGACAAATTCAGGGTCTCAAACAAAATGCAGTTGCCCTTAAAATACAAAAATAAAATATTCTGATTCCTCTTACTGGCACACACATCTGTAAATACACTTGGACGTAGTGTGAGAGTATTCTTTCTGATAGGCATCTGACATTTGGTCGTTCAGCCTATTGGGTGGACAATAATATAGAAAATATCGGGGCAAACGAGATAACGCAAATTGACAGGGGGCGTAACTACATCAAAAGCAACACAAAACATTCTGGGTTCGAACCAGAAACTACATAAAGAAAATAGCCCAACAATGGCTCACTTAAACAGAGAAAATGCCAGCATGCCTAACTACTAATAAACAAACCCCCTCTCCTATCTAAAATCTAACTTCAATCTTCCGTGTGTTGATAAACTAATCGACCTTGACCAACCAGTCGGGGTAACACTCCCCATGGGTAGCGAGCACGCTTCCACGAGCTGGACAGATTGACTTCACATTCTAAAATGTGGTCTCTTACTAAAACTCCTTAGTGGCTATGCTACGATTTGTGACATTTACAGGGTTTTAAATAAATTTTACATCAGACCAGGGCTGCGCAACAAAAACCAGAGACGTCAGCACTCCTCCAACCTGTGAAAAAAAAAAAAACATCGCGTGTGTGTGTACACAAAACAAACATGATGAACCAGAACGTACTTTGTGTGCATACTAATTACTTCGGACTACGCTGTCCGGAAACACTTACCTCGGAATACCATCCGGAAACACTTACATCGGAAATACAATCCGGAAAAACACTTACCTCGGAAATACAATCCGGAAAAACACTTACCTCGGAAATACAATCCGGAAACACTTATGGGCTCAAAATTCGGCCGGTATGCACACAAATACAACCTCACGGCTCCTTGCCGGGAAAAAATTAAAGCACACACACATAAAAAATCTGTGACAAACATCGTCCTGCTTGCTGCTCCTGGGAATTCACTGGTCAATTCGCAACCGGTCTGGGAAAAAGAAAAGTGGGTCCTGGGTCGCTAACCATCTGACCTATTTTCCTAAAGTGGCAAAACTAGTCTAACCTAGCTGGGCGTTACTAAATGTCACAAAAAAACAAATTCTTACCCTATCTACTTGTCAGGTCGTACACTTAACTTACAGCTAGTCTTACATGAAATATATAGCCAAAACAAATCCATCCTAAAACACACGGCAATTTAACTTATGATGCCTTTGGCAAATAAAAATTACAGACACCTCCGTCATCCACCAACAAACATGCATTATTTTTAAGGACTGACGGACAACAAAATAAAAAGGACTGGCATGCTGACTAAAAAAAACTAATAGCCCCTGCCTAAAACGAAAATATTGACATCAAAGGTCAAAACAAAACTAATACTACTGTACAAATATCTCGTCCCCTTTTCTACATTACGTCCCCAAATATAGAAAGTTTAATACTCATCACTTGTCCCTGGAGTAGACAGGCCCATGACGGCTGCTGGTCACCACTTCGACACCCGGACGTAAGGCCTTTTAGCCCATCATCAATCCGGTGTCGTTCCACTGGGTCATCTTACAAGGCGATGACATACACATAAATACACTGTTAACACTAATCGATGCACTTATTTTGCACACCCTAACACATAAGACACTTTCTACACTTATATCCACGGGCTTCATTCGCTGCGAAAACGTTATGATATGTGGCTGGCGGTACTGTTACTGCGAATCGGGCTTGCAGGTCCTCAGTAGGCCGACATACCCCTATCCCGTTCAGTCCTAGATTGGTATTTCCTACGATTTCCTAGACCGTCGAAACATATGAGTACAAGCCTATAGGTTCAGCGATCTCGCTTGCAACTCGTTAGCTCCACAAAGTTCCCTGCTCGGGTCTCGAATGGGCTGCTGGTCAGCGCTCCGCGCTCTCGGCTCCACACGGCGTGGCGTTAAGTTTTTAATGGACGTGGGTGGCAAACTCCATCTGGATAGATTTATATAAATAGTGTTCGCCTTCGATAACTATCATGACCTCTGTGAATGATTGGCGGTAAAAGTTTATCACTTAGAAAAATGTTTTCTCACTCGGCTACGCGGTACCAAAGTCGCGAGCAGCGTGGACTATGCCCGGTGTGGCTGCAAAACTGACTGACTAGTGTCCACGCACAGTGCCTATATCCACCCTCAACTTTGGGACAATGGACTTGTCACCTCTTTCAATTGCGCTCCCATGGCAATCGTCACACCGCAATAATTTTTGGTTCAACTTGTAGGTCAAGATGAGGACGGCAATATTCATAGGATTAAATTCGAAATCGATCGGCAGGAACCTCTTCAAATCAAATTGCATCATGACGCTACAGGGTAGATCCTCGTTTGGCGCCATGTCTTGAGTGTCGTGGAGGGGGGGGAATATTCCTCCGCGGCTGACTCAGTAATATCCCCGTAACTCTGGTAGTTTTTGGGCTTGGGCCGTGATTAAAATTCCGAAATGCATTTCTCAACCTCTTCTCTGATTGGGCCTTTTTATTACAATTATTCCATAGGCGGATCTCAAATTAGCATCTCGGCGCTACTTTACATTGTCTAATTCCGCGGGCTCTAGTGCTGGAGGATTACCAAGGCTAGGATGTCGTAAATCCAGCACTTCAGCTGCACAATAAGTGTGTTGGCTATACAAAAGGAGCTCTTGTCCACAAGATTCTTGGAAATGCGGGCCTCACCCAGTCAGGCTACGGTATTGTCCTGCTCGTATTCCAAACCTCCGTGTTTTTCTTAGTGCTATGGGCAGTGGAGTAATTATTGTTCTTAACATCATAATGGACTGGCAACTCAGATGTCGTATTCATTTCGGTCCAAGCACTATCGTGTTCCTTGTATATGGCTCCCCCACAATTTCGGCACTGAGAACACCGCAAATTATGCGTGCTCGGTATGCGATCGATCCTGAGGTCTCCGATAACTCTGCATGCTATCGATCCCTAGCCCCCCTGATCGGTCACAGTAGCAAACATCAAATTCATTCACAATGAATTCTCGACCGGGCGCTCTATTACCATCGTCGTCTGCGTATTTTATCACTTGGAGTTTAAATCCAGCCGTATAACTTGCGCTTTTTACGTAACTAAAAGATGGACGTCCACAAGACTGAGAACTGGCGCTTGTCGACCATGCAACAGACGGACAAATACCAAGGAAAGCCCCGCCGCCAAAACGAACAATAACATCGCAGGCGAGATGTGTGATGCCCTGTGGGCGGCAATCGTGCGTCAGAAATTAATGCGAGATATATGTACGGTGCGAATGGGTCTTGTAATTGTGTGTGTGACGCAGGCAGGTGGTGGTGCTCAACTCGAAGCACGTGTCGAGCCAGACCAAGCAGATGAAGCACTTCGAAAAGGAGCTACAGAACAAGGTGAAGAAGAGTGCGGCCAAGATGAGAGGGGATCTGCTGGCGTACTACCGCATCACCGGGGAGGCCAAGCTGTCCGCCATCCAGTGAGTTGATCTTGTTTGTCATTTTATACACATTTCAAAGAAAATAACATATTTACTATGCTATAGGATCCCCTTTTTTTTCTACATTTTTAGTTCCAAAATTGAAGGGGTTCTATAGACGCGAACTTCGCAAAAATTCATTATTTTGGGAAAGGAAGAGAGGAAAAATAAGCTATTTGATTTTGATGCTACACAGTACGATATATTAATCAAAATAAACGAAGGTTACATCTTTAATCAGCCCATTATGAGACTGCCATAACCTCACTATTCCCTACTCTCCGTTGCTAAGCAATGGACAAAGTTTCAGACATGGAAACGCCAACTTTATTTTTATTTGAACAAAGGGAGGGAGAATACATCAATACCAGTAACGTGTCACACAAACGGCGACGGTTCTTGTTTAAAATATAACTGAGAACAAGGCTGCCGAAAACACCACTTCCAAGCGCAATACAAAGAATGCAGACAAGATATGAAACCATAACATTCATTGGCGCTTCTACTCGGCCAATAGTGTGGCATCTTCTATTGGATATCGGGTGAAGCCTATTGGCTACTGTAGGCGGTCATATCGTCTGAATAACAAAGGAATGTAACAAGAAAAATATTTTTGTCATTATTTTTTCAGTTATTATTTCATTTTCCAAGAATGTTGTATTTTTACTCTGAGTAATTAAGGAGGGGTTCTATAGGCGAGTAAATATGGTAGTTGAAAAGGATATTAGTTGTAAAATACGAATCTATCTTTAATTTCTTTTAAATGTAATGTCGTTATTAACATTGCAACATAGCTATTGAATGTGAGCAATTGTACTGGTGAGATCGAAGTGACACAACCTGACGACTCTATAACAGAAGATGATATAACAATGCTGGAGGTGGAATTAGCAGTACAGAAAATGAAGATGGGAAAAGCAACAGGGGTGGATGAAATCAGTGTAGAAATGATAAAGGCAGCTGGACCTGTTAGTATGCAATGGTTGTATCGACTGCTAAAGTGTGTGTGGAAACGGAAATGTGTACCAGAAGACTGGGAGAAAGGGCTAATAATACCAGTGTTTAAGAAGGGGGACAAGAAGGTGTGTGATAACTATAGAGGGATCACCCTCATATCACAGATAGTAAAAATACTGGAAAGAATATTAGAAAGAAGAATGAGAAGAAAGGTGGAAGGAGAGTTGCAAGAGGAACAGTATGGCTTCAGGAGTGGAAGATCCACAGTGGACCCAATCTTTAGCTTGAGGCAGGTGATGGAAAAGAACTGGGAATATGGAGAGGATTTGATCATGACTTTCGTAGATCTAGAAAAGGCATATGATAGTGTCCCCAGAGAGAAGGTATGGGAAACCATGGTTAAGAAGAGACTGGGAAGAGAAATGTTGGAAATGGTGCAAGCAATGTACAACAACTGTGTTAGCAGGGTACTGACCCCAGTTGGAAAGACAGATTGGTTTAGGAACAAGACTGGACTAAGACAGGGGAGTGTGCTGTCACCTCTCTTGTTCATAATGGTGATGGATGAAATTGTAAAGGAAACAAAGGAAGCATATGGACATAAAGAAATGAAGTTACTGTTATTTGCAGACGATATTGTGGTCTGGGGAAGGAACACGGAAGAAGTGCAAAAACAACTAGATGCACTGAACGAAAATATTCAGAAGTACGGCCTGAAAATCAGTATAGAGAAAAGCAAGACCATGGTGATGACAAGAGGGGAAAGACAAGGAAAGGGCACTGTGAAAATTGGAAGTCAGAGTTTGGAAATTGTGGACACGTTCAAATACCTAGGAAGTGAATTGATGCAAACTGGTAGGTTGGACATGGAGATTGGCAGAGCAATGCATTCTATCAAAGTGTAAGAAAACTTGTTTGGGATAAGGAAGTACCAAGGAAAAGCAAGGAGGTAATGTATAAAGTGTACTGTGTTCCCATATTAACTTATGCAGCTGAGACTTGGACCCTGACAAGCAGGGAAGAGAGTAGAATCCAAGACAGTGAAATGAAATTCCTAAGAAGTATGATAGGTAAGACAGAGTGAGGAATGAAGATGTTAGGAAGGAAGTTGGGATGGGAAAACTAAATGAGAGAATTGAGAAGAATAAACTGAGGTGGTTTGGACATGTAAAGAGGATGGAGGAAAATAGAATACCAAGACAGATGCTGGAGGCGAAGTGCAAGGGGAAGAGAGCAAGAGGAAGACCTAGAACAAGGTGGATCGATTCAGTGAAGAACAGCGTGAGAAAAAGAAATCTGGACTGGGACAAGATCGTGGAAGAAGAATTGTGGAAGGAAAGTGGAGAAGTGCCATAAATACCCCGACCCGGCAGAAGCTGGATAAGGGGAAATGATGATGATGATGATGATGAGAGACATCTGTATGTTGCTATCATTAGTCCGCCTCATTGCGCAGTCACCAGGCCCGGCTCTGGAACGGAGTACACTCAGCCTCGTGAGGAGAGTTCGATTCCTAACTCAACTCATCCTGCAAGTGCTTTTCCGTAGTTTCCCACCTCCACTCGAGGCGAATGAAGGCCATGGCCGCCTCTTACAGCCATCACAATAACACAGGATAACAGACACTCACCCAAGTACACAAGGCAATGTCGCAAAGCCCCTAAATGAATCAACACAACAACTTGCGCCTGATAAAACCAACTCGTATTGTTGTACTAAAAATTAATTAAATTACCGAAAGTTGTTCAAAGTTTTGATTTTCTTTTTTCTTGTAGTGTCAGTGAGTGGCATTTTAAATTTTAAAAATCAGTCCTACCAAAATAAAAATTTGATGTCATCAAAAAATCTCTGAAAAGTTACTAAATTCAAATTTCTTGGAAAGTAGATGATATATGTTTACTGAATACAGGAGTGCAATATCACAACCTTTGCTGTGTGTGCAGGGACTACGTGGCGGACCTGCTGGAAGGGAACCGCAAGTTCCTGTGCTTTGCCCATCACCAACTCGTCATGGACGGCATCTGCGAAGTGGTCAGCCTCAAGAAGGCAGAGTGAGTGTTGAAATCTCTGTGCTAAGACTGGTTTCCCTCCGACTGTCCTGTTATCGCAGGTTCATAGTATTTGTGTTTTAAGAGAGCATCGCCAGCCCTCCACCCTCCTTCCTCCACCACGGAACAGCACTTCCTCTGTCTCTCCATCCGGCATTCTCTTCATCACACTGTCCATAGCATCCCAATCTGTTCTGCACCTTAGTCCTGTATTCTGTATTCATCATCTTGCACAGTTTCCAGCCACTGGCCGGGTCTGTTTGGAACACAAGCCTCTCCAACGTCTTCTGTCTTCCCACCATCTCTCCGTCACCACCGTGGTCCAGTCCTCCACACTCTTCAGCCACTTATCCCTCTTTCCCTCTATTTTCATCTCGTGTATCTTCCTGGGTATCCTCCTCGCATCCATTCGCTTTACATGCCCATACCTCTATCCTATCCTATCCTATCCTGTAATGCTCCTTCCTTGACTAATTCTCTGATCTTCTCATTTCTTAACCTGTCCACCTTTGTCACTCCAATACTGCTTCTCACTGGCCTGTATTCTGCTTTGCTCCCTTCCATTCATAACCCAGGTCTCTGCGGCATAAGTCAGGATTGGAACGTAGTACGTCCTCTATATGACCCTTTTGCTGTTTTGAGGGACATCCTTACTCCATACCAGGCTCCTAACACTTTTCTTCAATAATTCTCCTTTCCTCTGTCGTTTGTTCCATTTTCTTGTATCATGCTTCCCAGATACTTGAAACTATCTACCGTATTTGCTCGCGTATATCTCGCACTTTTTTGAACGAAAATATGTGTGAAAATTTTCGGTGCGAGATATACGCAGGGAATGACCGTATTCCCAAAAATACACAAAATTTGCATTATTGAAACAAGGCATACGGTACTCGCCCTATTCATTGTCACTGCTGCCAATCTCCGAGATACTCTCGCGTGCATCATTCTGGTCATCATCCCATACTGCTTCATCCTGACTTCCGTCCAATGCATTTGCGATGCCTGTCTTCAAGAAGCTCTTCACAACAATGTCCGTCGACACCATTTATTTCTATTCGTTATGGTTATGCGACATTAAGAACCTAGGAAAACGACGTCATACGCTCGTTAAGGATGATTCAAGGCAGAAAAGAAATTTAGAGCGCAGACGCTTAGCGATCGATTCCTCGCTACATGCACGAGCGAGCTCGAATTTAGCCAACGGTGGCCGAAGACTAACGTGCTAACACTCACGCTGCGCCGTATGCTTGCACACGGCGCCTCGATCCCCAATCGGCTCGTATCGAAGTTCGGATCAACTCCTCGTTCGCTCTTCCTGTTAGTATCGCTTCGGGTAAGTTTCTGGACAATGATGACTGTTGTGGCGCGCTAAATGGAACGTGTTTCTACCTCAAGGTTATTACGGCCATTTATATGACGGCTTCACTAATGAATGCGAGATATATGCGAGTACTTTTTTTCCCCTGAAATTTCAAATAAAAAAATGGGGTGCGAGATAAACGCGAGCAAATACGGTACTTTCCTCAATTCTTCCCCACCAATTGTTATTCCCGTTGTGACTCTCTCCTTCTTCCTGGTTGTGATCATAGGTCTTGTGTGTTTATCCCAAATTAAACTCTGGCCCTGAAGATAGTAAACACTCCCACTCTTGTTGTTCTCCATCAATTCACTTGAAGTGCCCTTTTCCTCTTGTCATTGTCTTACTGATTTACATTCCCCATTTCCCTTGCGTACATCGAGCTGTTGTTGGACCACTCACAGAACATCTTCACCAATGCTCTCCCTTGTTCAATTCCAAACCTTCTCGAGTCTTGATACATTGCTTTTATCGTTTGTATTATTTCTTCTCCTTTTTGTTTTAGGCTTTCCCAAACTCTGTCTGTAGGGACACATCATATGCCTTTTCTAAGTCGATGAAGGTCGTTATCATATCTTTTCGATGTATTTCAAGTTTGTTTGTGAAAAGCATTGTGCAGCTGATGGGAGAGTTGTTGTTGTTGTTTTTTTGCGTATGGCTTTTAGTGCCGGGAGTGTCCGAGGACATGTTCGGCTCGCCAGTGGCCTATAGTTAGGGAGCAAGCCCGGCATTTGCCTGGAAGGAAGATGGGAAACCACAGAAGACCATCTTCAAGGTTGCCGGCGGGGGGATTCGAACCTCCTCGCCTCCCGGATGTGAGCGACTGCCTGCAGTCACGGCTAACTCACCCAGTTGAAGGAATGTATTATGCGTGTTTGAACTCTGAGGTCTTATTGCGACCACATATACAGTAGGTATTTACATTAAATATATTGAGGAAGATTGGAAGAAAGGATTAATTGTCCCAATATTTAAGAAAGGAAGCAGAAAGGAGTGCAGAAATTACAGGGGAGTCACACTCATACCTCACTGTGCCAAGATATATGAAAAGATATTAGAAAGTAGAATACGAGCCAAAGTGGAGAGAAAATTGAGAGAGGAGCAGTATGGATTCAGACCTAGGAGATCAACAGTGGATCTCATATTTTCAGTGAGACAGCTCCAGGAACACCACTACGAATTTGGAGAGGATCTGCTGATGGCCTTCCTGGACGTCGAAAAGGCCTATGATAGTGTGTGTAGGGAGAAGGTTTGGAAAGCAATGGAAAACATGGGAGTGGAAAAAGAGACTGTAGGCAGAGTGAAGGAGATGTATTGTGGAAGTGTGAGTTGTGTGAAAGAACAGACTGGTTCAGACAAATGAGTGGCCTGTCACCCCTTCTCTTTATTGTGGTTATGGACGAGGTAATGACACGGATAGCAGGAAAGATAGGAGAAGATAAGATGAAAGCAATGGTGTTTGCAGATGATCTCATGGTCTGGGGAAACACGGAGGAGGAAATTGAGGAGCAGCTGAAGGCTTGGGAAGAAACAGTGGGAGAGTACGGATGGAAGTTCAACATCAGTAAATGTGAGATCCTGTTAACGACCAGGAAAAAGGACAGACCAATGAGTGGGATAACACTTGGAGGTGGACAGCTGAAGAAGGTGGAAAGTCTCAAGTACTTGGGAAGTATAGTGGAGGAAAATGGGAGAAATGACAAAGAGATTACGGAACGTGGCGGACAGGCAGAAGCATTTCTGAGAAGCATTAGGAGCTTAGTGTGGAATAAAGATGTCCCACAAAAAAGCAAGGGAGTGTTGTACAGAAGCTACTAGATCCCGATACTGACCTATGCTTCAGAAACGTGGACAATGAAGAAAAGAGCATAAGCAGAATACAGGCAGGTGAAATGAAGTTCCTGCGAAGTACGATCGGAGTAACAAGGAGAGACAGGGTGAGGAATGAAAAGGTCAGGGAAATGGTGAAAGAGGAGCCCTTGCAAGGTAGGATTGAGACATCAAGACTGAGGTGGTATGGACACTTAAAGAGAATGGATGAGAAGAAGATTCCCAAGAGGATACATGAGATGCAGATGCAGAAGAAACGACCAAGGGGAAGACCAAGAGATAGATGGCTGAAAGGAGTGGAGGAATGTGTCAAGAAGAGAGGCGAGGACTGGACCAGAGTGACAGCGGAGAGGTGGTGGGAAGAAAGGACTAAGTGGCGAGGCTTATGTTCCAAACAGACCCAGCCTGGGGCTGGAAACTGTACAAGATGATGATGATGAGGAATTATAAGGGCACAAACATTGTGATAATACAATCCACTTGTTTCTTCTCTAGAAGGTAGTTGAGTGATCTTGACCTATCCTATCCTTAGTCGGAATATGTAGACTTGTTTCTGTCTCCGAAATGTTTGGATTGGATATTAGTTTGAGGAGGTTTAAAGCCATAGTTTGCGTAGCTTGTTTTTAGTATAGTTGATGTATGTGGAGTGGCGATACTCTTACTGTTCAACGGAAGGCTCGTAGCCTCTTTAGCATCTTGGTCAGCTAATTCATTGGCAAGAATGCCTTTATGAGAGGGTTGCATGTCTTCCGGCATTCTTGATTTGAATGTTGTTTTCTATTTCAGTGGAAATGTACGCACTAGACCTACACTAGCCTCAGCTCCAGGATGGTCGTATTTTGATAATGTAGTGTGTTCTGTCCGTCAGGTACATCCGTATCGATGGCAACACGCCGTCCAAGACCCGCAAGCAGCTGTGCGACCGCTTCCAGTTCGACGACTCGTGCCTGGTGGCCGTCCTGTCCATCACTGCTGCCAACACGGGCATCACGCTCACCGCTGCCCACCTAGTCGTGTTTGCCGAGCTCTTCTGGAACCCAGGGGTAAGAGCAGAAAGGGATAATTCTTCCTTAAGGAAGTAGGAACGAAACTTGGTTTTGTGATTCCCAGTGGCTGTGTTATTACCAAAGATATGGGAATTGTCAGTCCCATGCCCGATACTACACCATTCTTCCAGCAAACCGGGTGGACAAGACGCCTTCATCTAATTCTATTGTTGTAGATCGGCATTGATGGTTGGTTCCTCAGTTTAGGGGCTGCGTGTAGCCCCGTGTACTTTGGGTGTGTGTAGAATCTGTGTTAATTGTGATGGCTGTATTAGTGTGTGTTATCTGTAATTCAGGTAAGGACTGCAGATGATCAAATTTTAATTAGTTCCTACTTTTGATAGCAAATGCTACCATCAACGACATCTAGCCGCGAACTTTGCTACTAGATGCCACCGTAACCGGCATGTGGCGACGAATGTTGGAACTTTACAGAGCATTAATCAAATCTAACCTACAAATTTAGCTTAACACAATGTAGTTATGGAAGGTTCTTTTACATGCCATAAATCTATGACATGGGTGCGCCGGCTTTACTTCCCCTCCGAAGGAAGGCATACTGGGGGATTTTTAATGCTCTTAAAATATTTGACGACTTCGGCCGGGTTTGAACCCGCGACCTTGGGTGTAGATGCTCAGCATGCTACCAACTACGCTGATCTCAATGATTAGTGAAGGACACGAGAACCTGCCTTTGACACTCGCAACTTCAATACTGACATGTGCTAAATTGTGTAAATATATGTTAATGTTTCTTGCTCATTGAGGCGCATGAGGTGTCCAACATACGAGGGCCGAGTCATAAGTCATGGCAACTAGTTTCTTTCTCGCGAACAGGAGACGACACGGAATGTTGACCTTGGAACTGTCTCTTTATCTGTTGACAACATGCTGTGCTGTGCCTGATGAAAGTTTGGGCCCGCTGAGACAACCCCCACAGAAGCTATCAACCAGTGAACGCTCATCAGTCTTATCTTCAATTCGTTACCTTTTAAAAAAAGTACAAACATCGCTACCAAATGGCAAGAAAATTTTTGGGATTTTTTTTTCATTTACCAAAACGTTTGTATACATTCTACAATACTTAACCCAATGAGCAGTACTGCCATCTATTTACGGCACTGTTGTGCGTGGCCCACGGGAGTACTGCCGTCTAATCACGTTTCATCGGGAATGTTTGAAATTGTTGCCTGACATTGTACTGGCGGGTCTTAAAACAATGTTGGAGGATGTTTGACAGGTTCAGCAAACGTTATTCCGTGTTTTATCACATCTCGTATGTTCTGTGATGAAGTTCTGTCCCGGCATCTGCAGTCACGTAACCTAACTTCTTACGCGATTGTGCTACGAAGTACAACACACGAGAACTGTTTTCTATTGTTGTTTCCTGTGAGTGCACTGCACAACTATTCCTTGACAATACACATTATGTTTCTTTTGCCTCATCTCGGGTTTCTGTGGAAACAAACTCCATTACTCTCTGATTGTCAACAAATACACGTGCTAAATGGCGGGATCGAGTCGAGGAGGCGCGCTTGCTCCGCAAGATATAAGTAATATTTTGACTAATGAGGAGTCTGACGATGAAGTTGATATTTATGATGGTGATAGTGATTGTATTGTGTCCGATGTGAGTGAAATTGGTCATTCCTCGGAAGACGATGACATAGAAATTGAGGACGAAGTGCAGCCCGCTGTCGCAAAGAAGGCTAAGCTGTCAGCTGTTCACACTGAAGGAAGAAAGTGGACTTCTATAGGTAGGTTTCTTCCTACGCTTTCTGCTAATTTTGATGCATCAAATTCAGGCGTTAGTGATAATCTTCATGTGAATGATAATGACAATGATTCAAGAATTGAAGTGTCGATTTTCAAAGAAGTTGTTGACCGTAATATTATGAACTTGATAGTGTCAGAAATGAACAACTACTACATATTTGTTATGGAAAATACGGACGTAAAGGAAAAGTCGAAATTACATAAGTGGCAAGGCATAACCGTAGAGACTCTTTATGTTTTCCTGGCAACTGTATTGTTGATGGGCCATGTGAAGAAAAACAGGATGAAAGACTATTGGTCGACAAATAAATTGATCGAAACTCCGAAGTTCGGTAAAGTGGTCTCTCTCGACAATTTCTCCCTCATTCTAAGACTGCTTCACTTTTCTGACAACAATCTTCAACCCCCAGGTGACAGACTTTATAAAATTAGGCCTATAATAAACTATTTGAGAGAGAAATTCCTATCTATATTCTATCCCTTCCAAAAGATCTCTATTGACGAGAGCCTAGTTGCTTGGAAAGGTCGCCTAAAATGGAAACAGTACATTCCATCAAAGCGACACAGGTTTGGCATAAAGGTGTTTATACTTTGTGACTGTGAAACTGGGTTTATCAATGATTTTATTGTTTATACGGGAAAGGATACGGAAATTGAACATGATGAAAAACTTGGAGTGTCTGGGTCAGTTGTCAAAACTCTAACAGCACCTTACATTGGTAAAGGCCACAACCTGTATGTCGACAACTGGTACACAAGCCCAGATCTTTTTGAGTACCTACACAAGGAAAATACTGGAGCATGTGGCACAGTCAGAAAAAACAGAAAAGGGATGCCAGACTTCCCGAAGAAAATTCAAATGGGGGAATGTATTTCACGGCACACCAATGATATGCTGGCGCAAAGATGGCATGACAAAAGGGATGTCACTATGCTTACTACCATACACGAGAACGTGATGGTAGAAACCGACAAAACAGACCACGCCACAGGTCAGAAGAAAATGAAACCTTTGAGTGTACTGGATTATAATGTGAACATGGGTCCAATTGACAAAGCTGATATGCAAATCAGTTTCACTGCAAATGTCAGGAAAACACTGAAGTGGTATGTCAAGTTGTTTTTTTACTTGATTGACATTTCAGTGCTGAACTCTTACAATATTTACAAGATGAAGACGGGAAAAAATCCACAGCTTAGTGAATTCCGACTCTGCCTCATAGATCAGCTGCTAGAGGAATTTGCAGTGGACAGGAAGCCAACAAAAGGAGGTCGACCACCTTCAGGAGGAGACTGCTTGAGACTTTCTGGACGTCATTTCCCTAAACCAGTACCTCCAACACAATCAAAGCAGAAGCCGCAACAGAGATGTTTTGTGTGTCATCACACAAAGAAGAGACCGACCAAAAGAACAGACACTAAGTGGATGTGTGTTGAGTGTGATAGACCCCTCTGTGTACACCCCTGTTTTGAAGAGTACCATACCCTAAAGACATTTTGAAAGCCTAGGTGAAACTGATATAAAATTAAGTCGTGTTGTATGGGATACAAACTTGATCAAATATAGAAAGTAATTATGTTTTTCAATTTCCTTTCAGTATTTTTGAGAAAAATATTTTCTACGCCCCTGGTTTCAATTAAATTGAGGGTATCAGTTATGTACCATCAATGTAAATTTTGTAACTTTATTAATAGAGAAAAGTTAGACTCAAAATAACTTAAAATTGAGAACTGCAATTTTTCACGAAAAAACTCACTCCTGGTGGCCTGTAAGTGTCAGCAAAAACTCACTGATCAAAAGGTTAAGAAAAATAATCAATAAGATAACCCTATTAGTTAAGTGTCCACAAAGTCATTTGTGGTTGAAAAATGAGTTTTTCTTCGATACTCCACATTTAAAAAAAAATTGAAACTCAAAAACTGAAAGCCATATTACAATGTTCTTGGTGCATGAGGATTTCTATTAGATCAAAGTATTTTCATAAAATATTTGACAAAATTTGAATCAAAAATATAAGACCAGGAAGCATTTGTTGAAAGTAAGTTAGTGGTCTTAAACTTTTGGTAGGCACTGTATTATGCACACTCCCACAAAGGTTTGTGAATTAGTAAACCCATTTTACAATAGGTGGCATATAAGTCGTATTTCATACATTTTAGCAGCAGTTTATATGTCTCCGGTGTAATTCGCATTTGCGATGACCATCAACAAAGCACAGGGACCATATGGACAGCTGTTTCACGCGTTGGACAGCCTTCTGATCTTTTAATGCATGCACCAGACGGAAAAAGTAAACATTTTGTGTATCCAAAAGCACTTCAATAAACAACACAAATACTTTGTTTGTTCGGCACAACTACTGAGGTATAAAATACACCACCAGTGATGTATGAGTCCGCGGGCCGCGCTACCTGGGCCTACACAATTAGCAGCGTATGCGTGAGATTGGCAACACTGTACTTGTGTGTAATGGCCGACACTATGTAAGTCAAGACTGTGTAATGCAGCCACTTACTGAATAATCAGCCTCTACAAATCTTGGTAGCACACTGAGTCAGGATAACAACAGCAACAGCCACAAGTTAGAACACTACTGTTTAAGACGTACTATAGGGTCATTATCTATGACTGGCGCTGATCGCGGGTGTGCGTACATGGTTCTGTTGGTGGTTGGCACGCACTTTTACCAAACATGTTCTTACAGTGATCATAGTCGATGCTGAAAATGTCCTCCCTCTCTTGTCAATGGACAGCAATCTCATCTAATTTTTGATCTGTAAGAACACAACATTGTCTGTTAACTCTTTTATTATTTACGGAGCCTGTTTCCTTGAATCATTTAGCGAGCCTCCTAATTGCACTGACATTAGGCACAGGTTGAAATTATAGTCTTGTTTCAGAACAAGACTTTTCTGCTTTTCATGTACGAATGATGGATATAAACACGTTCGCGCATTGTGAATTAGTGTCTAGACACAGTAATCACAATACTCACTAAACGTGCAACACTAACGTCCATATGAATGACAAAACACGTGTGAACTAACGATATGAGTGAGCAGAGCTCGCCAACCACCGGCTGAACCATGTGCGCGCACCCGCGATCTGCGCCAGTTTATCGGGGCGCACATAGATAGTGACCCAGCACTTCCCAATTCTAACTTACGGAGTAGGAACATGCACCGTGTCCAGAGGGAGAAAGTAGGATTCTGCCAACCGAAATGAAGTTGATAGGAACAATGCTTCAAAGGACAAGGAGAGACTAAGTAAGATATCGGTGCTACGATGGTTTGGGCGGGCATCTTCAAACAATGGGAGATGAGAGGACACCAAAAGCTTATTTCAACAAGATTATCCCAGGGAAAAGACCAGTAGGAAGACCAAATCAAGGATGATCTTGAAGACAAGGAGAAGGTGGGAAGAGTGAACTACATCTATTTTGAATGATTACAGAAGGTTTAGAAAATGTTATCGTGGGTTTCTCATCTCCTTCAATGTCTGCTGCGTCCTTTCTTCCACCTGCATAGTCTCATTAGTCGGTAGAATGCTGAGCTTCTATGCGCAAAGTCGTGGGTCCAATCCCAGCCGAAGTCGTCGGATTTTTTAAGAGTGTTCAAAATCCCTCAGTATGCCTTCCTTCGGAGGGGAAGTAAAGCCGGCGGGGCCCATGTCATAGATTTGTGGCAAGTTAAAGAACCTTCCACTAATTACACTTGTTGAAGCCAAAATTTGTAAGTTAGAATTGATAACGCTCATTAGCTCCAACGTTCGCCGCTAGGTGCTGACTGCGATGCCATCTAGTAGCCAAGTCTACAGCTAGTTGTCGTTGACTGTAGCATTTGGATCGTCTGAATTACAGATAACACACACTAACACAGCCATCACACCCAAAGTACATAGCCCCTAAACTGAGGAACCAGTGTCATTAGTTCTTTAGGCACAACTTGTAAGACCGGACTTGTGTAGTTATTGCGTAAATGTTGCTGGTTATTTTAAAAAATAAGTCAGGTTTGTCTGAAAAAATAAGGCATAAAAATATTTTAATGGAAATTTTGATTGATTGAATTTTCTTGATATGAAAAGCAAAAGCTACTCTGAGTGAACTCGTTGCGCAGAGGCTGGCATTCTTGCCTTGTCACTGCCAGGGTCCGGTCTCGAGAAATGTTATTCTGGTCAAGCTCGTGAGGCAAAACTGGGAAGATGTGGGTTCGATTCCCATTTCAGCCATTCTGGAAGTGGTTTTCATTTATTTCCTACTTCTACTGCCAGCCACAGCCGCCTCCTACACAATCCTCACAGGTCATCATACAAAGCCCCTAAGTGGATTAACAGCAACAACAAACCAGTGTTTTGTAAAGTGGTAGCTCTGTTTCTAAAATCCACCACCTGGGTGGAAATCGAACCCACTCCCTTTCAGTCAGAAGCTTGGCGCCTGCACCAACGCAGAGCAAATAAACATAAGTTAAAATGTCGCCTGACAGACCGATAGCAAATCAAAATTGTAAGGAAATTTAAATATTTAGCCGGAATTATAACATTGGCAGAATAGAGTAAAGCACAAACTGTACAACAACAAAAAAAGACACTTAGAGCATTCCAAAACAGTCAGACAACAAGAAATTACATCCGCAAGTGGAATTGTCTTCTAAACAATTTACACTGGAAAATTACTTTAAAGATATCTGTATTAGAACCAGCAATCCGCCCCGGCTTCGCCCGGTATCTTAACAATCCCAGACACAATTCAGAGAAGCCGAGGTGAACAGCAAAACTCCAAACACACATATACTCTTCTCTGATGTCTTAACTCAACATGACTCGACAGTTTTATGCTGGCCGAAGCTGGCCACTGAATGGAGAAATGAAAACGTAAAAACACATACCATATTTACGCATGTATATGTTAAAATATTCAGGCAAAAACTGGGGAGGGGCTTATACACGTGTAAGTACGGTTTAAAGATAGAGATATGCTGTCTTTGTAGAACTTTTCATGCTGAACAATTCTTACACTCATAGTATATTGATATTTTTAACGGTTTGCCCAGCGTAAGCTTAAAAGGCGCACGGACGGCAGATTTTTCTTCGACTCGATTCACTGAAATCGTTACTGCTCGGCTTCCTTTGATCATAAAGGAATTATTTTTTACAGAAACCTTCCTCGAGATATCCTTTACAGATTGGTGAAAACTTCATCAAAATCCATCCAGTGGTTCTCGAGATTACTCGTGACATCCAAGAATCGGGGACTTGGTTTTATACTAAGTAGAGATTGTGTGTTGTGTGTGGTGCCGCAGATCCTGACGCAGGCGGAGGACCGCGCGCACCGTATCGGCCAGCAGGACAGCGTGCTGGTGCAGTACCTGGTGGCTCAGGGCACAGCCGACGACCACCTCTGGCCGCTCATCCAGCACAAGCTCAACGTGCTCAACAAGGCCGGCCTCAGCAAGGACAACTTCGGCCACTCGGACACCACCACCGTCGACGTGAGTAACCTCTGGTGGCTTGTACGTTGCATGGATTCAACTCAATTCAACTCCTTGGCATTTAGCCATGCCCCCCCCCCCCCATTGGAGGGCTTCCTTCTTGAGCCCCAAAGTTTCCTCAGACTCGGTATTGTATTAAAACTCAGCAATTCTTCCAGGTTTGTGCCGTGTCTCGTGTGGGGTTTATTCGGGGCACAGCCACCGTGACCGGCCACAGGCTCGTTTAAACACGCGCACAAAACCGGTACCGTCTCTCTTCAAGACCACTCTTATTTAAAATTTTTAACAGGTAAAAAAAAAAAAAAAAAAACATTCGAAAGGGGACGTCACCCCACGTCCTTAAACACCAAGCACATTGTTCTAGCCTTATTGGTTCTGTCACATATAACAAAAAGTCTAAAACCCACGTTTTCTACCCAAAATCAGTTTCCTTCATTCTCAACAAAGGCATCATTGTCAAGAGGGCAAACTTTATTCTAGCCTTATGGGTTCGCCATATCGACAAAAATGTCAAAAAATCGTGTTTTAACCCAAGATCCAGTTTCCAAATTTAACCTATTTAAAAAATAACCTCACCATCAGTTAGAGCAGAAAAAAATACTATCAAAACTACACCAATCAGGCCCCTCGAACCCTATTCCTCCCCCAAATATCCACAGATAACCATAGTGACGCAAACGCCTTGGATTCACAACCTCCTAAGTGAGGTAGCTCTCTCATTCTCAGCGTGCTGTTGGTGTCTCCGCCCGGACCCCACGGAGTAGCGAACTGCTCGCTACCTCCCTTCCTATGAAGCGCAGCCACACAAGACAAGGAATAAACCTAGAAAGATTGCTGAGTTTTAATTCACTGGCCGTGAGAGCCAATATACCATCTTTCCTGTATTATATGTAATTCTATAGCAATGTTTAGCAGCTCCAATACCGTATTTGCTCGCGTATATCTCGCACCCCATTTTTTTATTTGAAATTTCAGGAAAAGAAAAGTACTCGCATATATCTCGCATTCATTACTGACGCCGTCATATAGATGACCGTAATAACCTTGAGGTAGAAACACGTTCGATTTAGCGCACCAGAACAGTCGTCATTGTCCAGGAACTTACCCGAAGTGATACCTTAGCACGATTAGCGTGCCACAACAGTCATCAATACGCAATGTTATCGTTCGTTTTGTCAGCAGAGGATTCCTTTATTGTTTGTCCGTCAGTTGCCTTGTAGACATCAGTACCGGTGCCGGTTCTCTGGCTTGGAAGATAAAGGAAATCTGTGCTACACCGCTCGCACCAACATGCTCGTATGTTTCAAAGATTGCGCAAGTAGGCCTACTGTTACATCGCAGAGAAACGAGGTTAGTCTTCTCGAATCTCAATGATTTCGTCTTTACGCATTTGCCGCATCAGTGCTCGGCTGCGTGCAAACATGCGGCGCAGGTGAGTGTTATAGCATGCGGTACATCGTTAGTCTGTGGCCACGGTTGGCTAAGTTCGAGCTCGCTCGTTCATCTAGCGAGGAATCGATAAGGAAGATGATCGATCGTATCGATCGCTAAGCGTCTGCGCTCTAAATTCCTTTTCTGCCTTGAATCATTCTTAACGAGCTTGTGACGTCTATTGCATAGGTTCTTAATGTCGCATAACCATAACGAATTTCTATTCGATCGTATCGATGGTGTCGACAGACATTGTTGTGAAGAGCTTCTTGAAGACGGGCATCGCAAATGCATTGGACGGAAGTCAGGATGAAGCAGTATGGGATGATGACCAGAATGTTGCACGCGAGAGTATCTCGGAGATTGGCGGCAGTGACAATGAATAGGGCGAGTACCGTATGCCAGTTGCCTTGTTTCAATAATGCAAATTTTGTGTGTGGTTTTTTTTTTCCGGGAATACGGTCATTCCCCGCGTATATCTCGCACTGAAAATTTTCGCACATATTTTCGGTCAGTAAAGTGCGAGATATACGCGAGTCAATACGGTATGTTGTTTTATTGCTAGATGTCATGGAAATGAGTAAACTCTGCCACTAGACGAGATGTTTAGCCCAGACAAAAGGCGGCCGTTTCCAGCGTGGGCCGGGTCGAAGCAAATATGACTCTCCTCCACCTTCCTTCCTCAACCATTGAATTCCACTCCGCACTCACTCCGTCTCTCCATCACTTGTTACCCATAGTGACTTTACATAATATCCCACAGCTGTAATATCAAATATCCAAAACCGATAATTAATAATGGCATCTACTTGCGTGATGTATATACTGATAATAATTGCTCTACACCAATGTAATAAAATACAAATAAATGCTAGTTAAGTGCCTCGTGAGTGTCTCGCTCGCGAGGAATGTGCGCCATTCAAAATCAGTGCATTGACAGTCCAATTGATGTACGTTGTGCTTCACAAGTCCAGCTCAATGCTTTAATATTTATTGGTAATAATTACCACACTTATGTTCATATAAAGACATATGCAGGGGAGTTTAATATGTATCTGGAGCACATTATCCAGAATTGTATGAAAGGAAAGAGAGGAGTGCAGATAGGTGGTAGGAGGATGATATGGTGTTATTGGCGGAGAGAGAAAGAGTAATGATTGGAATGTTGGAAGATCTAAATACGACCTGTGAGAAATTCGGAATGACAAAATGTATGGTGATAAGTTCAAGAATCATAAGGACAACCCCACAATGTTTAAATATTATAAATTAGGTAAAATAAAATGTATGTACTCAAGCATCGGGTGTCAACTTTTGTGTCCCTGACGCGTTGCTGCAGAGTAGAACCGTTCGGCGTACTTAAAATGATCACCGAAATTAACTGCGTATGACTGCAACTCGATCTCAACAATGCACAGACTAAAACATTTAACACTGGTTCAAACACAGGAGCTCTATGGCTCCTAGCAGAGCTGCTCACCGTCGGCACAGTGGGCCATGTAGCCAAGTGCTGAAGGTCGACAGGTTTAACAAACAACACGAACCATTATGGTCACATTCAGAAGCAAAAAATAGTAAGATCCCCGAAACTTTGTCTTCGTTATAACAGGGTGTTGCTAAAATTACTTCATCGTTGTAATGAGGGGTAATTAACACGGTAAATATAGCAAATCAGCCAGGACCATATAAAATTATCGCTGTACCGGTTTTATCGTTGTACGGAGGTTTCACTGTTATATCATTATATCATGTCCCTCTGGGCGTAAAATAACAAAGCTTGCACTTGGCACCCGAGGCCATACGTTATTATTTTACCACACTTACTAAGTTTCCTGACAGGTTTATTTGTTTTTGGGGACAGAAACTGTCTGTGGGTGTCACTGCACAATGAGTAGCCGTTGTTGGATGTTTAAAAGACACGAGTTTGTTGTGTAAACCTGAACTCACCGTTTTGTGTCTGTCTACAGCTGTCGACCCAGAGCCAGAACACGCTGTTCAACTACTTCAGCACGCTGAGCGATGAGACGGAGGACGAGATGCTGTCGCAGCTCATGGACACTCTGGACAACATAGAGTGAACTGTGCCAATTGTAAATACTTATCTGTATTTTCTGTGTTAATAAATTAATTTTCAACACAATGCCGCTGTTCTCTCTTTTCACGCTAACGAGTGCCGGGCCAGACCCGCTTTTCTAAATGTTTAGTGTCGTTTCCAACCACGCAGCGCTATCACTCTCTCTCATGCGTTTGTTCTGTGAATAACTGGATTACATTGAACACCATCGACTCAATAGAACCACCCTGGTTCTGCCATCACTTCAGTTGGCGAGACCTTTCTCGACGCCCGAGCACGTGTAAATGCTGTGTGGCGCCAAGTCACTGTGCAATATCAAAATACCAATCCAACTGAAAGGAAAAGTTTTCAAGGCCAGCTTCAACCAAACATGAACAAACCCTCCATGGAATGGAAATGAAAATGCTGCGTTGGTCCATGGACATTACAAGGCTTGACCCTGTCAGAAATTAACACGTAAGGAAGCAAATCGGAGTTGCAACAATTGAAGACAAGATGAAGGAAGCGTGTCTTTGTTGGTTTGGGCATGTCCCTAGAACTCTGTGGTAAAAGCGGGCCCTCTGATACGATCCCCGTGGGCCCCAAAGAAATGTTGTATGGATAGAATCGGCCTCAAACCTGAAGATGCCCTTTGGCAGGAAGAAGCGGCTGCGCTGCGCCAGTGCGGAAAAGAAGAATTCTTTGAACATGCTGCAATCAACTGGCTTCTCGAATGTTATCCTTCAAAGGCGTGTTTGTTTGGATAAAGATTTTAACATGAAATTTCGTAAACGTAGATTGCGGGACAAAGGCTAGAACAAGAAGAAGAAGAAATAACTGAAAATAAGTGAATGTTTGGTTTTGGTGGTGTTTTTTATTTTATGGTCTCATTGGAGCACTTTAATTAATCCCAATACAATTAAGTCTAACAGCGATTCAGCTTCTTCTGCACCCAAAATGTCTTCATTCTATCTGACCTGGCTGCCCTTGGTTCATCTGTGAGGTGTAGTTTTTCCGTTCATATGTTGTTAATGTGAATCGTAAGTATTTATTCCTTAAAATATTCTTCTCTCCTTTATTTTTAATTCGGAGCATCTTCAAACCATTAAAAAAAAAAAAAAAACGGGAGTGAAAAGAGACAAATTTCTGATTTGAAAGTTTTGAAAGAATTTCGGGAAATGGTATTCACTTTCAAAATTATTTAAATAATAACTAACAAATAAACTAAATATATTGCCTATGATACTGCTTAATTTCAGTGAAAATCAACAACAACAAAACTGAGAAAAATACGCTCAAGTTTGCCGCCAACCACTGTGTAAATTAGTCACGAGACTGTGAGAATAAATACAAATTGTCAGCAGTGCTGCTATCTGGTGTATGAATAAGGAAACAATCTATAATAAAGGCTAATAATGATGGATCGTTAAGATACGTGCAGATAAATATGGCTAGCTCTTTGTACGAAGGGGAAATAACGCTTAGCAAAGTGTGAGGGAGTGAATTTTCTACTGAAGATGACAATCCACCAAATGCCACAGTACTGTGTCTTTGCAGAAATGTATCGTGCTCGAAACCTGATAGAATTACTCTAAACTTAGGACATTAAGTAAGCAACCTGGCGCAGTCAGCTGGCATTTGAGGGTGTGCAAATGCGAGGGAGCCGTGTCAGTACATTTACTGGCACGTTAAAGATCCCCTTCGGGGCAAAATTCCGGCACCCCGGCGTCTCTAAAAGCCAGGGTAGTTGAAAGGGACATAAAACCAATAACATTATTATTATTATTAAGCATTAACATGTACGTCACGAAAGATATTATTTAAATTCTGAATGCTGTGAAAATTTTATTCAAGTTTCCAATTAATTTTCCTTTTAATATTTTTGTACTTTTAAACTAGTCGGGTGCTGTTTAGAGAATGAGTGGCGAGAATTGAAATTGGTCTTCAATAGTTGAAGATGTCCAGAAAGTAGAACATATTCAGGAGATCTAGACTTGGTCAGCCCAAACATAAACAGGTAGGAACGCGGAAAACAAAACAAGGAAGAGAAAGAGATAACGAGGGCACAGCATGCATAAGCAAATTTCTTCCAATTCAGAAACAAATGAAGCAAAGCATTTAGCATCTAGTACATTGAAGAATATTGATAGATACCTTTTTATCGAACACTTGTAACTTCACTAAACGAAGCATAACCACTCAATAATTGATGGGTTACATATTTGCATAATCACTTATAGACATTGTTCTTGAGTTCTATGTGGTACCGTTCACACATAATGTGCACTCACAGTCTATACTTTTGTCATGGAAGTATTTGGTTTGCAGAGTAGGTGGTGAAAACGGTGAACTGCCAACCTCGTAATGACATGTCTTAGTTCGAAATTAGCTTTTGTCCACGAGCGGTCTATCATGGCCCCTGTGCCATAGAAGTTTGGTTGTACTTCTCCGTCAACATTGCCAGAAGTTTCTCTGATGCACTGGTGCTCGGTAGGGTGCGCTTGTCTTGAGGTCATCTACGAGGAAACATTCCAACAAGTCTAGATCGTGTCTGGTTCGGCCACTGTCTTGGCAAACCAGTTTTTGTGTTTCCCCATTTGTTTCCACTCTGTGTGGTTGTACATATCTGTATTATTTGTCTTCATTGCATTTATTCATTGTCAGGTTGGTTTTGTTTATGTTGATTGGTTGTCGTGATCTATTTGTTTTGATTGCATGTAGTACTCCCACTGCCGTGTTTCCAGTAGGATATTTTTGCTTAGAAGGTATTGTGGTATTCCCAAGTTGGCCACATTGATTCATCTTTAACTTGTTTGAACTCTTTACTGTGATTGGCTGCTTTCGGCCTATCAGAGGCCTCTAATTTGGTTTTTAAACTCTCTACTGTGATTGGCTGCTTCCAGCCTATCAGAGGCCTCCTTGCTGCTTGTAGCGACCAATCACGTGTTTCTTCTTCGTTGTTCTCTAAGTGTAGCCATGACAATGTTGTGCTTCAACGCTGGTTGTGATATATCAACAAGTATCCAGCTAATCATTTCTATAATTGGTGCTATCTTCATAGTAACCGTGCTTAGCAATCATGTCCTATGCACATGATTCATATTTTGTTTGGGCAGTGACATTACGGTGATTTTCGATCTCATCATCACCATGCTTGATGTTGCTACGCGTCATGTCGACGAATTCTTCAATCCGCGGCGTCGGATAGTTTGTTTATGTGTTTACTTCTATCTTCATTTACTGCCTAACAATTTGTCTTCACGCGTATGAATAATGATGATGCTTCGTGTGATAAGTAATTCATCGTGTCTGGAAGCATGTTACAAGGCCAGGCATCATCACTAATTGGAGGTTAACTGCTTTACTATTGTGACAATACCGTGCGATGGGCATATCCCGGTATTTGTATGACAGCAACTATTTTGACTTCCTGCAACATCACTGGAATGGAAGTTGACGCTGGGCTTAACTACTCTACTATTGTGACAATACCGTGCGATTGGCATATCCCGGTATTTGTATGATAGCAACTACTTTGACTTCCTGCAACATCACTGGAATGGAGGTTGACGCTGGGTTTAACTACTTTACTATTGTGACAATACCGTGCGATTGGCATATCCCGGTATTTGTATGACAGCAACTACTTTGACTTCCTGCGTTTCACACATAATTTGTTTTATTAACGATTCATTTTGGGCTTACAGTATCGGCGCATCACTGTAAGTCAGTCCTGGTTCGACGACACATTCTCGTTCCATGCGACCTGTTTTTTCATTATTTGTTGCAACTCCACTTGTGTTGCATATTTAAATTATATCATTCTTTGGAACCGCCGTGTATTGCATGCCGTTCTATGATGTACTGATCTGCAGCTACGTTCAAGACAATGTGTGTGTTTTAGGCTCAAGACTTAACGTGTGTTAATTCTTTGAGTGTTTCTTCAATTGTGTAAATTAGTGCTAGTGTTTCTCATATGTTTATGTGCCACCTTGGAATATCTATTTATGTGTCACCTTTGGATATTTGTTTTATGTGCCACCTATTTGATAATATATCTTATTATTAGTTAGTGGTGGTGTCGTGTCCTTTATGCCTTCCTGGATTTCCTTATTTAGTGACAATAATATTGTCTGGTCCTCCACATGTTTGCTAAATTGTCAAGCGACCTTTGTAAAGTCAACTCTTTGTATTATCACATCATTATCTAATGCTTTGGCCAACAAATTTTTATACATTGTCCACTATTACCAGAATACTCTTGGTGGGTTGTTGACTTCCCAAGTTGGCCATTACAGTGTCGTTTTTGATACTCCTATCACCTTCTTTATGTAGTTCGCTTTCACCCTTTCCAAGGTGGATAGGTTCCTTGTTGTTAAATGTGTCCAGATGATTTCAATGCCATAGGTCATTATTGAAAGAATTTTTACTCTGAATAGCAACAGACTGAGTGATCTGATGCCATCATTGCTTGGGTTACCTTATCTGTGACATGTTTTGTGAAACAATATGCACTCGATTGCAGTGGGATGCCTAAATATTTAAAGTCGGGAACTATTTTATATGAAATGAAAATCTCTGCTGAGGCGGGTATTCTTCCTCCTTTTCGGAAGGAAAAGGGTTGAACAAGTTGTTAGTTTACTTACAAAACCCAGCGGAAGAGTTGTAGTGGACCGATATAGGTTTTCCTGAGTGGACTTCGTAAAGTGGTTATACGTCCCTTTTATCTACTTTGGTTTTTTAAAGAATTTACCCAATCTAAATGTATATAATCCATGATATTTTCATTGAACTGTAGGTACTTTTGGAACAACTCCTCCCGTGGTAGCTCGGGCTGGAAACTGCTTCCTTGGTCATCGCCTAGTCGTGTCTGGTGTGTACGTCACTCGTGACATGTTACACAGGTTGCAAGTCAGCTGATGTGTTGTGGTTCTTTCATATACACTGACCGGCAAAAAAAACTGATCACTTGAAAAATTCAACATTACTTTCATTTAGATCATAAATATGAACGCTCTAGGCCTAGTTTATACTGTTTATAGCATGGAAGTGGTTTCCTGGATGAATTACCATTCTTCATGTCATTGACATGGTGCTGTTTCCCGCGCCATCGCTATCGTCAACAATGCAATGTTTTATGTTGGCATAGGAAATGATCAATACAGCCGTATCCTCATTGTTCTTGTGCAATTCGGAAACGAATATGCGCTTGAGGCCTGAAGATGTTGCCAGGTCAGTGGCTGTGATACAAAATGGTGGCGCGCACATCTTTCTGCGGGAAACAGCATCATGTCAATGAATCGCTATTGTTAAGTAATAATAATATTGTGTGGCCTCGGGTGCCGAGTGCAAGCTTTGTTATTTGACACCCAGAGGGTAGCATCCATGTCGAATTTCGTTGTTCGTTGACTATGAAAGTCAAGGAGGTTAGATATCTAAACTTCTTGAACACTATAGCGCTTTCTAGTAGAGAAATGAGGAACTTTGTGCTGGCGGAATCTCCCGAGATTAATTTTGCCATTATGAACTCGGCCTACTGAATTCAAATGGGTTCTTTGACATGCCAACATCGTATGACATGCGTATCGTATGTCTGCCGCCTTTCAAAAATCACTTACCACGGCCAGGAGCGAACCTGCAATCTTGGTGTTGGTAGACCGACACGATAACCACTCACCCACCGTGGCAAGCTATTTCCACACTTAAGCACGGTCTCTGTGCAACGTTATAAATGGTATTTGCCAATGATACGGAAGTTTTACCGTCTACTTAATTTTCGAATTTTTCTCATAGTAGACCTACAACTGAAGTTTACTCTACCAACATATCGCCGTGCCAGTGCAAGACTACGATATCTGCAAAAACCATTTTATTGAGAAAAACGGGTTTGAAGTTTTCTGCAACTTAGTATTAGCCTTTCGACGGTGTGGAAATCAATAGAGAATTTTGAATTTTGGATATGTTTCGGTTGATTGCATAGTGTACAATGTCCTTTTAATTAAAATTATAAAGTTTGTAAATAAGGCCCACAAAAAGGGCTAAAATGCAGATGTCGTGGTCTTGCACTGACTGTTCTGTGAAAATTGTTACACAATTAATGAATTCCAACACTTCAGTTTAATTTTTTCCCTAGTTTACTGCTATATTTGAACATTCTATTCACACTACTATATACATTCTATATAGAATTATAATTTGAAAAAAATCACTTGTTATTGAAAATAGGCACACTGAGGCAAAGATGGAATGAATGTTGGAAAATAGTTCACAACTTCAGCATGAGCACGTCATTTGCTTCAATGGTCAGAACCTCAGTCCTTTTCCGCTTCCAAAGTAACGAAGAATGGGTATTCGGTATTAGATTTTGAGCACAGAGTGAAATAAGGTCTTTCTTCTTGCTAGCTGATATTTTTGGAGACTTTCTATAAGCTGGTTTGAGTTTGAGAGTTTCGGGATGATGATGTGGACTGCTCCTTTTTGTCATTCTGTTAATATGCACTAGTTTATATTGCTTTTCGTGGTAGGAAGTTTTATAAAAGAACACCCCAGGGGAATTCTTCTTCACCATTATCTCAGTGACAGGTAAGGTTTCCCAGTCCTTTTTGCAAGACTTGCGATAGTAGCAATCTGAGAGGGAACGTAAATAGGACCGGATTTCAGAGCTCTTTTCTTCTCATATTCTATGCGAGAGTGCATAGCGTCTCCCTCATTTTGTGTATGTCCTACTACTAAAAACTTATGTTGAATAGACGAAATAACTAACTTTAGAACAGCGTATAAGTATGCAGATAACACGAATTTGTTCTTATTTTGTCCAACACAATTGTCGGAGTAGAAAATCACTTCTTGATTTGGGTATTCTTTCAGAAACTCTATTATGCAGCTACCAACTTCATTTGCCCCTCTTCCAGCTTGACCTTCGTGCCACATGTAGCATCTTCCAATTTTAGAGACAGCTTCGTAATTAGTGAAATTAAATAAATTAAGTTTTCTTTTATAATAAAAGCTTGATATTTCACCACTTGGCAGAGGTGTAACAGCTTGAAAATCAAACACAGCCACCACTCCACGGTTTTCCTCTGTGGCCTGATGAATATCATTTCCTTTCTCCCGTCTCATTGCTTCTTTCTCTGCATGATGTCTTTCAGTTTTGTCTTTAAGTTTTTGCTTTTCTTCTTCAGTAGAATTCTTATATTCTTCACAGATCATACACTGATCCTTCTTAGGTCTATGAAACCCGATGTTGAATTCCGTATTAAATATTGTTTCGTATACGTGCTTCTTTGCAATCGGTTCATTTTCTAACTTACATTTCTCAATATACATCCGGTATAATGTGGATATATCCAACGAACCTTCAAAATAATCTCGTGTTGTATCAGCTCGAATGTAATGGGACTCCATTCTTGGAATTGAATTGATGTGTTGCCTCACTCCTTCCCTTATCATTGGGGGTAACTTCTTTTGCTTTCCATGCTTCCCTCTTCTTTCTTCTTCAAGGAAACCATCCTTGTTCTTGGAAATAACTGTTGAAATCATGGTGTTTCCCACGCCAAGGGTATCCATGAACATCTTCTTGCAAACCTTTATTCTATCTCCTCTTATGGTTAAACTGTAATTCATATTGCAAGACCTTCCACCTCCAGGAGTGATTCTTCGATATTTCGGCTTCACTTGAGTCATATTATGACTAATAAATTGTCTCTGCCTGTTCAGATCTCCAAGATCCCAGGAGCTCTTAAAGATTGAAATCCTGTCCTCCTCTGAAAGTGAACATTTAAAATTGCAGTTTCCTTGGCATCCTTTCTTTAATGATTTATCCTTCCTACAGGTACCATTTTTGTTGTTTACTAACTGTCCTGTATTTACTTTAAGTTTTCTTATGTTTCGAGCCCATTTATGTTCTTGACGACGACGCTTCTTTGGGCGTCTGTCTTTCTGAGGTGATGTTGCTGCTGCTGCTGTTGTTGTTGAGCCTGATCCTTCAAAGTTGCTCACTAAGTTGGCACTTTCCGAAGGAACACAGATGTCTGATGTTTCGTTTACGAAAATTTCCTTCAAAGGAAATGCTGAAGTTTTAGAGCTTTTTAGTTCTTTGCTAGTTGATGGTAGTTCTTTGTCTAGTATACTCATCTTGTCTGGTTTGTTATCATCATAGTTATCTTCCTCTTCTGAACTACTGGTATCAGGAATATAGTCATTATCATCAACATCATCTTCTGATTCATCCTCTTCTTCTTCTTCTTCTTCTTCTTCTTCTCCTCTTCCTCCTCCTTCTGAACTTGTTTCACAAATATAGTTCATCTGCTTTAGAATATCATTATTGTGTAGACTTGAATTATGTGCATTATCGGTGGAGCAGTCTTCCGTTCCCAGGATATTCGTCTGAAAAAATGCAAGAGTTATACATGAATTATTACGAGCATTAAAACACACATCATTAAAATCGTGGTTTATTTCTATTTTATAAAAAATGGAAACCAATCCAATTTGTTGGCCTACTCACAGTATCATTAAACTCAAGCGTATGTTCTGATGAAGACAGCATCTCTGCAGAATAACCTGACGGCTGAGGTACGACGGTGTTGTCAGAACACGTTGCTTGGTATATCGAACTTTCATGTTCTATTTGTTCCGGAGCAGGAGACATTTCAACTTTATTTGAGCCTGGTGCATCCGGTGGGAGAAATACCTCCTTTTCAACCCTTGTCGTAAAGGATGGTGTGTTTTCTGAAAGTCTGACCTAATGGAAACAAATAGAAACCATCCTTAAACATTACAAATTAAAACACAAGTCATTAAAATTACACGTGGTCCTACAGTAGTTTACTTCTATTTCAGAAAAAATCATGGTAACCAATCTAATTTGTTAGCCTACTCACGGTATCACTAAACCCATGCGTTTGTTGTGATGAAGTCAGCACCTCTGCAGAATACCTTGAAGGCTGAGGTACCTCGGTGTGGTAAGAACACGTTGCATGGTACATCAAAGGTTCGTAATCTATTTCTTCCGTAACGGGAGAAAGTTCAACTATATTTGAGCCTGTGTCATCAGGTGCGAGTACCTTCTCTTCAACACTTCTCATAATGGGCGGTGGGTTTTATGAAAGTCTGGCCTAATGGAAACAAATGCAATCCTTCATTATGAACATTTATTTTATATTTAACATAACACTATGTAGGCTGAGTATAATCCTAGTACTATACAAAAAAACTAAAATAATCATTGAAACAACTAGTAATGGCATTCGCATTTGGAAACAATTAATTGCTTTATCAGAAACTAAAGAGTAGGCCTACATACCTTTTTAACCAAAGTTAACAACATTTCACCACGACTGCGATATATCCTCTTCATATTTATATAATCCAGTTTCAATCCCTTCACTATAATACACTCACTACCACTCTGAATGAGGCTTGGAACAACAGTGAAGTGAATGAGCGGGAAAAGAAGAAAATCTTTACTCGTGTCAATAGAGACAACTCAAGAATGCATGCCAGATTCTAAACAATCCCGTGCAAGACCGCGACAATTGCAGATATCGTGGTCTTGCACTGAAGGTTAATGAATTCTCCTTCAATTTCCAGTGTAAAACCGATGCATCTGCAGATGACTCTGTATTGCACGGAGCATCTTTAAAAAAATACTCCAATGCAAAACCAATTCATTTTACATCGAGGGCCCAATTTTAAAAATTTTAAAATTTTTGCACTTTTACACTGAAGATCACACAAAAATACACTAATTCATGTACAAAAATAAAAATTGAAAAATTTGCACTTATCGTGGTCTTGCACTGGCACGGCGATATAAGGACCTTATACAGGAGCGATATGAGAAAGTGGGGGTCATTCGTGAAGAATTTTATTGCACCAACGCCATGACTCGCAGGAGTTGGACCAAGCCATCGCCGTCTATAATTCCCCAGCCGTGCTGTTGGTGGAATTGGCAACAGAGGATGTGGGCTGTAAGTTGTATAAATATGTAAGACCACATGCTAAGTTGTGTTCATAAATATTGTTGATTTTAATATGATTTTAAAACAGTTCGTATTAACTGTTTCAACACCCATGAAATTCCTCGTGGTAAATCAGACCTGCTCAAAGTGAGTATTTCCCGTATAAAGGTAACCAATGCCTTGTAATGAATTTAACCCACAAATTCTTCACTAATATTTCATTAAACTATTTCAGATGCCTAGGAAGTATTGTGTGCCTGACTGTAAGGCAAATTATGGCAGCACTATTAAAATAACTGGTTATATCACTACAGCGAGGTGGACTTTCAGTGCCTAGTAATTTAGTTTTGGTATTGTGGCCTCTATATTCCAGTACATTATGAACCGTACTCAGTTTGCAAGTGCCTTTAGGTAGATTTCATTAGAATGCTGTCTTATTTTTAAATTAAGTGACCAGTGAAGCATTATTTTGTTAGACTGACAACATTAAGCTGGGAGGCCTATTGTGACTATGATGAGTGCATCTGTGGACAAAAAGTGAAGGATTTATTATCAAAGGCAGTCTCTAAGTTCGTAAGAATAGTCTTAAATATGCTTTTCTGAGCGCGTCAGTGACGGCAGTGAGCATAGCAGCAAGACATAGGGACATTGAGGTACAGTACAGCCTTTTATTATTACCATATCGGGAATCGACAGTCCATAGCATGATAATAAGTATCCTTTATTTGTGTGTAGATTTAGCGGACGTTATGTCCTGTTGTATTTTCGAAAAGATTTTGTGTCAAAATCTATGTTTTTATGCAGTGTTAGCAATTACCATGTGCTTGCGCTAGGCCTCCCAGATGACAGATGGGCGGTGTTGCCAAACGTAATGATACATAGACGGCGATGACTAACTTAAGCCAAACCAGACACTGAGGCGTGTTGTGTCAAGACGACAATTGTGTTTGTAAACTCTGTAAAGTGCAATGTTCCAAATAGATAAATAAATAAATATATTCCAAATATCGTGTCTTATGCTGCAATATATCGTACAGAACCTGAGTAATATACAACCTGTGACAATAAAGTTTGGTGAATAGTCCTGTACTACTGTATCAACATAGATGAACAATGCACCACAGTGACCCTACTGTGTTCAAATGGCTCGTCACGTGACCGAAAAGTTCGGTGAATGAGTCTATATTACGAATGGATTGTTGGCTTACCTGAAACAGCAGTTACTGTCCTTCGAAGTAATACCTGTTGATGGTTATGCACTTCTGAGAATGTCTGTACAAGTCCTGGAAACTCTTTAGGGATAGCCTTCAGTCGGGTCGTCACATTACGTTGGATGTCCGAAAAGTCCGAAAACCTCTGGCCCTTCAGGGCTTTTCGGTGACCCTGGACTTGGACCCCGCCACTCCATACTTTGATGCTTGACTTCGGGGTCGTACCTCAGACACCAGGTCTCGTGACGATGGTTTTCAGAGCCATTCCATTCCACAGAGCATTCACCCTTCTCACTGCCACCCGCCGAACAGGTGTCCATGGTAGGTTGCATAAATTCATCCTTCTAAACACGCACTATGTCAAACAGGTCTTATTTTACACGTTGCGTTGTGTGTCGCCAATGTTGCCAGGTCGACCGTTCTGATTTTATTCTCGAACACAACGTGACGAGGCTTTTGAACACCATCCCAAAGGACGCCTTCTTGCAAAGTTTCCAGGACATGTATCGCATTGCATAGTTACGGGAGGGGACTACCCACCGAACTTTATTGCCACATTACTCATGCACACTTGGGTGAATTTATTAAATTAATTAATTTTCGAATTAAGATTTGTAATTAAGTATTCTGCGTCTGTGGATAAGTCTCACATCAAATTTTGATATAATACCAAATAGTGTATGACAAATATACTTAGGCCCTATTATTAATTTACCTGAGGGTGGTATTGCCGAACAGTGTTCCTTATTGACAGTTATTACGGTACATGTTAGAATTACTAGAGTAAATAAAGTCCAATTTTTTTAGTAAACTATCGAGAGAAAAAAAACACTTCGTTCTCTAGGAAGGACACCGTCTGGGAGTCCACTACTGATTGTTCCACAATTTATGCATGTTTTTTGTAAATACAGGTTAAGAATTATTTTGCCCGGCCCGTCCCAAACAGATATGCATATTCTTTTTTAACTTTCATAGAATTTGAATTAGAATTTGAATCTGTTCTGCTAAATGTTGAATATGTGGTTGTTTTGTAAATTAAGATTTTTTATGTTCGACCCTGAATATTATATGACAGAAAACTGTCATAATGAGGCTCATTATAACACTATTTTTCATTATGAAACAGTTTCTCCCACCAATCACAGCTCAAGAAACAGTTGTTTGACCAATTAGGTAAGGATATCATTGCACCTGCACTGAGTTCTAAGGCCTTCTAATTTAAATTTCACTGCGTGGCCTATGTCATAGTGGGGTAATCGAGGAGGCCATGGTATTCTCTGCATCTCATGCACTCTGTTTAGTGCAAAAAACTGGCGAAATTTCGACAGATATTTATGAATATTTATGTTCGAACATAAAATAGTTATAATAATTATCGTCGAACATAAACTTGCCTATAATGGTAATTAAGACACTCGTATGGAAATTACCGCTCGTTTTATAAACATACTCGTGTCTTAATTATTGGCATTATAGGCTCGTTGCATAATGTGCTATTTCTTCATTACACATTAACCCTATTTCACTTATTCGCAGATACAGGCCTTCCACTCCACCTCGACCGGCTTTGAAGAATATTGAACATGTGGTAGTTTTGTAAATAAAGTGCTTTTATTTCACTAATACAATTCAACATATTTTGTCATCTTCATTCTTAGCCATTTGGTAGCTTAGTTGGTAGCATGCTCAACTTCTATGGCGAAGTCGTCGGATTTTTTTAAGAGCTTTAAAATCCATCAGAATGCCTTCAGGGGAAGTAAAGCGGCAATGTTAACCACTCAACTAAAGATGTCCTCAAGCGTTATCAGCAGCCATATTATACTACTTCTCAGCAAATGATCACAGGGATGGAAATCTCTCTTCACTGTGTTGGGTTCTGTTTTTCATCAGTCCACTTTGCCGCTTTTCAATTTTGAATATTCTATCATAACACAGTATACTCGTCCTGAACCTTCCGACTATTGCACATCGTATGGATTCCACTAATGCTAACGGCAGCCTCTGCCTCGACTTTAACGGTGCCAAGGCATACCTTTAAAAGTGACCAATATGGAATTGCTATGCTTTGTTCATTATTAAATCTCAAGATACTTCATCCTAAGACTTCCAAAAATCCCGTGTTTATTTTGTACACCTTCGGAAGGCGCATGAAGAAGTTCCGCCTTCACTCAGCTCTTCAACCGAGCCGATTGCGAATGTAATGGTCTCACGTACATTTGTTACGTCAATTATGTATCGTTCGTTTGTTGCACAAGCTCCAGATATTGATTTAACTGGATTATAAAACAGTTGTATTAATGTTTTCTTATTCGTTTATGAGTAGTTTGTGTTTTAAAGCATTAACAACGTTGATTAAAGAAATAATTACCAATGTACTGTCAACGTTTAACGTACAGAGCATTCTTACGGTCAAGGAGTGAACTCCTACTACTTCATCACGATCGCTTCCGCAGAGCTTTAGAAATTCTCCGCGCGGAGCGCAGTAGATTGGTTGGTTCCTTAGTTTAGGGGCTGCGACAACGCGTTTGTCCATATTACCATATCCAGGCTCAGATTCAATACTGAAAATATCTTTGTTGCAATTATTATGTTCTGTTACAACTGTACATATTTACAACTTCATACCTGTTATATAAAAACGATTATTTATATAACCAAATCAACTCGTCTATTTTGTTTAGCAAACCTTGTGATTACCGAATCAATGTCTATAGTGATGTCACGATGAAAGTGCAGCAATGCACGGATAGGAATTTGGGGCTTTTTTCGCACCAAAAAATTTTGCCGACGTCCAAAGTGCAAGCTTGGTTGGCAATTTAAGCTGTGACTTTCTCCCTTTGTCGGTACCAACTCGACTTGCCGAAACTGTAACGTACCTTGATACTTTTCTCGAAGCTCGATGTAAAAGTCGCAAAACACGCCGTTGCAATTTGTAGGAATAGTTTTGGTGCGCTAAACGTATCAAATTTCTATCCATGTAGCTTGGAAAAAAAAATGGTCCTGTTTTATACGTTTGGTTATTTTGTGATTGCGTTTTTAGTGATACCATTTTTCTTAACAATTTCGATTCTCTGACCCCCTCCAAAGCCAAACTCTAGATCCGCGCCTGACCATATCGGGGATTTATAAATCACAATGTTGGGGTCCTAGATGTTAGGCCCCTTAAAACAACAATTATCATCATCATTATTATCACAATGTTGGCATTATCACTGCCATCGTAATATACATTACGATGTCAGTGGCATTATGCATGGTTAATTGGTCCTTGGTTTAGGGGCTGCTGGAAAATTTAGACTATTTTCTTTTTATAATGTCTAACCCGTCATTTGAATGCTATTTCCAATGCATTTTCCGACAAAATGCACCTTGAAAATATACCGGTATATCATCTTCACTGCCTTATTTTCTCCGCAGGGGCTCACATCTAGTGGGACGTGGGTTGGCGACCACGGGACCCCAGCTGAGTCAAGCATTGCTTCCACTTACTTGTGCCGGGCTCCTCTCCGTCTTCTTTCCTGTCGACCCCTCTTGGTCAACTCTTGTTCTCTTCCGACCCCGACGGTATTAGGGTATCCGAAGCCTAGGGTGTCTTTCACTTTCCCACCTTAATTGGCCCTTGTCTCATCTTTACTGATACCCTCATTCTTCGAGGGTCAGCCTTCTTTTTCTATTCATTGTCATGCCTTCTGTTCAAGACCCTCAAGAAGGCAGGGTGTGTGTAGCCCCACCACTTCTGGTGCATCCTGGATAGTGGTACACCCTCAAGAGCTCACGGCTGGTGAGTTTGGGAGTTGGCGACCCCGACGGATTCCTGAGCTGGATCCGCTTTGTCCCCTTTTTCCTCTGACCTTGGGGCGGACCCTCTCCTCTTCCCCTTTCCTACCTGCCTTTCATGGCTCTCCTTCGCTCCAATCCTCATTCTTCGAAGGTTGAGGGCATTTCCTTTCTTCCTGTCCTTTTATTTGCCTTTTCCTTTATTTGTTTACCATTTCTTCTTCTGGGGGCTGCGTGGCGCAGTCGGTAGAGGCGCTGAGCTTCTAACTGAAAGGGAGTGGGTTCGATCCCCACCCAGGTAGTGGATTTTAGAAACAAAACTACCACTACCCTGGGGTTTACTCAGCCTACACCAGAAATGAGTACCAGGGTAATTCCTGGGAGCAAAGACGGCCGGGCGTGGAGCTGACAACTCCATCCCATCTAGTGCCGATGTCACAAAAAGTGGAAGCCTCTACCTTCTACTACTCCCAGGGCCTCCGTGGCCTGTATGGAGTTGGCTATTTCTTCTTCTAGTACTGTCGAGTATGTAAGTTTGTAGTTAGTATTAGTTACAGTTTTCATTCTCATATACATAGCAGTATACATAGCAGTCGTTTCATTCCGTCGCATGGCTATTGCCCTTAGACGCCCCCCCCCCCCTTAGACGGTTTCGCCGTCTCTTCGGGCCAAGGAGATAAGGTTTTTGGGAGGGGTGTAGATTTTGGTGATGGGGGAGTTTGGTTTTTGAATTTGGAAGAAAGTGTGATGGAATTTTTACTTTAGGGCATAGCGGTGAAATTTGGAGTTGCACTTGGGGGGGGGGGGGTCGCTTCTGAGAAGGGAGAATTAGAAGTAGGAATGGGGATGAGGGGGAGAAGGGTGACTGCTTTATTAGTTGTAGGAATAATTTTTAAATGACTAATATTATTCGAAGAACAAAGAAAACACAAAAACAATTGTTGCAATTGCCAAAAGTAGATGGAGTGACTTATATTGCTCGGGGATTTTTAAGTGTTTGGTTGTTTGAAAGTAAGTAAGTGGGGTGAATAAGGGGGCTGTATTTACGTCCAGATCATAAGGTCGCGGTGAAGATGGTGTGTGAATGAAGCATAGTATGATGTATGGAGGTGCAACGTAGGATGTTAGATGAAAAGCACCGACAGTAGTGGCTACGCGGGCTAAAGCGTTGCGTTAGGTCAAGGGGCCAAGCTCTCTGCTGACTCGGTAGACGCGTGGGTTCGAGCTCCACCGTCGGCTGTCCTTGAAATGGTTTTCCGTGGTTTCCCATTTTCAACACCAGGCAAATGCTGGGACAGTACCTTCTGACAGGCCACGGCCGCTTCCTTTCACATCCTTGCCCAGTTTCATTCATCTTCATCCATTCCATCTCTCATCCCGACGCGCAGGTCGCCCACGGGCGTCGACTAGAAAGACCTGCACTCGGCCTCTTAGGAGGCTACACGAAAAAGAAAAAGATGAAAAGTGAATGTAGGATGAATGTGTTGAATGCTTCTGATGAAAATGATGATGTATTTTTGTTTGTTTTTAGCACTGCCGGCTGGATCGCAACACTCCTGCAACCAGGAGTGGTTTTTAGATATATTATTGTTTGTTGCGATTTTTGAAGACTGTGGGTGGAGCCAGCGAGGAAGGCCTTCGTTTCCAGTGGAGTGGCGTTCGTGAGCGTGAGACGATTACTGTATACCGGGCAGTTAATCTGCTGCTGGGAGAAGTGCCCTGAGGCTGTAGATGCCGAGCTTTGTGCGTACCGGGGCTCGAAGCAGCTTGTGTAGGAGTGGGCTTACTATGGGGTTATTGGTATCCTGTGCCCGTTTGAGGTAGCGGCGTTGCAATAACTCGCTGTACTGTATGTCGTAAGTTGAGGCAGTGGCATTCTGTTCACGAGGTCTTCAGTGGGGTAGGTGGATGGCAGTCTCATTGCGACTCGGACTAAGCGGCGCTCCTTTGAGAGGAATGGTCGAAAGGGGCAGTCAGGGAATCCTGCACACGCAGGATGGCCATACACCAAAAATGTGCGGATTAGAACCTTATACGTGTGGAGAAGTACTTTCTCGTTTAGGCCCCAGGTTGTTCCAACCAGACGCCGTAGGAGATACGCCCGCTTTCGTGCCACGGGCGGAAGTTGTAGAATTGATCGAATAGGAGGCCGAGGTAGCGGATGGTCGGAGTGGGGACTAAGCGGCGGTGATGGAGGTAGAGATTGAGGTTCGCGGGATTGCGGGTTGGAGCGAAAGCTCGTCTGCGGGGGCGGAAAAGGATGGTCTGGCTTTTTTTCGGAGTTCAGTCGCAGATGTCATTTGCCACACCAGGAGGTGAAAAGATCGAGGTAGGGTTGGACGTGTGTGTTGATGTGATTTACGGTGGCAAACGGTGTAACTATAGCGGTATCGTCAGCGAACTGTAATAGTTGCATGGGAGAGGAGGGTTGGGGAATGTCGGCGACGAATTCATTCTCGTCTCATCTTTCGCTATGACCCAAACCATTAGGGGCCGATAACCTAGATGTTAGGCCCCTTAAAACAACAATTATCATCATCATCACTGCCTTATTTTATGAGCCGTCGATTTTGTATCTCCAGTCTTGAATAGAGTTACTGTACTTCGGGTCAGAAGACCTCGCGTCTCTTAAAACAATCTTCAGCGCCTACTACCGGGTGAGTTAGCCGTGGTCGTTACGGCATGACTGCTGGCAGTCGCTCACATCCGGGAGGCGAGGAGGTTCGAATCCCCCGCCGGCAACCTTGAAGATGGTCTTCTGTGGTTTCCCATCTTCCTTCCAGGCAAATGCCGGGGTTGGTCCCTAACTATAGGCCACAGCCGCTACCTTCCAACTCCTCGCCCTCCCATTCCAAATTTCCACCCCAACGGTACTTGTAGCTCACCCATTGGGTATCCGTCTCGAAGCAGCTACAAAATTGGCGAGCCGAACATGTCCTCGGACACTCCCGGCACTAAAAGCCATACGCTAAAAAAAAAGCCCCTACTGACCAAGGTAATCTGCGGTTTTGACATTGTGTTTAACACTGCCATCTATTAGTGAAAGTCAGAACTCTACTTTTAGGCCAGTCATCTAAAACATTCTAGGTCGCAAAAAATTGTAAGGTTCTGATTTTTTGGGATGTTGTTAGGATAGATACCAATAGTGTAAAACCAAATTTGCAACTTCGGAAGACTTGTGCTAACTTTGTGGTACTCGAAAAAACTCGACATTTTCAGAATGTTTTCAGGTTTTGGCTTCTAACTTCTAAAAAAATGCATTCTACGGAAAAGTAATCCGTTACATTTTTAAACAAGACAAACTTGGTGACAATTTGAGCGCAACCCCAGCTCAGTATGTCTTATAGATCTCGAGATATAACACTTCAAAAATGGGCCTTTTTTTTTTTTTATTTTTTCAAAAAGTTAGAAATTTGTAGTTAGCTAGTCTTTCGAACACAATGTCGTCTAAACTCTAAAATACGCATTCTACGAGGAAAGTCGTGAGAAGTAAAGTTGTAGAGCAGTTATTTACCTTTAATTTCAGCATAAGCAAAACGATGTAAGACCAATAGTTCTCTTGTTATAAGGTAAAACAAAAATTAGGAAATCGGATTTTTCAAAAAGTGTAGCCTGGCGAGTTGTAGTACTTTTTTAAAGGATAAGAAAAACATCAATCAGTGGAAGATTGTTTATCATGCAAAATGAAATTGAATACAATTAATAATAATGTGTAATTTCTAATCAATATTGAAGTCACAGTGGCGAAATGATGTAGGGACCTCAGCTAACACCTGCGACAGAAACATGAACACGTCAATTATCTACTATTTATTAATAAACTACAACAAAAGTGTAGGTATGTAATGTTAGGCATACCTGCACTTAGCGAGACAGTAGTATGTGGTGTGGTGATCATTATACCACCCATTTCGTGGAATGTGTTTTCTCCATTCTCTACATTGACGTCTGCATTGTCCCACACGAACTGCATGAAAACACCTTCCTCAATGAGTTGTGACAATTGCACGCGGAGGATAGCAGAGCTTTCAAATCGCATTCCCTCAGTTTAAGTACAGGAAAATCCCATCAAATGACAGAGATTCACAATGTGCTTGGATCCAAATTTTTGGTATAAGTAGGTACCAAAGCTTATTTGAATCGATGAGAGGAAAGATTTGGGCCTCACTAGAGCCATGATAGCATGAGCGAATCCTGTACATTTATTTTTTCCATTTTTATCGAGGCAGACGCGTTTGTTTTCAAGCACAATCGTTTCAAGAAGCAATTTCAGAGTATCAGGTACACATTCATCTACGTCTTTCAAGAAGTCATCTGATGAGGGATAGTAAGTGGTATCAAACGTTTGAGAACAAATGTCTTCGCATATTATCTGTGCTGTGGCTTTCACGACCCTGAGTCGCTCTTCCTTTCATCGTACCAACTGTCGTACAGACATTTCTGTCCAACGCTTCTGAAAGTTAAGATTGGGCTGTGATTAGAACCAACCTTAGTTACCCAGATTATTTCTCCATGGTACCTGCAGTCTGCAGCGACCAGGTCAGTTACACTTGAAATACGCTGTATGATCTGTTGTTCCCATTCATCGGCACGTTCAGCTTTTTCTAGAATCCAATCTAGTTTTATTGTTTCTACATTATGGACACTGTTCCGGCGAGAAACATGTATTTTTTGCGGTGTACGGACATAACGTACCACTTGATTTTCGAGGACATAACGTACCACCTACTGTAGGTCGTTATCTACCTAAGAACGGTTTTCCCGTAATCCCCAAATATTCACGCTGGGACATAACGTACCACTTGATGTCAGACGGGCATTCCAGTTACAGGTTCATTACCACATAAACATCAGAGGCGATCACACTGTGCGGCTTTAAACATTTTGGTATTGGAACATGGAGTTGTGTACAACGAATAAGGGCGGTTTATGTGCGCACTTCGACGGATGAAGTACGAATTGTACATTGAAAGTTCAAAGAGAAAGAACAGAATAATGAAGCGGTATGAAGAGAATGGAAACTTGAAATCTTGCTTGAGAGCTCTCCCATATTCGCAGAACTTGGAATGAAACTTCACATGGCGAACTTGCTATTCACTTAGAATGAAACATCCCATGATGAACTTGCTATTCGATAGGATATAAATCCACAAAAACATTTTTAAAATTAAAAAACATAGTAAAGAAAACGAAAAATGTCCAGAGCTTAACCACAGCTGATTTTAAACACGCCAAAATGTTTATAAACATTTTGCCAGTCCAAAGCCTGCATACATTGTGATGGGGATCCGAAAACTGATCAAATTTTATATTAGTTTATGCTATGTTATTGCCCACGTATTCATTACCAGGATTAATTGAGCAATACCGAGCAAGTGGCCGTGCGGTTAGGGTTTCATGCACCCTAAATACTTCCCACTCTTTCAAATGGTACGATAAGTCATTAGCTGTCTCTTCGCAGGTAATCAGCCGCCAAGTGGTACGTTATGTCCTATAACCATTTTTTGCTGGGCCTTACGAAATTCTCCGTGATTTTTTCTCCCCAAGTATGTGATGCCTCGATTCGTTTCTCACTCACTTCGAATAGCGTCTGAATACCGCGTTTTTTTTTTCAGTCATTGTCCCTTCCTTAAGTACATAGCGACATATAAACCAACCATCTGGCAGAAAGAGTCCGACATCTCGTAAAAAAAAACACACACACCTCAATGCTCGGAAATAAATAAGATTTTTGATTGAAAAATCACATTTTAATCCAAGCACGGCAGTTTCAACCATTGGGTGTTTGAGTGTTTTCAAGACGATTTCTTCCAGGCACCCAACCCACAAAAGAATATATAGATAACTGTGGTATATTGATAACAATTTACATTCGAAGTTCCATTTCTTGAAAAATCCGATTTCCTTATTTGTTTTTTACCTGATAACATGAGAACTATTGGCCCTAATGCGTTCTTATGCTTACATTAAAGCTAAATAACTGCTCTACAAATTGTATCTCATGACTTTCCTCGTAGAATGAGTATTTTAGACAGTATTTTGTCCGAAAGGCTAGCTTACTACAAATTTCTTTTGGAAAAAAATGGCCCATTTTTGAAGTGTTGTATCTCGAGATCTATAAGATATAGGGAGCTGGGATTGCGCTCAAATTGTCGCCAAGTTTGTCTTGTTTAAATGTGTAATGGATGACTTTTCCGTAGAATGCATTTTTTAGATGTTGTAAGCCAAAACCTGATAAAAGTCTGAAAATGTCGAGGTTTTTCGAGCACCACGAAGTTAACACCGGTCTTTCGAAGTTGCAAACTTGGTTTTACATTATTGGTATCTATCCTAACAACATCCCAAAAATTCAGAACCCTACAATTTTTTGCGACCTAACGCGATTTTTGAGTCTACGGTGACTGGCCTATTTGTGGCTGACTAATTTTGTATTGTAATCATGAAATGTGATACGAGAGATCTTTTATGAGCCGACATCGTATCGTACGACTTCAAGCGTTCTCGGAATTTTGCCGCCCTTCCTCGGCCGGAAATGGAACTCGCAATGCTGGGATCTGGAGGACACTCTAGGACTGGCCCACTGGAAGCTATACTACTACTACTAATAATAATAATAACTGAGACATTGCTTCCACTTACTTGTGCCGGGCTCCTCTCCGTCTTCTTTCCTGTCGACCTCCCTTGGTCAACTCTTGTTCTCTTCCGACCCCGACGGTATTAGGTTATCCGAGGCCTAGGGAGTCTTTCAATTTCCAGCCTTAATTGGCCCTTGTCTCATCTTTCCTGATACCCTCCTTCTGTTAGGGGTCAGCCTTCTTTTTCTTTTCCTTTTATCTCCTGCCTTGTGCTCAAGGCCCTTAAGGAGGCAGGGTGTGTGTAGCCCCACCACTTCTGGTGCACCCTAGATAATGGTACACCCTCAGGGGCTCACGGCTGGTGAGTTCGGGAGTTGGCGACCCCGAGGGATTCCCGAGCTGGGTCCGTTTTCCACTTTTGTCCCTTACCTTTGGGGCGGACCCTCTCCTCTCCTCTTTTCCTTATATTTCCTTTTCTCTTTAAAATTCCCGCACTGTTTTTGTTACTTGGTTCACCGTGTATCTAAATTCCCTTTTAGCGATTTTTTAAGGTATTTTTAATCTACGTTGCATTTTGTAGGTTTTTTCGATCTAAATTACATCTCGCGATTGTTTTCAACTTCAATTGCATTTTGTAAAGATTGACGATCTAAATTGCTTTTTTGAAAGTCTTTCAATGCAGGTAGACGGGCCTTTTAGTGAGAATTTTGAATTTCAATTGCATTTTGTAAGTATTTTCAACCAAAACCGCATTTCGCACGAATTTTGAATCTAAATTGCATTTTGTTTGGTGGGCATTTTGCACATATTTTGATTCTCAATTGCATTTTGTGGGTATTTTGAATCTAAATTACATTTTGTCAAGTATTTTCAATCTAAATTGCATTTTGTAAGTATTGTCAATCCACATGAGTCGTTTGAATCTACCGTACATTTTGTAAGCATTTTCAACTTCAATTGCATTTTGTAAGTATTTTGAATTTCAATTGCACTTTGTGAATAATTTGGATTGGAACTGGGATATTTCAATCTGAATTGCATCGTGTATTTTCAATTTCAATTGCATTTTGTAAGTATTTTGAACCTCAATTGCACTTTGTACGTAATTTCGATCTCATTTGCATTTTGTAAGTATTTTGAACCTCAATTGCATTTTGTACGTAATTTCGATCTCATTTGCATTTTGTAAGTATTTTGAATTTCAATTGCATTTTGTCGGTATTTCGACGCTACTTTACATTTTGTACGTATTTTGAACCTAGCCTTCATTTTGTGGGTATTTTTCAATCTATTCCTTTTGTGAATCTTTTCGTTCTAAATCCCCTTTTGTAACAACATTTTGTGAGTTGTTTCAATCTGAGTTCCTTTTTGTAAGTATTTTCCGTCTCACTTAATTTTCGTTCTGGTTTCCGTTTCATTATCATTTTCGCTATCACCCAGATCATTAGGGGCCGATAACCTAGCTGTTGGGCCCCTTAAAACAACAATTATCATCATCATCATCACTAGATGCCATCGCAACCAGCACCTGGTGGTCAACGTTGGAACTAGGCTAATAGAGCGTTTTCAAATCTAACCTACAAATTTTAGCTTCACACAAGTGTAGTTAGTGGAAGGTGCTTTTTCATGCCATAAATCTATGACATGGGACTGCCGGCTTTACTTCCCCTCCGAAGGAAGGCATACTGAGGGATTTTTAACGCTCTTAAAAATCCAACAACTTCGGCTGGATTTGGACCCACGATCTTGGGCATAGAAGGTCAGCATGCTACCAACTACGCCAGCTATAGAAAGCCTAAACACTCAGCAATTTTTCTAGGTTTGTGCAGTGTCTTGTGTGGGGTTTCGGGTGGGGAACACCAAGAGTCCGCTGATGAGCCAGCTTGGTGTCCTAGGCAAAACCCCACACAAGACATTGCACAAACCTAGAAAAATTGCTGAGTTTTTATACACTGGCCGTGAAAGGCAATATACCATCTTTTATACATAGCCTATTTACCTGTTGAAGATATTCGTTACAAAAATCCACGCATACTAGGATTCAAGGGTTCGTTGAGACTTTAATAGCTGCAATGAGTAAGTTGAGTTGTAAAGCCTGTGACCTTCGTTGTGAGTTAAATTATGAGCACAAGAGTATAATTAGATCAAAGAATCTTGCAGTGAAACAATTATGTATGGTAGTTACGGTATTGTTGCTTCAAGGGGCGGAACATAAATCAATACGTTTATAGAAGAGACCTGCCGAATACACTCGCCACTGACCTCAACCCGATAGATGTTATTTGTGGATACATTTGAAATCAGCAGGTTCCATGTGGTTGCGTAGTGGCCAGCATTCTGTCACCACAGAGGCCCCGGGTTCGAACCAAAGCTGTCCATGTTTCATCAACTAGCGGAATTTTAATGACAGGTTCTCGCTCAAGTTTATTTTTAATATAAAATTACCCTTTTTTTCCCCGAACTTGTCAATGTTCAAAGCTAATATTTTTATAAGTAATGCCTAAGTGTTATATTTTAACTCAGTCGGTTTTCAAAATTGACTTTCATTTTATTTTGACAGACGTCAAAAAAGCCTGCCTTGCTCATATACGCGGGAGGGAGATTTTGCACACAGTTCATAGCTTCACTAAAGGTAACAGAATTATGAGGACCTACAAAGTAACAGTCAATACTACCGATTTCACATAGTAACAAAGTTATAGGCCTAACGATATTTCACTCTTTCGAAAAAGGTCCCCTTGTTCCAATTTTGCCCATTTTAATGTACTCGACCGAGATTTTGAATACTTATATTTCATGTAGGCTCTAAGTAAAGTGATATAAATACTGGATGTCTATTGCACTCGGTAGCTTTCTCATGAAATGTACCGAGTTAGTTATTGAGGTTTTAAAGGGAGGAACAGCGAGGTTATCAGCTCCGGAATCTACATATCTCTACTTAGTATAAAACATAGTCCCCGTTTCATGGATGTCACGGGTAATCTCGAGAATCACTGGATGGATTTTGATGCGGTTTTCACCATTTTGCAAAGGATATCTCAAGGAAGGTTTCTGTAGAAAATTATTTACTTATGACCAAAGGAAGCCGAGCAGTAACGATTTTAGTGAAAAGGTAAAAAAAAAACCTGGCGTCCGTGCACTTTTTAAGCTTACGCTGGGCAAACCGTTAAAAATATCTATACACTATGAGTGTAAGAATTGTTCAGCATGAAAAGTTCTACACTGACAGCATATCTCCATCTTCAATACATCTCCTACCATAACTGCTTTTACGTTTTCATTTCTTCCAATAATCTCCATTCAATTACTGAGGCGACAGTTTACGAGCTAGCTAGGAGCGAGCCTATCACCCCAGACACTGTCTAGTCGTGTTGAGTTAAGACTTCAGAGAAGAGTGGTTGTGTTTGGAGTTTCTCTGGAAGTGCAACTCAGCTCTTCTTCATTTCGCCTGTCAACTTTTTGGTCCGCAAAATACACAGTCAAATTAAGATTGAACGGAAGGGGGATTTGTGTTGCATGCACCTCGCCATTCTTAAATTACGTCTGAGAAGAATTCGTTGCAAATGCATCTCCATGATAATATAGTCCCGTCAGTGATTTTAACCCATCATGACGAGACGGAAAAGGGAAATCGAAAAAAATATGCTTATCACGTAACAATGAAACTGAGCAACAAATAATTTCTCGATTGTCACAAGAGTGAGAAAGAAGAAATGTTCATGGTTTGTGGTCCGATGAAGAGAATTCTGCTATGAATTATGATTCTTCTATAAATTATATAAATGATGCTTCAGTTTCCGGGCGAAGCTAGTCTCTAATATTTGCGTACTAAGACTTCTCCGTTTTCTGAAGAGTCATTTTACCTGGATAAAGTGATATTTGCGCTTGTTGGATACGGAATACATTAGCACATAAAATAAAGCAACAGCAAGTTACCTCGCACTCCTTAAGGACCCCTAGTCGTGTTCTTGTAAACATTCCAAACATGAGGCGATATTTTTGAAAATAGGACGCTGACCAAGCAACTCGTCAATATCCGGGTGAGTGTTTTGGTTACACAAGACATGACCAAGTCAAGCGGAACTGTTGTGACAGCACAGCATAAACAAACGCACGCTGTTGTGGAATGCGGGATATGGCTGGGTCAGCAAAACACGACAAGGCAAGGTGTTGTATCAGCTGGGAGTCAACTCTGTCGAACAGAGAACCACCAAGCCAACAGACGCCTTCACAGCTGATCGGTGAGTACCATAGCTGTTAACACTTCTACAAAATATTGTACAGCAACACTTGCCTAAAGTGGAACCCAATCGTTCCGGATTTACTTTTCCGTTTTCGCAGGTTTTCGATTTACAAAGGGTTGAGTTTTAATAAGACAAAATACATTACAAAGAAATACTGTACTGTAATATCGCATAGGATTACTATGAAATAATTTGAGTTTTTCCCAATTTAAACAACACAGTTACCTGTAATACCTTATCCGGACGTTTGTTTATCTCGAGTTCTTCAATAACTGTAATTTTCTCCTCCAGTGTAAGTGTTGTAACTGTTCTTATCGGGGTCGTGGTTGTTTGTTATAGCACAAGAGGGATATGAATCATTATTATACTCCATTTATTTTTTATCTTCCCATTAAATCTGACCAAGAACACAATAATCTCCACATAAAATCTCAACAGATACTCATGGAATTAACAATATATATAAAATCACGGAATAAGAAAAACAAAAACAAAACAACATCAAAAATGAACATAGAAAGTGCATAGAGATCTTAAAATAGGATAGGGTCTGACACTCCTATATAGCACTCCTAGCAAGCGCCATTTTTCTAACCTACAACCAATTCTAAGAGAACAGCAACACAACAACTTTGTAACCTCATGTTACAGTGTCTAATGTTTAGAAGTCATTTTCACTGAATTACAGTACAGTACAGTACAGTGCACAGTAAAAGAAACACCTTTAAAGATTTTTTTTTGTCGTGTGGCCTCTTAGGAGGCCGAGTGCAGGTCTTTCTAGTCGACGCCCGTGGGCGACCTGCGCGTAGGGATGAGAGATGTAATGAATGAAAGTTGGCAAGGATGTGGAAGGAAGCGGCCGTGGCCTATCAGAAAGTACCGTCCCAGCATTTGCTTGGTGTTGAAAATGGGGGAAAACACGGAAAACCATTTCAAGGACAGCCGACGGTGGGGCTCGAACCCACGCGTCTACCAAGTCAGCAGAGAGCTTGGCCCCACGACCTAACGCTGCGCTTTAGCCAGCGTAGCAACTACTGTCGGTACCTTTAAAGATTACTCCAGTTCACTGTTTTCCTCTACTCTCATTTGTCAGAAGGAAGCTGTGTATTGGTACAGATGTTGTGCAATGTAGCAAACCTAATGTTTCCTAGGACTATGTTACAAGTACAGCACCGGTGACTTCTTGAACTTGCAATCCCAACACACGAAGCGGACATCAATAATTATCTTATCAATTTATATGGGGACTTCGATTCAAGGAGAATAAGTATCGATTTATTAATGTAGAAGGAATTATCATAAAATGAACAGCGACTTGAGGCGTTCTGTGTGATGTTAATTTGGTCCTTAGCGTTGAGCGGTTATACACTCTTGTCTTGTGCAGTTATTTTTGGATATATCAGTCATCAGTTCCGTGTATTCATTTTTATCTTAAGCTAATACACCAGGGGTGACCACAACGAGGCTTGCGAGCCAAGTGCGGCTCTTGAAAAAATAGTTCAGATTTAAAAAAGTTAATTGTCATGGCTGTATTAGTGTGTGTTATCTGTAATTCAGGTAAGGACTGCAGTCGAGCAATTTTCAAGTAGTTCCTACTTTTGCTACAAAACGCCACCGTCAACGACAACTAGTTCTGAACTTGGTTACTAGATACCACCGCTCCAGGCGACGAACGTTGGAACCTAAGAGCGTTAGTCAAATCTAACCTATAATTTAGCTTCACACAAGTGTAGTTAGTGGTAGGTTCTTTCACATGCCATAAATCTTTATATGCTTTACTTCCCCTCCGAAGGAAGGCATACTGAGTGATTTTTAACGCTGTTAAAAGATCCGATAACTTCGGCTGGGTTTGAACCCGCGATGTTGGGCATAGAAGCTCTACGTCACCGAGGCCGCTCTAAAGTATATAGATGGACTGGACTTAGTTACAAGAGTGTCCTTGTCTCAATATTTGGAACTACTTACGGCGTGTGTTTTAAATCTAAATATCGAACTGAACTAACTGATGAACCTTCAAGTGAACTCGTGCGAACCTCGCTTACAGGGCCGGATTCAAGAGTCTGCCGCCCATAGGCTCAAGTCCATTTGCCGCCTCCTCTATGGTTCATATTTGCTTAATACATTTGTTTAATACAATAAAAAGATAGAGTTCATTGGCGTTTTCATCTTTTTTAAACATGAAGTTCATTTACTTTAGATATAAAATAAATTTAATGGCTTACATAATAAATGTTATAATAAAATTAGTTATGACTAAGCGTTACTGGCTAATAATATTCAAGAAGCCAGAAATCAAATAATAAGCCTACAAAATATAGCACAAAAAATTGGACTTCAGATATCATTTGAAAAGACAGAGATAATGGTAGCAAATCCACTTGTAATCAATCACATAACAGTAAATAACAAGAAAGTTAAAATAGTGAAGCAATTTAAATACTTAGGAGAAATTATAACTTACAACTTGGATGAGAAACCTGCAAGGCAAGAAAGAACTAATAAAATGATAAAAGCCCAAAAATTCACATGGTCTACATATAAAAGAAAATGTCTATCAATCGCAACAAAATTCAAACATTACAAGACGGTGGTTCAACCAGAGGTGACCTTGGGAAGTGAAACTCTTTTTAAAGTTACTCAGAAAAACAGAATCGACAAAATTTTAAAAGTAGAAAGAAGAATAGCTAGAACATGCATAAATAAAAAATATCAGAAAGATGGACAATGGCGGATAGTACCAAATTAAGTGGAGCCCATCACTGATACTATTCGGAAGAAACGGATTACTTTCTTTGGTCACATCATGAGGACACCAGAAACCAGGTTATCTAGAAAAATTGTAGTGAAACTTTGGAATATGAAACAACAAGTAGGATGGATTAAGGAAATTAGAGAAGATATGAAAGAATTAGAAATAACCTTGGATGACTTGCAAAACAAAACAACAAAATTAAAAAAAACTGAGAGATATAAAAATAAGATTTCAGGCTAAAATAGACAAACGTAATACAGTAAAAAGGGTATTTACAGATGAGGAACAGCTGAGAAGATTAGAGCGAATGCAGAGCTACTGGGCGACTCGGAAAGGAAACTTTCTGAAGAAGAGGACCAAGAAATGATTGACTGAAGTGGTCCAATGAGGCCGTAAAAGCAGAAGAAGAAGAAGAAGAAGAAGAAATTAGTTATCTTGATGTTCAAATGTACATAGCTTTCTTACGAGATTTCTTAATGGCAAACTCGTTAATAATGTCCTCATACGAAAGTGTTTTTGTTGTATTTGCCTCAATACAAAGTAATGAAAGTGAGTTTAACCGTATTTCAGAAATACTAGTTCGCAGGAAGTTCTTAACTCTTCTAAGGCAGGAAAAACTGTAGACGGACTAAAACATATTTTTAAGTAACTTGTATTCTTAAATTCGTACGGAAAATATCATTAACGTCTGAAATACTTCATTTTAGCTTTTGAATGATTTGCCAAACTGCCACCCTAGGCTGCAGCCTACTTAGCCTATTTAGAAATACGGCCCTGCTCGCTTAACAATTAAATCAGTCTGATTTTAGACAACTAACAGCTAAAATGAATACTCGAAAGAGCACTTCTCAAAAGTAAAATCCTTGTGTAATTGAACTGAAAAATGAAAGTCCACAGCCTGCTTCCAGTCTCCGACCGGGTCAGGAATGGAATGAATGAAGCCCCCATCTAGCGGCGAGGATATGAACTGTGCCGGCTGCCGAGGCCTGACGCACTCCTCTGGGGCAATGATTAAATGAATGACAGATGAAATGAAATGATAGTGGAGAGTGTTGCTGGAATGAAATTTTGACAGGGAAAACCGGAGTACCCGGAGAAAAACCTGTCTGCCTCCGTTTTGTCCAGCACAGATCTCACATGGAGTGACCGGGATTTGAACCACGGACCCAGTGGTGAGAGGCCGGCGTGCTGCCGCCTAAGCCACGGAGGCTCCGTAATTGAACTACAGTATATAAATGAAGGGGGCTTGTAGCTTTAGGTGACCATTAATCTCACAATCATGAGCCAGGGGACCTCCACTTTACGTGCAATCCGAACCACAGGACATTGACATTTCACTCTGAACATCTCACATGCATTGATCGGGAATCGAACTCGGTTTGGCAAGGTGGAAGTGACAGGTGGTGAGGGGTAGTTTGCCGTCAAGTTTGTGTAAAGCCATTGTCTTGCTAGAATATGGCATCGTGATCATGCGAACTTGGGTGTGTGTAATTTGTCTGATAACCTGTGTTATTGTAATTGGTGTATTTGTAATTCAGGTGACGATTCGGAAGGAGGCGGCTGTGGCTTTAAATTGGGAACCATTTGCCTGGAGTGGAAATGGAAAACCACGTAAAACCACTTCCAATATGGTTGAGATGGGAATCGAACCTTCCTCTTTTCAGTTTTGTCTCACGAGGCTGAGTGCACCTCGAGCCTGTTGAAGAGTCTGAGGGCACAGGATGGCCACTTGAAGTGTTTTGTTTTCTGTTACAGCTACCATCATGAAGAGCCTGGCTGTCTTTCTCCTTATTTTCACAGTCAGCACATCAGCGAGCAGGTGAGCCAACTTGTTTATACGGCGATATGCCCTTCCTGGCATGAGTAAAGAGTTTCCTGAGCTTATTTTGCCCGAAATTAGAAAAATAATTGGTAATTAAGGGCTCCTGACCTCGTTTAACGCAATTTCATTTTGGTTATAAATGCATATTTCGGCCATTTTTATGGTCTTTATTAGAGCTGTCGATCGATTACAAATTTTGATCGGTTAACGGAATGCCTTTAATCGGTCGAATAGTCGATCTTTAGTCGATTTCACACAGCATCAGTTCGAGGAAAAGAAACCTTTGAATATTATATTTTACAATTCCATTTGCTACCAGGAAGACATAATTTTAAATATTAATTGTATTGGTGGCGTGCAAGTAAAAGAAAAATCAAAATTATTTAAGTTAATAATAGTCTATTGTTTAAAATATATTTCAAAATTGATTATATAATGACACAATATTTGCAGCGTCACTGAACACACTCTCACACGGAACTGAAGTTCAGTAGCTGGAATGGAAAACGATTTTTTCGCTATGCGTGCGAGTTGTGTAAGTTGGACTGAATGTATTTTCCACCATTGTAGAGGGTCTGCGAAGCCGTTTTCTACATAGTTCCACCAACGTCTTGTAAACTTCAGTAATACGACAATAACAGCCTGTCCGGTATTTCCTTTTCTATTGTTTGTAAAAGCGGTGGGCAAATCCCTCAGTTTAGAAGAAAGCAATTCAGGAGATATCGCTTTTATCTTTCTGAAGCAAAGACATGAGCAATGACCTCCCAATCTTACATTAACTGATGCTAGCGCGCCATATGGCAAATAATCGTGGCCCACGAAAGATACTGGCCCCAGTGCGAGCAGCCATCTTGTCTGTGACGTAGGCGAAGTAGTGACTCCGGTTGAGAAGACTTGTTTGTGAATTTCTTGTGAATAGCAGTGTGAGAATAGTTAGTGTTTTATAAAGTGTAATGTCCAACTTTACATCCAACTTGTGTTGTGGTGCATCATGTAGCTGCAATAATCACGTAGCCTACAGGGTAAGTGCTAACACTTTATTTCTCATTAATGATACAGGTTAATCAAACGCACGTGTGGTGCAGGTTATGTACGAACTTACGTTAGCCTAATATTGTGGATGTTAGGACTATTAGAATGCATGCTAAGTTAATTATCTGAGTTAAAGTTAGATACCGGTATTTAATGAATGTGTCTCTTTACAGGAAATCAAAATGCCGAGATGCTGTAATGTGGCTGGCTGTAAGAACAATTACAGATCTCAGCATGAAAATGTTTCTACATTTTCTCTCCCAAAGGACGAAAAATTAAGAAATATATGGCCTAGAAAAATTCCCACTGACTTCTCTAAAGTGAGCAAGCCTATAATTTGTATAAAACATTTTCCTGATAGCTCTGTTAACAGGACAGAGCAAGTTGATGTGGAAATAAGACATTTGCTAGGAGTTATCCGAAGTTGAAACCTGATGCAGTATCTTCAATATTTTCGAATTTGCCAGGATAGCTATCCACTCCTGGGCCTTCTTCTAGAAGACTGTGTGATGCAGAGGTAGAAAATCTTGGATAAAGCCATAGAAGCGAGCTTGGAAGACTTCAGACACTACGAAGAAGAGAATTCTGTGCACAGTCTATCGGATATATATGAACACTTCTCCTCCAACAGGAATAAATTTAAGCAGGAATTGACACATATCAAGACAGAAGATAAGTTGGTGAAGTGCTTGAAGAATTTGGGTGATGCAGTGCCCATAATTACAGGTTCTGTGTGTATTCTAAATAACCTCAGCATTGAGCTGGCTGTCAATGGGTTGCAGATTCCCAAACATTAAGTTCCACAAAACTTTCTTTGGATTACTGATAAAAATTCATTTGATGAACTAGCCTACTTCAGTTCATTGAAAATTCTGAGTGCGATGAAAATGGAAGAAAGTTGTCAGCAGTGAATGCTCCTGTGAACATCCTACAGAGAAGTTTTTCGAGTGATGATTGCACACCATTATAGTCTTTAATAGAGCAAATTAATTTTTTAGATGTTAGGCAAACAATCGTAGGTACAGTGGAGACACTTTACTCTTGGCAGCTTCCATATAATATGTTCACTTGTCATCAGTGTACGAAAAGTTACATCGGAGTGGTCATATTTATCTGCCTCATCCATCAAATCTTCAAAAGTTGCTTGGTAAGTTTGATTTGAGTACTTTTGACATTATTGGCAGTATTGAGTAGCCTATCTCAGTCTAAAGAAGAATAATTTCTTGAAAGATCATGCATGTTCATAAATTACTTTTACCGTAGTTCATTTTAATGGAAAAGTTGAACTGTACTCTTCTAAAGCCATGGCGAGACAAAGCCATTGGTCGCTACTTGGTTAGGCGACTATCTGGACCAAAATTATTGTTAGTAGTACAAGCAAGGAGGTCTGGGGTTAGGTTTGTGTTTGTACGCAAAGAATACTCTGTATTGCCGGTACCAATAATGAGCGCTGGCAGCTGTCAAAGCTAACACGTGAGGAAATGTTGCGTTGCCAATGAGGCAGATCATGACTCTTAACATTCCAAGAAGCTTCCAGGAAGACACAAATACTGGGATCTGTGGTGTGTCAGCCGTATTCGTGTGAAGGGTCAATTAAACATTGCGATGCACGCGAGTTTAGGGGAATTTTTAGTTGCCTAATCACTCTAGCTGCTACTAACTTAATTATGGGTCTATTCCTTTCATAGCCCCCTCTTCGTCACTTGTGTCTGAATTGGATCTGGAATTGCTTTCCAGGGAAACGATGAACCAATCTACCCCATCATCGAGTATACATTCACGTTTCGTAGCCTCATCCAGTTCTCGTTGCACTATTAACACAAAACGCTTCCAGTTTTATGAAGTCACTTCCCTAATAGCCTAAACGGTAAGCTTCTCAACCTCACGGAGTGTGAAATTCTTATTATGCAGTGCTAGATAACCCTTCACTTGACCCCATATCATTTCTATAGGATTGAAGTGGCAATGATATGGGGCAGCGTGATGATCTCATGGCCATGCTTTCTCGCCAGTTCATGCACGTGGTAGCCTACATGGGTTTAGGCTTGCGCTGCTGTATAAGGTTGAGAAGGATATTAATTCTGAATGAAAGTGGAACGTGGCTTATACACTTGTAGCAGACATGAATGTAATTTTACATACCTTGTGTCCTTGTTTCATTTTTTGGGTGATATTACGTATTGAAATTAGGAACCCTAATTAAAACTTACTACTGAACCTCATATATGTGCTCAAGTACGTGAAAATGTGTTTTTATTTTTTGCTATTTTAAAAACAGCTGCCATGCTTCGATAGCACTTGATCTCGTTTAACCGTCATCAAGGCTCACTCTAGCAGCACGCACCGAGGCACACACGTGAGATACAAAATCACTGTTGATAAAAAGAAGTGGGATGCAAAATCACTGTTGATAAAAAAAAGAATCATCGGGACACGTTAGGCAGTAACCATTGCCAAAACTCATTGATCTGGGCGCGTTAGGCTGTAACCATTGTCAAAAACCATTGGATTGGACAAAGTGAAGGTAAGAATGGTCGGGTGTAGGTGCAGCCTTGGCCGCGCGCTGCTAGCGGGGCATGGTTGACACAAAACCATTGATCTGGACGCGTTAGGCTGTAACCTTTGTCAAAACCACAGTTGTGCGGGAAAAAATACACATACATATTACAGGAGAGCGATATACTGCATAGTTATTACAGAGCAGATAACAAAAAACACTCATTTCAGCCGTACAGAGATGCGAAATATTGCACACACTAGCATAATTAGAGTCGTGAACTGAGTGCTGCGAACGAATTATGCCCACTAGAGACTGAATTGGGCACTTTTTTGTTTCACATAGTACCGTAAGGGTGAGGTTGGCAGTACTGTTATGGTACTTTTTTGAAGATTGATTTGAACAATGCCGCTCACTGCTGTAATTTTCGCTATATTTGGAATGGCTGGGTGGGTCACAGACGGCGGAGGAGGAAACATCTATTAAAACATTGCTTCCTGATTTATTTCTCATCCTTTTATAAGGTATTTTGGCTAATTCATGTATTATATAGAATGTTATCGCTCGTTCTATGTTCATTCAGCACTACCGAGAAGGATTCCTTTTGTCCGAGAGCTGTCGCATGGTAGGCTACACGATGGTGGTCCAGCCATTCCAACATTCGTGACTTCGTACTTGAAGTTGTTGGAGCTTATTCTATCTGTACTATGTGGTACGAAGCATTGTCCGTTACAATAACACTGTGTTCAGGGATGTTGGGTAACAATTGTTCCTGGAACCATTTTAAAAACTAGTTGTAGTCCATGTCTTCATGGTAATCACCATTTCTTTTCGACCTAAAGAGCAAAAGTGTATTATTAACAAAGCCGTGTAGAATGTAGAATAATAAATCGACCCCCTCTGCCTGATGGCCCTTCCTTGTCCCCTGAACTGAGTTGTCACTCCAACCCTTAGACACTGTGTGACCAGCATTGACCCACATTTCACCTAACCACACAATATCCATAACATTTTTGCCCTATTAACTTAAGTTTTGAATTTTCCAGTAGCCTATTTTCACCCAATTTTCACCAAATTTTGTAGGTTCTTTAAAGTGAGCATAATTAAGGGAATTCTAAACTTTGGAGCTATTTGATTCAGTCATTTAGAAATTATAACATTTTATGTAATAGATATGCAAATTTTGAAAATGTCCCAGGTACATCAAATTTAAAGTTATCAATCTAAAACTTCTATGGAATGATCATCAATGGTCTACAAATAAAAATTGGTATTACTTTTAAAATCAGTGCAAATGGTTTATTATTAAAATGTTTTTTTCTTAGAATGACCTGTTGTTCTGTTAAAATATGTCATTTTTTCAAATTTGAACCTAAATATTTCTGAAAGTTATTAATATTTTTCAAAATGGATTCCACACATTATTAAGACCACAAAGTTGTATGTGCAAACCATGTTTGAAGGTAATGGGATCAAAACACAGGCAACTGGAACATTTAAAATGCTGAAAAATATAGTATTGAGAAAAAGCTAACTTTATTAAAAAATACAGTATTTTAGTGGAATTTCCTGCATCAAGACTTCCCTGAGTTTACAAATCACTTTTCCCACACTTCAGAGGTAACTTATTACTAAACCCATCTTTCTCCCTGATGTTGACAAAAAGATTTACTGCCACATTCACCACACAGGTCTGTAAACAAATTTTGGAGGGCACCCATATATGAATGAGAATGTGCTTGTCATTAACACTAGGTCTAACAGTATTCTCCTCACTAAAATAGGCTTATTCCAGTTTTCTGACACTAGCAGAAGAAGTCGTTGCAGCTGTTGAACTTGCATTACTTAACTTCACATGTAATATCACCCCACTGTTTGTCAACATTCAAAATAGCACTATTCCATTTCTTTGTTTCACGGACTTTCGGTTTACGCCATCGACTAGATACAGAATACATCTAATAAACTGCACACAAATCTCTAAAATACCATTAACTTACACAAGTTCCACCACTCACAGTAAACCATTAAAAATATAATTCTTGCGAATAAACTTCACTAAAGCCACTGACCATCAAAATAAACAAAGACGCATGGTTCCACCATGTATCCAAAATGGCCTATACTTTACTACAAACCAAAATACTTCTGTTCGATGTTAAATATGTGCATGTGTATAGTAATGATATTCTTTTAGTGAATGCCATACAGCTAAAAATTATATGGGATAAGAAAATAACATGTACGGTAAGAAAAGTTTCACACTTGACAAACATTGCCTAGGCTACTCATAACTGATAAATTTACCAACAGATGGCACCATAAGCTTGTATTCAGATGATTGGCATGATAATATTGGCCAAGAGTATGAAATTACAACAAAATTGAGGGGTTTTTGGTTCTAGGAAGTAGGCGTTGCCCATTTCAAGGCCTAAGCACGTGTTCTTTAAAAGCCCCCGTAAGGTATTTAAAAATGGCCGTACATAAAAAACAAATGTATATTTAAGTGCCCCAAGTGATAAGGTAACTTCTAGGGCATGAAACCAGATTTTGTTTTTTTGTTTGTAATTTTTGGCCTACAACTCAGTAGGGTCTCCCCATTTCATGTAGGAACTGACACCTCAATCCACAATATCTGGCCTCTCCATGATCACCTTCCCCCCATTAATTTTCTTATATTTAAATCCCAGATCGTGCAACACTTTCAGTGAAGAAAGGCTTCCTTGAAATAATTGTGCCTCTCTGAGCAAAAACAAGAAGTTTGCGACATGTTGGAATTTCTTTCCTAAAATAATAGCTATAAATATGCCGTCTAACAGCATCTTGTTGAAAGCCATCTAAATTAGTGACCACCCCTCTCTATGCCTCTTCTTCCCTGGAGTTGATAGTTTAGACGGGCCAGCATCATCAGACAGGAACTTCCTTTCCGTCACTCGGTATGCAGTGATTTCACTCTCACCAAGAGTCTTGGCAGTTCTTTTCCTCACCTGAACAAATGGAATCAGAGGTTCCTCCCGTAAGCGCATACTTTCCTCTTCTTCCTCCATAAAATTCTTCACCGCACATACCATCTCCTTTACTTGGCTATGGAGAGTCACACCACGGCCTGAAGTTGTTCTGTCGCAGAGAATGGATCCTGGGCCTTCCGCGAGCATGTACCGATGCCATTTTTACACAACGAAAATAGACACGATGATGCAAATAAAAGAAATAAACTCAAAATCTGTATATACACACGCTTCCAACAAAAACAGAACTATAATGCTTACTGTAGCCTATGAAAGAATAAGCAAATGCACTTCAATATATACATGGGATATTACTAATGGCAGTGACGAGTTAGTTCACAGTAGAACACTGCGTCAAACCATGTGCTCACTGCTGTGTCGGCATTCATTGCAACCCTGCTCGCTGTTGCTATGGACACCGTTACCCCTCTTGTCTCCACTCCTCACCTCACCATTCAAGCGGATGGCAGCTTGCACCGTTCATCTTTTGTAAATCAGAGTATAACACATAGAATTTAACATGTATGCAGCGTTTAAACCCTAAGTGTTGTCCACGTTGTCATGGATGATGCCATTTTGTGTCTAGGGGAATTTTGTAAGTGTAAATTCCATTCCATGTCCACATTAAAGCTATTGACTCAAGTTGGCAGGCTTGTTTTGTTGAGATAAAATAGAGATGAAAATAGTACAAGAGTTAATAGAAGACTATCGTCGCCAAGGCTGCAAGATACCAATGTAATTGATAGTGATTTTGTACTGCATAAGGAAACAGTAGCAAGGCAGCTGGAAGCAAGTTAGACATGTCCAGTCCTCAAATTGTGTTCATGCATCTTTGTAACGATGAATTTGTAACCCACAAAGCTCCAGTGAGATTGAGAAATGGTGTCAGAAAAATTTAAAATCCTGAAGAGATCATGAATCATCAGCAGGGTATAATGGCTGTAGGCCCTATGTGCAGTGCAGGATTTTTTTAGAATATTAATAGCTGGAGGATATTAGATCCTAATAATCGCCAGTAATATATCCAAGATCAGCAAGATATCACCTTTATAGCCTACTTGGTGAAACCTGCAAACTTCATTTTCTACATTCTAAGATTCTTCCAGATAATGTGTTAATGTGCTTGAGATGCTTATATTTATAACCAATGTCCTAAATAAAATAATGTCTGTAATACATTTTGTGTGTGCTTATTATAATTAAGTGTAAACATTACTGTGTCATTGGATGAAGATTACTTGCAATTTGCTAGTGTTCTTGAAGATACGGGCATAGTTTTGTACTCCAGGGCCCTACCAATCACCACATCCAGAATTCTCTGTTAAAGCTCTAGATTTACCCATTTCAAACCGATTTACCCAGTGTGTAGTACTGTTAACTGCTTATTTTCCATGTGGCCTGCAAGGATGCCCATGTTCTTTTTCAGGGGGAATGGATGTGGTGAGGAGTATACAATATTTTCTGGGAGGAAGGGGAAGGGGGGGGACTGGGTATGTGATAAAATTCTTCATCCCCAGACCACCAGGGTGAAACAAAAAATAAGAAAAAATAATTAAAAGTTGAGGAATGCTTTCATTTGAATAATTTGTAAGGTCTCGTTTGACATTTGGTGGAGATCTTGGACATCTTATTGGGAGGGAAATACCATGTCCGTGTAGCCAGCATAGATCCAAATTACAATGGCAAGTATGGTCTTTCTTTAATTTTAATAAATGGAACAGTTCCACCTACATGGAGTAGGGGTAAGTAAAGTGGCTTCTTGTCCAGGTGACCTGCTTTGCGAAGGAGTATTTGAAACCTGATATAGGATTTATTCTTCAAAGCTTCGCACAAAGGCTCTTGATAGAATGATTTGAATCCCACTCCTTGCATCCTGGAAGTGTCTTCCCAACTCAACTGTAAATAAAAGCTAACTGAAAACCACTACCACATCCTTTTCTATTACAAGTACAGTACACACATAAGTGCATGGGGCTGATATCCACGACATTTCAATCCACTGAATTAACTCACAATGAATAAGTTTCCAAGGTCCTTCATTTGTAGTAATATACTTCGTTATAAAAATCTTGAGCCCTTAAAACCATAAATTTGACCTAAGCCTAACTGGGAACGGGAGAGAACCGTTAAACAAGTCCAACATGAAGGTAGTTGCCACAAGAAGTAAACCTGCCACTGTAGGGGATTGGTGTCAGATAAAAGGCTCTCTGCTAAAGGAGGTAAGTATAATCTCAGCAATTCATATATGTACCTGAAGTAGTCCTATGCATTAAATTTTTGTTGTTGAAAAAGATTGTCTTATGGTAGGCCTACTCAAAAAAGCAAAATGCTAAAAACCACGAGTGTAGGCTCAAATTTCTTATATTCATTTTTATTATTTTGGGGCATGAATGACCCTTCCCTTGCAATAAATGAAGCACTGGATACTTTCTCCTAATGCAATGCTTGGTTGTTTCTTCTTTTTTTTTAATTCCAGCTGCTTTTAAAGTTAAACTTACATGTAAACTGGTATATATGGAAACAACTTATTGATGAACGAAGATAAGAGGATAATATGTACAGTTTTGTATATCTGCATAAACTGGAACATCCATTCAACGTTTGTATTACACTGCTTAATATTCTACTGCTCTAAGGTTTTGAGCTAGTGATAGGGGTGGCTTTCTTCCACAGCTTTTAACTTTATTTTTGAGTATCCTTAAATTCACACTAACAAATTACTCGGCTATTGGTAGGCTTCTATAGATGAGAATACCTTGGTGCAATCAATGCGGCGAGGCGAGCGAGCGACACCACTCCTCTGACGTCACAGATCCGCGCCATGGCCTGTCTTTCTCGTCGGCCACGGCAAATAATAATAACACACTACACAGGTTTTGTGCTACGCAAAACAATGACTTTCCCTACACCGCACTACTATTCTAATCGGTCCAATTAACCGATTAAATTGACAGCTCCAATAATAATAATAATAATTTCTGGACAGATGTTTCTTGAAGCAGAAGGCTTTATGTTGACTGTTCAGCACCAGGTTGTCCCCACGAGGAAATATCTAAAGTTCATTATCAAGGATACGTCTGTGCGAGATGGTTGCCCCACATCTGAGACTGGTTGGTTGGTTCCTCAGTTTAGGGGCTGGGTTGCCCCGTGCACTTTGTGTGTGCTAGCTGTAATTCAGCTAAGGACTGCAGACGATCAATTTCAAGTAGTTCCTACCAAATGCTATCGTCAACGACACGCAGCCGTGAACTTGGCTACTAAATGTCATCGCAATTGGCACCTGGCGACGAACGTTGGAACTCATAGAGCGTTTATCAAATCTAACCTACAAATTTAGCTTCGCACAATTGTAGTTCTTTTACATGCCATAAATCTGCCGGCTTTACTTCCCCTCAGAAGGAAAGCATACTGAGGGATTTTTAACGCTCTTAAAGTATCCGACGAACCCGCGATCTTTGGCATAGAAGCGCAGCATGCTACCAATTGCGCCACCGAAGCCTCCGACAGTTTGTTCTTCAGAATCCTTCCTTCTTCTCTATTTGGAAATTGTTGCATTGTAACATTCAACTCGTCCCATTACATCGACAGCTCTAGTTTTTATCATATTTTGCTCAATTTAAAGTCATATTTGGATATATTTTGAGCATTTCTTGTTATTGAATTATTATTACTCGTATTATTTGAATTGCAGCCAATGGCCAAAGTGAGGTATTTTAATTTAACACCCGTAGGCTCTCAGCAAGTTCAATTTAGGTCAGAGCAATTAGTAAACAAGGATTTTTTCTTATGGATACTCGAGTTTAGGCCTTAATTACAACCAAACCAACGGAACTATTGAAAAACGAGTTATACCAATATTTTCCTTGTTTAATTCTGCGTTAGATTATATAAGCCAATTATTCTCAAATTTATTAATTATTTATTTATTTGTGGTTGTATGAAAAATTGTCCGTGTTTTTGACGTCTTTTCTAGGAACCGCTCACTTAAAACTATATACATGGAAAACTACTTGGCTGAGGGTAATGAAAGTTTTACATGTTATAGGCACAAGTATTGGTAGTGTAAATCTCAAGTTTCAATTTTTTTCAACTACCCAATAAAATGTTCTTATACTTTTTCTGACGTAACGTTTTCTCAGCCCAGGATAAACGTACAGCAGGAAACTTGGTCTCATTCGTGATTATCGGAAACTACGACCACTATAATAATAGAGTTCGACTCCGGTAATACTCAAATACATCCCCCAAAAGCAAAGCTAGTTTTTAGAGCATGTTTTCTACTTCTTGTACTTAACAACCGAACTCTACTCATGAGACAGGAAATGACGATGAAAGACACTGGTCAGGAAGTTGGAAGGAGGTGGCCGTGGATTGTTTTTATCATTTTAAATGATCTAGTTGACTTAAGCGTTACGTTACGGCGAAGTCACGAAATGTACCGAGAATGCACTGAGGTGTGTGACGTCATAGTACCGCTTGGTGCATGTGTACTGAGTTCACTGGTGAGCTCTGGAGTTTCGAGACGGCAACGACACGGCGAGCGTGACGTCATCCAGCCAGCTCCCTCCTTTCACCGCGCGCTCCAGTTCCCTCATGACTTGTAACTTTCTAGCGTTCTGATTGTTTCTTGATCATCTAACATGTCAAGAGCCTTTCTAGCATTTAAAGTGATATAAAGTCCAGTCTTTCAGACCAACAACCCGCCCCGGCTTCGCCCGGAAACTGAAGCATCATAATTCATAACAGAATTCTCTTTATCGGACCACAGGTTATTGTGTCCACACCACGTTAATCAGCCGCCCCTAGTAATGTCGTGTTATGCAGCCCAACTAACGCGTGTCGTCTGCTTGCATCCAGTAATTCAAGCGATACTGGACTCTATTTTTAGTAGTTCCGTGAAGAACTATACAGCCTATTTTCATATATCCTACTTATGTTAATTCCCTCTATCAACATACAAAATTTCAGTTTGATTGCTGTAATAGATTCGTAGATACTGAGAACCGTCTAAATATTTCGGATGGTCGCCATGTTGGATTTTTATAAATGTACGTCTTAGAGTAATGTACTATTACATGACAATTATTGTGCAGGTGTAGTATTCAAACTCCAATCGCATTATTAGAACACAAGAAATAAAATCGAGATTTTAAAACTTCGCACAGCCGCCATCTTGAGGTTATGTAAACAATTGAACTAAATTAGATGCTAGTGCATAGGTCTAGCCGTTTAGAAGTTATTAGAGGGACACACACACACACATACGGATAAAAGGTGATCTCCCTATTCTTTCATAATGAAACTCGGTAAGGTCATAGTACTATCTAGTTCGACCCCGACCGTGCCCTTCAAATTTGAATACGTCTCACGAACCCAACATGGCGGCTGTGCGAATTATTTCACCGGCATTCTATATTTCCGATATTTCCCTGAAAATTTGTACGGTGATAAAGGGCACTACTAGAAGTTCACCTATGTGACTTTCAAAAACCTGTTGAGTACAAAACAAACATGGCGGCCAAGCGAAGTTGAAACATTTAAATAGACTTTTCTCGCGATTTAACCATCCTAACGCAGTGAAACTTGGTACAGCAAATGACTATATAAATTGCAATGAACTGATATCTAATTTAGATCAATTGTTTACATAACCTCAAGATGGCAGTTGTGCGAAATTTAAAAATTAAGTTTTTATTTCTTGTATGGTAGCCTAATCATGCGATCGAAGTCATCGTTTGAATTATGAACGTATACAATAATCGTCATCTAATAGTAGCCTACAAAACTCTATGGCCTACATATATTAAAATCCAACATTGCGACCATCCGAATTATTAGATGGTTCTGAATATCTATTAATCTACTAGCAGTAGTGCCCGGCTTCGCCCGGTGGATTTATTTGTTTTACAGAACTGGAGCGCTCAAGGATACGGATCGGAACAGTATACTGCACGAACACCATCGCCCTTATACAGAGGCATGATGATCTTGTACCTCGTAATTCAGAACTAGGAACACTTAATCCTATAAGTTCCCTGAGACCTTAAACATGTTATTTAACAGCAAAAGCGTGGTTTTAAGGGGTCTCTGTGATAATGGTTCCAGTAGCGAGAACGAGCTGTCCGGTTCAAGTAATGTGACGGAGCGGACGCCCACGCCATGTACGTGCGCCGTGTTCCTGAGCGGCAGCTTCAAGATGGGCGAGCAACCACGGGGCCCTCCAGCTCTGCTGCACGAACACTCGGAGCAGTTCGCCAACACCGCGCTGGGCAACAAACAGTGCACCAACCGCTGTCTGGAAATCGTGAGTCCATTCATTCTCTTATTTACGAAGTCAAATTGGCACGAACACCGCAACACGTTTTATTGTATTAGCTGGAAAGACAATCGCAAAACCAAGATTTATTAATTGAAACCAAAAAAGTTATGACATGGGCCCCTCCGAAGGAAGGCATATGGTACTGAGGGATTTTAAACGTCCTTAAAAAATCCGACGGCTTCGAACCCGTGATCTTGGGCATATACGCTCAGCAACTACGCCACCAAAGCCGCCTATATTTGCTTGTATTGAACAAGTTCCTTGACTTTCAGTAGCCTATATCTTTGTTTAGAAAGAAAATAAAGGGATTCTGCCTTTTAAATACTTATATTGAACCTACTCGCAGGAGTTAGCCTGTACATAAATATTTATGTACAGGCTGAGGAAGAAGGAGTCGACCTTCGAAACATGTACCTGTGAGGTTCAATATAAGTATTGAAAAGACAGAATCCTTTTTTTTTTTCTTTCTAATTTATAGTTACTGTCGACCAAAGTATTATGTGCACTCGAGTTTGAAGGTTGTTTGTGAAGTAACCAATAGTAACATATAATAAAATCCAATAACATCATCATTTTCGTCGTTCTATTTTACGTTAGTTCATGTAGGTTTGGAATTTTTAATTTATATTTTAATATTTTTTATCGCAGTTGGAACACAAAAAGTGCACGTTTTTAAGCGTGTTTCAGCCAAGCGTCACATTTAAGAATTATTATCTCAAAAACCCGTCATCAGATCGAATCCAAATTTTAACACAATATACATTGGAATGTATACGCACCACCGCCCTCAGTCTGGTCTTCTCAACAGCTGAGTATTGTTCTCCAGTGTGGCTAAATAGCAGTTATACCAAACTTGTCGATGCCCAATTGAATCAGACAATGAGAATGATATCTGGCACAGTAAAATCAACACCAACATTTTGGTTACCAGCACTGAGTCATATTCCACCAGCGGAACTCAGACGCAAACATGCCTTACTCCGGGAGTATAAGAAGATAAATGCCAACGACCAGCTACCAATACACCAGGACATCACTGCTGCTGAAGTGAGACGTCTACTCTCGCGAAACCCCTCCATCCGGACAGCGAGACACCTGGTGAACCAAAACTTCAACCTGCTGCAAAACTGGAAAGAAGAATTGGTGGAAAACATTCCAAGTCAGCTGCAAGATATCACAAACTCCACAACACCACCAAGTGGCTTCCATCTACCCCGGAAAACATGGTCAACGCTAAACAGGATAAGAACAAACCATGGTAGATGTGCAGATCTTCTCTACAAATGGGGATATATATCTTCACCAGAATGCAGTTGTGGTGATCCCAGGCAGACCATACGGCATATAGTGAATGACTGCCCGACGCATTCCTACAGTGGCAACTTCAGTGACTTTGTGGAAGCAGGCCCAGCTGTGATAGACTTTATTAACAACTTGAAAGTGAAACTATAAATAATGTAAATACACATCTTTTTTTGACTAATGTTGATATGTACAGCTAAACGCTAAATAAATAAAATTTCAAAATTGTGTGTGTCCAAGAAACAAAGTTGTTATCATTTTTGTAAGGTAATTTTTTCTCGGCTCGGGGTGGTTGGAAAATGTAGTTTTTGGTTGCGTTGTATTATACATCGTTATACACACGCATCACGGCGCGTCTCGCTCTGAAGTGATGGGCTCCATTTCAGCAACGCTGTACAGCTTTTCCCGGAGCGGCTAGCTGGTGAACCATGTGTTATTTCCTCGTACAAATACAAACCGATATAAAATAAGTTAATTAATTTACTTATTTCACAGTCATATAGCATAACTTTTTGATGTATAACGATTATAACGCAAAAAGAACTACATTTTCCAACCACCCCGAGCCGAGAAAAAGTTACCTTACAACAATTATAACAACTTTGTTTCTTGGACGCACAAAATTGTGAAATTAATAAACCAGTTATACAACATTGCAATGTATATTGTGTTACAATTTGGATTCGATCTGATGACGGGTTTTTGAGATAATAATTCTTAAATGTGACGCATGGTTGAAACACGCTTAAAAACGTGCACTTTTTGTGTTCCAACTGCGATAAAAAATATTAAAATATAAATTAAAAAATCCAAACCTACATGAACTAACGTAAAATAGAACGACGAAAATGTTGATGGTATTGGATTTTATGTAAGTCTATTGGTTACTTCACAAACAACCTTCAAACTCGAGTACACATAATACTTTGGTCGACAATAGCCAATACGGACCTCAATTACTGACATTAAGATATCTTTGTTTCTCAAATCCCGGAGGAACAGTGCCACCAACGAAACCAAAATGTGCTTTTAAAATTCAGGACATTCAAGTATATGAAGAGCGTACTATATTGTCTTATACTTTATGTTTTTCTACCCAAATGAAGTTCATCACACATCAGTTGTTAGTCCACCTTCTCAACATACTCTCCTGGTAACTTGATGCAGTTTTACCATCGATGTGTCAGTCTCTCCAGACCCGTGCCTTGTCAGCTGTGTCCAGAGGTTTCTTCATGTTCCCGAACAGGTGATAATCACTCGGTGCCAAGTCGGGAGAGTATGGTGGGTGTGGCAGCGGTGGTGTGTGGGGGCGGGCATTGTGCTGTTGCAGAAGCACACCTTTAGCCCATTTTCCTGGCCGCTTAGTTTGAATGGCACGTCGTAAGCGCTTAAGGGTTGCCACATATGGTGCACTGTTAATCGTGGCCCCCAATTCCAGCCAGTCAATGAGGATGATGCCCTTTGTGTCCCAGAACACTGTTTGCCAACTGATGGCACTGTTCGACATGTGGACTGCCCCTATGCTTCCATTGCATGGTCGCCGTTTTGCGGATTTTGGACAACTGGACACAGCGGGATTTCAGGAAGGTCTGGAGAGTGCACAAAGTTACAAGGAGATTATGTTGAGAAGGTGGACGTAACAACTGATGTGTCATCATCATCATCTTGCACAGTTTCCAGCCACTGGCCGGGTCTGTTTGGAACACAAGCCTCTCCAACGTCTTCCCACCATCTCTCAGCCTCCACCCTTGTCCAGTCTTCTCCTCTCTTCTTCACGCATGAGGGGCCTGGTGGCTCAGCGGTCTAGCTGTATGCCTCTCACCAAGGCGGTCCGGGTTCGATTCCCGGTCATTGCATGTGAGATTTTCGAAGTGAAATGCCATGTCCTGTGGTTCGGATTCCACATAAAAAGGAGGTCCCGTGGCTCATGATCTCGAGATTAACGGTCACGTTCAACTACAAGCTTTTTTTCTTCTTCACGTTTTCTTCCACCCCCTTCAGCCACCTGTCTCTCGGTCTCTTTCCTTCCCACTATCATCATCATCATCTTGTACAGTTTCCAGCCCCAGGCTGGGTCTGTTTGGAACATAAGCCTTGCCACTTATTTCTTTCTTCCCACCATCTCTCCGCTGTCACTCTGGTCCAGTCCTCGCCTCTCTTCTTGACACATTCCTCCACTCCTTTCAGCCATCGATCTCTTGGTCTTCCCCTTGGTCGTTTCTTCTGCATCTGCATCTCATGTATCCTCTTGGGAATCTTCTTCTCATCCATTCTGATGTGTAATGTACTTAATTTGGGTAGGAAAACAAAAAGTGTATAACAATACAGTACACCCCTCGTATTTAAAACTATAAGGAAGGGTGTTGTAGCCTAATATCGCGAAAGCCCCACATTTTCAGGACGTATGGCAATCCTAGCTGTGTGGAATAAAGAGTTGATAAAGTGAGGTCTGTCAGTTGTTCTCATCATAATACAAGACTATATCCTGCACCCTTGGAAGCACTATAAGCTGATACATCGATTATAATTTCTAAATGAAAATCGGTATGTTGATATTTTTGTCGTTGTCCGTGTGGTAAGGTCGTGACTTGTGTTATAGCAATTCAGAGTTGGAGGCTGAGGGGATTGGGGGGGTAGGGGAGCTTTGGGAAGTCCAAAATAATTTGCAGTCGGTCCGCACAAATTGTGTCCAATTACATTAGGTGGGAAAACGAGTGTTTAAACGCCCACCCCTAACCTGAAGAACATGTTACATGAAATAATTACATAACACACCTTTATTGAGTACACATATACAATTCTGACAACATAATAAGTGATAATCTGAAGCCATTAGCCTTAGTAAACGTAGTTTGATGTTTTTCAGTCGGTTGGGTTATTCCCTAATCCCGATTGAAATTTACACGAGATTAATACAATGGTTCAGCTGGTGAATTGTGGAAATTTCACTTTTCCATCCCAGCAGCACATTCCTGGAGTTTTATTCTTAAATTTGAGGGCACCGCAATTTATCCATTTTTCCAATAACCACAGTTGGATGATGCCTGTAGTCTTAATTAGCATCGTAATGGAATGCACCGAGATTTAAATCAGCGTGCAGTGCTTGTCTCAATAGAGTAGTGGCTTCCATTCTTGTTTCATGTTGGCATTTGAGGGTGCGCAAATGCGAGGGGGCTGTGTTAGTAGATTCACTGGCACATTAAACATCCCCTTGGGGCGAAAATTCCTTCACCCCAGTGTCTCTAAAAGCTGCAGTTCATAAAAGGGACGTAAAGCCAATTATTATCTTCCTTTCTATCTGTCTTTGATTAGCATTGCAACGCATGAAGGGTATAGCTAGTGATGTGGGCCGGGCAAATACCCAGTGGGAAAGTAATTATAAATTGGGTATTTACCCAGTGGTCATTTATATACCCAAAATGAGGGTATTTTCCGTTTTTTTAAGCTTTGTACAACACTTCTTGATGTGTTGATGAAGTGTTGGACAAACAAGGACCGAAACACAGGTGTTTGATGCCTTATATTCAAATCAGGAACAATATTGATCCTTCAAAACTAAAAGGAAAGGAAAATGGACGACCGGGTATTTTTATGTTTTGGCACTGTAACCTTGTCTTTAAGTGTGTTTTTTCCTTAAACTAAAGTAAAATATTGGATAAAACCTTTTGGTTGTTTTGTGTTTTACATTTTTAATAAATACCAAGATATTGAGAAGGTCGAGTTTTATTACGGTACTGGAAATGACCAACAAAGATGTGGGAAGGAAGAGCTACTTTTGTAGTAATAAGAGTAGACTATATGCATATTAATTGAAATGTGTGTATGCCAAAACTCAAAAGGTAATAAAATATATTCAATAGAAAGCACATTTGAAAAAAAAAAAAAAAAGCTTTGAGTTATTTTTCATTCAATTTTAAACATGAAAAAAATATTAATTTTTAAAATTATACTCTGTATGTCTACCCCTGATTATTCCCGTTTTCCAACGGGGTCGGAGATGAGATGCGATGAAAGTCTTTGTGGTGATGGTTTTTACGGCCGGATGCCCTTCCTGATGCCAACCTCATGAGAGGAGTTAATGAGAGATGAAATGAATGATGGCGAATGAAACTGGGCAAGGATGTGGAAGGAAGCGGCCGTGGCCTGTCAGAAGGCACCGTCCCAGCATTTGCCTGGTGTTGAAAATGGGAAACCACGGAAAACCATATCAAGGACGGCCGACGGTGGGCCTCGAACCCACGCGTCTACCGAGTCAGCAGAGAGCTTGGCCCCATGACCTAATGCTGCGCTTTAGCCAGCATAGCCACTACTGTCGGTGTTAAAATTATACTCTAAATAATATAAATGCATATCAGGAAGTTTTTGTAGTATGTGGGTCCTAAATGGGTGAAGATGTATGCCAGCAAGCATATGGGTTGGCAACACTGCTCAGCTCATCCTACCCAGAATTCAAACTGACACTGTACTTCCCTCCCATTTTCTATTCCTTGTGTGATGCCTACTGTATATTTCAGTGTAGAGGAGTTGTTAGTTTATATCTCCCGATCTAATTCCCAATTCTAATAATATTTAATTTGATTAACTATCTAATGTTATTGCAATTCTAAAAAGTTAATGTAGAATAGTTTGCATACCGGTTCCCTTTTTTAAGATTCAATTTACCAGGACACAGGATTTTTTATGAAAAATCTAAAATACCTGGGTATTTACCAGAGTATATACCCTGGGTGTTTACCCCGATTTATAAATACCTGGGTATTTTACATCACTAGGTATAGCTAGTAGGCTACCGAATGTCTGTTGGGAGCAGATAGTGACGAAGTTAACTGCTCTCTCCAGGACCGCGCAAGTACAATACAATCTCAATTTACCATTCAACAACAATCACACAGTCACTCTAAACAAGCAATTTTTTGGAAGTCAAAACACCAATTCCAGTATCTTAATAAAACATCACATAGACAAACAAATACTGACGACTTGCATTATCTCAACTAATACTGCAACTAAATAAGTATATATATTGTATATACTTTCAAACATAGATTGTATAGCCTAATTGTAATGGATTTGATGATGATCGCTTGACGATCGAAACTGGTCATCCTAGTGTATTTGTTAATCTCATGTAAAAAAATTTCACGATTAGTGAATAACCCACAATTGAGTAAATCCTGTTAACCGACTAAAAAACATCAAACTAAGTGATAATATATTAAATTCTCGTATCAAAAACATAGTTATATTATTTTTGCCCCAAACTTGGCCACTTCCAATGCTTTCTCTGTTCCTTGATGAAGATCGTCTTCTGTAGCCTGGTCAGTGTACCATCTTGCCAACTCCAGATCTCAGTCTATTCAGGGACTTCCATAATAATTAGTTGCACAGTTAATATTAATACTAGTGTAACGTGTTTTTCGAGGGGTATAAGTCAGTCACTGGCATAAGTCAGTAGGAAGCCATTCTATATTTATTTACGCGGCAAATTGTTCAGCCAAGAGAATTTTTCATGTTAATTTATTATAATTATTATTAAGATATCTTCGGAGCATTTTATAAAAATTATAAGCATACAGATAGGTTTTCTATGTCTTAGAAAACGCTATCAAGCAAATTATTACGAACGACGATATCATAGAAAATTATCTGATTACGGAATTTACGGAGTTTTGTCAGTTAGGGTATTTGAGAGAGATGAGTCATGGGGAATTCAAATACAAGCTTAATCTTGTCGAGAAGCATGACGCAATCTTGGGTCGCATCGTCAAGAAAAGGCGAATTGTTGGAACGGAAATCGACTTCTCCCTCCCGCGGAGTGTAATGAGGAAGGAGTGGGGATCTAGCGCGTAGGGTGCAGCCAATCAGTGGCGACGACGTAAGCTAGGAGTCGGCTGAAGAGTGGGGGAGCCGACAGGTGAATATATAGTTCGACGCGCCGTGGAACGAGGACAATCTGTGAAATACTTGACGAGTATGTTGTACGCGGGAATCGCTCCGATGTTCCGTGGATTGGAGGACTAACTTTTGTATAACTTAACCAGTGCGGTTGTACGAGTGTTTGGGTCCGAGGTACGGACCATAGAATTATCTAATCTACCAGGATCTCATCAAACATCGACGGAGATGACGACATCCAGGAGACTGTGGGAAGCTCACAGCATCATCCAGTACGAGGGAAAGGCTTCGGGCATTTCCAGTGGTAAGCGCCAATGACGCAGAAATACGCAATCTCTCATTTCTCTTGGTTTTATATTTCATATTTCAGTAACTTCATAGCTTGGGAATAAGTGTAAAATCAATAATTTATCAGACTCCGTTTTCATGTAATTTTCTATCGGTAATATTAAAATCGCAACGCTCCAATTTAAATTTTATACTTATTATTATTAATTTTGCTATACTTGTTTTATATAATAAATTCATTTCTTTTACAATGCAATCTTTGCTTTCAGTAGGTAGCATTAGATATGGACCAATTCCTTCTCCTGATACAATTGTTTGTTGGGTTAATGATTAAATCATACCACGATCTGAGTGAATAGAGTCTTGAATGTGTTCTGCCAGAGCTAGACGTTGTTAAATACAAATTTAGATTTCAACATTGCGTTGAGGTCTTGGCGCCCATTAAAACAACATAGCTTAGGCAAAGGTAAACAGTTACATTTCTCACCCAACAGTTAGGGGCTAGCAAAACGTTTCACTAGGGCGTTTAAAATACTGTTGATTTAAGGGGTGGAACAGCAAGGTCATCAGCTCCTTAAAATACTTGATTTCCCGCCTAAAGTAATTGGCAACAATTTGTGTTGATCGAGGTTTCTATACTGGAACTAGGCAACACTTCAGTGTTATCAGGGAAACTGTTTCTCTCCTAAATGATTGGTAACCCGGGCAAAGCCGGACTCAAACAAGTTCCGTGATAATCAGAGGAATAGTTGTTGTCTGTCGTCTTGTTCCAGATCGTGAGACATCTGCCCAACAGTTCCACCATCTTGTGCGGCTCCATTGACAGGGACTGTCACAAGGAGCGGGTGAGTCTAACTTTCTTATGATACCAACAAAACGTAACAATTTAATGTACACAATTATATACCCTGCCAGCGAATTGTTACTGGTCGTGGAAATCCGAACTAATGCGCTCCGCCCAGCCACACGCCTGCGATAGACGTGCAGTCATCGCATGTTGTGTGTGTGCATGTTCCGTGCGCTGTGTTCTCATTGTATGACTGTACATGCGTTCCCCCTCTTGCACCGCACCCGCCATAACATGACGTAATGTATAACACAACAGCCCTGCTCCACGTCTAGCAATAACAATTCCCTGGCTGGGTAGTAATTATTCATAATAATTAGTTGCACAGTCAATATTAATACATAATAACAACAATGTCATATACGGTATCTTTAGAGTTTCTCACAAACGAACAGTCGAACATTGACCAGCGACTGATGGCAATGTTGAGGGTCGAGAGTTAAAGTGGGTTATGGGGACTGTTTTGCTTCTAGGGTCTAAAATGTGGGTGCCTCGTTGCATAGTGGCTAGCTTTGTTGGTTGTCACTGCAGAGGCCTGGGTTCGATTCCCGGCTCTGCCAAGAAATTAAATTCTGGTCTGTGGGCTGGAAGTGGGCACACGCAACACTGTGAGGCAAAACTGAGAAGGGGCGTGTTCAATTTCTACCTCTGCCATCCTGGAAGTGGTTTTACGTGGCTTCCCCATTTCTACTCCAGGCAAATGCCGGGATGGTACCTAACTCACGACCACAGCCGATTCCTACCTCGCACCCAGTTGAATCAGCTCCAAGTGTCACCACTACCAGGCTATCACCGAACTCATGAGTTCGAACTCCACCGACGGCCGTCCACTAATTTGTTTGGTACATTCTGATAGGCCACGGCCCTTCCGCCCATTCGTTTCATAACTTTTCTCATGAGGAAGGGTATCTGACCATAAAAACTACCCACCACAAAACAGCTCATCTCATCCACAAACGTGGGTTATTAAATATTTATAAAATCGTTGCATTATTACGGTTATTCGTCTTTCTTTGATGTTGGCCCTCTTTGGACCACGGGAAACAATTGACTTGCTGGTTAGCCCTTTTTTCTTTTCCCAGAACTTCATCGTTTTGCTGTGGTTCCTCTTCCGACCAAATGTTCTACTTTGCTTGTCCTTGAATGCATCAATCTTTTAGACTCGCCCCAAATTGTTTGTAGTCACTGTTATCTTGGTGATTTCCTTCCTTCGTTGACTCTTCCGTATGGTGTCTGGGATTTTCTCTGCTTGTCTGTATAAATCTTCGTTTCTCCTCCTCCGCCATGTACCAGCGTTTCTTTCTTTGGGGGCTCAAGATCTTCCTCCAGATTTTTCTTTCTTTCTTCTCTATCTCCTCCATTTGTCCTTTTTTGTTCACCATCCGGCATTCTGAACTATAGAGTCCCTCTGGCTTGACAACTATGGTATAGTAAGATCTCTACTCTGCACTAGTTTATATGCTAGCTCCATCTTTCTGATCCTCCCTTGGTTATTATCATCACACAGTTATGATCTATTACAGGGGTGGCCAATAACATAAACTTTGGCAGCCACAAAGTTATGAAGCTGTTTCGAAGAGAGCCACATTGTTAAAAAATTAATGATTAAGAAAATAAAGACACTTTATTTATTTACACTGTTTACGCCCACATTGGAGCACCAAAATCAAACCTTATAGACAGTCTTCAAATACTAAGTTCAGTTCTTAATTCTTGATAATTTTTTCCTTTCCCAATACTTCTTCATTCTGGAAGATCTTGCAGATATAACATATTGCTTACGTTGAGAAATTTTGAATGTTATTCGAGTGTATTTCTTATTCAGAAGCCGTTCCTCCTCTCTATGTTCAATATGATGCTTAGTAATTTTCAATTCGTCTAAATCCATTTGTATTTCTTTAAACCATGTAATTTTTGTTATTCTGTTCCAAAAGAAGTCAAAAAGTTGTTTCAGGAGTTTGTTTGGCAAGCGGGATATGTGTCCAAAAACATGATCCTTCGTTTTCGCATCGTGTCCATGATAGATTCATTTTCCTTGTAAAGTATAGCATTGGGCAAAAGTCTCCACTGGCCCTCAACCTCGTGTTTTATTGATTTATTTCATTAAAAAATAAGAAACATTTATATAGGCTAGTTTACTTAACACATATGGCAACAATATTGTTCAATTACACACCAGGAGCGTGGTGGCGCAGCGGTCAAGCTGTATGCCTCTCCCCAAGGCGGACCAGGTTCGATTCCAAGTCACTGCATGTGAGATTTTCGATGTGAAATGCCATGTCCTGTGGTTCGGATTCCACGTAAAACGGAGGGCCCGTGGCTTATGATCGCGAGATTAACGGTCACGTTAAACTACAAGCTTCCTTCCTTTTAATTACACACCAAGATGAAGGATTTTACTTTTGAGAAGTGCTTTTTTTGAGTGTTCATTTTTGCTGGTAGTTGTTTGAAATCTGACTGATATATTGGTAAGCGCAGTTTACACGAGTTAGTTCAGTGATTGACACACACAGTTAGTAGTCCCAAATATTGAGATAATAGGCTAAAACTCTTTCGTTAGTAAGTACAGGTATTTATTTTCTGGAACCTTCTTCCAACACGCCAGTCCATTTACTTATATACGTTAAATGCTTTTTAAACTTTTTAAAATCTGAACTTATTTTTTCAAGGAGCCACAGGAGATTGAGTACCGGGTGAGTTAGCCGTGGTGGTTACGGCATGACTGATGGCAGTCGCTCACATCCGGGAGGCGAGGAGGTTCGAATCCCCCCGCCGGCAACCTTGAAGATGGTCTTCTGTGGTTTCCCATCTTCCTTCCAGGCAAATGCCGGGGTTGGTCCCTAACTATAGGCCACAGCCTCTACCTTCCAACTCCTCGTCCTTACATTCCAACTTCCCTCCCCAACGGTACTTGTAGCTCACCCATTGGGTGTCCGTCTCGAAGCAGCTACAAAACTGGTGAGCCGAACATGTCCTCGGACACTCCCGGCACTAAAAGCCATACGCTAAAAAAAAAAGAGAGAGAGAGAGATTGAGTCAAGAGCCGCATTTGGCTGGCGAGCCTCGTTGTGGCCACCCCCGATCTATTATATTATTTAGACTAGCAACCCGACCCGTCTTCGCCTGGGAACAGTTATGAATGCATTACGTGATAAGCGCTTTTTTGTTCCAATGTCAATGAACAACGACCTACATCCGTTTCACGTCTCGGCCTGATGGGTTAAAATCACTGACTGGACTATTAATCATGGAGATGCATGCGCAACAAATTCTTGTCAGACGTAATTTAAGAATGGCGAGGTGCATGAAACACAAATCCCCCTTCCGTCCAATCTTAACTTGACTGTGAATTTTGCGAAACAAAAAGTTGACAGGCAAAATGAAGAAAAGCCGAGTTGCACTTCCAGGGAAACTCCAAACACAAGCACTCTTCTCTGAAGTCTTAACTCAACACGACTCGACAGTTTGCTGCTGGCTGTATCTGGGGTAATAGGGTCGCCCGCTAGCTAGGCTGTAACTGGGGTGATAGGCTCGCCCCTAGCTAGCTCGTAAACTGTCGCCTCAGTAACTGAATGGAGATTGTTGGAAGAAATGAAAACGTAAAAACACTTATGGTGGGCGATGTGTTGAAGATAGAGATATGCTCTCCCAGACTTTTTTGTAGAACTTTTCATGCTGAACAATTCTTACACTCATAGTATATAGATATTTTTAACGGTTTGCCCAGCGTAAGCTTAAAAAGCGCACAAATGCCAGTTTTTTTTTCGAACTTTTAACTGATATCGTTAGTGCTTCACTTCCTTTGGTCATAAATAAATAATTTTCTACAGAAACCTTCTTCGAGGTATCCTTTACAGAATGGTGAAAACCGCATTATAATCCATTCAGTGGTTCCCGAGAAGACCCGTCACATCCGATAATCGGGGACTTTGTTTTATACTAAGTAGAGATTATAAGCCACACAGTATAATTTAATATAATATAATCCCCCTTCCGACCAATCTTAACTTGACTGTGTTTCACAGGCGAAATGAAGAAAACCCGAGTTGCACTTCCAGGGAAACTCCAAACACAACCACCCTTTTCAGAAGTCTTAGCTCAACACGACTTGACAGTTTGCTGCTGGCTGTATCTGGGTCAATAGGCTCGCCCGCTAGCTAGGCTGTAACTGGGGTGATAGGCTCGCCCTTAGTTAGCTCGTAAACTGTCGCCTCAGTAACTGAATGGACATGGTTGGAAGAAATTAAAACGTAAAAACACATATAGTGGGCGATGTATTGAAAATAGACATATGCTCTTGCGGACTGTTTTGTAGAACTTTTCATGCTGAACAATTCTTACACTGATAGTACTGTATATAGATATTTTTAACGGTTTGCCCAGCCTAAGCTTACAAAGCGTTCAGACGCCAGTTTTTTTTTTACTTTTCCACTGAAATCGTTACTGCTCGGCTTCCTTTGATCATAAATACATTATTTTCTACAGAAATCATCCTCGAGATCTCCTTTACAGAATGGTGAAAACCGCATGAAGATCCATCCAGTGGTTCTCGAGTTTACCCGTAACATCCAAGAATCGGGGTCTTTGTTTTATACTAAGTAGACATTAAGGGTTTCACAACTGATATTATTATTCATACTTTTGGGATAATGCTGTGTTAAAACAAAAAATTAAATTCCTAGACGTTTCGAGGGGAACCTTGCCTCCTTTCTCAATAGAATTAAAACAATGAGCTTACAAAACCTAGAGAAGTTCCTCTGTTCGTCACCACACAGCAGCCAGAAGCTACTGTGTGGACCTTGGTAGGAAAACGCGCCATAGCAAGAAGAACGGCGGAAAGAGTAGCCTACTAAGGAAGGAGAAGGAAACGGGTGTGGAGGAAATAATCGAGACTCCTCGAAGAATAAGAATGTCCAAATAAGGGGAAAAGTTCCCCTCTCAGTTTCCCTATTTCTTCACCTGTTTCAAGTTGTTTGGTTTCCTCTATGGCTCCAAGGCCATTACTTGATCTCCTTTGTTTGTCACTGGAGGAGTTTCCTTCTGTATTTTCATCGAGGCCTGTATGACGTTGGGTCCCTTTTCTTTCTGTCGCGTTTCCTACCAAGGCCCACACAGAAGCTTGGCTGTCATTTGGTGACGAACAGAGGAATTTCTCTAGTATTTTGTAATCTTTCACGTGACCGTTATCGAGATCATGAGCCACGGGACCTCCTTTTTACGTGGAACCCGAACGACAGGACATGGCATTTCACTTTGAAAATCTCACATGCACTTGACTGAGAATCCGAACCCGGTCCGCCGTGGTGAGATGCCACCATGCCCCTAGGCAATATCCCAAAAGTATCAATAATATTATATTATCATACTCAATGGTTATTATTATCATCATTCGTATGGTCAAGTTAGCAGTATTTTTCAAGATTGAGAACTATTTTGCCTCCAAGGCTGAACAAATCGCTAAACTGTTCTGTTGTGTTGGCAGGCCTACCTCTTCATCAAGAACGCAGTGGACAAGTGGATGAATACGAACCTGTCGGCTGGACGGGAATACTGCTGTAAGGACGGTGTGCCCTATAAGTGTCCCTACACCTTCTAGGGCCAGCCCTGCTCTCCCTCCGGAATGTCCTTCGCTAATTTTCAACTTTGAATTCACAGATTCACAATTTACAGGATGTAATTGAATTTTGTCACGGCTGTTTCCCGATACTTTCTCCTTACTTTAACGGGGCTCGTACACAGCGAGTATCACAGTTAACTATTAAATCATAGCTTCACTAACATTATGAGAATTTACAAAGTTATAGTTAACCCATAGAGCTTTTATTTCATATATAAAGGCAAACAGTAGAATTATAAAATATTGCATAATTTATTCGTAGGAATATATTTGTGTTTTTTTAAACGTCATGAATCACATAAAACACGATTTAACAAGAAATACCAGTCTGAATGCAATGAATCTTTATTCCTGTAAAGAAAACGCATGGATACGGAGGATGAACCACATTCATGAAATTATATTAAAAAATAATTAACACATTGCTGACCGGATGCCTGGACGTGTCACATCCCCTGTGGACCGGACATTTTGCTACTGAGAATATTCCAGTGCACTAGTTTATAAAAAGTACATAATTGTGGAAATAACCTAGATATTATCTTTCTAGTTGATATACCCCTAGTAGTGCTCAAGGGGGTGATGTATTTGGAAACATGACACAATGTGCAGTGGCGGCTTACAGAAAGAGATTAGACTGGTCAACAAAAGTACGGTATGTACTTTGGTTGTTATTACGTCGCCTAGAGACCTGAATTTCACTCTCTCATTCAGTTTCCACTAATTCACTATAACTTGTGCCATTTGAACGATAATATAAACGATAAATCTTATCATCTGATAATACAAGTCCTCCATCTTGTCATTGATTGAACCAACAGAAGGAAGTTCGATGTTTCGAAACAAAATCAAAGAATAAAAGAAGGCCATGAATAGACGGAAGATGGCACTTATACATCTACAAATATCCTTCTCAATGTGCTAGACCGAAATAGTTGAATACATGGTCAAGAGATGTCGCAGGAAGACCGAAAATAATGACGTGTATAAAACCGAGATTTCTTGGGGCCGTCATCTACCGCTGGCGAGCGTACTACGAGATTTCTCGGGGCCCGTCTTCCATGTGTTAAGATATAGCCTACTTGGAAAATTTAACAAAAAACTATATTTGAAAGACAAATTAAATATATTTTTTTAAAATCTACTATTGACAGTACTCATTCCATTCAGACTGGTATTTCTTGTTAAATCGTGTTTTTTGTGAATCATGACGTTTAGAAAATCACAAATATTCTCCTATCAATACTTTATTTCATATATAAAAAAAGATACGAGCCTTGCAGTAGTCGCGTATGATGTATAACATCTGACATGTTATCCTTGACATTCATCAGCACACAAAAAATCTGTTTATTTTTTAATGTAAACAACGCTCTTAGCTTGCTACGTTCGTTGCCAAGAGCCGACTGCGGTGACGTCTAGTAGCTAAGTTCTGAACTAGGCCTAGTAGTCGTTGACGGCAAAAGTAGGAACTATTTGAAAAATTCAAAGTTGCAGTCCTTACTTGAATTAAAAAAACAAATACACACACTAATACAGTCATCACAATTAACACCGGTTATCGGACCGATTCTACACACACCCAAAGTACACGGGGCTACATGACCGCGTTGTCGCAGCCCCTAAACCAAGGAGCCAACCACACTCTCATAATACATAGTCGAACAATTCCAAGACTCTCTTTTTTTATCTTCTTCATTGCCTACTTGATATTTCTACTCTCGCACTGCCTTCTTGATACTCTGCTGTTACAAAGTAATCCGTATGTGAAACATTCCACATGGTTCCACTGTCAGCTGGCAGTGCGTCTTACACACTTCCGTCCCATTTTTCAAAATCACTCCTACAAAAATATCCAGTAACCAGGTCGAAAGATGTTACACAGCCCCTATGTAAGCCCTCATAATTCAGTTACGTATCAGTGAAGCTATGAACTGTGTGCAAAGCTCCATCTCGCGGTGTACGAGCAAGGCAGGCTCTTTAACATCTCCATCTGTCAAAATAAAATTGAAGTCAATTTTGAAAACTGACTCAGTTACAATATAAAACTTAGGCATTGCTTCTAAAATTATTAGCTTTGAACATTGACAAGTTCGGGGGGAAAAAAAAGGGTAATTTTATATTAAAAATAAACTTGAGCGAGAACCTGTCTAGAGAGTGGGGGAAATTAATCGGGCACACAGTTCTGGGAAAGCCTAAGAATGAGCTAATAGACCCGAGTTTAATGTCAAGCTAAAATGAAATTTTGAAACTTTTGAGTTTTCCTGGCATTCCGGAACCACTTAAGATCCACAATCCTCGACAGATGCAGAGGATTCTTACCAATGAGAAGCAAGGTTTGTTGCAACTGAAGTGTGTTCTGTTACATTAGGACGCTCGCCAGTCATGTATGAAAGAATCTTTTATTTTGTAAGTTTTGTACCATTTTTTAAATATTTTTATAAATAAAATAAACATTAAAACATTGTTGGATGTCGTCACCTGTTACCTGTGTCAGCTTCTGTGCTCCTGCTACAACAAGACCGCCTTCCAACACTCAAGAGAAAACTAATCGTCTCATGTTAGCAGGAGGTTGCTAATTCTTTGCTGCGACTGTACATTAACACTACATGGATATATTTTTTTCGTATCAGATGACCTCGCTGTTACGCCCCTTGAAACAGCATGTAAGTATCGTGCACGTTTCAACAAGTAAGGTACGATTTGGAAAGTCACCACCACATCCTTAGTTTAGGGGCTGCGTGTAGGCCCGTGTACTTTGGATGTGTGTGTAGAATCTGGCTGCATTAGTGTGTACTTCAGGTAAGGACTGAGATGATCAATTTCAAGTAGTTCCTACCTTTGCTACTAAATGCTACCATCCACGACACCTAGCTGTGAACTTGGCTACTAGATGCCACCACAACCAGCAAACTTTGGAACTTAAGAGCATTAATCAAATCTAACCTACAAATTTATCTTCAAACAATTGTAGTTCATTAACACGTCATAAATCTATGACATGGGCCGGTCGGCCTTACTTCCCCTCCGAAGGAAGGCATACTGGGAGATTTTTAACGCTCTTAAAATATCTGACGACTTCGGCCTAGTTTGGGCATAGAAGCTCAGCATGCTACCAACTACGCCTACCTCAAACTGTCACCGGAAATGTGCGAGTCGCCTTAAATCCCATTTTATACGCCGTAGGAAAATAATCGGAGCACTTCTGAAAACGTTGGCTGGCTGGAGGCTCTCGAGGGCACAATAGTGTAATTTTCCACCACAGCGCTGTTCGATATTTCGTTTGTGCCTAAATCAAGGGAATGGAGAGGGCTGTGCAAATTTCTAACAGTGTTACCTGCAGGGTTCCAAAGGGCTAAGTACCGGTACGTAAAATTTGGTTCATATCGGTAAAACGGTGTAGATTTGTATAAATAACAAAAACATTCAACTTTAATCGAGATTTCAATGTACTGGGCGTTGACGCAAGTACTCGTGGCCTAATTGTGAGAGGTGGTTACTACTGTGCTCCAGTATGGTTGGAAAGTGCACATGTGCATAAAGTGGATACCAAGCTGAATGACACTATGCGTTGCATAACTGGCACCATAAAATCAACCCCTCGCCACTGGCTACCACCTCACCTGAGGAGGAAGGAAGCTCTGATCAGAGAAGCAAAGAAGATCTATGCTTCCCCCTCATTACCAATACACCAGGAATTCTGCCACCCACCACCGAAGCGACTTCATTCGAGGAGACCAACCAGTTTATTGGCCGACCAACTTCTGGCAAATCGATTCAACCTAAACCAATGCTGGCAGGACGAATGGTCAAACTCAACGTCTGGAACTAGTGCCCAGGAGATCAACCCAACGGTAAAAATACAAGGATTTGACCTTCCTAGAAAATTATGGTGTCGCCTCAATAGACTGAGAACCAGGCACGGCCGTTGCAATTACCTATGCCATAAGTGGGGTTGGATAGATTCCCCATTGTGTCAATGCAATGAGGAGGAACAGACCATGGACCATATCATCCAGCGCTGCCCTCTACACGCCTACTCCGGGAGCCCTAGTGATCTGTTTCATCTTCGAGAATGTACTGTGGAATGGCTCCAAAACTTGAACTTGGATTTGTTTTTAGGTAATTCACCATACGATTAAATAAATACTACTCCTCTATCCTTCACATTCATACTTTCGAAATACCGAGGGTCGATTCTTGGTGCTGGCAGCAGCTATTCCCAGTGTTTTCCACCCTATTTCAAGTGGCTTCCTAATCATTGACCCAATAGCACAGGTTATCAGACAAATTGCATACGGTACGCTTAAAAGTATTCATAATTTTATTTTCTGGCATAAAATACAAGTCACAGTATCTTTAGCCTATTTTCATTTATGAAAAAAAACTTGTGACATTTTGTACGGTAATAAAGGGCACTATGAGAAGTCCACTTTCAAGAACCTCAACATGGTACAGTAAATGTTTGCACATTGTAATTTAGTTCTTTTGTTTACATAACCTCATGATGGAGGCTGTGCGAAATTTTAAAATTACGTTTTTATCTCTTGTGGCCTGATCAGCGATCGGAGTCAATGTTTGAATTGAATTATGAACCTACGCAATAATTGTCATCTAATATTGCATAACTCAATGGCTTGCATGGCGATCATCCAAAATATTTAGACTGTTCTCAATATCTGTTAATCTATGACAGCAATCAAACTGAAATGTTGCTGTGACCTCAGGGGCGTAACTGAGAGACGGGCTGGTTAATTGTCTGTGAGGACAAAACGTACGTTTAGCTGTTTGTGTGAATATGAAGTGTAATAGCTTTAGCTTGCGACCTCGCTCGGTGTGTGTTTATTAACAAATTCACAAAGAAATTTACAATAACAAATTCACAAAGAAATTGTGTGTTGGCGAGAATGCCTGACATAGCGATGCGTTTAGACAGGCAGAGGGCTTGGTTCGAACTGATGGTCCGGGATTCGAGTAAGAAGGTAAAAGAGTAGAAAAGAAAGTAAAAGTGTACTGAAGGTTTATGCTGGTGCGTGCAAGTCGCTAGGGATTTTCTAGAGATTTGAAATGCAGCTAATTGGTGTGAATGATGAGGGTTGGAATTGGCAGGAAATGCTTAGAGGACAACCTGTAGTAGCACTCACCGAGACTGCAGAACGGCGGCAATCTTCCTGGTGTGAGATGCCTGGTCTTTGCTGTTGTTCTTTGAGTCATCAGTCTTTTGACTGGTTTGATGCAGCTCTCCATGCCTCCCTGTCCTGAGCTAATCGTTTCATCTCTACATAGCTACCACACCCTACTTCTGAGGCAATCTGTTTAACATATTCTAACCTTGGTCTACCCCTACAGTTCTTGTCCTCAACCCTTCCTTCCATAACTAAGCTTGCTATTCCTGGGTGTCTTAGTATGTGTCCTACCAACGTATCTCTTCTCTTCATTAGCAGTCGCCAGAAACATCTCTCCTCTCCCACTCGTCTTAATACCTCTTCGTTTGTAACCCTATCTACCCATCTGATCTTCATCATTCTCCTGTAACACCACATTTCAAATGCTTCAAATCTCCTCTTTTCTGCTGCACCAATAGTCCAAGTTTCACTTCCATAAAGCGCGACGCTCCAAAGGCTTTCAAAAATGACTTCCTATTACCTAAATCTATATTTGATGTCAACAGATTCCTTTTTTGTAGAAAGGCTTTCCTTGCCTGAGCCAACTTATTTTTTATATCCTCTTTGCTTCGTCCATCACTGGTTATTCTGCTTCCTAAGTAACAGAAGTCTCCTACTTCCTTCAGCTTTTCACCTGCCAATTTCATGTCCATAGAGGTTTTTGATTTATTTCGGCTGCATTCCAGTATTTTTGTTTTACATTTATTAATTTTCATCAATGTATTCATTCCGTAAGACGGAATCCATACCATTCAAATCCTCAGGCGTTTCGGCCAAGATGACGATGTCATCAGCAAATCTCAAAGTTGAAATTATTTCTCCTTGAATCTTCACTCCCACTTTGAATTTTTCTACAATTTCCTTCATTGCTTGCTCAATGTAAAGATTGAAAAGTATGGGTGATAAGTTGCAGCCTTGCCTTACACCTTTCCGAATACCTGCTTCTCTCTCATGTCCTTCAACTCGAATGACTGCTGTCTGGTTTCTGTATGGATTGGAGATCACCCTCCTATCCCTGTACTTTATTCCAATAGATTTCAAAATGTCAAACAATTTAGTCCAATCAACGTTATCAAAAGCCTTTTCTAAGTCTACAAATGCCATGAACGTTCTCTTATCTTTCCTTATTCTACCTTCCAAAATCAGCCTAAGACTTAGTACAGCTTCCCTTGTTCCTACATTTCTCCTGAAACCAAACTGGTCTTCACCCAACTCCATTTCTATCTGGCTTTCCATCCTCTTGTAAATTATTCTAGACAGGATCTTTGAAGCATGAGTAATCAAGCTGATTGTACGGTAATCTTCACATCTGTCAGCTCCCACTTTCTTTGGTATAGGGATGATTACATTCTTCTTGAAATCAGGGGGTACCTCACCTGTCTCATAAATCCTACACACCAAGTGAAATAACCTGATCAGACCTTCATCTCCTATGCAGCGTAGCAACTCAATCGGTATATCATCTATGCCTGGTGCTTTGTTCCTGCTTAAGTCTTCCAAAGCTCTATCAAATTCTGATCTCAATATTAAATCTCCTTTCGCATCCTCATCAATTTCCTCCTCCCTTTCCATTACATGATTCTCAATCTCCTTTCCCTTATACAAACTCTCTATGTAAGCTTTCCTTCTCTCAACCTTTTCTTCCCTATCTGTTAGAGGCTTTCCATTTGTGTCCTTAATATTACAGCACTTAGTCTTCTTTTCCCCAAAAGTATTCTTAATCCTTCGATAAGCTGTGTCTACTTTTCCTAATTTCAGACAATTTTCTATACCTGCACATTTCTCTTTCAACCATTCTTCTTTCGCTTCCTTGCACTTCTTGTTAACCTCATTTCTCAGACGACTGTATTCTGCTTTCCCCTTTTCATCTCTTACATTCTTGTGTTTCCACCTTTCATCCATCAATTCTAGTATATCCTGAGTGATCCACTGTTTTTTACCTATTCTTTCTTTCCTACCAATGTTTTCTTCTTTCATTCTTCAAAAGTGCCCATTCGTCTGAAGTTGAAGTTGGTTTAGGATTTTTCATTAGTCCTTCCTTTATACACTTCTTGAATCTTTCGTTTACACCCTTCACTTTCAGTCTGCCTATTGCCCACCTTTTTGGCTTTTGACTTTTCTTCAACTTTAATCTGCATTTCATTACAACCAGATTGTGGTCAGAGTTTATGTCAGCACCAGGATATGTTTTACAATCCAAAATCTGGTTTCGAAACCTCTGCTTGACCATAATGAAGTCGATTTGGTAACGCCCTGTATCTCCCGGTCTCATCCCTGTGTATATTCTTCTATTGTGGTTATTGCATAAGGTGTTAGCTATGACCAACTCATGCTCGGTGCAGAATTCCATCAGCCTGCTTCCTCGATCATTCCTTTCACCTAATCCGAAATCTCCTACTATCTTCCCTTCTCTGCCTTTTCCTACCATAGCATTCCAATCTCCCATTACTATAACATTTTCATCACCTTTGATATACCTCAGAATTTCATCTATTTCTTCGGAAACCATTTCAACATCTTCATCATCAGCTTGACTGGTAGGCATATAGACTTGTACCACTGTGGTGCACGTAGGCTTAGTATTTATTTTTGCTACAATAATCCGTTCACTATATTGCTCATAATATTCCACCCGCTGTCCGAGTTTCCTACTCAATATGAGACCAACCTCTGCTTGGCCATTGTTTTATTTAGTGCTAATGACCCTATAGTCTCCTGACCAAAAGTCCTGTTCTTCCTGCAGGCACATTACACTAATCCCAAACAAATCCAACCTCAACTTATCCATTTCCCTTTCTAAGTTTTCTAACCTTCCATCTCCTAGCATCAGTATGCCTTCCTTCGGAGGGGAAGTAAAGCCGGCGGTCCCATGTCATAGATTTATGGCATGTTAAAGATCTTTCCACTAATTACTTCTTCTCTTCTTCTTCTTAGCGTTATCCCGTAGGAACGGGGTCCGCTTTTCGGATCAATGCACGCCATTTCTTGCGATCTAATGCTTCGCGTGATTTCAAGTTTCTTGATCGTAAATCGGCGTTAATGGTGTCGAGCCACCGCAATTTCGGTCTCCCACGCTGTCTCTGGCCGTCGACCGTTAGATGGTAGGCCGAGCCGATGACTGAACTTTGTGGTGCACGGACAACGTGCCCATACCAACGGAGTCTCCATTCCTGCATTTTCTCATTGATTGGAGCCACGCCAGCTGTATGTCGAATCGTTGTGTTGGGGATATGGTCGAGCAGAGATATGTCTAATGATCTTCGCAGCATCCGCATTTCCATGACATGAAGTGAGTGCTCAGCACTTCTAGGTGCTGGCCAACACTCTGTACCATATAATGCAACTGGTCTCACCATTGTGCGGTATATCTTTGATTTTAAGCGGATAGGCATCTTCTTATCACAAAGAACACCGGTGACATCTCTGAATCGCATCCAAGTCGCATTGATTCGTGCTCGCACATCTTCATTCACAGAGCTGTCGCCATTCAATCGTGAGCCTAGGTATCGGAATGTATTTACCTTGGTAAGAGGAGCTCCATTAATACCTATAGTTCCAGGGGATGGAATCGTTTCGAGGTATTCAGTCTTGTGGATGTTCAAACGAAGACCAAATCCTTGCAGACGATCATGCCATGTCTGCACTTGGGTTTCAAGATCCATCCTGGAGTCTGCCGCAATCATCACATCATCAGCGTATAGCAATGTCCATGGGACACACTTCTGCAGGTCTCGCGTTATGGAATTCATGACGATAACAAAGAGCAGGGGAGACAGAGCTGAGCCTTGATGAACCCCAACTGTCACAGGGAAGCTGTCAGTCAGTCCTGCAGGGCATCGCACGTGGCTTTTGGTGTTGTTGTACAGCATTTTTATCCAGTTTATATACATTTCTGGAACTTGATGATCTCGGAGAGCGTACCAAATCATCTGGTGTGGTACTCGATCAAATGCCTTCTCGAGGTCAAGGAAAGCAAGATGTAGTGGCCTCCTTTTCTCTCGGAATTTCTCCATCAGCTGGCGCACAGCAAAGATTGCGTCTATCGTGCCACATCCCTTGACAAACCCACATTGATTTGCTGAGAGCTGTACGATGTTCCTCAGCCTATTGTCTAGGATACGTTCGAATATTTTCATAGTGTGGGAGAGAAGTCTAATTGGACGGTAATTGGTACATTCAGCTGGGTCACCCTTACCCTTAAAGATAGGTACTGTGATACTAGTTGACCAATCTGTAGGTATTTGACCACAGAGAATAATTGAATTGAAGAACTCTGTCAGCCAGGTGGTCGCGTTGTCACTAAGTTCCTCAATTTTCCAGATGTCTGCAGGAAGGTCATCTAGCCCTGGGGCCTTTCCATTTTTCATGCTACGAATGGCAACTTTGACTTCATCTTCAGTGATACAAGGTACTGGTCCAGCTGTAACATTGTTGTCTGGTATTTGTGGGTGAGGGAATTCAGTGTTGAATACTTCACTAAAATACTCTCGCCAACGGTGCAGAATCATCTTGCTATCGTGAAGTCGTCGACCATTCTTATCCTTCACACACATATAGTGTTCTATATCCTGACCTGCTCTACACCGTGCTCGGGCTAGTCGGTAGATAATTTTGTCTCCGTCTTTAGTTGTCAGTTGATCATATAAATGTTTGTAGTGATCTACTTTAGCCTCAGAAACTGCTATTTTTGCCTCCTTCTTGGTAGCTTTGTATTTCAGAAGATTCTCCTCAGTCGGTGATGTTCGCAACTGTTTAAAAGCTGCTTTTTTTTCATGCACCATTTCCTGTACCTTGTCTGTCCACAACCACGTCTGTTTGTCAATTCTACGTGTGCCGGGCTGTGTTACACCAAGCTCAGATTGAGCTATACTAGTTACGCAGTTGTTGAATGATGCCCAAGTATAATCCGTATTTACAGAATCAACTGGAGGGAACACAATCTTCTCACTGAATGCCACTTTATGGTCTTGTAGCTTCCACCATTTGATTTTGGCATGACCTTTCACATAGGGTTTTCTTATGTAACCTTTCATTCTAAGATCGGTAACTAGCAGTTTATGTTGAGGGGCTAAACATTCAGATGGTATGACCTTAGTGTCTATGACAATTGGGAAATCTCTCCTACGAAGTAGTACATAGTCAATCTGAGTATTGTGCCCTCCGCTAGTGTAGGTGATCAAGTGTGATTTGCGTTTCTTAAAGAAGGTGTTAGTGATAATTAGATCATTTGCTTCGGCAAATTCAAGGATCCTGTTCCCGTCTTCATTTCTGAGATCATAGCCAAAATTTCCATGGCATTCATACCCCTCGCTGGTACTGCCAACATGTCCATTAAGATCTCCACAAAGTAGAAATAGGTCTTCTTCATTGCACGTTGTAACGGCATCTTGAAGTTCGTTCCAGAATGTGTCTTTAGCTGTCTCATCACAGCCTGTCTGTGGGGCATACGCTGAAAATATATGTATACGGCGAGTTGGGGTGTCGATAACTGCTGACATGAGACGATCGGAGTAGCGATGTACAGCTGATACTTGGTTGCGAAGTTTTTCATTCACTACAATAGCGACTCCCTGGCTATTAGTCGTACCATGATAGATCAACTTATACCCTTCTCCAATATCTCTAGATTTCTGCCCTTTCCACCGTGTCTCTTGTAGACACGCCAGATCTACGCAACGAGATTTTAGGATTGCTGCCAATTCGCGACTGCGACCTGTCAATGTCCCAATGTTCCAGGAAGCAATACGCAATGGTTTATTTTGGACTCGCTTCTTTAACCAATTTCGTCCTTGAATTGGTAGCCCTTGCTCTCTTCTCACGTTGGCCGGGCGAGACCATCGCGCGTCGCTTTCGGGGGACGCCCTAGCATTTTCCGATAATTCAACTTGTGCCATTGATCCATGAGTTGCGACGGTGATAAACCGACCGGCCTGTCGCCCGGGCCTGTCATCGGGCATTTTAACGCTACTGCCAGCATATAATTCGGCCGCCCCTAACATGGGGTACAGACGCCGTTTGTAGCCGCCCGCTCCGGATCAGACGCTACAGCTGATATCTGCCCTCAAGTGAGGACGATACCTTGTACTCAATCCCGAGCACTGGGCTGCCCCTTCCGCCATCTACACTGTACCAGAGAATATCCCCTCCACTGTAGCTGCCGTTGAGGTCTTCACCGTAACCCTGGCAAGGGACCCTTACATGGTACTACCAGCCGGGTCAGCTGGCCCAAGGTTTTTTCTAAGAGGTATTACTCCTCTATCACTCCCCCTTTGTCCTGACTTGTGACAGGCAGAGCCTGGCTGCCCAAAATAATGGGTCCAGGTTGGTGTGAAACTAAATTGGATAGGTTAAGAATGTAAACAACGCTCTTAGGTTGCTACGTTCGTTGCCAAGAGCCGACTGCGGTGGTGTCTAGTAGCTAGTTCTGAACTAGGCCTAGTAGTCGTTGACGGTGGCGTTTGGCGGCAAAAGTAGGAACTATTTGAAAATTCGAAGTTGCAGTCCCTACTTGAATTTAAAAAAAAAAAAACAGATACACACACTAATACAGTCATCACAATTAACACCGGTTATCAGACAGATTCGACACACACCCAAAGTACACGGGGCTACATGACCGCGTTGTCGCAGCCCCTAAACTAAGGAACCAACCAACCAACCAACCATCTCCTAGCAGACTTCTAACATTCCACGCTCCGATCCGTAGAATGTCAGATTTCCTCTTTGTCACTTCTGTGATGTTAACCCCCTCTCGAGTAGTCCCCACCCAGAGATCCGAACGGGGGACTAGTTTACCTCCGGATTGAAATTTTACAAGGGAGGAGGCCATCATCACATGTAATTATGCATAGAGAGGTGCATATCCTCGGGAATAGCATTACGGCTGTAGTTTCCCGTTGCTTTCAGCCATGCAGCAGAACGCAGTGTAGCCATTAGTTGGCTGATATTATCAAATCTTAACCGTCTGTAAGACAAGTAAAGAACTGATTTATTCTGAAAGGCTGCTACTCCCTTTCAGAATAAGTAAAGAGCAATTCTACTAAAAATACTAACCTTCTACTAACAATTAAATACCAAAATTCTACTAACGAAAAATTACTAAAGTTCCACCAACAACAAGTACTACCACTTAAACAGTCCGTCACCAAGCACACTCACACATCACAGTCTAATGAAACAATGAACTACCGTATTTACTCGAATACGACCCGCCCCCGAATAAGACCCGCACCCTGATTTTGAAGAGAAAAAAAATTTAAAAAAATTTTTTACTCAAAATTATTTACTATCCTAACTAAATAAACAGAATTGCATTTATCCAAAATAGTTTCCAACAGTTTTGAAGTCGTCCTAAAATAACACACATCAAACTATTAAAAATACAAATAAAAGTACACAAACACGTCATTCATCGTCATCAGAAGTACCAGCTTCGGAACTTTTATCACCATCACTTTCCCACTAAATGTCGTCACCACTGCCTCCATAGCATTCGAAATACTACATTTCTTGAAGCTCTTCCGTATGAGATCTCCAGAGATACGATTCCATGCCGTCAAAATCCATGAACACAGCAGCTGAACTTTCGGGCGCTGAATACGACCAGTTGGAGTCGGTGTGCGCTTATTATCGGCCGCCATCCGCTCCGTATACAGCTGTTTCAAGGCTGCTTTGAACGGGCGGTTCACGCAGACATCCAGTGGTTGTAGCATAGACGTCATCCCGCTCAATCACGAATACATGACTCGTCAATATCATATTTCCTACCGGGCAAGATTTCCAATAACTTCAGCTTCCCTCACAACTTTCAATTTCTCACACACAGTAAATGACCGCAAACGTTTCGTAGCATTCATATTTACACTCGGAGAACGTGCGCGGGACTGTATGATGCCGCGTGCTTACGGTAAAACAAAGTTATAGCCGGAAGAAGGCTAGCACCATCTAGCGGATACTCGCAACACCCGATATCGCGCGCGGCGGGCAATTTAGATCTTTCAAATTTGGATGACTCAAATAAGACCCGCACCCCAATTTTTCACGTCCGAATTTGTTTAAAAATGTGCGGGTGGTATTCGAGTATATACGGTATATCTAATAAACAATGCAAACTGCCACCAGACACACTCACATGCACCCTCACACACCACAATCTAATAGGTGATGATGATAATTGTTGTACAGAAGATAAACAGACCTAACTACTAGGTCATTGGCCCAGATGATGATGAAAAAACAGACCTGACTTCTTGGTCATAGGCCCAAATGATGATAAACATACCTCTTTCATTTGAATGCTCATTTGTCACGATCGGACGCTTGTGAGCGCCGCAGGAGGGATCTATGAAAATCCACAGCCTGCTTCCAGTCTCCGACCGGGTCAGGAATGGAATGAATGAAGCCCCCATCTAGCGGCGAGGATATGGACTGTGCCGGCTGCCGAGGCCTGACGCACTCCTCTGGGGCAATGATTAAATGAAATGATAGTGGAGAGTGTTGCTGGAATGAAATTTTGACAGGGAAAACCGGAGTACCCGGAGAAAAACCTGTCTGCCTCCGTTTTGTCCAGCACAGATCTCACATGGAGTGACCGGGATTTGAACCACGGATCCAGCGGTGAGAGGCCGGCGTGCTGCCGCCTAAGCCACGGAGGCTTAGGAGGGATCTATACTACTCGGAAATAATATATATGATGCTTTGAGGGATTCTGAAGAAACAATCATTATAAATTAGAAAATCAATACTCCTAACTGAAAATACAATATAGTCTTAAATTTAGAACACACTCAAGCGTGAGTTTACATGCACCTGTGCTTGAAAACTTGAATTTGACCGTGAGCAACAGAAATTGTATAAAATAAAATTATTGTACAATAAATTTGAAGGAAAATTTTACCGTGAGCAACGGGCATAACGTAATCTCTTTCTTAGACGGTTTTCATTTATTTTGTATTTATTGTGCAATAGAAATAAGAACAAACAAGTAGTTCCGTGAAGAACTAAATAGTCTATTTACATATATCCTACTAGTCTTACTGAGGACACGAGAAATGAAAATGACATTTAAAAAATTTGCACAGCCGCAATTTTTAAGTTCTCATAAAATTCCATTAAATTAGACATCAGTATATTAAGGCTTGCATGAAGATATACCGTGCCAAGTTTCACAGCGCTCAGATGAAAAAGTCACGAGAAAAAGTTACAGTCTGTCTGAGAGACTAGACTTTATATTTCAAATGACGCATGCTACAAATATTAGAAAGGCTCAGGAGGGCTCTTTCAACAGACTCCATTACCCATTAACTTGGGCTTCCCGCGCGGGCACCTCTTAAGGGTCACCCTGTATTTGAGTCTGACATCTTTTTGAACTCTTTAAGGGTCACCCATTATTTGAATTGAATCTAATATACTGTACACCTCGTTAAGTGTCACCCAGTATTTTGCTCTGACATCCTGCACACCTCTTCAGGAGTCACCCTGTATTCCAGTCTGAGATCTTGCACACTTCTTTAGGAGTCACCCTATATTCCTGTCTGACGTCACGCACTCGCCGTCTCCGTATCGCGTAACGGCAGACTCTGTGCATATGCACTGAACAACATGATGACGTCATACACACCGTAACCGTAACACATAACGTTGGACCCAAGCATAACGACGAAGTCGACAAGATCATTTGAAATGATAAAATCCATATGTATCGCGTCGCCGCCATGTTGGTCTTGTGCTCACCAGGTTACTGAATGTCCCAAAGAATAGCCTTTATCAACATACAAAATTTCGGATCGATTGCTGTAATAGATTCGTAGATATTGAGAACCATCTACATATTTCGGATGGTCGCCATGTTGGATTGTAAGATGTGGAGGCCGTCGAGTTAGTTATGTACCATAAGATGAAGATGTTTTCGTAGACTGATTACTCAAACTTTCACTTCAATCGTATGATTAGGACACAAGAAATAAAACCTTAATTTTTAAATTTTGCACAGCCGCCATCTTGAGGGCATAAACATTTGCTGTACGGTGTTTCACTGCGCTCGGATGGTTCCGGAATGCCCAAAATTTTCAAAACTTGGGTTTTGTGCCATATTTATCTATGGACTTAACTTTGTAACAGTAGGCTACTTTTATATTTTTCAGCTCATTCCTGAGGATAATTTTCTTATACTGTCCCACAACCGTGCGTCCTATTAGGAAACCCACCATTTTTAGCCTATTAAAAAAAAAGGCGTCCGTGTGTGTGTATGTCGTCGTCCCGCCCTTCCATAATAAAATCTAAACTGCCGCAGCTATTTCAATGAAACTCGGAAAGTGTATACTACTACCTCGAGTCTGGATACTAGGGCTGTACATATTCGAATATTCGCCAATTCCAAATTCGAATAAATTATTCGGTTATTCGAGCTGTGAATACTTCGGTTGTTAGTACCGGTACTCAAGTATTTCGAAAAGTTGAATCTCTACTTAGTATGGATGTCACGGGTAATCTCGAGAACCACTAGATGGATGGATATCTGGAGGAAGGTTTCTGTAGAAAATTATTTATGATCAAAGGAGGACAAGCAGTAACGATTTCAGTCTTTGCTGTCGCTCCTATTTAAGGTAGTTGCCGATGTTTTGCCAACCAGCTCAGCAGAATTGTGTTTGTTGTGTCCCACATAACTGGCGTTTATGTCAGTGAGGCAATGATTTCCTCATGTGTTAAGTTGGCTACTAGACCTGTGTAGTTGTTGCTTTGTTGTGGCGTGAAGGGGTTGATAGGAGACGAAAGGGGTGACTATACCCCGCGGGGGAGCCTGGGGTATAACAATAGTGTATGTTGATAGAGGCAGTTAACACAAGTGCGATATATACATACATACAGACTTCTCAGGAGAGAGAAGAAAGTACCTGAAGCCTGGAAAAAGGGAATAATATTGCCAATATTCAAGAAAGGAGACAGGAAGGTGTGTGGTAACTACCGACGAATCACCATCATTTCGCATGTTGCCAAAGTAATGGAAAGAATCCTAGAAAAAAGAATTAGAGTCAAGGTAGAAAGCCAAATAGAGGAGGAGCAGTTTGGATTTAGAAGGGGAAGGTCAACAGTGGAACCCATTTTCATTCCGAGACAGAACATTGAAAAGAGTTGGGAATATGGGAAGGATATGGTAATGACTTTTATTGATCTAGAAAAGGCCTATGATAGCACCCCTAGAACAAAAGTTTGGGAAAGCTTAACAAATAAGGGGATAGGCATGGAACTGTAATGTGCATGGATTGCTGCAGTAGTGCAAAGACTCGAGTCGGGTCATCAGAATGGTTTAAAATAGACACTGGACTAAAGCAAGGAAGTGTGTTGTCACCATTATTGTTCGTAATGGTGATGGATGATGACATGAAGGCAGCAATGAAAGACTAGAGTAGGACAAGGATGAAGGTAATGTTGTGATCTGGGGCGAGGATGAGATGGAGGTACAAGAACAGTTAGACGTAATAAATGAAAAGATTGAGCAATGGGGATTGAAGATAAATGTGGAGAAGAGTAAAACAGTGGTGATGAGTACAGATAAGAAAGAAGGAAAAGGAGTAATCAAAGTAGGAGATAAGGAATTGAAAGTGGTGAAACACTTCTAATACTTGGGAAGTGAACTGACTGAAGATGGAAGACTAGATTTGGAAATTAGCAGAAGAATACAACTCTGGAGTGCTTTCTACCAACAGGTACGGGGACTAGTATGGAACAAGGATATACCAATTAAGTTATGTTCCTATAATGGCATATGCAGCAGAGGGATGAGAGCAGAGTACAAGCAGCTGAGATGAGATTCCTGAGAAGTATGGTCCAGAAAACGAGGAGGGACAGAGTGAGAAATGAAGATATACGGAAAGAACTGGGAGTACAGAAACTAAATGACAAACTGGAGTAAAACAGATTGAGATGGTTTGGCAGGGTGTCTACTGTAAGGATAAAGTAAAAATTAGTTACTTTTTTGGTACCTTTTAGTTACCTTTTAGTTAATTTTAGTTACCTTTGAATTCAAGTTACGTCTGCGGTCTACAAGCATAGGCGCTCATCACGCGGTTGCAACCAGATATCAATGATACCTAGTGGTAAACGTTGGAACTTTGATAGAGCGTTATGACGAAATATAACTTAACAATTTAGCTTCACACAAGTTTTGTCTGTGGAAGAATCCTTTACATGCCATAAATCCATGACATGGGACCGCCGGCTTTACTTCCCCTCCGAAGGAAGGCATACTGAAGGATTTTTAACGCTTTTAAAAAATCCGACGACTTTGGCCGGGTTTGAACCCGCTATATTGGGCACAGCAGTTCAGCATGCTACCAACTACACCACCGAAGCCGCTTTAAATGAAATTCACATGTTGTTATAAACATTTAAAAAATAATAAATATATACTAGATATTTAAAATCCAATGAGTTGTTTCAGCTAATATGTCGTCTTGTCCACAATATGTTGTTATTATTACGGTACCAAGAGGTTGCTCAGCTCTTGACCATTTGGCGAGATTTCCTTCGTCCCCGCGGTAGGTCGCGAAGAAATGTATGCGATGTTACGCGATCGTCACAGAATTCTGTCTTCGCAGTCAAATGCGGAGAAATATCGAGATGTTACACGATCGGCGCTGGTCTCAGTTGTTTGGTGAACTTCCCGTAGTTTTCACGATAGAACACGGAGAAAAATCGCGATTTAAATCATCAGCGTCACTTTTAGTCATTCGACGAGATTTCCATTGTCCTTGAGTTCGGGCACAAGAAAATATAGCATTATTACGCAATCGGCGCCACTTGCTGTCCGTTTGACAAGAATACAGTAATGTCCTCGTCATTGAATGCGGAGAAATATCGCGATGTATCGCAATCGCTGCCGCTCTCGGCCGTTTTACGTTGTCCTCGAGATATTATGCAATCGTCGCCGCACCTGGCCGTTCAACGATTGTCTGCCTGTCTATCTGTGCTGATAGAATGGCGGAGGCAAGCTCAAGGTTGGGCATGGTTAAAATTCACGCGTAGTTATGAACATGTTCGGTCGGCGCCGTGATTCCCTTTGTCCCTATGCTGTGGTTGGGAGTTCATGAGTTCAGGGTGGATCACGAGGAGGATTTAGTATTTCGATGCTACGTAGACTGCCATTTTTAAGTGGGTTGATGCACTTCTCGCTCCCCGCACGCTTTTAAGTATACGGTCATGGGAAAAGTGGCAAGTAGGTTTCGTGATGGGTGCTCCGTGATGGGTGCCCAATCACCTTTAACAGGATTTCCGCAGTCCCCGTGGTCACAAGTTCACGATAAGGGACGGGTATTATGATTTTACGCAACTGACGTCGATCTCGGTCCGTTTGACGAGATTCCCGCAGGCAAGTCGTGCGGTCAGCCGGCCGTCTTCAGGATGCGATTTTGGAGGATAAACGTTCGAAGTAGGTACGGTATCGAATATTACGAATTGTTCTGAGAGGATTGCACGAATAATACGTCAAGAGGGCAAGTTTTAATTCGATTGAGAACCACGAATTATCAACAAGTTATCGAAATAATCGGTTAGATTATATATCCGATGGAACGAAAGTTCGAAGGAAAAATCGACTTATAACGGAATTTCGAATTAACCATACTGAATGTCGCAAATTTACTTGACATATTTTTTAAATAAGTTATATGTATTTCGAAGATTTTTCGCATTTTTTTCGAAACGGTAACATTTTGCAAGATTGCGACATTAAATTGTTTCGCGTTATTTCAGGACTTCAATTTGACATAGTTTCCAAATAACATAAATAAGAGATTTCTTTTTAATTTCGGAAGTATTCGCGAATAAACGTCTCGCGAAAAGTCAGGTTTCCTAATACAGTAACACAGAAACATATTTCACACGAAACTTAAGACTTCTTGATGCCGAAAATATACGTTGAACCGATGTATACCGCTCAAGGTATCCTCGGTATGTATTTCCTTGAGGACGGGCACGGAGACATATAGCTTAGTATATGCAATAGTCACGGCGCCGCTTGCGTGAAACTCGCGATCTCTGAGCCTGCCAGCGCGAGTTTAAATGATTCAACCCGCCTTCAGAAAATTTTCGTTACCCGTTTGTAAAATTCGTTACTTTTTCGTTACTTTCGTTACCCATTTGTAAAATTCGTTACTTTTTCGTTACTTTCGTTACCGGTAGACACCCTGTTTGGACATGTCCAACGGATGAATGAAGTAAGGCTACCAAGACGAGCACTGGAACGACGGATGACTGGGAAGAGAGGACGAGGAAGAATAAGAATGCGTTGGATGGACTCTGTGAAGAATAGCATTAGTAAACGGAACCTGGATTGGAGCACTGTGTCGGAAGAGGAATGGTGGAACGACAGAACAAAGTGGAGAGGAACCATATTTGCCCCCATCCAGTGTCAACTGGAAAAGGGGAAATGAAGATGATGATGACGATATATGAAAATTGGCTTTAATTCTTCACGGAACTACTTGCTAATATTTGGATACAGAGGATACTAGTAATAATGGTGATGGGCAGAAATAAATACGCAGAGTTAGGACACAAAAAATTTGTTTTTATAAGTACACTATGAAAACTTCTCATATACACATTTAACAAAATAGGAGTCCAAAATATAATAACAATACAGCAAGTGTAAATAATTATCAAAAAGTAAACAACATACAAATACTGAGGACAGCACCGACACTTGCTGGCAATCCCTCGTAGTGTGGTTACCGACGAGCCAGCAAGCGCGGTCAACAAAAGATATACAACATAGCAGGTATTGTGGAGTCATTGTCCAGGGAGATCTCCATTCCGTTTGCCAATTCATGATTACAAGGTAATGCTGGGATGCTTCCTTCCCAGTCACAGACCACAGAGATCCCCCGGCCAGCGGAGAAGATAAAAAGCACAGAAGCAAACAAAATAAAAACCCACCAACAATAACAGATCATTCTCCCTACAAATAGTTTAAAACGTACAACGATCTAGATCTGACTAATACTAGCATTTTGTGGCTTCTTCAGATCTGAAAATTACAATTATAATGATAATAAAAAAATAACAGTATCTGCTTTGTGTAGTGTTCCCCCTGGAGAGCGGCAATCTTTGAGGAGGGAGTTTCAACGCCTCCCCTTTATGCTTAGAGTTTCAAAATACTAACCCTTTCTTAACTTGGGGAGAATTGGCCAAACCTCTCTGATTATATCCTGCTTATAACGCCACGCTTTGTACATTGGTTTTATTTTGCTTTTAAATTGGGAACATTTCTACATGTGCCCTCTGTTGTCCGCAGAGCAATCTTACTTATGGCCAGTTTCATCACCTACACTGCTGCTCTCAAGCTGGGCCAGGCCAACTCTGGGCTAATGCTGGGATGGACTCCTTAGCAGCACGGAGATGAAACTGGCCACGCGCTCGGAGGAACACGCACAAGGCCGTGTGAGAATGATAAAGACAGTATAGGAACACGTGTAGCTGCAACATACATAGATTACTTCTTCTTGAAGAAGGAGGAGATGTTCTTGGAGCCCATTGCGGACTTGGCGCGCGCCTTGTCCTTGGACGTGATGCTCGTCTTGGCGGCCTGCAACAGTTCACACCAGCTACCGTTACTCGTGCCCGGCGCCTGAATAGAACAAGTGATACACATTAGCCAACCAAACCAGCTCATAGTAAACTAACACTAGATTACAGTAAAACCGGGATAATTCAAGCATTTGGTCTCAAGGTCATGGAGACGTCTCTCTTGGTCTGTTCGATACTTCCGGTTTGAGCACGTGACCTAATATGTAACACAAATGGCGACGTTCTCAGCCGATCTGAAAACTTTCCAGCAGTCTTTGTAGTTGAGCACCGAGAAATATCACGCGTATCAGCATCGTTCTCAGTACGTTTGAAGAGACTCCTGACATCTCTATGGATCCGGCTTGCGGCTGGGCAAGAAAAAGTATCGAAGTTTATGCAATTAGAGTCTCGTTCGGGCCCACTGTCTTCGAGGGTATAATGCATAGAGAAATACAGTGATATTACGGGCAAATATGTTTTTAAGATGCTAATTCGAGGGCAGCATTCAGTCATACTTCAACACGGAGAATGATGAATATTAGGAATAAGCTCGAATTAGCTTGGTTTTACTGTGGTCTACTGTACTATCGGCAGTAACTCTTACCTTCTCGGGCTTGGTGAGGTCCAATACGCCTCCGTTGTTCATCTCGTCCTGGGTCTTGGGCTTTTTGTCGGTCGAGGCGGACTGCGACACCGCCAGCTTACGCTTGCCGCCGCTATCCAAGGGCTTGTCTTCGGGCAGCCCCATGTGCTGCAGGAGCTTGGCGCCCAGGTCGTCCGCCAGGTACTCCGACACGATCCCGTGGGCGTACTTCAGGTGGCCCTCCGCGTCCTCTTGCCTGCCTCCACCCTTCACAAAGGTGGCCGACACCGCGCCCCCGGACACCTGCACGCCCTTCTGCTTGAGCACCTCGGCCACGCGCTCCGTCTTCCTCTGCAGCCAGCTCAGCGCCTTGTCCTCGTTGTACTTGTAGGCGCTCAAGTCCTCGTCTCCTGCAAGCATTCATAACTATTAACTAGCTGCTAGCAAATGAACTATGGAGCTCAAAGCATGGCCTCCTTCATAGACTTGTGTACTAGTCGACAATCAAGCAAGCACTTTCGTTCACCCGTTTATGTATCCAAAATGAGGATTATTTATCACCAGCATTGAGAATATAGAACTGGGAAATATGGATGAGTTGCCTTCCAAATACAATTTTAATTGCCCAAGAAATCTGTGTGACACTACCCTGTAAAAACATGTCTCCTCAAAACACATGGATTAATGCAATTTAATTGTGAATTTATGACCAGGAGAGATTTTATATGACGGAAATTCACAGTTAAATTGCATTAATCAATTTGTCAATACGGACCAGAAATGGATGCAAGTAATCCCACTCCTGTCGTACGCTGTTCACTGATAACATTCCGTTTTAGGCAATTTCATGAGAAAGGTATTTATTGCAATCGGCACATTGTTACGACTTCCATATGTTCACGTCTCACATCCCCCATACCTCAAAACCACCACAAGTTTAATATATATATCACTTTCTTGTGGACACGATAACTACTGACATTTTGCTCCAGTTCGCCAATGGGCAAAATCAAACCAGTGAAAAAGTGAAACATGAAGTCCATTCGAGGCTCGTACAATTCTTAGGGTAAGGCACAAGAACTTATTTCAGATAGCTCCAACCATTGACCAAAACATACCTGGTCGATAGGACACACACTTATGGCAAGGGATGAGAGAGTACGTACCTTTCCGGTCAGACACCTGGTTGAGGTGTTTGAGGCCCGTGGACCGAAGTAACCTCTCCGTCTCGGGGAACTCTTCGTCCTTGAGCAGCTGGTCTAGCGGCATCGCGTGACTCGCCTGCCACAACATCAACAAAATGGAATGAAACAACTACAATTAGGTGTTAACATCACATTCGTCCATCAGTTCATTGATTTTAAATTAATGAGGTTGAACTAATTTATACTGATGCAAAACCAGAGTATTTACTCTCCACTGTGCATTACATTTGTACCAGTAGCAAATAAACAGATGCATGTCCATAAAAATAAACAAATAGATGGGATCTTCGTTGTACCTTCAGTTAAATGTTTAACCATTGACTAGACTCTGCGAGCGGATTAAGAAGCTCGGAAAATAAGAAACTATTTGTAAACGTTTGTGCTCAACTTAATGCATGAGCAACCATCCTCCAGCACAGTTAACAATTCCATACTCCCATAAATATGGTGATTGTTGTTTTAAGGGGCCTAACATCTAGGCGATAGTTTGCAGCCCCACGCAGGGTCTGTTTGGAACATAGTTCTCTCCTCTCTGCTCCATACCATCTCAGTCTTGATGTATGCAAGGGCTCCTATTTCCCTGATCTTGTCATTCTCCCATTGTCCTCCGCTACACTTCCCAAATACTCGACGCTTTCCACCTCCAAATGTTATCTCACTCACTTTTCCTGGTCGTTAACAGGATCTCACATTTACTGATGTTGAATTTCAGTCCATATTGTCCCGCTTTCGAGACATTTCTGCAACAGCTTGTAAACTATAACTAAAACTCACCAGTAACTTATATACTAGAAGAAGAATAAGGTAAATAAACGACAGGCGAACAAGGGATGCCGTCAACCCTCGACAATTGAGGGACTTGGAAGGAGAGCCATGAAAGGCAGATTGGAAAGGGAAAGAGCCCGTCCCAAAGTCAGTGGAAAAACGGGAAAAACCAGACCCAGCTCAGGAAACGCTCAGGGTCGCCAACTCACCAGCCGTGAGCCCTAAAGGGTGTAGCAGAAGTGGTGGGGCTACACACAGCCTCCCTCCTTGAGGGCCTTGAACAGAAGGCAGGAGATAACATGAAAAGAAGGCTGACCCCTCGAAGAAGAATGAGGGTATCAGGAAACATGAGGCAAGGGATAATTAAGGCGGGAAAGTGAAAGACTCCCTAGGCCTCAGATACCCTAATACCGTTGAGGTCGGAAGAGAGGTTTTAGTTTCTTGCATTGTGATGCCTGGTTTGGACCTTGTAGGCCACATTCAATACCATGTGCCAAATCTAGGGCTGTCCAGTTAAATCTGTTGTAGATTTGTGTAAATAACAAACAAACTAATTGTGGAGAAGTCACAACTCACCTTTCTCAGGTACGGCAGAACCAAAAAGATGGGGTCGATTGGTGTCGACAGGTGCATCTTGCCGTCCGACTTGACCGACTCGTCTATGAACCATGACCTGCATCAAACAAATAGACAATATTGTAGCTAAACACTAGGTTTACTAAGTTCACCTGTACTAATGATCTAACACTGAGCTGCTGCGTACGATGAACAAAGCACACCACTTATTTAACTCACTGTTTTATTTTTAAAATATCTGGTTGGTTGGCTGCAACAATGCGGTCATGTAGCCTCGTGTACTTTGGGTGTGTGTTAATTGTGATGGCTGTATTAGTGTGTGTTTCTGTTTTTAATTCAAGTGAGGACTGCAGACATTTATTCAATTTTCAATTTGCTCTGCGGACAACAGAGGGAACATGTAGCCCAATTTAAAAGCAAACTAAAACCATTGTCAACGAGAAACTAGTTCTGAACTTTTGTTACTAAATGGCGACGAACATTGGAACTTAAGAGCGTTAGTCAAATATAACCTACAATTTGGCTTCACACAATTATAATTAGTGGATGGTTGTTTTACATGCCATAAATCTAGACATGCGCCCGCTGGCTTTACTTCCCCTCGAAGGAAGGCATACTGAGGGTTTTTAACGCTCTTAAAAAGTCCAACGACTTGGGCCGGGTTGAACTTGCGACCTTGGGCATAGCATGCTACCAACTACGCCACCGAAGCCGCCTTTAAAATATCTTAATAGAATAAAAACGAATTATGCGTCTTGTACGGTTGTGATTCTCTAGGGCTGGTCTACAAGCTTACTGAAGAGGAAATCTATTACACTATAGCAGGAGGCACAGATCCTTCCTTTATAGAGGAAGATCAAATGTGTGTACATCCACAGCCACTGTGCTCATGCCAAAACTTCTTTTGATGTGTGTTAGTAAATATAATATTCCACTTTTAACGGGATCGGGAATAAGATGCGATGGAATTCTATGTGGCGCCCTTCCTGACGCCAATCTCACTAGACGACTTAATGAGAGATGAAATGAATGTAACTTGGCAAGGACGTGGAAGCGGCCATGGTACTGTCCCAGCATTTGCCTGGAGTTGAAAATGGAAACCGACGGTAAACCATATCAAGGACGGCCGACGATGGGGCTCCGCAGATAGCTTGACCCCATCGCCTAGCGTTGTGCGTTAAAAGTGTAGCTAACGAAGCGAACATTGTGGATGGAAGAAATGCTTTTGGAATTATTTTTCACTGAGAACATTATTCAACATGCACAAATTGGAAGATGGAAAGGAAGACTGAATTACTGCTGTTATTGTTGCAAAGAGCAAAACTGTGAACAACAGATGGAACTGATCCATGTATGGGTTGTATAACATTTGCAGAATGCTTTCTTTATATATTCATATGAAATGAATCCTATTTATAGATTGGGTTCTTAATGACAACTAATTCAATGGCAAATATATTTGTTTCATGCTGAAAGAAGCATATTTAACCGTCTCAGTGCCACAGCGGCTCTCGCTGCTCGCACCAAAAGCGCCAAAGCCGATTCAATCGGCGCACTGTTTATCATATATTTGTAGATTTCTGTAGGCATATGTCTGTTCATACTGTTGGAAAGGAAAGCTTGCCTGTGCGGTCTTTACTTTTTTCCTTCGAAGTCCGTCACGCGATAGTTTTGAGTTTGTATTCACGCCCTCCCCAATCACGCGTGTTCCCACCAAAATTGCGGTGCAGTTGTTTTCTTCTTGTTCAAGTTTTCTGCCTACAGATGCATCTTTCTACAGCTGGAAACGTAGTGTTCCTTCGAATATGGCTCTTAGGTGTCGTTAATTTAGACTAAAAACTGATTTTTTTACACACAAAAAATGAAAAATTGAACAATTATCAGAATAACCTCAATTAAAAAGGTTTTGATGCCGTATGAGGTATTGGCAAAGCAAAAATAATGATTCTATCGTTGGAAATGTTATTTCAGGAAATGGCTTGGCACTAAGAGGGTGTCAGCCTCCTTACCTTCATGTGTACTAAGATGGCCACAGAGAGGAGTAGTGGCCACCATGCATATTTCATTGTAGTTTACACCTCATTGTAGCCAGTGTTCAAATTTTGTGGGTTTGCTCTTCATAAAAAAAATTTTACCCCTGTTTGAGCGTTTTTGCCAATGGGCCTTGGAGTGCTCAAGCCTGAAACTCCTGTAGTCGTTGCCGGCGGTTGGTTCGCTCCGCTGACTCGTATCCTTAGTTCACACATGATTTGTCATTCATATGGGCGTGTATTGTGATTACCGTGCCTAGACATCAATTCACATTGCCCCAACGTGTCTATATCCATAATTCCTCTATGAAAAGCAAAAAATCTTGTTCTGAAATAAGTTTCCAGGAAGACCTCTTCCTAATGCCAGTATTAGGAGGCTCGCTAAACGATTCAAGGAAACAGGCTCCGTAAATCAGAAGATGTGTGATAGTGGGCTAGTCACGGCCGGCTTAGTGTGCACACACATAATGACCCTATATATGCAGTACAAACAACAAGGAAATGGCCTGTGGCTTTACTTTTCCAGTTGACGAATAAACAGTCAAATACACGCTGACAATTTAGCAGCTTTGGTGGCGTAGTTGGTAGCATGCTGAGCTTCAATGCCCGAGATCGCGGGTTCAAACCCGGCCAAAGTCTTCGGATTTTTTAAGAGCGCTAAGAATCCCTCAGTATGCCTTCCTCCGAGGGGAAGTAAAGCTGACTGTCCCATGTCATAGATTTATGGCATGAGAAAGAACCTACCACTAACTACAATTGGATGAAGCTAAATTTGTAGATTAGATTTGATTAACGCTCTTTAAGTTGCAACATTTGTTGCCAGTGCCGGTTGCATCTAGTAGCTAAGATCTCAGCTAGGTGCCGCCTAACGCCACCGTCAACTACTACTAGGCCTAGTTCAGAACTTAGCTACTAGACGCCACCGCAGTCGGCTCTTGGCAACGAACGTAGGAACCTAAGAGCGTTGTTTACATTCGTAACCTATACAATTTAGCTTCACACAGGTGTAATTAGTGGAAGGTTCTTTAACATGCCATAAATCTATGACATGGGACCGCCGGCTTTACTTCCCCTCCGAAGGAAGGCATACTGAGGGATTCCGACGGCTTCGGCCGGGTTTGAACCCGCTATCTCGGGCAGGAAACCTTTGTGGAAGATGCGAAATGAGTAATAATTTCTGGCTGTGTCATGACGCTCGTGTTCAGTTCGCAGACAATGAAATCCTGTCCGACAAACAGCATCAGCCACCGAGCTTGGTCATGCTCTACACAGTCAACGTGTTAATCCGCCAACGTTCAGTATTTATCAGGCTATTCAAAATAATTTTCATATATTTTCACAATTTCTCACTAGAGTTAGTAAGGGACTTGCAATAAACACATTTTTTTATTATTATTATTATTTTCATGGCCATAGTTTCAGTCTGTTTATTGGAACACTCTTTGGAACCTCTGCTCTGCCTGGGCTGCTGTACCACGCCTGCCAACCTTACCTGGATATGGAAATCAGGAGATGCAAATACTGCATATCAGCTCAACTATTTGGCAAATTATGCTTCAAAATCAATGATGTATTATCCCATCACTTCCACTTGACATTTTCTTGGTGCTTCTTTGCTCCCACGTGTTTTGAAACATCACTCTTTCCACCACGTGAACACGACATCGACAATAAGCAAAATAATTTTTCTTTGCTGGATTCAATCATGCATGGAAGTTATTCCGAAAACTGCTTCAAAATACCATAATTGTATTTTTTGGACATAGTGAAGAGTCAAACACTAGAATGTGACGAGAATGTTGCAGCAAGAATCACTTGCACTGAAACTAAACCCAAATAACCTGCCCACTTCCAAAAAATACTGGAAAATGTTTAAAGTTCGCCAATAACTTACAAAAATAGGGAGGATAACTTGTGCAAAGCTAAGCTAAGGAAAATCGGGAAAGTTGGCAGGTATGCGGCACACACTGAAGTTGCTACCACCAAACCATCAAAATGGCTACTTCACAACTTGATCCTAGCTTTGTTGGTGCAAAATAAAATCAAGGAGAACCACGAAATATATCTACAATCTGCATTAAATTATTATTGAACGACATCTGAAAAGACACTCAACTGAACCTTTCGATATAATCAGTTATGTAACACTGCGCTTCACATGCTTGACTGCACTTTAGCATCGTATAAACCTAGATATCTTCATACGAACTCTGGGTTTTTAGTCATACGGCAAGGCTTGTGCTAGACTGCTCATGCACAAGCAAGCACCTCGTCTACATACACCTGGCAGCAAAGTTCCAAACCGTGCCTTTACTTGTTCACTTGTTGTGAAAACAAGTCAATTTCCCACGAGTGAGAACACTATTCGTTTTTGAAGCCTTGGAAATATATATTTACGTCGTATCAAGGGACGGATAGTTATATTTTCACATAATTACAATATTGCGTGTCATGTATTTTGTATGCCTCATGTTGGCAACAGTGATGAGCCATCAATGTGTTTGCCGGGGAAACATGGCTGCTGTCGTTGAATGAGTAAGAAATAGAAAACATTTACGGTATTTACGTAATTAGGTACTGTAACAAATATTTCCAGTGCGGCAGTGATAATTGAAAGTAATTTCAATTGCTAATGACTTACCAAGCAGGGTGTCGAGCGATGACCTTTCTACAAATTCCTGTATTTCCCGTACGAAAATCCACCAAATTCCCGTATATTTTAGAACCCTCTAAGACTAGAGTTCGCATACCGAATGGCTGAAAAATTAATCTTAAAGAGCGAATCAAGATTTTCTGGCGTAAGTGTAACTGCGTTTTAGGAGACACTTCCGCACTTGGTGATGGCGAGATTTAGGCCTAATCCGTAGCGTGAGCAAAGCGCACGCGAGTGAATTCTCACGCAGATGGGATGAGATGCTACGAACACAAATAAAATACCGTTTACCTGAGAAGAGCTGATATAAATGACTGTTATACTGAGGAAGGCTGAGAGAGTAGAGAATAGGAGTGTCGCATAATGAATATTTACGGGAAGTGACTGAATTGTATGATACCGTAACCGTATAGAGCTTCCACGAGTTAAAATGGCACCGAAGCTTATGCATAGGGAACTTCTGGTCCGCGAATCTCCATTTGATTTTCATTGGCAGTGAATCGTTCGTGATTATCTTCTTTATTATTTCGGATTGTGGTTTTGTTTTTAAGCGTTCAACTTATGAAATAAGAACTAGAGGGTTGGCCTTTCATGATTATTCCAAAGACAAGTGTCTCCTAAAAGAGTAATTAGTAAAACTTCGCATCAGAGACTACCATAACAAGCAGCTTGCCTACCAAGTGTGCGATTTGCACATTTCAAACGGCAGTGGTTTAACATAATTATCTTGGACTACAATAATTAAGTTGGTGCAAATTAAATATGTTATATGTGAGAATATTATTGTAATATGCTATCCGGTTGTTATATACAGTATATTATGCATTAACGTGACCCGTTTAAATGCTAAATTGTGACGGATGCTACGAGTTATAGCTAAGCTATTCGCCGTACCGGTAGGCCTAATATTTACTAACAACGCATCGTTTCTTCCTTAATATTTATTTAATCATTATAATTATAATAGCCTATCTATTAACCCTTATTTAACCAATAATCATTTTATAATTCTATACATATCCCAGGTATTGCAAGAAAGCGATATTTGATAGCACATACGGTTCCACCTTAAAATCCAACCGTGCCCAGTTTTCAGTACCTATGGAAAATATTACCGTAAGTTAATAAACCAAATAAATGGCGACATTTTTTTTTTTTTTTAAATGCTCATTTACATCTTCACCCTAGTCTACGTAAATCACTGAAAGGGTAGAGGGGTTATTACCTCAATTTCACGAACGAACCTCATTTAGCATGATTTATGGAACCCGAATCCTAATGGAGGTATGGATTGTCTGCATTTGGAAATATGTTACTCAATAATTTAAAACAAGATACATGAAAACTAAATACAAAAAGCTGCGTGCCTACTACGGTGTAAAGTTGCTCCGTGAAAAAATAAATATATATATACCTCGCCAAGATTATACGACGTGCACACAGTTAAATACAATCATCCAATTGGATGAACACTTTCTTTGTCACAATCTTATAAGCAATTCAAACATAAACAACAATAATTGGCTTAGTTACATGCAAGGAAAATTGCAGTACACAGTTCCCATTTCTTCCATTACCTGACTACTAAACCAGAAGCTGGTATTGCATAACCATACGCCGGTGGCGCGTCCTATGGCAAATGAAAGATCGAAAGAAAATGTAAGCTCTATAGGAGCCCGGAACAAGGCGATAGTTTACGCCCATATTGGAGCACTTATATCAATCCATATACACTACAGTCTTTACAATATTAGAGCTGTAATGGCTTCTCAACTTCCTCTTCTCCTTCCAGAGCTTCTTTAATCTCTCCGTTTGACAGTTTTTAATTTCAATCTTGTATCCCTACTTCTCAGAATCCTCTTCTCTTTTCTCTCTGCAATTTGTTTCATTGTAATATTTAGCTCGTCTAAATCATTCTGGACCTCAACGAACCAGTTGTTCTTGGTTTTACTTTTCCAAAAGAAATTGAATAATTGTTTCAGTAATCTGGTGTCTGGTAGTCTTACTATGTGGCTGAAAATGGCAATTCTCCTTTTTCGCATTGTGTCCACAATTGATTCATTTTCCCGACAGACTATTTCATTAGGCAGCAGCCTCCATTGTCCATTTACTTGATGTTTTTTATTGATGATTGTCCTGATCATCCTTGTCTACCCTTTGTAATCATCATCATCATCATCTTGCACAGTTTCCAGCCACTGGCCGGGTCTGTTTGGAACACAAGCCTCTCCAACGTCTTCTGTCTTCCCACCATCTCTCAGCCTCCACCCTTGTCCAGTCTTCTCCTCTCTTCTTCACGCTTTCTTCCACCCCCTTCAGCCACCTGTCTCTCGGTCGCTTTCCTTCCCACTTCGTCTTGTGTACTCTCCTGGGTATCCTCTTCTCCTCCATTCGTTTTACATATCCATAGCATCTCTATACCATCTTGTAATGGTTCCTCCTTCATTAATTCTCTGGTCCTCTCATTTCTTATTCTGTCCATCTTTGTAGCTCCAATACTGCTTCTCAGGAACCTCATCTCACTGGCCTGTATTTTGCTTTCATAACCCAGGTCTCCGAGGCATACGTCAGGATAGGGACATAGTACGTCCAATATATGATCTTTTTGCTGTTTTGAGGGACATCCTTGCTCCATAACATGCTTCTCACACTCCTCCGAAATGCTTCTGCCTGTCTCCCCCGTTCATTTATTTCTCTATTGTTTCTTCCATTATCTTCTATCAGGCTTCCCAGATACTTGAAACTCTCCACTTTCTTCAGCTGTTCCCCACCAATTGTTATTCCCGTTGAGGTTCTTTCCTTCTTCCTTGTTGTGATCACCATCTCACTCTTATTTATGCTAAATTTCATCCCATATCCTTGTATTATTCCTTCCCACACGTCCAACTGTTCCTGTACCTCCTCCTCCTAGTTTCCCCAAATCATCAAATCTGCAAACACCATTGCTTTCACCTTTCCTTCCCCAATTACTTGTGCCACTCGGGTCATTATGTCATCCATCACCACAATGAAAAGTAACGGTGACAGTGCACTTCCTTGTTTCAGGCCGTTTCTCTGTTCCAACCAGTCTCTCCTCTCTCCCCTACCCTTTGTAATAATGAATAATAATTTTGGGGGTCATGTAGTAATAGATGTTACCCACCCACTATCCCTCTTTAGATCACGACTTTTACAGTAAAATTGGAGGTATGTCCGCTAGTACACGCGTAAATTATGGGACAAATACAGTATTGCCCACCCCGCGCCTTCCTGTCACTTTGCCCCGGTTGTCCCCTCCGCCACATAACAAGACCCTACGTCCAATCGCCACACGGCATGCTTCTCACCTACACCCTGTATTCCGAAGGAAACAACGCGAAGGATGTCGGGAGCTTGGAACAGCTGAGCTGAGTTGCTAAGTTTTTAGTGCTGTAAATCAACTGATTCGAATAATACACAGCGCTACACTTCAGACATTGTTTCGGTACAATTATACGTAATATATTTTAAGAGTCAACGCCGAGGCCATTCAAACAAAGAAATACGATACTTTTAGACGAATAAATAAATTACACACCGAAGCTATGATACCCTTATCATCGGTATTCAATTCGATAAATACGACAAAGAGGGCAAACACTCTACAGCTAATGAATATTAAAAAAAAAACTCACCATGCAATGCTTATGAAACAAGAGTCTGAGTGGCGGTGGTTCACAGCTTACTACCATAGTTGACAGATAACACCAAGCACACTCCCAGAATACCGGCCCCGTGGTGTTGGGTTAGCGCGCCTGCCTCTCACCCGGAGGCCCCGGGTTCGATCCCCGGCTCCGTCAGGGATTTTAAAACTGACGTGAGGGTTGGAACGGGGTGCACTCAGCCTCGTGAGGACAATTGAGTAGCTGTCTGACAGTGAGACAGCGCCCCGATCACGAAAACCAAGATTAACGGCCGAGGGGACCCGACGCGCTACCCCAATATCTGCAGGCCAAATGGCTGGGCAGCGGTCGCTTGATCGGCCTTAGCCCGTCATGGGCTGTATAGTGACTTGTTGTTTGACACTCACAGAATCGCGACTCTCTACGGTTAATATTAGCTTTCGTGATAATACAAAAGTAAAGTTAAGGTAAAGACATATTTAGCACTGAGCACTCAAACAAGCCCCTCTGTGAAGATATTGCAGTGGTTTTATATTGTCGAATTGTAGGCTATTGAATGACTGACGGTATTTTGAACTCTATGATGGGAAACAATAGCCTGTGCTCTATTATCGATTGACGCAAGCGAACTGACACCAAGAAATGAATTATCCTCAGTCACTTGGCAAGGGTTTCTTTGACACCTTCCATCCCTTCACTGTCCCTATCATCACCACCATCATTGTCTTCGTCAGAGCTTGATGAATTGCCAAGGTTAATAATTATTTCATCCACCGCGATATCCAGACCGCCTTCAGTATTTCTTTCTGTACATGCTGTACGGGATGCGTCCAGTCCTCGGGTCGAACTTCGGCGAAGTAAAAGTAACGAAACAATGACAATGAAAGGAAATCCGACACAGACAGTGGTTACAAGCGACTGAAACGATGCCTGCCCATACGAGAAGAATTCGGTCACTTGTGTGGTGTATTTTGTAGCCACATGTTGGTGACGGGTGTTCGATAGTAAAATGTCGAGAGCTGTGAGATATAGTTTGTAGTTTTTGAAATTTATGCATGTGTGACGCATTTGCATTGATTGTCTGAACGGACTTTGAAACAATTTGGTATGTGCATCTCCCCTGCGAAAGAAGTCCATGGAAAGGCTAAAAACAGTAAAATTCCACACGCGACACGCCGCGAATACTTTTTAATTTAGATTTATTTTATCTAAGTAGATAATAGAAAATAAAATAATGCAAAACGAAATTAAATAAGTCACTTTGACAAATACAAGATTGTTACTAGGAACTTCAGTTATACACAGCACAAAATTAAGATCTTTTGACAGTACTTTTTTTCCTAATTCATGGAGATCTTTTGTGGCTTTTCTTTCGACTGCCACCTTAGCCGTCGCTTCGCACCTGTTTTGCTTCCTAGAACACGGCTTAGGAGTTTCGTGCAGTATGGACTCTTGCTCACGGTTATCTTTCCTACTCCACCAGCTGCCATCACAGCGTCCTGAACAGTATGCATGACAATCAGACTTGCTTCTTTGTGACTGACGATCATGCACTCCTTGTTCAGGGAGAAACTTCTGTCTAGAGCTGCATTGTTGTGATACAAAGTCAGTATCATTTTAACGAAGCTTGTGAGATCGATTTTGACAGGAACTGGGGAAGGTGCTGAAGCCACTAATTCAGACCACAACACGTTTCCGTCGAACTGCTTCAAACGCTCGGTGACGAAGGGCAGTCTCAGAAGTGCGGAGTAGCTGCTCTTGATGCGGTCAGCCATTGCGCCAGAAAGCAAATTCTTCTGATCACAAAGAATTTCCAGGGCAATGACGATCCTAACTTCTTCCAACTTAGGAATCTCAGCGACCCCTATAGGGTCTAGGCAGGAAATAGCACGTGTCTCTTGTGAGCAAGAGTTGACCTCTCTTTGATTTTTTCAGCCATACTGTAGGATACAAATGTACAATTCTCGGCAGTTGGTGCGAAATTGCAGCACATCCGCGTCTGGAATTTTCTGAGATCTTGAGCTGTTAGCTTCCTTAAGGGCTGGTCTTGTCGAGAAACCCAGGTCGAAAAAAAAATGAACTCCTCTGTGAATAACAATGCGGACTGATTCCTGTATAATTGTCAGCAACGAGCGCGGCGCGTGTAGCCCCGCGTGGAGAGGGTACGGCCGGCGATTGGCCAGGCAAAGCATGCATTCGACGTTGGCTGGGTTCTCATCCCGCTTAGAGCTCTATCGGTGGCGCCGCGGTCTGCAGGCGAAATAGAAGACTGAGCGGGAGGACTCTACCGAGTGTTCGGGGGCTAAGAAGTCGGGCATTATGGGACTTTATAAGATTTCCCGTATCAAGTGCGAATTTCCCGTATAATTCCCGTATTTTTCCCGGATCACTAAAATTCCCGTATTTCCCGTATCGCTCGACACCCTGCAAAGGTACAAGAATCAAATACATACCTGCCAACCTCTCAAACTGAAAATTCGGGAGATTTTGAAGACTATTGATGTCTAACCATATTTCTTCGCCATATTACCGAGGAACCGACAGAATCACTCAGATCAAAAAATCACAATACCCTATCAGCCATTTTAATGCCAACAACATCTAAGTTACACACAAATAATTTCACGTGTTAAACAGATACAATATTCCGCAGCCAACAACTACCTCTCACCCACAGACTTATCATGAAAACTTGAAAACTTCTAGGAATACACGCTGAATTAACCATCGACCAGTTCAAACAAAGAGGTATTCAAATCCAACTGAGCGGTACGAGTAGTTATGGAGAATTCTATAAATTATCGATACGAGGCGAAACTGCTGTATCGAAAAACACTACACGTAAAATCGATCTGTTCGAAGGATGACTGGAGTTTGACATCTGACACTTTTAGTCCGAAATTACGTGTGGGATTTATGAAAAATCTGAAGATTTAATACGTTAAGCGGGAGGGCGGGAGAAGTGGTGTCCCCGCCTAAATCGTGCAAGTTGGCAGGTATGCATATATTTTCAATAATAAGCCAGGTCTAGCTGTGCTTTAGAGCTCAGCAGTAGAGCGTGATGAGAACAGTGACGCGCAGTACTACACCGCAGAGCTAGGTGCCGGTAGTGTACAAGGGTAAAAGCCAGGATTTGGTGTCCTCTGGTTGCTAACCTGAACTGGGAGGGGTCAAACAGAAGCTTGCAAAATAGCTGAAACTGGGCTTGGTGCTGGGCGGTAAGGAAACAGCAATAGCACGTGACACAACTATTTCTAGCGAATGTATGGAAAGAGCCAACTTGTAGCACAACACCTTGTGGGGCTCTCGTGTAGTGAACAGTGTTAGTAGCACTCTTATTGTTCTTATTGAAGCTACTGGTTTAGCAGGTTCACACTCTCAGGGTTAGGCTGGTAATTCACAATATCAAACACAAATGCTAACTAGAGAACTCGCTTACTTCTGAACTACACTTTAACATTATCATGCTCTTGTTTATTCAGAATAAAAATATTTTTTGGAACATTTTCAAAACACACAAAATAAAAAAATTAAATAAAACAAAATATAATTAAAAATTCACTTCTGTGTAATCTCCCATTCCAGATGAATAAACACGTAAAATATCTCTTTATTATGTCCAATAGTTCGGGAGTTCTCTTCACTAAAGCTAAACACAACTCAGACAAACTATTTACAAAAAGATAGGCTTCAGGATTTACCCCTATCCTGACAGATGCATCTTGTCCTAGCCGAACTTCATGGAAATCGTGAAACTGCTGGATATTCATGTCGTAATCGCTGAAGGTCACTATCACTGTTTACCTAAGACCTAAAAACACGCGGACAGATGTTTACATCAATCCCGCCGCTATCACTTTCACTTTCTCATCTATTGGAGGATTAAATTCCTCATCCTCTTCTTCACACAGATTATCTACATACATAGCCAGATTATAATAATCATACATATTATTTCAATAGTCTAGATCCCACCTGCGGCACCCACAAACGACCGATCGTGAAAATAAGCATTCAAATTAAAGAGAATAGACATTAGCAGTGACGAATTGCACTCTAATTCCATAAACATCAATAATTTCTTTAAAAAAGACTTTGAAAAAAATGTACTGTGTGCGATTTGCAGATACTGTTGATGTTTGAAAATACTCTCCTTAAATGCTGTCCACTTCACATTTTGGTTGCTGTGATGCCCGACGCATGTCATTTTAACATTATGAGGTCTTTCCTTCATCATTTTGCATGGATTTCAGAAACAGTAAATCAAAGGAATGAGTAGGCCTACTCAAATCGTATAACAGGTGAGTGTTACGGCACACTCAGCAAACAAATGACATCGGTGACAAATTACATTCTAATTTCTTGAATATCAATTTTTTAATAAGTGTTCGATTTGAAAAACCTATTGGGAAAGTGTGTTTTATGAAAATGCGAGATTTCTTGCACGGGTCCGCTAGTAATATTTAATGCAGCCAATGGCCATACAACAATAATATAGTTATACACATGGTGGTCAATGTATAGTTCTACAGTTCATATAGCACTAAAATTTTGTCAATGAGATTTTCCTGCTTTTGCATTTTATCACATGATATCTATGACATTGGTCACCACAGTGTTTACACTCGCACAGGTCACTTGGTTCATGGTATGTCAGATTTTGTAGTGGTAATCATGGACCACAAAGTGCCTCAGTTCATAGTTATCAGTTATCCATTCCCTGTTTTTCCCGTTTGTCCCGAAGTTCTTGTAATAGGCTCTGGTATGCTCCTGTTGTGGGCAATGATAATTCAAACCCGAGATCTTCAATGTAGAATGGTTCTCTGGCGAGCAGGTAAACCAATCGCGATAGGGTAAACTAATGCCCGTTGCTCACGGTAAAATGTTTCTTAAAATTTATCGTAGAACTAATTTTATAAAAATTTGTCGAAAGTAAGCTGTGTTGTTCACGGTAAAATTATTTTATAAAATCCGTGGATGTATCAGGATCGCCATCTACCGATAAACTTCTGAACCAAGAATCAGATGTTCAACACACATTGGTTTGAGAGTACGGCTCCAACAAACAGAGCAAAAATTGCTGCTTTAGCTACAATTATATGTTGTACAGTGGTAAAAAGGAAGAAAAGAAATGCTAGGAAGTGCTGGACTCGGGAATGGATAAAAAGAAGAGTAGAAGGTAAAGGAATGCTGTCCTTGGTCGAAAATAAGTTGAGGTTAGAAGATCAGAATTCATATAGGAATTTTCTAAGAATGGAGGAGATTTCTGCCTTTCTTCTTGCATTTCTATTGTGGAATATGGGCGTTTTAACTTCATACAAACACGGATATTTCTGGTACTCGTCCAGTAAAACACTAACAGATTCCTTACTCCAGCCGGAGCCTGCCATTTTCGAAGTGTTTGATTACAAGCGAGCTTCACAATCTTCTCACCACGTGGCGCCAGCATCATCGTCATGTCAGCTTCTCTGATTGGTTCGTTTCGCAAAATTAATTTTACGGAATAGAACATGTCCTATTTTATGGAAAGTTTTATCAAAGGTTTTATAAAACTTGAATTTGACCGTGAGCAACAGAAATTTTATAAAATTAAATTATTGTACAATAAATTTGAAGGAAAATTTTACCGTGAGCGACGGGCTTTAGAGAGTCCTAATGCTTTTTCTTTTTCTTTGATGTCCCTCTTTTGCAGTTGGTCAAGATTAATATCAGGCTGTAAGTGATTATCGGTGAGATCTTTCACTTAAATATTTTCAACGCAGTTTCTAATGAAATTTTATTTATATTCTGAATGCTGTTCATGGCAGATATGGCAATTGCCACCTTTTCTTTGATGTGGAAGCTGAACGCGTTTCCGTTTGTCTGTACTGTTAATCCAAGATTGGTTCTCGTCTGTAGTATCACTGGCTGCTGAAAGTCATTGTCACTGTTTTCTTCTCATTTAATTGCCAGATTATCACCGTCAACAAACTTATTTCTCCTGCTCGACACCATTTTACTCCATGAGTCAGAGATGTTATATGGCGCGGATGAACACAGATTTCTAAAATACACTGAACCGGAACTTACGCGTCATCTAGCGACGTAGTTAAAACTACTATCCCTTCTCCGTGGAATCAACGAGTATGGTGCTGCCTCCTGGAAAATCCAACGGTACTAAATACGTATAAAAGAGCGGTCTGTATATACGACGATATATCGTTGCTGGCACTTTAGGCGTAAATACGGAACAATGTATAGTTGTCTGGGGGTCTAAGGGTTAAAGAAACACCTTATTCACACTTTAATAAGGCGATTATCAACATTCCCTTTGAAGTAAGAAACTGACGAAACAACATGTCGCCATGTTGCATAAGGCAATGCTACCAACTTCTCCCGTGTAGTGATGTTAGACTACTGTCTGGACGAATATTACAGATTGTACTACAAGCAAGGTTTGTGTTTGTATGTAGAACCTTATTCCACAGCACTTCCATGTTTCTAACTAAGCGGAAAAATCAGCATCAAACAATAATGTTGGCACTGCTGGAGAAAATGCAATAACACCCCCTAACGGTAAAATGTTCAACTCCTGTATCTTACTCACATTAGAAATAGAAAAATTTCCGGATTTCGATGGCGGTGGCCACAAGTACAAAGCCTGAGTTTCTCTTGAGGTAAGAATAGTTACAATTTGTTATGATTTCCTGCTCTAAGTATATTTGATAAGAAGCTACCACAATAGCAGTCAAAATGACCGTCCAATAAAAGTAGATGTAGCACCAAATAGAAATGAGCTGTGGGTATTTAAAGCTGTATGCCAAAAAGTATAGTTGAGATCAGGGGCGGATCTAGGGGAAGGCGAGGAGGGCGACCGCCCTGGGCCCCGCGCCATGGATTTTTTAAAATTTAATTAATTAATTAATCTTTACAATCTAATTTATAATTTTTTTTTTTTTTCCAGTGCAGCTATGACCTCCCTTGACTGTTTAGCAAGTTTAGATTGCAGTGAAATGATAGAAGACTTCAGCCGGAAAAAAAGTCGCAAAGTAATATTTTAATATTTCAAAGTTTACATAATCTTCTTCGAGGAGACTTCAAGGTTTCTTTCATATTAAAAAAATGTACTGTAGTGTATTCAAAATATTGTAACTATTCATCATCATCATTTCCCCTTATCCAGCTCCTGCCGGGTCGGGATATTTATGGCACTTCTCCACTTCCCTCTTTCCTTCCACCATTCTTCTTCCACGATCTTGTCCCAGTCCAGATTTCTTTTTCTTACGCTGTTCTTCACTGAATCAATCCACCTTGTTCTAGGTCTTCCCCTTGTACTTGGCCTCCAGCATCTGTCTTGGTATTCTATTTTCCTCCATCCTCTTTACATGTCCAAACCACCTTAGTTTATTCTTCTCAATTCTCTCATTTAGTTTTCCCATCCCAACTTCCTTCCTAACATCTTCATTCCTCACTCTGTCTTTCCTTGTCTTTCCTATCATACTTCTTAGGAATTTCATTTCACTGGCTTGGATTCTACTCTCTTGCCTGCTTGTCAGGGTCCAAGTCTCAGCTGCATAAGTTAATATGGGAACATAGTACACTTTATACATTACCTCCTTGGTACTTCCTTATCCCAAACAAGTTTTCTTCTTTCCATTTGATTTTATATTTTTTTAATTTCCTATTGTTGTGGGCCCCACCTTATCATGTCGCCCAGGGCGCCACAAGGCCTGGATCCGCCACTGTTTGAGATCATTTAAAGTTGGGAAAGGAGTTGTATTGAAAATAAAACTGAAAGTAGTCGCTTTGACTGCTTTGGTAAACCAAGTGTTAAAAATGCAAATGTGTAAGGCTAGTTGGCCGCAATAACCTGGTAGAGCAAGTGTAAACAACATTCATTCTGAATGAAGTATCACTCTTTTTCCTTTCGATAATACCATGATTTTCATACCTCATTTTATCGGTAGCGGTTCACTTTAGACCATCCTTTGTATAAATATTTTTAAGAACTGAAATTACCTGATTCAATAGTCGGGAGAGGATTGAGTATTAGATGTTCACTGCTCCGCTGTCATAGACCCCCCCCCCCCCAATAGCGACACGACTTATATAGTTGAAATCGAAGTTCTCACCCCCATCTTTCTGAGTCAGTATTGCCAACCCCACGCGTTTGGTGCTATTTCGCAAGTGATGTATGAAATCACTAAGTGAACTCAATTACAGTGTTTATTTATGTATTTATAATGTTTTACATACAAAAACAAACCTAACCTGGGGCTTACGCCCCAGACCCCCTTGCTTGTAGTACTAGCAGTAATTTTCCACAAGACAGTGCCTAACTTAGTAGCGAAGGCGTGTGGTGAATTTCTTTATTCAAGTTAGTAACGTAGTCACATGATCGACTTTCGGGTGTCACATGACTTTCAGAGATGGCGTCCGTAAATGAAGAAAGTGACGAAAAATTGCATTCTTTCCGTGAAATTACAATTATTGCGGTGCAGCAGTGGCTATTGAGTATGAAGAGATTGTGAAACGACTCCCAACAACTCTCCGAAAGGTATGCATAGCATAAATGATATATTTTCAATAAGCTAAGGTGTTAAAAGTGATGAAAAGGGAGGATGGTCTAAAGTGAACAATAAATGACTAGCCTACCCCCACTGTGCTTGACAAAAACCAGGTGTGTTTACATTGGCCAACGCGGCCCTACCTAACAATTATTGATCCAAGCAAAAACCATTGGTCTGGATTAAAATATTGGCCTAGGGAAAAACCATTGGTTAGGATGAAAATTGATGCGTTATAATATTCTTGATTGAAATTGGGGATCGTTAATTCGCAACTCGCCCAGTCCATGTCTAGATTAAGACCAAAACTTTAACTTGACGGCGCTGTTTTGTTTTACGATACCGGATATGAAGTAGTACCGAATGCGTGGGGTTGGCAATACTGTGCTTGTTGTTATATCAGGTGCAAAATGGCAGACCCAGCTGGAATTTCATCCACCAAAGTAGTCATCAAATTTGGGAATGCGGGTGGATTATCATAGCGGAGGAGTGAACATCTATTACTAGAACATCTCCTGACCATTAAGTTACTACAGGTATTTTGGGTAAGAAAAAGTTATCAAGGAGTGATACTTCATTCAGTGTTACTGTAAATAACTTTAGGAGTGATGCATACAGAATCACTAATTGTTGATTGCAACTATGTAAAACAGTAAACAGACATAATAGTAATAATAATTATCTAATATACTTTTAAGGTCCATGCACACTATCCAAACAAATGTTAAATTACTCACACCACAAGCCATGGAAACATATCAGCAGTTGGGTTTGCAATGCTCTTGATAAATGCAAACATCACCAACTTACAAATGAGAGAGACACTGTTTCTTAACAAAATAGAGACTGTAATAAGTAAAACACACCTCCGATTCTCCGAGAAGGTGAGGACTTCTTGGACCATTCCATCTCCAGGACTAAATAAAAACATCGCTGGTGCTCCAGATTGCGGATGGCGAAGCTGTACAACATCTGGCGTACCTTCAGGAACTTCTAAAGCTTCACCTGAAAACCATCAGAATCATTTATACACTACGATACATATCAGAAAGAAATTGCATGGTAGCCCTAGGGGATGGAGTCAAACAAAGGTCTAGTTTTACTGCAATTTACTGGCAATACCGGGCCGGATTTGGCAAATTAGAGCTTGCCGACAAACTTGAACTTTGGATAGTAGTGGAATTAGCACACTAAAAGCATCGAAAACGACACAAAGCTGCACTAAAGACCATCTTTGACATTGACAATGAAAGCTGGCCCTACAAAGACGCTTCGAGCCTTCTCGCGAATATCGTGTCCCAAACTCACCTTTAAGGAGAAACACCCAAGTATTTGGACCTTGCTGTGAATTCGAAGTCTTGACGCATTTCTTGGGCGATGCTTTTATCCTAGGCATTATGAAATATAGAAAATAACAAACTAGATTTCATATAAATAACTTAGCCGACAGCCATCCCCGGATCACGAAAAACTGAGCCGCTGCCCGGGTGCAGGGGTACCACCCGTCATTTCCTCGCAGCTTTATCGAATTTCGCCAAGATACGTGTTCACTGGTATAAGTAGAATCGGACCACTTCAACTTAGCATCTGCATGCAAAATTATAGCATTATATAGGTTTAAATCCACTCACTATCCACAAAACATTATATAATGACTTGAATTTAACTTTTGTTACATTTGCAGCCCGTTACCACACGCCTCAAAACAAGACATGACACACACAAATAGAGCATTGAAAAAGGATTATATCGATTTCATGAAATTGAAAGAAATCTAGATAAGATATTGGAATTATAAGACACCCGCCATGTTTGCCTAATAAGTAGTATTTTTTAGCAATAAAACGGGGCGCGTAGTAAGCCAACTTCTTTTCGATCAGGCAAAGAAATTTCAAGATGTCACTTGACCCAAGATAGGGCGGTCGATACGGCTCTATTGTGATTGATTCATATCTGAGCAAGGCTCTATCTGCTTTTATTGGAGGGGCGAAGTAAATATTATTAATAAATCAAGAGCTTTATTTCAGGAACGCTAGAAATTAATGAGATATTAGCTATTAAAACCCAACTAGACCTACAAATGGCTATGAACCGTCGACCTGTAATAAAAAATAATTTTCCTATCACGGCTACTGCGTAGCCTATAGAACGTATTATCCATTCGAAAGGTTTAAAGTTTAATTTCAAGGTCACGTGTCACATTAAAGGATCCTTTCTAAATACAAATACTACACAAGCAGTAGACTACAAGGTCATAAGGATCATCCTTCTAAGAATAAATATTGATAATTACTCAAAGTAGACATACGGTAACTTTCTTTCTGGTCTGTAATTTACAAATTGTTAATATTTATCCACAGCAAACAAAATCAAAATCAAGCAAGTTCTTGTGCCTCGACAGCTCAACATGTTTTGTTATTAATAATTAATTTATTACAGCAATTAGCCATACAAAATTAATAATATTACACACACTAAAACCCACATTAATTTTCACTACAGAATGAAGTCAAAGATTCTCTTGTTTGTTCACAGTACATTGCATGGTATCGTAGAAAGCATGACCACACCGCTCACATATGCATTCTGGACCTGGTAGATAAAAACTTTTTACTGTACCATACATAGTTTGTGGTGAAAACCATGCACAGCAAACCGCGTTACAACGTGTCTCAACTCAAATCCTCCCGTTTCCAGTCATTGCTTCCGTCATGTAAAAGTCCCACCATATGTCACTCTTCTTTAAGTGTAGCACGCCTGCCTCTCACCCGAAGGCCCCGTGTTCGATTCCCAGCTCCATCAGGGATTTTAAAACTGACGTGCGGGTGCACTCAGCCTCGTGAGGACAATTGAGTAGCTGTCTGACAGTGAGACAGCGCCCCGATCACGAAAACCAAGATTAACGGCCGAGGGGACCCAATGCGCTGATTATGCGTCACCCCAATATCTGCAGGCCAAATGGCTGGGCAGCAGTCGCTTGGTCGGCCTAGGCCCTTCATGGGATGTATAGTGCCAGGGGTTGACTTGACCAATGGATAGTATGGACTTTACATGCTGTTTGATATTGGATTTATCAGTGCGCGTAAAATCATGTTGGGAACAACGTCATGTAAGTGATGCTCAGAATTAATCTGAAATATTACGATCTATTATAGTGCTAATTTTCTATAAAATCCAATTGTTAGTATAGAAGTTACATGTAATTAAAAATTGAAACTATCAGGAATCTTGTTGGCAGCACTGACGTATATTAGTTACTCCAAATTAATCTAGAATGTCAGGTGCTATATGTGTGCAAAGTTTAAGAGCTAATGGCTTGCATACTTTCTGATATACTTATATTAAACAAATAGAGAGATCATTTATTAACAGTTGGCAGTCCTGCTGATTCTTACGATTACGCATAGTCATACCTGTTATGGTACACAAAGCACATACGAAATTTGGTTGAAATCCATTTGTTAGTATAGAAGTTATATGCATTTAAACACTGGACCTATCAGCAGGCTTAGAATCGTGTTGGCAGCACTGATGTATATAAGTTACACCAAACTAAGGTAGAATGTCAGGTACTGTACGTATGCAAAGTTTAGAGCTGTTAGCTTGCATACTTCCTGATATATTGATATTAGGGTTGAAACATAGAGAGAGCATTTATCAACAGTTGGCAGCCCTGGTGGCTCTTCAGAATTCGCACAGTCATATGGGTTTAGTACACATAGTGCATACAAAATTTGGTTGAAATCCAATTGATAGTATAGAAGTCACATGGATTTAGATATTGGACCTATCGGCAGGCATAGAATCATGTTGGCAACACTGGCAAGTATGGACTTCTGAAAATTAATCTGTAATGTTATTATCTATATGTGTGCCAATTCAGGAATATTTTGCATGCATAACTTCTGAGATATCCAACATAGAGCTCAAATTTCAATTGAGATTTTTCAACAGTTGGTAGCACTGACGTCGATTTGAAATATGGGCTTGAGATATTCAGGTATAGATCTTTAATCTTACCAAATTTGGTTTTAATAGCTGCAGCTGTTTAGGAGTTGATAGGGGGGACACACACTGACAGACACACATTTTCCCGAATCGCTGTCATAAGTCTACTTTTTCCTCATTTTTGCAAAATGAGAAAAGTAGCCTAAAAATCTTGGAAATGAAATTCTCTCTTGACTGGTATTGAAGTAATGGAGCCAAGATCTTAGTTCTGCCTGAACTTGGTCGCATTGTAGAGAACAGAACCTGGATTTGTATTCGGGCCATGCCAAGAAACTTCATTTTCTGGCTGGAACGGGCTGCATTCAGCCTCGTATGGATAACCGAATAGAGGTAGCCTTTATCCACCAGATGTAGTTTTCCGAAGTCTATTCCGAGGCACAGATGCACACCACCGACACCAAAATTACGCCAGTCAAAGAAGAGAAAGACATGAAATGACATGTCTCTAGTAAGGGTTCCCGAGAGCCAAATGCAAATCCTCTTCCCCTGTCGGTGATACCAGATCCACGCAGACATTAAAAGCATGCAAACAGACCAAAAATGTATCCTTGTCATAAAACAATCTGAAACGAAACAACAAAAACCGCTGGCAAATTTTGCAAAAAAAACAGAAACTTTAATTCCTCTAAATAATAATAATAATATTGTTATTTGAACATATAGAAGATTTGGTGAGTGTGATGAGAAAAAGGAGAATGTCTTTCTTTGGACATTTGGAGCGGATGGAGCATCATCGACTTTCATATCGAATCCACTCATCAATCTCAAAAAAAAATTCCTATTGTAAATGGTCGATGCAAGTTAAAAAGGACCTAACAGAAGCTCGAATCAATCAAGCTCTGGTTTGGGATAGGAACCTGTTCAGAAAGGCGGTTAAATCAACCAGTAATCTACACCCTTTAACATCTGTGATGCCTCGCCCTCACTGCAAGTGGACGGAAGAAAGGAGAGTTGAACATTCGTCAAGAATGAAGATCTACTGGCAGACAAGAAAACAAGCTTTACAGTGATCATATGAGTGAAGAACATCGTGGTCCATTGATGGCCGAAACGACTCAAAAAAAAAAAAATTGTATGGCCTCGGGTGCCGGATGCAAGCTTTGTTAATCGACACCCAGAGGGCAGCTTGCGTGTCGAATTTAATGCTCCTTGGAGCTCCATGAATGTCAAGGAGGTTAGATATCTAAGCTCCTTGGCACTATAGTGCTTTCTAGTAGAGAAATTAGCAACTTTGGGTTGGCGGAAAATCCCGAGATTAATTTTGCCGCTATGAACATGGCCTACTGAATTCAAATGGGTTCTTTAACATGCCAACAACGTATGGCACGAGTATCGTGACTTTTGTCGCCTTTCAAAAATCACTTACCATGACCAGGAGCAAACCTGCAATCTTGGGGTTGGTAGTCCGACACGATAACCACACACCCGCCGTGGCAAGCTATTCCTCCAAAGAAGCAATGTATATAATATAATAATATCGTATGGCCTCAGGTGCCGGGTGCAAGCTTTGTTAATTGACGCCCAGAGGGCAACTTGCATGTCGAATTTTATCGCTCCTTGAAGCTGTAATAAATATAATACTGATATTTATAGTCATGATCATTATTGGTACTTCCTTCATCTAACCACACGTTGGTGCGTCATTGTAATAAATATGATAACCCGAGCTAGCCACCTCAGGGTAGCGGGGCGATATACTCGCTAAAAACGAATCTCACAAAGAACAGTACACCAACTTCACAAAAACACACTATTTATTAATAATAATTCTTCTTTTCAGGTTGATCTTTGGCAATCAAAACTAACAATACCTGTTTGTCAAACATATACGAAGGTTTCCATTACCTGCATCTCTTGTACATTGTCCAGCACAACTTGTATTTTTTTCTGCTTACGAATTCTTCTTTTCTGGTCGTTCTCTGGCAATCATAAACTATCAATACTTCTCTGTGTACTTGGACAATCCAAATCACAATACTTATTATTCCTCTATCATTCTTCTCCAAAACAAAATTGCCGTCACCGAACATAACATCATCTCTCATCTCTTTTTTCCATAGATGGCATCTTCATTTCATCATCATAAACTGTCGATCCAAACACCTCCATTCCGCTCGGCAGCAACTATCAATAACATCCCCATGGTTACCTTGCCATTAGCAAAGCCACCCATTGAGAATCCAATGGGCACAGAACACTAGGACTCCAGGCGGCCATGGTCGGCAACCTGATAAAATACATAATTACTACCAACAAAAAAAAACTAGAAGCAGGCTCTGTAACCTACTAAAGTTCGGTTACAAAGTGCTATGGATGTCAAACCTGCTGTGGCCCAAGTTGATGGATACATTTCTTTTTTCCATATGAGACTTGGCATCCAATTTTCCTAGCTTGTTCTTGTAGGAGTTCAAGTTGATATCGCACTTTGGGGATGTTTTGGACAATTAACGCCATGTCGTTTGCAAATGTTAAAACAGTCTGACTCTATGCCTTTAAGGTTTGGTCCAATTCTATGTGTTGGTGCACCTGCTTTTCGCCATTCTTGTAAGTTTTTTCAAGCGTGCAATTGAAGAGTAACGGGGACAATTGTCGAACACCCATGTCTGAGGAATACTTGGCTCAATTCTCCCAGAAGTTCCACCTTAGATTTGGTTTCCACGAGAGTCTCATTCATGATCTCACCCGAATTCGTTGAGTATTTCGAAAAAGGATTCTTGGTCTATGCTGTCATTTGCTTTTCTGAAGCCAACAAATGCGATGACATAATTTTTGTTCAACGGATTGCAGAAATATTTCATTGACTCTTTTAAGTTGATAATTTGTTCCACACATGAACAGCCGTTCCTTAATCCACCTTGGTATTCGCTACTTTTTGAATCAAATTGAATACCTGCAAGTTTTAGGAGAGCTTTGGACAAAGCTTTGTAAGTTATGGATAGCAATGAAATTCCACGACAGTTGTTGGGGTCCAGTTTGGTGTAATGGATGTATGAGCGTGCCGTGCCATGTTCCAATCCGCAGGGATTTTCTTCAGTTCGCGAAACTTTGTCTAAAATTCCTTGAAGGTTTATAATAAGATTTTCTCCTGCAACTATTTGGTCTTCACCTGACACTGTTATTTTTCAGTAATTTAATTATCTGCTTGAATAGAGCAGACGAGTTTAAATACCTGGGTTCGAAGGCGTAGTTGGTAGCATGCTGAGCTTCTATGGTGAAGTCAGATTTTTAAGAGCGTTAAAATTCCTCAGTATGCCTTCCTTTGGAGGGGAAGTAAAGCCGGCGGGTACATGTCATAGATTTATGACATGTAAAAGAACCTTCCACTAACTACAATTCTGTGAAGCTAAATGTGTAGGTGATATTTGATTAACTCTCTATTAGTTCCAACATTCGCAGCTGGTTGCAGTGGCATCTTATAGCCAAGTTCGCAGCTAGGTATCATTGACCATACCATTTGGTAGGAAAAGTAGGAACTACTTGAAATAGATTGTCTCTAGTTCTACCTGAATTACAGATAACACAGATTCTACTCATATCCAAAGTACACGGGGCTAATTGTTGTCTCCCTCTTCTGCTTTCACAGCCTCATTGGACCACTTCAGTCAATCATTTCTTGGGCCTCTTCTTCAGTAAGTTTCCTTTCCGAGTCGCCCAGTAGCTCTGCATTCGCTCTGATCTTCTCAGGCGTTCCTCATCTGTAAATACCCTTTTTACTGTATTGCGTTTGTCTATTTTAGCCTGAAATCTTATTTTTATATCTCTCAGTTTTTTTAATTTTGTTGTTTTGTTTTGCAAGTCATCCAAGGTTATTTCTAATTCTTTCATATCTTGTCTAATTTCCTTAATCCATCCTACTTGTTGTTTCATATTCCAAAGTTTCACTACAATTTTTCTAGATATTCGGCTTCAAGTGCCCTCATGATGTGACCAAAAAAAGAAATCCGTTTGTTCCGAATAGTATCAGTGATGGGCTCCAGTTCTCTGTATAACATTTCATTTGGTACTTGAGTAACTTGAGCGAGTATCACGTCGTCCAGGGATGAGGGGACTGTATTGTGTGCATGCCAAGAATGAACAGTAATGGAGAGAGAGCTGAGCCTTGATGAATGCAAACAGTGATTTAGAAGGGTGGAGAGATTCAAGCAGGACACTGGACTACACTAGAGAAGCTGGATCCAACTCGCGTATCCTTTCAAAGATTTCTCATGGTGTGACTAAGGAGACGTCTTCTTTTCCCTTCCATATTGGCACGGTTGTGCCTGTGGTCCATATTTGTGGAGGCTTATTCGTGGTTACAATCAGGGGCGACAAAAACCAATCACCCTATCACAACTTAACCCTACCCGCCAAAAATAATTCTATGTATCAGTGAGCTGGCGTGTGCGTATAGACATAGGCCTACAGCATGACATTGTCGAAATATTAAAAAGTTGAGTATTAATGTCATTTATGTTCAAATCCCGTTAGGAATATGTATATCAGCATCTCGCAACTACCTAGATACCAAATTTCACCTTGCTAGCTTTAATATTACTATAATAGTATATCAATATTCCTGTGATGTTCTTGGAATATTATTCGCACACAGGGTTGACATCAGCATGGACTGCTACAGTAGTGTGAAGACTAGAGTCGAAACATCGGAATGGTTTAAAATTGTCACTGGACTAAAGCAAGGAAGTGTGTTGTCACCATTATTGTTCTTAATGGTGATGGATGATGACATGAAGGCAGCAATGAAAGACTATAATAGGACAAAGATGAAGGTAATGTTGTGATCTGGGGCGAGCATGAGATGGAGGTACAAGATGAGAAGATTGAGCAATGGGGATTGAAGATAAATGTGGAGAAGAGTAAAACAGTGGTGGTGAGTAGAGGTAAGAAAGAAGGAAACGGAGTAATCAAAGTAGGAGATAAGGAATTGGAAGTGATGAAACACTTCAAATACTTGGGAAGTATACAACTCGGGAGTTCTCTCTGCCAACAGGTACGGGGACTAGCATGGAACAAGGATAACGAAGTTATGTTCCTATAATGACATATGCAGCAGAAACTTGGACAATGACTAAGAGGGAAGAGAGCAGAGTACAGGCAGCTGAGAAGTATGGTCCAGAAAACGAGGAGAGACAGAGTGAGAAATGAAGAGAGACGGAAAGAACAGGGAGTACAGAAACTAAATGACAAACTGGAGTAAAACAGATTGAGATGGTTTAGACATGTCCAACGGATGAATGAAGTAAGGCTACCAAGACGAGCACTGCAATGACGAATGAAAGAGAAGAGAGGACGAGGAAGACGAAGAATGCGCTGGATGGACTCTGTGAACCTGGATTGGAGCACCGTGTCGGAAGAGGAATGGTGGAATGACAGAACAAAGTGGAGAGGAACCATATTTGCCCCCACCCAGTGTCAGCTGGAAGAGGGGAAATGAAGATGATGATGATGATGATCAGCTTAAAATCCTCTTCAATTTGAATTAGTTCAACATTGTCTATTGTCTGCCTTAGCAGTTGAAATTAACCTTTCAAAATGATATTGTTGAGGAGTCTGAGTTAACCAAGACTTGTCTCAGCAACGAAGTGACTATATTCCGAGGTGTCTGCATCTTCGGATTGAGTCCAAGAGCCCTAAATGGGAAATAAAAGAATATTGTTTATTTTTACTGTTATTGTTCCTCTTCCATACTACTACGTATACTAATCTTTGGAAGGTCTGAGTAATGAATGATGCAAAACATGTATGTTACAGTTCAGTCTCAACAGGGGCTCTGGCTTTACCACTGTCTGAGTTTTGCTTTGTATGATATCGCACCACCTGAAAACTTTGCTAGGGCCGCCTCTTTGCAACCAATTGGACATCCTAGGAAGACATGAGGAGAGGAGTAACATGGAATGCTTTGGAGAGGGAAAAGCTGAACAAGGACAGGACTAAATGGAGGCAAGAAATGAAAATAGGCACAATGGTGATGACAAGGGCTCGGATTTTTAGATGGTAAAAATCGGGAAAATATTTATTTCTTATGTATTAACAAGAATTTCCGTGACGAACTCAACAGCCTACTTTTCTTAAAATTTAAGATTCATGCAATGATAAATCTATATGGATGGATCTATCTAGAATAATGACGAAATTAAGTTGGTAATATCGAAATTTCTAATTAGTTCGAAATACTGTATACCTGGCATAATGTAGCCTAATGGAGAACTACAGTTGGCAGCCCTGGTGACTGAAAATATTCTTAGCTCCATCTCTTAAGGTACAGAATACAAAATTTGGTTGAAGTCCAATGGATAGCATGGATGTTACATGCAGTTAAACATTGGATCTAACAGCGCGCGTAAAATCATGTTGGCAACAATGACATACATGTATTGGTCAGAAATAGTCTGAAATAATATGATCTATTGTTGTGCCAATTTTGAATGAAATCCATTAGTTAGTATAGAAGTTACATGCATTTTAAAATTGGACCTATCAGCAGGCTTAGAATCACGTTGGTAGCACTGACGTATATAAGTTACTCCAAATTAATATAGAATGTCAGGTACTATACGGGTGCATAGTTTAAAGCTGTCGGCTTGCATAATTTCTGATATATTGGTATTTGGATAAAATAAATTAGGAGCATTTATTAACAGTTGGCAGCTCTGGTGGGTCTTAAGAATGCGCTCAGTCATATCTGGTTATGTACACATAGTACATACGAAATTTGGTTGAATTCCAATTGATAGTGTAGAAGTTATATGCATTTAAAAATTGGACCAATCAGCAGGCTTATAATCATTTTGGCAACACTGCCATGTATAGCCTCCTGGAAATTAAACTGCAATATTATTATCTATAAGTGTGCCAATTTTGAAATAGCTCCTATTCATACCTCCCAAGATATCCGACATGGAGCTCAAATTTCAATTGCGATTTTTTAGCAGTTGGTAGCACTGACATCATTTTCAAATATGGCCGTGAGATATTCGGGTATAGATCTTTACTCCCACCAAATTTTGTTTCGATTGCTCCAGCTGTTTAGGAGTTAATAGTGGGGGACACACACACAGCCAGACAGACAGGACAGACTGACAGACAGAAGGACAGACAGACACACATTTGAGCGATCTCATAAGTCTACTTTTTCCTCATTTTTGCAAAATGTGAAAAGTAGGCTAAAAATGCCTGTCCCCCCCCCCCCCCCCCAACTATGGACCACATGGAACCTAAGGCTTTCTGGTCATGTTTTCTTCTCTTCATTCTTTCACTTCTAATCTTTCTCTGCTCCTCTGTTATTTGGCCTGTGTTGTGGTGGTTTTTCTTTGAACGCCTTGATATTGTCAACTCGGCTTCGAAAGTTTTTCCTATCGTGAATGACAAGTTCAGTTAGTCCAACTTCAATGGCGCGTCTTTTGACATCTTCTACTCATTTTGTAGTAGCTTTCAACCCTTTCCCTTTCTCAACAAATGCCCGTGAAATTTTAGCCTTCTTTTACGCATTGTGACCGCAATGGTTTCGGTCTTCACATACAGATCTTCTTTTTTCCTTTTTTTCCATGTTCCGTCATCATCTTTCCGTGGTCCGAGAATTTTCCTCAGGATCCTCCTTTCCTTTATCTCAAGGTCCTTCAGCTCCCCTTTTTTGTTCAGGATTAGACACTCTGAGGCATACAGAGTACCACTGTACTGTAATGTCTGAGTTTTGCTTTGTATGATATCGCTCGTTTGTTATACCTGTTCTGAGTTAATCTATAGGCCAGGTCCAATGTTCTTGCTCTTGCCTTGTTTGCTTCTTTATCCAGTCCATTCCCCAAGATATTTGAACTTATCAGTTCCATGTTCCACCAGCATACGTCTCTCTTCCCGGCGTCTGTATTCCATGTCTTTTAAAATACCTGAAATATGTCATAAAAAATATTTAATTATAATTTAGTTTATTACACCTTCAGGTTGTCCATCACAAATGACCGACGGTTATCGCGAAACACTTCTTCTGAAGGCGTGAAACTGCGCCAATATGTTTCTTGCCCTGGAGGTGTTGTGTAACTTGAGATCGCTGTTCAGCCTTGATTGCTTTACCACATGGTTGGCAGAACAGAACGCCCCCCTCACAAGTAAAATTATCTTTACATTCAGGAACCTACTGCTGCAGACGATTACTTGTAGTTGCTTTTACTTTAGGCATCGTAGAACTGCCTTACACTTCACAGTGCCAGAAGTGAACTGCATGTCTGGTTCCAGGTAGCTGGGGAGGGAGGTCTTGTACGTGGTGCAATATGGCTATGGACAAGGAAATCCCCGGCTTCCACACTGAGTGGCACGGGCGACAAGTTAAGAATAGCACAGTTGCGAGCTGATGTACGCTCTGCATGAAGATTAGATAGCTCACGGGTTCTTCCCCGTTGAAGTAACACAGAACAAAGGTGCAATAAACTGAAAGATTTTTAAAAATGTAAATATTTTTTTTTATGTGCCAATAAGTGAATAGCAGGAATGTATGCATTTATAGAAGAAATGCTTAAAATATGTATTTACCTAACAATCCGAGCCCTAATGATGACAAGGGGAAGGAAGGAACGAAGGAGAAAGATGAAATTAAATGGAAATATTCTAGAAGTGGTAAAATGTTGGGAAGTGTGATTACAGAAGATGGTAAGATAGCAAACAGTTTCTACCGGAGTGAGAGAGGTATTGTGACCCAAAGGGTTCTATGCTGACATATGCCACTAGGACATGGACGACGACAAGAAGGGAAGAGAGCAGGTAGGGATGCCAGGCGATTCCTTTGACCCAGAACAATTCCGTTTTTTCCCATTCCGTTTTAATATGTAACGGAACGCCCGTGGTGTTGGGGTAGCGTGCCTGCCTCTCACCAGGAGGCCCCGGGTTCGATTCCCGGCTCTGTCAAGGATTTTAGAAATTGACATGAGGGCTGGAACGGGGTGCACTCAACCTCGTGAGGACAATTGAGTAGCTGTCTGACAGTGAGGCAGCGGCCCGATCACGAAAACCAAGATTAACGGCCGAGGGGACACGATACGCTGATCACGCGTCAGCCCAATATCTGCAGGCCAAATGGCTGGGCAGCGGTCGCTTGGTCGGCCTAGGCCCTTCTTGGGCTATATAGTGCCAGGGGTTATATCATATGGACCAGTTGCCTTGCTGGCCACCGTCACCGCCCCATGGCTGGGCTGAGGGCTTAATAGTGGTGAGAATTCTTCCTTGCAGATGCCATCACAGTAGCTCGTCCATCTTTGAAAGATCATGTTGTCAGTTCCCTTAACATTCATGACGTGTCCAATGTCTTGGGATGCACGATTGCGGCACTTGGCAAGACGGTACACATTTGTTGCACCCCCTGGCTTGTCGAACTGGTCGTACAGATCTCTGTAGTGCCACCAAGTCTTATATCATCATTCCACCACCATGTCTCCTTGTCAATATACAGGAAGATTCTTTTGCTAGAGCGGGGCCGGTGACCGGCTATCAGGTGTGCCTTCCGCCAGCCAACCAAGCTCGCGGTGGAAACCGTAACAAAGTACATTAATTAATGGTAAATTCGCCAGCAAATCATGATTAAAGAATTTACCTATCCACATGAGAAGCTGACAGACAGGCGAGTTGTACCGTGTATATAAATTAGCGTTTACACGTTGTAATTCCCTGCTGTTGTGAGGGATATCTGCTGCCGTATACTGTCTGTCAGCTGAAGGAGAAAATTTTTAGTATATTCTGTCAAAAGATACTGGTGACGTGAGGTCATCCAGATTTCCAAGAAATAAAAAACCATCTGTGCTTCTTTAATTAAATCTTGCAGCTGTTGTTTATGTTACCTTACACTACACACCCTCGTTGAAGAAAGTTTAGTGGCATAATGACTTTAATGACCCTGGTTAGCTCACCCATGCCTCGCGCAACCCCAGCTCGGTTGGCTGGCGGAAGACGCGTGCGCCCGGCAGTCGGCCACTGGTCCCTCTCCAGCAAACCTGCAACCACAGTCTCCTCAGCAGCAAGGTGGATCTTATGCATTCCACGTATGTTTGATTAGCGATATTGGCCAAAGCTGTGAGCTTTCAATTTCCACCATTTGATCTGTGTTTGTGGACCTGACGTGGTTAGCCTCATGCAAGCAAACGGTGTTGGAGAGCAACACTATCACAGGGAATCACTTTAGTGTCCGTCACCAGTCGTCGCACCATCCAGTAATCCATCTGTCATAATAATATCGTATGGCCTCGGATGCCGGGTGCAAGCTTTGTTTTTTGATGTCCAGAGGGCAGCTTGCATGTCGAATTTTGTTGTTCCTTGAAGCACTATGAAAGTCAAGGAGGTTAGATATCTAAGCTCCTCGACAATGTATCACTTTCTAGTAGAGAAATGAGGAACTTTGTGTTGGCGGAAAATCCTGAGATTAATTTTGCCATTATGAACACGGCCTACTGAATTCAAATGGGTTCTTTAACGTGCCAACAACGTATGACATGCGTAGCGTGATTCTTGCTGCCTTTCAAAAATCAAATACCACGGCCAGGAGCGAACCTGCAAGCTTGGGGTCGGCAGTCCGACACGATAACCACTAACCTACCGTGGCAAGCAACAATCTGTGATGCAAGTCCACTACTGGTATAGGTAGTCAGGTGCATCGGTCTTTTTCTTTAAATAAGTGTTGGTCACAGCTAGATCATGGGCCTCTGCAAAATCCAGAATGCGACATCCATCAACATCCCTTACACCGTATCCACACCCCTACCAGATCCATGGACATTTCATTACAGCAGCCACTGGACAACCAGCTACCGTTATCTGTCAACACCATACAAAATACTTTCTAAGAATGATTACAATCATACATACATTTGACGATGGAACGGTACGAAGTCAGACGGCGAGTTTTGATTTTATTTTTACATAATTGTGAAGGTCTTTTTAAGCTGAAACAGGTAGTGGAGGTCTAATTTTTCGCTGGTCCTTTTTGGGTGGCATTTGGGTGCTGCAAGTTGACTGCGTGCTCTGAATTTTACAGCAGGCTACATACCGGCACACATCAGCACGCACAGCCTCGCCTACCCCCTCCATTCGTTCGTTTCTCCACTGTCCCCCACCACATACGGCTGCCTACAGTTGTCTACATGGGATGGCGGGTTAAAACCGATGTTACTTGGGATATTTTATTTACAAAGATGAATTCATTGTGAAATATATAATAATAACCCCAGGCACTACAGCCCATGAAGGGCCTAGGCCTACCAAGCGACCGCTGCCCAGATATTGGGGTGACGCGTGGTCAGTGCATCGGGTACCCTCGGCCGTTAATCTTGGTTTCCGTGATCAGGGCGTTGCCTCACTGTCAGACAGCTAATCAATTGTCCTCATGAGGCTGAGTCCACCCCGTTCCAGCCCCCACGTCAGATTCTAAAATCCCTGACGGAGCCGGGAATAGAACCCAGGGCCCCAGGGTGAGAGGCAGGCGAGCAATCCCAACACCACGGGCCGGCTCATTGTGAAATATACAAATAATAATAATGGTTTACTAATCATATGATACATAATCACATTATCATCCCATTCAAACTGTTGGAGAAATGCCTTTATTCTAACACAGTCTGGCATGGGTGAATTGTTCATGCCATGATAGTGAAAATCTAACACAAAATGTGAATAACAAAACATAAGAAATAGAAGTGTGCACCTTGGTACAATCATTCCCAACAGACTTTTTATCATTCAAATCATGAAAATTAGTTTGCAAGTCAGTATGAAGTTGTGGTATATTGTGAGTAATGGAATAACCACCCGCTTTGCACGCATTGCTTATGTGCTAGCATTTGACTAGTTATAATGAAAAGTCTGTTGTTGGGTTTTAATTTTGACTGGCCGTGTAAATTCCTTAAATGCCTTTCAGTGCCCCGTCCAGTCTGCAAGCCTCTGTTTGTGAACAAGTCGCCTCCATGATCCCCTATTAGCCGTTAGCACTGCTCCACAACAGCCGAAATCATTAACCTCTCCCCTCCCCCATTCTCATCTTGTAGCTCAGCCTTTCCTGCCATAGCTCAGTTTAATTATATTCAATGACTGCAACTCAGTTCAAGTATTGAACACATCACACGATTGATGGTGATGATGATAATTGTTGTTTTAAGGGGCCTAACATCTAGGTTATCGGCCCCGAATGGTCTGGCTGATCGTGAAGAAGAAAATGAAATGTAAACTATAACTAACTACTAACTTATATACTAGGAGAAGAAATGGAAAACAAAAGGAGAATAAGGCAAATAAAGGACAGGAGGAAAAGAAATGCCTTCAAACCCTCGAAGAATGAGGATTGAGGGACTTCGAAGGAAGGAGAGCCATGAAAGGCAGATAGGAGAGTGAAAGAAGAGAGGGTCCGCCCCAGAGGTAATGCATAAAAGCGGGAAAACCGGACCCAGCTCAGGAATCCCTCGGGGTCGTCAACTCACAAACTCGCCAGCCGTGAGCCCCTGAGGGTGTAGCACTATCCAGGGTGCACCAGAAGTGGTGGGGCTACACACACCCTGCCTCCTTGAGGGCCTTGAGCAGAAGGCAGGAGATACTGTGAGCCCTTGAGGGTGTAGCACTATCCAGGGTGCACCAGAAGTGGTGGGGCTACACACACCCTGCCTCCTTGAGGGCCTTGAGCAGAAGGCAGGAGATACTGTGAGCCCCTGAGGGTGTAGCACTATCCAGGGTGCACCAGAAGTGGTGGGGCTACACACACTCTGCCCCCTTGAGGGCCTTGAGCAGAAGGCAGGAGATACTGTGAGCCCCTGAGGGTGTAGCACTATCCAGGGTGCACCAGAAGTAGTGGGGCTACACACACCCTGCCTCCTTGAGGGCCTTGAGCAGAAGGCAGGAGATACTGTGATCCCCTGAGGGTGTAGCACTATCCAGGGTGCACCAGAAGTGGTGGGGCTACACACACCCTGCCTCCTTGAGGGCCTTGAGCAGAAGGCAGGAGATACTGTGAGCCCCTGAGGGTGTAGCATTATCTAGGGTGCACCAGAAGTGGTGGGGCTACACACACCCTGCCTCCTTGAGGGCCTTGAGCAGAAGGCAGGAGATACTGTGAGCCCCTGAGGGTGTAGCACTATCCAGGGTGTACCAGAAGTGGTGGGGCTACACACACCCAGCCTCCTTGAGGGCCTTGAGCAGAAGGCAGGAGATACTGTGAGCCCCTGAGGGTGTAGCACTATCCAGGGTGCACCAGAAGTGGTGGGGCTACACACCCCCAGCCTCCTTGAGAGCCTTAAGCAGAAGGCAGGAGATACTGTGAGCCCCTGAGGGTGTAGCACTATCCAGGGTGCACCAGAAGTGGTGGGGCTACACACACCCAGCCTCCTTGAGGGCCTTGAGCAGAAGGCAGGAGATACTGTGAGCCCCTGAGGGTGAAGCACTATCCAGGGTGCACCAGAAGTGGTGGGGCTACACACACCCTGCCTCCTTGAGGGCCTTGAGCACAAGGCAGGAGATACTGTGAGCCCCTGAGGGTGTAGCACTATCCAGGGTGTACCAGACACACACACCCTGCCTCCTTGAGGGCCTTGAGCAGAAGGCAGGAGATGACATGAAAAGAAGAAGAAGGCTGACCCCTCGCAGAAGGAGGGTATCAGAAAAGACGAGGCAAGGGCCAATTAAGGAGGGAAAGGAAGAGACTCCCTACGCCTCGGATACCCTAATACCGTCGGGGTCGGAAGAGAACAAGAGTTGACCAAGGGAGGTCGACAATAAAGAAGACGGAGAGGAACCAGGCACAAGTAAGTGGAAGCAATGCCGGTCTCAGCTGGGGTCCCGTGGTCGCTAACCCACGTCCCTTTAGATGTCAGCCCCTGAGGGGTGTGATTGTTGGGATTCAGACTATGGCAACTATTACTTCCCAAACAAAGGTTGTTAACTTAGTCATTGAGGCTTTAAGGGGCGGAACAGCAAGGTTATCTGCCTTCTAAATTCTGAATTGGAGTTCTCACAAGAAGGAACACCTTTGACAAATTCACGACTTTATTAACCAACCAAAGTTGTGCACTTTCTACTTGTGTACATGAAGAGAGAGATTTCGAATGTGGATGCATCGGATCACAAATGCTCAAGGTTTGAATAGGCAGGTGATGACTAGATTTTTAGGGGCTAAAAATCGGGGAAATATTTATTTTTTATGTATTTAAAATATCTGAAATATGTGACAAAAAGGTAAAAATATTTAATTATAATTTAGATTATTAATGTGAATATAAACAATATGCAGCACTCATGAATGCTAAGTCTCACTGACTGCTGAAGCATAACGAGATGCATCTTCAGGTTGTCCATCACAAATGACCAACGATTATCAAGAAACACTTCTTCTGAAGGCTCGAAACTGCGGCAATATGTTTCTTGCCCTCGAGGTGTTGCGTAACTTGAGATCATTCTGCTGCAGACGATACAACAGGCATCGTAGAAATGCCTTACACTTCACAGTCCCAGAAATGAACTGCATGTGAGTGACAATGGTTCCAGGTAGCTGGGGGAGGGGTAGGTCTAGCACGTGGTGCAATATGGCTATGGACAAGGAAATCCCTGGCTTCCACAGTGAGTGGCACGGGGCGACAAGTTAAGAATAAAACAGTTGCAATCTGACATAGGCTCTGCATGAAGATTAGATAGCTCGCAGGTTCTTCCCTGTTGAAGTAACACAGAACAAAAATGCAATTTAAAAAAATGTAAATATTATGTCTTTTCATGTGCTAAGTTAATAAGTGAAAAGCAGGAATTTATTTATTTATAGAAAAAATATGTATTTACATAAAAAATATTTTTTTACCTAAAAATCCGATGCCTAGTGATGACAATGGAAATTGGAATACTTTGGACACATCATGCATGGCAAGAAGTATAGAATTTTGCAACTAGGTCTGGAAGGGCACACGTAGACGTGTCCGCAGAATAAGCGATGGGTACCAACAGGATACATGTTCTCCATTCAGTGCGGAAAACAAATAAATCTCTCATTGCCAGGGTGATCACTAAACTTTGTATTCTCCATGCACTTTGGAATGATGAAACAATATAATTATTATGTGTAACAAAACTTTTACAATAATGGTTTTTAGAGGAAATGGCTGCAGAATATGGACTTCATTGTTTATACACTTGTATTTATTCACCATAGCCAACAGCCTAGCCATGCTAGAACACCGGATCCCATGAGAACTCCGCAGTTAAGCAGCATTGGGCGTGGTCGGAACTTGGATGGTATGCCAGTTCTAGGTACTGCGCGCTGTTGGCAAACATAAGGGGGAGCGGGAAGGCCCTGGCCACCCTACAGCAAGTAAACTCCGGCTGGGGATAGCCTCTTCGGAGGCTCGGACCAGCCATCGGGCAGAATACCAATTACATTTATTCACCATACAATTAAATTAAATAATATCCAGTCGATCTCACTTAGGTTCAGGGTGCGCTCCTTGTTTAATTATAAGGCCGGTCACCTACACAATGTCACGAGACTTCCCCTTGACAGTCTTCTCGCCTCAGCCGACTCCACTTACACAAACATCATGGAGTCAGGTGAAGTCTACTCACTCGTCACAAAATATATAAACTACTTCGTCCCAGCAGGAACACGTCATTGCTACCATTTTACAATAAGATAACAGAATACCAAGTATCTGGGAAGCCTGATACAAGATAGTGGAAGAAACGATAGAGAAATAAATGAGCGGGGGAGACAGGCAGAAGCATTCCAGAGGAGTGTGAGAAGCATGTTATGGAGCAAGGATGTCCCTCAGAACAGCAAAAAGATCATATATCGGACGTACTATGTCCCTATCATGACGTATGCCTCGCAGACCTGGGTTATGAAAGGAAGGGAGAAGAGAAAATGAGGTGAGGTTCTTGAGAAGCAGTATTGGAGCTACAGATGGACAGAATAAGAAATGAGAGCACCAGAGAATTAATGAAGGAGGAACCATTACAGGATGGTATAGAGAAATCTAAGCTTAGATGGTATGGACATGTAAAACGAATGGAGGAGAGTACACGAGACGAAGTGGGAAGGAAAGAGACCGAGAGACAGGTGGCTGAAGGGGGTGGAAGAAAGTGTGAAGAAGAGAGGAGAAGACTGGACAAGGGTGGAGGCTGAGAGATGGTGGGAAGACAGAAGATGTTGGAGAGGCTTGTGTTCCAAACAGACCCGGCCAGTGGCTGGAAACTCTGCAAGAATACCAAGATTGCCAGGTTTGGAAACATTGAGGAGTTATTTCATGCATCACCTAGCGAGCGAGGCTTCCAGCAACTCACGTGATGGACAATGCTTTGGGGTAATGAACCCCATGTCAACACGGATCGTGAGATTTATTAATTAAACGACGAAAGCAACGACAATCCAACATTCCTGTCAAATTTCAACTGAATGGGAGGCATAATGAATTCAGCTGGCACTATTCTAGGCAGGGGCGTATATACAATTTTTTTTTGGGGGGGGCTGGCTATCCTGGAAAATTGCGAGTATTCTCAGGGGATTGTCAGCGCAATATACCCAGGAATATCAATCAATATCTTAGAAAAAGGAAGATTGTAGTTTTACGTGACCGTGAATCTATTGATTATGAGCCACGGGACCTCCTTTTTACGTGGAATCCGAACCACAGGACATGGCATTTCACTTCGAAAATCTCACATGCATTGACCGGGAATCGAACCCGGACTGCCTTGGTGAGAGGCATACAGCTAGACCGCTGAGCCACCACGCCCCCCAATATCTTAGAGCATATAACTTTGTGTAATTATTTTAGACAAGATTGACAGTGTATATATATTACTGGCAATACAAAAAAAAGTTGTAAAATACAACACAACACACAAATACATTATGGCCTCTGGAGTATGAACGGCAAATATCTAAATATTTGTCAAGTTACTAAGCAGAAAGGTAAACAGTTTTTTTTTTTTTTACAAATTGATAATTTATTTCTCAAAAGTACCAAACGGTGGAATTCACAGTTTTGCCTCACAAGGCTGAGTGTACACCGTTCCAGCCCTCAGACTAGATTTTTTTTTTTTTTTGGCAGGGCTGGGAATCAAATTCGGACTTCCAGGGCAGAAGCCAAGAATGCTAGCCTCTACACCACGAGGTGGTCTAATTTCAATCTTAATAAATAACCAAGCCAATAAGTTAAGATTAGGGTACAACCAAATTTACAATTATTTTATGCTCTTACCAAAGCAACACTTGCTTAATTTTTATTGGCTTTTTTCAGGGGGGAGGGGCTGGAGCCCCCTCAGCTCCCCCCCTTATATACGCCCCTGATTCTAGGCGCTCACGTGTTCTCACCCTGGCAACTTGAATAGGGCACCGAGACCCGACAGAGACAATATACACATGCATACGACATGGTAAGACTTCAGAAGGCGTACTTTTCGGTCAAACAATTCTTAAAGTACTAAAATTAACCAAATTGCCCGAATTAAGTCATGGAGATATCTGGAGGTGTTGTAGTTTACTCCTCCACTGTCTGTGACCCGCCCAGCCGACCCAAATAAGAACATGACTTATAAGCTTATAGGCAAAATTTCAGCTCATTCAGCCATTTCAAGCATCATGTACAGTATTGCCAACCACACACGTTTGGTACTATATCACATCCGGCAGACCAATGATTTTCGCCTGGACCAATAATGGTTATTAAGTATAACAAATTTAGGTAGAGCGGCCCAGCTACAGTACAGCCGTCGAGTGTCCGGCTCTGACATTTCTCATGAGGGAGGGAGACAGCGTTGCCGGTTCTGTACCGCGAAATATTAAACAACGTGGACTACATCAAATATTTCACATGTTTTTAAATGAATTCTGACGAACCACTGACCATATTACTAAAGTAATATAATTACACACAGTTAAACGGTAAATGTGCACACACAAGACAATAAAACAACAAGCCTGCACTAACACAAAGAGCAACAGAAGAGAGCCCTTGCAACATCGAGCTAAATTTAAAGACCGGCTTACCGGGACAACCGCTGATTAGTACAGGTGACAACATTCTTCATGGTCGTCAACATAGGCGGAATTCCACGGCAATCGAAGAATTTAGGTTTTGTAACCGCAAAATGTCGGAATAACAAAATGATGCATAAAATTGCAAATAGGGTGTGGGAATTCCACGTTACATAGTGAAGACGCTAGAGAAGAATTACACTGATGGAAAGTTTCAAGCTTTTATTAACTGCTTCTCACTGCCATAGGTTCGCTATATTGTTCACTCTACCCCTCTTCTCCCACCATCTCCAAACGTCCGAGCCGGACTGTAATATAAACACCTCCGGTTTTTCTCACGCACAGTGGGGGTAGTCACGCATCAATAATCTTTATCCAGGCCAATGGTTTTGCCTTTCATTTCATCATTCATGTGTTGTGTGGCTTATCGCACATGTTGGCAACGGGATGACGTAGTGTACGAAGTCAATGTGTCATGGCAGCCGCCGTCTTCGAAAGAGCACGATGGAAATTATTTATTTACGTAATGAAAGAAATATTTCCGATGCAGCAGTGACAATTCAAATCGAAATGACTCCCAGAAAGGTTTGTGAATCATAAATAACACATTTCTAATAATCTGCCTCGTAAAAGTTATGAAAACTGAAAAGTACCTCTTCTGAACAATTAATAGTTAACTATCTCTGGACTAAAGAATTGCACTTACCTGTGCGAATGAGGCATACTGCAGCAAACTGTCTGGAATGTTGGCTAAGCAAGCTACTGGAGAAGAGGTGGTGGGATAACAACGAAACATGAAGCCGTGCTAAAGTGACGACACCTAATAGCCGCTGTCGGCGATCAGGTCCCCCTTCACGTACGCGCTCTTGAACATCGTACCGGGATCCAACGCACTTCTGGTGCGACACCAGTGCCGATAGCCGGGGTACATCTGCCCGATGAGCGGAGATGCGAAAACGGGACCCGCAGACCAGCACTTGAGCCCGCTGTTGTTCTGCAGGATGGCCTCGAACTCCGCCATGGGCGCAGAGTAGCCCAGGTTGATGTTGCCGGTACTGAACCAGTCTGACCAGAGTGTGCACGTCCTATCCTCGGTGTAGGGGCCTAGAAAAGAGCGCTGCATCCGCGAGTGGATCTGGTGCGAGATCAGGAGCGGAGTGGAACAGAAGGAGGGGTTGTCTTCCGACCAAACTTCCAACTCCTTGACAACGCCATGCAGACGATCCGCTGGGAAGGCCCATTTTACCCCGCGGCAATATGAGCCGACAGATACGAATGTTTGAGGCCTGAAGCAATAGTGAATCCTGTGCGAAGCCGTCATCAGCATGAGACTCAATTGAGCTCCAGACAAAGATCTCGAGCACGAAGGGAAATGCCAAGAGAGGAAAGGTCCAATCCTGTTCACTACCCAATACAGACCCTGACACATTAACTCTAGCCATCTCTTCCAGAATGGCTGCAGGAACCCTTGCTGGATTCTCACTGGCAGCGCCTTGGTCACCACCACCTTATCGAGCAGTGGGAACCAATAGAAATGAGTATACACAGACTCGGACATTTCAGGAAACCTCTCTAGCAAGTCGTACACGGAACAGTCGTAAGTGACTTCCTGGGCCAAATGCAGAGGAACACAATTAAAAGTAGCAGAAGTAATGATTCCATCGACCCCAAGACCACAGACTAAGTTCTGAAGAGAAGGAAAACATTCATTAACATTTTCAGACACCTGATCATAGTCGGGCCACGTCCACTCAACCAAACATGAATCAGCCTGGATGACATGACAGGCCTTCAAACAACGAGCAATGCTGCCACTAGAGCCAATGAGACCAACAGAGATGGCATCAGCTACAGTCATGTTGGGAAGAATGCCATAGAGCTCTAAAGTATAGTTTAAATACTCCATCCTCCGGAGCAATTCCTCCAAAAGCAACCCTGGTTCCACCGTAAGAGACTGCTCTTCGGGGTCGTACCACACAATTCTCTTCATGTGATCTAAAGATATCACCACTTCGACCCCATCCGATGTAGCAGGATAGGCACCACCATACTGCTTTATTCGAAGGGAATTTTCTTTTGCCTGACCGAGAACTTTTAGCAAGTCACCCCCATCCTTGGGGTGGAAGGTCTGGGTTTTGATAGCAAGCTTAATCTCAGACATAACCAAGGCGTGGTAATAACCCTAACAACAAAAACATGACATCATACTTCTGTTAACTGATTCCTGTTCTATAACTTCATATAAATCAGTTAACTACTCGCGATTAACAAAAAATCGAAATCTCAACCACAATCTTCAGAAAATACACAGTGTCACACAATAAATCTCTAACTTAAGGTGACATGAACAACCGTAACCTACAATGCACTGACAAGGACCGACATTACAGCAATTAAAACAAAACACGAACAAATTTATTTCCAGAGGTGATCATGAAGAGAATAATACAGACATTTGCACTCGCACTCCCTAGCGATGGCGCTGCCTATCTTTTCTTTCTTGCGTTGCTTTTTTTTTTGGGCTCGGCATAACACTTGGCCCAGTTACTACGTTAGTATTCGTGTTTGTGTGGGAGTATTAAAATTAATAACAAAAGAAATTGGCATCTAAATCAGGGGATAGGAAAATACAATATCAGGATTCAAACAGGAACACAGAGGCAAAACAAATCTTCACGCTGAAGTGACTCTACTTAGCGACATTCTACGAGACATGCCGGTACACAATAGGGTTGGAATTCACAGGCTAATGGAACAATCATGTAAATAAGTTAACAAGGAAGATAGAACGGGAAATGACGGTTGATATAAAATAGTGGATAAGTTTAAGGGAAGTTGAAATCCTAGAAGTTGTAATGAACGTAAAAACACCTGACGAGGGGGGGGGCTCATGACGTATACACTGGAAAAGTATATGATGTATTGTGCCTACTGCATGACGAAACGAGCAGACTGCGGACGGAATAAAATTACAACGTGCTTGATAAACCGGGGTGAGGGAGTGATTGAACCGAAGGCGTATGATTGTAATATTATGGCGACGATTGTATTGACCGAAATGAAACCAAGGTTGACGCGGAATGCTAGGTTGGAGTCTATATTAAAAATGTTGCTTTAGTTTGAGCGTATTTGTGCCATTGACTTTGCCAAACTGTTTGGATTTGGAATTTTATTAGGGGAATATAATATGTGAAGGGAATGGAAACATCTAATACTGCTTCCTTATCAGCGGCGTGCTGCATATCATCTTCTTCTTAGCATTAATCCCTTGCGGGGTCTGCTATTTTGCTATATCTCCTCCACTTCTTTCTGTCGTTGACATCTTCTGGTGTTAGACCAACAGCGTGCTTGATGTCGTCAGTCCTCCGCTTTGCAGGTCTTCCACGTGGTTTCGTTCCACCTGGGTTGATGTGGAGTGCTGTCTTCTCATTACGTGACCGTACCAGCGTAGACGAGCCTCCCTCACCTTCTCGACAATTGGTGCAACACCAAATCTTCGCCGGACGTCTGTGTTCCTTGAGTGGTCAAATCGGATCAGCCCTATCGACCATCGGAGCATCTTCATTTCCATTGTATGCAAAATTTGCTCATGTTGTTTGATCATAGGGCGAAATTAAGTCCCATAGATTGCTGCTGGGCGTACCACAGACTTATAAACCTTTGCCTTTAAATGCAGAGGCATCTTTTTTTTTTTATCACAGAGAACTCCAGTGACTTGTCTCCACTTGAACCAGGCTGCGTTTACCCTCATCCGACTATCAGGAGTGGCGTCACAATTTGAAGTGACAATGGACCCTAAGTACTTAAAATGCATGGTCTTCTGCAGATTTTCTGTGCTGATACTGATGGTACCTCTGATTTGGGGGCCACATTCCAGTTATTCTGTGATCTGGATATTGAGGTGTAGTCCATTTTCAGCCAGTCTGTCGTTCCACGTTTGAACCCGGTGCTGGAGTTCAGGGCGGGTTTCTTGGCCAAGTACCACATCATCCGCATATAGAAGGGTCCAGGGATGTGAGGTCTGTATGTCTTCCGTTGCTGTATCCATGCAGAGGATGAATAACAGTGGTGATAGAGCAGAACCCTGATGAACACCTACAGTGATTTCAAAAGTTGGGGAGACCCCAGCTGGACTCCGAACTACACTAGTGGCATTGTGATACAGTAGTTGCACCCAGCTTACATATTCCTCAGGGACCCCATGACAACGAAGAGCTCGCCAAATAAGATCACGAGGGAAACGGTCAAAAACTTTCTCTAAAGCGAGAAATGCCAGGTGTACACTTCGCTGCCTCTCTCTGTGCTTTCCCATTAAAAGGCGTGTGGCATGGGCAGCATCGATGGTACTGCATCCCTTAACAAATCCACACTGGTTTGGTGTTACAGTGACAATATTTCTGAGTCTACAATCAAGCACACGCTCAAATATTTTAAACTTATGACAGAGGAGTCGAATAGGGCGATAAGTTGAGCAGTCACCCACATCACCTTTTCCCTTTCAGATTGGAACTGTTATGCTAGTTGCCCATGCATGGGGAAGTTGGTTCTCAGCAATGATCCGGTTAAAGAGTGTGGCAGGGTATTCTGAGACAGCCTTCCTAGCATTTTCCATATTTCCGTCGGTACGTCATCTGGACCAGTTGCTTTTCCACGCATCATCTTGCTAATGGCAAGCATTACTTCCTCGGATGTAATTGAAGGAACGGGCGTGCTGCCTATCAACTGGAACTAAAGTCTGTCCAACCACGGCCAACTGGATGCGAGCATCTATAGTAGACCGAGGTTTTGCAAACCCTACTCCAATCAAATCTTGATCAAAGGCTCATTGATTAGTGATGTGCTTGAGGGCTGTGCCAACGACATTGACATGGTAAAGGAGAAGAAGAATATGCTTGAGCCCGGCTAGCGCTTGAACCGTTTTTCTTTTCCACCTGTAGTCTTCCCTTTTTCTCTTTTCTTCGCCGTGTCAATTATCGGAATTGTTCTCTTTTCTTCTTGGTTATTACTGGCCAGAATAGCCGAGCAGATCAGTGGACATTTCTATAATTGCTGATCAAGGTTCGTTATAGTGATTTCTTGCTATGCCGAATCGTGATTAGTGACACCTCTTACCTTTTTATCTTCTTTTTCCGTCTCCTGTTACTCTTGTTACTCTCTAGGCAGTCTTCTGTTTTTTCGATCCTGGTAGGACCTTTTAGTTTGTGCACCCGCTCTCGTTTTCGAGATGCCTTGATTTTCTATTCTGTTTTTACCCGTTCGTTTGTGTTTTTTATAAAGGTGCGCGTAGAGGTGCGAATCTAGTTTATTTAATGTAATTCCGTGATGCCGGATTAATGCTGATACCATCAAGGTAGGTTACGTATTTTTGTCTTTGCTCATCGTATGGAATACTAGGGCGTATCGCCTATTCTAGTATGTCTTTGGAGTATCTGTTTCGTTCCCGTTATCTTTGTCCCCATTTTATCGTATCTTTTGGTGTAGGTATTTGGTACGGTTTACTGAACAGTGTGTTCACCAGTAAGACCTATGCCATACCTCTTATCTTTTTGTTTGCCTCTTATCTTAGGATTGTGTTTTCATATGCAAGTCCTTGAGTATGGCTTAATCCCTTTCTGACGTAACTTATTTTGATGGATATCTTTTATTTTGAGTTGCGATACCTTTCTCGTAATTATTTTTAATATCGGTTACTTGCCCCTTTTTGTGTCTATTCATTTACGTCATATCTACGCGCGCTTTTATTAATACTCCATCCCCCTCGCACTCCCTCATCTCGTTCAGCGCTATTTGAGCTACCGTTCGCTTCTTTGGCGGTAGACTCACTTTTCCCGACTCTTTGTCTAGCCCTTTTAATCTTTATTTTTCACAATGTAATTTTACTTTTTACGAGTATACTTTCCCAAATGTGTTCCCTCCTTTTACCGTTATCTCCTATCGATCATGACATTTACGTTTCGGTCCTTTCGCCCGTTGTTTTACCTAGTATCACATGTTTGTCACCCGCTTAACCTCATTCATAGCATGTAATGCTTCCTCGTCATTTCTTGATGTTATCTCTTTGGTCAATACATTACCTCTCCTTTCCTATGTGTTGAGTATGTGTACCTTATTTAGTCTTTATTTCTTTAGGCTAAGCTAAGCTCATAATGAATAGCGCATTCGAATAGAACTTGCATCCACATGGCAGTGAATGTACGTTCAATCCATCGCCTCTGATACCTTCATAACCTTAGTCCGGTTTAATGGGCCCAGCGCTAGACTAATTGGTACACACTTCCACTGCGAACTACATCTTGCGAAAGGCCAGACGGCACAAGCTGCTCGAACAGATAACTTCAGAGTTCGAGCTTTGCGCGAGCTTTTGTGCGCGTCTTTATCACCCAGAAACCTCAAGAAGTATTGTGTGCCAGGAACTATAGGTGTATTATCCAGAGTTGGAATCTGACAGTTCGGCGGAGAACTGTTGAACTGAAGGCAGCGTTGCCACGACGTGCGTACTCCCAGCTCCCACACTCGCGCTCATAACATCATTAGCACCGTTATTACATTTATTACATTTTTACACAGATGGTTTTCAAAAATCTTAAACAAAGCAATGCTTAAAACTGTTCGATTCACACTGTAAAATAAAATAATAGCCGGTCAAATTGAGGAAAGACCTAAAATATTGTAATGAATAGCAATAGCAACATTACGAATACTATCTTAAAACAAAAATATTCAAAGCGAAACGACGACACGTGATTGTTAACGTGATATTTAGTTATTTATATTTCCTGTAGAATAAATTTCAAGGCACAAGAAACACACAAATGTATTACAAAATATACGCTCATTGTGTAGGCTATTAACTCACCTTTTAGAAGACAGAAGCTAATCACAGTAGTCTTGCTAATTCCAAGAGCAGAGGCCTACGCTCCTGCGCGCGACTGATTGGAATTAATGGTTTGCCTAATGCTCGGATATTTTCACTCACCCTTTCAAAAAATCCCGCGCGGCGATAATAATTTTCCTTCCATGGCTTGGAATAGGTACCATACACCTCGGCCAGGTTTTGACAATTCACGAACTGGGTGTATCCTCAGCCTAACTCTACGAGAAGTCATCCTTAAAAATGTCACCACTCGCAAGTAAAAAGAAAGCTACGGTAACCTTAATCTAAGTCACTCTATCCTATGAACACGAACCTAAGCTTAAACTGACACTATCACTGCTACATACATAGATAACGGACACTAATGAATTATAAGTATAAATATAAGTATAAATACTACACGAAAAAGTAATTAACTAATTAAATCAAAACAATTATAACTCATAAAAACAACAGATAATGAAACGCAGCAAGGTCAGTGTGCACACTGGAGGCAACCAAACAAACGACTGGACGGCGGAAAGCACGTGGCCAAATAGTATCATTCGACTTGGCAGCGTTGTATGGTTTCCATAGCAACAAGCCTTGCGTGTGATGTAGCCGTCAACTCTTCTTGCCCAGTGGCGCTGAACTGTCAGATTCCAACTCTGGAAAATACACCTGTAGGCGGTACAGGCTCGTCCTGTGTTTGTTGTGCACTGCTGTATCATTTGTGCATATAACCCCTTCAAACTGTATCTGTAATGTGGAGATAGCCACAATTTGTAGGCCTATTTGTGTGATGATTCGGTGCACAGGTCTCCCCAGAATATAAAAACTGCATACTGAACATCATTGGAGTGCACAGAACAAGGGCGACGGGTCACAACACGCTCTTCGTACAATGGTGCGGCAACAGTATGTGTGTATATATGCGATTAATTTGTTTCGTTGCAGGAACATATGTTTGTTACTATCCTCGACAGTAGTACATCCTTCCCAGAAGCCAAAGGCGTATCAGAGATGGGGGATGGGGAATAATCTATATTAATATTATTAATATTATTACCGGTATGTACAATTTGGTTTGCGTCGCACCGACACAGATAGATCGAGTGGTAACAATGGGATAGAAGAGGGCTAGGCGCGGAAGGGAGCGACCGTGGCCTTTATTAAGGTACAGCCCCAACATGTGCCTGGTGTGCAAATGGGAAACCACGGGAAAACATCTGAAGGGCTGCTGACAGTGGGGTTGGAACCACTATCGCCCGAATGCAAGTTGACAGCTACGTGACCCAAATCGTGCTGCCACTCGCTCGGTCTTATATAGAAAAAAATTATGAGCCTTACAGTAGTCGCATATGATGTGTAACATCATACTTAGAAGAAACCTCACGTGAAATTGTTGATACACCGGTATTTTATACTATTATTGGCACAAACATTAATCTATTGTAAAAGGGAGTGTTTTACAGATATTGTAGTTTATAATACGGAACTCATTTTATTAGATGATTTGTAGCTTCCACCAGCACTAGCCTAAATAAAGAATACGTTATGGATCAACTAGATTAATAGACGTGACACCGCTCATAAATTTAAATTCCTTATAATAGGCCAACTTGCGAGTAAAGGGTTGGTGGTTCAGTGTCAGAACAGTCTAGGGTGGGGAGGGGGGTACCTCAGGGGAGTAAATTGGGTCCTTTACTATTTCTCATTTACATAAACGACATAGGAGTTAAAATATCATCCCAGATAAGATTATTTGCTGATGATATAGTAGTATACAGGAGGATAGATCACCCGGATGACTGCGGCATATTGCAGAGGGACTTGACGGACATACAAAGCTGGGCGGATAAAAGTGATATGATGATAAATTCAAAGAAATGTCAGGCAGTGAGATTTGTTAACAAAAGGAATCATATTGTTTTTGAATATTCAGTGGGGGAAAATAAAGTTGTATTTGGGGACGAATGTAGGTATTTAGGTGTAACTGTGGGGGGTGGGAATTTTCACTGGGGTAAGCACATAAGGGAAATAGTAAAGAAAGCATACAAGTCACTACATATGGTTATGCGAGTCTTTAAAGGCGCTGGCAGAGAGATTAGGGAAAGGGCATACATGTCCCTAGTCCGTCCTCTGCTGGAATATGCTGGGGGAGTGTGGGATCCATACCAAATGTATTTAATAAAGGAATTGGAAGGAGTGCAAAGGAAGGCCGCCAGGTATGTAATGGAGGACCACAGATCGACGAGTAGTGTGAGTAGGATGATACAGGATTTGGGATGGGAAAGTCTGGCTGATAGACGTTCAAGAGCAAGACTAGGGGGTATTTTCTTAGCTTATAAGGGGGAAATTGCATGGGAAGATATTCATGAGAGATTGGGAAAGGAAAGTTCATATATGGGCAGATACAGTCATTGTTGTAAATTGAAAAGTGGAAAAGTAACTGGGGCAAATATTCGTTCATTGGGAGGGGGGAAATAGAATGGAACAGTTTGCCAGGGGGCATTTTCAGCCCTTTGCCTTCTGATGTTGGTAAATTTAAGGAGTTGGTGAAAAAGCACCAGATTAAGAGGCAGTGATGAACGGTGCATAAGTTGAAGCAATGAAAGAAAGTGTAAATGTTTAGTATTTATGTTTATTTCTGTTATTAGAATGATTATTTTTACGATTACCGGTTTCTTCTCTTAGCAACTATTACTTATTTTCTAATTAGTCCTAATTTTCTAAATTTTTTGTGGTTGTGAATTGTTTTGTGTATTTATTGTAATTTGCCACCATGGGCAGTGTCCACATTTGCAAATAAACCATGTATGTATGTATGTAAATGCAATGTGCACAGCAGTAGATCATGAAAGGCTTGCCCAGTTCCCGGACCTCTTGATTCACAGACCAACACGTAATTTCATATGGATTCTGTTAAAATGAGTCATATTGATATGATAAATATCGTTTAAAATTATAATCTGGTAGCAAAAATATCTATCTCGTCCGGGATTCGAACCTGAGATCTCTAGATTCACAGTCAGGGTCGCTAACACCACGGCTATTTCAAGCACACAAATATAATGCACAAAATGGTGACTTATTTCCACTTTCCAATAATACTGCATTACAGAATTACGTTTCATTTATATTTTGCTTGTTTTGATTGAAATTGAGTTTAAAATGCCTTATGAATAGGCCCTCTTGTGAGTAAAGAGACTGAATTCAGCAATAGTTCATGAAGGCTTGCCTAGTTCCCGTATAGCATGTGCTTCAATTAGTTGATACCAGAGTTTGCATGAGCGTTTACTGTCAGAAATGGTATCAATTTCCGACACCGTGCGCTCATTGTTTCCTGGATCTTACCACTGCCAGCAGGATCGTTCCGATCCCCTTGCGTCCCATTTTTCAAAATCACTCCCACAAAAATATCCAGCAACCGAGTGGAAAGATGTGACACATCAATATCGTCTGGGCCGTCAGCGTTCCACATAATTTATGTGTGGGGTCGCTTGACAGTTCGAACAGGTTCGATACCGTAACGAGCCCAAGTTGCGCGAGCCCGCTAGAACTTGAGTATCATTCGCCCATCACTACCATTGTAACGCATTCCTGAAAGAAGATGCCAAAACCATATCGTGGGCGAAATGTCTCACTTCGCTCCGTGCGGAGCATAGGGCATCCAAGAATGATTTCCATCGGGCTCAGCCAACTTCTTCAGTTCCCTCCAAGTCTTTCCAGCTTTCGTGGCCTCCTCTTCAATGGAGCGTTGCCAGGTCTTCTTCGTCTCCGAGCCCCTTGAGGATTCCAGTCCAGAGCTCCCCTTTCTACTGAATCATTCTGTTTCCGCAGAGTATGCCCAATCCAGCCCCATTTCCTCCGTTTAATTTGAACTTCTATAGGTGTTGGTTAGCCTTTGCCACAGCTCTTCGTTTGGTATTATATCTGGCAATCGAGGCAGACGACGATTGATGAATACTTGAAGTCGGTGGCTAATAGGATTGGTCGGCGTAAATGTACCATACATTAAACATCACAGTCTTCTCGTTTAAACGAATTATCGCTAAACAAGAAGAAACTGTGATTATTTCTGCAGGGGAACCACTAACGATAGTTAACAAGTTTAAATACTTGGGCCTGACATGCGAGCCTTTTGGAACTACTTTAATGTTACACCTAAAAGAAAGACTTTCCGCAGCGATTAGACTCAGTGAGATTCAACACCAGCAAAGGTTGTCTGAGGCCATCAATGGATCTTTTCAGAATAAATATAGTTAGTTAGTTATTGTTGTTTTAAGGGGTGGAACTACGAGGTCATCTGCCCCTAGAATAAAGATACAGCCTATTAATTACCAGTACTTATGGTCTTCACTTAATACGGGAACATTTAACAAAGTCAAATATAAAGGCATCATGAATGTAATAGAAAAACGTTAAGCTACATTTGTGAAACGGGCAATATCAGCTATATGCATCTCCAAGTACACACCATCCAGGCTAATTATTATTATTATTAGGGATAAGTGCGCACAATGTGCATTACATTAAAATTATTTTCAAAATTCTGTTATCGCCGACAACCTCTCAGTACACATAAGAGCGTGATATCTATCACATGTCTTTTTACACCTCGTGGCCACCTCAGTTTTGTAAATCCTATGGTGGAACCCATGCACCGCGAAACGGGTTACCAAGTGTCTTAAATATACGCAGATGGTAGTTGGTGATCCATTCGGAGTTCTTCTATAAAGAAAGATTCCCCTGCTAGTTCGTATGTCAGTTTCGTAGGGGTGTATTTTGACTGGCAAAGCAGCATTCTTATTTTCAAGAATAAGGATTTCACTTTCTCTAAATCATTCAGGTTACTTTTGCTTATGTCATCCCGTCCGTACTAATATAAGAACTATGTAGAGAACTGATGTTTTCGGAAGATTTTCAATTACAACTGCTTCTTCCATCTACATCACCTTACAAGGAATAACTTCAAGACCATAACTGGAGGAAGTCAGAAATGTGGAGTGATTTCTATGCCACTGATGCTATTGTCGGAAAGGAATGTGAGACATCTTGTAGCAAGATAAGCAGTGCATGGTTTTCATCATAACATTTGTAGTACAAAGCATTTCCACACACCGAACGAAGAATGCTTTTGTTCTCTTTGTGAGGGGCTATGCGATCGGCATCCTGAAAAAATGGAAGAAAGAACATATTCTTGACAAAATTTTGTAATGCTTAATTGTCAAGTGACTTAATGTGTATATTTTATTATTTATGACCGTTGGCTGCATTAAATTTGTTAATCAAATCTTGATTCCGAAATACATAAAAGTAGCATCATCCTTAGAAATTCAAAAGTTGTCTGTATAACATCACAGACATCGTATCTGCCGCAAACACTCTTAAAGACAAGGTACGATCGCCTAATTTTAGATACGTAGTAAAGTTGGTAGATTGATAAAATTAAATTAAAATTATACGAGCGATAATGGCGCACGTTAACAAGGCGAATATGTTTCGTCTAATGCGTAACGTATCAAAATGTATAAAAAAAGAATATTTATAGAATGCATAAAAATAAGAGACCAGTGAGTATTGTTCTTTAAACACCTTTCTAGTCTTTTCCGTTCCCTGCATTAAATTTGCGCCAATAATACGTCATGATGACATTGGAAAAGGTTAAAGGAAACTTTGGTAACATGTTCAATAAAAATCTGTCGGATATTGTCCGTGGAATTCGTGGAAACAAGAGTAGTGAGTTCATGTACATCGCTCAGTGCCTGGAAGAAATTAAAAATGAACTTAATCATGGAAATGAGATGATAAAAACAAATGCAATTGGTAAGTTAACTTATCTTCAAATGTTGGGTTATGAAATGAGCTGGGCATCTTTCAATGTAATTGAAATAATGAGCGGAACCAAATTTTCGCACAAGAGGGTTGGGTATTTGGCCGCATCTCAGAGTTTCCACGCCGATAGTCCGCTGTTGATGCTAACCACTAATACGATCCGCAAGGACATAAACAGTGCAAATCAGTATGAAGTCGGCATTGCACTTTCAGCTTTGTCATGTTTCATCAATGCTGGTCTTTCAAGGGACTTGACTGCAGATGTATTAGCCCTACTGAATTCAACAAAACCTTATATCCGAAAAAAAGCTACCCTTGTGTTGTATAATGTTATTCTGAAATTTCCAGAGGTGTTAATCCTAGCATTTCCAAGAATTGTGAATAAACTGGAGGACAACGATTCGTGCGTTCAGTCAGCAGCTATTAATGTGTTGTGTGAATTGGCTAAGAGAGATCCTAAATCTTGTCTCAAGACGTCCCCGCTCTTGTTCAAGTTACTGATGACCACAACTAACAATTGGCTGTTGATAAAGATAATCAAGCTGCTGGGCATGGTGGCACCACTGGAACCACGACTCGGAGGCAAACTGATAGAGAAACTAACTGGTTTGGTTCACTCGACTTGTGCCATGTCGGTGCTTTACGAGTGTGTCAAGACTCTGATCGCCATTCTCGCCACGCTCCCAAACTACAGTGCCACTGCTCAGTTGTGCACTCAAAAGTTGGTGACCCTGATAGAAGATCATGATCCCAACATAAAGTACCTGGGCTTGATTTCTATGTCCAAGATGATACAGTACCACTCAAAGTTTGTTCACAATCATAAGGATCTTGTGATTCAATGTTTGGATGACGGAGACGAATCTATCTATTCTCTCGCCCTGAACGTTTTACCGCAGCTCGTGACCAAGAAGAAGTTGCCCGAGGTCGTTCACAAACTGGTCACTCGCATGAAGAAGCTGGAAGGCAAGAAGCGTAGGGACCAGCTGTTGTATAAGATTATCGATCTGTGTTCATATAAAGATTATCAGCACGTGTCTAACTTCGAGTGGTACATCGGAGTGCTAGTTTACTTGTCGCACGTCCAGGGGAGTTGTCAGGGCCAGCTCATATCCTCGCAGTTGATCGACATCACTGCCAGAGTCGGCAACATCCGAAAAACTATGGTTGGACAGATGTTGCAGCTACTGCGAGACAAGTCAGACTTTACAATGCCGGAAGTGTTATCATGCGCCGCTTGGATCTGTGGAGAGTTCTGTCGACATCTTCCCGATCAACAATCCGCCCTGATAGGAATGTGCGACGGACGAATATCTACTCTACCCGGACACACGCAAGCCGTTTACATTCACAACATGATGAAGCTCATCTCGCACATCGCACAAGATGATCAGGGCAATATGAAGGAACTATTGCAGATCGCATATGCCTGTCTGCAGAAGCTCATGTCAGGCGATCGACTGGAGGTTCAGGAGAGAGCTAGTAGTGCGTACCACATCTTGCAGCTGGTGGAGACAGAGCTGGCGCGAGGGGACCTCAAGATCGTGGAGGAGTTGGCAACTCTGTTCTCGGGAGATTCAACCCCTGTTTCACCAACAGCTCAACAAAGTGTTGCAATACCAACGGGGTTGAATCTAGACCAGTGGATTAACGAACCTCCAGCACCCAGCAAACCTACGGAAACAAAACTGTTTGTCGTCAAAAAGAAGAAGAGCAAGACCAGCGATACCAGCAAACAAGACCGGAAGAAGAGGCTACAGGAGAACGAGAAAAACCCACATTATCTGAAATCAGTAAACACTGTAAAAGCAAACATCCCGATAACAGAAATTGAGTTGTCAGTTCCATTGAAGGTGCCGGAACTCGATGGGCAGAGGAAGAAGAAAGGCAATACGAAGTGTAAGAAACATAAGAAGCAGCGGGTCAAGATGGAGGACGTTCCCCCTGAAGGATGTTCTCGAGGAGAGTATCAGCCCGTGCCGGCGAGTCACGAGCACGAAGAAGACCTCATCAATCTGACTTTGGACGATGAGCTGGAACAGTCGTCTAGGTAGGCCTCTTATTTTCCAGTTTCTATGGGATAGAGGGCTTTTATAGCAGTATGCCATTACTGATGAAATCTTTTGACAGGAATTAAGATTTTAAAAAATAAACTGGGCTAGCTCTGGTAGTTGTAAGCAAGCCCTTGCAGTATTGCCTGGAGTTGTAATGTACCATTCCAGCCTGGAGTTGTAAGGTACCATTCCAGCCTGGAGTTGTAAGGTACCATTCCAGCCTGGAGTTGTAAGGTACCATTCCAGCCTGGAGTTGTAAGGTACCATTCCAGCATTAATCTTGAGTTGCAAGGTACTGTACCCGAATTACCTACCCTTTACCTGTTGATATCCCTCGATGGTAGCTGGAACGCAGGAACTGAACATCGCTGACTAGAGAAACCCCCAGGTCCTACCAACAAGTGAAGGGAATAATAGGGTACAATTAAACCCTAAGAGAGGTGGCATTAAGCAAAACCAAGGCACCAAAGAAAACTGCTCACAGAACACGAGAATCATGAAAAAGTCATCTCAAGAGGGTGAGGAACTCCAGAAATACTTATCGATGGCCTTCTTAATGCGACCTCTTATTACCTCTATAAATACCGACAGCAGTGGCTACGCTGGCTAAAGCGCAGCGTTAGGTCATGGGGCCAAGCTCTCTGCTGACTCGGTAGACGCGTGGGTTCGAGCCTCACCGTCGGCCGTCCTTGAAATGGTTTTCCGTGGTTTCCCAATTTCAACACCAGGCAAATGCTTGGACGGTACCTTCTGACAGGCCACGGACGCTTCCTTCCACATCCTTGCTCAGTTTCATTCATCTTCATCCATATTTATTCCATATCTCATCCCGACGCGCAGGTCGCCCATGGGCGTTGACAAGAAAGACCTGCACTCGGCATCTCAGGAGGCCACACGGCAAAAAAAACCTCTATAAATCATCACACCACACGATTAAAAAGAAATAACAGATTTATTCAAAAAATAACTGACGGAAAGTCCGAGAATGGACACAAAAAGCAAATAATCCTCACTTGAATACCATTTAAGAATAATGTAGCAAATGCAGCATAATGTCCCCTTGGACTGGACAGCACAAATAACCTTCATCATACAACAAGATTTTACTATATACTTCAGATGATCCGACAACAAATATGAAACCATAATGGATCATCTATACGGGTATTCCAGAATTAAAGTAAAATTACTCACAGAAATTTTACCCTTTTATACATATTTACAATATACATATAGTTACACACCCTTAAGTGTAAATGCCTTTAACTATATAACCATGCACCCACCATGTGTGCTTTCATCATAAATCGTCGCTTTAGCAAATTCAAGTCTTAATCAGGTTCATCAAACGAGCAATTAAGCTGAGAAGAAATATAATCATAATTTATCCATCATTCATTACTATTAATTTCAATTCATTATTATTATTATTATTATTATTATCGATAATTATTCTGAATTATTATTACTCTTATTCTTCTTCTTCTTATTCCTAGCGTTGTCCCGCTGGTGCAGGGTCCGCTTTTTTGGTCATTGACCTCCATTTTGTCCGGTTTCGTGCGTCAGCTGGATTTAGGCCGGTAATTTTTAAATCACCATTTATTGCGTCTTGCCAACGCTGCTTCGGTCGTCCTCTGGGGCGTAGACCGTCAACCTCAAAATGAAGGACAGAGTTATTAACAGTATCAGGCGCTGCACGCAGGGCATGGCCATACAATCGGAGCCGTTTCTCTCTCATTTTGTCCACAATTGGGGCGACACCCATTCGCTCTCGAATTGTGTCGTTTCTGACATGGTCAATAAGGGAGATGCCTAGTGTCCAACGGAGCATTCTCATTTCCATGGCGTGCAGGCGACGTTCTGAAATTTTGCCAGATGGTCGACATTCAACTCCATACAGCGCAACTGGCCGTACCACTATCCGATATATTTTCGATTTGAGACGAAGTGGCATTTTCTTGTCGCAAAGCACACCCGTGACCTCCTTCCACAGCAACCAGGTTGCGTTTACCCTGGCTCTTACTTCATCATTGAAGTTGCAATCGCTCTGAACACGAGATCCAAGGTACCTGAAGCATTCTGTCTTTACTAGATTTTGTCCAGCGACTTGAATGGTACCGTCGCTTAGGTTTAACTCCAGATACTCCGTCTTTTTCACATTCAGACATAGGCCATACCGGGAGAGGCGGTTATTCCAGTCTTCAACTTGACATTTTCTCGGGTGTCATCTGCAACCATTACATCATCTGCATACAGAAGGGTCCAAGGAACATTCCGTTGCAGGTCACGAGTGATGGTGTCCTCACAAGAACAAAAAGGGACGGTGATAGTGCTGAGCCTTGGTGGACGCCGACATTTACAGGAAAGTTTTCCGAGGTGCCAACAGCACAGCGTACTCTACTCTTATTACCATTCTTAATTGAAAAAATGAAAATCCACAGCCTGCTTCCAGTCTCCGACCGGGTCAGGAATGGAATGAATGAAGCCCCCCATCTAGCGGCGAGGATATGAATTGTGCCAGCTGCCGAGGCCTGACGCACTCCTCTGGGGCAATGATTAAATGAATGACAGATGAAATGAAATGATAGTGGAGAGTGTTGCTGGAATGAATTTTTTGACAGGGAAAACCGGAGTACCCGGAGAAAAACCTGTTTGCCTCCGTTTTGTCCAGCACAGATCTCACATGGAGTGACCGGGATTTGAACCACGGACCCAGCGGTGAGAGGCCGGCGTGCTGCCGCCTAAGCCACGGAGGCTTCTTAATTATTTTTTTAAAATTAGTTATCGATATTATTATTATTTAACTACTCTTAATTAGACATAATCACAGGCATAATTAGCTGGGAATGACAAGAGAAAATTCTGAGGCCTTACTATTAGTCATTCATAACTGGAATCATAAATTCATCAACTAACAATAATTACGAAGGCATTGAAAATTATGTTCATCATTAAACATCATTAATATGGCGTAGTTTAACTAAGATTATGTATTCATTTCATAGTCAAACATGACATCGACGATTGCTTATAACTGTGGATAATACCACCAACTTCACGAAGAATATTCCTTTGAATATATTTTACACATTTTGCTCACATTAGCATAACAGATTCACATGTACTTCATTAAGTACTTATATATATATATGAATGAAAATCCACAGCCTGCTTCCAGTTTCCGACCGGGTCCGGAATGGAATGATTGAAGCCCCCATCTAGCGGCGAGGATATGAACTGTGCCGGCTGCCGAGGCCTGACGCACTCCTCTGGGGCAATGATTAAATGAATGACAGATGAAATGAAATGATAGTGGAGAGTGTTGCTGGAATGAAATTTTGACAGGGAAAACCGGAGTACCCGGAGAAAAACCTGTCTGCCTCCGCTTTGTCCAGCACAGATCTCACATGGAGTGGCCGGGATTTGAACCACGGACCCAGCGGTGAGAGGCCGGCGTGCTGACGCCTAAGCCACGGAGGCTTACTTATATATATATTACCATTAACGTTCACAGACGTTTAATACCCATATATAACCCTCGTGGTGATTATTAAATCCATTTACAAGTATCTAGTTCTGTCTAGGCCTTCGCTCGTTAAAAATATTCCGTTATCAAATTATACAACTTCAAAGCACTACATTAAAATCATATGTGGATCATAAATATATTCCACTGGAATACAAAAATTCTTGCCTCACAAAATTATACTCGTTGTCACGTTTATCATAGGTATACGCCTCCACTTAAAATTAACCCTGAGATTGGTGTCAAAAAGAATAAATGTTCTTTCGTAAATGGTCATGCCAATATAAACTGCGTACAAAATTCATAAGAATGAGCTAAAATCATGGATATCAATCCTACACGTGGTAACGAATTAGAAATAGGTTATGAACATTCCCGAATGGGAATATGATGTTATTTCCGTTTGATCAGATAAATTATCAATTAATATGATAAAATTGGTCCGGCTAGATCAAACATAAAATGCCAGCGTTTCGCCCCGGTGTGCCGTTGGGCTCGTTGTTTTATGAAAGGGAGCTTGACTTCCGTAGCACATTGGCATCACTCGTGACGTCAATACTACTTGTATTTTGTGTCTTGTGATGGCCTTCTCAGTATGTGCTAGCCATACGTATTGGTGAGGTGTGTCTGTACCAACTGACGAGCCCAACGGCACACCGGGGCGAAACGCTGGCATTTTATGTTTGATCTAGCCGGACCAATTTTATCATATTAATTGATAACGAATTAGAAGTCAAAATAGGACCACTCCCCTCAAGTGAATTCACAATGTCTGAACTGGTTCTACACCATGCATCTAGGTAACGACTCAAGTTAGCAACTATTGATCCGTTAGGAACCAGAACGATCACTGATCCTTCGCAAGAGAAAAATCCCCTAATCCAAGAGAATGATCAAACTTCTCATCCTATAAATCCTTCAAATAGTTACTTTCAAAAATATCAAAGTGCATTGGCAATATTCAGAGAACGCAACTATCGAAAACGAATTATGTCTATCAATATGAAGTCTAAGCTTGAATAAAATATCAACGTCTTTTCAAAGATCAAAAATATATATCACAAAAGTTGACTTAACCCCACTAAGAAAAACGCAAGTCTTCTCCTAAAAATTCTTCTTCTCTACAATTAGGAAGTTCACTGACAGTTACTGAATTTAAATATATTAATCTGAAATCAAATTAGCAATTATCAAAAATTTAGAAAAATGGATGCGCTCGTTATTCGAGCCGAAACCCGATGTGATCAGACATGAAAGGAACATCATGCCTAAATCTAATTTCAATCATACTACAAAAAGCATAAAAGATGGCAATTGTGGCCACTCTGGAATGTCGCTACTTTGCTATGCTATGTTCTTCTTTCTACCTTTTGAAGAATCTCGGAGTCGAAATTAGAGCAAAGACATACCCTACCGTCTGGTTCCACCATATACTGTAGCACAGTATAGTTCCTCCACGTCTCCGGCACTCGAACTAGGGACCACCAACTCTCCTTCCCTTGGCTCGTCATTGTATTGGAAATGTCTCTTTCTCCATAGACAAGCTCCAATTCGCCCGAAAGAAGTTATGCGCATGGCAACAGTTTCGCGACACCCGAGCGAACTCACGGTTTGCGTTCATAAATGCTGCGGTTGCATGGAATCGAATGTTCATTTCCGACATGCTTATTATCCGCGCCGCGAACACTTTCAAAAATAAATGGCATTGTAGCTGCTTATAACGTTCAATGCAATGCCTAGTGAGTAGTATCCATGTTATATTTTTAATCAGACATGGTTAAAAGTTCAATATTAATGCTCAACATTCCTCCTGACACCTTGATTTTTAATACGACGTATAAACTGAGGAATTTCAAATGTATATGTTCATGTTGCAGCACTGTGGCAAATATAATACTCACAGTATTAATGGTGAACATGTAAAATGTAACCACCAAGTCTTTAGGCTGTAGCGTTAATAGAATGTTTCTTCCATGTATCACTCCGCGATACCCTCTACGTGTGCTCGAAATAAAACAGTCTTTACACGCTGTACTGCACGTATATCCACTCAGCATGTGAATATTTTAAAGTCCCTTTTCGACACTTGGGACGAATATCACGATTATCATTCTAAGTACAGAATTCGCGTACGTACTGGTCAGTCCCGGTATCGTAGTTGACTCGACGGAGATAGTAAAAGATCTGATTTCCCTGCCCTAGCAGCAAATCATAGGAAAGCTATATTTCCCCCACTCCTGTGTGGGATATATCGATGTCTGACACGCTGGCTTAATATTAATATACTTCATTTCTTCTGCAGAGGATATTTCCACGGAAATATGCTTGTATTACCTCTTTGCTATGTAAATGTAAACTCCAATGCATTCTGGACAGAAAAAATACAGTAGGTCTCAATTCCAAATAATCAGAATAAACACTTCTCAAGCGGTTAACTCGAAAGACACGTCAATATTTATCGATCGCTCCGTGCATCTTGGAGGTGGGACTTTGTTCTTGAGCGGTCGAGAAGAGTCCTTGAACGCTTCGGGGCTACTCGGGAGAGCTGCCTAGCTCTAAACCAGCTGGCAATGATATAATCTTAACTGGGTCATGGGCTTTTCGTAGTGACGACATCTCGGGCGGAAAGTGTACCGTATTTTGGACCATGAAATATCGGTACAGTACCATTCTTGCATTAGCCTGGTGTTGTAAGGTACAATTCCATCATGGACCTGGAGTTGTAAGATACCATTCCATCATGGATCTGAAGTTGTAAGGTACCATTCCAGCATTAGCCTGGAGTTGTAAGGTATCATTCCAGCATTAGCCTGGAGTTGTAAGGTACCATTCCATCATAGGCTTGGAGCTGTAAGGTAGCATTCCAGCATGAGCCTGATCTCTTGTAAGGGTTTCTCTTCCAAAATCTCTCACTCTCTTATTTGCTTACTCTATTCCTTCTTGTCATTCCTCACCTGCTTCATTTCACTTGTCGCTTGTTTATGACCCGCGTAGGAGAGTACCTCTCACGCTCTGCAGGACTTTCCTTCCTCTCTCACTGATCTCCTTGTCACTTCTATTACACTCCCACTATCCACCTTCTTTAGTACTTCTCCTCCTATCATTTTATCTGTTGTTTCCCGATGTCACCATCGTTTCACACTGCTTTGCATTAATTTTCAAAACATACTGTTTTATTGTCTCAACCTGCCTCTCCATTGCCCCACCACACAAGAATATATGAGAATTTAAACTGAATGACTTAATGTGACACAAGCTATAAGTTCAATGTTGTTCTCTTTGGGGCGCTCCAATGTAGAGAGTGTACCGTGCCAATGCGTTGCGATCTTAATATACTTGTTGTATGTTGCAGGTAAAAGACGCAAGAAGCTATGTTGTTGGTGAAGAACGATGACAAATATATATTGTTTCCAACATCTCACGGCTTGTTAATTCACTGGTCGTGTACTTGGTACATGTTGAATTACCGAGGCTCAGTACTTGCAAGACGGTACCATTTCGCCATATGCTGTCGTCACCAAGATTCGAACCGTGAATCTCTGAAGTTCAACTACGACTACACTGAATCACGTTAAAAAGCACAAACTTTGGAATTGGCAACTGTAGAGGGCATTAAATTATTTTTTAAAATTAATTAATGCATTTTATTAATTCCTTAACGAGTCAAGGACTCACATACAAAAGAATCGTACAGTTTTATCTTGTTGGCGACAAATTACAATTCAATGTTTAGTTTACAAAGTTTTCAGTATGAAAATATATACAACACTTTGTAGCTTACATACATTTTTGAACACAGTGTGGTCTTCTATTGTCTTCTCAGATTTTGGAGTTTCTTCAAACTGACATTTTATAAACATTCCACATAAACTGATTTAGCCTCCTTTTAAAGATTGGTAGGCTAGGTACAATTTTTGTATTTTCTGGTAGGCTATTGAACTTTACAAAGGCACTATACTTAATGCTATTACTGCCATATTGTTTGTAATTGATATGGAAAAGAGATATGTCATCTGCATGTCTATTGGCATATTGACTGTTAAACTTATTTGGGATTATAAACTAATTCTGTCAGTAATTTTAAGCGTTATCTGTTTTCTTGCCACCTGAGCATTCTGCTCCGAGAGCGAAATGTTGATCAATCAAATAACGCATAGAGTTTCCAATAAGAGCGCAAAAGATCGATGAAATGAAGTCTGGGCGTTGGAAAATACATCACAAACATTAATCGTCAGAGATTTGTCGCTTACTTGGCAACATGACATTTGTATATCATACAGACAACAAGAAGCACCAACTGGATGGTACACAGGCTGCCAGAAACTAGGCTGGTGAAACAGCTCCTTTTGGAAGAGTAAAAAAAGGACAAGAGGTCCACAATGATTTAGAGCAGGGTTTCCAAACCATTTTCTGACCATCGCCCACTTACGAGATTTATATTGTTTTTTCGCCCACCTCATTAAAAACACACAAATCTTAAAGTTACTAACACATACATTCAAATACCTACATATAAGTTGAGAAATGAGGATTCTTACGGACATTTTTCTCTTAATAGGTACATCATGTTTATTTAGGTATAATTATGTACATTAAAATTTTGCAAATAATAGGTCTAAAAAGGAATAACAATCAATGAAATGAATTAAAGACAAAAATATAATTAAAACTACATGAATTTTTATATCTAATTAATTAAACAACACGAATACCTATGTCTAATTAGTGTAATTTGATAAACCACTGTAGTTGTAAATAGATTAAAAAGGAAACATAATTTGATATAATTACACTACTTGTTTGCATTTTTATTATATTCCTTGCTTTTATAGACAAAAACTTATCGGTCATATTGTATATATAAAAAACAGAATTATCTGCCTACCAACTTTTCCAAATGGCCCATCGAATTCACGTTCTGTCAGTTTCGCCCACTGGCGTGCTAAAATCGCCCACTGCTGGGGGAATTAATGCTCTAAATCGAAGGCAGAGAAGAGGAAGAAATAGTTACGACACTAACTAACAACATTACATCATAACTGATAAACAAAGGGCAGCCAGGATGGGAGCAGTAGAAGAAGCTGAAAATCCGAATCTCTAATTAATTAATTAATTAATTTGGGTCGGGGTGTGAATACTTTCACCACTTCTTCAGCTTTCACTCCTCATGCTCTCCAGGCCCGACGAGATGGCTGTAGCCCCAGGGCACGGATATGCTGGGGAGCCCAACGCGCGAATGGGCAACATAACTTCCATTTCAAAATATTCTTATCTGACTTAATTCGGTGTAAATGAATCAGTGAATAGTAACCGAAACATTACAAAGAGAATATTGTTAGGGAGTTAAGTTTCCTAACTGTGTGTTTGATGAGTTTTGCCCGGAGGCTTTAAGGCTCGGTCAAACAGGAAGCGGGCTGCCCGCGCGAACCAGGCCGCCAGACCGCTGCGAACTCGGTATCGTGTAATATTGCATCAACATGGTTAAACAGAAGGCGGTCTATCGCGGCGGACCAATCTAGTTCGCGGCGGGCAAGTGAGCAGTTGTGATTTTCCACGAATACCGCGCGGGCTGGAAGCATGGCCGACGATTGCGAGTGCGTATTTCTGTATGATCCTGACTACAAGGATGTAGTGAAGAAAGGAGAAGCGTGTTAGCAGATTTCGGAGACACTACATCAATACAGTCATCACAATTAACTCCGTTTATCAGACAGATTCTACACACACCCAAAGTACACGGGGGTTACATGACCACATTGTCGCAACAGCTAATCTAAGGAACCAACCTACATCTCTGCGGGAGATACAAATTTGCGTGAAGAAGTAACAGACTGTTAGTTACACATCAGTTCCAAACCTTGCATAAGGTCAGTGTGACCATAAGAATAAAAATGGACCCCAAATGACAAGAAGGTTACCGTCCCCATAAGACTATAAAATGTTAAAAATTTGCATAGAAAGACGAAAATAAGTTAATTAAGTTCCAATTGTAAAATACTTTCTCGCAATAAATGAGGTCTGATCCTTCTACGAATACTTGCATATATTGCCTATTATAGCCTATCCCCTAGTTTGCCCGGTGAAATCTACATCCGCCTTCCGGCGTGCCGAGAGGATTTTTTTCATTAGTATATTGCACCCATTTTCTTTTTCGTCTCGCTTGACTCAAAGAGAACAGAAGAAGCAATTCTTCTTCGTCCGAGGAACTGCTGGACATGTTGAATTAACAGAAAACACTGTGATATGCACTTGCTTTCATACTGGTTCGCCTTGACTTGCCCGCATTCAGTTTGACCACCCCAGTCCGCGACGGGCTGCGGTCGTTTCGTCCGCGCGGGCAGCCCGCTTCCTGTTTGACCGAGCAAATTTGTTAAGTAATTAAGTTGCTCGGCATTTCACCAATTTGTTAGGTAATTAAGAAGGTGCCTAACCACTAATTGTTAGCTAATTTGTTTTCCTAACTACCCGACTAAATGGTAGTGTGGTTTACTGTACTGGAGTGAGCGGAATTAAGTGGACAGAGAGAGAGCGGGGAGTCAACAGATTGCTGACTAAAACGTACTCGCCGATCTGAATGTATACAGTGGCCTTACAATGTTACGGTAGCAGGTGAACTGGTATTAGTGCTGGCTCGGTGGAACTGGGCCGTGCTGGTTAATAACAGGTTTGAAGTAGGCGATTAAGAAATGTAACAAAAGTAACTTAAAAGAAGGTAAAAGATTAAGAAATGAGCAGGCTTCACTAGTTGCGTCTAGCAAAGTGAAAATTATAGCAATGGATGTGATACTTACAAGTTTGTGCGGTTTGGTTTGGGGAAGGAATTGTATGAATTTAACCCTTAGAATTACAACTCACCCGATGGTTGGTCTTACAGAGCCTCTGGCGTATTCAGTTGATGACGGATTAGAGACAGACCTCGTCTTCTGGTGTAGGCGTGTATTTATTTTAAATGGTCGTGCTGTGTCAGGAATCAGCAAATTCCTTGTGCCACTTCGATGTTATAGCCCGTATGAGGAAGTAGGAAGTAGCTGGCTAGGCTCAGAGTGTAATGGCCTGATGGTTAGATGGATTAGTTGTTGTTGATTCCTTGGTGTAGGAGTAAAATGGGGGGTGAAGGGTGTTGATAGGGGGCTGATAGGGGGTGGTTATACCCTGTAGGAAGCTCAGGTTATAACAATATACAGACCTAACGAATTCTATACATTTTCATTGTGATTTTTGCTTCTTTGCCGGGGAAAGGGCATAGTTGCCAGAATTCTCCTCGAAAGTTCTGTGCTGGGTGGAAAGGTTCCAATTCAATCTCTGAAAAAAATCGACTATATTCTTTATGCATTTCTGAAAGATGTAGCCTAAGGCTTATTCTCGTGGTGAACGAAAATGGTCAGATACAAAGAAAATTAATTTTCAGTGCATGATGATCAACATCTTAAAGAAAAAGGAACACGCAATGTAAGACAAAGAAGAGTGGTTGGATAACTGAAAACCACGTTAACTGATATTCAATATGAACATGCTAACAAAGAGTTTAGTGCTTTTCAGTCGGTCAACACGAATGTACCCAAAAGAGATGGGTTATGCCCTAATCCTGAAATAAATCCAACAATTCGGTAAAAGAAATTGAAGAGATTGTGAGATTACTGAGGGTCGTTCTCACCCAAAACGTGTTTCTGGTTAGGATCTGTCAATGCGAGACCTCCTTTTTCGGGAAGGACTAGAAGTGAAGCTTCTAGTCTAATAAGCAAATGAACTTTAAGCAGGAACAGATTGAACATTGATGAGTAAATAGGAATGGAAACAGTTTGCCAATAACAGTGGTATTTTATTCAAAAGATTAACAATAAATAAATATATAAACATGTAATGGAAACGTGACCTTTGACAGGCCAATAACAAGCGAACAAGATTTCATAAGTTTGAAAAGGATTAACAATAAATATATAAATATGTAAGGGAAATGTGACCTTTGACAGGCCAATAACAAGCGAACAAGATTTCATAAGCTTGAATGCCAACAACCCTGAGAATAAGTAACCACTTTGTGACCAGTTAGTCTGAAGTAGAACTATGCAGGGTAAAATAGTGAGTAGCTATAGTGCTCAAATGAAGGCTTAAAATTTAGCCTAGGACTGCACACAGAGAGTAGGCTAGTTTATTTACAGAAAAAAAAATCAACATTAATTAACATGCCAGTAGGGATAACATCCTGCTAGTCGCTTGATAGTTATAAGACAAAGTTGTTTGCAATTGAAATGGGAGCATTCCCAAGAACTCTTTGATAGATTAAATGAAGAACAAGCCATTCACTTCGTCAGATAGGTGAACTGGTGTTAAGCCCAATAGTTTGTACAAAAATAGAGAAAAGAATGATTTGTTTTGAAGGAAAGTTAACATGCGAAAGAGAGAGAACAGCCGTTTTCTCATAGCCTACAATTTAAAGGCATAATACATGCTTAAACCACTTAATAGAAAGAAATAAGTTGACTTCGGCATAGTTTGACAAGTTGTTTAAGTCGGGTAACATAACCCTAAAAAGAAAGACACATTTTTAAGATTTAGAAATTTTTGAGGTTATAATAAACACTTAGCTTGTTGGCGTTGGTGTAGAGGAATTTCCACATAATATAAATAGAGGAAGAGCGTGATGATCACTTTTTTCCGTCTTGGAAATGTTGAAGACTTCGTGCCCAGCACAAAACTGACGTAGGCCAATCATCGATGTAAACTTATATAGACTTTGTAGAACTCGGTTTTGATCACTTTTTTCCGTCTTGGAAATGTTGAAGACTTCGTGCCCAGCACAGAAGAAAATTTGTTTATCGTTTTTTGCTCACGACAAACTGACGTAGGCCAAGTATCGATGTTAACTTAAATAGATTTCGTAGATTTTAGAATGCACTGCTGGTTTGACTAGAAGCATTTTGCGATGTATTAGCACACAGCGTTGAGACACATTCAAGCGTTGTGCAAACAGCGTGAAGACAGCTGACGACGAGTGATTGGCATTGTGACTTGCTGGAGACAGACGAGACAGACAGTTGATGTAGGCCAGGGCAGGCTATATACCGGAGATCACGCGGAATGCGTGACGCGGACAGGTGGCGTCGGCCAATCCTAGAGCATGGAAGATTCTCGAAAACTGCTGAGGCCAATCAGAGCAAGGGGCCAACTGAAAATGAACCTCGTGACCAACATTAGTTCCGGAAATCATTACAGTGCCATGGAACACGTGCTAGCAAGAACAGATTGAAGAAAAATGGAATGACATGACAGGTGAGAGGTTATGTTATAATAAAAATAAGTGAACTTTGTAAATTTCACTGAAAAGTGAACATACTGCCAGAGGGGCAACAGAGAAAAAAAAACAAAACAAAAATAACATGAGAGAGAAGAGCTAGAGTGGCAGAGGGCAAATGACTGAAATAGGACGAACACAGTGTCCTGATGAAGTTTTAAGTTTGACCACTCGAACTCTAGCATCTCTGCCATAATAGCATTTTATAACACGACCAGTTTTCCATACAAGAGGAGGACTTGGGTCTTTGAGAAGAACCAAATCACCCTCCTGAAGGTTAGGCTGAGAGAGCTGCCACTTGTTCCTCCTTTGGAGCGAGTGAAAATACTCAAGTCTCCACCTCTTCCAAAATTGAGCTTTAAGGGATTCTATCTTTCTCCACAAGATAGGCAAAGACAGATCAAGTTTACGATCAAGCAACGGAGGAGACGCAGCTAAGGAACTGCCCACCAGAAAATGACCTGGAGTCAAAGGAAGGAAATCACAAGGATCGTTGGAAAGAGGAGAAAGAGGTCGTGAGTTGACAATTCCCTCAATGAGTATAATTAAAGAATTGAATTCTTCGTAAGTTAAAATACCAGAGCCTAGAGTTTTCTTTAAATGATTTTTTGTGAGTTTCACACAAGATTCCCATCGTCCGCCATGATGGGGAGCATAAGGAGGGATGAAATGCCATTTGAATTGGTTTAAGTGCGAGTAATTGGAGATTTGTTCTTTCGCACGAGGGGAACAAAGGGCTTTATACCATTGCTGCGAAGCTCCAACAAAGGTTTTGGCATTATCAGAGAAGACTTCTGAAGGAATGCCTCTTCGTGAAATGAATCTAGAGAAAGCGGAAAGAAAGTATGAGGTGGAGGCACTAGTTACGAGCTCAAGATGAATAGAGCCAGTGACCATACAGACAAATAGAGAAACGTATAATTTTCCAAGGATTTTCCTTTTAGCACTGGGGTGATTTTGTTGATACACAAACGGACCGGCGTAATCAATGCCGGTGAAGGAAAAAGGCCTGCAGGGAGCTGAACGAAATGGGGGAAGGTCAGCCATGAGTTGCTGATTAGGTTTAGGCTTAGCTTTGAAACAAGTAATACATTTATGTATAACAGAAGTGACTTCGTGTAAACCATTAATAGGCCAGTATTTTTCCCGTATCAAGCATAGAAGGGTTCTGAACCAACATGCAAGTTTTGATAATGAAACTGACGAATGATTATCCGAGTGACATGCTGTTTAGACGGAAGGATAATAGGGTGCTTTTTTTCATCGGAGAAGTCAGAAAGAGAAAGTCTGCCGCCCACTCTTAACAAACCATCGCCATCGAGAAAAGGGCATAAGGCAAAAAGCCTGCTGTGTTTCTTGAGAGTTTTACCTTTAGCCAATATGTTTATTTCGACTGAGAATGCCTCTCTCTGGGTGAGCCAAAGAACTTTGATGGTGGCAATTTGCAGTTCAACAGCCGAAAGAAAAGGCTGAGGGAATAGAGGTTGATCTAGTACTAAAAATTTCCATCTGAGCACATAAGCAGTGACGCGCACTAGTTTTTGAAAAGAAGAGTAACGTTCCAACAAGGAAGGAGTGTTGGCAGTTACAAAGGCAGAAGCTTTTTTGCTGATTTCAGGAATATCCTCTAACGGGAAATTAGAGTTGGAAGGTCGGTTTTGAATTCTTTCAGAAAGCCATGAAGGGCCGTGCCAGTACAAACAGGATTGAGATAGTGACTTAGGTGAACAACCACGAGAAATGAGGTCGGCGGGGTTGTCTTTGCTAGAAACATGGTTCCATTGTTCTGGTTTAGAAACAGTTTGAATTTTCTCAACTCTGTTAGCTACAAAAGTTTGCCAATTAGAAGGAGGTTTAGAAATCCATGCCAAAGCAATAGAGGAATCTGTCCAAAAATATGTGTGCGAGAACTTACAGTTGAGTGTTTGTTTGAGTTTGTTAGCTAATTCGGCAGCAAGTAGTGCGGCACAGAGTTCAAGACGAGGTAATGAAACTGGTTTCAAAGGCGCAACCTTAGATTTAGCACATATCAAATTGGAGAAAAAGGGGGAGCGGCTTACAATGTAAGCACAACAACCGTATGCTTTGGTCGAACTGTCAGCGAAAAGGTGCAAATCCAAGACAAGAGAGCAAGAGAACGGAACTAGCACTCTAGGAATGTCTATTAATGAGAGATCACAAAGACTGTGCCGAAAGGTAAGCCACTTTTGTAAAAGCGAAGGAGGAATGGGATCACCCCAATCCGAGTTCGATGACCATAGCTCTTGCATAAAGATTTTAGCTAGAACAATTACGGGTGCAATGAACTGAAGCGGGTCATATATCCTAGCTATTTCTGATAGCACTTGTCTTTTGGTTTGTGGAGGTGAGGAAGACAAATTTACTTCGTAAAAGAATGAGTCAGCTTTAGGATACCAGTGTATTCCCAAAACTTTAGTAGCATCCTCCAATTTACAAAGCTCTACTGGAGTATCAACAGGACATTGTGGCAAGAGATTGGATAGAAGTTCCTCAGAATTTGAGTTCCAACGATGAAGTAAGAATCCTCCTCTGCTAAGTAAAGTTTTTAAACTTTGAGAGAGTTCGATAGCCTCAGATACATTCTTGAAAGAAAAAAGAAAGTCATCAACGTAGAAGGAATTTTTCAACAAAATAGGAGTTTCAGAAGGAAACAAATGACCATCTTGGTCGGCAAGATGTTTCAAAGTACGAATGGCAAGAAAAGCCGATGGTTTGAGCCCATACGTTACGGTTTTTAATTTAAAGATCTTGATGGTTTTGGTAGGAGCATCACGCCAGAGAATTCGTTGAAGATTTTGTTGTTCGGAATTAATCAGAATTTGTCTATACATTTGTTGTATGTCAGCTATGATTCCAATTGGAAATAGACGGAAATTTAAAAGAATAGACGGGAGATCAGACTGAATGGCAGGTCCAGATAGGAGAGTGTCATTTAAGGAAATGCCATTGGCATCAGGGGCAGAACCATTAAAAACAACTCTTATCTTTTCTTTGGTGGAGGGATTCTTCCAAACGGGATGGTGATTTAAATACACTGAATCTAAAGAAGAGTCGAAATCTTTAACAGTCTCCATATGGTTTGAAGCTTCATAATCCTCCATGAATTCAAGGTATTGTTTGCGAGTGGAAGGATCTTGCTTGAGTTGATTCTCAACTGCAAATAAAGCTTTAAGAGCTTTCGGATAGGAATCACATAAAGAAGGAGGAGAAGGAATGCATGGCATTGTGACAATAAATCTGCCATCTGGGTTACGAACAGTGGTTTCTAAAAAATGTTGTTCACAAAATTCATCTTCTGATGAAAGAGAAGGAGCAGATTCAATGGACTCGATTTGCCAAAATTTTTCCAGACGCTGATGAAGATCTGCATTAGTGAAATGGCATTGAGAGGAACCTTGAACAGTTTGAAGAGGAATATAACCTGTGATAAGCCAGCCAAATTTAGTATGGTGGGCGTAGATACCAGATGAAATATTAACCCTTGACGGAAGAAGATTTTGCCAAAATGTGTTAGCTCCAAAAAGAATGTCAACGTGAGAGCTTTTATAGAATTGAGGGTCAGCCAGTTTTAGATCAGAGGGAAATTTCCATTCGTCAATGGAAAAAGAGCATCTGGGAGTAGGACTGCCAATACTCGGAATGGACAGACAGTTTAGATGAAAGTTAGTGCCATATTGGACTGAATCTTTCACCTGCAGCTTGACATAATTTAAGGAAGTAGACTTGCTGTTGTTGATACCAGATATTTCAATATTGGTGGAGAGTGGTTTGAGACCTAACCTTTCAACTAATGATGAGGTTATGAAGTCATGAGTTGCCGCATTGTCGAGCAAGGCTCGTACTAAGTGCCAATTGCCGGAAGAATCTTTAACTTGGACCTGGATCGTAGATAACAAAACTTGAGCACTACGCCATGAGGGGGTTGTTTGATTGTAGGATTGGGCAACTGTATTTACAGTAGAAACAGAAGAGCTTGGTGGAGAAGCATCACTAGTGAGGCTCAGCGCAGGTTGGGCATTAGGATTTGAAACTGTTCCAGGAATAGACCGTGGCTTTTCGAAGCGGTGCAAGGTAGAATGATGTCTTAGCTTGCAATGCATGCAAACTCCTTTTGAAGGGCAGTCCGCTAAGATATGCTTTGAAGAGAGGCAGTTGAAACAAGATTTGGTTTGCGACACAGCTTTTCTACGATCGTCAACTGAAAGGCCTTTGAAGGTATTGCAGAAATATAAAGGGTGCAAATTATTGCAAAGAATGCATGAGGTTTTATTACCTTGTATAGAGAAAACATGAGAATGTGAAGCTTTTTCCGAGAAATGCTTGATGGGTTTACTTTTGCTGACATCGGTGGAACCTTCAGCTTTATTGATTAAAGCAGAAAGAATTTGACAACGTTTCTTTATGAAAGAGATCAACACTTTAAATGTGGGTTCAGGTTTGTCCACTAAATCGGATTCCCATGCTTTACGAGTATTAAGGTCAAATTTGGAGGTAGTGAGATGTATAAGAAAAAGATCCCAATGTTCAACAGGTTGTTTAAGATGTTCTAGGGCTCTTACATGAAGTTCAACGGTGTCTCCCAGATTTCTAAGGGATGATAAATTATCAGGGCGTGAAGCGGGTAAATTAAACAAGGCGTTCATATGGCGTTGAATTCTAAGTTTGGCATTGCCATATCGCTGTTGGATGAGGTCAATAGCTACCGAGTAATTTTCGGTTGTGAGAGGTAAAGCTTCAATTAACTTTAAAGGAGGACCCTGAAGAACAGACTTTAAATAATAAAATTTTTGAATCTCAGGGAATGATCTATTATCATGTATTAGAGAAGAAAAAAGTTCAAAAAAGGAATCCCACTGTTTTTCCTCCCCTGAAAAGGTAGGAAGTTGGATTTTAGGAAGAAACGGTTTGCTAACTTCGGTGTTTTGATGGGTTGCTAATTGCTTAATTAAATCCTTAGCTTCGCCATACATATTGTAATACAGTTCTTTAACAGAACTACGATCCTGTTCTTGATCAGGTTCGATTGTTTCAATTTCGGTTTGCAACACATCATACTCTTGAAAATGTTGCTGATAAACATTAAAACGTTGAACTAGAACGTCATAATTGTGATCATCAAAAGATTTGGAACCTAAAAACTGCTGAAAACGAGTAAGTTTGTTTTTACAGGCGGTTCTTTTGGCTACAAGCTCTTTAGGAAGAGACATGGCGGAACTTTGAGTACTTTCACTCACCGATCTGCTAGACTGCCGAGCGTCTGAAGTGGTAGTAGTAGTATTGGTACTGGTAGAGGTGGTAACAAGGGACATCTCCGCTCACCCCAACACAGCTTTCATAGCGATAGCTGAAAAATACAATTAGCATTAGTGACAGAAGTGAAAAGCTGCAATAGCTTATCGAATGGCTTGGCAACCTGTTTCATACAATAAACAATTATGAAGGTTATTTAAAGGTCCCGGGTTTCGGCACCAACATGGTTAGGATCTGTCAATGCGAGACCTCCTTTTTCGGGAAGGACTAGAAGTGAAGCTTCTAGTCTAATAAGCAAATGAACTTTAAGCAGGAACAGATTGAACATTGATGAGTAAATAGGAATGGAAACAGTTTGCCAATAACAGTGGTATTTTATTCAAAAGCCAACATTCAAAAGATTAACAATAAATAAATATATAAACATGTAATGGAAACGTGACCTTTGACAGGCCAATAACAAGCGAACAAGATTTCATAAGTTTGAAAAGGATTAACAATAAATATATAAATATGTAAGGGAAATGTGACCTTTGACAGGCCAATAACAAGCGAACAAGATTTCATAAGCTTGAATGCCAACAACCCTGAGAATAAGTAACCACTTTGTGACCAGTTAGTCTGAAGTAGAACTATGCAGGGTAAAATAGTGAGTAGCTATAGTGCTCAAATGAAGGCTTAAAATTTAGCCTAGGACTGCACACAGAGAGTAGGCTAGTTTATTTACAGAAAAAAAATCAACATTAATTAACATGCCAGTAGGGATAACATCCTGCTAGTCGCTTGATAGTTATAAGACAAAGTTGTTTGCAATTGAAATGGGAGCATTCCCAAGAACTCTTTGATAGATTAAATGAAGAACAAGCCATTCACTTCGTCAGATAGGTGAACTGGTGTTAAGCCCAATAGTTTGTACAAAAATAGAGAAAAGAATGATTTGTTTTGAAGGAAAGTTAACATGCGAAAGAGAGAGAACAGCCGTTTTCTCATAGCCTACAATTTAAAGGCATAATACATGCTTAAACCACTTAATAGAAAGAAATAAGTTGACTTTGGCATAGTTTGACAAGTTGTTTAAGTCGGGTAACATAACCCTAAAAAGAAAGACACATTTATAAGATTTAGAAATTTTTGAGGTTATAATAAACACTTAGCTTGTTGGCGTTGGTGTAGAGCAATTTCCACAGAATATAAATAGAGGAAGAGCGTGATGATCACTTTTTTCCGTCTTGGAAATGTTGAAGACTTCGTGCCCAGCACAAAACTGACGTAGGCCAATCATCGATGTAAACTTATATAGACTTTGTAGAACTCGGTTTTGATCACTTTTTTCCGTCTTGGAAATGTTGAAGACTTCGTGCCCAGCACAGAAGAAAATTTGTTTATCGTTTTTTGCTCACGACAAACTGACGTAGGCCAAGTATCGATGTTAACTTAAATAGATTTCGTAGATTTTAGAATGCACTGCTGGTTTGACTAGAAGCATTTTGCGATGTATTAGCACACAGCGTTGAGACACATTCAAGCGTTGTGCAAACAGCGTGAAGACAGCTGACGACGAGTGATTGGCATTGTGACTTGCTGGAGACAGACGAGACAGACAGTTGATGTAGGCCAGGGCAGGCTATATACCGGAGATCACGCGGAATGCGTGACGCGGACAGGTGGCGTCGGCCAATCCTAGAGCATGGAAGATTCTCGAAAACTGCTGAGGCCAATCAGAGCAAGGGGCCAACTGAAAATGAACCTCGTGACCAACATTAGTTCCGGAAATCATTACAGTGCCATGGAACACGTGCTAGCAAGAACAGATTGAAGAAAAATGGAATGACATGACAGGTGAGAGGTTATGTTATAATAAAAATAAGTGAACTTTGTAAATTTCACTGAAAAGTGAAATAAATCCAACAATTCGGTAAAAGAAATTGAAGAGATTGTGAGATTACTGAGGGTCGTTCTCACCCAAAACGTGTTTCAATTCGACAATAAAATATACACACAGAGAGAAGGCCTAGCAATGGGATCGCCACTAAGTGGGTTAATCGCTGACATCTTCATCAATGCACTAGAAAATTCGTTCTTAGAAAAGACTTCAACAAAGGGAATAGTAATATGGAAAAGATACGTAGATGATGTAATTTGCATCTACGATACTGAACTAACAAGCGAAGAAACAATTCTCCAATCAATTAATAGCCTTCACCACTCTATCAAATTCACTAAGGAATCCGAAATAGACCGGAAAATAAATTATCTCGATATAACTATTGAACGTAAAGACAACGACCTTTCATATTCCATATTCCGGAAAGCAACACAAACCTCGCATGCAATCGACAATCAGTCTAACCACCCCAGTACGCACAAACTAGCGGGTTTCAATTCAATGGTGCACAGAGCTTTAAACATACCCATGTCAAAAGACAACTATAATAAGGAAATAAGAACTATTATGCAAATAGCAAAGGAAAACAACTTCTCGCCAAGCAAAATAAATCAAATTATAGCCAAACATAAAAATAAAGATAAAACGATTCCCAAACCGGACAGTAATGAGAAAAAATTTGCGCGTTTCAACTATGTGAATGCGAATACATATAAAATCACTAACCTATTCAAAAAACAAGGCATAAAGATAGCTTTCACGACGAAAAACACAACCGCTAGGCACCTCCTAAATAGTAATCTAAATAAACGTGACCCGTATTCAAGGTCAGGGGTATATTCTATAACGTGCCAAGACACCGATTGTCAAGCTAATTACATCGGGCAGAGTGGAAGGCGAGTAGACACACGTTATAATGAACATAGGAATGCGATAAGATACGGAACACATTCAGCCGTGTGCGAACATATGTGTGACGCAGGGCACAGCTTTACCAACATAGAGTCGGACCTTAAAATAATCCATCACGAATCGAAAGGCAGAGCTCTTGACATAAAGGAAGCAATCGAGATACACCTAGCCAAACGAAACAATCCCAACAATCTAAATGAACACACGTTCATGGAGAGCTCACCCCTCTTCACGCTACTAAAAAACACACCCTGTCGGAAACAAAACACAATTTAGCGACACAGCCAAGCTAGATAAAAAAGGGGGGAAATTAGGGGGTTTTTAATAGGTAAATGTTATCTGGATCAGGTGTACGATGTACTTTGCTTCTGCAATAAACCAAGGCCCATATTCGCGGCAGTATTAAAGATGCCGGGACGTCCTCATAAGACCGTCAACGCTTAGTTCGAATGGGTTATGCTCCACGCGTGGCGAGGGCCAATCCACGGTCTTTAATAGTTGTGGACCCACCTCATTCAATAACATACATCTTATCTAGGTTGGCAACACCTCACATAAACACATCGCTATCACTCCCCACAGCACGTAGGGACAGGGGGGAGGAGGCTGGGGAAAAACCAGTCGTTAAGATAACCACCGCAGTCGACCGCACAGCGAGTTTCAGTGAGCACGATAACTGCGAGTAGCTGTAATACGGAAGACAATCAGATAAGTAGTTAGCAAAAAAAAAAAAATTATAGTTTAACCATAGTTTACAACCATATAATCTCTCTAAAGTACAATCTCCGGATAGCTATCACCATTTAGCATTTCACCTAACATATATACTGCATTTAGCATACACTGACAGTTGCAGTACCAATACTGCAACTAAATAATTGTACATATTGTAAATATTTTCACCTGTATTTCAAACATAGATTTTGTAGCCTAAGTGTAATGGATCTGATGATGATCGCTTGACGATCGAAACTGGTCATCCTAGTGTTTTATTAATCTCATGTAATTTATTTCAGGATTAGGGCATAACCCATCTCTTTTGGGTACATTCGTGTTGACCGACTGAAAAGCACTAAACTCTTGTTTACTAAGGCAACACTGAAAATATGGCTTCAAACACCACAATGAACATGCTAAATTCCATGGAGTTCTTTTGGGTTCAAAGAAAACCAGCTTAGTACTTCCGAAATAATGTCTTAGGCTACACAAAAATGGAGGGGCCCAGGAAACTCTGCCCTAGGGCCCGTGATCGCTCTCCACGGCCCTGACTATCCATCCACCTCATCCTCGGCCTTCCCCTTTGACGCCTTCCCGTGACTTCCTCAGTAAGACGTCGCATCAGAACTCGGTCTTCTCCCATTCGCATCGTTTATGTCCATACCGTTTTAGTTTACGAATCTCGATCCTGACTTGTAATTTCGAGAATCCTGTTTCTTCGCTAATCTCCTTGTTTCTGATTTTGTCTGTGCGAGTCTTTCCAATTATACTAGTAGTGAGGTATGACATGATCTGCACCACTCAGGAAGTTGTGAGCCTCTGGAGGTGGATGACGTTATATCTTGGGAAGGAATGGTCGTAGGACGGCATGTTAGGTATCATTTTTCAGCGCGTTGCGCTCTTTAACATGGCGAATGAAGATATGCATATTTTTGAAAATGAGGGAAACGGGAAGTTTTGGGGTATTTAAAAAAAATTGTTTTGTTACGTTACGTAAAATGATTATTTAAAGTGACGCATGAATAGTTGTAAGACTTTTGGAAATGGGATGGCCACTTGCAAAGTATTATTATTATTATTATTATTATTATTATGCCAGCATAACAGAGTATTTAGCCCTAAGCGGGATGGAGGCGTTTTTGTGAACGGCGGGGGAGAGTATGGGAAACCATGTTTTAACGGGTGCATGTATTGAGGATGGCCGCTTGCTAATTATTATTATTATTGTAGTAAAATTTTTGTTTAAGGTAGATAGTGGTGTGTACGGAATGGGAATATAGTTTATGTTATGAAGCGAGACATGTGAATTTACGCAAGAAACAGGTGTAAATGAAATTATAATACTGTTAAGGAGTAGAAGCTTGTAACATGAACTGGAGCCAGGTAGTGGCTTTCTGAAGACGATAGTGTGCCCACGCATGGTCAAGTGATAAAACTGTTACTCTCTTGACACGCAGACTGGGATAGCACCACCACTGCTGCTGGCGAGTCAAGTATTGCAACATACACATACAGGCTGGTCTGCCATCATGGATGTTAAGTCACATGCATAATGACTAGGGTTGGAGCACCAAGTTTGGAATAATAAACACTGGGAGGTTTCAGGTTAAGGTAAAATATTTAAAAGACACATTGTTTTATTACAGAAAATTATGTTTATTTACCCACGAATTGTAAGGATGAGGAATTCGAAGCCACTTAACATAACATTGAATGTTTTGGTCTTGAGTATCTTTTCAACAAGAAAATGGTTTGGGAAAGATGTGTTTTGTAATTCCTGGATGTAAAATGCATCTTGAATGGATTGCCCGGCATCGTCTTGAAGAAAAGAAAGGTGACAGGATTTCCTATTTTGACTTGACGGATTTTAAAAATTTCACTGGACCAATTTGGCGTGTAGCTCTTTTTAAAGATGGATTTATGTTTACTGACACGGACGTAATCGTTTATTTTAAGACGACGGTGCCTGGGATCCACTGTTTAATGCAATTAAATAGTTTATTTAGCTGTGGAATATTCCTGGTTAAGAGCCGTGGCTTTGTTCCAATGGTGCGGTGGCTAGTATTCAGTGGCGGCTGGTGGTATTTTAGGATGGGTGTTAACCAAAATTTCCGATGTCGCAATTTTAGATGGGAAGTTTACACATGTAACAACAAGATGTTCAGTAAAGAACATATAGCCTACATTCTCCTAAATGTATGAGTATAGTTATAACTCTTTGTTTTTATCAAAGAGTATAATATAATCATTTCTTGGTTGAATACCTTAGAAACTACTGTATTTACCTCACTAAGGGAAATTATTAGAGCGATAATTGTCACAAAATCCAAAAATGTTATGTTATTGCCACAATACTGTTCTGCAGACAGGGTTGTCATTTGTACATCACTAAACCGATAGGAACTTTATGTGTGCAACGTTTACCTTGACTGTAAACGAGACATCACTGTGGACCTGAATTCCATTCAGAAAATATGCCTCGATCTGAGAGGGGAACCATTAATCATTGCTGCATACATGAAGTGTATATATTTATGTGTACTGACAATTATTTGTCTATGAGTACGTCTGTTTATTTCAGTTTGTTTCTTTGTTTCAGTAGTCTGGTTATTTGTTTCAGGTTAAGTTTAGATTAAGGTCCCCCCCCCACAACAACAAAAAACTTCCCCTGGCTTGCCAAGGGATAGCCAAGGGAAGGACTATTAATCATTAACTTATAGTTTCAGGACGATTGTATGCAGCAGCGGAGTGATTGATAACAACCATCAGCTATATCCAGGACACGAGAGAAGAAGCTCCTGTTCACAGGCGTGGCTCCCCCTCTCCGGATCACGGAGACTTTGTATGACGATACACTAGGCGGGCGGACTGTGCTCCGAACCTAACCCCGGACGTGCAGTTCGTCTGACATTGCGGACGAGCTAGTCCCAGCAGTATCAAGCCAGCTGATTCCCCATACATACTAATCTCGGCAAGAAAACTGATTTTGCAACTGTTGCATGACACACCTCCCGTACTAACTAACCTAATCATTTCCATACCCACTTCCTTGCATGTGGCAATAACCAAGTCACCAGGTTTTACGTGTAGGCAATTATTCCTTTCTGCCTATGCGGTTTTCCCTGGCCCTACAATCCAACCCTTACATATATGCACATATTTATATATGCATATATGTAAAATATACCCATGATGCCTGGTAAATCGCGATCGGACACGCACTAAGCCTCAAAGGGCAATCCTTTTCCAAACCACTATGCTTTCTCTTCTACTATGTAGACTAACAGCATGTCGGAGGCACCAGTAGTAAGGTCGGGTTTCTTCACGCGGGGGGGGGGGGGGGGGGGGGGAGGAACCTCCCCCCCCCAAAAAAAAGAAAGCATGATCCTCCTTGGCCAGCCATTTTTCTTTCGTTTATCGACGGGCTATTTGTTCTGTGAATAATCGCTTGATTTGTTGTTCTGTGCGTTAATTCTTAGAGTCTCAGGCACTCACTGGACAACTGAAATAAACTTAAGTCCAGCCGCTGAGTCTCCCGCAGGGTGTCCATCCCCTTATCTCCACTAATATCTTCCCTAGCCCTTTCTCAACAGCTTCTGAATTGCTTGGAAAATCCGTTTCATGAACCTGAGTTTCTAGTGAACAAAAAAAAAAATCTTTTACAGTAAGAGACAGAATATGTAATTTTAAATAAATCAAGTAAAGTTATGTTTAAAAAAATGTCATTTTGATCCAATATTATGTAAAATAAAAACACAATATTAATTTTAAAGTAAAAATATCTAAAACAAATGTAATTATTATGATCAAATATGTAAAATATGTATCAATAAAATGCTTCGAGCATAAATACAATAGAGTGCGCATTGCCACACTGCGCCTGTGCTGTGACGTGAAACCAACATCTGGATCAGCTGACTAAAGGGAAAACAGAGGAACTCGTAATGGAAGGTGATAGGAGTTGGTGGGGAAATGATTTTTAATGAGGGTTTAAACACACATTTTCGTAATTTATACGACATTGGGAAAAGCATCGCATGTTTCTTTACGTACCGGAAGGTAGCAAAGGTTAAGAATGTAACATATTTGGTGTTAAAAGTGGCTGTCGTGTTCCGTAATACTCATACATCCAGAATCCCCTCTTGTAAATAATTAATAACAAATCCAATTCTGAATTAGGCCTACTGATTTTTGAACAGAATTGTGTTTGTGTAAAAATTGGCAGCCATGTTCTATAATATTCATACATCCAGGATCCCCTCTTGTAAATCATTAATAACAAATCCAATTCTGAATTAGGCCTACTGATTTTTGAACAGAATTGTGTTAGTGTAAAAAGTGGCTGTCGTGTTCCGTAATACTCATACATCCAGGATCCCCTCTTGTAAATAATTAATAACAAATCCAATTCTGAATTAGGCCCACTGATTTTTGAAGAGAATTGTGTTTGTGTAGCTGGTCATTTTTAATTGTACGCCCGAGAGCTCCAAACAAGTTCAATCTATTACTACATCATTTCCTAATTTATTTGTCACCATTAGAAAATGTATTTTGGCTAATTTCAGTACCGGTGCATTACTTTACAAAATTTTATCGTACGATTAGCTCTTATTCAGCGTTACTTTCCACTTCAGTATTTTATGAAGGTGAACAAAACATAGGCAAATGGAAATAAGGAAGTCTATTGATTTAGTAAGCGTTGCTTTTTAACAACTATGCATTACATTTGCTACAACGGAAATCATTACAAGCAATGAACTGTTTCCTTTTAAATTCCATTTACCACGAATCATAGAAACCTTCGCAGTAATCATCCAGAACTTTGAAATCCTACGAATTGACTAATTTAGGGCTGCAATGTATCCTAGAAGGATCTGAAAATCTCCTCAACCAAACGCACTGTCCATACGTTTAATAAGATGACAAATATTACCTCAGCGTATTTATTATCGAAGACTACATCGTCACATCAGTGGCATAACCCGCAATTTGACACTGAACAGGAAGGCTATTTGATGTTGTGATGGTCCTAATTTTTCTTCATATGCCTGTTCAGTGGATTAAGGGATAGAGTAAATTTTAATAATTTGTAATAAATTTACAGATTAAATTATTTTTCTTTCATGTCTCGGAGTTAAGAAAAAAAGGAAAAACATGCAAGTAGTGAAGTCAAGAATTTTAGGGTTATTTTTGTTAAGAAAGACAATTTAACTCTTATTTACTTATTTATGTTGTAAGATCTTTCACCAGCATATGTTGGCAACTATGTACCAAAGACAATGCAGACGTAATAAAAGTAAATCGATACCAGTGTAGTTGGTATCGTAGAGCCAAAAGGACGTTAGCAAAAGATCTGTGCCTGTTCATTTATTTGTTTCTACCACGTCATATAACCCACAGGAAATATTACTCTTATAACAGGTTATGGTGCCCAGAACGTACGGATAGTTTTTGTGAGTGAAACGGGAATCAATACTGTGAGGTTAACGGAATATCGGAGGAAGAATAATGACTTTTTAGCGTAGGCCTACTTTGATACACAAGTAAAAATGAACGACGAGGAGAGACAAAGAGTCAATGATGAAAGATAACACATTCCACTTTTCGACGGTAAGAACTACGACAATTGGAAATTCAGACTTGAAGTTCTACTGGACGAAAAGAAACTGATGTCCCACATCACAGAAGAAGTTCAGTATACTGAAGCACCGGCGGGTGAGACAACGGCAGCTCGAACGGCCAGGGAAGCAGCTAATGAGAAACTCCGGCAAAAATATAAGTATTGCATTAGACTTATTGTGAGTGCTATAGCTGATTGTCATTTGGAATATTGCCGAGGACATGATACAGCCTTCAAGGTCTGGAAAACTTTAGCAGACACTTTTCAAAGGAAAGGAATTGCCAGTCAACTTCAGGCAAGGAAAGCTTTGCTTGCAATGCGACATAACCCTACTAATGAAACTTTGGAAAATCACTTTCTGAAGTTTGACAGACAAATTCGAGAACTTAAATCTGCTGGAGCAAATACTGATGAGATAGATGTGATTTGTCATTTGTTATTGACCATGCCAACTGACTATAGTATGGTTGTAACCTCTATTGAAACCATGTCAGCAAACGGTGAGAACTTAACCCTTCCTTTTGTCAAAAATAGACTTTTGGATGTAGAATCTAAAAGGAATCTGCAAGGAAAACAGAAACCACAGAGGAATGAGTCAACAACTGCTTTCTTTACTCGACCAGGACAAGTAAAGAATGGAGGAAAACAGAAACATCAGTACCAGCAGCCGAAGACTACTGCAACAACAACATACACTCAGCACCAGTCCAAGGTATTTTCTGGAGCTAACAGTAATACTAAGCCTGCTTCACATTCTTACAAGTGCCACAACTGTGGGGGCAGTGGTCATTTACGGAGAGACTGTCCCAGCCCACGTAACACTCCTTGGCAGTCTACAAAGTTTTCAGGGATGCAAACTGGTGCTGCCAATGTCACTCAAGAGGAGGAAGAGGAATTCCGTTTCTCAGCTTTATCTGACGTAATAGACTCAAGAATGAATAAGGCTGGAAGTGATGAAGTGATATGGTGGCTTGATTCTGGAGCTTCAGAGCACATGACTAATCAAGCTGATTTCTTTCAAACAAGTGTAAAGATTAATCCTATGAAGATTAAAGTAGCAAAAGTAGGGCACTCAGTCACATCAACACAAAAGGGAAACATGAAACTTTTTGCATTGGTGGACGGAACATGGAATACTGTGAACATTCCAGACGTGTTGTACATTCCAGATTTGGAAATAAATTTACTGTCTGTGAGAAGACTGGAAATGAGTGGATGCACAATCATTTTTGAAGATGGTAAGGCACTAATTATGAAAGGAAATTATGTGATTGCAGTTGCACATCGGATCAACAAGTTGTACAGGCTAACACTCCATACCAGGAAGGAAATTGCATGCCTAACACTTGGAAGTGAGGACTTGTGGCATAGAAGATTTGGTCACACAAGTAAGGCAGGGCTTCAGAAACTGCAAACCCTGGTGGATGGTATGAAAGAAACTAAGGTGAAGGAAGTGTGTGAAATATGCTGTCAAGGAAAAATGTGTAAGCTGCCTCACAACCAAACAAGAAGAAGAGCACAGAGGCCACTGGAACTAATCCACAGTGACCTGTTTGGCCCAATTACACCGGAGTCATATAATGGAAAAAGGTACATTATAACTCTAATAGATGACTTCACACATTTTGCAGCTGTATATCCTCTAGAAAAGAAGAGTGAAGCATTAGACTACATCAAGATCTATGAAGCAATGGCAACCGCTCATTTCAAGAGCAAAATAAGTCGCTTCAGGTGTGATCGAGGTGGGGAGTACACCTCAAACGAGCTGAAGACTTACTTTCAAGAGAAAGGAATACAGTTGGAATATACCATGAGCTACACACCTGAGCAAAACGGAGTAGCTGAAAGGTTCAACAGAACTATCCTGGACAAAGCAAGAAGTATGTTGTTGAGCTCAGGACTACAGAAGAAACTTTGGACTGAAGCAGTAAGCGCAGCAGTGTACCTTATCAACAGGAGCACTACAAATGCTTTATCAGACTGTGTTCCAGCAACTCTCTGGTATGGGCATAAACCTGATGTCAGCAAGATCAGGGTATTTGGTTCTCCAGCTTACCTTCATACTCCCAAACAACTGAGTGGAGGAAAATTTGACAGTCGATCGAGGAAACTTTACTTGGTTGGGTACTGCCATAATGGTTATAGATTGTGGTGTCCTGACACCCAAGAAATTATTGAAGGGAAAGATGTCATTTTTGATGAGAGTTCTCCAGGTGAAAGGTTTATAGATATTGATCCATCACACTTTGAAACTAATAAGAAGCCTATTTCAAAGGAAGAAGGTACCGTGGAAGATCCAATTCCTGAAGATTGCAAAAATTCAGGGGAAGATCTGGAAGCCAATGACACACCGACAGAAGAACGGAGGCGTGGAACTCGTGTGAGGAAGAGACCGCAGTATCTGGATGATTATGAGGTTACCCTAAGTGAACTAGCTATGGGTGCAGTAGTAGATGATGTTCCTGAATCTGTCAAGGGCATTGAAGGTCGACCTGACGCAACAGAATGGCGGAAAGCAGTTCAAGAAGAGATGAATGCACTGCAGGAAAATAAAACCTGGACACTGACAACGCTGCCACCTGGTAAGAAGGCAATCAACAACAGGTGGGTGTTTCGTATCAAACATGATGCATCTGGAAATGTTGAGAAGTATAAAGCCCGCCTTGTCATTAAAGGCTGTTTGCAAAAACGGGGCTTAGACTATTTTGAGACGTATGCACCAGTGGCCCGCCTAGTGACTGTGAGAGTATTGTTGTCAGTAATTAATCATCATGGATTGCTTACTCAACAACTTGATGTGAAGAACGCTTTCCTTCACGGCAGTATCAAGGAAGAAATCTACATGACTCAACCAGAGGGATTTGAGCAAGAGTCATCTCCACCTCTGGTTTGCAAGCTGAACAAAACACTCTACGGATTGAAGCAGGCCCCAAAGGAGTGGAACTCTAGATTCAATGATTTCATTCAGAAGCATGGTTTCAGGCAATCAGAATATGATAAATGTCTTTATTTTCACGACACATTTGCTATTACCCTACTTCTTTATGTTGATGATATTATTGTAGCAGGTAGTTCAGCTGCAGCTCTGCAGGAATGTAAGAAGGCTCTCATGGCAGAATTCAAGATGACTGATCTTGGAGATCTAAGGGAATTTCTGGGAATCAAAATTGATCGCTCAGAGAGAGGAATGTTCTTAAGCCAGCCCCAATACATCCAAAACCTTCTGAAACGTTTTGGAATGGAGGACTGCAATCCAGCAAAAACTCCCATGGAGGTAGATCCAGCAAAGGAGCCTGTTGGTGAATGTATCCTTTCTGTCAGACCTTACAAAGAACTAGTTGGATGTTTAATGTATCTCATGTTGACAACACGTCCTGATATAAGCATGGCAGTGAATTTCTATAGTAGGTTTCAAAGTAATGCTACTGATGCGCAATGGGTTGGGCTTAAACGTGTCTTACGTTATCTGAAGGGAACAAGCGAGATGGGACTCTTATTTCAAAGGCAATCAGGAACTAGTTGTAACCTAGTTGGCTATGCTGATGCAGACTGGGGGGGGGGGGGGGGGGGTAATACCAAGAATAGGAAATCAATTTCTGGTTTCATGTTCGAAGTCTATGGTGCTAATGTACTTTGGGTGACTAGGAAACAAACTGCCGTTGCCCAGTCATCAACTGAAGCGGAGTACGTTTCTATCGGATGTGCTGTAATGGAACTCATTTGGTTGAGAAATCTTGTTTTGGACAAAGGTGTCGAACTATGTGGACCAGTTGTCATCTTTGAAGACAATCAGTCAACTATTTTATGTCTAGATAAGTGGGAAGAGAAAAGGCTAAAACACGTTGATGTCAAGTATAATATTGTGAAAGATATGTATCGGAAGAATGTTATCAAGGCTCTTCATATTCCTTCAGGTGAGCAGAAAGCAGATATTCTCACCAAACCACTGACTGGTAACCATTTCCAGACTCTTCGAGCTGGCTTGGGCATTGTTAGTATGTAAGCAACTTGTAAGCTGTTAAAGCTGTGGAAGATTATTTTTGTATTGTGATCATTAGTTTGATAAACTCATTTAATAGATTACTGTCTATGTTAAATTGAGGGGAAGTGTTAAGAAAGACAATTTAACTCTTATTTACTTATTTATGTTGTAAGATCTTTCACCAGCATATGTTGGCAACTATGTACCAAAGACAATGCAGACGTAATAAAAGTAAATCGATACCAGTGTAGTTGGTATCGTAGAGCCAAAAGGACGTTAGCAAAAGATCTGTGCCTGTTCATTTATTTGTTTCTACCACGTCATATAACCCACAGGAAATATTACTCTTATAACAATTTTACAATGAATTAATTTAGGACTACCTATGGAAAGAAATGCCCGATCTTTTCCTAAACGTCTCCTTACATCCATACGCTGCACAGTAATACACCATTCTGGCTTAGTACGGTAATGAATAGAACGGAATAGCCCAAGTCTATCGTCACGTGTAGTATTTCAGTGCTCCAAACTATCCGCAGTTCCCAGCAGTTCCCTTTAGTCAGCTGATTGAGATGTTGGTTTCACAAATGTGACGTCATCAGCCATCTATTGTATTTATGATCTAAGATAAAATGTATTTAGATGATAGCTAAGGTTCTAATTCATGGATATTTATCATTTTTAGTTACGTATATAAGCAAAGGGAAGGAATATGTATTTATATAAAAATCCAAGCCCTAATAATGATCGGTCTAGGTTGTGAAGTTTCGGGTACGTTCGGTTTGCCCCGCTGCGCTGGTCTGTTTCGCAAGCTATTTGGTTTCGCCACGGCCGACTGAATACGAGCTGCGCTCTATACCGGCCTTGACATTCCCAGTCAGAATCCATGTATAACATGTAATTGGAAAGTTTCTACTCGTTGCCGGTAGAGAGCACTCCCCTCCCATTATAGGCGCGATAAGGAATCAGCTGTACAGTACGTATATTAAATGTGTAATCTCAAGAACCACTGGATGGATTTTGATGCTGCTTTCACCATTCTGTAAAGGTGATCTCGAGGAAGATTTGTGTAGAAAATAATTTATTTATGACCAAAGGGAGCCAAGCAGTAACGATTTCAGTGAAAAGGTCGAAAAAATAGCCTGGCGTCCGTGCGCTTTTTAAGCTTACGCTGGGCAAACCGTTAAAAATATCACTATATTATGAGTGTAAGAATTGTTCAGCGTGAGAAATTCTACAAAAAAGTCCGCGAGAGCATATCTCTATCTTCGATACATCGCCCACTATAAGTGTTTTTAGTTTGGACGGGAGGTGGATTTGGCTTGCACCTCGCCATTCTTAAATTACGTCTGACAGGAATTCCTTGCACATTCATAACTGTTCCCGGGCGAAGCCGGGGCGGGTTGCTAGTGACACTATATAATTATTATCATTATAATTTCCGCATTATCAAAATTAAAATTTTATCACAAAATAAAATAGCGTGCTAATAAATCTAAGAGAAATTAGACATACCTTGCACCTTCTTCGGGTACAAGGACACAACTCCAGCACCGTCTCATCAAAAGGAAAGAGAGGATGAAAATTACAGCCGGGAACAAGTAGCAGCCAATCGTGTGTTGTGTTTTGTGCTAAGAGATCTTTCGACAAATTATCAGATACCGTGTGCCTTCTTGCTCGAGCCTTTGTGCGCGCCGTGACCTATCGGCGTGTTCTTATCACCCAGAAACCTCAAGAAGGCTGTGTTTAGAGTATTGTGCTAGGCGGAATCGACTCGTCATGTTGTTGCTGTGCACTGCTGTATAGTTTCTTACAGTATTACAGTATCTGTAATGTGGAGATAGCTACAATCTGTGTTTGTGCGATGATCCGAAGCACATGACTGTCTCCCCACCCCAGAATAAACAAACTGCCTACTGAACATCATTGGAGTGCACAGGACAACACTTCCTTAGTACAATGGTAGTACAATGGTGCGGCAACAGTCTGTGTATATATGCGATTGATTAATTAATTTGACCTCAGTGACTCCTGCATCAGCGGACTATATTTTTAATTCAGATATTAAATTATGAGACTATCTGTTCTCCTTTTTCTTTTCAATGTTTCATTAAGCCGTGATATGATATAAGTGTGTACCATACCATTAATAATAATAATAATAATAATTTGTTCCGTTGCAGGAACATATGTTTGCTACTATCCTCGACAGTATTACATCCTCCCCAGAAGCCATAGGCGTATCAGAGATGGGGTGTGGGGGAATTATCTTATTAATATTATTATTATGTACAATTTCTGTTTCCCTGCACAGAGCACCTGATGGTCACCACTCCACACACATCAATATACTGAGAGTAGTAGTCAAATAGGTTCATTCACACCGAACGCAAGAGAATCTCTACTTAGTACAAAACAAAGTACCCGATTCTTGGATGTCACGGGTAATCTCGAGAACTACTGAATGGATTTTGATGTGGCGCTCACCATTCTGTAAAGGTATTCTCGAGGAAGATTTCTGTAGAAAATAATTTATTTATGATCAAAGGGAGCCAAGCAGTAACGATTTCAGTGAAAAGGTCGAAAAAAGAACCTGGCGTCCGTGCGCTTTTTAAGCTTAAGCTTGGCAAACCGTTAAAAATATCAATATAATACGAGTGTAACAATTGTTCAGCATGAAAACTTCTACACAAAAGTTCGGGAGGGCATATCTCTATCTTCGGTACATCGCCCACTATAAGTGCTTTTAGTTTGGACGGAAGGGGGATTTGTGTCTCGTGCACCTCGCCATTCTTAAATTACGTCTGACAGGAATTCCTTGCACATTCATAACTTTTCTCGGGCGAAGCCGGGGTGGGTTGCTAGTGGTTCCATAAAATATCGTCTGGGCGGTCAGCGCTTCGCATAGTTTATGTGTGTGGTCCCTTGACAGTTCGAACTGGTTCGATAGAGTATCGAGCCTAAGTTGCGTATCGGGCTGGCGCGACCCCGCTCGAACTTGTGTATCATACGCTCCTAGTAATGCGCTTGAGCCCGGCTCTAGCTGCTGGAACTGATGACGTTGGAGTTCGAACTGTTTCGAGCTTGGCGCGAGCTTTTGAGTACACCGCGAGCTATCGGCGTGTTCTCATCACCCAGAAACCTCAAGAAGGCTGTCCTTAGAGATTGTGCTAGGCGGAATCGACTCGTCATGTTGTTGCTGTGCACTGCTGTATAGTTTGTGCATATAACCCCTTCAAACAGTATCTGTAATGTGGGGACAGCTACAACCTGTGTTTGTGCGATGATTCGATGCACGTGTCTCCCCAGAATATACAAACTGCCTACAGAACATCATTGGAGTGCACAGAACCAAGGCGACGGGTTACAACACTTCCTTAGTACAATTGTGCGGCAACAGTATGTGTAGGCCTACATATGCGATTAATTTGTTCCGTTTCAGGAACATATATTTGTTTATATCCTTGACAGTATTACATCATTCCCAGAAGCCAAAGACGTATCAGAGATGGGGGCGGTGAATAACCTATATTATTACAGTATTATTAAGTTATGTACAATTTGGTTTACGTCGCACCGACACAGATAGGTCGTATGGTGACAATGGGATAGAAGACGGCTAGGCGCGGAAGGATGCGGCTGTGGCCTTTATAAAGTACAGCCCCAGCATGTGCGTGGTGTGCAAATGGGAAACCACGGAAGACCATCAGCAGGGCTGCCGACAGTGGGATTTGAAACACTGATAGCCTAATACGTTCACATATACTGTACGCGAGCAAAAGTTGTAGAAAATATCGTCTGGGCCGTCAGCGCTCCGCATACTTTATGTGTGGGGTCGCCTGGCAGCTCGAACAGGTTCGATACAGTATCGAGCTTGCGTTGAGTATCGAGCTGCCGCGAGCCCGCTCGAACTTCAGTATCATTAGTGGAAACTCTCGCAACTTAACACGCGTAGCAGCGGCGACAGCGCACAGTGCTACTATCTAGCGGTTCGAATAGTCAACTACTCGAACGAACTATTGAAGTATAACACTATTCGACTACGAAAACGCAAAGAAATACCGATTTTAAGGCCGTTGCGTACTTATTGTTGCATAATATAAGGAAGGGAGATGGATGTTGATCCGAAAGGGGCAGTATTAAGAATGACATACGTGTATATTCACATTAAAACATTTGATCGTCAATTTATGACAGCAGTGTGATAGCCTACAGATGGTGATGATGATTACGAAGTTTTAAGCAGCCTACAGCTTTTCCAAAAGTTAATTACACGTGTAATATCTTATTGAGCTTGATATTTTTAGTGATACTTTTCACTGATGAATCATTTGTTCTATTCACATATACCTTAATAAGGACTTTGAAATATTTGTCAGTCAGTAATTTCTTACAGCTGACACAGATACCTTCACTAGAGTCAGTAGGCCTAATTGATAGAAAATAACCAGTTAATTTGCTTTAAATCCCATGGGTGTTTTCTGACAAAAAAAAAATGGCAATAACTATTTTCAAATGCCTCTGACATTTTGGCAGACAACTTGCCACCACACACATTTGGAAATAGTATTTTGGAATTATCATCATACTTCATTTCATTGTGGTGTTTGAAGCCATATTTTCAGTGTTGCCTTAGTAAACAAGAGTTTAGTGCTTTTCAGTCGGTCAACACGAATGTACCCAAAAGAGATGGATTAGGGCATAACCCATCTCTTTTGGGTACATTCGTGTTGACCGACTGAAAAGCACTAAACTCTTGTATACTTCATTTCTATGTGCAAATTTACCATACTTGAATCATTATCATAAGATGAAATTACATTACTACACTCAGCATGGGGAAACTTGCTACAGGCCCAGCCCATGACATAGTGGTCTGCATTTTTCTTAATTGATTTACCATAACACTTTTTATGGCACTGCGAAATTTGGTTGCATCTGGGGTTACATTGTTGCCTCCTTTTGATCTAATGATTGAAAAAAATGTTTTCAATGCAATCCTGTGTGATCATCCTAGTTAGCAAATACAGGAAATCATAATCATTGTGTAATTCTGACCACAATAGTTTCAATGCAGAAATATTGTCTACCCAACCCTGAATGCAAAGAGGATTGATTGCCTTTGCGGTTATTCAGTACTTCCAGTTTTTTGAGACAGTCACAAATTTCATTCAGTTTTTGCATATGCCTTGATTCATTGCTTAAAGGTTTCCTATACTCCTTGGGGCTACTGACAGTGGGAGAATTAAAAATATCACACAATGTGTCACACATTTCTATATACCCTGCAGTGTGTGCAGCACTCGATGGCAAAGAATTGAATGATACTTGAACTAGTATTCCAGAAGCTACAGAATGACTGAGAACCCTGGTAGCTTAACATACCCTCATATTTGGAAAAGGGGGAAGTGTGATACATAAAATACAGGTACCCGTAAACATTAGTAGGTATACTCACAGCTGTTTGTTTTTTGGAAATCTGTAAAATGACTTGGGATCACTTTGTATTTTATAATTAAAACACCCATACATACTACAAATAACTCCTCTTCCAGTCATTACCAAAATTGTGGCACATAACAGCACAAAACAATACTATTTTAATTACAAAAGTAATACTTCGAATGTACTTCACTTAAACTTGCCAGCTGATTGAACTCAACCACGTAGTTGACTGCGCGAACCGCTAGATAGCGCGCAGGATCGATGTCGCCAGTTTCTCGCGGGAGTTTCCACTCGTTTCCACTATTATCATATTAATAATAATCATTTATTGCAGCAAATAGCCATGCCGAGATACAAAACTAATACTAATAACTTAAATCTTACTCATCAAAGTGTCTATATACAAAGTGTCTGACAGGTTCTGTTTGCTATATATATAGTTATTCGCAGCAGAAGCGTGTTAGCGATACTTTCCTCTGGGCGCAGGAAATGGCGTGATATCTATCACAAGCACTACCACATAATATTAAGCTATTTGGTATCATTCGCCCATCACTAGCGATCAGGGAATGGCCCCTATATTCTTTGGGAATGGTAGTCGGCTAAGTTATTTATGAAATCTAGTTTGTTATTTTCTATATTTCATAATGCCTAGGATAAAAACATCGCCCAAGAAATGCGTCAAGACTTCGAATTCACTGCAAGGTCCAAATACGTGGGTGTTTCTCCTTCAAGGTGAGTCTGGGACACGATATTCGCGAGAAGGCTCGAAGCGTCTTTGTAGGGCCAGCTTTCATTGTCAATGTCAAAGATGGTCTTTAGTGCAGCTTTGTGTCGTTTTCGATGCTTTTAGTGTGCTAATTCCACTACTACCCAAAGTTCAAGTTTGTCGACAAGCTTTAATTTGCCACATCCGGCCTGGTTCTCCCGGTATTGCCAGTTTTTTTTTCTTTTTCTTTTTTCTTCGTATGGCTTTTAGGCTCTCCTGTAGTATACGTTGCCCGTTTCCAAAGTGCGTTATTTTACTTAGTAGCGCTCTGAAAATGGTTTGTATTTACTCTGCCACGTTATTAAAGCCATTTGCCATTAACAAACACCGCGTAAACACTTCCAAAAAAAAAAAGGAAATTGTCAACATTAACTTTCAAGTAATAAACTTATCAAAAAGCACGTCGCCAAGTTTGATTGGGCGACTGCCAGCAGTCGTGCCGTAACGACCACGGCTAACTCACCCGGTGGTATTGCCAGTAAATGGCAATAAAACTAGACCTTAGCTTGACTCCATCCCCTAGGGCCACCATGCAATTTCTTTCTGATGTGTGTTGTAGTGTATAAATGATTTTGATGATTTTCAGGTTTAGAAGTTCCTGAAAGTACGCCAGATGCTGTACAGCTTCGCCATCCGCAATCTGGAGCACCAGCGATGTTTTTATTTAGTCCTGGAGATGGAATGATCCAAGAAGTTCTCACCTTCTCAGAGAATCGGAGGTGTGTTTTACTTTTCACAGTCTCTATTTTGTTAGGAAACAGTGTCTCTCTCATTTGGAAGTTGGTGATGTTTGCATTTATTAATAGCAAAACAAAACGTTTTACTCTACTGCTGATATGTTTCCATGGCTTGTGGTGTTTGTGTAATTTATCATTTGTTTGGATAGTGTGCATGGACCTTAAAAGTATATTTAGTTAATTATTATTTCTATTATGTCTGTTTACTGTTTTACATAGTTAACAATTAGTAATTTTGTATGAATCATTCCTAAAGTTGTTTACAGTAACACTGAATGAAGTATCACTCCTTGATAACTTTTTAAAGTACAAAAATTGGCCAAAATACCTGCAGTATTGGTCGGAAGGAAATCTGGAGATGTTGTAGTAATAGACGTTCACTCGTCCGCTGTCTATAATCCACCCGTATTCCCAAATTTGATGACGACTTTGGTAGATGATATTTCAGCTGGGTCTGCCATTTTGCACCTGATTTAGCAACAAGCACAGTATTGCCAACCCCACGCATTCGGTACTATTTCATGTCCGGTATCGTAAAACGAGAAGCGCTGTCGAGTTAAAGTTTCGGTCTTAATCTAGACATGGACTGTGCGAGTTGCGAATTAACGATTTCCAATTTCAATCAAGAATATCATATGCATCAGTAATTTTCATCCTAACCAATGGTTTTTGCCTGGGCCAATATTTTAATCCAGACCAATGGTTTTTGCCTGGATCAATAACTGTTAGGTAGAGCCGCGTTGGCCAATGTAAACACACCTGGTTTCTGTCAAGCACAGTCGTGCATCAATAATCTTCCAGGCCGATGGTTTTGCCAATTATTTATTTTTTCACATAATGACAATGTTATGTGGATTTTGTATCGGACATGTTAGCAACTAGCGATGTCAGTGTGTGCGCCTCGTAAGCGCATTGGCGGCAGTTTAACATACTAAATACGCTGTCCAACATGGCTGCCGTTGTTACATGAGCAATAAATATAACCTCATATTTATGTGATTTAGCACACATATCCGGTGCATCTACAGTACATGGACAGATATTATACTAGCCCTGTGCTTCTGTGCACGCTATGGCGGAAGGAGACTCTTGCCGTTCTCCAACTTTCAAAGAGATTTCCCAGAAAAAGATCCACCTTGCAGATTACATGAAGGCAATCAGTATGAAGTTGATAACTAAGGGAGGTGACATTGCACTACTGCAACCCACTCCATCTACAAGTGCAGATAGAACCTTTGCTTGCCATTTTCCCTCAAAAGGTTCCTCCGACAGCGAAAAAGATGAACGCCACACGTTATTACAAGGTTTGTTCAGACAAAGGATAGCGGATGGTGGTGCAATGTTGGGCTGTGTGTACCAAAATGTTCTCAGGATTACCATAGTAAAGCAAACTATACGTGAAAGGTATTATTGTGTGTCTTAGTCCAATTTTATGTTCAAAACCATTTATTATAATAAATTGCAAGTTTTGTAGGTATTGCTAAAGGTATAAAAAAAGTCCTGTTTTCTTATGTTTTTTGAAGAAGTAGTTTATAAAATTACTTCATACACATGTATGAACTATCTATTTCTATAGTGTAGACTCCCTAAATCTTCATTTAACACCAAAAGAATGTATCTAGTATGAATAGTCATGTAATGGAGAATTGAAGATGGCCAAAAAAGCCAGTTCACAGGTGAATCCCATATGAAAATATTCTAGTGTTGTAAGTGTTAAGTGCCACATGCTATTGCGGTTTCCTTACCGCCGAGCACCAAGCCTTGTTTCAGCTATTTTGCGAGCTTTTGTTTAACCACACCTAGTTCAGGGAATACTCAATTGTCCATTTACAGTTTTATTGCCAGAGAATCATTGTTTGTGTCACTTCACTTTCATGAAAATTGAAAATACACCCAAATGATTCACTGGAATGTGTTGTAAGATAAGCAGGGTAATGTTTTATTTCATTTTCAAACGATAATTATACTAAAAGTTTTAAATATTTTGCACATGAACTGTTGATATAAGAAATACTTGTATAATCTAACTAAAATTATTGCATTTTAAATTCAAGTGATATTTCTTTTAAAAGGGACGGATGCGAATAGATCTTCTTACTGCACCTAAATACTATAGAGCATCCAGCGTTTAGAAAAGACTGTAGGTCTTATGGGCTTTTACTTTTAACAGAAATCCCCCCTACACTGGTTTTGTTGTCTCACCTTTTATCATGAAGGAACTCTGAACATATATACTTTTCGTCATAATAGCTTCCTACAATTATCTGCCGGTTCATTGCGACATTACGATGCGGCCCCGTCTGGGGAAATTTTAGTTACATCAGTGACGTTACCGTGATGTCACTACTGACGTATTCAGTCGCATTGCTTGCCGGGAGCTCGTCAGCTGATTGATACATTAGTTTCGCGCGGTTCTCTCGTGACAGTCGGCCATTTTTTTTCACCTGTTTGCGTATGTTTATTACGAGATTGTGATATTAGTAGTGTCGTCTACGCAATTGTGTTGGTGAATTGTAATGAAAGTTTGAATTCGTGAATGGCGTGTGTTAGAATTCCATTTTGGTGCAGTGGTGTGTGACATAGTATTTGGATATAACGGGCTGACGTATGTGGAAGGGGCGTGCTGGATGGTTGTTGGTAAGTACTGAAAGATTGTTAGTTTTGGTCTTGAATTGTGTTAATTCTTGTTTTCGGCGTTTATTGTTCTATTTGAGAAGTAGCCATGCGTAGTAGCGTTTAATTGCAATAATGAAGTATATAATTTTTTATTTTTTGAAATGATAGGCTAGGTTAATTTAATCTTAATTTTTAAAGTACACTAAATCATTGTATATTTGTTTTCATTGAGAAGTCTGCGTTAATTTGTCTTTCATTTTACATTATGAAGTAATATTGAATTTGTTTTATTGGCCAAGTTGTGCCCTTTTTAATTTATTGTTCGCAAGCTGCGGTTCTTTCGTGTTAACTTTTGAGTGTATGTTGTATGCCTGGAGTGAATGAGTATGTATGGATATGTATGTTATTGTGAAGATGAAATGTAAACTAAATTATTTATTGTTCACTTTAGACCATCCTCCCTTTCATCACTTTCAACACCTTAGCTTATTGAAAATATATCATTTATGATATGCATACCTTTCGGGGAGTTGTTTCACAATCTCTTCATACTCAATAGCCACTGCTGCACCGCAATAATTGTTATTTCACGGATAGAATGCAATCTTTGACAGTCATGTGACACCCGAAAGACGATCATGTGAATACGTTACCAACTTGAATAAAGAAATTCACCACACGCCTTCGCTACTAAGTTAGGAACTATCTTGTGGAAAATTACTGCTAGTACTACAAGGAAGGGGGTCTGGGGCGTAAGCCCCAGGTTAGGTTTGTTTTTGTATGTAAAACATTAATAAGATAGAATTTATGTCCGCTACTAGGTCAAAAATTAATGTTAGTACCACAAGCAAGGGGGTCTGGGGCGTAAGTCCCAGGTTAGGTTTGTTTTTGTATGTAAAACATTAATAAGATAGAATTTATGTCCGCTACTAGGTTAAAAAATAATGTTAGTACCACAAGCAAGGGGGTCTGGGGCGTAAGCCCCAGGTTAGGGTTGTTTTTGTATGTAAAACATTAATAAGATAGAATTTATGTCCGCTACTAGGTCAAAAATTAATGTTAGTACCACAAGCAAGGGGGTCTGGGGCGTAAGCCCCAGGTTAGGTCTCTTTTTGTATGTAAAACATTATAAATACATAAACAAACACTGTAATTGAGTTCACTTAGTGATTTCATACATCATGTGTGAAAGCTGCGGTTCTTTCTTGTTAACTTTTGAGTGTGGGGGTGAGAACTTCGATTTCAACTATGTAAGTGGGTCTATGACAGCGGAGCAGTGAACATCTAATACTCCTGACATCCTCCTGACTATTAAATCAGGTAATTTCAATTTTTAAAGATATTTATACAAAGAATGGTCTAAAGTGAACTGCTATCACTAAATTTTTCATTATCTGGTTTTGATATAATTTCGATGCACGTTTTCTTCAATTATGAAATTGTAAGAAATACGATGTGTATCGGAATCTGCAATTGATCTATATAGTCCAAGTGTAGATTTCGATGCGGGAAATTGAAAATATCAATTGAAATCGCGAAATTTTTCTACGCATCGAAATATGCTATTGAGCTATTTAGGTGAAAAGAAAGAGTTTTTTTGTGTTGTGTGTTCGGAACAAATACCTGCCCAGCATTGGGAGTCATTCATTGCGAGGTGAGTGGAATTTGATGTCTGTCGTGTTATGTTCCTATATTTATTTTTGTTGTTGCATTTCATTGAAAATTTGTCATAGTAAGTTAAGTGATCGGTAACATATTGGTCAAAATTGGAATTTACAAGAACACCTGCAAAAGACATACTATAACAGTCTCTTGTATTAGCGAAATAGGTTTCATACAGTGGAAAACATAAAAAGACTAAACCTTCAATGTTTTATACAGAAATTATAATGCTATAAACATACCTCCGATTCGAATTCTGAAATTGTAAGAATTGCGATGTGTATCGGAATCTACAATTGCGGAAAATTGAAAATATCAGTTGAAATCGCGAAATTTTTCTACGCATCGAAATATGCTATTGAGCTATTTAGGTGAATTGTAGATTTCGATGCACGTTTTTTTTTAATTATGAAATTGTACGAAATACGAGGTATATCGGAATCTACAATTGATCTATATAGTCCAATTGTAGAATTCGATGCGGGAATTTGAAAATATCAATTGAAATGGCGAAATTTTTCTACGCATCGAAATAAGCAATTGAGCTATTTAGGTGAATTGTAGATTTCGATGCTCGTTTTTTCAATTTTGAAATTGTAAGAAATACGATGTGTATCGGAATCTGCAATTGATCTATATAGTCCAAGTGTAGATTTCGATGCGGAAAATTGAAAATATCAGTTGAAATCGCGAAATTTTTCTACGCATCGAAATATGCTATTGGGCTATTTAGGTGAATTGTAGATTTCGATGCACGTTTTTTTAAATTATGAAATTGTATGAATACGAGGTATATCGGAATCTACAGTTGATCTATATAGTCCAATTGTAGAATTCGATGCGGGAAATTGAAAATATCAATTGAAATCGCGAAATTTTTCTACGCATCGAAATATGCTATTGAGCTATTTAGGTGAATTGTAGATTTCGATGCACGTTTTTTAAAATTATGAAATTGTACGAAATACGAGGTATATCGGAATCTACAATTGATCTATATAGTCCAATTGTACAATTCGATGCGGGAAATTGAAAATATCAATTGAAATCGCGAAATTTTTATACGCATCGAAATATGCTATTGAGCTATTTAGGTGAATTGTAGATTTCGATGCACGTTTTTTTAATTATGAAATTGTACGAAATACGAGGTATATCGGAATCTACAATTGATCTATATAGTCCAATTGTAGAATTCGATGCGGGAAATTGAAAATATCAATTGAAATCGAGAAATTTTTATACGCATCGAAATATGCAATTGAGCTACATAGCTCAATTTTAGATTTCGATGCGTAAAAAAATATCGCGAATTCGAAGGTTTTTGTGTTTCCCCACCCAAAAACCCCTGTTACCCAGGCTTTTCCCGTAAGCTTGCCAGAGGAGTGACGTCGTTGATGACGTCATGACAGATGCCATTTTGTTTTTAGGGGAATTTTATACGCGGCCGCATCGCAATGTAAAATAATCCCTATCTGCCAACTGATTACCTTTGTTATTGCGTACAAGTATGGACTAGTCCACACCAAAGTTAATGAACAATATTCATGAACAATGTTAATGAAAACATTTCTCAACATGTTTACTAAACATTTGTTAACAAACTTCTTCAACATTATGTCCACACCAAATAAACTTTTGTTAACCAACATGTTCAACATTAAATATACTGTTTGTGAGGTTATAATGGATAGGGTCAGGAAGAAGAAAGTACTTACAGCTGCATCTTTTTTTATTTTAGTGAGTACAAAATTAGAGAAAAGCGCAGACGCAAGGTGTGGAAAAGAAAAATATTGGAAAGGCGTTTATTAATATTCACATGTGCTTCCTGGTATTTCATAATTCCGCGCAATATACGAGTCACTTGCGATTCGATAGTCGATTTTTAGAGAAGTAAAAGATCATCGTATTCCGCGCTTCGAATTTACAACCTTAATTGCGTCTTTGCGCATGCGCGAACCAAAATGTTAACGAAAACACGAAAAGTTTCATTCACAAAAGTTAAAGAGATTTTGTTCATGAACATGCTCGAAAAGTTAATGAACACGCTATTTTGTTTATGAACAGTCAAAAATGTTCATGAACAGTGTTCATTAACAAAGTTAACGAAAACATCTTGGTGTGGACGTACCTTATCGCTTATATTACGACTTAGTAATTTAAAAATGTTCGAGGTTAGCACGCTGGAAAGAAGAGCCTCGTCCTGTGCTGCATGCTCGCCCGGAGTGGAGCTCGTCCTCAGTTCCGCCGACAACATAACTTCTGAAGCACTATCCGTCATTGGTGTTACTGTTGTGTGTCTGTTTTATTTTATGTTCGATCGAATCAGGGCTGCCGACAGTTGGGTTCCAACCCACTATCTCCCGAATGCAAGCTCACAGCTGCGCGCCCCTAACCGCACGGCTAACTCACTACAATATTACAAATATTAATCTAAACAAAACAACAAGAATAAAATTGAAAGAAACTAAATTACAGCCTAACTAATAACTAAAGAGGTGATGATCAACAGTATTGCTGACATAAAAATTGTTAACATCGTCTGCATTCATCCGAGAAGGAAGGGTTGTGCTCTCGACATCTGTCAATCAGTAATGCGTCATCACAACGAAATGAATGTCGTTATTGGTTCTCTTCGCATACAGTATCCTTAATACTGGTCCAATCCGTTAACACCTGCAAAACTGCTCCTTCCTGGGCGTGTTCTATTTCAGGTAGCTGCTGGGGTTGTGGTTGTCTCGCTAACTTATGAAAGCGCAGTACTCGAGCCTTATGGCGACAGTGTTGCTAACTCTAGGCAGAGGTAGCGCTGGCGTCATACGCGCTTCGAGTACTGTGCTTTCATAAATTAGCGACACAATACAACCCCTGAAATAGAACACGCCCTGGAAGGAGCAGTTTTGCAGGTGTTAACGTATTGGACTAGTATTAAGGATAAGCGAACAGAACCAATAATGACATTCATTTTGCATTACTGATTGATAGATATCGAGAGCACAACTCTTTCTTCGTTTTCGGATGTATGCTGACAATGCTAACAATATTTACGTCAGCAATACTGTTGATCATCACCTCTTTTGTTATTAGGCTTAATTTAGTTTCTATCAATTGTATTCTTGTTGTTTTGATTAATATTTGTAATATTGTAGCGAGTTAGTCGATTCGATCGAACAGAAAATAAAACAGACACACAACCGTAACACCAATGCCGGATAGTGCTTCAGAACTTATGCTGTAGGCGGAACTGAGCACATGCTCCACTCCGGGCGAATATACAGCGCGGGACGTGGCTCTTCTTTCCAGCATGCAAACCTCGAAAATTTTTAAATAACTAAGACGTAATATAAGCGATACTTGTATGCAATAATAATGGTAATCAATTGGCAGATGATTGTAGGAAGCTATTATGATGAAAAATATCTAAGTTCAGAGTTCCTTCATGATAAAAGGTGAGGTAACAAAACCAGTGTGGGGGGGGGGGGGGGGTCCGTTAAAAGACCCACAGTCTTTTCTAAACGCTGGATGCTCTATAAATAGGATTAATTTCTTATGAATATATAAAGAAAGCATTCTGCAAATGTTATACAACCCATACATGGATCAGTTCCATCTGTTATCCACAGTTTTGCTCTTTGCAACAATAACAGCAGTAATTCAGTCTTCCTTCGCATCTCGAGTGTATTATTTCCATCTTCCAATTTGTGCATGTTGAATAATGTCCTTGGTGTAAAATAATTCCAAAAGCACTTCTTCCATCCACAATGTTCGCTTCGTATAATATTAACCGACAGTGGTAGCTACGCTCGTTAACGCACAACGCTAGGCCATCTGCGGACTCAGTTGACGTGGGTTCGAGCCCCATTGTCGGCTGTCCTTGAAATGGTTTACCGTGGGTTCCCATTTTCAACTCCAGGCAAATGCTGGGACGGTACCTTCCACATCCTTGCCCAGTTTCATTCATTGTCAGGGGCCGATAACCTCGATGTTAGGCCCCTTAAAACAATAATTATCATCATCATCATCATCTCTCATTAACTCCGCTCGTGAGATTGCCATCAGGAAGGGCATCCCACTGTATAACCACCCGCCACATAGAATTCTATCGCACCTCATTCCCGACCCCTTTAAAAACTGGAATATTAAGGGGTATAATATCATGTTTACTAACACACATCAAAAGAAGTGTTGCATATTGCCTTGGAGCACAGTGGCAGTAGGCCATACCATTCTCCTGAATACAGGGAAGCTCCCTGTTGGTATTGGTGCATACGTTCACTCTCTATCCTCATTGACACAGGCGAGTGAGACCACTGGTCAGCAATATGATGTGTGTAGTTGTACTGGTCCACCTGGTTACTTTATATCTGCTATCGGAACTTTGATGTTCCTCTATAAATTATTCTGCTGGAGGATCTGTGCCTCCTCTTCAGTAAGCTTGTAGCTTGTATACCAGCCCTACAGAATCAGAACCGTCCGAGACGGGTAGTTAGTTTTTAATTCTATTGAGATATTTTAAAAATAAGAGAGTGAGTTAAATAAGTGAATAACATGCGTGGTGTGCCGTTGTTCATCTTCTGCAGTTAGCTGAATGTTGCCATCATTTGTACAGGTGAACTTAGGCTGTGTCCCAATACTCAAGTTGTCTGCACTACGGAGATTTGGGACATGTCTGCTTGATCACAGCCTCCTTCATAGACTTGTGTTCTGAAACGCACTGGTACCAAACCAACACTCAAGATGGCGGTGATCTGCTACTCCTTGTAAGCTCTTTGCGCTTTCATCAGCTGTTTTAAATAAACAATACCTGAACGATACGATCATGGATGCGCCAAGATGATCACTTTTTAGCCGAGCCCTAATTATGGTTTGTGTTTGGCTGATTAAGAGAATACATTTCAGGAGGAAGAGAAGAAGGGCAATCATGTTAATAAGGCAGCAGCAAATTGACAATTTGAGACGAGGCCCTTTATTGTGCGCTGGAGACCATGAACCGAGTTGTCGTTGCAAACCTCAGTTGTGATTACCACAGAACCAAACAACATATTCGCGTGAAAATAATTATCACAACAGAACAAGATATTATGCTTCCCTCGTGGGTTGTGAGTTGGAGCGTTCTATTTGGCAAAGAATATAGGCGAAGAATAGACTGGATTAAAGTCAAAGACAACCTACAATTTACAAAACCTAAAATTCCGATAAGCTACAATTTCTATAACTTCCTTGACGTAGTCGACAATCTAGCAAGCACTTTCGTTCACTAGCTACTACAGGCTTGATTGCTATGTGCTAAGCAGTATTGGATCACAACTTGTGACGTCACATCTGGCAAAGTAGTAGACTATCTCGTTCACTACGGCTGAAATTGTACTATTGGGACACAGCCTTAGTAAACCTAGTGTTTAGTGAGGACTACAATATTGTGTGTTTGTTTGAAGCAGGCCATGGTTCATAGACGAGTCGGTCAAGTTGGACGGCAAGATGCATCCGTCTACACCAATCGACCCCATCTTCTTGGTTCTGCCGTACCTGAGAAAGGTGAGTTGTGACTTCTCCACAATTAGTTTGTTTCTTACTGTCTATTAAAGTTGATTGTCTTATCAATAGTTAAAGATTTAAGTGAAGGTACGACGAAGATCCCATCTATTTCGTTATTTTTATGGACATGAATCTGTTTATTTGCTACTGGTACAAATGATGATGCGGCAAATCCTGTTGGCAGTTACAAATGTAATATGCAGTGTAGAGCAGATATAACACCCATTCTGGTTTTGCATCAGTATAAATTAGTTAAACCTCATTAATTTAAAATCAATGAACTGATGGACAAATGTGATTTTAAACACCTAGTTGTAGTTGTTTCATTCCATTTGTTGTTGTTGTGGCAGGCGAGTCACACAATGCCGCTAGACCAGCTGCTCAAGGACGAAGAGTTCCCCGAGACGGAGAGGTTACTTCGGTCCACGGGCCTCAAACACCTCAACCAGGTGTCTGACCGGAAAGGTATGTACTCTGTCCTCATCCCTTGCCATAAGTTCAAACAGTTTTGATATTGTGCCAATTAAAGGGAGGTCAATGGTTGGTGCTATCTAAAAGCTTGACTGAAACAAGTTCTTGTCCATTACCCGAAGAATTGTACGAGCCTCGAATGGACTTCATGTTTCACTTTTTCACTGGTTTGATTTTGCCCATTGGAACAAAATGTCAGTAGTTGTTGTGTCCACAAGAAAGTGATGTATATATTTAAACTTGTGGTGGTTTTGGGGTCTGGGGGATGTGAGACGTGAACATATGGAAGTCGTAACATGGTGCCGATTGCAATAAATACCTTTCTCAATAAATTACCTGTAACGGAATGTTATCAGTGAACAGCGTACGGCAGGAGTGGGATTACTTGCATCCATTTCCGGTCCGTATTGACAAATTGATTAATGTAATATAATTGTGAATATCCGTCCTATAAAATCTCTTATGATAGACGGAAATTCACAATTATATTGCGTTAGACCATTAATTGCCATTGTTTTATGATCACTGTGTCACACAGATTTCCTGGACAATTAAAAGAGAATTCGGAAGCAAACTCATCCATATTCTCATTGCTGGCCATAAATAATCCTTCAATTTTGTATTTGTAAATAGCCAGGGTGGCCAAGTTTCATTGAGAGTGTCCGAAGAGTGGGAATTGAAGGTCATTAAGTGCGAGTAATGCTTGCATCACGTCAGGCATTGGTTCATTATTTTGAGAGTCTTTGTAGAGAGCATTCCTCCCTCAAGATTACTCAAGTTTTCCTCCTCCTCCTCCTCCTCCTCCTCCTCCTCCTATTGTCGTCGTCTTCAGTCTTTGGACTGGTTTGATGCAGCTGTCCTGAGCTAATCGTTTCATCTCTAATTAGCTACCGCACTCTACGTCCGAGGCAATCTGCTTAAGGCGACACTCCTGAGATAAAAATATATTTTTACCTAATGCCTGGATTTTCACGAAACTTTGTGGGAATGTCACCCAAACAAAAATAGAGATATCACAAACATTTCTTTCATATACCATTAATAGTTTTTCCATTTTTATTTTATTTTTTTTATTTTTGGAATTTTTAATTCCATTTTTTTCTTCATAGATTTCAAATGATATGTTAATGGAAATTTGGAATTAGGTAGATAATACTTCTTTAAATCTTATCTGTCTATCGTATGGCTTTTAGTGCCGGGAGTGTCCGAGGACATGTTCGGCTCGCCTGAGACTGTAGCTGCTTCCAGCGGACACCCAGAGGGTGAGCTACAAGTTCCGTTCAATTTCAAGTAGTTCCAACTTTCGCCACCAGATATCAATTATATCTAGTGGTGAACGTTGGAACTTTGATAGAGCGTTCTGACGAAATCTACCCTAACAAATTTTGCTTTACACAAATTTAGTCTGTGAAAGGATCTTTTACATGCCATAAATCTATGACATGGGACCGCCGGCTTTACTTCCCCTCCAAAGGAAGGCATACTGAGGGATTTTAACGCTCTTAAAAAATCCGACGGCTTCGGCCTGTTTTGAACCCGCTATCTTGGGCACAGCAGTTCAGCATGCTACCGACTACGCCACCGAAGCCGCTTCTTTAAAAAAACACTACGTATCGATTTTTCTGTAAATAATTGATACAATGAGATATTATAGTACTAAATTTGTATAAATTTTTTTGTTCAATAATTTTGCATTTTTACATCCCTACTAACTTACTGGGAAGAATTCTGTAATCAAGAATTCCATACGCAGGATTCCTAATATAGCTCCGATACATATACCATACAAATTTTGTTACATTATGGGAGAAAAATGAGATTTAAATGTAAAAGTACAATTGGCGGGAAAATTAAAGCAAAGTTCAAGTGACGTTATCTTCCTGATCCATTACCTAGAAGTCACCAGCACTGTAGGTTTTTCCTTCCTTTTGTTTCTTAGCAGCTTCTGTACGAATATTGGTAATTCTGGAAGCTTGTCTAGTATCTTGATACACAACTACAAGAGGTTACTTGTGCGCAAACTTCACAAAAGTAAACGGACTGGCTACCGCCACAGAACTCTCAAGAAAGAAGAAACATACAAGAATAACAAAACTTATAGTTGTCAGCATTATTGCAGGAATACCGATACAAGCATACAATGTTGCTCAATGACAGTAGAATCATCAGAAACATGGTAGATCTTACAGCTCGAGTCTGTAGAAATATATGGGGTGGGGGTGGGGGCTGTTGGCCCATCTCCGGGATGCATAATTGCAAAGAACAGGGATATTTTATTGATTTGATTGAATGAAAACACGACAATGACATCATAAATAACCTAACAAGCAGTTCAGCAGATGCCATGCCCATTTCTGCTGTGTGCAGACTGACAAACAAAGCATTATTAAGGTGATAAATTGTTTGAATTCAACGCAATAACTTTGTAACAAGAAAGAAGAAACCCAATCCTTTCAATTTCAGTCATAAAAAAAATTTCACCAAAATGAACAAAATATTGACTTTTATCTCCGGAGTGTCGCCTTACCATATTCTAACCCTGGTCTACCCCTACAGTTCTTGTCCTCGACCCTTCCTTCCATAACTAAGCTTGCTATTCCTGGGTGTCTTAGTATGTGTCCTACCAACCTATCTCTTCTCTTCATTAGCAGTCGCCAGAAACATCTCTCCTCTACCACTCAGTCTTAATACCTCTTCGTTTGTAACCCTATCTACCCATCTGAACTTCATCATTCTCCTGTAACACCACATTTCAAATGCTTCAATTCTACTCTTTTCTGCTGCACCAATAGTCCAAGTTTCACTTCCATTGAGCGCCACGCTCCAGACAAAGGCTTTCAAAAATGACTTCCTTATACCTAAATCTATATTCGATATCTGCAGATTCCTTTTTTGTAGAAATGCTTTCTTTGCCTGAGCCAACCTACTTATTAAAAGTAGGTTGGCTCCTCTTTGCTTCGTCCATCACTGGTTATTTTGCTTCCTAAGTAACAGAAGTCTCCTACTTCCTTCAGCTTTTCACCTGCCAATTTCATGTCCATAGAGGTTTCTGATTTATTTCGGCTGCATTCCAGTATTTTTGTTTTACATTTATTAATTTTCATCATGAATTCTTTCCTCAACACAGAGTCCATACCATTCAAAAACTCATTCAAATCCTCAGGCTTGTCGGCCAAGATGACGATGTCATCAGCAAATCTCAGAGTTGAAATTATTTCTCCTTGAATCTTCACTCCCACTTAAAATTTGTCTCCAATTTCCTCCTGATATTTTGTAAATTATTGGTAAACTTCAAAGATTTTCCAGTACCATATACAGGGTGTTACAAAAAGGTACGGCCAAACTTTCAGGAAACATTCCTCACACACAAAGAAATAAAATATGTTATGTGGACATGTGTCCGGAAACGCCTAATTTCCATCTTAGAGCTCATTTTAGTTTCGTTAGTATGTACTGTACTTTCTCGATTCACCGCCAGTTGGCCCATTTGAAGGAAGGTAATGTTGACGTAATGTTAGAGCTCATTTTAGTTTCGTTAGTATGTACTGTACTTCCTCGATTCACCGCCAGTTGGCCCATTTGAAGGAAGGTAATGTTGACGTAATGTTAGAGCTCATTTTAGTTTCGTTAGTATGTACTGTACTTCCTCGATTCACCGCCAGTTGGCCCATTTGAAGGAAGGTAATGTTGACGTCAGTGCTTGTGTTGACATGCGACTCATTGCTCTACAGTACGTAGCATCAACTGGTTAGTGTTCATCACGAACGTGGTTTTGCAGTCAGTGCAATGTTTACAAATACGGAGTTGGCAGATGCCCATTTGATGTATGGATTAGCACGAGGCAATAGCCGTGGCGCGGTACGTTTGTATCGAGACAGATTTCCAGAATGAAGGTGTCCTGACAGGAAGACGTTCGAAGCAATTGATCGGCGTCTTAGGGAGCACGGAACATTCCAGCCTATGATTCGCGACTGGGGAAGACCTAGAACGACGAGGACACCTGCAATGGATGAGGCAATTCTTCGTGCAGTTGACAATAACCCTCATGTCAGCGTCAGAGAAGTTGCTGCTGTACAAGGTAACGTTGACCACGTCACACTGTATGGAGAATGCTACGGGAGAGCCTGTTGTTCCCGTACCATGTACAGCGTGTGCAGGCACTATCAGCAGCTGATTGGCCTCCACGGGTACACTTCTGCGAATGGTTCATCCAACAATGTGTCAATCCTCATTTCAGTGCAAATGTTCTCTTTACGGATGAGGCGTCATTCCAACGTGATCAAATTGTACATTTTCACAATCAACATGTGTGGGCTGACGAGAATCCGCACGCAATTGTGCAATCACGTCATCAACACAGATTTTCTGTGAACGTTTAGGCAGGAATTGTTGGTGATGTCTTGATTGGGCCCCATGTTCTTCCACCTACGCTCAATGGAGCACGTTATCATGATTTCATACGCGATACTCTACCTGTGCTGCTAGAACATGTGCCTTTACAAGTACGACACAACATGTGGTTCATGCACGATGGAGCTCCTGCACATTTCAGTCGAAGTGTTCGTACGCTTCTCAACAACAGATTCAGTGACCGATGGATTATTATTATTATTATTTATTTACCATAAATCGTACACGAAGTATGGAAGGCCTAGTGAAAAAGGGCAAGCCCCACATACATATTTCATGCTCCACAGGCACAGCTTACATCTACATTTGTTTTAACAATATTTACAAGTTTTACAAAGATATTTGCAGTATTTACATATTTAGAATATTGACATAGTACATTTTCCTGTTCACTCACTCTCTCACGCACGCACTTTCATAACCTCAATCACTCGATACATTCATTCATTCCATTCAGATACTCATTCATTCAGCGAGACAATCAATCACTCATACATACGTTTATTTATACAATGTACCTTTTTACGTACGGCTTGAATTTCCTAAGAGGCAAGATCTTGGGATCTCCTGGCAGCGCGTTCCATAACCGCGCAGAGCGGCCGTAGAAACCTGTCAGGTAAGCACTGCTACGTGCGAAGGGCGGAACGAGGGTTACACCTCGTCCTCTCCGAACTGAGCGATATGCCAATGACAGTCGGCCAAAAGGGTCAATATTAATGGAACCTGTAAGGGATTTTTTAAGAAAAATTAGATCAATTTGTTTGGCTGTTGCCTCTATAGATGGAAATTTTGACAAAGGGGAAGGGGAATAACGAGCTATTAGCCTTTCTGCGCAGCGCTGTACACGCTGGAGCTTGTTCATGTTTTCCGCTGTAGTGGGATGCCAGGCAGGTAAGCCGTACGTTAATATTGGACGGACCATGCATGTGTAAGCCATCCTGAAGGCTCTAGGTTTACAACCTCTCATGTTTCTGTACAAGAAACCCAGAACTTTGGTGGCCTTACATCTTGCCTCTTCACTTTGTATGTTCCAATTCAGGGTGTCGGAGATTGTTACCCCTAATAGCTTTAAGTTTGTGCACTGTGGGATGACACTGTTCATAATTTTGTATTCATTCTCAATGGGTTTTTGTGACCTGGTTATTCTTATGTATTTACATTTTTGTACATTTATATTTAAATTATTCACAGAACACCACAGCGATAAGTTGTCCAGATCTGATTTAAGACAGAGGGAATCTTCTTCACATGTAATGCCCCTGTATAGCACGGTGTCATCTGCATATATGAGGTGACACAGCCAGGAAGATCAAGCACATATATAGTGAAGAGAAGAGGTCCGATCACAGAGCCCTGAATCACTCCAGAAGTAACTTGAGCAGCCTGCGATCGAGCTCCTCCGTACACCACACACTGTGTTCGACCCTCTAGGAATGACCTCACCCATGCAAGTAAGCTACCCCGTATGTTAAGCTGCTGTAGCTTTAACAAAAGTCTTTCATGAGACACTTGATCGAAGACCTTAGCCCAATCCAGTGCAATACAGTCCACTTGTTTCACTTCTGGCTGATTCAAGTAGAACTGAAACTCATCAATGACTTTTGTCAATAGAGTAGTGCAAGAACGACCCGGAAGAAAACCGTGCTGATTTGGATCGAGCAGATTGTTCTCCCGTAGGAATTCCAGCACACTGTTTGCTACTAGCCGCTCCATACATTTACAAATTATAGATGTTAGACACACCGGTCTGTAATTTGCAACATCTTCTCTGTCACCTTGCTTATAGATTGGCACCACGTTAGCACATTTCCACCCACACGGCACTGAACCTTGGTTGATAGACAGGTTGAATAACGCACACAGAGAGGGCGCTAATGCTTCCGCACACTGCAGCAGGATCCGTCCGGGAACATCATCTGGGCCGGTCGCTGCATGTGGTCTAATCTTCCGTAGGCTCTGAATCACCTCAGTTGTTGTGAAGTACAGGTTGGAGAGTGGGAGGGGTGGAAGTGATGACCTTGGCAGAAGCAGGTTCGTGGTCATATCCGGCTTAGAAAAGTTCTGCTTGAAACTGTCACTGAACGCTGTTGCAATATCTTGGGGTGCACTTAGGAATTTACCATTACAGTGAAATGAGGCTGGCGCAGCGGTGCCGCGTCTTCTGGACAAAAATTTCCACATTTCACTGGTGCTGCTTATTTTGTGAATATAATTGTCGTATGTTTCGCGAATTAATTTCTTTGTTTGGTTCCTGATGTTCTTGTATTTTTCCCACATGATTTCAGTTGAGCAACTTTTCCATTTCTTGTATAAAACGTTCCTTTTCCTAATCATTTTAATGACTTCCTTCGTCACCCAAGGAGAATTTTTCTTCCCACTAATGGTTATTTTCGGTATAGCTATATCCACACATTCAAAGAAACAATTTCGCCAGGCGTGCCACACTGAGTTGATGTCGCTGGTGTCCAGAATACATGGGGTGGGAAGGTGTTTGAGGAATAAAGATGATAGCAGTTTCCAGTCTGCCTTTTTGTAATTGTATACTGTCCTCACTGTGCTCTTGCTGCGTGGTTTGTTGTAATGCAATGTGGTAAAGATGGCTGCGTGATCACTGAAACCGGGTATGACTTCAGCTTTCTGTACGGAGGAAGGAAGGCTTGTGAGGAATAGGTCTATTGTGGAGCGTGTAGTTTGTGGGATTCGAGTTGCTTCGGTTATTAATTGGTCAAGGAATAAATCGTAGAATGCGGTAAGGAATTCATTAGCAATGGGATCCTTGGGAGTGGGAGGAGAGTTTTGCCAGTCTATTTCTAAATTAAAATTGCCTGTTATGTAAATGGCCTTGTATTTGTGCTGGATGTATTGTACACGACGGAGGGACTCCAATAGTAGAGGCGGACCAATTCCATGGCCTCCACGCTCTCCCGACCTCAACCCTCTTGACTTTCATTTATGGGGGCATTTGAAAGCTCTTGTCTACGCAACCCCGGTACCAAATGTAGAGACTCTTCGTGCTCGTATTGTGGACGGCTGTGATACAATACGCCATTCTCCAGGGCTGCATCAGCGCATCAGGGATTCTATGCGACGGAGGGTGGATGCATGTATCCTCGCTAACGGAGGACATTTTGAACATTTCCTGTAACAAAGTGTTTGAAGTCACGCTGGTACGTTCTGTTGCTGTGTGTTTTCATTCCATGATTAATGTGATTTGAAGAGAAGTAATAAAATGAGCTCTAACATGGAAATTAAGCATTTCCGGACACATGTCCACATATCATATTTTCTTTCTTTGTGTGTGAGGAATGTTTCCTGAAAGTTTGGCCGTACCTTTTTGTAACACCCTGTATACACTAATACCACCCGCCCCTGAATAAGACCCGCATCCATATTTTGATGAACAAAATTAAAAAAAAAAGATTACTCAAAATTATTTACAATCTTTACTAAATAAACAAAATGGCATTTCTCCAAAATAGTTTCCAACAGTTTTGAAGTCCTAAAATACACACATCAAGAAAGTTCCTTTTGCGATCTGTAATGCCTTTAATTGACACATTTCGGTCGACACCCCGTTTCCCAGTTCCCGCCTTACTGTTACGTATTGATAGAGATTTTTTTCAATTTCCGGAAACTACACTCAGTCCGCCGAAAGCTCTACGATCACCACTACTTGTTAGCAATACTTTTTTTCTTTCTCCAATCGCAAATCCATGACTCTTCAATATTATATTTCCCACCGGTGGCACAGTTTCCAATAATTTCAGCTTCCCTCACAACTTTCAGTTTCTCACTCACAGTAAACGACTGCAAATGCTTCGTAGAATTCATATTTACACTCGGAGAAAGTACGCGAGTCTGTATGACGCCGCGTGCTTGCGGTAATACAAAGTGATAGCTGGAGGAAGGGTAGCACCATCTAGCGGATACTGGCAACACCATATATCGCTCGTGGTGGGCAGTTTAAATCTTTTAAAATTTGGATGACGCAAATAAGACCCGCACCCCAATTTTTCATATCCGAATTTGTTTAAAAATGTGCGGGTGGTATTCGAGTATATACGGTATTTACAGTGGGCTAGTAGGCCTAATGAATGTTATTTGAATACCTGAATTCGTAAATGGGTTTTGTTTCATTGTAAGCTATACAATTCTGTTTATTTGAAACAGTTTTCTGTGCACCGGAAAAGGTCAATTATTTTGCATTTTGTACTATTTGTCGATGTAGTATCTTTTAATCACGTGGGAACAAAGAAGCACCAAGAAAACGTAAAGTGTAGCAAAAATATATACATACTAGCGGACCCGTGCGAGAAATCGCGCATGTTCATAAGTCATACTTTCCCCAATAGGTTTATAATGATTGACTTAAGGAGAAAGGTTGTTATGTTTATATTTCAACCAAATGATTATAGAACACCATTTTCGTTTCAGTTAAAATTCCAAGCTCTACGTTCTCCAGCTTAAGAAGGCAATCACTGAAAATTCGATCATCATAACACTCACCAGTTATTCGATATATATGAAAGCATCTTGGTTTATCTTGTAGGCTGAGGAGCCTCTTTCTCCCTTATCAGGACAACTCTTCACTCCCCACTTACAGTGAGCCTTCCTTGTTCCTAAGTGCAACGATCAGCGTTAAACTCCTTCGCACACAGCCTGCAGGGCAGCTTTCCCGGTTCTGTGTGGTAGCGCTAAACTCCTTTGCACGTTACCTACAGGGGGGGCTTTCGCTTCCTTGACTGGAGCGTCAGCATGAGAGCGTGCTGTGGCTGGTTTCTTTCTCTGATATTTATGAAATTAAAATGCAATTCGTCACTGTTAATGCCGAGTCCGTTGATAGACAGCTTAGCCGTAACACTCACAGGTTATTCGATACATTTCAATCAGAATTTCAAGTTGTACACTCCCTAACCTAAGAAGGCAATCACTGAAAATTGGATCATCATAAGACTCGCCGGTTTTTCGATATTTATGAAATTATACGATTTGAGTGCTCAATCCATTGATTTACTGATTCTGAAAACCATGGGATATGATAGAAGAAAAACCTTTAAAAGAATTAACTATTGCAGCATGTTTAAGCATCGGTATTTGCAAATCGCACACTTCTACAAAAATTGATATAATGAAATTAGAATGCAATTTCTCACTGCTAATTTATGAAATTATGCAATTTGAGAAGGGCCTACACTTTCCCTTCATGTACTGTTTCTGAAATCCATGCAAAATTATAAGGAAAGACCTCAGAATGTTAAAATTACATAAAACGGGCGTCACAGCGACCAAAATGTGAAGTGGACAGAAATTATGGACCGTATCTTCATGCACAAACACTATCTGCAAATCACACACTTCGTACAGTTTTTAAAAGTAATTTTTTAAAGAAATTATTGATATTTATGAAATTCGTCACTGCTAATGTCTATTCTTTCATTTGAAGGCTCATTTTCACGATCGGTCGCTTGTGAGTGCCGCAGGAGGGATCTATACCACTGAAATAATATATATGATATATTTTTTGTTTAATATCTTGGTGTTAAAAGTGAAAGTGATGGTATAATAAATGCCGAATGCTTGAAGGACAGTTTGCCAATTAATTGAGCTGATATGCACTAATTGTATCTCTGAATATTGGTTTTGTAAGGTTGGCAGGTATGAGTGAGCCCTCAATATATTATAAGACGATCGATACTGAGGCTGTCCCCCAAAGCTACAGTTTCAGCTGTAGTGAACTAGATAGTCGACTAGTATCCCAAATGTGACCAGAATCAGAATCAGAATCACTTTATTTGGCGTTAAACACAAGTGCAATAGCCATCGTCAGGTTAATAATACAAAACAATAAAATCAAACAATCCTACATTACTTAGCCTACTTATAACAGTATATACAAATAGCTTATTATCGTTATAACAAAATGTAACCTACTTCTATTGCACTAAATATTACACCAATCTGCTTCCATACATTCTTCCAGGGAATACCATGGATTCACCAGCAACCACTTTTGCAGCTGTTTCTTAAAGATTTTGGTTGGTAGTTGTTGGAAAGACAAACTCAGTTTGTTAAAAAATTTTATGCCAAGAATTTCATGACTGTTCTGTGTTTTAGAAAGCCGACACCATGGTACCTCTATCTGGTGTGAGTTTCTTGTGCTGTATGAGTGAATTGTTACCCGCCTGCCTGGCAATTCATGTGGATGTTTATTTTTCATATACATGAGGATATTTAAAACAAAAAGATTTATAACTGTTAGTTTGGAAGATTTAATAAATAAAGGTCTACAGGGTGTGTTAGGAGGAGCATTTGCAATAATACGGATTGCCTTTTTCTGTAATTTTAAGATATTTACAATGTGTGCACTATTTCCAAAAAATATTAATCCATAGCTAAAGAGACTTTGAAAGAAAGCAAAATAGGCTGTGTGTAAATATGTCGTAGGAACCTCATTTTTTAAATGACGGAGTAGATACACCACCCTTGCAAGTTTATTCGAAAGGTTATGAATATGAGGTTCCCATGTTAATTTTGAGTCAAAATTCATTCCTAGTAGCTTGGCTTCTTTTATATCATTACTTATGTTTTTAAGGCTAAATATTAAATTTTGAGTTTTAGTTTCATTTAAGTGTAATCCATTCTCACTGAACCATTTCCTAGCTTCTAGCAAGCACTGACTTGATAAATTTTGTAATTCACTTATACATTTGCTAGAACACAAAAATGTAGAGTCATCTGCATAAAGAATTGTTTTTCCAGAAACATTTACTGCTAAGTCATTCATCATAACGACAAAAAGAAATGGACCCAGAACCGAGCCTTGGGGTACACCATACCTAACTTCTAACGCATGAGATTTCCTATCCCCATTCTCTACAAACTGTACTCGGTTTGTTAGATATGATTTAAAGACTTCATACTCTGATCCTTTAATTCCGTACAGTGCTAACTTTTGCAGAAGTATATCATGTGACGTCTCAAGCTGCTTAGTGCATAGCAATCAAGTGTGTAAACGAAAGTGCTTGCTTCATGAATGTAAACCTTGTGCGTTTTAGAATACAAGTACACATGTCCCAAAGCTCCGTAGTGCATTTGCTAGCAGCTAGTTAATAGTTGGGAATGCTTGCAGGAGACGAGGGCTTCAGTGCCTACAAGTACGAGGACAAGGCGCTGAGCTGGCTGCAGCGGAAGACAGAGCGCGTGGCCGAGGTACTCAAGCAGAAGGGCGTGCAGGTGTCGGCCACCTTTGTGAAGGGTGGAGGCAGGCAAGAGGACGCGGAGGGCCACCTCAATTACGCCCATGCGATTAAAATTATCGAGGAGAATTTGGCGACCATTGAATTGAGTAAGACCAGTGTGACCATGAATAAACCCAAGTCATTTTAGTCTTGTATAAATTTCACTATGAGTTTGCTAATCATAATTTCGGGGATGTATCTCTTGTCTCCCCTCGTCCACACCGTGGGAGAAACAAAGTATGGAAGTCCCTGGAGGACAGAGGAGTAGAAAAATGGACTATACGGAGGATAAAGGAGATGTACAAGGGAAGTGTGAGCTGTGTGAAAGTGGGAGGAGAGAGATCAGACTGGTTGGAACAGAGAAATGACCTGAAACATGGAAGTGCACTGTCACCATTACTTTTCATTGTGGTGATGGATGACATAATGACCCGAGTGGCACAAGTAATTGGGGAAGGAAAGATGAAAGCAATGGTGTTTGCAGATGATTTGATGATGTGGGGAAACGAGGAGGAGGAGGTACAGGAGCAGTTGGACGTGTGGGAAGGAATAATACAAGGATATGGGATGAAATTTAGCATAGAAAAGACTGAGATGGTGATCACAACGAGGAAAAAGGAAAGAACCACTACGGGAATAACAATTGGTGGGGAACAGCTGAAGAAAGTGGAGAGTTTCAAGTATCTGGGAAGCCTGATAGAAGATAATGGAAGAAACGATAGAGAAATAAATGAGCGGGGGAGACAAGTGCACCACCACCACCCTTTCGACATCGGATTCCCAGAAGGAGATCCGGTCTCAAAAGTGGAAACAGTAGCCCGAGCTCCGCCGGACATCACAACCCGCAGGGAAGATAGGGGACTTCGAACAGAATGTTCGTTGTGTAAGAATACTGGGAAAGGGAACCCAAAGGTGTGGTTTGCGAAACTCCTACTATATACAATTTTCAAAAGAAAATTATGTATTGCCCGTTGAGCCATTATATATTTAAACACAAATAGTGCTAAATGTTCCGGCATAACTCAACAAAATGACAGCGTTTCGCCCCGGTGTGCTATTGGGCTCTTCAGTTGGTTAAAGCACACCTCGCCAAGACACTGTCAAGTACACACTGGGAAGGCCATTGCAAGACGTACCCGATACATGTGTATCCGCGTCACGAGCAAAGCCAGTGCACTATGGGAGTCGAAACTCCACTCCAAAGCCAGGCGAGGTGTGCTTTAACCAACTGAAGAGCCCAATAGCACACCGGGGCGAAACGCTGTCATTTTGTTGAGTTATGCCAGAACATTTAGCACTATTTGTGTTTAAATACTCCTACTATAAGAAAGGTGGGGTTTGCCTGTTCCTCTATCGGGCGCGTCCCAGGTGGCGGATAGGGGGGCTCGCCGGACTTGTCCGGAGGGTTTGAGGGAAATAAAATACCTCTCGCGGACCAAAAACAGGCCCCTTGCCAGGGTTATGGTGAAGCTACGTTAGGCCTAGCAAGCCAGTAGTGGATATGAAACTGCTTTTAAAACGGGAACGGGCCTCGGAAAGGACAGATCATTAATAGAAACAAGGTATGGGAAGCAATGAGAGCAAAAGCAGTGAACAAGGAGACAGTGGCAAGAGTGAAAGCAATGTACGAGGGAAGCAAAAGCTGTGTAAAGGTGGGAAGAGAGAGAACGGAATGGTTTCAACTGGAGAGTGGTCTGAAACAGGGAAGTGCCCTCTCACCCCTGTTATTTATAGTGGTGATGGATGAAATCATACGAAAAGTGGTAAATAGCATTGGGGAAAGGAAAATGAAGGCAATGTTGTTTGCTGATGGCCTTCTGGTACGGGGAGAGGATGAGGAAGAAGTACAAGAGCAATTAGATGAGTGGGAGAAGGTAGTGTTATCATATGGGATGAAGTTCTCAGCACAAAAGAGTGAAGTGGTCATCACAACGAGGAAGAAGAACAGACTGGATATGGGCATAACACTTGGAGGACAGCAGTTGCAGAAAGTAGAATGCTTCAAGTACTTGGGAAGCATAATTGAAGAAAAGGGAGGCAATAGGATGGAAATAAATGAGAGGGGAAGGTGCGCAGATGGATTTTTCAAGAGTGTTAGGGGGATGATATGGAATAAGGATGTACCACAAAAATGTAAAGGAATCATCTACAAGACCTACGTTGTGCCAATTTTGACATATGGTTCAGAAACATGGGTGATGAAGGAAAGGGACAAGAATAAAATACGAGCAGTGGAGATGAAGTTCCAGAGGAGTAGGGTAGGAGTGACAAGAATGGACAGAGTAAGGAATGAGAGAGTCAGGGAGATGGTAAGAGAGGAACCATTGCAAAATAGAATAGAGCGATCTAGGCTACAATGGTATGGACATGTGAGGAGGATGCAAAAGGAGAGGATACCGAAGAAGATGTTTGGAATGGAAATGACGGGAAGGAGGCCAAGGGGAAGACCAAGGGACAGATGGACAAAAGGAGTTAAGAAGAGTGTGGAGGAAAGAGGAGTGTGCTGGGACACAGTAAATGACGAGAGATGGTGGATGGACAGGAAACGATGGAGAGGCTTATGTTCCAAGCAGACCCGACCAGCGGTTGGAAACTGCTCAAGATGATGATGATGACTATAAGAAAGAAATTAGATCTCGAACAAATAAGTAAACATGGTACGTTGATACATGAACATAAAGGAAATGCACTAAGGAGGGGCCTTGTCAGCGTTATGGTGAAGCTACGTTAGGCCTAGCAAGCCAGTAGTGGATATTGAACTGCTTTTAAAATGGGAACAGGCCTCAGAAAGGGCAGATCTAAAGGTAACAGACCTGGCTATGGAAATGGACTACGAATTGGAACTCTGAACATAACGACATTGACGGGAAGAGTGGAGGAGATTGTGGATATGATGGAGAGGAGAAAACTGGATGTACTCGGACTAGCAGAGACCAGATGGAGAGGGGAAGGAAGAAAAGAACTAAGAAATTGCTTGCAAATATACTGGATAGGAAATGAGGAGGGGAAGAGAAATGGAGTGGGAATGGTGGTGAGAGAAGGGCTGAGGGAGGAAGTAAAGAGGGTAAGTGATAGAATAATTAGAGCCAGAATCACTGTGAAAGGTAGAAACCTGGACATTCTGCAAGTCTATGCACCACAGGTGGGATGCACAGAAGGCGAGAAGGACAAATTTGAAGAAGAGTTACAGAAGCAGTTAGTAGGGAGAAACCTGATAATCATGGAGGACGTAAATGCCCATGTCGGAACTGAAAGAAGAGGTTTTGAGGAAGTGATTGGTGGTGTAGGATGGGGAAACAGGAATAAGGAAGGAGAGAGATTGTTGGAACTGTGCAAGGTAAATGGGCTAATGGTTGGAAATGCATGGTACAAGAAGAGAGAGAGCCATAAAATTACTTGGTACAGCAGGGATTTGACTAGGTAACCCGACTGCCACTGCCTCATAATGCAACTTCTAGGCCATTAAATAATACACTATAATCTATTAAAAATAAAATTGTACATTAACGTGAAAAACAAACCATAACATAGGCTAAATAACTGAGAGAAGTCAGTCTTCATAATATGTTGTTGCCTCAGCTCTGGGCAGTAAGGGCCTCACCAATCTGGAAGGATGTAAGGAGGATTTAATTAGACATTTAGGCCTATAATGCTTGTATTCTAATAGTTGAAATTGAAACACCATGAAAATACAGAATTTTATTTTTGAAAACTTACCAGTTAAGTCTTGAAGAAATCCTTAGTCTGCTTGCTTTTGCATGTTGTTCGTAGAAAGAGAAGTTCTCTCCCCATTTGCTTCAGTCTCGGCAGATTTGTGTCATCCAAGTCGAATGATGACATGTACCTCTTCACAACTTCAAAGGAACCAACAGCTTCACCAAAAGATGGTGTGGGAGATGGTAGTTCCTCATCTTCTTCACCATCATCTTCTGCTTCCTTCTCTGCAGCAGCATCGCATAACTCCTCCACAGACTGTGTTCCTGCTGTTGCTACATCCTCATTGCATTGAATGAAATCTTCAAACAGTATCAGTGAACAAGTAGATTCCAGTCCTCGCCACATCTTCACTCACGTCTTCAAGCGTTTGTATCTTGGGAGAAAATCCAGCTTTCCTGAAGCAGTTGGCTACAGTTTGAGGAGTAACTGCACAGAGGAGGTGAATGGCCTGTAGAACAGAAATCTTCAACTCTGCATTTCTATGGATTGCTGCAATTGTTTCGTGGACCAGAGACTTCCTGCACTTTCTGTTTATGGAGTAAATTACCCCAAGATCCAGGGGTTGTATGTAGCCTGCTGGTGCAATTGACTGGCAGGAACACAACTTTAATGTTTGTCAAAAATGTTGTATCTGGAGGATGACTGGGACATCGGTCAATAAAAAGGAGGATTTTCGTGTTGGCTGATTGGCAATGTATTAATGCCCTTGAAGCAGCGTGCGTAGTAAGACTTGTTTATCTTTGTGTGTATTCGTTGTGTGCTGTAATGGTTTTGACTAGTGGTGAATTTTGTCGAAATGGCAGCAAAAAGGATTAAGCTCACTGTTGTGAGAAACAAGACATTATTTGCCAAGTGGAGGCAAGCCCTAACGTTACAAGAGTAGAAATGGTAAAACGTTTGGGGATGGTGCCGTCATCTTTGAGCACCATTATGTCTTCAAAGGAGAAGATTATGGCAACAGAAAGAAAGAATATAAAGGCCTGCAAGCATGAAGAATTGCAGAAAATCCTCATTGAATGGTTTCAACAGGTGAGGTCAAAAAATGTTCCGGTAGATGGGCCGATTCTAAGGGAGAAAGCTGGTGTAATTGCATTGAAGTTAGGCATTGATGATTTTGTTTGTTCTAATGGCTGGCTTCATCGCTTCAAACAAAGGCATGGCATTAGTTTCAAGACAATTAGTGGGGAAAGCAAAAGCATTGACGAAGAAACAGTAGCCATGGAAAGAAGAAAATCCTCCAAAGCTTTCGGAAGGCTATGACATGAAAAACATCTTCAATGCTGACGAGACAGCTCTCTTTTATAATAGTTGCCTGATCGAACCTTCCACGTGAAAGGCAATTCTTGACATGGTGGTAAGAAGAGTGAGGAGAGGCTATCAGTGCTACTTTGTGTCAATGCAGATGGAAGTGAGAAACTGAAGCCTCTCGTAATAGGAAATTTTTTGTATAGGGAATTGACAATGTAACCCATTCAAATATACTGTATATAAAAGTAGGTTAATGTCTATGTTTGTAAAGTAGTCAAATGATTAATAGTGTCTGTTTGTCTGTACTTATAATGTGTTTAAAATAATAATAATAATGCAAAGTTAAAATAGACTCATGTTTTTTTTTTTTCAATTAATATATATAGTACATTTTCTTTTTTTAATTATGCCTTAATCCTAAAGTCCATATTTAGATAAAAGTAATATGCTTTTCATACCACCGATAACAATTAATGCTGCTCACAGTGGCATCAAGCTGTTAATCATTGCTTGGCAATTTTTAACAAGACTTGATCAGCCACATGTCTTAATTGAGCATCATTGTTACGATAGACCATGTCATGATTTCGACATGCATGATCTAAAGAGTTGATCCCAAAGTCTCCACGCATCAAACGTTCATCAAGCTGAGTCCCAGAACCACAGTGGCGGTATCGAGGTAAGTGCATTTTATCATCATCATCAGCTTCTAAAGGCTAAAAGCCTTGTCGTTGCAGCCATTTCTTATGGTCTTCAGCAGTTCTCTTCATATTGACATACGATTCACATTCCATTTCCTTGCCAATGTTCTTGAGATACGATTGTCTTGGTCGTCCCCTTGGTTTCTTCCCCAAAATTTTTCCTTCAAAAATGACCTGGAGGAGAGTGTCATGTCTGAGTACGTGTCCCATGAATTTTTATTTCCTTTTCTTGATGGTGTTCAACAGGCATCGATTCTCCTGAATTTGGTTCGGAACAAGCTCATTTCTCTTTCTTTCCACCCAGCTTGTTCGGGTCATTCGTCTCCAAAACCACATTTCAGCTGCCTCAAGTTTTGATTCTTCTCTTTTCCCCAGTGTCCATGTTTCACAACCATAGGTCAACACACTCTGGTGTATTCTTGGAATACACGGTACGTGAGAATACAATTTTTAATGCTCTTTGCATGTCCATTTCTTCCTTTCTTATCAAACACCAACAGTGATCTTCTATTTTCTCTTTGTTGATCAGGTCGCTTATATCTTTTATGAGTCTGTTCTAGATATATATCTTCTATGACCCACCTAGCGTCATCTAGCAGCGAATCTCTGAAGCTCTTCAATTCTTCCTGGTGCAAGAGGACTTACTTATCCATCTGGCCACCAGATCTCTTCACCATTGCCAGCTATCAACTCTTTGAAGACCATTCATCAAGAAAAACATTTATTTTTGTAAAGTTGTTTCAAGTTTATGTGCAACCTCTTTGTTCCTCCCCTCTCTCGCCCGCTTCCCCCTCTTCTCCCCTCCCCCTACTGCTCTTCTCCGCGCGCGCAGCGTGCTCGCTCAGTCACTTCAGTTCTACACTTCTCTGCGTCGTGAGCAACCGCGCACTCACTCTCTTAAGTGCACTCAACTTCTTGTTGGTCATGCCGTCTAGGCTAGTGCTTTTCTGCGTCTAGCAGCTCTCATCTTGTGCGCCGGCCGTCGACTCAGTTAAGGCTCAACTCGAGCCAGTCTCCAAACCAAGAGGCAAACTCTACTTTCTACGCCATGTTGGCATATTAAATATTGTCAAGGGGAACTCCACCTTCAACATGCAACCAAGATAAGTACAGACTTAAGGTTTTGACCTCATCTTCATAAATTTTATCTACATGCTTTTATTGATTATTTTATAGACAGCGTGAGATTACTTGTGGGGCGGTAATCATTCTTGTGGGATTTGCCATGTTAGGCCTTGTCTGTCTAAGACAACATTAATAGAAAGCATCTTTTCTTAAGCTATTCAACTGAGAGATCTTCTCACTACGTGGGATATTATCTAATATCCGCTGTCTGTAAAATACTAAGCTCGCTCCACCGTTGGATTATTTTTGGCCCCATTCTTCTACTAAGATCGTTCTGGAACCTTCCAGATCTTGTATTTTATCTACACGTCCTACCGTCATGTAATTTTCACACATTTGTGAGAATACTATTTAAAATTGAAGAATCTCACTTCTGAATTAAAGCTCAATAGCGAATTTTCTTCCACCGTTGGATGTTCTTGGCACATTTAATTGTGATTTACAACTTTCTCAAGAAATAGACTCTCGCCTGTCTAGTGAAACCAGTTATGTTCATCATTGCAATAATTCTCTTTCCCATAAACTTTCTTGTTTCTACAGTGAACTTTTCATCTTGTAACAGACTATAGTGAAAACTAGTGCTTACCCCACTTTTCTACCGTGCGCGATCGTCCATTTACATTAAATAAGGCCATGAGCATTGATCCTAAATCCCAATGATCTTTCCTCAACCTTCTACTAACAAACCATATTAATAAAATTGTAACTTTTCTATAAGGTGTCACTATAACGAAGTGCCCTTCCATTTTTTCTTGTTTATCATTAATTAATCTCTGTATAACTACGTGTTTTACACACGGTTTAAACTTACATTGTTTCTTCCCTATAGTCAGGGAAAACAATACTTTCAACTCTTGAGTGAGTTATTTCTAGGTCTCACGAATTGGAAACTGTCCCATTTGGCTCGTGATTCCTACTTAAACATAGGAAGTCTAGAACCTTCCTTTTGACCTTTTTCTTCAGGTTTCACCGTAAGTGACCTGCTCTCTTTTGTATAATTGTTATAAAGTATTTCAGCTTAAATATAAGAAGTTGTAGGAACTTCTATCTTATTCTTCATGTTTTTCTTATTGTTATTTTCGAAGTTGTCATTCTCTCTAGAATATTCTCTCAGAAATTTCTTATAGTACACTCCCTGTACTCAATTTAATGTTTAAACTTTAATTACTTCATTGGTCTTTTTTAAAATCTTATAAAGATTTTAGAACATATATAAGGTTTGAAACCTAATAAATTGCCTGGAGCAAACGTTTGTTTTCTGAGGTCTGTGACCCAAAATTTGTTAAACTAATTGAAAATACATTTGTTAAAGTTATCAACTTCTTTTGAATTGTTAAATAAAGTAAGCGTTTCTTTTCGCTTTCTTATTTTTCTAATACAACGGTTAAGCAAGATCCTGTCTTCCCTGACTCTTCCCAAGTGCATGCCATCGTTAATACAGAACAAATCTGCTATTATTTGTATTGCCAGACTATCACCCTTCCCTATAGTAGTCTTATGCGTGCTTGGGAGGAAATACACTAAAGCCTTTCTCTGGCAAACCGCCCAAGTCTTAGCTGTGTTTCCTGTCAGCCTAGACCAAGCCCTTACCCACTTTAGGTATCCGAGAGCGGATTTGCATTGGCAACCGCCTCTGAGTGTATTTAAAGCTAAATTTATAACTTTTGTGGAACTCTTATCCTATTTCTCTATCCTTTTTCTCCGGTCCGAAACCCACTTCCTTTTCTTAATCATCTTCCCTTGGTGGGTGGGTTATTCCTCAGCCAATAATCTACCCACACTCCAAACAAAGGTCTTGAGAAATGACTTCCTTATCTTCAAGTTGAGGTGCTCATTGAGCAGCAAATTCTTCTTATTTTGAAAGGCTTTCTTCGCCAACACTATTCTTTTCTTAATTTCTGAGATGCATCTGTTGTCATAATTAATCACACTTCCCAAATAGCGAAATTCCGTTACTTGTTCAATGGCACTATCATTTAACATTATATTAGCTAAAATTGTCTGTTTCTTTTTATCAACCACCATTAATTTTGTCTTCCGAGAATTAACTCTTGGCCCGAATTTTCCTAAGGATTTCTGAAAAATGTTTTAACATTCTATTCATTTCACATGCAGAGTTTGCTAAAAGTGCAATATCATCTGCAAAGCAAATGCTATGAACCTGTACTCCGTTAAATTTTAATCCCTTTGTTTTCTCTTTTAATGCATTTACTGCAGCTTCTATATAGATATTAAAAATATATGGTGATAGAGGACAACCCTACCTTACACCTCTTCTTATTTTTGCTTCTCTTTTATTGCCATTAACTGTTATTTCTGTAGTTTGATTTTTATATAAGTTCAGAATAAGGCGCCTGGTTCGGCCACTGTCTTGGCAAACCAGTTTTTGTGTTTCCCCATTTGTTTCCACTCTGTGTGGTTGTACATATCTGTATTATTTGTCTTCATTGTATTTATTCATTGTCAAGTTAGTTTTGTTTCTGTTGATTAGTTGTCATGATTTATTTGTTTTGATTGCATGTAGTATTCCCACTGCCGTGTTTCCAGTAGGATATTTTGGCTTAGAAGGTATTTTGGTATTTCTAAGTTGGCCACATTGATTCTTCTTTAACTTGTTTGAACTCTTTACTGTGATTGGCTGCTTTCGGCCTATCAGAGGCCTCTTTCTTGTTTTTAAACTCTCTTCTGTGATTGGCTGCTTCCAGCCTATCAGAGGCCTCCTTGCTGCTTGTAGCGACCAATCACGTGTTTCTTCTTCGTTGTTCTCTAAGTGTGTAGCCATGACACAATGCTGTGCTTCAACGGTGGTTGTGATATATCAACAAGTATCCAGCTAATCTTTTCTATAATTGGTGCTATCTTCATAGTAACCGTGCTTAGCAATCATGTCCTATGCACATGATTCATATTTTGTTAGGGCAGTGACATTACGGTGATTTTCGATCTCATCATCACCATGCTTGATGTTGCTACGCGCCATGTCGACGAATTCTTCAATCCGCGGCGTCGGATAGTTTGTTGTAACATGTTTACTTCTATCTTCATCTACTGCCTAACAATTTGTCTTCACGCGTATGAATAATGATGATGCTTCGTGTGATAAGTAATTCATCGTGTCTGGAAGCGTGTTACAAGGCTAGGCATCATCACTAATGAAGGTTGACGCTAGGCTAAACTGCTTTACTATTGTGACAATACCGCGCGATTGGCATATCCCGGTATTTGTATGATAGCAACTATTTTGACTTCCTGCAACATCACTGGAATGGAAGTTGACGCTGGGTTTAACTACTTTACTATTGTGACAATACCGTGCGATTGGCATATCCCGGTATTTGTATAACAGCAACTACTTTGACTTCCTGCGTTTCACACATAATTTGTTTTATTAACAATTCATTTTGGGCTTACAGTATCGGCGCATCACTGTAAGTCAGTCCTGGTTCGACGACACATTCTCGTTCCATGCGACCTGTTTTTTCATTATTTGTTGCAACTCCACTTGTGTTGCATATTTAAATTATATCATTCTTTGGAACCGCCGTGTATTGCATGCCGTTCTATGATGTACTGATCTGCAGCTACGTTCAAGACAATATGTGTGTTTTAGGCTCAAGACGTAACGTGTGTTAATTCTTAATGAGTGTTTCTTCAATTGTGTAAATTAGTGCTAGTGTTTCTCATATGTTTATGTGCCACCTTTGAATATTTGTTTATGTGTCACCTTTGGATATTTGTTTTATGTGCCACCTATTTGATAATATATCTTATTATTAGTTAGTGGTGGTGTCGTGTCCTTTATGCCTTCCTGGATTTCCTTATTTAGTGACAATAATATTGTCTGGTCCTCCACATGTTTGCTAAATTGTCAAGCGACCTTTGTCAAGTCAACTCTTTGTATTATCACATCATTATCTAATGCTTTGGCCAACAAATTTTTATACATTGTCCACTATTACCAGAATACTCTTGGTGGGTTGTTGACTTCCCGCGTTGGCCATTACATTATTTGGTCCTCCGGGCCGGATATTGAGCTGTTCACTACTTTGAATCATTAAGCATTGCTTTGGCCATGTTGGGCCCTTGTTTCTTGCTATTTCACCAGGAAGGCCATAAATTTAAATTGTATACGTTCCCATTAACTTCCCAAGGACACAATACAGTATTCTATGTTCAGATGTTTGTTTACAACTTAATCGAGACCATTGTCTCAGTGTTTATTTTTTGTGTTAGTTAAGTTGGTTGTGTTAGTTAGGTGTGCAACTCTGGTAATTACATCTAGGCGGGCAATCCTAAAGTCATTATGGAGGATGCCCAAAAACGACCTTTAGTTAGGAAGCGTGCAGTCGCTAAGGCCATGCTTACCTCACAAGAAAAAGTAATTAGCAACTTTCAGGACATTACAGAAGAGCAATATCAAATGTTAGTGTTACGCAAACACAAATGCGAGGAAATTTATGAACAATATAACGAAGCGCAAGTCGCTTTAGAGGATATTACAGACAATATCGACGAAGAAATAGCCGAACGTTGTGACTTCGAAGATAAATATTTTGAGTTGCTGGTTAAAATTAAACTACATTGTGACAATTTCAAAAAATCCAACACTACAGACAGTGATAACCCTTTGAATAATTTGCAGAGTGCACAATTTCCTAATGCTAACGTAGCTGCAGCTCATATAAAGTTGCCTGAAATTCAAATTCCGCAGTTCAGTGGCGACTTCACAGACTGGTTGAATTTCAGAGATAGCTTCAAGGCTATAGTAATTGATAACCATGCTCTGTCTGATATTGTTAAGTTCTACTACCTTAATTCTAGTCTTAGTGGGGAGGCCAAACTCCTCTTAAAGAACATTACTGTGTCAGATGATAACTTTATGGTTGCATGGAACTTGCTGACAACTCGATACAATAACATTAGGCTCATAGCGCACAATCATGTTACCAAGCTTTTCAAGCCCCCCGCATACGGTAATGATTCAGTGTCATTGCGTGCCATCATCGACCACTTTGTTTCTCATGTCAATGCGTTAGAAGCTTTGGACTTTAACGGGGTTCCCCTTCAAGACCTGTTATTGTCACATTTTATATTGGAGCTACTAGATAATGATAGCATCCGTGAATGGGAGAATCATGTTGATTGTGGGAGAATTCCCACTCTCCAGGACTTGGTTAGCTTCTTAGAGAAAAAATGCAAGGTACTGGAAATAACTGAAAAGAATGGGTCCAGGCCTGCATTACATACTGCTGTAACCAAACTTAAAGCTGAAGGTCATTCGCCTCAGAAACCCATGTTAACTACTACCAAATCTCGTTGTACATATTGTAGGAGCATTGATCACCAATTGTCGAAATGTGGTACCTTTATCAAACTTTCGTCCACAGCCAAATGGGATTTTGTCAGGTCTCGTAAATTGTGTTATAATTGTTTGCGTAATTTCGAGCCTAATCATCAATGTTCGAAGTACTCTTGTAACACTTGTTCCCGAAAACACCACACTCTTCTTCACTATGAGCCCTCCAGTGGCACTAGTAATGATGCTTCTCAAGCTCATGCTAACGTGGTAAACACTAGTTGCAGTAACGTCGCTCGTGACAATCAATTTTCAAGGACTCTATTACCCACTGCCAAGTTGAATATATTAGCTGGCAATGGCGTACGTGTACCTGTTACTGCACTACTTGACTCTGCATCAGATTGTAACTTAATTTCGTCACACTTAATTAAGAAATTAAGACTCCACACCAAACCTATGAAGGTACACATTCACGGTGTTGGTCAAAATCAAAGCACTGCTACTGTTGTTGCTGATGTGAACGTTTTTGCCTGTGCTACTAATTGGTCTGCTAAGCTTGAATGTCTCGTGGTTCCCAATATTGCACTTGAGCTACCCGCTGCTGGTTTCGATACCTCTGAATGGAACATTCCATCACATATTGATTTAGCTGATCCTGATTTCAATTGCACTAAATCTATTGACCTTGTTCTTGGTGCAGAATATTTCTTTGACCTGTTATGTCCTGGTAAAATTATACCAGTTGGTGATTTGCCCATCATTCAAAATACCTCTGTGGGTTGGGTGTTTTCTGGGAAGCTGCCCAGTGCAAGCACCTCGCAACCATCGCACGTGGTATCAGCACTTACACTCTCACGCCCTCATGTAGAACAACAGCTGGAAGCGTTTTGGAACGTTGAAGAAGTTGAAACCCCAGTGTTGTCTGTTGATGAATCCATATGTGAAGAACACTTCGTTGCTACTACCACTCGCAAAGACGATGGTAGATTTGTGGTTAGATTCCCTCGCAAGGTAGACTCGGAGCCTCTAGGTGCCTCTCGCTACGCTACACTAAAACGTTTTCACTCTCTCGAAAGACATTTGGCTCGTAACCCTGAGTTAAGGTTAGAATACACTGAATTCATGCATGAATATCTAGCCTTAAACCATATGCAAGTTGCCCCCCACCCGACTGATGGTGAAGTTTACTACATTCCCCATCATCCTGTTTTCAAGCCGCACAGTACTTCTACAAAGCTCAGAGTGGTATTTGATGCTTCGATGGCTACTACGTCTGGGTGCTCCCTTAATGATACCTTGTTGGTGGGCCCTGTAATTCAGCAGGATTTATTCTCTATTTTGCTTCGGTTCCGTACTCACTTGATAGCGTTTGCAGCTGATCTGAGTAAAATGTACAGACAGATTCTTGTAGATCACAAGGATCGTGACTTACAGAGAATATTTTGGAGAGACTCTCCTTCAGACCCAATGGTAGAATATCAATTAAACACCGTTACATATGGTACTGCCCCAGCATCCTTCTTAGCCACTCGTGTGCTAAAGGAGCTCGCCCTCACTGATGGCACAGCTTTTCCAGCTGCCACTCAGATTGTTTTAAATGACTTCTATGTTGATGATTGTATCTCGGGATGTGATTCCGAGCATGACGCACTCATTCTGTATGAAGAATTGACCACTCTCGTGGTGCAAATTGAAGCCATTCTAAATTCTAGACCCATTTCGCCTATGACTGAGGATCCTACTGACTTGTGCTATCTCTCGCCAGGTCACTTTCTTGTTGGACGACCTTTGAATGCCTTGCCCATTCCTGACGCTTCTGAAGTGCCCATCAATAGGTTGTCTAGATGGCAATTACTTCAACAGATTGACTTCATTGTGGCGTAAATGGTCCACAGATCATTTACTCTCCCTTCAACAACGTCGCAAGTGGAACCGTATGTCTCCTAACCTCAAGGTTGGCACGCTTGTGCTTATTATGGACGACAATGTTTCTCCTACTTACTGGCGACTTGGACGTATTCTTGAGGTTCATTGTGGTAAGGACGGCCTAGCTCGTGTGGTCTCTCTACATACCACCTCTGGACTGTTGAAACGTCCCATCGTCAAGGTGTCTCCCTTGTTGCCGCAGAACTAAACACTCTTGTATTTTCATAAACAACCTGCCTGTTGTTTCTGTGCGGGCAATATGGTTCGGCCACTGTCTTGGCAAACCAGTTTTTGTGTTTCCCCATTTGTTTCCACTCTGTGTGGTTGTACATATCTGTATTATTTGTCTTCATTGTATTTATTCATTGTCAAGTTAGTTTTGTTTCTGTTGATTAGTTGTCATGATTTATTTGTTTTGATTGCATGTAGTATTCCCACTGCCGTGTTTCCAGTAGGATATTTTGGCTTAGAAGGTATTTTGGTATTTCTAAGTTGGCCACATTGATTCTTCTTTAACTTGTTTGAACTCTTTACTGTGATTGGCTGCTTTCGGCCTATCAGAGGCCTCTTTCTTGTTTTTAAACTCTCTACTGTGATTGGCTGCTTCCAGCCTATCAGAGGCCTCCTTGCTGCTTGTAGCGACCAATCACGTGTTTCTTCTTCGTTGTTCTCTAAGTGTGTAGCCATGACACAATGCTGTGCTTCAACGGTGGTTGTGATATATCAACAAGTATCCAGCTAATCTTTTCTATAATTGGTGCTATCTTCATAGTAACCGTGCTTAGCAATCATGTCCTATGCACATGATTCATATTTTGTTAGGGCAGTGACATTACGGTGATTTTCGATCTCATCATCACCATGCTTGATGTTGCTACGCGCCATGTCGACGAATTCTTCAATCCGCGGCGTCGGATAGTTTGTTGTAACATGTTTACTTCTATCTTCATCTACTGCCTAACAATTTGTCTTCACGCGTATGAATAATGATGATGCTTCGTGTGATAAGTAATTCATCGTGTCTGGAAGCATGTTACAAGGCTAGGCATCATCACTAATGAAGGTTGACGCTAGGCTAAACTGCTTTACTATTGTGACAATACCGCGCGATTGGCATATCCCGGTATTTGTATGATAGCAACTATTTTGACTTCCTGCAACATCACTGGAATGGAAGTTGACGCTGGGTTTAACTACTTTACTATTGTGACAATACCGTGCGATGGGCATATCCCGGTATTTGTATGACAGCAACTACTTTGACTTCCTGCGTTTCACACATAATTTGTTTTATTAACAATTCATTTTGGGCTTACAGTATCGGCGCATCACTGTAAGTCAGTCCTGGTTCGACGACACATTCTCGTTCCATGCGACCTGTTTTTTCATTATTTGTTGCAACTCCACTTGTGTTGCATATTTAAATTATATCATTCTTTGGAACCGCCGTGTATTGCATGCCGTTCTATGATGTACTGATCTGCAGCTACGTTCAAGACAATATGTGTGTTTTAGGCTCAAGACGTAACGTGTGTTAATTCTTAATGAGTGTTTCTTCAATTGTGTAAATTAGTGCTAGTGTTTCTCATATGTTTATGTGCCACCTTTGAATATTTGTTTGAGTGTCACCTTTGGATATTTGTTTTATGTGCCACCTATTTGATAATATATCTTATTATTAGTTAGTGGTGGTGTCGTGTCCTTTATGCCTTCCTGGATTTCCTTATTTAGTGACAATAATATTGTCTGGTCCTCCACATGTTTGCTAAATTGTCAAGCGACCTTTGTAAAGTCAACTCTTTGTATTATCACATCATTATCTAATGCTTTGGCCAACAAATTTTTATACATTGTCCACTATTACCAGAATACTCTTGGTGGGTTGTTGACTTCCCGCGTTGGCCATTACAGCGCCTGTCTTTCCAGTCAATCCCGACTTTGGCCAATGTAAGAAATAAGATTTTCCAATTAACATTATCAAATGCCTTTTCTATATCAATGAATACTATATAGGTTTTTAGATTAACTTCCAGTCTTCTTTCTAAAATCTGACGTAATGCTAGGATAGCCTCCCTAGTCCCTTTCCTTGTTCTAAATCCATACTGATCACTATCCAGATGTTGTTCAATTTTCTTGCTTAGTCTCTCATTGATGATCATCAATAAAATCTTTGATGCATGTGAATGAATGGCTAAAGTTCTATAATTAGAACCTTCACAAGCATTTCCTTTCTTGGGTAGTGTGATTGTTCGACTTTTAATAAAATCAGGAGGTACAATTCCGTCCTCATAGCATTTAGTAATGATTTGAAAAAAGCATTCCTTAATGCTTACATCACAACATTTTAAGAGCTCTGCAGGAATGTTATCTACACAAGTTGCTTTATTTCCTTTCAGTTTAGTGAGTGCTGCATAAAACTCTGCTTTAGTTATAGTTGGACCTTTATCATCTTCTTCAATTAGTTCTTCATCTTCTGTATAACTACTATTGTCAGTAATATCTGGTCCATCATACAAATCTTCAAGGTATTCCTTCCATCGCTCAAATACCTTATCATTTTCAAACAATAGCTTCCCTTTGGAATCCTTAACTACGTTTCTTGTAATGCGTTGCTGTTAGCTCAAAGATTTCACTTTAAAATAAGCTTTGTCAGGTTTCCCATTCTTCAGGTCATCCTCAATATCCATGCATACCTGCTTCATCCAATTTTCTTTCTCCTTGCGACATTTCGTTGTTATTTGATTCTTTAGAGACTTATACGCTTGAGTGTCTATATTTCTAAATTTGTTCCTTTCTTCAATAAGCTCCAGGATTTCCTGGGTCATCCATTTCTTCTTCGGTTCCAATTTTCTTTTGCCTAGTACTTCCGTTGCGGCTGTTTCTAAGCCATTTTCTAAGTGCATTTCAGAGGGTTATAATTCTTCAATAAATCCAGACATTTGTTTTTCAATCGGTGTCATACACTTTTCTTGTTGTTGTTCGTCTTTGTCTTGCGCTGGATGGCTGGCTGGTTTCCCCATGGCAACCATGGAATGATGAAACAAGGTGTTTACACCAAGTTTTATTACCGTGATACAATTTCGTCAGTTGACAAGTAGCACAGTGCCGTATAGATGGTATTTTTGCAATGGACACTTGTTTATGATGAGTATAGTGAGGACACGGTTGCAATTCACTCAATAGAGGTTCTTGAATCCATTCACGAAATTTCCTGAACAGCATTGGCTGCCACATAAAAAATAAAATATTTTGGAAGCGCCAATAATTCATGTGTAGTAAAACTGTGAAGTGTTTTCTTGCAAACAAAGAATTTGCCAATGGCCTTATCCATAGCACTGCCCTCTATCATTTTACGTTGATGTTTACACTTGACTTGTAGGAATCTCACTGCTGTTACAATTGGTAATACTTCAGTTTTAATTTTATTTAACATTTTCAAGCAGCCACTTGTGGTTAACCAATGAAACAGGTGCCACACATACGTGAGGGCTTTGTTTGTAATGTCAGAGTTGACCATCAGTGTTTTAGTGAGGGGCACCCTAAATCCATGAGATCGATACATTGACAGTAAGGAGCCAAACACTCTTGTATCCGTTGTCGCTTTTCACCACCTTTGACAAATACCACTGGCTGATGACAAATGCGCCTTCATCACCATGTCGAGGTATTTATACGAAATGGTTCCCTCATTCCATTGTAGTTGCAAATTATTTTCAATCTATTGCGTTTGTTTACGCTCTTTTTCACACAACAGATCGAAAGCATAGGGCGGTTTAAACACGAGATGGGTCGGATTTGAAATCCAAAAAGTTGAACCGTTAATAATGGCGACTTGTTTAAATATAATTTTTTTATCAGCAATTTTAAACCCTTGACAATCGACAATCAGCGTACGCTGCATGGTTTTTTTTTTTGCTTGTTGTCTTGACCAAGTCCAAATGTCAACTAACCCATGCCATGTTAAACTGTTTAAATAAAATTTTAAAATATACAGAGTCTGCCAGAAAAATGTATACACTCTTTACGGAACAAAAACTATTTATTGTGTGTTTCTTTTACATTTAAATTTTGATTACACATATGGTTACATGAGATGTTCAAAATGTTCACCGTTGGCTGCCAGACACACAGCAGAACGACGAGTGGTCGCTGCAACTACGTCCGTCAATGCACATGCCGCTGTAATCTCCTGGCAAAGGGCCTCCAGCGTGCGCGACTTACGTCGACAGACAGTTCCCCACAGGTACAAGTCCATAGGGGTAAGATCTGGCAACCGTGGGGGGAACTCAATGGGCCCTCTTCGTCCAATCCAATGTCCCGGCAGATTGTCATCCAGGAAAGCTCGTACTGCTACATGATAGTGTGGTGGCGCCCCGTCCTATTGGTAGAAGACTTCATCATCGGCTCCATAAAGCGTACGTACAGCTGGTAAAATTACTGTGCATAACATTCCCAAGTACACTGCTCCAGTGACAGTACCATCAAAGAAAAAGGGTTCTAGTAAGCCCCTCGACAACAGTTCACACCACACATAAACCCCTGGTAGATTGACCGCCTCGTCCACATGAACATGCGGATTTTCCGGAGCCCAGTAGACACAGTTATGTCGATTCACTGTTCCATTAACTTTAAACTGGACTTCATCAGACCACACTAACTTCGTCAGAAATTGTTCATCTTCGGTTACCATTTGCTGATACCATTCGTAAAATTGCATTCAACGATCTGAATCATCCTCATTAAGCGGATGCAGTCTTCGTGGGATGTAAACTTTCCACTTAGCTATTTTCAAAATTCGTCGTACACTTGTACTGCTAATCCCCACTTCCCGCACACATTGCGTAGCAGGCTTCTGTGGAGAATTAGCAAACCTTTCAACACGTGAGCCGACGAAGCACGACAAGCAGCTGTACGCGTTCTTCCTTTGTTCCATGCGTCTCAAACTTCTCAGTAATGCGTTGAATTGTTAGGCGTGTTGGGGGTTCTGTTTCAAACTCCCTCTTCCACTGACGTTGCACTTAAACGGCATTACCAAACCTGATAAACCACTTCAGAATATACTTTCGCTGCTCGAACATCAAGCGTGCTCCAGCCATTTCGTTTTCCCACTATCGTGATGCAAGTACCGACGTCTGTTGAGCGAAAGACCATACTACAACATTTAAAATCAATGATAACCTTTGAGAATGTCCATATCCCGATGTCGTCTGACAAAGAGTGTATACATTTTTCTGGCGGACTCGGTATATATAAGTAATAAGAACAATTACCAATTATTTCTTTTTACCTTGGCTGCTAAATATTTTTATTTATAAACATTAAACTCATAAAGCAATGACATAGTTTTTTTAAATCCGACACTGCATCTAAATGAACGGTTTGCCCTTAGGGTCCACACGTATCCCCAGTTATGGTAATGTACGATACAATGAGGGGGTAATTCAAACTCCAAGGAATATTGCCCACAGCATATGTATTGAGGTACGGGCGGGATGGGCTCCAACGTTGATGGTCGCTAAACGGACGATCACCCATCTCCCACTCACCAATTTCAATTTTGCACAAAACACACTTGACTACATCTGTTCTGTTTAAATAATGAAAGCCAGCAGCAGCCAATTCTCCAGGATCCATAAAGGGAACGGGCCACGTTTGAAAAGTCTTTAACCGATTAAATTCACATTTTTAATTCGATGGTTTTCCTCTCATGTTGTTGTTGTTGGTCATTAAGGAGCCCATGACTTTGCCGTAACAGTGTACAACAGCAACTGTTCAATAATAATCATAAAAAGAAAACGTTAACACATGTTGTTTTCTTTTAATCTGTTTGTCACGTCACAGCTACTACAGCTGGATGAAGTAACATTATTATTATTATTATTACATGCTTGTGACGTAGTTGGAGAGGGGATGGTAATTGACTTGTTTTGAGTGAATGAGACAGTAGGCTGTTGTATTCGGTGGAACATTTTCCTGTTGTAATCTTGAGAGACTCCTCCAAGTAGGAACTGTCAAACACCACCAGAGGTGCACTTGGGACAATCCTTTTTTTCATGATATGACTATTGAAATTTAGCAAACATGTCATGTCAAACTTATTTTTTTGAAAAATTTATTTCCAACCCCTCGTAGGGAAACAAAACACTATTTAAAAGGAGACGTATATAACACAGTTATATCTTTGCTCTGTTGATATTTTTGATCCGTTTGAAAATCAACAATAATGTAGAGGGTTCGTTCTGTAGAGTGATCCGATTTAACAGTCCAACTGTGTGTGTCGGTGCTGGGCAACAAAGGGTACTCGTGTAACGCCCAACTTCTAAATGGCATGGGTAGAGCTTTGTCTTTTTGTACTAAGTTGAGCATGGTTAGCTTTTTACAGTCAGATAGCGTGACATGGGGTACTTTTCATATTAAAAGATGCCGTTCAATTTTCGAGTCTACCGCTGTTGGTTCTGCTGCCTTAAGAGCGTTATAATCACTTCTGTCTCTAACCAGATCGAGTACTTGTCTTGCATATAAAGCAATATGCTTGTGACTTCAGCAAAGCCCAATATTAATTTTAAGGGCAAAAATCCTTTAAAGGTGCCATCCGTATGAACTAACCAGTCATTTTGCGCTCACCAACCCGCCATAGAAAGAGTTTTACATTCTTCTACGCTATATGAGGGGTATAGTTTCATCAGACTTGCCATACCTACATTTTGACTCGTGTCCACAACAATATCGTTAATCACATAACGCACTTCACAAAATAAATAAGCTAGGGCCTGATTGGCCAGTGTAGATGTTTTGGGGTGTTACCCATCTGCTTTTGTCAATTTGAATAACACTTTCATGGGGTAGAGTATAAACATCTTGGTTGTTTATAACTAAGGTATGTTAAGGATTTTTTTTTTTTTTTTTTCCCTGAGCTCATTTTACACGAAATCTGAAAAATAAGTTTGAATGACGGGTCCCTGACCACGTTTAAAGCAATTTGATGTTGCCTATAAATGCATATTTCGGCCATTTTTATTGTTTTGGTCATATTTGGTTATAATTTCAGCATTTTTGTTTAAATTGAGGTGACGTTAACAAGGTACGTGTTATCTGCATCGAGTTTCAAACACAGGATTTCCAAATAGTGTAGTAGATATATTTTTCTTTCTTTTCCCGGAACAGGCAGCTAGCAGGTTTAGAAGACCTGATTCCAAGAAGGCGCTCCTCTACGGACGTCACTCCAGTAGAGATATTTAGCTCAGAAGCAATGTTAGAAAACAAGGAAATTGTTTTTATCCATAATGGTCCGTATTGAATTTAAATTCCACTAAACTTACTCTTCAATACTGGTACATGTTTCGAACAATAATGTTGTTCTTCATCAGCCAGATATACACATTATAAATACTTATGGACATAAAATACATTGCAAATAGTTCATTAAAAAAAGTCACTTGTAAAATCTAAATATCACATGTCCAATACACTGGAAAATTGTTTTGGCACTTAAGATGGTTACTGTATGTAAGTGATGTCATATTTTATAGTTTTTAAGTCATATTTAGCTAGTTTTTAGGGCATATTTGCTTGCATATTTTGTACTTCTGTAGGTCTTCAACTTCCGAACCCTATTTATAACAAATTGACTTTTATCACTGTTATTTAGTCCTGGCCTCTGAGGTTGATACGAATGCATGTCAATCCTTACCGCTCCTTCTTGCACCTGTAAGGGGCTTAACACTTGTAACATGGCGTTCATGTTGCTTTTTTAATGTTTTGCAATAGTTGTTTGTTTACTCGTGTTAACGTAGACATACATGGTGGATCGCTAACAACCGTCGTAGACGGTGGTGTTGCTTTATAGATAAGTTGCATACCGATTTTAAAACCATTTTGTGGGTTACTGGCTTGGTTGAATCAAGAGCAATCAGTTGTTGCTTTTTATTCACAAACCCTAAAGTTATATTACTAATATCACTCACAGGGTGATAAAAAAAACCACTGCAGGGCTTTCATGAAAAAATATAGCCACAAGGTGAAGCGACTATAAAATCATACAGAAAATGGGATTGTTCTTCATTGGCGAACTCGTCTCTAATAATATTACATGTCACAGAGACATGGTGGTCCTCAATGAATTTTACTTCGCGTTGGGTTCCAACACTTGTGGTTCAAATCCCAGTATGGATCCAAAGGAATCTGGTTGTGATTATAAGTCAGTTTTAAACGTTGATACAATGCTGCCGCGGTGTGTGATGGTATTTCCTGTAAGTTCAGACTTGTGTGTTCCATCCGCAAAAGGCTGTACACCAAATTGTTTTATCAGTGCCACATAGATGTATTCGTGAATATCGTCTATCGTATAGCCTCCAGGTGGCAGGGTTAACACAAAATTATCGAAATAAAACTTGTCGTTTATATCTTGACATACATTATAAATTCTGTTGCAACTTTCTCAGCACATACGATTCACTTGCTTCCAATTCGATAGGCGGAAAAAATCTAGGGAAACTTCAGGGCCGTTTCCCTGCACTGTAAATGTCTTGGCTTTTACATTCATAATGACATCTTCAGGTGTTGTAAATTTAAAATAGCCCATGGATTCTTTATTTAATGCCGCCATAATTTGCTCTAGATACACATAGAGAGGTTGATAGAGCGATTAGCAAATTTTATATACAGGGTGGCCACAAAGTCCCGTTACCCCCCTCTTATAACCAATAGAAACCCTTCATCATCATCATCTTCATTTCCCGTTTCCAGCTTCCTGGGTCGGGTTGTGAATTAAGGACCTCCAACGTTTCCTGTCTCTCCACCACTCCTCTCCTGTTTTTAGTACTTCTTCAGGTTTTCCTCCTCTCTTCTCTACACACTCCCACACTGTATCTGCCCATCTCTTTCGGGGCCTTCCTCGTGGTCTCTTCCCTGTCATCTTTTCACAGAAAGTTTTCTTTGGTACTCTCTCCCATTCTCATCATATGTCCATACCACTTTAACTTTGTTGTTTCTATCCTGTCCTGCAGCTTCAAGATTCCTGTCCTTTTTCTAATCTCTTCATTTCTCTTCTGGTCTTGCCCTCTATACCTCTTAGGAATTTCATCTCCGCGGCTTGTATTCTACTCTCCTCTCTTTTTGTAGTAGTCCACGCTCCAGCTGCATATGTTAGTATGGGTCTGTAGTAGGTTGAATATAATACATTTTTACATTTCTTTGGGACATCTCAGTTCCACAGAATACCCCTTATGCTCTGGTAAAAACTGTTCGCTTGTTGTATTCTCTTTCCAATTTCCTCAGTTATCCTTCCATCTTCTGTGATCACACTTCCCAAGTACTTGAAACTTTTAACCACTTCTAGAATTTTCCCATTCAATTCTATCTTTCCTCTTCCTTCCTCTTGACATTACCATTGTCTTGCTCTTCTCTGTGCTTACTTTCATCCCAAATTTCTCTATTTCTTGATTCCATACATCTAGTTGTTTTTGTACTTCCTTTTCATCCTCGCCCCATATCACTATATCATCTGCAAACAGCATGGCCTTTGTTGCCTCTTGTCCCAATCTCTGTTTGACCTTCTTGTGGATTTCATCCATGACTATGATGAATAGTAAGGGGAACAATACACTTCCCTGTCGGAGACCTGTTTCCACTTTAAACCATTCTGTTTCTCCTATACTGGTCTTAACGCTACTCACACAATATTTGTACATAGCTTTTAACATTTGGACATCAGCTCCGTTAACTCTCCTTTTCCTTAATACATTCCAAACCACCTGTCGAGGCACACTGTCGTACGCTTTCTCAATATCAATAAATGTCATCACCATATCTTTTCCAAATTCCCATCTTTTCTCCATCATTTGCCTTAATGCAAAGATTAGGTCAAATGTTGATCTGTCTTTCCTAAAACCATACTGTTCTTCTTCCATCTCTCCCTTAAACCTAGTTAAATAAGTTGTACACTATTTCTAAGAGAGGTTTTCTTGGGAATATACGACATTACGAGTCCAAAACATCAGTCTGTGCACCATCATTTTCATGGCAAAGGATAATACGGCGCCAAGTTCTGTGCGACATTCTTCGGAGCATTGCTGGTGTTACTTTAGTGAAAGCTTGTCTCACAGCATCTTTCAGTTCATCCATGGTATTGGATCGGTTTTGTGAAACGATACCATTTATGAACCCCCATAGCGCATTATCACATGTGATATGGTCTGCGCTTCGTGGTGCCGGCAGCACGCTTGTTTGGGCCGTTCTTTTTTGACTGCTGTGAATCATCACAGTTACTTCAACATGTTGCAGGACTGGTTTGTTCCTCTCTTGGAGGAGCATGGAATTAAGGAGACATGTTGGTTCAGCATGATGGGGCACCTGCCCATTTCGCCATCGCAGTGCGCGAATATCTTAAAGAAGTTCTTCCAGGGCGATGGATAGGTCGTGGTTCTCCTGTGATGCCAGCACAACAATAGATCATATTATTCAGATAATTTCTGACCAACATATGCATGCCATTGTTGCCAACATGATTTTACGCGCTCTGTTAGATCCAATGTCTAACTGCATGTAACGTCCATGCTATCCATTGGGCTTCAACCAAATTTTGTATTCTGTGCCTTGAGAGATAGAATTAAGAATATATTCAGTCACCAGGGCTGCCAACTGTAGTGCTCTATTAGGCTACATTATGCCAGGTATACTGTATTTCGAACTAATTAGAAATTTCGATATTACCAACTTAATTTCATCATTATTCTAGATAGATTCATTTAGATTAATCATTGGCATGAATCTTAAATTTTATCAAAAGCTGAAGGAAGTAGAAGACTTCTGTTACTTAGGACGTAGAATAACCAGTGATGGACGAAGCAAAGAGGATATAAAAAGTAGGCTGGCTCAGGCAAGGAAAGCATTTCTACAAAAAAGGAATCTATTGACATCGAATTTAGATTTAGGTATTAGGAAGTCATTTTTGAAAGCCTTTGTCTGGAGCGTGGCGCTTTATGGAAGTGAAACTTGGACTATTGGTGCAGCAGAAAAGAGGAGAATTGAAATGTGGTGTTACAGGAGAATGATGAAGATCAGATGGGTAGATAGGGTTACAAACGAAGAGGTATTAAGACGAGTGGGAGAGGAGAGATGTTTCTGGCGACTGCTAATGAAGGGAAGAGATAGGTTGGTAGGACACAAACTAAGACACCCAGGAATAGCAAGCTTAGTTATGGAAGGAAGGGTTGAGGACAAGAACTGTAGGGGTAGACCAAGGTTAGAATATGTTAAACAGATTGCCTGGGATGTAGGGTGTGGTAGCTATGTAGAGATGAAACGATTAGCTCAGGACAGGGAGGCATGGAGAGCTGCATCAAACCAGTCGAAAGACTGAAGACTCAAACAACAACAATCAAAAGCAGGCTCTTTAGTTCGTCACGGAACTTGTTGTGATGCCGTGCAATAAGGAGAGGAACTTGTGCGATTTTAACGTGGAGTAACGTTCTGTGACGAGGTAATGACTTTTGAGAATTGCGATTTATGTGCAAGTGAGATAGTCTGGCATAATATAGTTTTATTATTGATGTTGACAACTAAGGACAGTAATTAGCTTTACTGCTCGCTACAGATGTTCGTTTGATTGAGACAAACTTAACCGATGGTAGATCTTGAAAGGAGTAAGAATAGAAGCAATGGAAGGAGTTAGATCTAGAAGGATATGTTTGATGAATAGAATTTCGTGTTCGTCACGATTATTCAAAGAACATTGTAAATAATTATTATTATTATTATTTTACACTTTTAATAAGTGATAGAACAGCGTGTTCATAAAACTATGTATAATATAGGGTGAAATAATGTATATAGGAATGTGTATTTAACTAGAAATACTTGATTTAGAAACTACAGGATGTCCAACATTTTATTTTATTATCTCGTAAGGGGCACCTGAGCCGAGGCTCGTAATAGTGCAGTGCATCAAGGTAACAATTTTAGTAATTACATGCAATTGTAAGTTACGTTGTTGATTTCGTTTAGAATTTAAACAGTTCTTTCCTGAAAGTTCTCAGGTATTCTACCCTGTTTTCTTCACCTCTCAACTTACATACCCTTATCAGTCTATCCTGATTTTCTACCCCTTTCTTATGCTTGGCCCCTCTCAGGTTCATTACCAACAGCCGGTGGTCACTATCCAAGGCCTCTCTGATGGAATCACCTTGATGTCTATGATGATTCTATTCATATCACTATCGTACAGGATATAGTCTTAGTCAGGTCTTTGCTATGCCAGGTAATATTATGGCTCTATCTTTTCTTGAACCAGGAGTTCCCAAACAAGCCATTCCTTTTACAAAATTCAAACAATCCTTTACCTTCCTCATTTCGACTGCCCCAACCCTCTGGTCCAAGCAGATCTTCATACCCTTGTCTTTTCCTTCCAACATGCACATTTAAATCTCCCATTCTTTCCTCCCACCTGAGTAGGTCATCCGACACGAGTGCGAGTGATCACGTGATATGCCTGCAGTATTAGCGTGTCCTGAGGTTGACCTTTGACCGCTTGAAGCGAACGTATAATTGACGTCATTGGATAAGAATTTAACCTTTGACTCCTTTAAGCGATAGTGATGAAAAAATATTTAGATGTTTACGGCATAAGCTTGTTTGCTGCATATGGTTTCTTGAGTGTAGGTGGGGGGAAGGATATATAAATGGACGGGTGCGTTGATGAGTTTAACTTCTACTTTTGCCAGAAGAGAGTGTGTGTGTGTCAAAGAAAAGTCAATGACTAGGTACAAATCGTGTGATGGTTATTATAACGAAATTGAATAAGGTAGCCTGTTCGGCACAGTATTCTAATAAGAAACTATCATAACTAATTATTGAATTACCGTATTTGGTCCAATCTCTCCGGGCTGTGGAGACGGAAGCAAAATAGTGGTGGACATTGTCGATGAAGACTATAACTACTGTCGACCAAAATATATGTACTCTAGTTTGAAGGTTGTTTGTAAAGTAACCAATAGACCTACATAAAATCCAATAACATCAACATTTTCGTCGTTCTATTCTACGTTAGTTCATGTAGGTTTGGAATTTTTAGTTTATATTTTAATATTTCTTATCGCAGTTGGAACACAAAAGTGCCCGTTTTTAAGCGTGTTTCAACCATGCGTCACATTTAAGAATTATTATCTCAAAAACCCGTCATCAGATCGAATCCAAATTTTAACACAATATACATTGGAATGTTGTATAACTGGTTTATTAATTCGAAAATTTGTAATCCTTATACATCAAAAAGTTATGCTGTATGATTGTGAAATACGTAAATTAATCCACTTATTTTATATCGGTTTGTATTTGTACGGGGAATTAAGACATGGTTCACCAGTTAGCCATTCCGGTGATAGCTACCGTATACAGCATTGCCAAGATGGGCTCCATCACGCATCATTGCGCGCCTCGCTCGGAAGTGATGGGCTCCATATCAGCAACGCTGTACATCATTTCCCGGAGCGGCCAACTGGTGAACCATGTCTTAATTCCCCGTACAAATACAAACCGATATAAAATAAGTCATGCAGCATAACGTTTTGATGTATAAGGGTTACAACGCGACCAAGAACTAAATTTTCCAACGACCCCGAGCCGAGAAAAAGTTACCTTGCAAAAATGATAACTTTCGTTCTTGAACACACACAATTTTGAAATTAATAATTCTGTTATACAACATTCCAATGTATATTGTGTTAAAATTTGGATTTGATCTGATGAAGGGTTTGTGAGATAATTTTGAAATGTGATGCATGGTTGAAACACGCTTAAAAACTGGCACTTTTGTGTTCCAACTGCGATAAGAAATATTAAAATATAAATTAAAAATTCCAAACCTACATGACCTAACGTAAAATAGAACGATGAAAATGATGATGTTATTGGATTTTTCTATTTGTTACTTCACAAACAACCTTCAAACTCGAGTGCACATAATATTTTGGTCGACATAGTGTATTTTTACCACAAGTATTTAGCAAAACTAAGCGAGTCTGAGCTCAACGAAATAAACTCACTTAAAGGTCGAGTGAGGATGGTGTATTTAGGTTTGAAAAATGGCACACATCAAGTTGTCTTTCAGTAAACTTTTGGTGAATATACTGTATATGTACATAGGTTGCTAGTTTTGGCACCTTAGTTATAACTGGATTAATAACGCACTTAGATGGTTCCAAGTTTCACAGGCCCTCGATGTAGTCCCCACCGTTGCGTACAACGTGTTCCCAGCGATGCGGAAGTCTTTGGATCCCGTTGGCACTGCCCAATCTATTGATGGTACGAAGAGAGCGCTAGGCAGCCTGCTCCCCGCCGCGCATTGTCATCTTCATCTTCGGGATGAGATCATAGTCGCAGGGACTGATGTCGGGAGAATATGGGGGGTCCAAACAATGCCGTCACAACGCCTGCTGTGTGTGCCCTAGCATTGTCATGCAGAACGATGGGTGGTGTAACCATGTGGTGGCGCCGTTTCCTTCTCAGAGCTCCTCGGAGATGGTCTTGCAGAAACGAACAATAGTACGCCGCATTAACGGTTTGCCCTCGGGGAACAGTATGGCAGCGCTTCCGTACCATTGAAGACTTGAAGCATGCTGCCGAGCGCTCTCTTCGTACCATCAATAGATTGGGCAGTGCCAACGGGATCCAACGACTTCCGCATCGCTGGGAATTACATCGAGGGCCTGTGAAACTTGGAACCAGCTAAGTGAGTTATTAATCCAGTTATAACTAAGGTGCCAAAACTAAAAAAAACACCCATGTATATTGATTGATATATAGTTAATTATTTCTCGATTTTTTTTTTTTTTCAGATCATCTAAAAACTGAGAAAGGAACAGCAATAATGAAGTGGAAAACCATTAATTTTCTGAGTGGACCTCAACATCGATTGCATCCAGTAACAGAGTATCATCGTGTATGCTTTGAACACTCAGAAGAAGAAGAAGAAGAAGATGATAATGATATTGAGGTGTGTCAAAATGAGAATGAAGCATGTTTTATTTGTTTTCTCAGATATAATACATTCGATGAGCTTTACAAAATATCTTTTTCTGTTATATGTTATGATGAAACAAAATTAAAGAGGAATTTCCTTTTGAAGCAGTTCATTGTTCATTGGGGATTACGGGCAGTAATTTATCTCAATGGCTCGAATATACTCTGTTAGATTGTAGGTTTTTGGTAAGCCGAAGTTATAGCAACTGCTGGTGGAATATTAACAATAGTGCAAATTGGACAATTGTCTAGACAAGAATGGCGATGCCTCCTAGGAAAAGTTGATATTGTAATGCATAATAATAGTGAAAATATAAGAAAACAATTGGACAATGCATTTGAAAGTGTTTCCAATTTTAGAAGTGAACTAAATGGTGCTATTTCAATATCATATCAAATAGGGGAAAATACTCAAACCGAGTTGATCGAGAACACTGATGAGTCGAATGAATGTTGGAGAGTTATTAGTGAGCACATATTGCAACAGGCTAAGAATTTTGAAGACATTACAATTCAAATAAAGGGCGAGTCTTTTTTAAGCTGCGAGTTAATTGAAACAACGTTCAATTCTAGAGTGTTACTTGCAGTTTCAAATGTTAAGAATGAGTTTTTGGATCCTCGTGAATTGTTAACAAATGCTAATATTTGGTTTACGAAGTATGTTAAGAAAGCATTAACTACACAAGCTTAAAGGGTAAATTCAACTTTGTGTAAGCAACATGTGCTTCGCGACTTCTTCTTCATTTCCCGTTTCCAGTTCCCTGGGTCGGGACCTCCACAGTTTTCTGTCCCTCCACCATTCATTTCCTTCTTTCAATACTTCTTTTACTTTTACTCCTCTTTTCTCTATGCTTTCCTTCACCGTCTCTATCCTCTTCCTGGACCTTCCTCATGGTCTTCTTCCTGGTATTTTCTCCATATTCTTTTTGGTACTCCATATTCCTCCATTCGAGCTGAAGGACATGAGAGAGAAGCTGATATTCAGAAAGGTGTTAGGCAAGGCTGCAACTTATCAGCCATACTTTTCAATCTTTACATTGAACAAGCAATGAAGGAAATTAGAGAAAAATTTAAAGTGGGAGTGAAGATTCAAGGAGAAATAATTTCAACTCTGAGATTTGCTGATGACTTCGTCATCTTGGCCGACAAGCCTGAGGATTTGAATGAGTTTTTGAATGGTATGGACTCCGTCTTACGGAAGGACTTCATGATGAAAATTAATAAATGTAAAACAAAAATACTGGAATGCAGCCGAAATAAATCGGAAACCTCTATGGACATCAAATTGGCAGGTGAAAAGCTGAAGGAAGTAGGAGACTTCTGTTACTTAGGAAGCAAAATAACCAGTGATGGACGAAGCAAAGAGGATATAAAAGTAGGTTGGCTCAGGCAAGGAAAGCATTTCTACAAAAAAGGAATCTATCGACATCGAATTTAGATTTAGGTATTAGGAAGTCATTTTTGAAAGCCTTTGTCTGGAGCGTGGCGCTCTATGGAAGTGAAACTTGGACTATTGGTGCAGCAGAAAAGAGGAGAATTGAAGCATTTGAAATGTGGTGTTACAGGAGAATGATGAAGTTCAGATGGGTAGATAGGGTTACAAACGAAGAGGTATTAAGACGAGTGGGAGAGGAGAGATGTTTCTGGTGACTGCTAATGAAGAGAAGAGATAGGTTGGTAGGACACATACTAAGACACCCAGGAATAGCAAGCTTAGTTATGGAAGGAAGGGTCAAGGACAAGAACTGTAGGGGTAGACCAAGGTTAGAATATGTTAAACAGATTGCCTCGGATGTAGGGTGTGGTAGCTATGTAGAGATGAAACGATGAGCTCAGGACAAGGAGGCATGGAGAGCTGCATCAAACCAGTCAAAAGACTGAAGACTCAAACAACAACATATTCCTCCATTCTCATCATATGTCCATACCACTTCAGCTTACTGGTCTCTATCTTGTCTTGCAGTTTTGGGGACCCAGTTCTCTCCCTAATGTCCACATTTCTGATTTTATCCCTCTTTGTCTTCCCCATTAGTCCTCTAAGGAACTTCATCTCGGCTGCTTGGATTCGGCTTTCATTGCGTTTTGTTGTGGTCCAAGTACCTGCTGCATTTGTCAGAATTGGTGTGTAATACATCGAGAATAGAACTCTGGGACTTCCTGGTTCCATACTTAACCTCGCACACACTGGTAAAACCCATTAGCTTGTTGCATTCTCTTTCCGATTTCTTCATTTATCAGAGACAAAATATTTTGCTATAAAAAATAAAGTAGTCATGGAGTGCGGTATGCTGATTTAAATGAATTTTATAATAATCATATAATTGAAGGTACATTAACAAAATTAAGTGAATTTGAAGCAAACGGTTCTGGGTGGTTTTTAGAAAAAATGCGTAGGTTGAGAATTAATATAAAGAAATATGTTGGATTTCAAGGAGGAATGTCCAATAATAATAATAGTTTGCCAAAAGTAACAGTAAGTAAACGAGCTGTACTAAATTTGTATGATATGAGTGTGGTTGCTGGTTTGTATCCAAAAACTCAAAACGTGAATCATCTTTCTTCCTTTGCTCATTATGATGATGTTTGAAATTTAGATGATATTCCAATGCAAATGAAACATTTAAATAAGTTTGAAAATCAAAACTATATTTCTGTAAATGTGTATGGAGCACCACAATTGGGTATACATAGGAACATATGAAGTAAATAAACCATTTACTGTTGTATCAATTAGTATGATAAAATTGGTCCGGCTAGATCAAACATAAAATGCCAGCGTTTCGCCCCGGTGTGCCGTTCGGGAATGTTCATAGCCTATTTACTGTTGTACCATTGTATGTATCAGTATATGAAAGGAGTGTGGACTTGTTGATGTTGCAGATTGGAAAATTAAAAATCTCTCTCGCCTTGTGCGTTCAAGCCTCACTAGTTATTGACAGACGGATTCATACATGTAGACATTGTTTGTCATATTATCTTCTTGAGCAGGGGTCTCCAAACTTTCCAGCCTTAGGGCCATACTGATTACTCCAGTAAGTTCCTAGGGCCAAAACCATATTATCATTGTTGCCAATGGTAAAAAGTGAAATAGTCCACTGATGAAAAAAAAGTCCGAAAAACTACGCAACGTTGAAAAAAGGCTGCAAATCGTACTATAGTCCGCAAAACTGCATATTATTAATTTTCCTGTCATTATCTGTAATTTCTAGATTAGTCGTAGAGTACGAGCCATGAGGAGTAACGTGACACGACATCTGGTGGACAAGCGGAAATAGGTAGTACCTTCTATCGCTAACAGATGGCGCTAATAGCACGTACAGAGTAATCTCGTTGGTTCGAGAGAGTTCTGGTGTCTTCCACTCACTTCTAGATGGCAGTAATTGGAATATATAAGAAGGCTAGTTGCGCAACCACAAGTCAGTTCCTATGACACTGTTGTGAAATAAAATAGTGCGTACCTCCTTAAAACGTGTTTGTGCGTGTTTAAGTTTAAGACATCTTTGTAACAGTATTTTGATTTGAATTGTTGCTTTTGTGTGTGATTTAGTAGTATGGAAAAAAAGCGAAAAATTGATAGTGAATGCAGAAAATTCAAAGATGAGTGGAACATTCAGTATTTCGTAATTGAGTCCAGTAACAAGGCGCTATGTTTGATTTGCAATGAAAGCATAGCCGTGCTCAAGGAATATAACATTAAACGTCATTATGAAACAAAACATTTTCAAAATTACTCAAAATATACAGGAAGTTTGCGGACAGAAAAATTCGAAGCTATGAAGTGCGGATTGAAATCGCAGCAATCTTCATTTACAAAACTCAAAACCGAACAAGAGGCTGCAACTCGTGCCAGCTTTCGTGTGGCTCTTGAAATTGCAAAACGTGGAAAACCATTCACCGATGGAGAAATGATCAAAGAATGCATAATTGCAGCAGCCAAAGAAATGTGCCCTGAAAAGGTAAATTTATTAAAAACTGTCAGTATGTCAGCAAACACTGTGGCTCGAAGGGTAGAAAACATCGCTGAAAATATATCCTCTCAACTGTTCGACAAAAATGGAGATGTTGAGTGGTTTTCTTTGGCCTTGGATGAGTCAACGGATGTGTCAGATACTGCTCAGGTGTTGATTTATATTCGAGGAGTAGATAAAAGCTATGAAGTGCATGAAGAACTTCTTGATATGTATAGTATTCATGGCACAACTACTGGTACAGATATTGTTAAAGGAGTTGAAATGGCCATTAATCAAAAGAACCTTCGATGGAAAAACTTGAAATGTATTACAACTGATGGAGGCAAAAACATAGTGGGAAAGATAAAGGAGTGGTCGCTCTTGTGTCAAAGGCTGTAGAAAATGACGGTGGTTCAAAACCATTAGTCTTACATTGTATCATTCATCAACAGTCTTTGTGCGGAAAATGTTTGGATATGTCTGAAGTTCTGAAACCAGTCATATCAACTGTTAATTTTATGAGATCTTTCGGGCTGAATCACCGACAATTCCGACAATTTATTGAAGAGATTGGAGAAAATGACTTACCTTATCATACTGCCGTACGTTGGCTTAGTTGTGGGAAAGTCCTTCAGTGCTTTTTTGAACTTCGAGCAGTGATCGAAATTTTTTTGAATGAAAAGCATCGCCCTCTTACTGAATTACAAAACAATGCATGGCTGTGGAAGTTAGCATTCTATGTTGATTTGACAAAACATGTGAACGAACTGAATTTGAGATTGCAAGGAGAAAACCAGCATCTTCCTGATTTATACACTAATATCAAATCATTCCGGAAGAAATTGATACTGTTTCAATCAGAACTACGAAGTAAATGTTTTTCACATTTTAAAACATGTGAAATATTCAGCCACACCACTGAGACTGAGTTTCCTATCGATTTTGCAATCGAAACTTTGAGTGCTTTGAAAATAAATTTTGATACTTGTTTCTCGGACTTCGATGCCTTTGCGAATCAAATTAAGGTTTTTCGGGATCCTTTTGATACTGACATTGAAACCCCAGCCCCGGAACTTCAAATGGAAATGATTGAACTACAGTGCAGTGATATAATTAAGAACAAATGTCAAAACTCATCTTTGTTGGAATTTTATAAGAGTCTTCCACTGACACAATTTGATAATTTGCATAAATTTTCTCGTGGGCTGTTTTCTGTTTTTGGTACTACTTATTTGTGTGAGAAGACCTTCTCCAAAATGAAGTACACAAAAAATGTTGACAGATCTAAATTAACTGATGAGCATCTTAAATCTCTTTTAATAATTGGTACAAGTAAAATTAGTCCACAACTACAAACTATTGTCAGTGGAAAATCTCAATTACATAAATCTCATTAGTATTTCATATGTCTGCATGTTATACATGTCTTTACTCATTACAATTCTATGTTTCTTTATCCAACTTATCACAAAAACAATAACAATAAGCCTACAACAATGTTATGAGTAGTTAGCCCATGACCATATCAATGTAGATGTCATATTAATAATTATTCAACATAAAATTAGAATACTTTCAGTAAACTAAATTTAATTTGCTATAAAAAAAATATGTTCTCTAAAAGGAGTTTTCAAGTATGCTAGCTCTCCGCGGGCCGGACAAAATCTGTCCGCGGGCCGGATGTGGCCCCCGGGCCGTAGTTTGGAGACCCCTGTTCTTGAGGATGGCTTAAATGTTCACCTTGTGGACTGTAAACAGTTTCCTGTAGCAAGAAGCATAATGCCAACTTTAAATGAAAGATTTGTTATTTTACAGAATTTACATTTAAAAGATAAAAAGTTCCATTTATATTTCATGCAGACACTGAATGCTTTGAGTTGCCTATTTCCTCTTGTTTTCCAAATGGTGACATTCCTAATTCTACTTTAACACAAACATATTCCGTACAGCATTTCTTTATACCTTCATTGTAATTTTGATAGCGAATTGTGCAGCTTTAAACATTTTAGGGGAAATAATTGCATAGAATTGTTTGTAAAGGAACTTTATAGTATTGTGGATAAACTTGAAACAGACGGTATTATTTATTGCCTAAACTAATGTTACAGATGACAGAAAAAGAAGAACGATTATTTTTGTTAAGTAAAATTTGTCACATTTGCGAGAAACCGATTGCAGATAATGAAATTCAACTAAGTGATCATTGCCACATAATTGGAAAATATAGAGGAAGTACACATAATCGTTGTAATTTAAATTACAAAGTAACAAAGGTCCCCACCTTTAGCATTTTATAATCTAACGGCCTATGATGGACATATTTGGTAATTAAAGAAATTTGTGAGAAACGAGATGGGGAGGTGTTACATGATGCTGGTCACATAAGTTTGTTAGCAATGAATATGGAACGCTATTAAGGGTTTACAAAGCATGTACGGGTTAAACATGGATTCAATCAATTAAGATTTATCGATACAAATAATTTTTTATCCTGTTCGCTAGATCAATGATGATTATCGAAAGTGTCTTTTTAACAAAGATCAAGCCAACAAAGTTCAAGTTTGTATAATTTCAAAATTTCATTCTGTTCGTCAAAATAAGTTGGCAATTTCATCAAACGATGATAAAAGACATATAACTGAAAACGGAATTTTTACTTTACTATGTGGTCATTTTTCTCTTAAAAATGATTAGAAACTAATTTGAGTTTAAAGCAGTTCATCTCTCATTCCTACTTTATTTCTTTCACACACAACCACACTTTTATTCTTATATATGTTCTTTGTATGTTACTTTGCTTATGAAAAAAGAAAAAAATGTAATAAATAATAACCCCAAAATGGTGTGTATTATTCACAGCTCCCCCACCATCCCCTTTTCCTGAAAATGCTTATACAGGGTGAACAACAAATGCCGCACTTGAAGTCGGCATGCGATTCGTCATCCAATTGCAAGACAAAAGTTTCTATAGCAAAATCGGATTGGGTACTGTTTAAAACCACAAGTATGTAAACGAGAAGCTGGCAACACTGTCACATCCTGCAGCACATTGGAATGTACAGAGAATTGTGCATCATCCCGCAATACCGTACCAGCTGTCGCAGCTCACTGAGTAGACTGCTGGATTATCAAACCCACATGCACCATGGAGCTACGGTTCAAATCTGTCAGTTTTTTTGTGTGTGTGATGTCAGGTCCCTAGTTCCCGTAGTTTAACTGCCTTGGTAAGCATGACATCATTTTGTCACACGACAGGGTGAGTCGCCTGCGTTGCGTAGTGGTCAGAGTGATTAGCTCCCTCCCTGCAGGTCCCCAATTCGATTCCCGGCTCTGCCACAAAATTTGAAAAGTGGTATGAGGACTGGTACGGGGTCTACTCAGCCTCGGGTGGTCCAAATGAGTCGAAGTGGTTCAGTTCACACCTCAGCCATCCTCGAAGTGGTTTTCCACTTCGTCTTCATGCAAATGCTGGAATGCGACCTAATGTAAGGCCACAGACGCCTCCTTCTCCCTTCCTTGCCTAAACCTCCCACTGTTCCCATCCCTCATCAGGTCCCTGTTCGCTTTGCAGGCGAAGTGCTAGTCACACCCCCCAGTTGTATCCCCGACTCAAGAGTCCCAAGCTCCAGGACACTGTCCTCAGAGGCGGTAATGGTGGGATCCCTCGCTTAGTCCGTTAAACGATAACTGGAAGAAAAAAAAACGACAGTGTGATCCATTACTGCATGCATGAGTCGACTAACCACGCAGTACACAACCATAACCGGTCCTGTCAAGTGCATGTGGGGCGGCTTCATGATGGAGTTCACAATCGGTGAATACGTCGATATGCTTTTAGTGTCAGTGCACCCGATAACCAAGCTTCTGCTGCTGCTCGTGAGTATGCAGCACGGTACCCCCAAAGGTGCCATCTCCTCAGAGTCCCAAGCTTCAGGTCACTGTCCCGCCATATTTTTTGTCGCCTTGAGCAACGCCTGCGGGAAACCGGTAATCTTCGCCCACAAGTAGTGGACAGAGGTCGTCCAAGGACTAGACTTGCTCCACAAATGGAGGATGCAATTCTTGAAACCGTTCACAAATCGCCTCGTCGAAGTACCCGTGATATTGCAAGGCAGTTCCAGGTATCTCAAACACTGGTTGTTGACGTGTTGCACGACGAAGAACTGCATCCTTATTTTTACATGTTAACTCAACACCAGCGATCGGAAGACCGCATTCAACGAGTACAGTTCTGTGAATGGCCTTTGCAAAAAGTTTAAGATAATGAACATTTTATCAAGAATGTGGTATGGAGTGACAAATGTAGCTTCACTCGGGAAGGTATTTTCAACCATCACAACAGTCATTATTGGTCTGACCACAACCCATATGTCACCCGTGAACGTGGCTTTCAGGCACGCTTTGGCATAAACTTGTGGGCTGGAATCATGGGAGGAGTGTTTTTAGGCCTTACCTATTGCCAGACAAGTTTATTACCCCCCCTCGATCGTACGTTCCACTTGGTGTTCGGCGACAGCTAGGCTTTCAGCATGATGTTGCACCGCCACACTTTGGAATGACTGTGCGTAACTTTTTAAATGAAGCGTTTCCAGGGAAATGGATTGGTCGTGGAGGTCCAATGTTCTGGCCGCCACGTTCCATGGACCTTAATCCACTAGATTTTTATTTGTGGGGACACTTGAAGGTACAGGTTTATACTACTCTACCCATGGATGTACAAGACCTAATAGCTAGCGTGCATGCTGCATCGGTAATGGTGGATGTAGGTGTGTTGCATAGGGTCTGGCAAGGTATGCTCCAACGAGTGGCGAAGTGTTTGCAAATGCAAGGTGGTCGCTTTGAACGTCCGCTGTGAAGTGAACGTGTTGCTCGTAAGTGTGCGTAGCATAATGGGCAATCTAGTGTAGGCTACCTACAGTATTGTGCTTCTTTGTACCACATTGGATAGAGACGATGTTACTGGATCCACTATTATGTTCTATTGGCTTTATTTTGCGCCATGGACGAAACAAGCTCCGGCAGAGCACAGAGTTCCTGCGACCACTTTTTGGCCATGCTGTATGCAGTTACAGCGTTGCCAGCGCCTCGTTTCTTAACACACATTTCTGTTAAACCTATTGGCGGGACTAAGTTTTGCAAGATAAACTTGTGTCGTGAATTTCGACGAGGAACTGCATGCCAACCTCCAAGTGCGGCATTTTTTGTTCACCCTAATTACTTTATATTACTGATCATTTAGAATGATGCTTTGTACGAGAAGAAGCTGGATCTGAAAAACAGATTCAGCAGGTGTATTCAGAAACCACTAATAGTAAATTAAAAGGGTTCAATATTGATTATTATATGCATATCTACCATCAGAATGTTCAACATCTAAGTAATAAAATAGATCATTTAAATAACCTGATAAATTCAAAAAACTACAGTGTTGCTGTGTTCACTGAACATTGGTGTGAGAGGGAGGAAATAAAAACCATGCATCTAGATAATTATATACTAGAAATGAAAGGAGGGGGTGTGAGTCTGTACTGTAAAATAAATGTAAGATACCAGGAATTGGGGGGGGGGGGGTTAATAGCTATGGAATGGATCATGACTTTGATGTTGCAGGTATTTTAATTCAGCTGAATGATGATTTTGAAATATTTATAGCAGGAGTATATAGAGCCCCAAGTGGAAATATTCCTAAGACAGTTTGATTTACTTCTGAATAAAGTAGCAAAAAAATATAGAAATATAATAGTAGTCTGTGATTTCAATCTAGACTGGTTTGCACATGACAGGTCCCTCGAGACATTCAAAGACATTGTATTGTCATTTGGCCTTAATAATCTCGTCAAGGAGCCAACTAAACATTCTGAAACATTAATCGATTACATTATTACCAACATGCCAGACGAATTAAGTAATTGCACTGTTGTGGAAAATTTTGTATCTGACCCTCGTGGCCAGGAATTAAAAATTGCATTTCCTCATGAATCTCAATTAAATCAGTCTACATGGAAGTACACTTCAAATGTATCTAATAATAATGTAATGAAACTCACAGAAGAACTTGGTTATGTTGATTGGGGGGAAGTGAGGAATATTAGGGATGTAAATGCTGCCTGGAAATAATTCTGTTCTATTTTTGAAGTGTGTCTTAATTTATCCTGCCCATTAGTTAAAAGAATAAACAGGAATCACCAGTGCCCTAAAACAACAAAACTGATCTGTGCCATAGGAAAAAACAAAACATGATTGATGCTTTCGATAGCTACAAGCAAACAGGATTGAAGCTTTATAAAGATAACTATAAAAAAATTAAAGTAGAATATTATGAAGAAATAAAAAAAATTAAAGCACAAGAATATAAAAATAGAATAACAACTATGGCAAAGAAGTATGGCAAATAGCTAATTATATTTCAGGTCTTAATAAAAGCAGCGCAAGTGAAAATATTTCGATAAAAATCAATAACAATGTTGTTAATGCACAAGTAGTAACAGCATTCAATGATTATTTCATTCAGCCACCCGTTAGGAACAGTGTGAATGTAAACAGCAATAGAGCAAAAGGTAATGATCATAATGTTGTAGGAAATAAATGTGGTAACAGCAGTATAAAGCAAATCACATGTAATAAGTCAATCTTCCGGAAACCAACTACCAAAGATGAAATAAGTACGATAGTCAGAAAATTAAAAAAATAAACATAGTCATGGTTGGGATGAAATTTCACCCTGGTTGTTGAAACAGTGCTATGGTCCAATCCTAGACATTCTTACAGAACTGATCAATATGTGTCTCTCAAAGGGCATCTTCCCAGATATACTAAAGCTATCCGTTGTTAAACCAATTTTTAAAAAGGGTGACAGACATCAACTACAGACCGATCACCCTTATCTCTACATTTTGTAAAATTTTAGAGTATGTGATTTACCATAGAATAATTGAGTTGATTGATAAGAATGATTTAATAAATAAGAATCAGTTTGGTTTCAGGAAGGGCTTATCAACTATAAATGCCATTGCAGAATTTTATGAAACTCTGCTTGCTTCTCTTGATGATAATAAATGTGCTGTTAGGGTTTTCGTAGATTTGACAAAAGCATTTGATACAGTAGATCATCAATTATTATTGGATAGCATTGGAACTGTTAACATCATATTTGAATAAAAGATGGCAATTTACAGAAATTCCTTTTAAGAATGGTGAAAATATATCCAAGTTCCAATCCACTCCTGGTTTAGTTAAAAAAGGTGTACCTCAAGGTTCAATCCTTGGTCCCCTCCTTTTTATTCTCTATGTAAATGATGTACCACAGTAAAAAAAATAGTTTGATTGTTTCGTATGCAGACGATACCTCAATTTTGAACTGGAACTGTAATAAAACAATTACTCTTCAAGAAACTCAAAATAGTATTAATCTTCTCACTCAATATTTTAATGAGATAATGTTAAATGTAAACCCTTCAAAAACCAACTTTGTAATATTTAACAAGCATAGTTATTGTTGTTTAAAGGGGTGGAACAGCGTGGTCATCAGCCCCTGCATGTGTCTGGTGACAGTTACATTGTTTATTACTGGAGTCTTGGTTGTTTTTTAGGGTTTTACTAATAGAAGACGAAAACCCCATGACTTTACACATATAAGGTGCGGCATCCGTGCAGGCCACGATAACATGATTGTAAAGAATGCCTGACGGCCACAAACAAGAAAGTGCATCATTGAAAAATGCTGCAACTGTTGAGTGATTCACCTTAGGCAACACAGCCATAGTTAGTACATATGATTTGTCTCTTCTTCTTCTTTCCTAAAATTCCTAACACGAAGTTAGCTACATATCTTTGATCTACGTCCGTTGTTTCGTCTAGTGAGACCCAAATATATTTTCCAAGAGCTTTTTCCCTTAGTTTACCAATGAAGCCCCCACCACTTCTGGTGCACCCTGGATAGTGCTACACACTCGAGGACTCACGGCTGCTGAGTTTGGGAGTTGGCGACCCCGAGGGATTCCCGAGCTGGGACCGTTGTGTTCCCTTATTCCTCTGAATTTGGGCCGTGCCCTCTCCTTTTTCCCTTTCCTATATGCATTTCATGGCTCTCATTCTTTCCAAGTCCCTCAATCTTCATTCTTCGAGTGTTAAGGGCATTTCTTTTCTTCCTGTCCTTTATTTGCCTTATCCTAATTTTGTTTACCATTTCTTCTTAATTGTCATTCTTTGAGGGTTGAGAGAATTTCCTTTCCCCCTGTCTTTTGTTTCCCTTACTCTTATTTTTGTTTTCCACTTCCTCTTCTAGAATGTACAGTAAGTATGTAGTTAGTTTGTTTATTAGATATGCGATTGTTCTATAAGACTGTGGTGTGTGAGTGTCTGGTGGCAGTTTGCATTGTTTATTAGATATAGTTCATTGTTTCATTAGACTGTGATGTGTGATGGTGCATGTGAGTGTGCCTGGTGACAGACTGTTTTAGTGGTAGTATTTTGTTGTTGGTGGAACTTTAGTAATTTTCGCTAGTAGAATTTTGGTATTTAATTGTTAGTAGAAGGTTAGAATTTTTGTTAGTGGATTTGCTCTTTACTTATTCTGAAGGGAGTAGCAGCCTTTGAGAATAAATCAATTCTTTACTTGTCTTATAGACGGTTAAGATATTGATAATATAAGCCAACTAACGGCTACACTGCGTTCTGCTGCACAGCTGAAAGCAATGGGAAACTACAGCCGTATTGCTCTTCCCGAGGATATGCACCTCTCTATGCTTAATTAACATCTGATGATGGCCTCCTCCCGTGTAAAATTCCAATCCGGAGGTATAGTCCCCGTTCGGATCTCCGGGTGGGGACTACTCGAGAGGGAGTTAATATCACAGAAGTGACAAAGAGGAAATCTGACATTCTACGGATGAGAGCGTGGAATGTTAGAAGTCTGCTAGGCAGTGGAAGGTTAGAAAACTTAGAAAGGGAAATGGATAAGTTGAGGTTGGATTTGGTTGGGATTAGTGAAATGCGCTGGCAGGAAGAGCAGGACTTTTGGTCAGGAGACTATAGGGTCATTAGTACTCAATCAAACAATGGGCAAGCAGGGGTTGGTCTTATATTGGACAGTGGGTGGAATATTATGAGCAATATAGTGAACTGATTATTGTAGCAAAAATCAATACTAAACCTACGTGCACCACAGTGGTACAAGTCTATATGCCTACCAGTCAAGCTGATGATGAGGATGTTGAAAAGGTCTACGAAGAAATAGATGAAATTCTGAGGTATGTCAAGGGTGATGAAAATGTTATAGTAATGGGAGATTGGAATGCTGTGGTAGGAAAAGGAAGAGAGGGGAAGATAGTAGGAGATTTCGGATTAGGTGAAAGGAATGATCGAGGAAGCAGGCTGATGGAATTCTGCACCGAGCATGAATTGGTCATAGCTAACACCTTATTCAATAACCACAATAGAAGAATATACACAGGGATGAGACCAGGAGATACAGGGCGTTACCAAATCGACTTCATTATGGTCAAGCAGAGGTTTCGAAACCAGATTTTGGATTGTAAAACATATCCTGGTGCTGACATAAACTCTGACCACAATCTGGTTGTAATGAAATGCAGATTCAAGTTGAAGAAACTGAAGAAAAGTCAAAAGCCAAAAAGGTGGACGATACACAGACTGAAAGTGAAGGATGTAAACGAAAGATTCAAGAAGAGTATAAAGGAAGGACTAATGAAAAACCCTAAACAAACTTCAATTGCAGACGAATGGGCACTTTTGAAGAATGAAAAAAAAAAATCTGCAGAAGAAAACATTGGTAGGAAAGAAAGAACAGGGAGAAAACCGTGGATCACTCAGGATATACTAGAATTGATGGATGAAAGGCGGAAACACAAGAATGTAAGAGATGAAAAGGAGAAAGCAGAATACAGACGTCTGAGAAATGAGGTTAACAAGAAGTGCACGGAGGCGAAAGAAGAATGGTTGAAAGAGAAATGTGCAGGTATAGAAAATTGTCTGAAATTAGGAAAAGTAGACACAGCTTATCGAAGGATTAAGAATACTTTTGGGGAAAAGAAGACTACGTGCTGTAATATTAAGGACACAAATGGAAAGCCCCTAACAGATAGGGAAGAAAAGGTTGAGAGATGGAAAGCTTACATCGAGTGCTTGTATAAGGGAAAGGAGATTGAGAATCATGTAATGGAAAGGGAGGAGGAAATTGATGAGGATGCGAAAGGAGATTTAATATTGAGATCAGAATTTGACAGAGCATTGGAAGACTTTAGCAGAAACAAAGCACCAGGCATAGATGATATACCGATTGAGTTGCTACGCTGCCTAGGAGATGAAGGTCTGATCAGGTTATTTCACTTGGTGTGTAGGATTTAAGAGACAGATGAAAGGAGGAAGGGCACCAGGTGTGGATGAAGTGTGTGTTGAAATGGTGAAGGCAGCAGGGGAGGTTGGGAAACAGTGGCTGTACCATGTGATGAGGGTGATATGGAAGGAGAAAAAGACCCCAGAAGATTGGAAGAAAGGATTAATTGTCCCAATATTTAAGAAAGGAAGCAGAAAGGAGTGCAGAAATTACAGGGGAGTCACACTCATACCTCACTGTGCCAAGATATATGAAAAGATATTAGAAAGTAGAATACGAGCCAAAGTGGAGAGAAAATTGAGAGAGGAGCAGTATGGTTTCAGACCTGGGAGATCAACAGTGGATCTCATATTTTCAGTGAGACAGCTCCAGGAAAACCACTACGAATTTGGAGAGGATCTGTTGATGGCCTTCCTGGACGTCGAAAAGGCCTATGATAGTGTGTGTAGGGAGAAGGTTTGGAAAGCAATGGAAAACATGGGAGTGGAAAAAGAGACTGTAGGCAGAGTGAAGGAGATGTATTGTGGAAGTGTGAGTTGTGTGAAAGTTGGAGGGGAAAGAACAGACTGGTTCAGACAAATGAGTGGCCTGTCACCCCTTCTCTTTATTGTGGTTATGGACGAGGTAATGACACGGATAGCAGGAAAGATAGGAGAAGATAAGATGAAAGCAATGGTGTTTGCAGATGATCTCATGGTCTGGGGAAACAAGGAGGAGGAAATTCAGGAGCAACTGAAGTCTTGGGAAGAAACAGTGGGAGAGTACGGATGGAAGTTCAACATCAGTAAATGTGAGATCCTGTTAACGACCAGGAAAAAGGACAGACCAATGAGTGGGATAACACTTGGAGGTGGACAGCTGAAGAAGGTGGAAAGTCTCAAGTACTTGGGAAGTATAGTGGAGGAAAATGGGAGAAATGACAAAGAGATTGCAGAACGTGGCAGACAGGCAGAAGCATTTCTGAGAAGCATTAGGAGCTTAGTGTGGAATAAAGATGTCCCACAAAAATGCAAGGAAGTGTTATACAGAAGCTACTATATCCCGATACTGACCTATGCTTCAGAAACGTGGACAATGAAGTAAAGAGCATAAGCAGAATACAGGCAGGTGAAATGAAGTTCCTGCGAAGTAGGATCGGAGTAACAAGAAGAGACGGTGAGGAATGAAAAGGTCAGGGAAATGGTGAAAGAGGAGCCCTTGCAAGGTAGGATTGAGACATCAAGACTGAGGTGGTATGGACACTTAAAGAGAATGGATGAGAAGAAGATTCCCAAGAGGATACATGAGATGCAGATGAAACGACCAAGGGGAAGACCAAGAGATAGATGGCTGAAAGGAGTGGAGGAATGTGTCAAGAAGAGAGGCGAGGACTGGACCAGAGTGACAGCGGAGAGGTGGTGGGAAGAAAGGACTAAGTGGCGAGGCTTATGTTCCAAACAGACCCAGCCTGGGGCTGGAAACTGTACAAGATGATGATGATGAGGTACCCCCTGATTTCAAGAAGAATGTTATCATCGCTCTACCGAAGAAAGTGGGAGCTGACAGATGTGAAGATTACCGTACAATCAGCTTGATTACTCATGCTTCAAAAATCCTGTCTAGAATAATTTACAAGAGGATGGAAAGCCAGATAGAAACGGAGTTGGGTGAAGACCAGTTTGGTTTCAGGAGAAATGTAGGAACAAGGGAAGCTGTACTAAGTCTTAGGCTGATTTTGGAAGGTAGAATAAGGAAAGATAAGAGAACGTTCATGGCATTTGTAGACTTAGAAAAGGCCTTTGATAGCGTTGATTGGACTAAATTGTTTGACATTTTGAAATCTATTGGAATAAAGTACAGGGATAGGAGGGTGATCTACAATCCATACAGAAACCAGACAGCAGTCATTCGAGCTGAAGGACATGAGGGAGAAGCTGGTATTCAGAAAGGTGTAAGGCAAGGCTGCATCTTATCACCCATACTTTTCAATCTTTACATTGAGCAAGCAATGAAGGAAATTAGAGGAAAATAACGTTTTATCCATAAAGATGAGAGATGTGGATACAACGCTTTTAATAATAAGCGATGGTAGCTATACTTTTGAAGGACAAATTATTACTTCTAACATAAATCCTGCCCCTTCTACTACAGCATATCCTGACCAAAATTTCGGAGCTAATCTTTTCGCGTTACGTTAAATGGTAAAGAAATTGATCGTACACATCATGTAGGTATAACAAGCATCATATTCAAAAAACTAAGATACAGCTTTTCAAAATGCTGGTTATTTTTCCTCTTTAACAACAACACCAAGTGAAGCAAATATTGTCGATTGTACCGTTGGTACGATCAAGCCTGGCAAATTGGGGGCTATCCTAAAATAAACCCCCTGGAAACAGCTGAAATAAAGATGCAAAAACTTTCCATTTCCCCCAAATGTGATCTTCTGTGTGATTACTCCAATGTTGCAATAGCATGCCTGCCAACTTTTGAAAAGGGCTATCAGTAAAAGTCACAGGCGACAAAAAATCTAACGATTTTCGACATACCCCGGCTTGACGAAAATAATAATACTTCTGGGCTACAAAATACAATAATTCATGCTTTAAACAGGATACTTCAATGAAATCATATCTACTTACATGATTTGTAGACGAACATAACAATCAAGAAGAAATCCATGTTAATCAGCAGCAGGCGTGGTGAATATTGGTTTGGAGCATACATAACAGGACTTCCTTGATAGATTAAGCAGATATACGATAACTGAAAAAGGCGTTACACAATAAAACTTGTTTAACGTAACAGAGGCAAGAAATAATATAATACACATTGCAAATCACATGCTAGTTCGACTTTAAAGTCATGGTTGTGGCCTTTTTAGCTTCCTGCAAAAAGTCTTGAGAAAATGTTTTGTCATAACAGGGATCAGAACTCCTGGTCTTCAAAATAGAAATAGACTCCAGAGATTCATTGGACATGGATGACCTGAACTGTGTTCTATTTTTCTTCACAAGGCTGAAAACACGTTCACATTCTGCATTGCTATGGGGTATGGTGAGAATAGAGAGCATTACTCTAGAAATTCGGTTATACTTAAGAAGTCCATCGGTTCCACGAATTCTTGATATTTGTGCCCAACTGGAATCACTTGCAGCATCTTGATGGGCAGCCAAAGTGTCATCTACCTGAAGAGCTGTGAACTGCCTCTGAACTTCATTCACCACCTCATCTGTAGTTTCATTCTCTTCCTTGCATAACATGATAGGAAACTTTTCCAAGAAAAAACAAATGGAAGAAAACTGTGTAACTTCAATTTGGTCTAACCTAGCAACTTCAGCATTCTTTAAGACGTCATCCTTGAGTGGAAACTTGTTGATTATGCAGTCACAGGCAGTACAAAAGTAGTTTCTCACTGATGAAAAGAAAAGGGATTTATCTGTATCCTGGAGATCATTCACTATTGTAACATTTATTATAGGAGCCTTACGATGTGGTGCTAACTGTAATGGTTCAATTTAAACAAACAAGATAAGAATAAATACACTGTGGTGTGACCTTACCTGTGATAGTATAATATGATATAATAAGTGTTGAGTGCCAGATTCCTATTTAAGACAGTGAATCGAAATTTATTAAATATATCCTCGGCAGTCAGCAGTAGAGTCGAGACCACCTACCCGGGCCGTAGTGTAACTTAGTTGACTAACCATTCAGTATTTATTTATAAGGAGTAGTTGAATTTGCCTATAGTATGTGCTAACTACAAGAAAAGTTACAGTCATGAAGTTAAAGAAATAATTTATTGACTCAAGAACAAAATACTAATAGTTACAAAAAAAAAAAAGAATTTAATTTACCAACTGCGGTTTAATTTAAAAGAAAAAGAACATTTAAAATGAATTGAAAATTAATTGAAGTTAAATGATAATAGAGACGATAGTTTTATTTAATTGTTTGCTCACCCAGTCGAAGATTCGTCATATTTAAGTAATGACCGATGATCTAGATGTTACATCGCGTATGTTTAAAAAAATTATGTGATATCTCAATTACTATGAAATATTCTCATTAAGTACGTTGCCAACTGTAGAACGACTGTAGAGCAGGGATATAATCCACTATATGCTGATATAGATATCGGCAGTACATCGTTCAGTGTCGAATCTGTATTGTAGTTGAACGCTATGATAGAACTCCGCTCAGTCCTAAGAGGCCTTCATCTCCACTAATGACCGGTCTCTGATTGAAAGCTGTCGGTGAAAGAATCCCCACTCTGTTGGGGGTTCCGGCTTATATGTTTCCTTGTCACGTGATTCGGAAAGTTCCCTCTCCACTGGTTTCATTCTCTTACGAGGGCTAATTGCATCATTACTTGCAATATTTAGCATCGTACTTTGGCTGCAGTAGTGACGTATCTTGCTGCACCAGACATATTATGTTCTATTCCTTCCAGAAGGAACTCGATGGTCCGCACGTGATTCTCAAGTCATTGTGGGTTTTTAAAATCTTGTGACAATGGCTACCTGCTGTTGTGAAATAACTACTGCGTCATTCTGGGGTTTATACTATTGCACCAAGTTGCAATTTATGTGACATACAATCCTTCGTCTCTTTACAAGTGAATATTAATAAAAATCTAATTGAATATAATAATAAAAACCGCTTACAATCATCTGACATAAAAATCATCTCATCGATGTACTAATTAATAATAATAATAACGTGATAATAAATGAATATCCCTTTAAATATAACAGCTATGGGATCGAATCGTTACAATCGCCCCTAAGATAAATAATTTAAATGAAATTTAACATTATTTCTCTTACCACATCCAACATAAAAAACTATAAATATAAATATTAATTTTATAACCCCCAAAAAGACAACATACAAATAATATCCTTCAACAATACACAAAATTATACAAGAAATATTCTCTTCACAAAATACATATAGAGACAAAATATGCTTTTCCAAGTGTTCATAATTACATACATTCTTCTTTATATATGTATTAGTGAGCTGTAAAAAATATACATATAATGCCCTTCACTTATAATTTTGACATATATGTCAGCGCTGCACTTGTTTATAATTGTGGTGACTGTATGCTTGACATACAATTTTGGCTTCTTATCTAATGAACATAGTTTTCGTATGCCAGTCTGGTGTAGAATTACATCGTTGTAGTACCAGCTGATTAACACATAAGAACTATCACAGCACACGATAATAGGATGCAAACAACAAAATATTCCTTTCGTCTCTATAGAAAAATACATTAATGGTGTAAATATATCTAATTTTTGAAGAACAAAAATAACTTAGCAAGATACCTAAGGCAATTCCAATTTCAGTGCATGTCATACATGTAAAAACTTCCCCAAATACATAATGACATCGAAATACCTTAAAGCAGTTATTAAAGAGTTCACTTAAATACCCAAGTTCTATTAACCTGCCTTCGTGGCTTCTTACTTTCTTAGGCCACGGCCGCCTCCTTTCAAATTAATACCTCCTAAGTCTCCACGACTTCTTAACTTCTCATAAAACTATAATTCCTCTTTACTACTTCTCGAAAACAATAACTTGAATTTTCAAAATCACAAATAAACATAAAATCTGACTTCTTGTTCACATTATTAAATTTAACTTTAGCATTAAGATATAACTTTACTGTATCGTCATTCTTACCTACCATAACAAAATGATTAAGACTTGGACAAAATACTACTCAATACCTGAATTACTTATATCACTAAACTATTTCACAAAAACACATGACAAACTCCTCGGAATAAATATTTCGTTCCACAAAATGTTAATGCTCTTATACTTTAAACTTGGTCTATACATGATTTGACTTCTTGCTGAATACCTAAAAAAAAAAACATAGTTTTCTCTCAAAACTCTTAATTATGTACAGTGTCCTCCAAACACCACTTCCTACTTGCTTCGATCGCCTGGACTATAGCTTATTTCTATTAAACCAGAATCTCTCAAAACTCATCGTGACATTACTCGTCACCATTCCTTTACTTCTTCCACCTTCCAATACGTGGTATAATCCCACATCTTCGTACTGTTACAGGTCACCTCTTACTGACCAATAACACCCTTAATTTCAGCTAAAAAATCTTACCTGCTTCGACTAACTCCTTGGAATAATAACATCACACATTGCTTTCCTAAATACTTTCTTCCTAAAATAATGACAGTGTTCCAGTTGATAGTCAATAACACCGACACTCATAATTGGCAATCATTCTCCCATAATCACTTCGTAAAGCAAGTCCTGAGTTATAACACAGTTCAGATACTCCCTGCTCTACCAAATAAAATGCATAAATTACACCTGCCTTGAATTGAAACTTCATTTTACCCCTTAGGTATACTTACCTTACTTTACTAACTTAATCCTTCCTTCAAAAAGATAATTACACACTTCTCTTTACTAACTCCGTATGACATAAATAAAACTTGATTTCTCGTCTACTAAAAAATTATTTACCTTTAAAATCCTCAAAACTTTGAATTATAATAAATTCCTTTCAATACTAGTAAATATTATGCCAACCATCTAATTATTATTATTATCTTTACTTTTACCTTTTGTGTGTAGGACAACAATCTACCATATCATTAATTCGTTATTATTCATAAGTAACGTTTTACTAAAAGCGGTTTAGCTCGATAACAAGCTTTGTAATATCTTTAAAACGTGCGTAACTGTAACTAAAACTTGGATCATCTTACCTCTGTAATCCCTTTGTATGCGTATAACCATATATACTTTAAAAACCTCCCAACATTAACTTCACGTAGTCCCGTAGACACCATAAAAAATCTCATTGCTCAACGAAATATACCTCGCTGACCTACTTCATCTTCCAAAAACTTCTTAAAACTTCATTTGGCATCTTACGAAAACTTCCTCCATTATAACTCCATTTGGCATCTTACCAAAAACTTAAAACCACATTGCTCAACGGCATTACCTTCGTTGGCCTACTTCTTCAAACTCACGTCCATTTACGTGAAAATACACACATACACATATCTGTCACCAAGTACCAGATGCCCTAATCATGTTACTACTTCCTCATTTCAACCCGATGTTGGTTAATTCATACAACGCATTACCATCAACTATTCTAAACCACTTCTAAATTTCTCAAATATATCCACTGATAACCTCGCTGTCCTCAAAATGAAACTTCTTTATTAAATCAATACTTACTTCTTCAACTCATTAATTTTATTACCACTGTACCACATCATCTTCACTCACTTTTGAATTAAATCTTCATTACCATTATATTCATAATTATGGTTGCCATAATAATTATTACTTTCTTTCGATTACTTACCTTTGTAATAATCTTCCTAACTTTTTAAATTTAATCCTCACTTTTTCCAACTTACCTGCAGTTTAAGGACCCACATCAACTTACCTGAATTGCTAAATAGCATCACAACCTCTATCTTCCAAATTAAATGACTTTAGACAACCTAAATCAATAAGCGTAGGCACTACGCGCCCCTCACCATCCTAACTTCACGACTGAATTAAAATTACTCACAGCAGGTTTCTTATCTACCTCTGTTAAATCATATTAAACTTCTTTATTAATATTTAAGTCATACGGAACAGTAACTATTGTTAATATAAATTCACATCACTACGTTCTCTGGCATTTCACAGTTCTTACCACTGTCATCTTCAATTCTATCTCTTTCTATAATCCCTTTTTCTTCTTTCCTTCTAGCATTAGCTTCTACTTCCTCTGTACAATATTTATCCATAGTAACACTGTGCTTTGGCTTTCCCCCTCTCACTTCCCCAAGTCTGGCTAATTCAGTACGCCACTGCACATCATATGCTTCCTTTCTCTCTTTCATCCTTATTTCCTTTTCCTCTAGCAACTTAATTCTCTTCTCTTTCATTTTACTTCTAAAATATCTACCTATAGGTTTTCCCTTCACTTCTCCATTACTATCACTTAATGCTCTCTTTAGCCGTGGACTATTGCTTCTGCTCTTATATATCTCTCTCCTCCTCTTAACCTGTTTACTAATTATGTTCTTCTGACTATGACTTAACGCACGCTTCTCTACCTCTAATAATTTCATATTAACTTCCTCTATCTCAGCACTAAATTCTTCCCTAGTTTGCCTATCTAATTCATCTATGATTTTCTGCATCTTAATCTCTTGAGTGCTTAGTACTTCCTTTATCTTACCTACTTCTATCCCTATCTTTTCTTCCATCTTCTCTTCTTTTTCACTACGTTCTATAGTCTCTTCTACAGCTATCCTGCGTTCATCTATCATCTCCGCTGATTGATGTTCCTTACCTAAGCTACTTTCTTCTAGGTCTAATGTCTCTACCAACTCTACTATGTTTTCTCCTTTTATCTTATCTGACTAATCTACTTTCATCTAAAATCTCCTCCAACTCTACTATGCGTTCTCCTACTACCTCCTCTGACTCCAATCTGCTTTCAATTAAAGTCTCCTTACATGCTGTCTTCACTGATTCTCCTACCGGTTTACCGACTTCAATCTTCTCTATTTCCAACTTGTTTTCACCTACGTTCAGTTTCATACCCTGATTAGTTTTCTTTATTTCAGTATTCCACTGATCTAACTCCCTATTATTTAGATTGACTTCCTTATCTTTCTCCCTTAATTGTTTCTTATCGCTGTCATCTTTTAATTCCTGAAGCATCTTCATTATTAAATTGTAGTGTCCTTCAGAATTCAAAGAATTATACTCCTCCATACTCATACCGATGGCCACCTGAAATTTCTCGTCCGATATCATTTTGCAACACACTTAATAAAATTGCCCTTCCAAAATTCACTCACTTCACTGTCCCCCAAAAGCACTGACAATTTGCACTGAAATCATACACTCCTCTCCTAAATACCGAACGGTTTTCGTGTCCTACGTTGTAGCGCCAAATGTAACATTTATTATAGGAGCCTTACGATGTGGTGCTAACTGTAATGGTTCAATTTAAACAAACAAGATAAGAATAAATACACTGTGGTGTGACCTTACCTGTGATAGTATAATATGATATAATAAGTGTTGAGTGCCAGATTCCTATTTAAGACAGTGAATCGAAATTTATTAAATATATCCTCGGCAGTCAGCAGTAGAGTCGAGACCACCTACCCGGGCCGTAGTGTAACTTAGTTGACTAACCATTCAGTATTTATTTATAAGGAGTAGTTGAATTTGCCTATAGTATGTGCTAACTACAAGAAAAGTTACAGTCATGAAGTTAAAGAAATAATTTATTGACTCAAGAACAAAATACTAATAGTTACAAAAAAAAAAAGAATTTAATTTACCAACTGCGGTTTAATTTAAAAGAAAAAGAACATTTAAAATGAATTGAAAATTAATTGAAGTTAAATGATAATAGAGACGAGTTTTATTTAATTGTTTGCTCACCCAGTCGAAGATTCGTCATATTTAAGTAATGACCGATGATCTAGATGTTACATCGCGTATGTTTAAAAAAATTATGTGATATCTCAATTACTATGAAATATTCTCATTAAGTACGTTGCCAACTGTAGAACGACTGTAGAGCAGGGATATAATCCACTATATGCTGATATAGATATCGGCAGTACATCGTTCAGTGTCGAATCTGTATTGTAGTTGAACGCTATGATAGAACTCCGCTCAGTCCTAAGAGGCCTTCATCTCCACTAATGACCGGTCTCTGATTGAAAGCTGTCGGTGAAAGAATCCCCACTCTGTTGGGGGTTCCGGCTTATATGTTTCCTTGTCACGTGATTCGGAAAGTTCCCTCTCCACTGGTTTCATTCTCTTACGAGGGCTAATTGCATCATTACTTGCAATATTTAGCATCGTACTTTGGCTGCAGTAGTGACGTATCTTGCTGCACCAGACATATTATGTTCTATTCCTTCCAGAAGGAACTCGATGGTCCGCACGTGATTCTCAAGTCATTGTGGGTTTTTAAAATCTTGTGACAATGGCTACCTGCTGTTGTGAAATAACTACTGCGTCATTCTGGGGTTTATACTATTGCACCAAGTTGCAATTTATGTGACATACAATCCTTCGTCTCTTTACAAGTGAATATTAATAAAAATCTAATTGAATATAATAATAAAAACCGCTTACAATCATCTGACATAAAAATCATCTCATCGATGTACTAATTAATAATAATAATATGATAATAAATGAATATCCCTTTAAATATAACAGCTATGGGATCGAATCGTTACACTATGTTCGAAGTTTGAATGCCAATAACTAACTCATCGTCACTTCTTTGATTTTGAATCAAGTTGTACTCAACTCCAAGCAATGAGGAGTTTTTAACAATTTTGGGCTTAACAAACTTGGTGAACAGCTGCTTTAGCAAATCTGTTAGAAGTTCTAATAACAAGTGAACTTGTGGGGAAGAAGTCTGAAGGGCAACATTCAATTTGTCAAATACAGGAATAGTCAAATGAAGGAAAGTGCAAAAGGCCTTGTTCAAGTTTGAGGACAGGAACATAAACAATTTTTCCTCACGAGTTGTAGCAGAAGTCTTACTTTTTAGGATGGGTTTGTCACATTTGGAAGAATATGCTATTCTTTTAGGGACATGTGTAGTAGCAGAATCAAGAATTCTCTTCTTCTGATACTCTTTGGATCCACTTTGTTCAACTTTAGGTATTCTGAAAGATGTCAAGCTTGTGGAAATGTTTTGGGTACATAATATTACTCCCTCCTTGAAGAAAGGAAGAAAGAAAGAAAGAAAGGAGCGGATCCCACTGTTCCAGTAGTCTATCCAAACATCTGCCTAAAGATAACCACCTAGTAAATACATGCTTTAGAATTTTCTTTGCCTCTTTATTGTGCAAGTTCTGAAATTTCTGAAGGCGTTCCTTTTCTCTTTACACTCTTCTTTAAGAAATAAAATATATCTACAAGGATCTCATCCACTTCTGGTAATCTTCCAGCACCTTTTTCAGCTGCTAGATTAATCAGGTGGCAAATGCACCCTATGATGGCAATACCTGGTTGAACTTCCTTCAGAACTGCTGAAACCCCATTTTTGTGTCCTATCATAACAGGAGCATTGTCGGAGCAGAAAGCCACACATTTTTCAATTGGTATATTATGAGAAACAGACCCAGCCTGGGGCTGGAAACTGTACAAGATGATGATGATGATGATATTCTGAGAACTCGGCTGTGATAACATCAGGTTACCAATGTTGAGTCCCCGTCCAACGCTGGTATGGATAGCACAGTGCTCACTACTTTTTCCTGCCGAACATCATAGAATGTAACAACAATAGGATACAACTTGGCATTCGTATCATTGCTTCCATCCGTTGCCAAAGAAAATGGTCCGTTCTGAAGGCACTTAACAACTTCAGATGATGCATTTTTTGCCATTTTATTTACAATACATGTCATTTTCGTGCGACCACAACTATATTTCTTTGCAACTTCTGATGTGGGAAACATTTTCTTAAATAAAGCACCAGCATGATCAGCCGCACTTAAGGGCACATTGTGTTCCACCAAAAAGGAAGTAAACAGACACTCGGCCCTAATTACGTCACTGTCAACGTTTCCAGACTTAGAAAAAAAGGTGTTGATTTTCTTGCTATCTTCCTTCGATTTAACATAACTTATGTGTTTACCGCACTTCACATGATTAGTTAAATCGTTTTTTCCACCATGTGCAATATTAATATCACACCCACATACCGTGCAAAAGGCAAATTTTTCTCCCTTTCTTGATTTTAGTATGCACAGAAAATCAACAGAGAATGATTCTTTAAATGTCTGGAAGTACTGTTCCTTGTTGGATTTGTTCATTCTTGAAATCTACTAAAACATCGAAAGGAACCTGGATCACCGAACGTCACATCAAATTATAACATAAAACACTTTAAGACAGCCAACACTTCATTAAAACATGTCAAAGCACACAAAGTCTTAAACCATTAAATGAACAAGACGCCACCCTCGTGAAGAAAGAATATGCACATGGAAGAAAGAAAAAAAAACACACACACGTGGAATGAATGTAATTAGTCCAAGGAATACAGGAAACTGCGAAGCACGAAGTTATAGCACAAAAACTCGAACACTTCATTAAAATATGCCATAACCTTAAAAGACGAAAACATTCAAGGAACGCCAACTTCGCGAACAATAAACAACTCACGTAGTCAAAGAACATGGTTTAAATCGCAATGAGCGAACGGAGCGGAACAAAGAATTTGCGAAGCAGAGCCTGTCGACACCTAAGATTCACATGGAAGAATGGTTATCCCGGCTTCAAATTCAATTAAAATGACGACACAAACATCACACGGTTAAAAGTACGAATCATATCAAAAGAACGAGTTATCGACTATCGTGGACTTGCCTTCGACCCACGCAAACAATCGATTGTACGGAAGTGGGAGGGATTATCGAATGTTAATTATCGTTTCAAATTTTGTCCGCGAAATCGTAAAATTACACCGTTCATCCGTAAAATGCTGCAATTTCCGTAAATTTTACGGATAAACCGTAAAAGTTGGCAGGTATGCAATAGTGACCAAACTTTTGTGGCACTCTATAGGCCACGTCATCGTGGAAATTTCAGAGGTGCTGGTTGTGATCAGAAATATCTGGGCGCTAGTGTTCTAGTAGCAATTGTTAAAACTCCAAGGTACCAACTTAAGATGACTCATAACTTCCAATGCCATATGGCCATTTTTAATCTAAGTGACAATTTGTAGTGGTAGGCCTGGATTGGCCAATATGGAGGATCCTAGCTCTGTGAGTGAGGCATGAAGAACTGTGTCTTATCTCCAGCAACTGAGGTAGGTGGATGTGCAGGGGGACGCCGACCAGGCGGGCTCGGGTTCTCCCGAGTACTCGGCCATGTGAACAATAATTCGTATTTTAAGTGGATCGGCCTCGGGACTGATGAACATTTAAATTTCATTCTTTGTAAACTTGTTTGTGTTGATTTAATTCCATTTAGTGCGCGTGGTCAGAATGTATAGTTGACTTAGTCAAATTGCGTAGTAACGCGGGCCGTATTTTCAATGTGTTAATCCTATGTATCATTTGTAATACCTTGCTTTCTGTTCGTAATGTTTATTGCCCGCCTTTGCATTTCAAGTCCATGTTGGTTCAATTTACGTAAATATTTTGTCTGCCTCGTGCAGGCCAAGACTTGTTTCAGAAGCCGCGTCCTTTGGCGACGCTTTAGATCTGACCGTGTGCAAAGTTAACACTATGAAGAACACCAGTTATATTTTTGGTTTGATTTAGGAGATAAACATTTAGGTTAAATTACTAAGCAAACATGGTTCTCGATTCATTTTGAGGGGGATTGATTTGGTAAATTGCGGGGTTTGTTGTCGCTAAATTTCGGCGCGAGGCCGGCGTGTTTGCGTGATGTGTTCTGGGTTATTAGTATTTGTATCTTTCGAGGTCCAAACAAGTAATTTTGTGGATCATTGGATCTAGGTTGTTTAATTAGCCTTCAGGGGGGGATTTGCTGTTGAGTAAGTATGTTATAGGCATCAAGTTTGTAAGACCTATATATTTGTTAGCATGTGTTTTGAGGTTGAGTAATTCATAGGCGTCAAGTTTGTAAGACCTATTTTGTTGTGTGTTTGTCCTAGGCGTCAAGTTTGTAAGACCTAGAAAGTGTGAAGTAGGTTTGTTTGACCACTGGCAAGAAGCTTCGTGCTTTTCCTTTTATTTGTACTTGCCAGGGCAATTCTTCTTACTATTGTGTTTGGTGAATGTATTTTCTTTATGCTTTGTGGGGAAATTCTATGATGGCAAGTTTGCCATTTTATTATGAAGGTAAACCTTTACCCCTGTCGACTGTTTCTGTTATTCCTCTACTCAGACGCGTGGACCGTCTAGCTCTTGTTCGTCTTTAGTGATCCTTGAAATTATTTGCATTTGGGGGGAGGGGGGTATCATTCCAGCTTGTTGGGTTTTCCATTTGTTAATTTCGGTTTCATTCATTTTAGTTTAGTGGTATGGTGAGTGTGTGTGTCAGCAGTGTGAGTGTGCTTTTCTTTCAGGTTAGGTTAAGTTTTGCGCCTTGCTTATAGTGCCGTCATCGTTACTTCCGACTTGACAGTAAGGATGGCTCTAGTATAAGTAGTAATCTTTTTTTTTTTTATCGTCGAGTCTTCGTAGCTATTGTTCCAGGCATCGTCACAATATGTAATTGACAAACTTAAATGTCAAATTAACACTTAAATGTAAATGGGTGCGACGTAGATTAAGGTTCATTTATTTGTATTTGTTTACTTGTATGGAATATATGATTGTGAGTTAAAATGAACATCTCTTTTCGTTAGCGACTATCCCTAGGCAACCTGTTTCCTCTTCTGGACCTCTGAGATTAGGGCTCACTTCCATCATCTCGAGTAGTAGGGTTACAAATGGTAGCACGAGTAGTTTGTAACCAGAGTAACCACTACAAAACTGATAGCATCTTTGATTTTCTTTAGTTCTCCTTTAAACCGGTTACAAAACGTTTTATTTTAATCCTTTCTTCAAGCAACCTGTTAGCTTTAGCAGAGAATTATAGAAAGCCGATTTTAAACTCCAAGCAAGAGCTAATACTTCTTCGATCTTCAAGTGACGCACGTGCGTTGCGATCAGAAAACGAAAATGATCCTTCTAAGGTCAAGTTATTTAAAGTTTATCTATTATTATCAGATGTAGAACAAATTAAAAGATTAAATCTATTGCAGGAAAATATTCCCACACAGGTCGGTTTTCGATCATGGGATGTTCATGTCGTGTCGACTCTTCCTAGAACAACTAAAATTACTTGGAGTGTAAAGAAAACTTCGGAAATTGAAAAACCACAACAATTTTTATTAGCTTTTCAAACTAAGAGAAACGTACTAAACAAGTGCTCTTCCTTTTGCGACCATTGAAACATTAAATTATTATCTATCTGTTCCAACGAGTGATGTTTTATTTGGTCTTGAAAAGGACCGTACTTATCCGATGGTATGAAGCCAGATTGGGTGACGACATAATGATCTGTTGAACGAAAGCAGGTAGAAAGTGTTTGAAATGTTGACCACCTTGGTTTAAAGGAAACCTCAGACTCGCTCACACATGTCATGTCAAAGCCCTCGGTAACCGCGGGATATAATCTAATCCTCATTCTTACAATATAAACAAATATTAATTGATACACTTATGGGAAATACCGTAGTGCATCGAGTTCATTAGATTGTCAACATGACCTTTCTCACTGAACAGCCCCGTATCACACGACACTCGCTGGCAAGGAAGCTGTTGTGATCGTATGTATGATCCTGTTCATCCTCGTCCGTACACCTGCTTGTATGACCGAAGTGTATCACACGGCAAATTGTATGAAATACAAAAAAAGCGACGGGTTGTCGTTTGAGGATATTATTTGCAGTTCATTCGCCTTATTAACGCAAAGCGGTCGCGAAACTTGCTTTAAGTAAATTTGAAAACATGCCAGGCACTGAATGAATGTATTCCAATCAATATTTAAGATCTAACTGTAATAATTGAATATTTTACCATCACGTGGGTCTGAACATCCTTCATGGTGATGCAAATTCTATTTTCGGGAGTGTACAAATCCTCCTGTTCTTTTCTTGAGACCACATCGAGGTGCGCTAGTCTCGTTATTGTGCAGAATATATTCTTGTTGGAAGTTTCTTTTTTGTAAGTGCAAAATGGCAAGTCATATAGTTTATAGGAAATGTTTCTTTTCATGACCAATGACAAACCTCATCATTAGTATGTTTATTTCTCTGACAAAAAAAGCTAAGTACAAAAATAATTCAAGTTGATAAATGTGGAATCACATCTGAAAGACGACCATCATGGTGCAGCACAGGTCGAGAAGTTCGATGTACTCGCTGGCTCCGTCCGAGATGCGCCAACTGCACAGCTGTTGGCAGAGATACACACAGCGTTAGAGTCAGAAGCGAGATGAAGCACAGTAGGCAGTCAGACACTGGTCAATCTTATTGTCTTGCTGATCGCAATCCCTCGAGACAGAGCCTTGGCTGCCAGTTGCACGTTACACAAGACGTGGGGAAAGTAGCAAGGGTAGATCCCATTGGCAGACTGGTTTCTCAGTTTAGGGGCTGCGACAACGCGGTCATGTCGCCCCGTGTACTTTGGGTGTGTGTAGAATCTGTGTTAATTGTGATGGCTGTATTAGTGTGTGTTATCTGTTTTTTATTCAAGTAAGGACTGCAGACATTCAATTTTCAAGTAGATCCTACTTTTCCTACTAAACGCCATCAACTAGTTCTGAGCTTGGTTACTAGAGGCCACCGCAGTCTGCTCCTAGCGACAAATGTTGGAACCTAAGACCGTTGGTCAAATCTAACTTATAATTTAGTTTCACACAAGTGTAGCTAGTGGAAGGTTCTTTTACATGCCATAAATACATATAATATGGGACCTCCAGCTTTACTTCCCCTCCGAAGAAGGCTATACTGAGGGATTTTTAACGCTCTTAAAAAATCCGAGGACCACGGCCGGCTTTGAACCAGCAACCTTGGGTATAGATGCTCAGCATGCTACCAACTACGCCACCGAAGCAGCTCCGTTGGTCCACTAAAGCAGACTGTTCAATGATTTGTTCTTCAGCAAGCAAAAACCCTAACTATCTGTGATGTTGATATAAAGCAGAGTGGGCTCACCGCCAGCTTGTCGAGAATCAGCTCCTTCTGCTTGTCCGTGATGCTCTCCACCGCCAGGATGTTGGACAGGAGCTGCTCGAACAGCTGCAACAGACATGCCACATTAACAAACTCTGGAGAAGATGGTATATTGGCTTTCACGGCCGGTGAATTAAAACTCCGCAATTCTTCTAGGTTTGTGCCGTGTCTTGTGTGGGGTTTGGCCTAGGACACCAAGCTGGCTGGAGCTTTTAGTTCTCGCAGTCAAGTATATAAAGGGAGGTAGCGCAGTTCGCTACTCCTGTGGGGGTCCGGGCGGGGACACCAAGAGCCAGCTTGGTGTCCTAGGCGAAATCCTACACAAGACACGGCACAAACCTAGAAGAATTGCGGAGTTTTAATACTCTGGAGACTCGAGAGAGAGAGCAACTACTCTGAAATATGGTTAGTAAATACGATAAAAGTGTAAACATGTTGGGTGGTACGCTGCTAGCGGCAATGGCTCGGCCCTGTTCTATAGAGAAGTTCTGCGACAAACTCAACAACCTACTTTTCTTAAATTTAAGATTCACATCATTGGCCTATTTAAACCTATAATAATAAATTTAACTGTACAACTAAGTTGGTTACACTGGCGTTAATTGTTTGCTCAAAGTACATCTGAAATATTAAGGCTCATCAGTACTGTTTCCTTGAAGAGAGTCTATGGTTCAAATGCCCAGAGTTGGTAGGACTGCACTCTAGGCCACTGTTAGAAATTCGATAAATATTATGTGGGTTACATGAAGTTCAGGATGCATAGAATCATATTGGCAACAATGTCCTGTATGGGTTGCTCAATATCTTGTGTGCCAATTTAAGAACACTTTCCGAGATATCCAAGACTGGCTTATAATTTGAATTTCCACCAGTTGCACTCATAAACACATGGATTAATTTCATAAGTCTAAGAAAAGTAGCCAAAAACCTGCACATGAACAGACAGGCCCTACAACTCGTGACTAAACTGCAAGGTCATCAGACAATTAAAACCAGCAACTTTAAGAATCTCCAATAGTGATACAGAAAGGTTTGGCTCAGTATATGTGTCAGGGTATTAATTCAGAGCGTTTCAAAGACAGCAACAGTGATTCAACTTCCCCCTACTCAAGCACAGCAGCTCCTTGACATTCAGTATATTATGAGGGTACACAGTCTATACCAATTTGACTACATGTTTCGAGACCTTAAATAAAAGCTCCCTGCATCAGCCTCTAACTTACTGTATAGTCTACTCATCATCAGCCAGCCTGGGCCAGGGTCGGAGCACTCAACTCCACGCTATCCTTCACCCTTCTCGTCCTCTCCTTCCAGATCTAGAGTGCGGTGTCATATTTGCTCCGAGCCACACCACAATCTGGATGATGGTGAAGAGAGATCACTGTATTAACAGTGAAATTATGAAAACAGCAAAGAGAAAATACCATATTTACTCGGCTATAAGACTCCCTCGCCTATAGTACCCCCCCCCCCCTTAATTTTCTAAAGCCAAAATAAAAAAATCTTTGAAATCGCTTATAGTACCCCTCCTTAATTATTGACAGTCAAAATACAACATTATTGGAAATTGATGAATTCTTAAAAAAAAAAAGGGTCAGTCGGTCTGAAAGACTAGACTTTCTATCATTTTAAATACTACAAATGCTGAAAAATGCTAGAAAGGCTGGAGGCTTCTCGCTTCGCTCGAAGCCAAACACTCTTGACATGTTAGAAAATTATCTGCATAATACTTATCTTGTTTGAAATTACTCGCGAACAGCAAGTGCAAACCAACGGCAAAGCAAACTCAAGCGCGCACGGACTCGCCCCTTCCATCCAGTCTAAAAACACTTATAGTGGGCGATGTATTGAAGATGAAGATATGCTCTCGCGGACTTTTTTGTAGAACTTTTCATGCTGACCAACTCTTACGCTCGTAGTATATTGATATTTTTAACGGTTTGCCCAGGGTAAGCTTAAGAAGCGCACGGATGCCAAGTTTGTTTTCGACTTTTTCACTGAAATCGTTACTGCTTGGCTTCCTTTCATCATACATAAATTATTTTCTACAGAATCTTTCCTCGAGATATCCTTTAGAGAATGGTGAAAACCGCATCAAAACCCATCCAGTGGTTGTCGAGATGACCCGTGACATCCAAGAATCGGGGATGTTTGTCTTATACTAACGAAGTAGAGATTGTCGGGGAACACACCTCAGTGCTTCTGGGTACATTTCGTCCCGTCACCGTAACGTAACGCCAGGCCCCAGCGTAACGACCAAGATCATTTAAAATGACAAAACAAAATTACAGCTGAAATTCATTCTCTTTAATGGCAAAAATATTTTTCTTGTTACGGTATTCAGACGATATGATCGCGTACGCGATTGGGCAGGATATCGAATTGTGTAGCCAATGGGCTTCACCCGATTTCCAATAGAAAATGCCACATTATTGGCTGAGTAGAAGCGCCATCCGCCAATGAAAGTTATGGTTTCATCTTGCCTGCTTTCTTCTGTTTAGTATTATTTATGTTGCGATTCGATTGTGTTTACGACAGTCTCCTTAGTTTTATTTTAAACACATTTCATTTGTTGCAATAACCGTCGGCGTTTGTGTGAAGCGTTATTGGTATAATAATGTGAAATATGTGAATAATACGTGCTCGGTTGTATTTACAAATGTTAGTGAGAAGTGATCCTGCATTCCCTAATTGATGCATTCCCCCTCCCTATGTTCAAATAAAAATAAAGTTTGCATTTCCATGTCTGATACTTTGTTCATTTAATTCTATTTCTTTGATACTGAGATGTTTGCTTAGCAAGGGATAGTAGGGAATAGTGAGGTTATGGCAGTCTCACAATGGGCTGATTAAAGATGTAAACTTCATTTATTCTTGTTAAATATATCGTACTATGCAGCATCAAAATAAAATAGCTTATTTTTACTCTCTCCCTTTCCCAAAATAATGGATTTTTGTGAAGTTTGTGTCTATAATACCCCCCTTCAATTTCGGAACTAGAAATTTAAAAAAAAGGTGGTCTTATAGCCCAGTAAATACGGTAGGTACCGGTACTAAGTTGTCATCAAGTTTGAAAAAGTTTGTTAAAAAATTGATTCTCGTACGACTGTTCGCCAAGTTTCAAGGTGGTTCTCCCTGGCATAGGCGGCCACAACTTCATTGCAGTGTTTCCTTTTTTTGTGAGTTGAGCGTCACTTGGTCTCCTTGAGTAGCATTTATCTCGCACTCCACCTGGTAGAGGGAGTTGAACAATTTGATATCAGTGCCTTACAGGTCATCATCATCATCTTGCACAGTTTCCAGCCACTGGCCGGGTCTGTTTGGAACACAAGCCTCTCCAACGTCTTCTGTGTTCCCACCATCTCTCAGCCTCCACCCTTGTCCAGTCTTCTCCTCTCTTCTTCACGCTTTCTTCCACCCCCTTCAGCCACCTGCCTCTCGGTCGCTTTCCTTCCCACTTCGTCTCGTGTATCCTCCTGGGTATCCTCATCTCCTCCATTCGTTTTACATGTCCATAGCATCTCTATACCATCCTGTAATGGTTCCTCCTTCATTAATTCTCTGGTCCTCTCATTTCTTATTCTGTCCCTCTTTGTAGCTCCAATACTGCTTCTCAAGAACCTCATCTCACTGGCCTGTATTTTCCTTTCATAACCCAGGTCTCCGAGGCATACGTCAGGATAGAGACATAGTACGTCCGATGATCTGAGGGACATCCTTGCTCCTCCGAAATGCTTCTGCCTGCCTCCCCCGCTCATTTATTTCTCTATCGTTTCTTCCATTATCTTGTATCAGGCTTCCCAGATACTTGAAACTCTCCACTTTCTTCAGATGTTCCCCACCAATTGTTATTCCCGTTGTGGTTCTTTCCTGGTTGTGATCACCATCTCACTCTTACTTATGCTAAATTTCATCCCATATCCTTGTATTATTCCTTCCCCCTTCCTGCCTTACAGGTAATAGGTTATAATCATTTGTGCATTTTGCTTTAGTTTAATGAGAAGAGGATTAGCTAGGCTTGTTTTTAGGAATTCATTAGGCAGCATTCGAATGTTGTAAACTCTAAGTACAGTACCTGAGACGTGGCGTAGGCTTCCATCATGAAATTCGAGATGAACTTGACAAGCTTGTCGTAATTGTTAGTGTGACACACCTCGACCAGACCGTCGACCCACACGTCGGGAACAACCTGCGACACAAGATAGACACCCAGTCTTTGATTAACAACTAGGACATCTGCCCACACTGTACTACACGACATATGCATTGATCTCCTCAATAAACCTTTCTAACCGAGAGTGGACGCCACAATGCAGTGTATTCGCCAGTTTGAAAACGAACACTTTATTTGAACAGAAATAACAAAGTAGTGTACACAAAAACATTCCTAAATTTAGTCACAATAATAATTCAATAGATGGTGTCAGGAAGGGCATCCAGTAGTAGAAACTATCAGCCACGAGGAATTCATCGCTATTCGAAACGGGATTAATAAGCGGTAGGTTTTAGAGACTCTGGGGTGCCACAATTTAGCCCCGAAGAAATCTTTAATGTAACACGGCTCCCTCGCATTTACGCACCCTCAAACGCCAACTGACTGCACCAGGATTCGATCCTGCAACCTTGGGACCAGCAGGCAATATTATCTGTAAATAAGTTGGACGTGTTATGTAATCTTAACATTGTATATAATTATATTTGTGCATAAACATCGTACATTAACTAAGCCTAAGTGGACAGGATCTCAAAATGATCGCTTCACGATATCATCCAAGTACCTCCCATTTTTCTACATAAGAGAGTGTTCTTTTGTAAAAAAATAGCTTATTTCTTTCAGGTTAGGGCGTGCAAACACCTCCTGGAAAGCCACAAAAACCTATGGGTCCGTGGATCGACAATATTAACAATGCTGAACCATTACCAGTTATAACAATATTTCCTCAGATAAACGGTTTAAGGTTATAATTTACTGTATTCTAATAAAGACTGACAATTTATAAACATGTTGATACAAGAATAAAGCTATACGAGGGGTTATAAAGGGGAACAGGTTTTATAATAAAGCACGATACCTTAAAAATAAAAACACACATTCAACAATATCAAAACACACTCATAACTAGGGGGCGGATTTCTAAGAGAAGTCATATTTTTTCCCTTAATCTTGTAGTGTTGTATTTTCAACACGTTTCCAAGCACGATACACTTAATAATTTGTAAACTGTTCCGTCTTTTCAATACTAGTTGTATTCAGGAGTTAACAATGGTACATGTGTCCTCCTTCAGCCATAGATACATATTAAAACACTTGTAAGTAACAAAACACACGGTGTCCCATAGTTCAAGCATCTGGAGGAAGTTGTCCCATATGCATGTCAACTCTACTGGTTGACAGTAGTCATTTAGTTCGTTAGGCTCCTTCCTGTGCCAATACTTACCGTATATACTCGAATACCACCCGCACATTTTTAAACAAAATCGGACGTGAAAAATTGGGGTGCGGGTCTTATTTGAGTCATCCTGATTTTAAACATTTAAATTGCCCGCCATACGCGATATCGGGTGTTGCGAGTATCTGCTAGATGGTGCTAGCCTTCTTCCGGCCATCACTTTGTTTTACCGTAAGCAGGCGGCGTCATACAGTCTCGCGCACGTTCTCCGAGTGTAAACATGAATGCTACGAAACGTTTGCGGTCATTTACTGTGAGTGAGAAATTGAAAGTTGTGAGGGAAGCTGAAGTTATTGGAAATCGTGCCCGGTAGGAAATATGATATTGACGAGTCATGTATTCGTGATTGAGCGGGATGACGTCTATGCTGCGTGAACCGCCCGTTCAAAGCAGCCTTGAAACAGCTGTGTACGGAGCGGATGGCGGCCGATAAGCACACACCGACTCCAACTGGTCGTATTCAGCGCCCGAGTCCAGGAGGTTTAAGAAATATGCCGCCCGGAAGTTCAGCTGCTGTGTTCGTGCATTTTGACGGCATGGAATCGTATCTCTGGAGATCTCATACGGAAGAGCTTCAAGAAATGTAGTATTTCGAATGCTATGGATGTCAGTGATGACGACATTTAGTGGGAAAGTGATGGTGATAAAAGTTCCGAAGTTGGTACTTCTGATGACGATGAATGAAGTGTTTGTGTACTTTTATTTGTATTTTTAATCGTTTGATGTGTGTTATTTTAGGACGACTTCAAAACTGTTGGAAACTATTTTGGATAAATGCTATTCTGTTTATTTAGTTACGATTGTACATAATTTTGAGTTGGTTTTTTTTTGTAATTTTGTTCTTCAAAATCAGGGTGCGGGTCTTATTCGGGGGCGGGTCGTATTCGAGTAAATACGGTATTATGATAAAACAATCCAAGCATGATAACCAAAATTAAAGAGGTTTTATTTGGGCATATAAATGCATATTTAGGCTTTCTTAAGTTTTATGGCATATTTTGAACAAAATATCATTATAAACGGCATATTTTGGTAATTTTCATTTGAATTTAGTTTTATAAAAATCAGAATAAGCTCTAGAAATTATTGTTCAGGATAGACTGGAATATACTACTGAAGAACCATTCTAAAGTAGTGTATGGAATGTTTCTAACATGTAGGAGTTATTGTTTGCTAGCTGGATCAATTCCTGGAAATTGGGCTATTGTTTACACAGAAGTAGAGGTAATTCCGCAGTTATTTGTCATCGTTCTTCTCTCTCTCCTTCCCCCTTCCCTCTTCAACACACTGAATGACCTTGGTCACTCATTAGGGAGCTTCAGTCATTCAGTTCCTTTCAATATGCCTAAAACAAAAGTCTCAATTTGTGGGAAGTTGCGAAGTTTTGTTCACGAGTTCGGTGAAAACATATTCAGTAAGGATGGAGTAATAAAAGTGTTTCTATGTAACGTAGATGCTATTCATTAAGTCATATTTTTATGTTTTTAGGTCATAAATGAATACATATTTCGATAATGATGATGATAATTTTGTTGTTTTAAGGGGCCTAACATCTAGGTTATCGGCCCCTAATGATCTGGGTGATAGCGAAAATGAGAATGAAATGGAAACCAGAACGAAAATGATGCGAGACGGAAAATACAGACAAAAAGGAACTCAGATGGAAACAACTCACAATATGGAATTTAGAACGAAAAGATTCACAAAAGGAATAGATTGAAAAAGACCCACAAAACGTAGGCTAGATTCAAAATACGTACAAAATGCAAATGAGGTTCAAAATACTTACAAAATGCAATTGAGGTTCAAAATACTTACAAAATGCAATTGAAATTGAAAATACACAATGCAATTCAGATTGAAATATCCCAGTTCCAATCCAATTATTCACAAAGTGCAATTGAAATTCAAAATTCTTACAAAATGCAATTGAAGTTGAAAATGCTTACAAAATGTACGGTAGATTCAAACGACTCAGGTGGATTGACAATACTTACAAAATGCAATTTAGATTGAAAATACTTGACAAAATGTAATTTAGATTCAAAATACCCACAAAATGCAATTAAGAATCAAAATATGTGCAAAATGCCCACCAAACAAAATGCAATTTAGATTCAAAATTCGTGCGAAATGCGGTTTTGGATGAAAATACTTACAAAATGCAATTGAAATTCAAAATACTCACAAAGGTCCCTCCACCATATTGAGAGACTTACTAAAAAGCAATTTAGATTGTCAATCTTTACAAAATGCAATTGAGGTTGAAAACAATCGCGACATGTAATTTAGATCGAAAAAACATACAAAAAGCAACGTAGATTAAAAATGCCTTAAAAATCGCTAAAAGGGAATTTAGATACACGGTGAACCGAGTAACAAAAACAGTGCGGGAATCTTAAAGAGATAAGGAAATATAAGGAAAAGAGGAGAGAAGAGGGTCCGCCCCCAAAGGTAAGGGACAAAAGTGGAAAACGGACCCAGCTCGGGAATCCCTCGGGGTCGCTAACTCCTGAACTCACCAGCCGTGAGACCCTGAGGGTGTACCATTATCTAGGGTGCACCAGAAGTGGTGGGGCTACATACACCCTGCCTCCTTGAGGGCCTTGAGCAGAAGGCAGGAGATAAAAGGGAAAAAAAAGAAGGCTGACCCCTCGCAGAAGGAGAATATCAGGAAAGATGAGACAAGGGCCAATTAAGGGGGGAAAGTGGAAGACTCCCTAGGCCTCGGATAACCTAATACCGTCGGGGTCGGAAGAGAACAAGAGTTGACCAAGGGAGGTCGACAGGAAAGAAGATGGAGAGGAGCCCGGCACAAGTAAGTGGAAGCAATGCTGGACTCCCGTGGTCGCCAACCCACGTCCCACTAGATGTGAGCCCCTGGGGGGGGAATACATATTTCGTACATTTTTAGGACATAGAAATCCGCCCCCTACTCATAACATTTCATATCCTGATGATCGTAGAGGGACAAACCACCCGTATTTAATCTCCACATACGATGAGAAGGGAAGAATATTTATGGAGAAAATACCAGGAAGAAGACCATGAGGAAGGCCCAGAAAGAGGTGGATAGATACGGTGAAGGAAAGTATAGAGAAGAGAGGAGTAAAAGTATTGAAAGAAGGAAATGAATGGTGGAGGGATAGTCGACTGTCGAGGTCCCGACCCAGGGAACTGGAAACTGAAAATAAAGAAGAAAAAAATAGTATAAAACAAAGTCCCCGATTCTTGGGTGTAACAGATAAACTCGAGAACCACTGGATGGATTTTGAAGAGGTTTTCACAATTCTGTGAAGGATTTCTCGAGGAAGGTTTTTGTAGAAAATCATTCATTGATGACCAACGGAACCCGAGCAGTAACGGTTTCAGTGAATCAAGTCAGAGAAAAACCTGCTGTCCGTGCGCCTTCTAAGCTTACGCTGGGTAACCCGTTCAAGATATCGGGCGAAGTCGGGACAGGTTGCTAGTAAATAATAATCCTCAATGATTGTCCGTACTAATTGACTCGTGTATGAAGTGTTCCCGCAGATGACCTCGCTGTTACGCCATTTAAAACTCCAATAACCAAAGAAGAAACACAAATGCATGATTATAAATAAGCCAACCCTTAACCTCAAGGAATGACAAGAAATTCGAGGAACAATGATAGATTCGAAACCACCTCCAAAGAAAACAGTGAACAACCAACACCAAACAAATCATTATGTTCAAAACAAATGTCATATTACCCGTTTAACATTTGATTGCCGCTGAGCCTGGCTGCGCCACCGTTCGTTGATTATTGTAGCAGCTGCCCCGCAGAGCGAAGCGGAGAACACAGCGATGACGGAGTGCATTCTGCTCATAAGTCAAGCAGCATTGCACATCACAGGAGCTCATGTCACCACGGACAGTTAAACGATGACTGAGGCTACTGGAGCTGAGTCATATCCTACTCGCGCACAGTACCTGTCAACGAAGCAGGCTGACGTGTGACACAAGTAAACAAAGAATAGTTCCCATCTCGACCGCCGGCAATCAATTCGTGAAAGGGTAATACCAACCCCTTAATGAAGAACAAAGACGTTCAAACATGGCGACCTGCAGTACGGCCGGCCATCTTAGTTAGGCGCATCAATTCTCAAGGATACTGACTCGGAGCCTTACAAATTAAGGTGTTTAAAGGGTTTCATGAAATCTTGAGAACTACCGACATTCACGCCTGCTGCGTCCAAGGATGCAAGATGGAATCCTGGCACAGTCAGTTGGTACTTCACGGTACACGTTGCAGATCCCCTTCGGGGCTAAATTCTGGCACTGCAGAGTTTCTAAAAGAAACATAAAACTAATATTATGAAAGGCCGAGAACACGACGACCATTGCCAACTCCACACCTTCACGTTCTCTGCTTCGTAACACAGCGATGTGAATGTGTTTTGACAATTTGCAACTATTCTCCGAGTGTGTGTAGGGTCTGGCATTATAGAGGGAAGGCTGTTACCCCAGTGACTTCCAGGACGTCCTCTCGGGTGACGGGCGTGTCTGCTCCCTTGAGCCGGCTGCAGGACTGAAGACAGGTGATGGCGTGTCTCATGTCTCCTCCCGACATGTTCACCAGCGAGCGTAGCACCTCGTCCTCGCACTGCACCTGCTCCTGGTCGCAGATGTGACGCAGCCGCTCCAGCATGCGCTCCTCCGCTGTGAGACAGTACCACACATGATACACCACCTTACCAGTAAAACATGTACACCTTATTAATCTCATTCCCAGCGGGGTCGGGAATGAATAATTTCACGTGGCTGATGGTTTCCACAGCCGGATGCCCTTCCACAAGCCAACTTCACGAGACAAGTAAATGAGAGATGAATGAGCCAGATTAATTTCAAGTAGTTCCAACTTTGCCTACCAGACGCCATTGTTACCGTCTCCCAGCGGCAAACGTTGGAACTTGATAGAGCGTTTCTAAAACAAATAACCTACCAATATAGCTAAACACTACCAATTGTAGTGGAAGGTTCTTTTACATGACATGGGCCCGCCAGCTTTACTTCCCTTCCGAACGACGGCATACTGAGGGATTTTTAATGCTCTTAAAAAATCTGACGACTTCGGCAGGGTTTGAACCCACAGTCTTGGACATAGCAGTTCAGCATGCTACCGACTATGCCAATGAAGTTGTTACAAAACCTAAACATATTGTGATGATGATAATTGTTGAAGGGACCGAACATCTAGGTTATCGGCCCCCAATGGTTTGGGTGCTAGTGAAAGATAGGATGCAGTATACACACACATACACAAATACAATTTAGTCTAGCGGCTTCGGTGGCGTAGTTGGTAGCATGCTGAGCTTCTATGCCCAAGATAGCGGGTTCAAACCCGGCCGAAGCCTCCGGATTTTTTTAAGAGCGTTAAAAATCCCTCAGTAAGCCTTTCTTCGGAGGGGAAGTAAAACCATAGGTCCCAAGCCATAGATTTATGGCATGTTAAAGAACCTTCCACTAATTACACCTGTGTGAAACTAAATTGGATAGGTTAAGAATGTAAAAAACGCTCTTAGGTTCCTGCGTTCCTTGCCAAGAGCCGACTACAGTGGGGTCTAGTAGCTAAGTTCTGAACTTGGCCTAGTAGTCGTCGATGGTGGCGTTTGGCGGCAAAAGTAGGAACTATTTGAAAAATGGTGGAGTTTGGCTGCAAAAGTAGGAAATATTTGAAAAATTCTAAGTTTCAGTCCTTACTTGAATTAAAAAACAGATACACACACTAATACAGTCATCACAATTAACACCGGTTATCAGACAGATTCTACACACACCCAAAGTACATGGCCGCGTTGTCGCAGCCCCTAAACTAAGCAACCAACCAACCATAATTTAGTCTTTGCAGAAAGAATTTAGGGTTGTCCTCCTCTCGGTACACACCAGCACATGGTACCCGTCACACTGCATAGGCCGTATGGAACTTCTCTGTCTTGCACACTCGATGGTGAAAGCCATGAACCGCTAGTCTTGTCACCAGATGACGAAGGTCATATTCTGCTCTCATCCATTCCTTGTTGATCATGGCAACTGTGGCATTAAAATGTTGCCATATGTCCTTTCGTTTGCCTTCCAGCTCTTTTAGTAGATGCTGATGTACAAGGTAAAAGCATGTCAAGTCGAAGTTCTTCAATTAGAAAAGGTTCACTTGCCAGGATATAGACCAGTCCAGTAGGAGTATATTTCGACAAACATAATGCTTTTTTAAGAAAAGTTCCTTTGATGTTCTCTAGGTCTTTCAGATTTGATTTGCCAAGGTGTTCCCATATAATCACTAAACCATACGTCAGTATGGGCAATATTTTTAAGCGGAAGAGAGTCAAAGCTGTGGTCAATGATTTCTTATGCCATTAATTGCTTTCGTTGCTACTGCTGCATAGTGTATACAAATCCTTTGTTTTGAAAGGTAATTCCTAGGTAATTAAAATTTGTTACATGAGTTAATGTTGTCTGCTCGCTATCCGTCTTCTTCCTTTCCTGAAAGTCATTCCCACAGTTTTGTCTTCATTTAAGTTTAAATCATTTTCTTCTGTCCATTTGGTCAATTTGTCAAAAGCTACCTGTAGGTTGCTTGGTGATACTAGGGCCATCTCATCAGCGTACATATATATTTTTACATTTTCGGTATCAATGCGTTTGCAATTCAAGCTGTGGTTATTATGAACAGTAGGGGGCTGATTGGATCCCCCTGTAGCACTCCATTTGTTTGCTAGATTGGGTCAGATCTTGTCACCGCGTCGTCTATTTCAATGATGTTTCTTGCTAGTGATCATCATCATCTTGCACAGTTTCCAGCCACTGGCCGGGTCTGTTTGGAACACAAGCCTCTCCAACGTCTTCTGTCTTCCCACCATCTCTCAGCCTCCACCCTTGTCCAGTCTTCTCTCTTCTTCACGCTTTCTTCCACCCCCTTCAGCCACCTGTCCCTCGGTCTCTTTCCTTCCCACTTCGTCTCATGTACTCTCCTGGGTATCCTCTTCTCCTCCATTCGTTTTACATGTCCATACCATCTAAGTCTAGATTCCTCTATACCATCCTGTAATGGTTCCTCCTTCATTAATTCTCTGGTCCTCTCATTTCTTATTCTGTCCATCTTTGTAGCTCCAATACTGCTTCTCAAGAACCTCATCTCACTGGCCTGTATTTTGCTCTTCTCCCTTCCTTTCATAACCCAGGTCTCCGAGGCATACGTCAGGATAGGGACATAGTACGTCCGATATATGATCTTTTTGCTGTTCTGAGGGATATCCTTGCTCCTCCGAAATGCTTCTGCCTGCCTCCCCCGCTCATTTATTTCTCTATCGTTTCTTCCATTATCTTCTATCAGGCTTTCCAGATACTTGAAACTCTCCACTTTCTTCAGCTGTTCCCCACCAATTGTTATTCCCGTTGTGGTTCTTTCCTTCTTCCTCGTTGTGATCACCATCTCACTCTTATTTATGCTAAATTTCATGCCATATCCTTGTATTATTCCTTCCCGCACGTCCAACTGTTCCTGTACCACCTCCTCCTTGTTTCCCCAAATCATCTGCAAACACCTTGCTGGACAAGGGTGGAGGCTGAGAGATGGTGGGAAGACAGAAGACCTTGGAGAGGTTTGTGTTCCAAACAGACCCGGCCAGTGGCTGGAAACTGTGCAAGATGATGATGATGATGATGATATTGCAGTTCAGTTTGAATATCATCCTGTAGACATTTTACTGCCTGGATCAAATCGCTCTTCTGGAAAGGCCCTGCTAGTCATAAGCTAGTAGACTTGTTAGGATCTTGAAGGCTGTAAACACAAGGGCTATGCCTCTGTATGAATTAGGATCTCCTTTTCCTTTATACAGTACCTTTAGGGTGGCGTGTCGCCATTTCTTGTAAGCTTTCATTGAATAATAATGTCCAGCTTTCTATCAGGGAAGGGGCTGTGCGTTGAATTTCTTCTTCTACTTCACGATAGGTGAAGGGTTTTATCGGATCGTCTGCCTCATAGGTTTAATTTCCTTGGCTTGTAGTAATCATCATCTTCATTTCCCCTTATCCAGCTCCTGCCGGGTCGGGGTATTTATGGCTGGCACTTCTCCACTTTCCTCTTTCCTTCCACCATTCTTCTTCCACGATCTTGTCCCAGACCAGATTTCTTTTTCTCACGCTGTTCTTCACTGAATCGATCCACCTTGTTCTAGGTCTCCCCCTTGCACTTGGCCTCCAGCATCTGTCTTGGTATTCTATTCTCCTCCATCCTCTTTACATGTCCAAACCACCTTAGTTTATTCTTAATTCTCTCATTTAGTTTTCCCTTGGCTTTTAGTACTTCTCTAAAATGTGTTTCCCATCCTTCAATGGGTATGTCTCTAGGCAAATGAAGTTGTTTAGATGTAATAGCCTTGTACCATTTCTCCTCTGCCACTTGAATTTGTCTCTTTTCTTCTTCCATCTTTCGCATGTTTGACTGTTCCTTTCCTTTCGTACTTACATATTGTACTTTGATTGATTTGTATCTTGAAATCTAGAAAAATGCACTCATTATACAAAAACAATTCGCTACATATTTATAAATTTACAAATGTATGCACAAAAAAATAAACACAACTGTATTAAATCACTAAAATAGGCTAACTTGCTAAGTTGTGTGAGTTTTGAAACTAGTTTTCTGCCGGCTGAATCCTAAAGTAGCGGGAGCTGAGCTTGACATCACCGTCTCTGGACTGCCCCGCTGGAGGGAAGGGTTAAAGGGGCGGAACTACGAGGTCATCTGCTCCTCTTAACACGGATTAAAGTATACAAATTTGGAATGGAATTTAAAATTTAGAGATGGACACCTAAATTTGAAAAGACCAAAAATTAATAAAACAAAACATTAAATAAAAATAATAATTATAAAAATAAACAAAAATTACGGAAAAACAAAAATTCATCATTAAAAAACGAACAAGTCGTTGAGTCAATGTTCACTGGAGAATTTCGATTGCTGGCCCTAACCCACTCTCACTTATGAAGTGTGACCGGAAAGAGCTCCGCCAGACGCGAGTAGATCCCTTGATCGCTCTCAGTTTACTGGGCAGTGGGTCAGCTAGCCACTGACTCTCCCAAAAAGCCAGAACTTGTAGGCGTAACTGAGAGCGAATATCTCTAGCGGGTACCTCCATTGGTCGACGTGGTAGTGATACCGCTTGATCCGCTAACTCATTTCCCGCAATTCCCATGTGGCTTGGATGTGTCAGCGCGGCACAGCCCGGCTAGTAGGTCGTGGATTCGCTGCACTAGGGGGTGTTGCGGGAAACATGTAGCAATTGACTGCAACGAACTCAAAAGAGTTGGCATTATTGACGCTCTACTGCGGTATTCTAGCCAGGGCAGACTACGACTGTATCATTAACAATACAAGTTGTAAATCACTCACTGATGGGCTTGAAGCGGAACTTCATGCAGCGAGAACTCAGCGGTTTGATGATGCGGCTCACATAGTTACAGATGAGACAGAAGCGCGTTGTCTTGCTCTCCCGCTCCATGGTGCGTCTCAGAGCGGCCTGCGCCGCTTGCGTCATCGAGTCTGCCTCGTCCAGGATCACGATCTTAAATGGCGGACACGCGTGGCCACTGCACAAAAAAAACACTCCCACTATAAAACATGGCAACTCATAAATCTCCACGTAGCTACCAACATAGAGAGAGAATAGCTCTGAACGCAGTTTAGGGGCTGCACTTTGGGTGTGTGTAGAATATGGCTGTATTAGTGTGTGTTATCTGTGATTCAGGTAAGGACTGCAGATGATCAATTTCAAGTAGTTCCTACTTTTACTACCAAATGGTATCGTCCACGACACCTAGCAACGAACGTGGCTACTACATGCCACTGCAACCAGCACCTCGCGGCGAATATTGGAACTTAATTAATCAAACGTAACCTACAAATGTAGCTTCACACAATTGTAGTTAGTGGAAGGTTCTTTTACATGCCATAAATCTATGACATGAGCCCAATGGCTCACACAAAAGCGCGAAGCCAAAATGTGTAAGTTCCGCCAGGTGCTGACTGCGATGCCATTTAGTAACCAAGTTCACAGCTAGGTGCAGCAAAAGTAGGAACTACATGATATTGATCGTCTGCAGTCCTTACCTGAATTACAGATAACACACACTAATACGGCCATCACAATCAACACAGATTGTACACCAAGTACACGGGGCTATGCACCAACCAACCATCTGTCCTCTCCCACTCTTCATTTGTTACTGTATCTACCCATCATTCCTGTAACACCACATTTCAAATGCTTCTATAATTGGAGGCCTGAGTAGAGCTTGTATATGTGGACGTGTTGTAGAACAAATCAATATCTATCTACTATATAAAGCTCAAATACCATTCATTCATCACGAAATCTCAGAAACCACCGAACGGATTGGAATGAAATTTGGTATCCAGCTTCCTCAAGGGCCGCAAATGTCCACTAAGAGAGGATTTTTGGATATTCAGGTTCTAAAGGGGTGTTAAGGGGGTAGACCTGCATTTCATTGACTAGCAATATCTCCCGATTGGTTTCATTGGGGGATGTGATACTCGGCATATAAACTCATCATTAAAAATAAGAAGACACGTGCCTGAGGGTTTTTCGTTGTGGTGTATATTATGAGGTGAAAGGGGAGAAAAGTGGTGGTTGAAGGATTCCTAACGGAGCATGTATCTCTTAAACGACATAGGCGAGGAGTTTGAAACTCAGCGGGAAAAAATCAGCTTAAAAAATAACTAAACAGGTGTTTGACCTTTTTTCATAAATCCAATTTAAGGGGCCCATGGGGAGGGGTGAAATTATGGGGGAGGGGGGTAAACGTAATATGCCTGAGTGTAAAATTATACATGGCCTATGTTGTAGACAATAACACATTACATCTTTTTTGTCCCTTGCTATTTCATCATACGACGAATACTTAGGGAGTTATTAATGATTTTGTACTTTTTGGTCGGAATTTTCTAAGTCCCAGGAATGACATAAAAATTGATTCGAATGAAATTTCAAAAAATTGTTATTTTAATACTTTTATTATATTTTTCACGTCTTTTAGGTTCCGAAACCAACATGATATTTTGATGTTTTTTTTTCGTCCCATGCATTTTTGGTTTCAGGTGATAGAATTATTTTCCACTAGGACCAATGCTTATCTATCTATATAACTAATGTTATAACGGTATTCCAAATGTTATTGCGGGCGAAGCCGCGGGTAACAGCTAGTATATAATATTTAATCAGTTGTAAGACAAATTACTGAAGCTTGGAAGGGCTCCTGGGAATGACCTTCATAAAAATTTCCCTTGATATAGATTAGGACGGCGTGGTATAAAGGCACACAAAGGAGCACCTAGCGTCTTTAAATCAACTCACAAAATAGTTATTTTGACCTAGACTTTATGTATGAAAAAAGTGATAATAGTCCATTTAAAAAGCCACTCTCTTGCATCATCCGAGTGTATAAAATTTTATGGAAATTTTCTAACAAAAGAATTTTGTGAGTTGCGTGAACGTAAACATTTGTTTAAAAGTGACAAAAATAAAAATTCTTTTTTTAATTATCCATACAAAAACCAGGGTGCGGGGAATATTTGGGTATATACGGTATAAGTCAAGTCCACCATCATAGTGAAATAGGGAAGCCTTGGCCCTTCTAGGGTCACTACATTGGCTCGGAGAGAAACTCACTCGGGTCGAATGTTGCTGATGGTCTGTTGAGCAAACTGCTTCACTTTGTCGCGGACCACCTGGATGCCCCTCTCGTCCGACGCGTTCAGCTCCAGGATCCTAAAACAGACACAAACTTCCTTAATACAACTTGCGTGGTTGACATCCCTTGCAAGCAACTTTCTCAGCAACAGATTAATAACTAATATTTCACACAAGCATGCTGCCTGGTTATTTGAACAAGGGGGACATTCCTCTCACCACCTTGACAGCCAGTAGCGCGGGTTAGTTTTGTGAGGAGTTTCTTCAGTTAATGTGTTACTTTATTCTTAGTCTGCGTATCCTTAACTCAAAATGCCTAAAGAGAAGACCAGCAGAAAGTATTTATTAAAACAGTGGGCATCAGAGATTATTCAACTGATGGCAGGGATCGGACATTTATGCACTGAAAACTATTAAAATAGATGCAATTTGTCTCCTGAAAACATTGTGATACTTGTTTCTGCAGTGAATGTTACAAGTATAAAGTGAGAGAATGAGATTGGCTCATTGCTAAGTGCGATCCCTGCTTACTACACACAAAGCTAGGAGGGCTTAACAAAAGACTAGAAGGAGAGTTTCAGATTGAGTGAGCCCCCTGGGCCAGGTTTTTCAAATGGAAATTAATATCTTAAAGTAATAATAATAATAATAATAATATCGTATGGCCTCGGGTGCCGGGCACAAACTTTGTTATTTGACACCCAGAGGGCAGCTTGCATGTCGAATTTTGTTGTTCCTTGAATCACTATGAAAGTCAAGGAGGTTAGATATCTAAGCTTCTTGAACACTACACCACTTTCTAGTAGAGAAATGAACTACTTTGCGTTGGCGGAAACTCCATAGATTAATTTTGCCATTATGAACATTCAAATGGGTTCTTTGACATGCCAAGATCGTATGACATGCATGTCGTGATTTATGCCGCCTTTCAAAAAAATCCCTTACCACGGCCAGGATCGAACCTGCAAGATTGGGGGTAAGTAATCCGACACGATAACCACTCACCCACCGTGGCATGCATATCTTTGAGTACAATCATACATCTGAGAAACACATTCAGGAATTAGTGATGCATGTTATGAGTTTCTACTTATGAACCACACACAGAAGAAAGTGCGTCACAAAATATCAACTTACGGGTAATTATAGAGATCGCCGATGCCAGAACTGTTGTCAAATTCATGAATTATAGGGAAGAAGAGACTTGTTAACCAAGAAAATAAAGGGGGTTGGTATGTAGCGCACGATATCTCTCTTTTCTGCTTAGCGGGAGACGGCATTTCTTACACAACAAATTCGTCACGTTCACTACAGACTGTTTTGCTCAAATAAAATATCACTAGCAGCATATCCATCTTCTTCATCATCGAAAAACTCATCCGAAGAAACGTTCAATTTCTTCATCGGGAAGGCAACATTGTTTACTTCCAGACAAAGCACACCGCAGGACCCCGAAAAGAAACCAGTCTCCTTTATGAACATGGGAAAGGCAATGGAACATCTGCACAAATGAACAATTCGCACAAAAACCATGACAACACTTCCCACACATTTATGGGTTTGGCCTAGGAGACAATGCCGGTGATTGCTTTTTCTCCAATTTAAACACGTTCTCATATTCAAAAGGGTCCTTGCACAATCGTATTCCCTCAAGGTTTGTATACATCAATTCACAGAGAAACGATTTATTATCCTTATTTATAGTTTGCAATGTTGTTAAGTTCACAGAAATTATGTAAGCGATGAAAAAAAATAAACATTTCAGTAAGTCATCATCATCATCATCATCATTTCCCCTTATCCAGCTTCTGCCGGGTCGGGGTATTTATGGCACTTCCCCACTTTCCTCTTTCCTTCCACCATTCTTCTTCCACGATCTTGTCCCAGTCCAGATTTCTTTTTCTCACGCTGTTCTTCATTGAATCAATCCACCTTGTTCTAGGTCTTCCCCTTGCTCTCTTACCCTTGCACTTCGCCTCCAGCATCTGTCTTGGTATTCTATTTTCCTCCATCCTCTTTACATGTCCAAACCACCTTAGTTCATTCTTCTCAATTCTCTCATTTAGTTTTCCCATCCCAACTTCCTTCCTAACATCTTCATTCCTCACTCTGTCTTTCCTTGTCTTACCTATCATACTTCTTAGGAATTTCATTTCACTGGCTTGGATTCTACTCTCTTGCCTGCTCGTCAGGGTCCAAGTCTCAGCTGCATAAGTTAATATGGGTACATAGTACACTTTATACATTACCTCCTTGCTTTTCCTTGGTACTTCCTTATCCCAAACAAGTTTTCTTACACTTGGATAGAATGCATTGCTCTGCCAATCTCCATGTCCAACCTACCAGTTTGCATCAATTCACTTCCTAGGTATTTGAACGTGTCCACAATTTCCAAACTCTGACTTCCAATTTTCACAGTGCCCTTTCCTTGTCTTTCCCCTCTTGTCATCACCATGGTCTTGCTTTTCTCTATACTGATTTTCAGGCCATACTTCTGAATATTTTCGTTCAGTGCATCTAGTTGTTTTTGCACTTCTTCCGTGTTCCTTCCCCAGACCACAATATCGTCTGCAAATAATAGTAACTTCATTTCTTTATGTCCGTATGCTTCCTTTGTTTCCTTTACAATTTCATCCATCACCATTATGAACAAGAGAGGTGACAGCACACTCCCCTGTCTTAGTCCAGTCTTGTTCCTAAACCAATCTGTCTTTCCAACTGGCGTCAGTACCCTGCTAACACAGTTGTTGTACATTGCTTGCACCATTTCCAACATTTCTCTTCCCAGTCTCTTCTTAACCATGGTTTCCCATACCTTCTCTCTGGGGACACTGTCATATGCCTTTTCTAGATCTATGAAAGTCATGATCAAATCCTCTCCATATTCCCAGTTCTTTTCCATCACCTGCCTCAAGCTAAAGATTGGGTCCACTGTGGATCTTCCACTCCTGAAGCCATACTGTTCCTCTTGCAACTCTCCTTCCACCTTTCTTCTCATTCTTCTTTCTAATATCCTTTCCAGTATTTTTACTATCTGTGATATGAGGGTGATCCCTCTATAGTTATCACACACCTTCTTGTCCCCCTTCTTAAACACTGGTATTATTAGCCCTTTCACCCAGTCTTCTGGTACACATTTCCGTTTCCACACACACTTTAGCAGTCGATACAGCCATTGCATACCAACAGGTCCAGCAGCCTTTATCATTTCTACACTGATTTCATCCACCCCTGTTGCTTTTCCCATCTTCATTTTCTGTACTGCTAATTCCACCTCCAGCATTGTTATATCATCTTCTGTTATAGAGTCGTCAGGTTGTGTCACTTCCATCTCACCAGTACAATTGCTCACATTCAATAGCTTATCGAAATACTCCTTCCATCGTCCCTTTATCTCTTCTGGGTGTGTTAACAACTCTCCATCTTCCTTTTTTACTAGCTTTGTAGTAACCCTTTCTTTCCTCTTACTTCTTAGAAGCCCATACAGCATCCTTTTACTGCCACTTATATCTGTTTCCATTCTTCGTGTAAATTCTTCCCAACTTTTCTTCTTTTCTTCTCCTACCACTTTCTTACACCTCCGTTTGCTGTCGTGATACTTCCTTTTGCTTTCTTCTGTTTGATCTCGGTTCCATTCTTTCCATGCAGACTTCTTTTCTTTCACTGCTTTCCTCACTTCCTCATTCCACCACGGTGTCTCCTTCTCTTTCACTCTTGTTGACGTCCTACCACAAGCACTCTCTGCTGCACCAACAAATCCCTTTTTAAAGTGGGACCATTCCTCTTCTATGTTTTCCACTTCAGTAACTGGGATTTGTTGCTTCAATCTCTCCTGAAAATCTTCCTGTACAGCTTTGTCTTTCAATTTCCATACTTTTATTTTACTTTCTCTGATCTCCTTTAGGTTTTCCAATTTTCCCCATCTAAATTTTGCCACCACAGTTCTATGGTCCCCATCAAATGCTTCTCCTGGTAAAGCTGTCACATCCATCAGCTTTCTGCGATTTGTCCTTTCCACCAGGAAGTAGTCAATTACTGATTTTGTTCTTCTATCGCCCCAACCATATCTCGTAATTTTCCTGCTGTTTTTCTTCCGAAACCATGAATTACCCACTATCAGTCCATTCCTTTCACAAAAGTTTACAAGTTCCTCTCCTTCCCGGTTCTTTTTCCCATATCCATATGGTCCAACGACTTCGTCCTTCCCTTGTCTCTCATTTCCGACTTGTGCATTCATATCTCCCATGATCACCACTTCTACATCTGAGATTACTCTTTCTACATCCTCCAGGAATACTTCAATATCTTCTTCTCTGTTTCCAGTCTGTGGTGCATACACTTGTATGAAGTCCATCACGTCATTTTTCATCTTCATTCTAATTTTCATTATTCTGTCACTCACACACTCGACCACTTCAACATACTCCTCCAGTTGTTTCGAGGTTATCAGTCCCACGCCATTTTTTGCCTCTTGGCCACCACTCCAGTATAATGTATATCCTTTCCTCAATTTCTTCCTTCCTTTACCTTTCCATTTCACTTCACTCAGCCCCATCATTCCAACCTTCTCCCTCTCCATGAAGTCTACCACCTCCTCCACCTTGCCTGTCAGGGTCATGACATTCATGATTCCCACTTTCATTTCGGTTACTGGTCGCCCATTTCTCACAGTTCCCCCAGTACCAAAAGAACTGCGCGTCGCCTGCAGGGTACGCCCTAACCTTCTCCGAATCATTTGAAGTGCCATTTCCATTTTAGGCTATTATTACGATGGGGTCGCCACTCCCAAAGGCATTTTATGAAGCTACTGCCAGCTATTATTCAGGCCGCCCCTAACATGGAGAACAGACGCCCTTGCAGCCGCCCCTAACATGGGAAACAGACGCTGCCGATTGATGCTGTACTCATACTATTCCCTGAGTACTGGGTTGCCTCTTCCGCAATCTCCACCGTTCCGAAGTCCATCTTCTCCGCTGCAGATTCCGTTGAGGTCTTCGCACGTAACCCTGTGCACGGGGCCTATGTTATACCCCATAGGACTGGGTCCTCACCAGAACTTAGCCGGTACTGTAGTTCCATGGTATATTACAGTACCGTTGCCCACCCCCGCGACGTGGACGCGCCTGGCAAGAATTATCCATGTAGCCAATTAGGATTGACTCATGGACCGGGTTAAGGAGCTGTATAAATCCAGCCTCCAAGTATTATCATAAACTGTGACGTCCTACAGAACATCCAGATCCACTTTCAGAAGAAACATTGACAAAGGTAAGATACAAAATACACCTCCACATGAGATTGGTCATATGCACGACTCTTTCCACTGTGCGTGACAAAACCCCGAGATGCAGAGGCTGCGCTACCTAGTAACTATTGGTCTAAGCTAATGCATTTGGTGTTCCTTTGTTTTACAAAACCGCCTATACTATTAGTATCGTATGTGTGGGGTTGGCAATTCTTGTACTTGTGCATAATTCACATGGATAATGACTGACACAGATGGAATTTTACTACTATACAGAAGTCGTGATCTAAAAATGTATGCAGGGTGGGTTAAACTACATCATATCCACATCTAAATTGAATCATTACAGAATGTATTTATGGCTAACATCGCATCTGAGAGATGAACAAGCAATGCTTTGTTCTACTGGTCGGAGGTGCGGGAGCCAATATCTCGCTAACCAAGATTGGGCACGGTTCTGTGTTACAGTAAGCGCTCAGATGTGTGTACCAAGTAGTTTCTCTCATAAGTAGTGAGCCTGGTTTGGACTTGAATGACCCAAAAGTTGTTGAGGAACTTCAGCAAATGTTACTTTTCGACACACCACAATAAATGGTCATATGCAGACTACATTCTTTATATTAAGCTTACATAAAAATGTATAGGACTTCCACAATATTTTAATTAACTGTATGTCCTTGATGAATATTGTATATTATTTTCAAACAAGAAAGTACTTTATGGGATGGTCAAAAGTAAGAGAAGAGGTCTGCGAGAGGATGTGGTAATAGTGGACACAAACGGAAATGAGGTACACAACAAAGAGACACTCAAGACAGTGTGGAAAGAGTACTTTGAGGATTTGCTGAATCCAAATGGTCATAGGGAGGAAGACAATGTATTGGAAGATGGAGAAGACAACACAGGAATGGAAAAGGACCTGACTTGGAGAGAACTGGAAATGGCTATAGACAAGATGAAAGGAGGAAGGGCACCAGGTGTGGATGAAGTGAGTGTTGAAATGGTGAAGGCAGCAGGGGAGGTTGGGAAACAGTGGCTGTACCGTGTGATGAGGGTGATATGGAAGGAGAAAAAGACCCCAGAAGATTGGAAGAAAGGATTAATTGTCCCAATATTTAAGAAAGGAAGCAGAAAGGAGTGCAGAAATTACAGGGGAGTCACACTCATACCTCACTGTGCCAAGATATATGAAAAGATATTAGAAAGTAGAATACGAGCCAAAGTGGAGAGAAAATTGAGAGAGGAGCAGTATGGATTCAGACCTGGGAGATCAACAGTGGATCTCATATTTTCAGTGAGACAGCTCCAGGAACACCACTACGAATTTGGAGAGGATCTGCTGATGGCCTTCCTGGACGTCGAAAAGGCCTATGATAGTGTGTGTAGGGAGAAGGTTTGGAAAGCAATGGAAAACATGGGAGTGGAAAAAGAGACTGTAGGCAGAGTGAAGGAGATGTATTGTGGAAGTGTGAGTTGTGTGAAAGTTGTAGGGGAAAGAACAGACTGGTTCAGACAAATGAGTGGCCTGTCACCCCTTCTCTTTATTGTGGTTATGGACGAGGTAATGACACGGATAGCAGGAAAAATAGGAGAAGATAAGATGAAAGCAATGGTGTTTGCAGATGATCTCATGGTCTGGGGAAACAAGGAGGAGGAAATTCAGGAGCAACTGAAGGCTTGGGAAGAAACGGTGGGAGAGTACGGATGGAAGTTCAACATCAGTAAATGTGAGATCCTGTTAACGACCAGGAAAAAGGACAGACCAATGAGTGGGATAACACTTGGAGGAGGACAGCTGAAGAAGGTGGAATGTCTCAAGTACTTGGGAAGTATAGTGGAGGAAAATGGGAGAAATGACAAAGAGATTACGGAACGTGGCAGACAGGCAGAAGCATTTCTGAGAAGCATTAGGAGCTTAGCGTGGAATAAAGATGTCCCACAAAAATGCAAGGAAGTGTTATACAGAAGCTACTATATCCCGATACTGACCTATGCTTCAGAAACGTGGACAATGAAGAAAAGAGACATAAGCAGAATACAGGCAGGTGAAATGAAGTTCCTGCGAAGTAGGATCGGAGTAACAAGAAGAGACAGGGTGAGGAATGAAAAGGTCAGGGAAATGGTGAAAGAGGAGCCCTTGCAAGGTAGGATTGAGACATCAAGACTGAGGTGGTATGGACACTTAAAGAGAATGGATGAGAAGAGGATTCCCAAGAGGATACATGAGATGCAGGTGGGAAGACCAAGAGATACACACATCAAAAAAAGTTTTGCATCACCTCGGTTCCAAGAGTTCCGGAACCGTTAAATACAAAGGGAATAGAGATCAACACAAACAACATTTCAGCTCGTTTTATTGCTCATGAGACCCACACATTGCATGTTGTACCATCATACAGCTAGACTTTCAGCATTTGTGGTCCAGATTGCAGTACACACCACTACCTCTAATACCCAGTAGCATGTCCTCTTGCATTGATGCATGCCTGTATTCGCCGTGGCATACTATCCACAAGTTCATCAAGACACTGTTGGTCCAAATTGTCCCACTCCTCAACGACAATTCGGCGTAAATCTCTCAGAGTGGTTGGTGGGTCAAGACGTCCATAAACAGCCCTTTTCAACATATCCCAGGCATGTTCGATAGGGTTCATGTCTGGCGAACATGCTGGCCACTGTAGTCGAGCGATGTCGTTATCTTGAAGGAACGCATTCACAAGATGTGCACGATAAGGTCGAGAATTGTCGTCCATGAAGACAAATGCCTCTCCAATATTCTGCCGATACGGTTGCACTATGGGTCGGAGGATGTCATTCAGGTATCGTAAAGCCGTTTCGGAGCCTTCCATGACCACCAGTGGCGTACGTCGGCCCCACATAATGCCACCCCCAAAACATCAGGGAACCACCACCTTGCTGCACTCGCTGGACAGTGTGTCTAAGACGTTCAGCCTGACCAGGGTGCCTCCAAACACGTCTCCGACGATTGTCTGGTTGAAGGCATATGCGACACTCATCGGTGAAGAGAACGTGATGCCAATTCCGTGGGGTCCATTCAGCATGTTGTTGGGCCCATCTGTACCGCGCTGCATGGTGTCGGGGTTGCAAAGCTGGAACTCGCCATGGACGTCGGGAGTGAAGTTGCGCATCATGCAGCCTATTGCGCACAGTTTGAGTTGAAACACGAAGTCCTGTGGCTGAACGAAACGCATTATTCAACATGGTGGCATTGCTGTCAGGGTTCCTCCGAGCGGCAATCCGTAAGTAGCGGTCATCCACTACAGTAGTAGCCCTTGGGCGGCCTGAGCGAGGCCTGTCATCGACAGTTCCTGTATCTCTGTACCTCCTCCATGTCCGAACAACATCGCTTTGGTTCACTCTGAGACGCCTGGAAACTTCCCTTGTTGAGAGCCCTTCTTGACACCAAGTAACAATGCGGACGCGATCGAACTGCGGTATTGACCTTCTAGGCATGGTAGAACTACAGACAACATGAGCAGCGTACCTTCGTCCTGGTGGAATGACTGGAACTGATCGGCTGTCGTACCCCCTCCGTCTAATAGGCCCTGCTCATGCATGGTTGTTTACATCTTTGAGCAGTTTTAGTGACATCTATGAACAGTCAAAGGGACTGTATCTTGGATACAATATACACAGTCAACGTCTATATGCCGGAGATCTGGGAACCGAGGTGATGCAAAACTTTTTTTGATGTGTGTAGATGGCTGAAAGGAGTGGAGGAATGTGTCAAGAAGAGAGGCGAGGACTGGACCAGAGTGACAGCGGAGAGGTGGTGGGAAGAAAGGACTAAGTGGCGAGGCTTATGTTCCAAACAGACCCAGCCTGGGGCTGGAAACTGTACAAGATGATAATGATGATTTTCAAACATGTGAATAAAGTATGTACATTTATCAGTACTAATAACACAAAACAAAACCAAAATTTGAAATACAATATCACACGAGCTTTATCAAAATTTACATGTCACAGATGCATTGGGCTCTCGTCCGATAATTTTTGTTTCTTGAACAATCTCTTTGCACAAACAGTACAATAGAACAAAATTTACATTTTATTTCAGGACGTTCAATTTGTAATTTGGTTCGGAGATCGCAACCTGGCTCAGTTATTGTAGGATAGGCTTAATATTTCAGGGCTTAATAAGAGTTCAGGATTATATTGGGTTGCGTTTCCCCGAGAGTGATGGGACCTTCCAACCCAAGCATTTTTAAGGCCAAACTAAGATTCACGCACTACTTTTGTGCGATCCATTTTGGATAGATCTTTCGGTGATTATACCTCAAATGGAAACGGGTACGTGAGGTTCTCTTACCTGGTCCGATAGGTGTCGCGGCCGAACATCTCCTTGACGGCCGCTAGGATGGAGCTGGTCTTGCCGGTGCCGGGTGGGCCGTACAGCAACATGTTGGGGAAGTCGTTCTTGCCGTTCATACACTTTCGGAACACCGTCACCACCTCCGCCTGCTCCACCACATCCTCGATGGTGCGGGGCCGGCTGTCCAACAAGTACATGAATCAAAACAGCAAATCCAAATTCAACCTTACATTTCTACTCAGACAATATGTAACACAGGAAAGTGTGGGAAGCACAAACCCTACACAGGTACAACTTCCCTTGACCTGAATCAAAATAAAAAATTCTTAACTACTAAAATTTGCGAAAATAACTGTAGTAATAGTGACTGGAGATGATATAGTCATAGATGTTTACTGCTCCGCTGTCTGTGACCCACCCAGCCTTCCCAAAATGTGATCACGACGTGTATAGATGAAATTCCAGCTGACTTAGCCATTTTCAGCAACATGTACAGTATTGCCAACCCCACGCATTCGGTACTATTTTGCATCCGGTATTGTAAAACAAGAGCGCCGTCAAGTTAATGTGAAATTGTGCCAAGTTTCATAACAGTGGTGAACACTGTTCTACATATAAAATAAACCTAACATATGGCTTTCGCCCCAAACCCCCTTGCTTGTAGTGCAATCAGCAATTTTCATCCAGACAGTCGTCTAACCGAGTAGCGACCGATGTTTTAGTCCAGACACCCACTTTAGTTGTGATGTATTTTGTATCCGACATGTTGGCAACAGTGATGGGACGTCAATGTGTGCGCCTCAAACAATAGCCGCCAGCGTTGAACAAGCAAGAAATAAAATCCTTTATGTTATATTACAGAGCCTCCGTGGCTTAGGTGGCAGCACCGCTGGGTCTGTGGTTCAAATCCCGGTCACTCCATGTGAGATTTGTGCTGGACAAAGCGGAGGCAGACAGGTTTTTCTCCGGGTACTCCGGTTTTCCCCGTCACAATTTCATTCCAGCAACACTCTCCGCTATCATTTCATTTGTCATCCATTTAATCATTGCCCCAAGGGAGTGCGACAGGCTTCGGCAGCCGGCACAGTTCATATCCTCGCCACTAGATGGAGGCACATTCATTCCATTCCCTGACCCGGTCAGTCGACTGGAAGCAGGCTGTGGACTTTCATTTATGTCATCAACATCATCATCATCATCATCTTGCACAGTTTCCAGCCACTGGCCGGGTCTGTTTGGAACACAAGCCTCTCCCAACGTCTTCTGTCTTCCCACCATCTCTCAGCCTCCACCCTTGTCCAGTCTTCTCCTCTCTTCTTCACGCTTTCTTCCACCCCCTTCAGCCACCTGTCTCTCGGTCTCTTTCCTTCCCACTTTGTCTCGTGTATCCTCTTCTCCTCCATTCGTTTTACACGTCCATACCTTCCCCAAATCATCAAATCATCTGCAAACACCATTGCTTTCATCTTTCCTTCCCCAATTACTTGTGCCACTCGGGTCATTATGTCATCCATCACCGCAATGAAAAGTAACAGTGACAGTGCACTTCCTTGTTTCAGGTCGTTTCTCTGTTCCAACCAGTCTGATCTCTCTCCTCCCACTTGCACACAGCTCACGCTTCCCTTGTACATCTCCTTTATCCTCTTTATAGTCCATTTCTCTACTCCTCTATCCTCCAGGGACTTCCATACTTTGTTTCTGCGTACACTGTCATATGCTTTCTCAATGTCCAGGAAGGCCATCAGTAGATCTGTTCCATATTCATAGTGCTGTTCTTGTAACTGCCTTACAGCAAAAATCAAATCCACTGTGGACCTTCCTGCTCTGAAGCCATGTTGTTCTTCCCTCATCCCTCCTATCCTTGTCCTAATTCTCTTTTCCAAAACTTTCTCGAAGATCTTTGCACAATGACTCATCAGTGTTATTCTGCATTCTGTTCTACTACCTTTCTTGAAGATCGGGACAATTATTCCCTTTTTCCAATCCTCTGGGGTCTTCCTTTCCTTCCATGCTGTCTTCATATTTTCATTTATGTAATATTACAACTATTTCCGGTGCAGCAGTGGCAGTTGACAATGACTCCCAGAAAGGTTGGCTACAGTGAATCATATACTTTCAATTATCTGCTAGTTTGTGTAAAAGTCCGCTTCTCGTCGAGGGAAGAATTAATACTACAAAGATGTTCTCAACGAAGGGATCAATACCAAGACTACCAATTTGCTTTATTCTGGAGGAGACCAACACTTCTACCTGGCATATTATTGAAAATATATAATTCACCTTTCTGGGAGTCATTAGGGATTGAAATTAATGTCAATTATCACTGCTGCACCTTAAGTATTTCTTGTTGTTTGAGTCTTCAGTCTTTTGACTGGTTTGATGCAGCTCTCCATTCCTCCCTGTCCTGAGATAATTGTTTCATCTCTACATAGCTACCACACCCTACATCCGAGGAAATCTGTTTAACATATTCTAAACTTGGTCTACCCATGTAAATAAATGATTTTATGGTAGCGCTGAATGAAAATAGAACGTGTGATAAAATTCTCTACAATGCATGAATTAGCCAAAATACCTTAAGAAACGATGAGAAATAAGTCAGGGAGCAATGATTTAATAGATATTTCCTCCTCCGCTGTCTGAGACCCGCCCGGCCATCGCAAATAGGATCACGACTTATATAGCCAAAATTACAGCTGTGGCCGTCATTAGTCCAAATCAATTATCATCGGTTGCGGTCGTGAGTAATCAGCTCTCTTCATTAGCTCCACTGGTCCGCTGGTCGTCATCAAAACAATAGTGCCAACTTCGCCCTTACGGTACCCAGCCCCGCTAACTCGCCTACACCCGACCTTCTAACCTTCGTTTTGTCCAATCTATTGGTTTTTGACAATGGTTACAGCCTAACGCGTCCCGATGATTTTTTTTTGATCAACAGTGATTTTGTAACTCACTTCAGTTTATCAACATTGATTTTGTATCTCACATGTTGGCAACAATGTGTGTGCCTCGGTACGTGCCTCTAGAGTGCACTCTGTTGACAGTTGAAAGAGATACAAGCGCTGTCGAAACATGGCCGTTGTTTTTAAAATAGCAATAAATAAAAACACATATTTACGACCTTAAGCACATATATGAGGTTCAGTAGTGACCAGGGTTCGCAATTTCAATACGTAATATCACCCAGAAGATGAAACAAGGACACAAGGTATGTAAAAGTCACATTCATGTCTCCTGCAAGTGTATAATCCGCATTCCACTTACATTCATAATTAATGATTTTATCTCTTGCTCACTCAAGGGTGGCAGCCATGTTTGCGACGCATGAGGTCTTTACAACTATTGCTCAGGCACACACATATGGGATACAAAATACACCACACGACACACGTAATTACATGAAAAAGCATCGACTGGCAAAACCATTTGCCTGGACGAACATTATTGATGCTATTTACTACAACATCCAGACCATTACTACAGATATTTTGGCTAATTTCGGGCTTCGTCTCCTCCAGTTTTACCCCAATAAGTACGGTATCACGTCATTTCGAACAGAGTTAAACAAAACAGACAGCGGTACTAAACTGATGAACTGGTTTCCTCTTTCGAATGGAGACGACACTTGTTCAACCGATGGGTTTTGATCTTTTGCCCTGTGCATTTCTTTTCTTTCCTCCGACCACAGACTGCCATTCTTTAGAAGTTTTCCTGAAAACCACGGAGTTCATTCAGAATATGTCTCACAGTTTGTCTGTTAGTCCCAGTTCTATGTCCTTTTCGGCTTCAGACAGCCAGTGGTACGAACCTTCTTGTTTTGCCAAAAAGTGATCGGTCTGTTCCCAGGCAATCCTGCCACGAGACCATAAAAAGTTACCTTCTTTCCCTGGCAGTCATAAAGCCTCTCTATTCGTATGTAGAGCACCGATTTCTGTATTCCTCGCCTTCTAGTACTAATACATAGAAACATGAACAAGCTTGCACTCAATGGAGATGCAGATGCTACGATGGACCTTGCGAATTACACGGCTGGATCATAAGAACGAAGACGTCCGCAATACTCTTGGAATTGCCCCTATTCCAGCCAAAATAAGGGACACTCGGTTGTATTAGTAATGAAGTCACTGGCTCTCGAGCCTGATGGACAAAGATCTCCAGGACGACCAAACGGCGTTGGATAGATACCCTACACAACGATATGCGCATCGTAGAGCTTCGTCCTATAGATGCAGCAAACCACAACAAATGGAGACCGAGGTGCAGAGTGGCGGACCCCAAAAAATAATTGGGAACAACGCCAGAAAGAAGAAGAAGACTAAGAATTTATCAATCATTGACAGACACACTATGGCATACAAGGCTTCCGTTCGGTGTGACAAGTGCAGTGCTTCAGTTTAATCTAACGGAGAAATCTGCCTAGATACTTAAATATCGACATCTATTTGCTGTTGGTAAAGAAATCTGTTTTCTCCAGTGGCCCTTGGAGTCCCACTTTGGCTGCCTGTCTTCCGAGACAATTGCCTTGGATTGCTACGGTTTCCAGAGATTCAGCAAAGAGTCTGCAAAGGTTAGACAATCTACTAATCTCATGGCCCACACTGGACACCCAAGTTGACCAGCTCATTGCGCCATTCTCTTACAACTCTCCTTCTTCGACTTCGGAGATCTCGCCTCTGAATTTAACACTGGCGGTTCGTTCCCAGAAGGGATGGACGACTAAACTATATTACAAGTACGTAAAATACTCAATTGTGCATATCTAGAGGATACACACTGTGCATTAGTCACAGATACAAAATCTCAGAGAATTCTCTCTCGATATTCCACTCTTGCAACATAAATACCTCCGCTCTCCACAGAAAATTGCTTTGTGTTGGCATCTCTCATCCCATCTGCTACAGGCTAGAGTGTAGCGTCAAAGTCAACAAAGGTCACAACTAGCTTTCGGCTTCCGGGCTTAGAGTAAAGCTAGGACGTACTGCTTTAAGGTTTATGATTTGCTCTTCCAGAAACCTCCCTGGTATTCCCCGAGTTGCACTGATTTATTATTTCTGTGTACAATCGTTGTAACCAAGTAGACCTGTACTTATCGGTAAAGTAAACGTACAAGGCTTTTGGGATCTTTTGTGAACTGAACGGTTAGATACATAATTAAAGGTGCTCTCGTGTTAAAATAGTACCGTGCTATTTCTTAAATACAAGTTTTCTTCATATTCAGTGCAAAAATGTCTGGAGGTACACAAGAGTGTAAGAGAATGACAATGAGACGCCCGGCTATTCGTTACATGAAGTTTATCACAATAGACTGACTACTTACTACTTCTCGACCCACGGTGTGCTGACAGCCTTCGGCTTGTCCTTCGAAGAGTCCTCAGAAGACGTCTTGGAAGAAGATGGTTTCCGAAAGAATGACTCTATCATGGTTCACGATGAAAATATTTCCTTCGTATGATATACAGCGGCAGGCTACACCTGATCACCAGATTCAGAAACGTAGAAGTTTATTTTCTTCCGCCATATAAAACATAAAGAACATATGCCAGGTACCAATCACAATTATGAAATTCCACCATGGAACAAGAATACTTGTTCCATGATTACACTAGCAAAGTAATATAATAAATTCTGTATTTACCTATATATACTTTTTCTATTCCATATCTCCTTTATATATGTATATCTCTTCAAAATCATAAAATTCTACAACATATATAACGAAATTACTTCATTTTATAACGGTTCTGCGGATTGAAATGTTGGCTGCCATGCTGGTTACGTCAAACATTCCCGCCATGAAAATGCAAAATTCTGCCCAATGGGAGGTGATCACAGACTACCCTCTACAGACGAATAGATAATTTAGTTTCGTCCTGAGCAAAGAGTAAAATGCTATGTTTGTCGCTAGAGGCGCTGCTGTTTAATCATAAATGCATATGGCAACTCAAACTAACACTTGGGGCGCTGCGGTCGGTCTGGATAAGTAGGGTAAAAATACTCAATAACACGCGTATGATATGGAACATTTTTTATTTTTCGGTTATAATCAGTAAATGTGGTCCCTAAAATAATGACAGTGCTATTTTCAATTGTATATATGTATAACTGTGCGATACACGTGATCTAATGTGTGTGTTCCACTGGATTTTATGTGTCAGTTGCATATTATCAAGCATCGGTTGTCTGATGGTATTTGTTTTTGTGCAGTTCGAGTCATGGCGCTGTTACGTTTAAAAGCTATATTTGAGTTTGCTCACTGTACCATATACTCTAGAAATTATTTGCTGCTTGGTAGGGCGAAGGGATGAGTTTAACTTGTATTAAAACTCGGGGTGGACAGGAATTGCTTGATTTGGATGGTAGGTATTAACCCTGCGAAGTCAAATTAGGCCTATATGACCCGTAGTGGAATGGCTCGGATATCGCAGAGCAAGGTGATGGCGGTTGGTAGGTTTATTGGAAATGAACTAGGGAGCGGGGAAGGATACCTGACTGTGAAGCTTGGCTGTACTCGGCTGGTGTAGGCTCGGCTGTCTTGGTACGGTTTGGCTCGGCGAGACTGTGCTTGGCTGTCTAGGTGCGGCTTGGCTCGGCGTAAGTGAACAACCCGTCCTGTCGTCAGTGAGCGTAGTGGTGAGTGGCCCAACCTGCTCTTGTTGCCCGTATTTATTTGGTATCGTCACCTTTCGGCTATTGCTATTTGCATCTTTTGGAAAGTGATGAAAAGGAATATCTGCAGCCCTCTTATACATCGACCTACAGCCGTAAACTGAGCAATATACTTTGCTTTTACTCATTTTGCACTCTCATCAACGAGTAAAACTTATAACTTATGTATAAACACGAAGAATTTACCACGATCTGCTTACCAATGGTTTCTTAACCATATACAAACAGTCACCACGTGACAAATGTACCCTACTTGGTAAGTTTCTCATTTTTACCACTAGATGTCATATCAGATAGCTGGAGTTGCCAATACCATCGCTGTCTATAATTCTCAAACCATGCTGTTGGTAGAATTGGCAACGTTTAGAAGAGTCCGTACGTTCTATAAACACGTAAGACCACATGCTAAGTTTTATTCATAAATATCGTTTATTTTGATATGACAGCATCTAAAGGCAGTTCGTACTAACTATTTCAACACCAAATTCCTCGTAGTAAATCAGACCTGCTGAAAATTGTAGAAGTGCATATTTCCCGTATTAAGTTGCATGTGTACCTAATACCTACCGGTACTAATGGATTTAACCAACAAATTCTTCACTAATATTTCATTAAACTGTTTCAGATGCCTAGGAAGTGTTGTGTGCCTGACTGTAAGTCAAATTATGGCAGCACTATTCAAATAACTGGTAATATCACTACATTCTGATCACTACAGCGAGGTGAACTTTCAGTGCCTAGTAATTTAGTTTTGGTATTGTGGCCTCTATCACTGCCATCGTAATGTACAGGCCGTAAGGCTCCTACAGTGACGTCACGCCTAGGGTCGTTATAGTCGCAGCAGCAAGTCAGATAGCTCCCTTCACACGCAGTCTCTTCAAGCCTAATATAAATTACGCTCCCGCTTCAAGACGTAGAAAATTAGCAATGGTGTTTAAGACTGTTTGGCACTTCCATCCGTTACCACTACATGCGCCTAATTATCGCTCCGCTTGTTCGAATCCGGCCGATGTAGCTGGTATTTTGAGAGCGAACAAAATGGTACATTGCCTGTTCATTTACTAGGACGTTGAAACACACAAACAGGGCTAAATTGCAGTATTTTGACGTCAAGAATAAGATCTATTCTTGGCCATTTACTCGTTGTTCACCGATTTGAAAAGGTTTATGGTAGATGCCTGAGAAAACCCCACATCACTCTTGGCTATTCAACAGATCACGTCCCAAACTGCTCGTGGATGACAATGCACAATGTAACCTATCTCTAACTGTAATCAATACAAAGGCCACCCTCAAGGTGACATAAACAGGGCCTATCCTAACAGCACTTATTTTCTATGACTCAATCTAACTTTTTTCTTGCATCAGGAATTTACAATGGGTTGTAAATTTGAAATCAGGTATCAATAACCTACAGTACATACACCAGGTGCTAACAATGCCATTAATGTAAATACAGCAGCCTACACAAATTCTGCAACGAAAACATTACCATATTCACTTGAGCTTGAACGAGAGAACATTCTCACAAATAATGTAACTTGGACTGACTTCAGTAGATACTGAATACTGGATATCGCTTCTCTGATTTACATACGGTAAGTAACTTAACCTCAGCATTATCATATTAGAAATGTTTCCAGTCCTAACCTAGGCTGAAGTTTGGGAACTACTTACAATAATTGAAACCATATTAACTATCAACCTACCATCAAGGCGATTAGCTCTTCTCTCCCAAAGAATGGTATCTTGCTTTCAGGGAAATGTTAACACACCCTCTTGTCTTCCCCGTAATGTACAAATAATTTCTAGGAATGTTGTGTATGCATTGCTTTCTTAAATTGTCGTGGTGGGGAAGGAGAAGCAAGCCACATTATCATTTCTTTCATAATACCGTGTACAGCCCGGGGGCAGTACCCCCTGAGACCCACCCCGCCATCTTTCACCAAAACCACCCTAACTGGAAACACTAAAATTCCAGAACATATCTCTACACAGCAAGCGGCGACCACCTAAGCCTAGGAGGTTAGCCAACGGCTTGCAAAACTCACATAAACATTTACACTAACAACTATCTGGGGCAGCCACACTGATGCAATGCTGACTAAGCAGCGCCGAAACATATAAGAATGGAACCCGGATTGGAGGGATTATCTGTTCTGTTCTTCGCCAGCAGCCCTGCTCGACGACGACCGTTCCAGCTCTTCACCAGGTGAGATCTAGTTTGTGCTCAGAGACCTTTATCTTTGTAAAACACCTACCCTGACACTTTACAAATTGTAATACATTTTATATTTGTTCAAACTCCCCAAGAGGGACATCACATCACATCTACTGGCCAATAAACACATGGTCAGTAAACATACACCATTTATTACTAATCACACTCCACTTTACATCCTCATACCCCACCTGACCTTAGTCATAATTGCCCCTGACCGTAGCGGCCAGTAATTGCATCGTCAGGTTCTGTTGTACTCGAGCACGCTACTCGACTGCAGAGCGTCGAGTCACTGACTCTGCACATTCATTGAATTGCTCATTCTACTCAGCTGGCAGGCTAGTTTAGCAGCCTGCACTTAGACATTCATCCCCTGGCAGATAATTGCATCCTGCAGGGACGCCCCCAATAGATTAAGCATTCACACCAACACATTACACTGGTGGTATCTCCCAATCACGGGAAGCTACTCTCATCCGGAATCAGCCTTCAAAATTAGCACACTAACACTACCGTGTTTATCCCAACCCCCAACCAAGGGATAAAACATATTTGGTGGAGGCGCGACTACCACGCAAATTAAGGGTAAGGGACTCAAACAACGAGCCCCCGTGGTAGAGCGATCCGTACCGCAAACAGCCAAGCAAAAGTTGATTTTTTTTCTGGGTGAAAGCATTATTTTTTTCCTTCACTCTAGGAACACAAGGGAAATTTTAGTCAAAACACCCCCCCCCCCTAGAGAGAATCAGAAATCTAATACATTAGAAGCCGCACACATTTCTTCTTATACATACACTTGATTCAGGATGGTCCCTCTATACCGTCTAGCTGTGCTGAGGAGCATTGGTGAATACCAGGAATTAATTGCCTGGCACAAGGTCTTTGAGACAAGACAGGACTACCTCAGAAGGTACCAGCAGCTCCTGCACGCCCAGTATATGCGAGTTATAAGGGCACTTGTCCGGCCACTCCGCAGCGCCAAGAATCGAAAGATTCGAGCGAAAATCCCCACCCTCCGTACACAAAGTACTACAGCACACTGGAAATTACACTGCCGACACGAGATCATGTTCTAACAATGGGAGACACTCATCAAAGAACACAAACGGATAGGGACTAACGGTACCAAAGTTGCCGAACAGGCCATACGCCTGAATACGCAGTACGCCCAAATTTGAGAGGAATATAGGGAACTCCAAGCCAACAAGGCCATTTTTGAGTTCATGGCCGGGCCACCAGCCCAGCCAAGAGAGGAGATAGGCGTAGATACGCTAACTCAGCAATTCGCGAGGATGTCCCTCTCGACACGCACCGCCACACATGGGAAGGAGTCTGCCGTGGCCATAGGCCAGAAATCGGTCAGACCACCCTCCAATACATTGCAAGAACACACACAGACAATTAAACGACCCCTACCGCCAGTTCAGAGGGCGATTTCGCCAGAATGGAAGTGGACACTAACATGTACACCCACAGTGCAAAGACATACAGGGGGATTGTTTACAGTTCACCAGGGTGTAACACACACGCCTGCACACACTATCCTGCCTCCGAAACAAAATACACGGGGTTTAAGGAAAATTTTACTGCCCACCCCACGCGGCCAGGCAGACAGGAGGGCATACACGCGCACAGACATTAATAAGGAAGCGCGGAGCCAACACAGCCCTTCAGGCGCCAGCATACCTACGCATATTAACAGGCAATACGGGGAACGTAGGCTTAGGCCTGCTTTACTTAAAACACCCCTGAAAGATAGTAAAGAAGCGCCTCAATGGGAACCTGAAGCCTATGCCTTCATAACAGGGCGCAGTAATTCACCCCGAAGAGCGAGGGCGTGCGCACAATATTGAAATTCACTGACCGCACAAGCCCATGGATAAATGTTCCCAAGACCCTCACGGGGGTGCGTACACTACAATTCACACAAAAAGACAGGTTCTATCCCTGTAGAGGGTAAACACACAAAAAACACATGCACAAAACTGTACAATTTACATGTATATATGTATATTTAATCCATAAGTGTACGCTATTTCTTACGCTGCCCATAGCAGGAATTTTTCTTGTCCCCTATAATGTCGCTCAGACTAAGCGTAAATACCTGGGGATAACACTCACAATTCTGGGGAAAATACTGTAACATATTTTTGAAGTCACACAGTAAACACAGTTATCATAAAAAGGGACAAAAACACTAACAAAACTGTCACAGAGGCACAGGCCCAAAAGGCAACAGGAATGATCATCCTGAACAAAGACGGTCTCAAACCCGCGACCTTCTGAATACCAGGAACGCAAGGTCGGGTAGCCATCCAATTGGAGGATACAGCGATAAGGGACAGTCACGCTAACAGGAATATATTCGCATCAGACCTACAATAACACAAAATTTGGGGACACACAATATATGAACAGAGGTAGGGTCTTTTACATGACGAGAAGCCAAAGGCACATCATGTATGCTCACAATAGAAAAGCGTGTCAGCAAACCCACGCATACGTGCTTGACACATGCAATAAACAGACCGCCACACTAGCAGCAGGTACTGCCCACGCCATTGAAACTTGACACTATCGCCAGTCAGCGATAAGACGTAATGAAACAGGCGGCCTTCGCGGGTATCAGGCAGGCTAGGAGCGCTATCGCTCTGGCAGTCATACACAAAATCATTCGTGCCATTTTCAAAGCCGGATAACTCCCGAAATTAAAGTACGAGGGACGTTCCGAATTACACAAAATACTCACATTAACGTACATTTTCGCACACGTATCTCCAACATACAATACACGCCATGGTACATAAAACACAGAAAATGTGGTCCCGAGGCATTAGCCTACGCATTAGCCTAAGACATATGCGCACGCACAGAAACACGATACAAACGTGCCAAAAAGGAAGCTAGCCAACGGCATTTTTGGCGCGACAACACAATCAGAGGCCACACTAGGGACGCACAAAAATCCCAACAGACAACGCAGACATAAAACACGGAGCGCTACACGGGATCACGGGTCCGAATACCCAATAAAACCGGACGCCGTGGAAAACAAAAATTGTTGACCGACGAAAGATCAGTTACATACAACACACAGGTTTTTCAACATGGAAAGTCAGGAAAATCAGCCAGCGCGACTAGACACCAAATAGACACATTTACAGGGGAAAATTTACTCCCACCTAGACGGACAATGGCCAAAATTAAGGCAATCCGCACGTACGTCCAAATTGAACCAGGAATATGGACACGGGGACAGACAATTACACGGGCAGCATCGCACAAACAGCATGCATACACAATCCCATACAGAAAAAACATAGGGTCCCATACAGACACTGTGCCCCATAGAGTATTGCTAAAAGTGAAGATAGGCATAAGAATATTCAAATTATATGTATATGAATGACATATTATTACTGTGTACACGCTTTAAACATACACTAGAGGTGGCAAATGCATTGCACTAATGCCATATACAAGCACATAAACGATTGAGCCACACAATCAGGAACACAGGAAGGTTCTTTAACATACATATAGGGGCGTAGGTTCGTTCTGAGGTACTCGCTATAACAGCCTACCTAGGGCATTAGCGACCCCGGGACTGCCAATAGGGAACGTACCGGGAACGCCAGGCCTCCACGGAGACCGCAGGACACTTTTCTTTGAACCATAGCGCCCGACACCTGAATACGGGGGACGCCACTCTCACAAACAAACGCCCACACAAAACAGGTAACACCACATCTCTAAGGCCAAAAACCATGGCAATTTGGATTATCCCGAACATAGGCAATAGACTTGCTAGACACAAATCATAGATAATTACATAAAGCAGAGGTATTTCGGAAGCAAAGTCCAAACAAGCTTGGGAGCGACAATATGACAGGTTAACACATTGGCCTTCCTAGAATGTAAATCACATGTCAACATACAGACAGTGGCGGAAGTCACGTTTCGTTAGCCTTCATGCATAACGTTAGAGACTTTCTGTATACAAGGACACAAAAACAAATACACAAAAAAACACTGCGTTGCGAATAAGCGAATTCCAGCGCGTTGTAACACACTGTTGCCGGTAGACATTCTCATCATAGCCAGACGTGACAATGACACGCAGACATGATGACACTGGCACAAAAACAATAACAACAACGACATAAAGTGACTCGGATGTTGACACAGGATTTAGAGCCATTACAATAGGCCCTGCATCCACTAATGCACAAATACTATGGGCCGGATTCATCTCAGGAATACAGGAACATGTATACAAGGGTGTTAACACGCAATAAGCGACACCTGACAATTAGCCACGCGACACGAGATAAGCCTTCTCCGATGACGTCCCACGCGCCGGCGGACGTCAGCGATACGCGACCTCACGCACACAGCCGCGCTAATTACAGCCACGGGCACCTCCTTCCTACACGCGCCCAACACTCAGGAGCGGATACAGACAGAATCCATGAGGGAACAACCCCCCCCCCCTAATAACTTCTTTCCTTAGTTTTTATCCCTAAAAGTCATTATAGGCGATCAGGCCATGACAATTTACACCTACGATCGCATGCTACCCCAACGTTATGAACAGGAGACCAGGTTAGGCCGTGACGTCACAGCGTCGCCGCACCCAAACATCCTAAGGGCAGCCCGAGGGCGGTGCCCACAGACACAAACATTTTCCCACAACGTAGGTATCACAGACCCACAGGCATTCCACAGACTGGCATTTTAAGAATACAGCAGGTGCTTTATGGCATCTCAACTTAGCCAGTATACATCCCAAGGAGCGAGTAGAGAACACATAGTGAGTAAGAGGGGATGACACACTCCAACAGGAGCAGAGATGGATAGTGCCATCAGGATGGCCATGGTACCAACTACGGGCTACCATCCCAGCACCCTTCTTCCTACATACCCTGTCACCTACAACACTATCCAACACAGACATACAGACATATAAAAACACATACACTACATCTCAAAAATATACATCGGGGTTGATAGACTTCATGCGTCTAACAAATTAAGGTATGCTACACCTTGGCCCCAAACGTCTACACCTGAGTATAAGGGGTGGGTCGGAAAAACAATATCAAGCGCAATGCACATCTCTGTGTAGAGAGATGAGGCCATACTTATATTAACAAGTATTTTATTAAATAATCCCGCATGCAAGGGACATAGACTTATTAAACCTTGACACATGCCTTATCCTCAAAGGAGAGCGGACACGCCTCATATCCATCCCAATGCATGAAATATCCTATCCACACACCAGGGATTATATCATTATTACGCCCGCATGGCATTTTTAAATTTTGCACACCTGGGAAAAACCCGCCCCATCCTCTCACAGTAAACACCTCCTAGCAGCATCATCGGCTCCCGGCCACCATTAACATGGAGACCAACGATGCACGACCCCCTCCTACCACGCTTTAAGCCCATTCAGCAAATAACACCCCCGGATCCTAATAACAAGGGACCAAACGCCCTACAAACCTACTAACACCTCTAGGAAATTACCAAGGCATCACCGCTGGATATCCGACATGGCATGACAAGCCTAAAGTAGACACTGCATTTAGAAGATCCTACAACCCCAGAACACTAAAAAAAATTACATAATTACATGGTACATACAAACATATTTGCAAAGCACACTTATTAAAAAAAGGAATCTGACATCACACTGGATGATGATGAGAAAGTGAACGGAGGGAGCAGAAGCTCCACAGAAGGGCAGGGACGGGGCAACAGATCCTGACCCAGATCAATGACTGATAGACGAAGGGTTGAAGCATCGATGACTTATCGCGGGCAAACGTCGAGGTCTAGGGTGTGCCTAGCCTGCCCCCTCGACGGGGAAAGTTACACCCACTATGCGCTACGGTCATCGAAGCCAAACCTGCAGGGGAGACTTTTGACGGCTAGTAGGAGAATTAGCCAGCTCCACACTAGCCTCAGGAGACGAACCTAGAGACGACCACATTAGGACTAGAGTTGTAGTTAGCATGTAACATAAGTAGAGTTCCTATGGCGGAGAACTAGTCTTCCATTTCGAGGAAGTGAAGCAGGGTCTCAGGATTCAGCGGGACCAATCCTAGATCCGCCAAGTCCTTGTCCCGGAAGACGATTTAATAAATAATAAACAATGAATAATAAATAATGCATATGGAATGAATGCGATCATTCGGCCCGTGCCCACATAAATGGATGACACCGAGTCTCCAGAGCCTAAATGGTAACGCACCGGGTGGCCAGAGATATTAAATAGGTATGCAACGGGCTGCCAAAAGGGGTTTTGTGGGCAAACCCAATGATAAATATACATGAAAGATAAATGGAGAATAATGCCAACACAGGCAGGTATAAGAACAACGGAACGGATATCCGCGCGAGGCGTTTGCTCTTTCGCAATGCCGTCGCGCAGGCCTATATTAATTACTAAGAGGGGGATGTCGACAATTAGTATTAAGGGAAGGGACTACGGGCCACTGCTGGGTTCCGGTCCCGGCAGGATGTCACAAGGGCACCTCGGGAGGGAAACCGACCGGGGGGAGCCTCCGATCAAAATTCTAGTATGTAAGGCAGTTGCATTTGGAACGCAACTAAGACTTAAGCAAATTTAATAAGCACTGTTGTAAAACAGCAGCTACAGCACATTTCGGCACTAGACTAAGGACCATTTAAATGTTAACTAACATAATTTAGGCTAAGCACCTTTTAAATAACATAGAGCGTTCGGCACCTGGCAACTAGACGTTACCAGGGTAAGACCGACAACACATTAAAACAAATAGGAATATGTAATGCGAACGCGACATAGAGCGTTCGGCACCTGGCAACTAAGACCAATAACACATTAAGGTAAATAGAAATATGCAACGCGAACGCGACATCGAGCGTTCAGCACCTGGCAACAAGACGTTACCAGGGTAAGACCGACAATACATTAAGGTAAATACGAACATGTAATGTGAACGCGACATAGAGCGTTCGGCACCTGGCAACTAGACGTTACCAGGGTAAGACCGACAATACATTGAGATAAATAGGAATATGCGATGCGAACGCGATAAGAGCGTTCGGCACCTGATAACTAGACGTTACCAGGGTAAGACCGACAATATATAGCGAAAGCACGCGTATGCAACGCGAACGCGACATATATACGCGAGACGTCCGAAGAGGTCTCAAGGACGGTGGCATCATCAAAGCCGACCCTTAAAACAGCGCTGCGCGATATGTGCACATAATGTATTGGCCACATGTGCTTAATTTACATGCCTTTCCTTTCAGCAAAGAGCTCCACCACTGCAGCATCATGGGAACGCTGACAGCATGATCATTATCAGGTAAAGGTGACGTCACGACACACAAATACACTCATACACTTGTATACACGGAGGAGACATAACAAATACACAGGAAGACAGGAGTACATTCATAAGTATAACAATAAGGCTGTAGCCGGCTTAGGTTAAGCTAGACTTAAAAGGTGCACAGTAGACATAAGTATGTATACGAGATATAACCAAAATGTATGTGGATATTATATCACACTCTATTTCAGGCACACCAGGAGGCGCCCTCCACGCACGTTCCACCGAAAAGAGGAACTAACTAATAAATTATTATTTTCCAGATCATCAGCACCATACACATGTCTTTTGTAAATATATTTCCAACACCAGCTTGTACACACTCTCTACCATGACACACACACAAAATATTCACCGATTTTCTGTCACACTAATAAAGTGATGACAACAGGCGGCGGTTACGCGAGGTGACCGTGGGGCACCGAGCGGAGCCGACGCAACACACGACAGACGCTTGAATAAGGAGCGGATGCGATAGCCAGGAAAGACGTAGCTTTGTGAACGTCTATCCTAGCTATCAAGGTGAATTCTTCCACCCACGGAGGAAAATTCACAACAGCGGTTGAACGGTTTAACCACTAAACCACAGAGGCAGAACAAACCCCACAGATGAATGGCACAAGGTAAAAGTGGCCAAGAAAGAAAAGCGCTATGGCCATATGCATAGGAGAAAGGTACTCATGAGCAGAAAAGATTTAGTAGTAATAATAATATAATTAAGCATAGCATGTAAGAATTGTAATCGAAAATTGTAAGAAATTGTAAAACCGTCAAAGCACGAGAAATATGAAGAATACACATAAAGCACTGCAACATTCTAACACCAAACACGTTTCTACACACTTTTGTCTCTTTCCTTTCTATTCTACTAACGATAAAATTTGTGAAGGTGTCCCGCTTCATCCCAACAACAATAAATCATTCTGATATGCCTTTAACTTATACCCTGGGGCACCTGTTTTTCTATTTTCTTCCATCTTTTATACAATACCTTGCAGGGAGCAATTTTTTCCACACAGCGTCGGACGGCACAACCACCCATCCAACCATGTTTCTTTTTCCTTCCTGCATAATACCAACACGCATATAACTTCAAGAACATGTATTTTTTCTGTATTTTTATTTTTATTATTTCCAATGTCAAGTGTTATAGTGATTAATTTTTAATGAACATGTATATACCCAAAACCCACCCCCTCTGAGCACACGCTAAACTCACATCACCACCAGGACAACACGACATCGATACACCCACACGACACCGACACTGAAGGAAATGAAGAAGAAGAAGAGGGACAAGCAGAAAACAACGAAAAATCATCACAACGACACGCCCACTCTACTTCCCGTTCACGAGGACGCGAACAAACGGCGAAGGGGTCTTGTACAGCCCGGGGGCAGTACCCCCTGAGACCCACCCCGCCATCTTTCACCAAAACCACCCTAACTGGAAACACTAAAATTCCAGAACATATCTCTACACAGCAAGCGGCGACCACCTAAGCCTAGGAGGTTAGCCAACGGCTAGCAAAACTCACATAAACATTTACACTAACAACTATCTGGGGCAGCCACACTGATGCAATGCTGACTAAGCAGCGCCGAAACATATAAGAATGGAACCCGGATTGGAGGGATTATCTGTTCTGTTCTGTTCTTCGCCAGCGGCCCTGCTCGACGACGTCCGTTCCAGCTCTTCACCAGGTGAGATCTAGTTTGTGCCCAGAGTCCTTTATCTTTGTAAAACACCTACCCTGACACTTTACAAATTGTACTACATTTTATATTTGTTCAAACTCCCCAAGAGGGACATCACATCACATCTACTGGCCAATAAACACATGGCCAGTAAACATACACCATTTATTACTAATCACACTCCACTTTACATCCTCATACCCCACCTGATCTTAGTCATAATTGCCCCTGACCGTAGCGGCCAGTAATTGTATCGTCAGGTTCTGTTGTACTCGAGCACGCGACTCGACTGCAGAGCGTCGAGTCACTGACTCTGCACATTCATTGAATTGCTCATTCTACTCAGCTGGCAGGCTAGTTTAGCAGCCTGCACTTAGACATTCATCCCCTGGCAGATAATTGCATCCTGCAGGGACCCCCCCAATAGATTAAGTATTCACACCAACACACTACACTGGTGGTCTCTCCCAATCACGGAAAGCTACTCTCATCCGGAAGCAGCCTTCAAAATTAGCACACTAACACTACCGTGTTTATCCCAACCCCCAACCAAGGGATAAAACAACCGGTAGTTGCTGTAATCAAACTTGTGACATACCTGCGACTTGGGAAGGAGGTTTCCTGAACTAACAACATTTTATTACCTTCCAAAAAACCTTGTATGAGTCGAATAAGAAGTGATATAGGGGTCCTAACTAAAACATAACCTTCTGTGTGATGACAAACATGCAACGCAAAATTTGCGTAGATACAATAACCTACCTACATAATCAACATTTGTATCAGAAAATAAATAATCCTCATTCTAGATGACGTAAGTAGAAGCGTTCTTAATTATCACTTTTCACGCGGATACTCATTCATAAGAGATATAAACAACACAGCACAAAGCAAAATGGTCGCCATCTCTTTTCCCTACCGATCAGCTTATCAATCGTTAAGAGTCGCTGCATGATGGCCTGACATTACGATGGCAGTGCCTCTATATTCTAGTACATTATGAACTGTACTCAGTTGACAAGTGCCTTTAGGTAGATTTCATTAGAAAGCCACCTATTTTCAAATTAAGTGACGAATGGAGCATTATTGCTAGACTGTCAGCATTAAACTTGGAGGTCATGATAATATGTATCTTTTATTTGTGATATTTATGTGTACATTTTGTCACGGACGATTACTCTTTACTCCATGACTTTTGTGTTTCTTGTTGTTGAGAGCTTTGATACACAAGGCCGTGAAATGTTGTAATGGCGGTTACTAGAATATAAAGTTTTCTTATGAGAAGTCTTGAGCGTTTCATTCAATTTGTTTTATTGGTTATACCTACACCGGGTAGGCGTAGGTTCCTAACAAAATATTGGCGACCCTGCCAGGATGGCGTATTAATTCAAACAACTTGAAGATTGTGTTGATTTGAAGACCGCGTGTTCCTGTTCGTTCGTGTTCCTGTTCTGTGTTCGTATTGGAAATGGAGAAGTCAATGAAAGCGCGGAAGCCGGTAAGAGCGACTTTTACGAAGACGTACAATGCGCTTTTGCAAAACTTAAATCAAGAAATTCAAGACGGCGTGGACGACGATAGCTTACAGTCCTTGCTAACCAAATTGGAGAGGTTAGGAACGGAGCTGGCACCGTTGGACGAGAAAGTTTTAAGTATGTTGCTGGAAAAGGAAGGGGACGAGTATGACCGTGAGTACGAATATGTAGACAGTTTTCGAGACAGATTGCATCTGTTGCAGGCTAATTCCAATGTATTGGCTGTGGTGTCAGCAAGATCGGTCCTATCAGATGGGAATAAAACCAAAAGGCAGTTGAAACTACCTAAAATAGAACTCATGAAATTCGATGGGGAGATTAAAATTTGGTTGGAATTTTGGGGACAATTTCGGCGCATTCATGTGGACTCTGAAATTGAGGACGAAGACAAATTCCAATACTTGATCCAATCCACGAAAGTTGATAGTCGCGCTAGAGAATTAGTTTCCCCCCCCCCACTGCTGAAAATTACCCTAAAGCAGTGGAATCTCTTCAGGGTAGATTTGGAAGGGAGGATTTATTGACTGAGTTCTGTGTAAGGGAACTCATAAGTCTTGTAGTGAAAAATGTTTCTCAAACAAGGAAGAAGACTCAACTTGCTAGTCTATATGACAAGTTGGAAGCACAACTGAGAGCTCTGGAGTATATAGGTGTTACCCGAGATAAGTACGGGTCAATGCTCTTCCCTCTAGTAGAATCCTGCTTGCCTGAGGAAGTGTTACGTGTCTGGATGAGGAGTTCATCAACGGCTATGAGGGATCAAGACAATGGACATGCCGACAAATTGACTGCTTTACTTGGTTTTCTGAAGGGTGAAGTAGAAAGTGAAGAGAGGATTACATTTGCTCAAGCTGGTTTTGGAGTTTATAGTGAATCAAGGAGTGCTAAAGTTAAAGAATGGAAAGAGAGTAGTTTAGCAACTGCTAGTGTTCTCTTTGCTGGTAAAGGCGAAGGAAACAGTTTATTAACGTGTGTCTTCTGTAAAAAAAAAACACATAACAGTAAGGGGTGTTATCTTGCTCAAGAAATGAACTTAGGGGACAAACGTAAAAGGCTGTCTGAAAACAAGGCTTGTTTTTTGTGTCTGAAGGTTGGACATAGGGCTGCAAATTGTATTGAAACTGAAGTGTCTTGTGTGCAGTAGTAAACATGAAGCTATTATGTGCTCAAAATTAGATGTAAATAGGGGGGATTATGAAGGTGAGGAGAAGCACCAGGAAAGGGGCTCTAAATTGCCTGGTGTCCCAACTACAACCCTTAATACACAAACTAGTGATGTTTCGGAAGTACTGCTGCAAACTCTTGTAGTTAGGTTGGTTCATCAAGGGGAGAAAAAACTGTACGGGCGTTGTTAGATACAGGTTCGCAGAGATCCTATCTGTTAGAGAAGATTGCTGTGGAAATGGGGTATATTCCATCAAAGACTGAAAAAATTGAACACAGGCTTTTTGGGGGTGCTTCAATCAGTGCCAATGATCATAACCTATATGAGATAGATATAGACGACCTACGTCATTCAATTTCTCGAAAAATAAAGGTGTTGGGACAAAAGGAAATTTGTGGTGTAATCCCACGGTTAAACCGGGGCCCTTGGATGGATGAGATCAGAGAAAAGAAAATCTGGCTCTCTGATTTTGGCCCAGAGCCATCGGAGATTGGACTACTAATCGGCGCAGACACTGTGGGTAGTTTATCGACTGGGGACACAATCAAGTTGAAGTCTGGATTGGTTGCTGTTAGGACTACATTTGGTTGGACGGTGATGGGTCAGCTTTGGAAGACAACTGAAAACGATAGCACAGTGTCCATGGTGAACTCTCTGTTTGTGAGAACTGCTTCTTTGGGTGAACTGTGGAACCTGGAAACCATTGGAATTGGTGATCCTGCTGAAACACTATCGAAGAAGGAAATTGAAATTGCAACATTGAAACATTTCCAAGAAAACGTTGAGATCAATGAAGAAGGAAGATATGAAGTCGCACTTCCGTGGAAAGAAGATCAGCAGTTATTGTCAGGCAACAAGAAAGTTGCGTTAAAAAGACTGGTTTCTGTAACGCACCTTTTGATCAAGGAAGACAAATTTTAGAAGTACCAGCAGGTGCTTCAGGACTGGGAACAGGAAGGGATAATCGAAGAAGTTGGTCAGGAGGGCTCTCAGGATGTTGGGTATTATTTACCACACCGAGGAGTTTTCAAGGAAGGATCGAGTACAGCGGTGAGGCCGGTGTTTGATGCTTCATGTAAATCGAAAGGAGGACTTTCACTCAATGACTGTCTGGAAAAGGGTCCTAATTTGTTGGAAGTAATTTCTTCTATTTTGAACCGGTTCCGTTTAAACAGGTTAGGTGTGATCGCAGACATTAAGAAGGCTTTTCTTCAAATTTCAGTCTCTGAGAATGATCGAAACTTTCTGAAATTCCTGAGGTGGGAGAACTTCACTGAGGGGACTCTTAAAATATACCGCCACAAACGGGTTGTTTTCGGAGTGAACTGTAGTCCATTTCTACTTGGAGCCGTATTGGACAGTACATGCTTCACTGAGACAGTAGACAAACTGAGAACCTCACTATATGTAGACAATTGCGTCACTTCCTTGAACACAGAGGAAGAACTCAAACAATTTGTGGGTGAGTCTAGAGAGTTACTGTCGCAAGGGAAATTTGACCTCCGAGGATGGGAGCACACCAGATTGAGCCTGGAGGATGAGGTTCCCGAAGTGACACCCGTGTTGGGTTTGTGGTGGGACCCAGTAGCTGATACTTTGGCTTGTAAAGTAGAAAAATTAAATGAATCTGATGTTCTCACAAGGAGGACGGTTTTGTCGGTAGCTCAAAGTATCTTTGATCCAATTGGATTTACTTGTCCGGTTTCCATTGTGCCAAAGGTTTTGCTTCAGGAACTTTGGAGAGAGAAAATAAGTTGGGATAGTCCACTGAGTGAAGACGCCCAAAGCAAATTCAATAAATGGTTACATGAACTGTCCTCGATTGCTGAGATTAAAGTGCCTAGAAGATTTTCTAATTGTGAGGACAGATCCTCTTGGAGTTTGCATGAATTTTGTGATGCTAGTCAAGTGGCTTATGCGGTTGTTATTTACTTGAGATCATTCAATGGTAAAGAATTTGAATATGCAACTGGTCGCAGCAAAATCCAGGGTAGCACCACTCAAGAAGGTGACCATACCGAGACTGGAGCTATTTGCACTATAGGCTCACGTCTTGCCTTTACAGTAAAGGAAAGCTTGAATCTAACGAACGTCCCGGAGTACTACTGGAGTGACTCGTCTTGTTTTATGTTGGATACGAAGAGAGGAAGCTTGGGGAGTGTTCGTCACTAACCGAGTGAAAGAAATTAGAACATTAACTAACCCAAAGCGTTGGTTTCATCTACCAGGGACGGACAACCCAGCCAATCTACCTTCGAGAGGTTGCTCTACGTTACAGCTGATTTCTTCTCGTTGGTCGGAGGGACCCGCTTGGTTAAAGTTGGAAGAAAACAGCTGGCCAACGCGCATTGTAAAAGTTAATGAAGAGGAGGTCGATGAAGAAAGAAGAAAAGGCCATGTTACCAATACTATGCTTGTCTCCCAGGAAGAACACTGGTATTTGAGGTATTTTTCCAAGTACTCACGAATCGTTAGAATGGTGGCCTGGATGTTACGGTTCGTCAACAATGCCAGGAAGGACGTAGTGAAAAATATTGCTTCAGAATTAGATTGTCTCGAAATTTCAATGGCAGAGAAACGACTGCTGAAATTAGTTCAGGAAGAGAAGTTTACCGAAAGGGACAACCAGAAAACATTCTGCTTTTTTAAAGACCAGATGGGTTTCTTCAGGATTAAGACAAAAATTACCAACAGAAAGGATGAATATGATTTCCGTGCGCCGGTGTTATTGCCATCAAAGCGCCCTTTGACTGAGATGATAATCAGAGATCATCATTTGAGAGCCTCTCATGCTGGTGTTCAGATTTTACTTGGTATACTCAGGGAGCACTACTGGATACCAAAGGGAAGAAGAACCATTCGCAAAGTCATCAGGAAGTGTACCCAGTGCAGGAGATTCGAAATTGAAAAGACAATTCCGGAAACGCCAGCCCTTCCAGAAGATCGTGTGAGAGATGCAGGTGTATTTGAGGTAGTGCGAGTGGACCTTGCTGGACCGCTATACTTAAAATGCAAGAACAAGGCTTGGATTGTGATTTTTACATGTGCCGTAGTGAGAGCGGTCCATTTTGAATTAGTCATGACTTTGTCCGCTGTAGGGTTTCTGTAAGCTCTTAGGCGTTTCATAGCCCGACGAGGAAGGCCTCGTGTGATTTATAGTGACAACGGGACAAACTTTGTTGGCACCAACAATTTGTTTGGCTTCATTGACTGGAAAAAATTGTGTGCGGAAGTATCAGTTGATAGAATCGAGTGGAAATTTAGTCCTCCTTCAGCCCCTTAGTGGGGTGGATTCTGGGAACGTATTGTGCAAATGGTCAAGAAATTATTAAGGCGTGTTTTAGGCAAAGCTATCTTGACATATGAAGAACTATTGACTGTGATTGCTGATAGTGAATCGGTAATCAACTCGAGGCCCCTCACCTACATTTCAGAAGACTGTGATGAATTGGTACCTCTGACTCCATCAATGTTTCTTCAGGACATTCCCGTGGTTGGCACTCCTGATTTAGACATGCTAGATCAAGTTAATCTCACCAGAAGGTTTCAATATCTTCAACAGCTAAGGGGTGAGCTGAGGAGGAGATTCCGACTGGAGTATCTGGGTAGCCTTCTATGCAGTTCACCGGGCAAGGAGTCTGACCATCAGTGGAAGGTAGGAGATGTAGTCATCATTGGTAGTGATGACAAGAGAAGGATAGACTGGCCCCTGGGGAGAGTGACAGCTACACTTCCAGGTAAAGACAAAGTGACCCGAGTAGTTAGGGTAAAGACATCCTCAGGAGAACTCCTCCGACCTACGAGACACCTATATCCTTTGGAGGCTGGAGGTGGGAGTGAGGAGGTTCCCTTACTTAGTGGTGCAGTGCCGGAGGCAGTAAGTCTCAGAAGTCGCAACTTCACCAGGAGTGGAAGAAGAGTTAAAATGCCTACCCGTCTCTGTTTATGAACATTGTGTTTGATTTGCATCAAAGGTGGGAGGACGTCACGGTCGATTACTCTTTACTCCATGACTTTTGTGTTTCTTGTTGTTGAGAGCTTTGATACACAAGGCCGTGGAATGTTGTAATGGCGGTTACTAGAATATAAAGTTTTCTTATGAGAAGTCTTGAGCGTTTCATTCAATTTGTTTTATTGGTTATACCTACACCGGGTAGGCGTACAGGCCGGACGTTTGTTTTAGACGAGTGAAAAATCTTAATGGAAGCCTGGATGCGAGTTACTGCAGTACCTGTGTTGTTATCAGCTGCCCCAAGCGGTCCGATGATTGACGAAGCTGTCTCACACTTCTACTGAAGTACAGCCATTGGCAAATAAAATGACGTTCTGTTCGTAAATACGTAACGTGTACTCCCGCGTTACACAATACTTCGACGTTGACTGTACCGTCTGCAAGTCGGTGTCGCCACGTGCTCAAGTCTGGAATTCCATTACATCAGATCGGTGGTGACAAGTGTGAAGCGATAGGGTGAGAGAGTGACTGTGTACAGGCTCACCCGCTGGCTTCAAGGTCAAGGGCAATCGTCTAAAACAAACGTCCGGCCTGTAGGTCCCTAACACATTTAGCGGACGTTATGTTCTGTTGTATTTTCGGAAACATTTGGCGTCAAAATCTATGTGTTTACACAGTGTTAGCAATTACCATGTGCTTGAGCTAGGTCTCCAGATGGGCGGTGTTGCCAAAACTTATGACACGGCTTGAGAATTGTAGATGACAATGTCTATAGGCCTACTTGTAAATTTTTATGTTATAAAGTAAGCCGAATGTTTTACAATGGTGTGTTTATGTGTATCGTTTTACAAAAAAAGGATCTATATATACAGATCCTGGAACCAGTTTTCATTAATCCACGATTGAAGCGATACATTCACACGGCAAGAACGTAAGCATGTCTCTTTCTCAATTACTCTGTATGATTGCTATTTCATTTTACTGCCGTCGGACGATAGTGATGAGAATTGCTTTTCTAAAGGGCCTAACATCCAGACCAAAGACTGTTAGCTCAGGATCGGCTCCAGACTTCAAAAGTTGGTCATTCAGAGTGTTAAGCGCTCATTCAGATGCACGAATTTCTAGAGGTACCGTATAGTTTTGAAGATTTTGTTCATCGTGATATGTAGGAACGGTGTAGGAACGTCATGATCATGAGCCTCATGTGTTAAATTATGGGCGAGTAGATATTTTTGGGTGGATGACTCACCACAGCGTTGGCCCTGTTTCAGCCGGTACTGATGGGCAATCATTACCCGTTTAAGATAAGAGTTCCGCCCGCCAAGATGGAAACTATTCTTTGTTAAATTGTGACACGCTGTCATATTGACAGGTTCAGTCTGGCAGGTAACGGTACGGTTTGGCTACAGCGATGATCGCCGGGCGCACATCGCTGGCGATCTTCGTTGATTTATGAACGCATGTAAACAAATGGGACTGGTTTCCCTGCAACGATCTGCGCTGGCGTCAATTCATTGCATTTCGGCAGCGATGATCGCTGCCCATTTCGTGAACAGAAGAATAACGATAAAGCTCTCATCTCTTTGGGAAACAGTGTCATGGCTTCCTTACAGACAGTATTTTGTAATTTCTCAAAATAAACTGATGATTTTTAATCTTTTAATAAATTATGTTGCCTGTCACAGAAACGTGGTAGTAAGTGTTCTTATTTGTTCACCTGTATTTTAATACATATTATTTAGGACAGACACACGGTAACATAAGTTATCATGTAACACATGGTATGATGATTTCATAGCCCTTGCTCAAACATGTTACCAATCCAACTGTTGGTTATATTCAAACTTTAAAACTTCATAAGTTTAATATTTAATGTTTTCATTAATTGGTTCTGATCCCCCTCCCCCGAAGTTACGCCACTGGTCTTGAGTATTCCTTATTTTTTTTTGGTCATGAAGTAGGTGTCTATATCAGGGCATTAAAACATGTTTTAGGAACTGAAATAGGACTACCTGTCTTATTCTTTCCACTTACAAAACATAATTTATTCTTTCACTATTAATACAGTACACCATGCTTCTGCTTTAGCCATTTTCATAACTGATGCCCACAGGGATTTGGCAAAATGCCCTGTCTATTTACAAAGAATAAATACTTAAGATATTTGAATTCACTTCACTGTTATGTAGACATTTTGAGTCCAAGTCCAACATACTCCCACCTTTTGATTAACAATGTTGAATCAAAACCACTAAAATGGTAAACAATTTCACAATAAAGCGTGATAAGAAAAAGGAAAGACAGTATACACAATTAAATCACTGAAGAAAGCGTGATGGAATGTTTACTCTTCTACCGGACCTTGTAACGTACACTTTCTAATCTCTCAAGGTAACGGCAGGCTCAGGCTCATCCATCGGTACACTAGTTTTCTTGGAACAAATCTCCAAAGGATAGATGCGTTGAACTGGTCGGATCAACATACCAGTAGCAGTTTTCACCTTCACCACTCGTATTTTGTTATCCTTCTGTCGTGACCTACCTGGCCTGTGAGACGTTCTGGCAGGTTGACAGCTCCTCCGTCGATTTTCCCTACTAGCCGAGCGGTTTTCTAGATAAGGGAACTGGAGGTTTCTCAGACTCGTCCCGGAACTACCGGAATAAAAGATGAAATTCCCTTGGACTACTGCCGATTTATTAAGCCCTTGGCAGTCGAAGTATATGTACACTATATACAAATTATGTGAAGTTACTGCTGGAGTGCACGCAGGTCTGTAATAGCGCTACTAAGTCTTACTGATACTTGACATCTAGTGTGTCTCCGCGAGGCTGAATTCTGCTCGCGCGCGTTACGACGTTACTCTGGCAAGAACTGAGGCGTGAGAACTACTACTCTGCCACTTTGCAACTCTGCAACCCTGTGACTACTCCGCTGTAATGACTCTCTGGCAACTCTCCTGTAATAACTCTGTCGCTCGCCATTTTGGATACCCTTATATTCAACTAGAGATGACCCAGAATCCATCTCTCCCTTCCACTGAGGCCTGGTCCATTCCACCCTCCAGTGCCTGGCAAGTGCTGCTCCCTAAGGCAGAGTTTCTCAAAGTGTGGTCCTCGGACCCCCGGGGGTCCGCAAGCATATTTTCAGGGGTCCGCAAAAAATATTCGAATCTAATTTTGTTAATTACTCATACCAAGGACTCCTGTTTCTGCAAATAAAAGTTTTAGTTTGTATTACAAAATATGTGCGTGGCAAGCTTAGCCAATCCTATGATCAGGTCAATATTGTTTTCGGCGGGTGGCTACCCTCCGGCTAGCCACTAACACACCTAGTCTGTCATCTGTTCTGTCAGCGGAGCAAACGTATCGGCATCTGTTATTCAGTTGACTTTTGTCGCTATTTGGTGCTTGTCGTGATGGTTTGTTTTGCTTTGTTGTGATGTTTAACTTTTAATGGTGGAAACATTTTACGTAAGGAAGTGTTAATTTTGGGCCTGTATCATGGATCGTTGGTTAAAGACAGGGACTGTAAAACGTTCAGTTGATAAATTAGAACGAGACAATGATCGTGAAAGTGAGGTTAGCTGTTCAACTTCAGTAGCTAGTTCTAGCTGCAATGCTGATTTACGTAAGATTGTTAAGCGCCGCAAATATTCTGAAGTGTATTTAAAATTAGGTTTTGTGCAATCTAATGACGAACAAAAACCACAGTGCGTGCTATGCTACGAGATTCTTTCCAATGAAGGTATGAAACCTGCGAAATTAAGGAGGCACTTAGAAACAAAACATCCAGACTTTGGTGACAAGTCATTTGAGTTTTTTTAAATAAAAAGTCAAGAAATGGAAAAGATGAAAACATCAATGGAGAAAACGGTGTCAGGTAGCGCTGCTGAAAAAGCTACTGTGGCGTCATACGAAATAGCATTACTCATAGCTAAATCTGGAAAGCCATGTACGATTGCAGAAGAACTAATCTTACCAGCGGCAAAAAAATGTGTAATATAATAATAGGAGAGGCAGCTGCTAAGGAATTAAGTACAGTTGCACTTTCAAACGATTGATGACATGTCTCAAAATATTGAAGAGCAGTTACTTTGTAGGTTAAAATCTACAAAAATGTACGCTTTGCAGCTTGACGAAAGTACAGACCTATCAAACAAATCTCACTTGTTAGCCTTTGTTATGTATGAAAATGAAAATTGGCTTTTAGAAGAGCTTTTGTTTTGCAAAGAGATTCTTCATAACAATGACCATGATGTTTTTGAAGCATTAAATGATTTTATTTTATCAAATGACTTGGACTGGCAACCTTGTGTTGGTGTGAGTACCGATGGAGCAGGGGCCATGACCGGCAAAAAGACAGGCCTAATTGCTCGTGTCAAGTCTGTCGCTCCCAAAGTTAAGTGGACTCACTGCTCTATTCATAGGGAGGCATTGGCTGTAAAAAAAATGCCAGACGATCTAGAAACATCATTAAAAGAAGTTGTGAAAATTGTAAATTATATTAAAGCCCGACCTTTGAACTCTCGTATTTTACTCAGCTTTGTGAAGAAATTGGAAGTGAGCATGTACAGCTCTTGCTTCACACTGAAGTTCACTGGCTCTCCCGAGGTAATGTCCTCACACGTTTTTTTGAATTGCGTGATGAAATTAGAATATTTCTTTTGGAAGAAAAGTATGAAAACTTTCTTCTCAAAGACAAGTTGTGTGAGTTTGCGTGGTTGATCAAGGTTGCATATTTGGCAGATATCTTCCAGCATTTGAATGTCCTAAATACGAAACTTCAAGGGTCTGACACTGACATGTTCCGTGTAGAAGAGCAAGTGGAAGCTATGATAGGAAAACTGTAGCTTTGGTCTGACAGTATGCTTAAGGATTCATACAACAATTTTACAACGTTGCAGAAATTCTTAATAACATCTGAAGAAGAAATGCCTACAAATACAAAAGAACTGTTGGCTGAGCATTTAACAGGCCTAGCTCAGAGTCTGAGAAGTTACTTTCCTGAACCTAATCCTAATAATGATTGGATGAAGTATCCATTCAAGAAGAGAAGTATTGGTAACCTCATCGACCTATCTGATACTGAGCAAGACCAATTGGTGGAACTCTCTTGCAGCAGAGCCTGGGAGATTGTTTACCAAGAAAATAACTTGGCAAGGTTTTGGCTACTTGTACAAGCTGAGGTACCAGAACTTGCCCCCCCCCCAAAAAAAAAGCCCTCGAACATATTGTGCCCTTTTGTACGACATATTTGTGTGAACGCGCCTTTTCTGAACTGTGCAACCTGAAGCCAGCAAAAGGAAACAGACTGAAGAACATTGAAACCGATTTAAGGCTAAAGCTTTCTAAAATAAATCCCAACATTTTAGAGATAGTCAAAAGCAAAAAACAGTACCATTGTTCCCACTAAAGTAACGGTAAAAACACTGATAACTTTTTATTCTAAGATTGCATTTAAAGTCTACTCCTACTGTAATTAAGAAAATTTGTGTATACTTATGTAAGTCATGTTTTTCCAGTATTTATCCCAATTTAAATAAACTATATATATACTAAAACAAACAGATTAATTGTTTTTACAACCCACCATTTTTTGGTATAAATTGTATATCTTTAAAAATGACAACCATTAAAAAATTTACAACAAAAATTAAAGGCAGTTTTGAGGGGTCCGCAATGACTACATAAATAATTAAAGGGGTCCTCGAGTACAGGAAGTTTGAGAACCCCTGCCCTAAGGTAGCGGCGACTGCCCATACTTGTGTCTACGTGACATCCAAGGTTAAACTTCTGGCCTGACTTGTGACTATGAATCACTCTCCCTACAATACAAAGTGCTCGACCAACGTACTGTTGTACTATCAATATTTACAGACCTCTGTACACATCCTAGCGACAGCAATCTTATTTTCCTCCAGAAATACATCTCAGGCTTACAAATGCTCACATCCAACTTAGTAATAATAATAACTCTATTGCCCTTATGTATAATGTTCCTTCGAACCGCAGTCCTGGGTTCTGAATCATGGAGGTTCACAGTCACGACACCTCCCTCCCCAGGGAAGAAATGGGTGCAATCTTCCTTGCATTCATTTCTGTCCCAATATTACACTCTGTTACTGTCGAGTCGTAATGATCTGCGACTTTGCGTTGAGGGTGAAGGCTGTAGTGCGATCTGACTCGCACTCATATCTGAACCTACAATGGCCCTTGTAGGCGTACTGAAGCGTCCTTCAGCAGGCCTAAAGTCTAATTCCAGGATTTCCTCAGACATCTCCGGGCGTCCCCGAAGTTGCCTGGGACGTTGGAATATCGTAATATCCTCATCTGAAGTCTTAGCCTTACCTTCCCTCGTAATTACTGTTTGCCTTATGCAAATATTTGGGCAATGTGACCTTGCATCATCAAACCATTTTTTGGCTGGAAACCCTAATTTAGGGCAATCACAACAACAATTGCAACAATAGCACCATAAAATTATCCCAATTGTACCTGCTATAGTTAGTACAATATACTTATATACATTGAAATGTTTATACATCATCTGACTTTGTATGTCTTCTTCTTGTTTTCTTACCAAGTCTTCCACCTCTTCTGTTTTGTGCGTGGCCCACTTTAAATCATTCACATGATTTAACAAATTATTCAGTGGCAGTTTATTAACCTCCGGTACCTGCTCTAACTTAATCTCACTACCAATCTGCTCGCAGCAGTCATAATTAAGTATCAAATCTGGCACTAAGTCCTTACCTCGAGTAGTGTTTATTTTACCTACCCCTTGTACCTTACTATGTGGGCTGTACAACGTACACCCTGGACTTAACACAACAATACCTGTGCCAGTTAATCCCATATCACTTGCAGTGTCCTTACACATGCAGGTGACCCTTGTCTCACCTGGAGACACATAAATATACCTGTTTTCCCTTATAGGTATCCACAGCAATCGCTGTACTGGTAGTACTCTCTTATCACAATTCTCCGGTACCTGACTAACTCCACTGAGTATCTTCACTGCGCAACTGTCTTGCGAGTGAACCATATTAATAGGGAACTGAGCATGACACAACCTCCACGAGGCAGACACTACCTTACACTGCCTCACCTGTTCCCTATCTAATTCCGCAAATGTCTGCTTTTCCTTGTCTATCAATATATAGTCCTTGGCCTCTTGAATGTACACAAAATGGTGGGGATTACTCTTCATGTAGGTGGGGAATGGGATCATATGATACACACTATAAACCACTCTGTCTGTAAGGGGTGTTCTTATAACATACACAAGATAGTTTTCACTTGTAAACACTTCCACTGTGGCCACCTTGTAGACTAGGTAACCGTAAGCTGACCTTAATTCAAATGGCAAGGATAACCCTTTTGGAAAATCCTCCTGGGCTTTCTTATAACTTTCTATGATGTCATCCGGTGATATTATCTGTACCTGGATGACTCCTACCTGTGCATTCATGATGCCTGACAGTACCACACTGTACTGCTCATACAGCTGTACAAGTAAGCCTTCTATCTCAATTAAATGTCTGTTTAATGAGATCTCTAACTCTGCTTGCTCAAATGCTTCTGTAATCCGAAGCGTACTATTGGACAAATATGTCCTGATTTCATTTAAACCCTGAGTCAACCTCTGCTCGTTTGCAGTTACATCGTAGATGGTGCTGTTCATTGTTTGTAACGTGGACTTAACCACTAACATCTGTTCTTTAGTGACCTTAATCATTGAGAGTTGCTCTCTCTCTAACTCACTTATTTGTGACTCATACTTATCTGCATCGTCCTGACTTAATGTTCCAAATAACGCTTTGGCTATTGAACCTACAGCATTTATCAATCCCCTTTTCGGTCTGGTATTATCCGTCTCCCCACTTGGTCTAGTGATTTTGGCTATCGTTTCTTTAGATTCCTTAATCCGTTGCAAATGATTACTTAACATCTTAACGTCATGCTGACATGTCAAATTTGTTTTCTGCTCTAACAATATACATGCCATTTGTGTCCAGTGTATATGCTCCCTGATATTTGAAAATACATCACTTAGCTGATTCAAATTCACATAGGTAACTAATGTCCATTCCATATTATACAACTGTATCTCACCCTGGTTGTCAAAGTATACTCCAGGTGTATTCTCGTATGGTGTCACTTGTACATCTAGTACTTCTCCGGTTATGCCGTGGGGTGATGACGTCACTGTTACCACCGCCACCATGGTGTAGAACCATTCTAGCATTCGTGCCATTGCCTTCTGCCTTACCTGCAAGGTAAAGACAGGTTATTCGTTACCTATTTTACTGATTTTCCATCAAAATTTTAATCTACTTCAATAACTAAAGTCTCAAAAGACTTTGCTTCGCATCCTGGTTTAGGCATGCGGCTACAAAACTATCAGCAGTGTCATACACTAAGTTCAAAAACTTGCTCCCTTAACTTCGAGTTCTGTTACATAGAGACTCGGCTTCACATCCCACCTCGGGGATGGCTACACTAATGCCGTTTGCATTTTACTGAATGCTCTCAAAATGTGCCCTACATGGCTCGGTTTCGGTGTCATTTCATCTAAGCTAAATTCCGGTTTCCCTACCCCTGTCCTAACGGGTGCGTATCCGCGACTACCCTAGGGGTGACGAGTCACATATAGGCTACACGCTCGCCTTCGTGCAACCCTTTACTTACGAGCACCTCAGTGCCACCCGTCGAACCTCTGTTCGTCGTGGCCGAAATTTGAGGTTCTTACTTTTCGCTTTCTTAAAATGTGCCTCTTAGAGCACTTCTTCTCTACTCGCTATACACACGTATGCGTCCCTTAATAATTTGTACCTATAACACTGATTCACCCTTATGCCATTGTTCGGCTTCCATTTACTATGAACGGCAAGCTTCCGCGTTCCTTTGGTTCCTTCACAACACATGGCTCAATTACATAGAGCTACTCACCGGGATTCGCGCCTGCCTGACCAGTAGGTCATCGAGGTCATCAGGCAACGCCTCTTTTCTGTCGCCTCTTACGACACAGCAGGCTCACTGTTGGGGGTATTCTAACACCAATGATCACGTGTCTAAACGTTCCAATGGTTCCCGCCACCCACACGGGGGTTTTTAGTTTCCTCAGGATGGCCGCTCCGGGGCCACTATGGACATCCCTGTATTTCGCCTTACATAACTCGTGCCTCCCGGTGCATTATCTAGGCCGCTCGCCTCAGTTGTCCACTGTTCAAATATTATTGTGTGCCTACTGATAAACTATATTGACTCCATTCGCACACAATCTCTCACAGCTGTGTTAACCCTTAGCTGTCATTGTAGTCTACTAACCGTATATATACGTCCTTACTCCTTAATCCGTTCTGTGCTGCTTCTGCACCCACCCGGGTTCTAAACCCGTTGGAGTCCTTTTACAAGTACATTTTCAACCGATTCTTATGCACCTTAACTCTTCTGCCTTTCTTACTAAGCAATAGGGTGCAATTTACCCCTGAAACGTCAACTACCTCATAAGGTCCTACAAATGGCGGACTCAGCTTTTTAGATCGTCCTCTTCGCAATGCATCATTACGCAAGAGTACCTTGTCACCAATTCGAAATGTGACTTCGTTCTGCCTTTTATCGTAATTAGCCTTTTCCAGTTCTTTACGCTCAACTAGTGTCCTCCTAGCGGCTTCATGATTCCTCCTGAGCTGTGACGTCAGCTCCTCTACCACGTTCTGATGTTCATTATAATCCACCTCAGGTGGCTTTTGCAATACACCTGGTATATTCGCCTTCTTTCCAAAAATAAGCTCGTAGGGTGTGAACCCTGTACTAGTACTCTTGGTAGTATTATACACAAAGCTCGCTGTGGGCAGATATTTATCCCAGTCGTTTTGTTCACTTGAGCAAACATAATGCCTCAGGTACTCTGCTAGTACCTTGTGGGATCTCTCTACGCTACCGTTGGATTGTGGTCTGAAAGCGCTTGTGTTTGTTTTCTTAATTCGCAATTTCTTGCAAAGTGCCTTGAATACTTCGTTCATGAAGTTACTACCCTGGTCAGTGAGAATCTGCCCCGGTATCCCGTAAATGCTTATAACATTATTAATGAGCGTCCGTGCCACTGTTTCAGCCTCCTGATTCGGCATGGCACTAGCTACCAAGTACTTCGACAGTTGGTCCTGGCATGTCAAAATATACTTATTGCCAAGCTCTGTCACCGGAAGTGGACCCACCACATCCAGAGATACCTTCTCAAAGACCGTGCTAGGGGTGTCCGTAATTACCATTGGCGCTCTGACGTCTGGTCTAGTCCCCTTATTCTTTTGGCATGAAGGACACGAGCGTATATAACGCTCAATGTCGCCTTTCATTCCCTTCCACTGTAATCGTTCACGTACCCTGGCGTACGTGCGGGCTATTCCCTGGTGTCCTCCAACCGAGTAATCATGACACTCCTTCAGGATGGCCAATTTCTCAGCCTCCTGCAACTCGGTTACCTCGGGTAAGCTGTCTTCGGGCGTGGACTCCTCTGCGTTAGCGTCCTCGGAGACCTCACTACCGTCTGCTTCAATTCCCTCTACCGTGGCGTCCTCGGGTTTTGAAGTCGTTGCTACCCTCCTACGAGTTTCCATATGAGTGGCCACGGCCGCCCCCTGCCGTAACTCGTGCCCAGCCGAGTTGATCACTCGCGCTTGACACTGTGCATCAGTGGGATTCCTGCTAAGGGCATCAGCATTGCAGTTCTGCTTGCCCTGCTTGTAAATGATTTCAAAATCATACTCTGCTAATTTCAATCGGAACTTTAGCAGGCGTGACGACGGGTCCTGGACATTGAATACCCACTTCAGCGGCTTGTGATCTGTCACCACTGTGAAATGCCGTCCGAACAAATACGGCCTGAAATACTTTACACCCCAAACAATGCCTAATAATTCTTTTTCTGTGACACTATAATTTCTTTCTGCCTTATTAAGCGTCCTGCTTGCATACGCTACGGGAAGATCTTTACCCACGGGCCCTTGTGACAATACGGCCCCCACTGCTTCGTTGCTAGCATCTGTGGTAAGAACGAATGGCTTTTCAAAATCTGGGTACTGTAATATAGGCTCTTCAATGAGTTTTTGCTTTAGCGTTTCGAACGCCTATTCCTGTGCATCTCCCCACACGAAGGGAACTTCCTTCTTCACTAATTCATATAGTGGCTTCGCGATCTTACTATAATTGGGAAAATCCTTCACGGCCTGCACCTTTCGTGAGTCTGGTAAGACTCCCCCTTCAGTAATTACATGCCCTAAGAACGTCACTTCAGTCCTCAGGAACTCACACTTATCTGGCTGGAGCTTCAACGTATTTTCTCTCAGCCTTTGAAAAACATCCCTTAACTTAGCATTGGGCTCCTCTATTGAGCTACCATACACTATTATATCATCTAGATAGCACAGACACTGAATACCTGTCAATCTGGTAAGCACTGTATTCATCAGCCTTGTGAATGTGGCTGGCGCATCTTTCAACCCCATGGGCATCTTTGCAAATTCGTACTTGCGCCCTAATGCTGAAAACCTGTCTTGGGCCTGTCTTCAGGTTCTAATAACACCTGATAATAACCGCTACAAAGGTCAAGTGTACTGAAATATCTGGCCTTACCTAGAGCATCTAATAGCTCTGAGATGAGTGGGAGGGGATAACTAACCCCTATCGTTACTTCGTTCAATTTTCGGAAGTCAATCACAACTCTCCACTTTTGCTTACCTGACGCATCCATTTTCTTTGGTACTAACAATAATGGTGCATTCCAAGGGGATGTACTAGGTACAATAATTTCATCACCTAGCATCTTATCTATCTGCGCTTGTATCTCTCCCTTTTGTGCCTCCGGCAGCCTATACGGCCGCACATTAATCGGGGGTTGATCCCGGGGCGTTGGGATCTCGTGACGTATAACTTCCGTGCATGTGAGCTTATCTCCCTCAAGGTGGAAGATGTCATTGTATTCCGCACAGATGGCGTATATACCCTCCTTATCTACCTGCGTGAGATGGTCTACTCGCAAGCAGTCTATCACTCGGCGTGATCTGGGCTTCTGAGTAGCCCGTTCTCCGGTTACTGCCCTACTGCCTTGCTGTACCTTGCGTACTCCTGCCAGGCAGGTGTCATCCACCTCCTGCACTCGCACTCGAGGGCTGTACAGAGTCACTTCTTCCTCAGTAGTGTTCATCATGCTGACTACTGCCTCGTTGTGCTCTGACCTAGTTAGACACTCTGCGAGGTAAACCCCTGGTGCTACCTCGGCCCTCTCAATAATTCCCACTGGTAGATTATTATCGACTTCAATAACTACTACCTTCTGAGTTCGAGGCTCGAGGCTGATTATCTTCGCCTCCCTCGCTCCCAGCGGGTATCTTTTACCGTGGATCGTAACATGACCCTCCCGGTAGTCGATCACGCTGTCAGCTAGGATGTCTCTCCCTATTATACCATCGTGGCTTAGTTGGAAATCACTGCCCACCACATGCACTGTGTGTTTAGTACCTCCTATAACAAACTGAACGGTCCCTTGGGTGTAAATCGTTCCCTCGCGTACACCCATTAATTCGATCGTGGTGCCTCTACTGATTGTAACTGTTTTAGGCACTGATTGCCTCTTCACTAGGCTGACATCGGAACCAGTGTCAATTAAAAACCTCAGAGGCTCCCCACAATGCATTAATATAGTGCCCTCCATGTCACGTGCCTTGGGACTCCTTAAATTACGGGATTCCATAGCTGTCCCTGTGTTATGGACCCGCTCCAGTTTGTCGCCCCTGTCTGAGTGATATTTCTCTTACTACCTTTCCCACTCTTGAACCAACAGTCTTTGGTTCCATGTGACCACCGGTCACAAACATCGCACTGGCGTCGGCCTTTCATGGCCTTGCCTCCCGTGCGCCTACTCTGGCCCTGGCCCTTCTTGGCCTCCTGACAATTTCGTTTCATGTGGCCCTGCCGGCCACAGGTATAGCACGTCCGTCGGTCCACTCCTGCTTGTGGTACCTGGGCTGTCTGTCGGCAGTTATTTTGTACGTGTCCTTTCTTCCCACAACGGTAACAGGTTCTACTCCTGTCCGCTTCCGTGTGAGGCTTCCCTCTAATTATGCGCACGGCTTCCGGCGCCACGGCTTCCTTATCTCTTTGCTTCTTTCGGCAATCGCGCTCTATGTGTCCCGTTTTTTTTGCAATATCTACATATGATCTTACTTGGTATGCCCCCTGTCTGTACATTAGGTGTATTACCTAACGCGGTGCGTGCGCCTCGGGTTCGTGCCTCCTTGCACTCCCGTGCGATGTGGCCTTCCCTGTTACAATTGTAACAGACCACCCTAACACTCGCTTGTGTTGGCTTAGTATGCCACCTTAGTGGTGCCTTCCTTTCCTGATCGGGTTTACCTGCTCTTACCCTTGAGCTATGTTTCGTATGCAACCCTTCTCGTGCCTTCTTTGAGAGTATTACCGCCTCTTCTTGCCTCGCAGTGGCTACAGCTTTCTCGAAGGTAATGGCCCCGTGGCCCTGGACTCTGGCTTGGATTCGTGGGTTACTTAACCCCTGTATGAAGCTAGCTACGCATATTTTTCTTGTGATTCTTAACTGAGCTTCTCTGTCCTCCCTGCTTTCTCCATCGAGGACTGCTTCCCTGAACGCAGCTGATAGAGTCTCTACTTTGTGTGCCCATGTCGCCACTGATTCCCTCGGATCCTGCGCTGTTTGAAACATCTGGCAAATATACAAGTCTAATGTGCCCTGAAATCCATAGTATTCTTGTAATGCCTGTTTGGCAGCCTCCCAATGATTTATATCTCTTCTGACTAACAACTTATCTCGGGCCTTGCCCGTGATTTTGGTCAGGATATACTTATGGAACAGCTCTTGATCATCGTCTTTTACCATGCGAACAGCAGCGTCTACATTGGCCACTAACTCACGTAATCTGTCGGGCTGTGTTCCATCGATCTCCCGACTTATCAGGCGATGTCCTTCGGTTACTGATACAAAAGGCCCACTTGTACTTACCATATCTATGTCTGCTAGCCTCTTCTTTGTTGTCTCTGCTAACTGGATACTGCGGCTGATCGGTTCTCCCTTCTGCTGGTGGCACGGCTCGCTACTGCACGGCTCCTTCTGCTTAGTAGGCTTCTTCTTCTCTCTTCTGCGTTGCGCGGCACTCGGTACGATTTACGCGGATGCGCGGACGGACAATCTTCTGCGTTGTCGCGGTCTTTATCGGACAATCTTCTGCGATGTCGCGATCTCTCTCTTTATTCCGTAGTTGCTCTGTTCAGTGCGTCGAACTCGGGAACCTACACTTCTGACACCAAAAGTTAGGTCTGTCGTGACCTACCTGGCCTGTGAGACGTTCTGGCAGGTTGACAGCTCCTCCGTCGATTTTCCCTACTAGCCGAGCGGTTTTCTAGATAAGGGAACTGGAGGTTTCTCAGACTCGTCCCGGAACTACCGGAATAAAAGATGAAATTCCCTTGGACTACTGCCGATTTATTAAGCCCTTGGCAGTCGAAGTATATGTACACTATATACAAATTATGTGAAGTTACTGCTGGAGTGCACGCAGGTCTGTAATAGCGCTACTAAGTCTTACTGATACTTGACATCTAGTGTGTCTCCGCGAGGCTGAATTCTGCTCGCGCGCGTTACGACGTTACTCTGGCAAGAACTGAGGCGTGAGAACTACTACTCTGCCACTTTGCAACTCTGCAACCCTGTGACTACTCCGCTGTAATGACTCTCTGGCAACTCTCCTGTAATAACTCTGTCGCTCGCCATTTTGGATACCCTTATATTCAACTAGAGATGACCCAGAATCCATCTCTCCCTCCCACTGAGGCCTGGTCCATTCCACCCTCCAGTGCCTGGCAAGTGCTGCTCCCTAAGGTAGCGGCGACTGCCCATACTTGTGTCTACGTGACATCCAAGGTTCAACTTCTGGCCTGACTTGTGACTATGAATCACTCTCCCTACAATACAAAGTGCTCGACCAACGTACTGTTGTACTATCAATATTTACAGACCTCTGTACACATCCTAGCGACAGCAATCTTATTTTCCTCCAGAAATACATCTCTGGCTTACAAATGCTCACATCCAACTTAGTAATAATAATAATAACTCTATTGCCCTTATGTATAATGTTCCTTCGAACCGCAGTCCTGGGTTCTGAATCATGGAGGTTCACAGTCACGACACTTCCCTGGGTATACAGCTGCGACTCTCCCCATCGGCCAGTCCATCTTCTTCCTGTCGTCACCACCAATAAGCACGACTTCACCTACTTGAAGGTCTCGCGTCATCTTCTTCAGCTCGTTCCTTCTTTGGATGAGCTGACCAAGATATTCCACTCTGAACCTCTTTCTCAGGTCTTCCTTTAGTCGTTGTTGGTACCTATACCTCTTTGACAGATTAACACTATCGATGTGATCAAGATCAGGTACTCCCACCCTTGGAATGTCTTGTATAAACATTGCAGGCGTCAAAGGCACCAAGTCATTCTGATCTTCAGACAGATAAGTTAGTGGTCGTGAATTAACAACAGCTTCACAGTCAATCAAAATGGTCAACATTTAATCATATTCCACACATGCACGCCCAAGTACACGTCGCACCAACTTCTTAAGTGTTTGAATCAATCGCTCCCACCTCCCACCCAACCAGGCTGCTGTGGGTGGATTGAATCTCCATTCAATTCTTGAAATGTCAGTTTCCTTTACTATCCTAGCCCAGTCAAGTGCTTTGAGTAAGTTCTCTGTTCCATGAAAATTTGTCCCGTTGTCACTATAGACGACATGTGGTCTAACCCGTCTGGAAATAAATCTTCTCAGTGCCAAAATGAAGCTGGATACCGAAAGAGAAGTAACCAGTTCAAAATTAACCGCTCTGAAGACTGCACAGGTGAAGATCACTATCTAAGACTTGGTACTATTATTCAAGTGCAATGGACCCGCTAGATCGATTCCTACTACTTCAAATGCACTGGCTTCTCTCACCCGATTTTCAGGAAGTTCCACAGATACTGATTCAATACGTTTTGCTTCAAACCGTTTACATCTCACACATTTGGAAAGAATGCTGCGCAGAGTCTTCCGCCCTTTGACAATCCAGAATCGTTCTCTTATGATAGATAGCAGAATTTGCACTCCTGCATGAAAGGCTTTCATATGTTCTTCCATAACCAACAGATGTGTTACTTTATGATCTGATGGCAACAGAATGGGGGATCTGAAATCTGTATCATCGTTTCTTCTCACAATCTTTGTCTTGATTCTCAGCAGTTCGTCCTCATCTTCTAGAGTACACAAGGATTTGAAGTCCATATTCTCTTTCTTCATAAACATGTCATTTTGCACAAACTTCAAAAGGCGTCTTTCAGCATTCTTTACTTCGTGGGTGGACAGTTCAGAATCGAGATGCTTATCCTTTTTAACCCGAACATTATGAATGAACCGTAGCATCCAGACCATCATTCGTACAATCTTCGTATAAGACGAGAAATACTTCAAATACCATGCCTCCTCTTGTGTAGAAACAGTTAACGATATCGTATCTCTCTTCCTTTCCTGATCTATGTCGTCCTCCTTTGCCATTGATTCAAACTTTGGCCAGTTCTCTTCGGAGAGCTTAAGCCAGCTCGGTCCCTCCCACCATCGGGATTCTAACAGTTTTTTCGCACTACAGCCTCTTGATGGTAGATCAGCAGGGTTTTCATGACCAGGAATGTGCCTCCAGTCTTGAACATTGGAACTACTACAAATTTTCTTCACCCTATTTCTAACAAATGTTCCCCACTGTCTATCTTGGGTAATCCAGTGTAATGCGGTGGCAGAGTCAGTCAAGTAATATTCCTTTAAGTCCTTCGCGTCAAGACCTTTCCTCACATGTGTAGCTAAACGAGTCCCAATACAACAAGCGAGCAGTTCTAACCCTGGAATTGTGATCTTTTTCAAAGGTGCAATCCTAGATTTAGCTTGCAATAACTGAACCGACACTCTCCTGCTGTCTTCACATCTCAAGAACACCACGGCTGCATAGGATGACTTTGATGAGTCGCAAAAGACGTGTAGAGCACACGAGTCTGTCTCCTTCATTGAAGTCCATCTTGGGATTCTTACATCCGATAAAATTGGAAGGTCCTCAACCCATCTCATAAATTTGTGGGACATCTCTTCTGGAAGTTCAGCGTCCCAGCCTAATTTGCTTTTCCAGCTTTCTTGGTGAAGTATTTTAGGGCAAAGAGTAACAGGAGAGGTGAAGCCTATTGGATCGAAGACTCTCTGCGCTGTGGATAAGATATTCCTTCTTGTAATTGCTCTTTGAGGGTAGCTTATCCCACTGACATCGCAGTACAACTTATCTTCTACCTTATCCCACAGTAGTCCAAGAACTGGTGACGGTTTGGCAGTACCTTCGGTGCATAAGGCTGTATGCTCCCAACCTCTCAGGTCAAACTTCCCTCCAGCCATTATTTCAGTAGCTTGTCCAACAAATGTATGCAGCTCCTCTTCTGAATTGACAGACGTGACACAATTGTCAACATAAAACGAGTCCTTCAGTGTTTCAGCCACTCCTTTTAAAGGCGGTTCATACTGACTCAAGTGATGCTGGATAACTGCTCCCAGGAGGAATGGGCTGCAGTTTACTCCAAAAACAACTCTACGATGTCTCAATAGTTTTACCTTCTTCTCTTTGACATTTTCCCACCAGAGAAATCGCAGACAGTCACGGCCTTGTTCGTCCACAGAGATTTGTAGAAAGGCCTGCTTGATATCGGAAATGACACCAATTTTCCCTTGTCGAAACTTGAGCAAAATCTTGGGGATTAAATCCAGCAAGTTCAGTCCTTTTGACAAACAGTCATTTAAAGAGCAGCTTCCTTTCTGCTTGCAGGATGCATCAAAGACTGGCCTCACACTCGTCGTTGAATTGTCTTTGAAGACTCCCCGATGCGGAAGATAGTGCCCACGTTTCTGTTGCACGTCATCTTGAACCACTTCTACCACGCCCTCATTCAACCAGTTTTTCAATACTTTATCATAGTCATCAAACTTCCCTGCCACTTCAAGTTTCGTGGTTGTAACTATTTACCTCTTCTCAGCTACCACTCTGTTATCAGGTAGCTCTTCGCGACCATCCGACCAGGGAAAACTAACCTCATACCTTCCCTCAGGATCCCTCTTCACTGTTCTCTTGAAGTGATCTCGCACAGCTGTCTCGATTTCCTCATTTGTTTGGCTTTCACAGGGATCCAAATTTCCCAGGGCATCCAACTTCCATAGGTCCGGCAGATGACTAGTGTGAGTCAAAAGGGTAGTTATCATGGCAGCATGGGTATTTGTGCCAGACTTGTCCATCACTTTACCCATTACGACCCAGCCTAATTTAGTTTGCACAGCAGTGAGTCCACACTCTAATTCTTTTACAGTTCCAGTGTACAGCTTCCCTAGTGCATCCGATCCTATCAGGATTTCAGTTGGTGGCTGTCCAGCTCCGACATCTGTGAGGTGAATTCCCTTCCTCCTCAATTCTCCCATGCAAGTACTTAAATGTGGCCGTGAGATTGGCCCACATATTATTGGTTGGTCTAAAACTTGAATTATGCACGAATAGTTATCTACCAAACTCTTCAAGAGAACATCATAACATTGGTGCTCCATTTTCTTGGATGAACCCTCTCCAAATAAGGCATGTACCACGACTTCTGATTTGACTGGTTGATAACCCATTTCCCGTGCAGTACTTTTCAATATGTATGACCGCTGTGAACCGGTATCGATGAGTGCTCTTACAGTCCGTCTCCTCCCATAGGCCTCAAGATTCACTAGCAGGGTCTGAAGAACTACATCCGAGGAGCACTGACTTGAAAGCGAGGTGTTCTGGTTTTGTTCTGCCTTTTCCTCACATTTTTGGTCCTTTTGCTTGACTTCCAACTGTGGACACATGATGGTGCAATGCTTCTTAGAACAGACAATGCAACTCACTTTACCTTTACAATCTTTAGCACGATGTCCTGGCTTCAGACAGACGAAACATCCCTTGTTTCTCTTTAACATGTCCTGCTTCTCACTTAGAGACAACCTCTGTGCTTGAAAACACTCCTTACTCTCATGTGGTTTTCCGCAGAACACACACGTCAATTTATACATCTGCTCACCGGAGAACAAGTCTGTTGCAGTAGGTACAATTTTATCAGGTTGCTGCTTCTTCTTATATCTTTGTGGACTAACCTCACTCAGTCTGAAGCTCGCTTTCGCCAAAGAAATTCTTTCTTCGCCTTCAACTTCCTTCCTGAGGAATAGCATTAAGTGCTTCAACCGGTCTCCATAGATTTTGCTTCCGCCCTCTTCATTATCAATTGTCATTGGACTTCTCAGCCACACCCTAAGAATATCTTCAGGGATGCAGGACTCCACGAGCGGAAAGAGCATGGCAGCATATTTGTCTGAAGTCATACCAATTGACTCTAAAGAACGCAGGTGAGATTCTAGGTTATCATAGAGGCGAGCTGTGTCACGCTTTCCTCTGTCTTCAGCGGCATTCTTTATCACTAGTGACAGGAGTTCTCTTACATAATATTCGATAAGCAACTCTTCTTTTCCAAATCTATTCTTCAGGCTATCTATAGCCTTATTATAGTTCTCCGCAGTGGAAGGGAAGCTATCAACAATCTCCCGAGCTCTTGAGCCTTCTGTGGTAGCCTGAATCAGGTACTGGAATTTGTCCTCATTTTCCAAATCCCCGTCCTCGTGAATTCGCCTAAATTGGCTCCAAAAGCCAAGGTAGTCTTTTATATCCCCACTGAACTTCTTTAATTCAATTTTGGGTAACGTAAGTTTTCGTCTGCTGGAGTTTGGGAAAGAAATGACTGACTGCCCATTATTAGTGATTTGGACACCGGTATGTTGCCTCACAATAAATTGTTCTACTTTCACACGTGCACAATCCATGTCCTCATTGAACTTCTCTACATTCTCTTATTCTCGTTCAAATTGATCACTGTCTTCTAACATTAATGCTGCCACCTGTTCATTGAGGTTATGTAAGTCGGTAGTTAACCGTTCCAGAGTTGTTAATTTGCTTCTTACAATTTCTTCTTTACAATTTTCTTCATCATTTAATAATTGCAACAGGTCATCATAATTCTTAGTGAACCTCGTTCTCACAGGTTTTCGCCTCTTTATAAGCACTTCCATTGTTAAAATTTATGAATATAACCAGATCGAGACTTACCAATATCTGCGTTATTAATCACGTCGGGGTCACCACTATTTTAGGAACTCAAATAGGACTACCCGTCTTATTCTTTCCACTCACAAAACATAATTTATTCTTTCACAATTAATACAGTACACCATGCTTCTGCTTTAGCCATTTTCATAACTGATGCTCACAGGGATTTGGCAAAATGCCCTGTCTATTTACAAAGAATAAATACCTAGGATATTTGAATTCACTTCACTGTTCTGTTGACATTTTGAGTCCAAGTCCAACAACATGCTTCTGTACGCCTAGTTTTGTACATGTTATTATTTATTGGGTACAGAATGTAGCTCAAGGAGGGGCTCACCACTATTAGTTTGGAGTCTTTTTCGCTCCATGTACATATAATCTAATTCGATCAGCATCTCTTCTTCCTCTTTTAAAAGAAGCAACGGTCATTCGGGCAAAGTTATATTATTTCAGACTATGATCAGCTGTTTAGTTTCTACCCCCACGAACCTGTATAAGCAAATAATAGGCTACTGAGCTGTTGGGAAGTGAAAGTGATCATCGCCAGCGATGTGCGCCGGCGATCATCGCTGTAGCCAAACCGTACCTTTAGAGTATCTTGTTTGGTGCGTCGAACGGGAATTGTAAATAATGGATTGGAGAAGATTTTATTTATTCTTCATGTGATTTATATGTGCTTATATAAGGATATGGAAACTGAAAGAAGGGGATAGAAGGGTAGAGTACCTCAAAATGGTAAAGGAAGGAATTCCAACAGATGAAGAAAGACCGGGTGGAAGAGGAATGGGCTAGATTTAAGAAGACACTAGTAGGTGCAGCAGAAGCAGTATGTGGGAGGACAAGTAGTAAGAAGAGGTGGAAGGAAACACCATGGTGGAATGAGAAGACGAAAGATATTGTTGTACCCCTAGGGTACGCTATACCATCCCTTAAGGAAAATACACAAATTCATAAAACTACAGACTTCTGATATAAGATTCTAATAAGATACCACCTACAAAATTACATGGAGAACACAAGTAGCAAACTCAGGAAGTCAGGTAGGCTCGTACCAAAGGTAACGACCTGAGGAAGGTGTACGACACGGGAGGAATGTAGGAATCCGCCGACCGTGCACACCAAAGCTATAAGAGCCCCCCAAAGGTCAAGGGCCGGGAGCACTAATTACTCAGTCCTCTCCGTACAACGACGTGCCGTACCGCTGCTGTCTTCAGGTCGGGTAAGTGTCTTAGCGATCCACACTCTAACCACTACACTACACACTCCCTTCCCCCTGTGCTTGGACTGTATTTTATTTATTATTATCCACTAGTCTGAACTGCTAGCTCTTTTAGTGTATCTCTCAATAGAGATACACATTAAAACTCTAATTAACAGAAACCACTGATCTTACTCATTTATTTATTTAGTCAGTAGGTTCCTACCCTAATAGATTCCACTTAGGTAGGACTTAGAAATAGCTTTAGTGTTTATTTGCTTAATCACTACTCTTGATCAGCAAGTGTCCTTGATACGTGCCGACCACAGCTAACTCGCTACTTGCTCGCGTGCTTATAGCTCTCTACAGACCGCGTGGCGCCGGCCTCGCGCTTTGGCTTACAACTTAATAGCTCTGACCTACTACCCCTTTACCTAGAACTACCCCGTTAAACAGCACCTTGGGGAGTTCTCCTGGCTGATCACTCAATCGATCTCCTTTCATAAAACACTCCCTACCTCTTACAAATTCGCCAAGCTACAACCCCAATTTAGATTAATTTCATCCCCTAGATTTAGTATTTGTATTGGCATCCCTCACAGATACCATACAAGTGGTGGAGGCAAGGGTACCGCGGCGTTGATTTAAAACAACGTCTAAGGAAGTTCAAACAACGAACTTCCGCGGAAAAGATCCCTAAACCTCGTGTTAAGCCAAGCAAACGCCACCCAAAATTGGGAAAATTTTTTGAGACATAGAATTAGATAAAATCTTTATACCCAACCCAAGACCGCCCCGCTAGGAAATAAATTTTAAACGCCACCCTTACCTAACAATATATAATTAATAGCCTTATGAATACGCCCTTACAGAAGGACATACCGCAAAGACCCATGCTCAAATTTAAAAAGACTAGTAAGGTCCACCGTGTGTTTAGAGATACAGCACACACCCTAGCCGCTGCTACCAAACCCCTACGCCCTAAAAATCCTAGTTAAGAACCCTGACCTTATAACAGAAAATAACGTAGGCCAATTACTTGAGGAACTTGAGGACGCAGTTATACATATTAAACTTAAATACCCAAAAGCGATCAGACAACGTCCCAACACACGAGCACAGACACAGAACGCCCAACAGTTGCCCCCAGATAACGAGGATAGTGACGACTTAATCCCCACATTACCAGAAGCTTTGTTACAACACCTTAGTGACACACAACAGACCTATAACGGGTTGCAGGTCCTGTTACAACAGCTAGACGGAATTCCACACGATTCATCAAACGGGAAGCTAGTTGCAGACATAAACACCATTGCATCAACCCTAGGCGGACAAATTAACAAGGCGCTTTCCGCACTACAGGAGGTTAACATTATAAACGACTTGTCACTAGATAATATCCAGGGCACTGAGCAATTTAATCCTCAGGACGCTCCACAATCCACCCCTAACCATCCAGGTACTTCCCAGAGCAGAAATACACATACTACACCAATTCAGATCCACCACCAGCCCCTGAGCCACGTACACAATAACGCTGAAGTAATAAACTGCAATTTGGAACCCCCAGTTGAGCGTAACCCCATATCCACCCCCGACAGCTCCTATAGCGCGAACATGGCCATGCCCACGAAGTATCCCATGATACAACCCACTAAATACCCTGGTGACAAAGAGGACCCCGAGGAATATCTAAGAGCCTTCAATCGAACGGCTAAGATTAATGGTTGGACGGATGAGGACAAGAAACGCCTCTTACCAGCCTACCTCACTAAATCGGCCCTCACATGGTATGAACTCCATGAGGCCACCTTGGCAGAGGCCACGTGGGAACAATTTTCAGCTGCCCTTATGAACACATTTCAGTTGACCCCTGATGAGGATGACTTATATGATAAAATCCGTGCTCATACACAAGGTCCCACGGAAGGCACACAGGCGTACATTAATGCCAAGTTATTAATGTGCGAGAGATATAATAAGCATATGCCAGACAAGCAGAAAGTACGGCTCCTCATGCAAGGTATGCGTCCTACCTTAGTTGACAAGCTGTGTACGTTACAAAGTAACACAGTGCATGAATTGCAGGCAAACGTAAGATTCATCGAAGAGGGCAATAAAATGACCCAAAAAGCCGTGGATCAGCATATCCGTACAGACAACGGAGATTTGCATCAACAGATCCGCGATCTGACTAGACAGATGAACGAAATGCAAATCACGGCCATCCACGCTAGCCCTAAAACACGCCCTCATGGGGATGAACATAGAAATATATGGCGAGGGCCAAGGGGAAAGCAACAGGGTCAAAGTAAACCTACCCACCCCCATTGGCGTAATACACCCCCGGTAAGAGAGGCGAACTATTATTCGCAATACCAGGAGGAAGCGCCACGCCATAACGAGTCCCATCCCTTCCCGCGGACACAGTATCCAACAAATACTCGCCCACGCGGCAATACATCCCCCAACCGAACACCAAACCGTCATCCCCAATATAGGGACGACCGAAACTGGCAGTATAGCCAAAACGGCGGACACGCACAACTATCCAATGCCAATCAATACCGTCGACCAAACACACCCCCGCAGCATGAGCGATATGAGCCTCAATATGAAAGGCCTCCCCCGGTATATCCTCAATACGTCCCTGTCCAAAGGGAGAGAGGACCGGAGGACTACCCGCTGCCCGACCACCCTCCACGGGATGAACGCAGGCGATCAACCTCGCGTGATAGACGCGGATTGCTCCCCAACCCCCAGTATCAGCCCCGGTCAGACAACTGGCGAAACGAGGCGCCCAGGGGACAGCCTCGTTTCACCGAAAACAGAGGTTATTCCCATCAAAAAAACTTTTAAACAGGGAAGGGCCAGCACCCACAAAATCGGATAACCCTTCCCTAACAACAAATAATCGTTCAAATCCACCCTCAAAAAGCGAGGCCACTGCTAAAGCCAGAAAACCAAGGATCCCCCCAACTATCGTCCGTCAGCCCACAGAGCAGGAAAACCCTCCCCGATCGCAGCTCCAGGAGCATACGGTCAAAGGGGACGGGAATTGCCTTTTTAGAGCACTTAGTTTTCTGCTCCATAAAACTGAGGACCATCATAAGGAGATCCGAACGCAGCTGGTCATGTATGTCATGACACATTGGGACGATTATAAGTATTTCCTCGCCAACGGCAAGGATGCTTTATTCACCAATAAATATGCATATGGGGAGTATATGCACCGAGATGGCACTTACGCAGGGGCAACAGAGATTACCGCCCTAGGCCACGTCCTTAAGACCAACATCCATGTATATACAATGGATAAAATGGCGCCAATGTTCTCTACCGTAGGATATGACGAAAACCTACACCTCTTGTTCACGGGAAATCCGAATACCGGTCATTACAGCCCTCTTACCAACACATCATCTCACAAACCTCAACCGGCCGCCTCTCAGAGTAGGCAGAAGCTCAGGAAAGGCATATTAAAGAACAGAACTAACATTACCAACCCTAAGAACGCGCCCGCAAATAACACAATTAAGTTACCCGTGGTAAAACCACCCTCATTGATTTTACCCGTGGACACAAGCGGCCCGACCACTAAACCAGGTGCGGCAAAGCCGGTAACTTTTATAAACACCGGCGCAAGCACAGTATTTTCACAAACACCCGGATATAAACCCACAACCACTCAAACAAACCGGCCCTTTAGGACACCATTGCCTAGGCTAGGAATAACATCACAGGGTAGCAGACATAGTTATAGATATTTATCGAGCCACCGAAAGCTCAAGAGAAAGCTTCGGACAACACAAGTGGCAGATAGACATGACACAGCTGAAGCGCGATTCCCAGTTTCACGGGACTCAGCAAAGCGTGTCAGGTTCAGTAGTCAGGCCACAACACCGCGTTTGCTCGACACACGTAATAAACCGGAAGAACACACAGCCTCGCAGGATGCGATAGAAGACGATAAAAACAAATCACCGTCCCAAAATCCCCCGGTTCCTGTAATAACATACACTCTTAACAACATGTACACTGCACAAGATGGTCACAACATTACAGCCCTGTCTAGCCCGGCCAAAATTAACGGGTACCAAATCCAAATTCTAATTGATACTGGGTCAGCTATTTGCTGCGTAAGCAGTAAATACATCAACGGCGAGCGCATACGCAAGATGCCTATCAACACTTGCCTTGTGGCTGCCAACTCGCAAACCATTTCATGCTTAGGCATTACGGATGTACATTTGCAAATAGGCTCCTTTGAGACCAGCTTTCCCATGTTCGTCATTAAGGACCTTTCTGTCCCGGGAATCATTGGCACGAACTTTCTTGCCCAGTTCGAAGCCAATATTAGCTTTGTCACTAATAACATACGATTAGTGAACGGAGACCTTATTACCACACACCCAATATCATGCGCCCGGGACACATACAACCCCCGAGCGCAGCGAGACGCGCAAGCACACCAGGTCTCTCCGTTGGTCACAATAGTACCGCCAACGAACACAAGTGCTGACACAAACACGCCCGCTACTGGGGAAACACAGTTACTAACCCCAGAGCAGAATACAAAACTTGAAAACCTATTACGGGAATATAAGGATATTTTTGCCCATTCCCTTGCAGATTTAGAGGTGACCGACTTAATTCACCACCGTGTGGAATTAACCAGTGATACTCCCGTTCACCAGGCACCTTACAAAGTTAGCGCCAAAGAAAGACAAGCTATAGAAACACAAATTCAGGAGATGCTCCAAGCCGGTATAATTCACCCCATCGTGTCCAATTACAGCGCACTGGTACTCCTTACCCGAAAACCGGATGGTTCCCATAGGTTTTGTACCGATTATCGACGCCTTAATAGACTCATTAAGAGTGACAATTACCCGTTACCGCGAACAGATACTTACCTAGAGACACTGAGCGGGGCAAAGTACTTTTCGATAATGGATTGTTATTCTGGATTTTACTCAATCCCTGTATATGAACCCGATAGGCACAAGTTGGCATTTGTCACCGAAAACGGCCTCTACAGTTACGCCGTCCTCCCCATGGGTTTAAAGAATGCTAGTCAAACATTCCAAAAATTGGTAGACAAGGCATTCGCAGGCCTCAAATACCGTTCGGTATTAACTTACATAGACGACATAACAGTCTTTTCACAAACCTTCGAAGAGCACATTATACACTTAACCGAAGCTTTTGACAGGATTAGGCACGCTAAATTAAAGCTAAAACCATCCAAATGTCAATTTGCGAAAACGAAGGTCCAAATTCTCGGCCACATTGTCAGCCGCGAAGGTATCACACCTGACCCTGCCAAAATCGCCGCAATTACCGATATTCCAATGCCGGAAAACATTAAACAGTTACGTTCTTTTATGGGACTAGCGAGTTATTATCGTCGATTCATTCATGGGTTTGCACAGATAGCTAACCCTCTCACTGAGCTTACACACGAAAAAACACCATTTATAATTACAAAGATACATAGGGAGACCTTTGAGAAACTCAAACATTTACTCACTACACCGCCCCTGCTCCAGCATTTTCAAGAAGGTAGACCCACCTTTGTACACGTGGATGCAAGCCAATTTGGCATCGGGGCAGCCCTATTACAAGAGGCCGATGATGGAAAACAACACCCGATTACATACGCTAGCCGCAAACTTACACCGGTGGAAACTAGATACTCCGCTACCGAAAGAGAAATGCTGGCATTCTCGTGGGCCGTAAACTACTTCCGAACATACCTGTATGGTATACACTTTACGGTAGTTACGGACCACGCCAGCCTTCTCTACTGGGATAAATTTAAAAATCCTAATTCACGGCTTAACAGATTCATATTTAAATTATACGACTATACGTTTGAAGTTAAACACAAGAAAGGAAAAGCGCACCTTGATGCAGACGGTCTCTCTAGACTACCCGTACTCGAACCTCCTGAAGAGGATAATAATCATGTCTGGGATTCTTTACCCACATTTGCGGTCACTCAAATTAATACAAAACAGGAGCAAATAGACGATCCCCAGTTGGGACAAATTAGAATTGCTCTACAGGATCGCGACCAGGTAGATAGTAAAACTGCCCGATTATCACGTAGATTTTTTCTTGATAAGGACGATATACTTAGGTGCATTTATTTAGCGTTTGGCTGTACATATCAACATTAGTCAAAAATAGATGTGTATTTACATTATTTACAGTTTCACTTTCAAGTTGTTAATAAAGTCTATCACAGCTGGGCCTGCTTCCACAAAGTCACTGAAGTTGCCACTGTAGGAATGCGTCGGGCAGTCATTCACTATATGCCGTATGGTCTGCCTGGGATCACCACAACTGCATTCTGGTGAAGATATATATCCCCATTTGTAGAGAAGATCTGCACATCTACCATGGTTTGTTCTTATCCTGTTTAGCGTTGACCATGTTTTCCGGGGTAGATGGAAGCCACTTGGTGGTGTTGTGGAGTTTGTGATATCTTGCAGCTGACTTGGAATGTTTTCCACCAATTCTTCTTTCCAGTTTTGCAGCAGGTTGAAGTTTTGGTTCACCAGGTGTCTCGCTGTCCGGATGGAGGGGTTTCGCGAGCGTAGACGTCTCACTTCAGCAGCAGTGATGTCCTGGTGTATTGGTAGCTGGTAGTTGGCATTTATTTTCTTATACTCCCGGAGTAAGGCATGTTTGCGTCTGAGTTCCGCTGGTGGAATATGACTCAGTGCTGGTAACCAAAATGTTGGTGTTGATTTTACTGTGCCAGATATCATTCTCATTGCCTGATTCAATTGGGCATCGACAAGTTTGGTATAACTGCTATTTAGCCACACTGGAGAACAATACTCAGCTGTTGAGAAGACCAGACTGAGGGCGGTGGTGCGTAAAGTGTCGGCTGACGAACCCCATGTAGTGCCACATAGTTTTTGAAGTATGTTGTTTCTAGACTTCAGTTTTTCTGCCGTTTTCTTCAGGTGTTTCTTGAAGGAGAGAGTTCTGTCTAAGATGACCCCCAGGTAATTGGATTCATTGGTGTGGGTCAAGCGATTTTTACCTAGGTACACTTCTAGTTCACGATTAGACTTAGGTGCAAACCCACGGCCACACATGACGTCACACCCATTGCCCTTCCAACTACACTCCGCAACCACGTGATGACGGAATACCATTGTCCACCAATTAACGGCGCACACTTTGGAGTCCATAAAACATATTTACGCATTCGCAATAAATATTACTGGGAGAATATGAAAAATGATATTAAAGAATTCATTAAAACTTGTCACACATGCCAGAGATACAAACACCGCCCTGGTAAACCACATGGATTACTCCACCCCATCCCTGTAGGTGAACTTTTCCACCGCATAGGTATTGACGTAAAAGGTTCAATCACAACATCAGACAAAGGTAATAAATACATATTAGTAGCAACCGAGTATCTCACCCGATACATCATTACTAAAGCGGTCCCAAAAGCTAGCGCACAGCAAATTGCAGAGTTCCTCATGGAAATAATTACCAAATACGGTACTTTCCGCACATTATTATCCGACAGAGGAACAGTTTTCACATCAAATGTTATCACACAGCTTCTTAAATTACTTCAAGTTAGAGCATACACCACCACTAGTTTCAGTCCTCAGACGAACGGATTAACTGAAGCTATGAACAAAATCCTTGGCAGCGCGATAGCTCGTTTTACTAACGACGACGGCACGGACTGGGATAATTACCTCCCAGCGGTAACATTTAGTTACAACACATCCGTGTCGCAGGCGACCAAACACACCCCGCATTTTTTGTTACACGGATATCACCCGCGCAGTCCGATCGACAATATTTACATCCCACAGGATACACTCCCTAGCAACGTTGAAAGATTGCAGTATTTATGCACAGCCCGTAACACCGCGCGACAAAATATCCGTACATCACAAAACAAACAGAAAAAAACATATGATAAAGCTCACAAACACCAGGAATACAAACCCGGACAGCTCATTATGTTATGGTCACCTACTCGCATTAAAAATGTGTCCGAATTCCTAATCCCGAAATGGACAGGCCCGTTTAGAATCCAGAGAAAAATTTCGGACCTAAACTACCTTGTCAACATTCGGCACAATCACAAAATTATTAAAGACACGATTCATGTACGGCGTATGAAACCACACTACTCACGGAAAACCACCCCCACACCTCACCCTCCCGCAGCTAAGAAACGCAAACGCTAAGCTATTAGCGTAAGGGAGAAAAACATATTTTTCCGCCACAGAATTCAAACCCAGTGAAAGGTAAATTGAAACAAGCGCCCTATACGCTAGAACATTTGAGAGCTATGATAATAACTAGCAATATCTGGTAATTTCCAGTACTGCATAACAAGGGATTAATTATAAGATGCATGTTTAGCGTAAGAGGTATAATAAATGTTAAATTGATGAATTTTATTAACACAAACTAGCTGCAAATAGCGCATGGCTAGACACATATTCAATACTACTTAGGCCCTACATTTTCCCATAGGTCCCCATAGCTCAAATACGCCATATAAGCCTTGGCAAGGACGCCAAGTAGAAGGTGGCATATAGTAACCATACTCAGAGACAGAAGTCACCACCAAGTTTTAGTTGATCAAACAACATAACTCAACTTTCAGCATAAAAATCCCCATAGGACATAATAACAGAGTAAAATTGATAATAATTATACATTTATAATATAATAGGAGCACGAAAATTTTCATAGACAATACATGGTAGATAGAATATTACACATGTCGTCTACAGCGTGCAGAAAGCGAGGTCACGACTCTGCCGTAACAGGCGGAAGTAACAAGACACGAAGCGCGCGATCAGCGGAATACGCACAGTACATAGCAACAGGGAGTTACGCAAAGTCACGTAGAAATGCCACACGCACACATAGCCGTGCGAAGCATGGGGTCATTTACCCATATGCGGGCCATATGGCAGACAATAGCAGGATTTCTTTATTATAGGGAAATGCATAGACACTTTCTATAAATAAAAATTAATAATGGCGCACATTTTTACAAAACTACTCGCATTTAGATTCACACACAGACATAATCGCAAAACTTAGGTGAGCGAGCAAAGATCTCATTACATATCGTAAGGAAATGTAAAATAACGGACCCTTGTCCTATAAACATACAATATCAGAACACAGTTCGATTACCATATTATAAAAATTCATTATTTACACATAGGCTACATCCCGATAGATATTATAAATAATAGCGACTATATAAAATTCCAATAACAATTTGGGAAAGAACAACCTATAGATAATGAACACCTATAAGAGATTAACACACATTTTTTTATTGAACAATTTAGAAAGTGCACGGATTCCAACAGTTACCCCATAGGCAAGGGAGATAACAGGCCGATACAATATAGGGCCACAGAATAGACTAACAAAATAACACATAGGACCTAATGTACTATACAACGACACATTGCTACGGTTTTTCTAACAAACGCCCTTACAACCGTAATAGCGAAAATACATACAGTACAATAACACAGGTTAGCCGCACTGCATAAACACGACAAACACAGATTGGCGGCATTTAGGGAAGCAAACGTAATACTTCTACACTCGTGCAGATGAACGACATGTCCCACACGGTTCAAGGTAGACACACAATAACACAGGTTAGCGAATTCCACTACAAAGGCAGAGTAACACTTGTATAGTATAGTATATAGTATATAGCAAGCATTGATACCATTACGCTCAGTATTGCGACAGTACACAGGTAGATTATTAATACCACAATCAATAGGAAGTGACACAATAACACAGGTTGTTAGAATATCACAGCGAACACCATATACAGTTCCGATAAACACACAAGTAGGAAACACGAGGAAAGGAGTTGACAAATACTTACGCGTAGTACAAAGAATCCAATACACTATAATCCACAAGAGGTTTTTAATCATAAATGTTAATTTGCCTCACACAGACTTCTTGCTAAGGCAGTCTCCACACACACACTGAATCATGCTCTGCAAACAAGGCGGCTGCATGCGTATACAGATTAACGACACCGGAGACGATAGTAGACCGCGACTCACGTGATGAGCACAGCGCTTCCGGCGTTAAAACAGACTCTGTTCCACACTTTTTTACCTACATAGGGGATCTTTTTAGATATCTCTGCTTTCTAGATTAAAGTGGATTTGACCACCAAATAACGTCATATAAGACAGACATAATGAACAGTTTTCACAAACTGTTCGTAATTGTCTACTTAATGACGAAATGATAGTCATCATTTTAACAAAATTAAATCAGCATTTCCATAACAGCCACAAGGCTCATTAAGGACCACAAATCCTTGCAGAGATCCCCTCTAGTTTACATATACACAATAGAGCAACAAGTAACAGTACAATCGTCGGTTGGCCAAAATAATTTCCATAAATTTCCTTTTGAGGCAACGTGATACGACATGGCACGTACACAGGTATGTCCATCAGTCACACAATAACGCCATGGCCCGTAGATGTCCTACAGTAGACCTCAGGCGTTCCATAAGACCAAAGCAGGTGTATGCCTACCTTCCTAGGTCAAAACACTGAAGGACAGATATCAGCCATGAGTGTATACATGTAAAAATATTCGGCAATAAATACGTTACATGGTCCATAGCTATTCTACGTTATCTCAGGCGTTCCATAAGTCAAGAGCAGGTGTTTGCCTACCCTCCAGGGATAACGATAAGGAATAAGTATCGAGCATAAACATAATTATGCCGGATTTTATAGATAATATTTAGTAAAGGCCCGAGGATTCTCTTTAATATATAACAAGTAAATATATACTTGATTATACAAACAAGAACATACAAAATACGGGATACACTATCCTTAGACAAATACACCCGATCAGGAAAATACAATAAGTAATTTTCAATGCTATATAGCAGAACACCCGATAAAGGTAGCCCATTATATTCCCCCACGAGCAATCTACCATGCGGAACGCAATCTTAGATGTCCACACACATATTGCTACACCCCGCCATATTTTTTCATTTTCCTGGAGGAGACAGTGAAAACCACTGACACACTTTTCTCCACATTATTACAGAGAATTTTTATACCCATAGGAATGCGACATATGATTCCAAACATGTAAAACACAATCCAGAATACTACATATATTTTCCTGGAGGAGACAGTGAAAACCACTGACACACTTGTCTCCACATTATTCTAGAGAAATTTTATACCCATAGGTGCGACCTATGATTACGAACATACGAAATACACTCCAGAATACCACGTGTATACTAGATAGTAAACACATTACTAATATAAATACTAATACTAACATAAATCGCACTTATCACATCTCGGCACGATATAATGACAAACTAGTCCCATTAGGATTTAGCCAAAGGAGGACATATATACATTCCCAAAATACAGATGCATAGCTAATGACCTTTGCCCAGGATGTACAACACGCCAGGTACACAGTCCAAACCGTGGGTAAACAATACATTAAACGCGTAACACGTGCGCTTGACAGTTCCTTAGCGGAGCGATAACAAAACCTTAATGGTACCAACCCACTCTTGTCGCTCGCATCCAATCAGAGTACGAACATGATAAACACGACTTGCTCCAGTCGGACAGCCAATTACAGGATACAGGTCACGCCCCACACTGACGACAGGTGATATCTCACATACACAAGCGTTATCTACGAACACGCCTCCCACGAGATAGATAAATTGCAAACGGCCATAATGCATTTAAGTCGCGTAGAGCGCGCCAAATTTAAACGGCACTAGATGACAGACAGGTAGTTATTACAATATAATTCAAACAATAGGGTAACCAAATGATTTTATTTTAGTTTACCCCTATCATCCCTCAACCCTTTACACCGGGGTAACACATTTAACGACCATAAGCCGATATTTTCGGGGATATTTACACAGCGCCTAGTCACACTGAATATACCACATCTTATACCCTAGCGGAATTTCAATACATTTTTGCCCTCAGATACACTATTATCTAAACACGCCAGCAAATATAACACAAAAATGAACATATATCCGTCACCAAATAGGTAGACAAATCCACTTTCCCATTAGGAGATTTTAATTTATTTTATTTTGGAATACGGCAATATTATTTAAAACATTATCTTTCAGAATAGACCGAAAGATTGTTCCAGATGACAGTATGTCCATATAACCACCCTAGATTGTCCCCCTTTTGAAACCCATAATTAAAAATCCACACTTAGGGATATTTATGGACATAGCTTACTAGATAGATGGCATATATATATACCATTATTCCAATTCAGAGGATAGCAATAAATACTTACGTACCCCCCCCCCCATTTTCATAGGGTGATTAGCGTGTTATATTTTTTGCAGCGATCAATCCCAGCAGAGGAGGGAATTACGACACATATAATGCGCTGCAATATAGCCTGGTTTCAGATATCTATATATAGGATCTATAATAAAAATCCATAGACAATATAAATAGATGAAATCTATAGCCAATGCTCTAGATAAAATATATCTAGACAGAACACCTAGACACAATTTATACACGGCATCTATAGACAGTCAATATAGACGGAGTTTATAGCAAATATCTATCAGCAATAGCACTAGATAGTATACCTAGATAATACCACTAGACAATACCTCTAGTTAAGGAACCCTACTATATATAATAATAATAGATGAACAGCTTTTTTAAGATAGACTTTATAGACTATAAGTCTAATAAATATCATACGAGTATAAAAAGCAGTCACATATTATTATGGTGATAGGTGCCATATATTACCTATAGTATGTCCATGCCACAGAGCACATTTACCTCCCATGATACACATTAAACAATATACAAATAACACAGATACACTTCTTCCCCTATCCATGCGAGGCACTATGGTTATTATGCAAATACCAGGGTGTATACCATGCCTTATCGCTCATGGTTGTGTGTTAATCAACACTCGGAACTTTAAAGCTAACAGCTAGCGTTCCAGGCATAACCCTCTAACACAAGTGCATGCTATAACATTTTTTTCACCAATATTTTGCCCTGCATGTTAAATAAAAAGCATAAATGCTCACCCATATCCTTCAGTACGGTAAATAACAACCAAGACTGAGTAACCAGATCCTACACAATACAAATCCTCACCTACACCGGTAGAGAATTCCTACCCATTAACGTCTCCATAAATCCCCATAGGACCAAGATTCCTGGAACCTTTATTACCATCCCGTTACCAGTAATTAACAACTTTGTAACATACCTACAAATACCCAATAGCATGGGAATACCAGTCCACATCCCTCACTTACCTACTAACATGTGAGAAGGAAATATACGCTGCTGATATTAGCTGGAAATCCGATTAACCAGGCGCAATAATAATGCACCGTGCCACCACAATTGTTCCCCCCCCGTATAACTACAACACAATACAACAACATTAACACGCTAGACACTTATTCTTCAAGGTTTACGCACGGCGATGCGCTTGGAAGGATATGAAATATGTTTTCCAGTTGAAAATATATATTGAAAAATATTTTCCAGGCGAAAATATATATTAATGTGTCAATAAATTGTACCCTTGACATGACATGACAAGACGTCGACGATGACAATCGACGAGAGGTTATAATGGTGACACGCTAGGGAGGGCAAGCGCCTGTGTTGGGAGGAAGTACCTAGCCTGTCTCCTCTCAAGGCAGGGTCCGTTATACCGTTTTTTTTGCCCTAGCGTCGTCTAAACTATACCTGCGGACGGAGGAATAATACTTTCTCCTTCCCAAGACGACCCCTAGGACTAAACACTAGTCAATAAATAGAATTAAGTAGATGCTCTAGAGTAGGAGCAAACGCCTGCAGCGGCAGGTACATAGGAGTAAGATAAATAGTGAGAAAAGATAATGCATTAAGGGTATAAGGAAACAAGGAAATAAGGAAACAGTAACAGAATGTGATAAGGAAAGAATATAAGGTAATAAGGGAATAATAACACAAGAAATGAAATGAAACAATAAACAATTATATTCCGGGCCGAGGTATGTAGCACCGATGACCTCTTTGCTCATACCCCCGATGAACAAATATGCAAGCAGCAAATATATAATGAAAATACGATTCTTTTTCCCTGGCCGAGGTAACGAACATTATGTGCCCCAGGATATTACACAAATATAAGGAAACTACGATTCTTTTCCCTGGCCGAGGCAACATACACTACACATACACTATTATGCCCCAGGAAGAAGAATAATGATATGATATAAAACACAAACAGATAGGAACACAATACACTGAAGTTACACAACAAGTAAGGGAAAAGAATAGAGCCTTTAGGAGGTGGTATCAAAATAGGATGGTAGAGACAAGGGAAGAGTACCAGGAAAGAAAGAAGGAGGCGAAGAGAGTAGTAGCTGAGGAGAGAAGAAAGTGGATGGAAGAGTGGACAAAGATGATGGAGGATAGTGAAGGTACAAAACAGGTCCTGTATGGGATGGTAAAAAATAAGAGGCGGAAGGATCCTACGGATTATGTTAGAATGGTGAACAAAAGGGGACAAGAGATAGAAAATAGGGAAGAACTGAAGAAAATGTGGAAAGAATATTTTGAAGAACTTCTGAACCCAAATGGAAAAGATGGTGAGGAGGAAGAAATCGGGGAAGAGGAAGATGAACTGCAAACAGAAAAGGACTTAACATGGAAAGTGGAAGATGCAGTGAGGAAGATGAAAGGAGGGAAGGCACCGGGTGTGGATGAGTTGAGTGTGGAGATGGTGAGAGCAGCTGGAGAGGTGGGGATACAGTGGCTGTACCGAGTGATGAGGACAGCATGGAAGGAATGGAAGACCCCAGAGGACTGGAAAAAAGGAATAATTGTCCCGATCTTCAAGAAAGGTAGTAGAACAGATTGCAGAAACTATCGGGGAATAACACTGATGAGTCATTGTGCAAAGATCTTCGAGAAAGTTTTGGAAAAGAGAATTAGGACAAGGATAGAAGGAGGGATGAGGGAAGAACAACATGGCTTCAGAGCAGGAAGGTCCACAGTGGATTTGATTTTTGCTGTAAGGCAGTTACAAGAACAGCACTATGAGTATGGAACAGATCTACTGATGGCCTTCCTGGATATTGAGAAAGCATATGACAGTGTATGCAGAAACAAAGTATGGAAGTCCCTGGAGGATAGAGGAGTAGAGAAATGGACTATAAAGAGGATAAAGGAGATGTACAAGGGAAGCGTGAGCTGTGTGAAAGTGGGAGGAGAGAGATCAGACTGGAACAGAGAAACGGCCTGAAACAAGGAAGTGCACTGTCACTGTTACTTTTCATTGCGGTGATGGATGACATAATGACCAGAGTGGCACAAGTAATTGGGGAAGGAAAGATGAAAGCAATGGTGTTTGCAGATGGTTTGATGATTTGGGGAAACAAGGAGGAGGAGGTACAGGAACAGTTGGACGTGTGGGAAGGAATAATACAAGGATATGGGATGAAATTTAGCATAAGTAAGAGTGAGATGGTGATCACAACAAGGAAAGAACCACAACGGGAATAACAATTGGTGGGGAACAGCTGAAGAAAGTGGAGAGTTTCAAGTATCTGGGAAGCCTGATACAAGATAATGGAAGATACGATAGAGAAATAAATGAGCGGGGGAGGCAGGCAGAAGCATTTCGGAGGAGTGTGAGAAGCATGTTATGGAGCAAGGATGTCCCTCAGAACAGCAAAAAGACCATATATCGGATGTACTATGTCCCTATCCTGACGTATGCCTCGGAGACCTGGGTTATGAAAGGAAGGGAGAAGAGCAAAATACAGGCCAGTGAGATGAGGTTCTTGAGAAGCAGTATTGGAGCTAAAAAGATGGACAGAATAAGAAATGAGAGGACCAGAGAATTAATGAAGGAGGAACCATTACAGGATGGTATAGAGAAATCTAGACTAAGATGGTATGGACATGTAAAATGAATGGATGAGAAGAGGATACCCAGGAGAGTACACGAGACGAAGTGGGAAGAAAAGAGACCGAGGGACAGGTGGCTGAAGGGGGTGGAAGAAAGCGTGAAGAAGAGAGGAGAAGACTGGACAAGGGTGGAGGCTGAGAGATGGTGGGAAGACAGAAGACGTTGGAGAGGCATGTTTTCCAAACAGACCCGGCCAGTGGCTGGAAACTGTGCAAGATGATGATTTATTTATTTATTCGTGTCAGAAGTACAAAGTATGTGTTAAATAGACGACATCAAACAGTTTCTGCCCAGAACTTAGCCACTTCGATAGCACTTGAATTACCTTCAGTCAAGTCATTCATTGTGCAGCTGTACGGGCACAATGGACAGGAGAAGAGGTGTTGTGTTGTCTGGGTTGCGCCACAATCACACAGGACTGTCTTGGTCGGAAAATGCCACTTATATAAGTTGTCCCTGGATCTTGCAACTTCCACCCTCAGTCTGTTCAGGGACTTCCAGATTAGCCAGTTCTCTGTGTGACCAGGAGGTAGAGATTCCTTTGGTTCCATCCATTCAGACAGATCGCTGGTCCTCTCCTTCCACACGGCCACTCGAGCTGTTGCTGCTGTTCCTTGTAAAGGTTGGGTAGTTGTTAGGAAGCTCTTTCTCGATTTTAATCTCCTCTCAGCAGGTTGATATCCGAAGAGTGGGTGTGAGGTCATAACAGATGATTTACTTCTTTCGTTGTTTGCAGCCACTTCTCTTCTGATGTCAGGTGGAGCAATCCCTGCAAGATAGTGCACTTGACTGATGAGAGTTGGCCTCAAGCAACCTGTAATAATCCTGCAGCTCTCATTTAAGGCTACATCCACCTGCTTTGCATGGGCTGACTTGTACCACACAGGACTGGCATATTCTCCTGCTGAATAGCATAAGGCCATTGCTGTTGTCCTTAACGTTCGGGGATGGGTGCCCCAGTTAGTCCCTGCCAGTCTACGGAGGAGGCTGTTCCTCGAAGAGATCTTCTGTTTTAGCTTAAAGCACTGCTCCTTGAATGTGAGTGTACGGTCCAAGGTGACACCTAGATATTTGGGATGGAAACAATGATCCAATAACATACCATTCCAGAATACTTCAAGTTTCCGACTAGATTGTTTATGTTTCAGGTGGAAGGCATATACTTGAGTCTTATTAGGATTGGGCATGAGTTGGTTCCTTTCATAGTAAGTACCCAGCTGTTTGAGAGCACGAGTGAGTGTATGCTCTACAACTTCAAACTGTTCTGATTGGGCAGAAAGAGCAAGATCATCAGCGTAAATGAAGCTTTTACACCCTTGAGGCTGTGGTTGATCATTGGTGTACACATTAAATAAAATAGGAGACAATACACTTCCCTGGGGCAATCCATTCTTCTGAGTTCTCCAACGGCTGCGATGTCCTTGGAAGTCAACGAAGAACCGGTGATCCTGAAGAAGTGTAGCTATCATGTTAGTGAATCCATAGTTGTTCGTTAGGTTATAGAGTTTATGTAACAGTATTCTGTGGTTTACGGTGTCATATGCAGCAGAGAGATCAACAAAAGCTACACCTGTGATCTTTTTCCTTTCAAAACCATCTTCTATGAACTGAGTAAGGTGTAGGACTTGAGAAGTGCAATTTTTGCCTGGTCTGAACCCAGCCTGTTGAGGGATTAGAAGAGGATCAACTACAAGAGTTAAACGATTCAGGATCATTCTCTCTAGGATCTTATAAAGATGACAAAGAAGAGAGATTGGTCTGAAACTTTTAGGATCATTTGGCAATTTACCAGGCTTTAAAATAGCTATTACACGAGCCTTGCGCCATAATTTTGGGATCTTGAAAAATGCAATGCAGTGATTATAAAGATTTAGAAGCCAAATTTTCGTGACATTGCCAAAATGTTTAATTTGTTCAACACAAATATCATCCAGTCCAGCTGCCTTGCCATTCCGACATGTACGGACGGCTGCTTCTAGTTCATGGAGATCAAATGGTCTTGTGAGTTCACTGTTCTGATTGTGTACCTTATCCTGAAGTTTGAAATCTGATTTTCTAAATGACGATCTTGGTGTGCTATTATTTATGAGCTGTGATGCGATGTTATTGGCAGTGATGTTTGCATGTGTGGAACTCTTAGTTGGATCGTTATTTAATTTCTTTAGCAGCCTCCAAGCCTTCTGACTATTAACAGAGAAGTCAGTTTCCTCCATAAGTTTCAGCCATCTTTCTCTCTTGTTCAATGCTATGGTGGATATTAGCTCTTTTCCTGCTGAAATGGTTTCGTCACTAAATGGGTTATCTTCGAAGAGTGAAAGATAATTACTCATCAGATCGGCTGATTTAGGTGTTAAGCCATGGAAGTATTGTGTCCTGCACCCTTGAGGCATCGACAACCGTGAAGCCTTCTTCACAGCATTCACAAATGTATCGTATTCATCTGATGTTGGCTGGATACCAGCTACAAAACTATCCAAAGTAGAACTAAATATCTCCCAATTAGCTTTCCGGAAGTTGAATCTTCTGCGGTAGGGTATGGTGATCGGTTGGGCTAATGCAGTAACTTGGCACATCACAGGACGATGTTGAGAGTTAGGAACTGGAGAGCATACTGTCTTCATGCATTGTTGGCTGATGTGCTCACTGGCAAAGATCAGATCTGGATTGTATCCACGATGCCAACGCCCACTATTGAAGGATGGAGGAAGTTTACTGTCATGTATGAGGGTTAATTGGAAGGTATCGGCCCATTTTAACACCTCTTCTCCATTATCATCGTCTTGAGCATAACCCCATACTGTACTGTGACTGTTAAAGTCACCAACTACAAAATTGACACTATGTTTATGGAAACTATCAGGGGTAGCAAAGGAAAAAGCAGCACCAGGTGGTTTGTATACAGAAGATACGGTGCAATTACTCAGCTCAACAGTTAATATTTCCATATCCTCGTGTTCAGAGATGGAAGTAGACACGATTTGAAGATCAGGTCGGGCGAATAAAGCACTTCCGTACTGTCTGTGAGGTCTCTCGGCAATAAGTCTCAAGCCAGCAATTTTGGGACGTCGTAGCTGATTGTCTCTGTGGGTCTCTTGTATGCAAAGTATGTCACAGTTGTTACTTCGACATATTTCACTCAGGAGCTCTTCTTTTGGGGATGAAAGTCCCTCTATATTAAACGTAATTATAGTTAGCCTTGAAAAAGGCCTTTGTGGAACAGAAAGATGACGATGATGACAAGGAAAGTTTTCCTTTGTGAAGTTTTGTTGGACAGGCTGATGAAGGGGGAGTGTTAGCCCTCGAAACATGTCCCTGTAAGTAATTAGCAATAAACAGTATTGAAAGGTGGAAATTTGATTATTCTTTCAAAGTTATAGTTACGTCAATACGGACCTGAATAATCGACATTATGAACCTATATGATACGTCAGCAAGTAGTTTTAATGTTGTGTATTTGATTATGTAATGATTATTTAATACGTATTTAACAACCTTGATTAAAAAGAAACATGTTTTGGGACGTGTGTTCCGTTTTTCCATTCTTGAAATCTGGGAACCCTAGATGTAGGCGGCAGTCACTTCACAAATATTAGCGACATGAGTGAGGAATACTTACCTTTGTGCTATGGTGGAAAACTGCCACTTGAGATGGAAGTAGTGGTTCAACGTCACGCTGGGCTTAGGAGTATTGAAGCTTAAATGGCGGAAAATTCCTCGCAAACGTGTGGGGCTGGGGGAGGGGGTCAAATTTATAAACTGTGGTTGCTTACCTATCAAAGAATATTATTTTTGGTTTAAGGCTTTAAAGCTTGAATTAACACTAATGAGGCCTAACGCTACAAAACAAAAGAACTACCGTATAAAAGTAGGGAAAATATTACTGAGAACAGTTGTTGCTTATTATGAACATAGGCCCTGTTTATTACGTCTCACTCGGCCAGCGCGGATATTCACAGAATCCTTCCTGAACAGTTACAAGTACCGTGCCATTATTGTCCGTCATGACTGATTGAAACACGTTCTGCCATGGTAGTTGCAGTATTCTCCTCAAGCATCACTGGTGTCGACATCAACTCGATAGATGCTCTACACGTGGATTTCAGAATCAATATGTTCTCCAACCTGGACGATGACTGTCGTTTTAAGGGCCGGAACAGCAAGGTCATCTGCCCCTGTGCTCGCTCGCTCCTTCAATGGTGACTGATCTTCCCCAGTGGCTGGGTTTACTGGTTTTTAGTTCTTGCATGTGGATGTTGTTCAGTCTTTGATGCAGCCCTCCATGCTTCCCTGTCCTGAGCTAATTGTTTCATCTCTACATAGCTACCACAGCCTACATCTGAGGAAATTTGTGAACATATTCTAACCTTTGTCTACCCCAACAGTTCTTGTCCTCGACCCTTTCTTACTACGTGCTATTCCTGGGCGTGACCTACCAACCTCTCTTTTTCCTTCATTAGCAGTCACCATAAACATCTCTCCTCTCCCACTAGTCTAAATACCCTTAGCCTAAAAATCCCTCAGTATGCCTTCCTTCAGAGGGGAAGTCCCATGTCATAGATTTATGGCATGTTAAAGAACCTTCCACTAATTACACCTGTGTGAAGCTAAATTGTATAGGTCAAGAATGTAAACAACGCTCTTAGGTTCCTACGTTCGTTGCCAAGAGCCGACTGCGGTGGCATCTGGTAGCTAAGTTCTGAACTAGTAGTCGTTGACGGTGGCGGCAAAAGTAGGAACTATTTGAAAAATTCAAAAGTCTGCAGTCCTTGAAAATCCACAGCCTGCTTCCAGTCTCCGACCGGGTCAGGAATGGAATGAATGGAGCCCCCATCTAGCGGCGAGGAAATGAACTGTGCCGGCTGCAGAGGCCTGACGCACTCCTCTGGGGCAATGATTAAATGAATGACAGATGAAATGAAATGATAGTGGAGAGTGTTGCTGGAATGAAATTTTGACAGGGAAAACCGGAGTACCCGGAGAAAAACCTGTCTGCCTCCGTTCTGTCCAGCACAGATCTCACATGGAGTGACCGGGATTTGAACCACGGACCCAGCGGTGAGAGGCCGGCGTGCTGCCGCCTAAGCCACGGAGGCTTACTCTGCAGTCCTTATTTGAACTAAAAAACAGATAACCCACACTAATACAGTCATCACAATTAACACCGGTTACCAGACAGATTCTACACACACCCAAAGTACACGGAGCTAAATGACCGCGTTGTCGTATCCCCTAAACTTAAGAACCAACCAACCATTAGCCTACACAAAATGACGGACTCCCTCCGTGACTACGCTCTCGGTTTACTGGGCATTGGGTCAGCTAGCCTCGGATTCTCCCAGAACTTGTCGGCATAACTGAAGGAATATCTCTACTCTGTACCTCCATTGGCCGAGGTGGTAGTGATACTGCCTCTTTTCCAGCTTGGTCCGCTATTATTTCCAGCAATTACCATGGGAAAGGTGATTAAAGTGTCAGCGCAGCACAACCCGACCAGTAGTTCGTGGATTCGCTCCACTAAGGGGTGTTGGGGGAAACAAGAAGCAAGTGGAGTCTTGCCTACTGCAGAGCTTCATAGATGGCAACTAACTCTGCAATAAAGGTCTGCGACAAAGATCGATGACGTAGGCACAACCTACCTTTGATCCAGCTATCGCTAGCGTATAGTTACTGTCAAAGCTTTTGATGTTTCTTCTCTGAACTTAAAGGTAAATGATCTTTTTTAAGGTTGAAGAGGAAGACAGTCTGATGCGAGAAATTTTTAATGATCGATCGCTGTATACTATCATAAGTTTTTTTGAAATCTATGAAAGAGACCAAGTGCTGTTTATTTCTTAATTTGTAATAATGTATTCCGTTTCATACCGAATTTCTGAATGGGCAATATTGTGGTACCAGTGTATTTATGATCCTGTTGAAAATTTATGTGCAGTCCATCGGATTGGTTTCATGCCCTTTCTTTAATGGTACTGTTTTATTAAATAACAAATCCATTATTTGAAAAAATGATTTTGTTTGTTCTGGAATTGCCTCTATTTTGGAGATTTATGATTGCAGGTTTACCCAAGTTTTGCCCATTTCTGCAAAGACAGTCTTCTCCGCAAGCTTTGTAATTTTTTTTGTTCCTCAATCGCTAATTTTACCTCGATGGTTGGATCTATTAAACCGGGAGGGATTAAAATAGATGGAACAGTGTTTACTCGAAAAATTTCCAGGGATCATCACAATTGATAAAAATCCCTCAGTATTCCTTCCTTTGGAGGGGAATTAAAGCCATGTCCCATGTCAGATTTATGGCAAGAAAAAGAACCTTCCACTAACTACACTAGTGGAAGCTCAAATTTGTAGGTTAATTTGGTAAAGCTATATTAGTTCCAACGTTCGCCGCCATATGCTGACTGCGATTGCAGTCCGCAGCTAGGTGTCGTGGACGGTAGCATTTGGTAGCAAAGGTAGGAACTCGGTACCTGAAAAAATTAATCGTCTGCAGTCCTTCTACCCGAGTCACAGATAACACACTAATACAGCCATCACAAACCCCAAGTACATGGGGCTACAAGACTGTGGTCGCAGCCCCTAAACTAAGGAACCAACCGTTCTTGAATGCCTCTGCTATGTGCTAACTTTCCTGATGCATCTTGCAGCATTAATGTTGGGTTCACAAGGATTTGAAATAATCTTGCAATTCATTTTTCTTGAAATCTTCAGTTTTAAGATGTTGAAGTTTAGTTTCCTGATCATTTTATGGGTTGTTAGTTCCAACTTTGATTCTTCCGACTTCAATTGATGTTTCATCCAAGCTTGGTCCCATTCCTCATTCCACCATTTGTGTTTGTCTTCCTATTTATTGCAGCAGAAATTTCTGCTATTGTAAGTCTTTTAGCGAGTTGGTGTTAATTAATCCTTCCCGTCGATTAGTTATTGTTTTAACTAAGAGGTCATCATCATCTTGAGCAGTTTCCGACCGCTGGTCGGGTCTGCTGGGAACATAAGCCTCTCCATCCACCATCTCTCATCTTTCACTGTGTCCCAGCACACTCCTCTTTCCTCCACACTCTTCTTGTCCATCTGTCCCTTGGTCTTCCCCTTGGCCTCCTTCCCTTCATTTCCATTCCAAACATCATCTTCGGTATCCTCTCCTCTCGCATCCTCCTCACATGTCCATACCATTGTAGCCTAGATCGCTCTATTCTATTTTGCAATGGTTCCTCTCTTACTAAGAGGTCATCTGCCCCTTTAATCTTTCCAGTACACCAGATGTTTTGTTAAGGTGGTTGGGTCAGATGTCCTCTCAATATTATTGGGAGGTTCTCTCTTTATCATCAGTGTTATTTGATCTTGAAAAAGGTTCACCTCAGGACTTAAGACTTTGTGTGAATTTCACAATGTAATTTATTCATGCACACAAGGTCCAGTTGCCATTTGCCCTTTAGTTGGTTCTTAAGTTTAGGGGCTGCGACAACGCGGTCATGTAGCCCCGTGCACTTTGGGTGTGTGTAGAATCTGTATGATAACCGGTGTTAATTGTGATGACTGTATTAGTGTGTGTTATCTGTTTAATTTAAGTACTGCAACTTAGAATTTTTCAAATAGTTCCTACTTTTGCCGCCAAGCGCCACCGTCAACGACTACTAGGCGAAGTTCAGAACTTAGCTACTAGACGCCACCACAGTCGGCTCTTGGCAACAAACGTAGAAACCTAAGAGTGTTGTTTACATTCTTAACCTATCCAATTTAGCTTCACACAGGTACAATTAGTGGAAGGTTCTTTAATATGCCATAAATCTATGACATGGGACCGCCGGCTTTACTTCCCCTCCGAAGGAAGGCATACTGAGGGACTTTTAATGCTCTTAAAAAATCCGACGGCTTCAGCCGGGTTTGAACCCACTATCTTGGGCATAGAAGCTCAGCATCATTTGTCCTTTACGTTGAGGTGTTTTTAATTTACGAGGTTGCCTTGTAAAACAAGTTGATTTTGAGATAAGGTTTCTGCAAATTTCAATCTATCTTAGTTTTTCTCATGCTACTTGTGTGCTAGTGGGGAAACAAAAGTTTTGATCCAAGAGATCCTGATTCTGGTTGGTGGGTGCATGTACATTAATAATATTGGAGAAATTATCACTCAACGCAAACGAGAGAGCAACATTGATGAATACTACATTTACTTGCACACAACTCCCTCACACTGTTGATAAAATGTCAATTTGCAGGAGCAAAGAATCCTTGCATTCATTTCTGAAAGATGATCATAGTTCAACCCCAACCCAATGCACATCACATGTCTTGCCCGCTGTGTTATTGTTCGTTTTGGCAGCAGATGCTTTCCTTTCTTTCACGGTACTTGTACTGTTCCATTGTCGACAAGTACCAGTATGTAGTTACAATTAACATCCAATATTCCACCCAGTCAATACTTATATAATTTTCAAAATTAAGTGTACAATTGTTTCGAGTCTTCAGCACTTGCCCACAACACCGAGATATGCGCTCATTATATAAAAGTTTAAAAAAATACATGAGCTAAAACGTTAGCATTGTTAAGACTATCCTTGGCAAGGCTATGGTGTGGCTTCCAGCTTGTGTAGATGGAGATAGAAAATTCACAATCTTGTAAAACGAAGTGCATCAATACAGGACAGAAAATGCTTTGTTGTTATGGCAGCCCTTAAAACAACAACAGCTTTCTCAATAAAACAGACTAGAAAGTGGACTCGAGAAAGATAGTCACTCTAGAACAGGGGTTCCCAACCTGGGGGACGTGGCGCTTTAAGTGATTTCCGTTATCGAATCTCTCCAAGTGATTGTCGCGACAAGTCAATCGTTCAAAAGCACTGGCAACTGTTGGCCGGATGGTTGGAGGTGAAATAAGGAATTTGCTGTGTTGTAAGGAGCAAAATCAATGCCAATTTTAACGTCTCGTTGGAACATCTTTGCGATTTCTTTGAAGCTTTGAACATTTTGAACTTAAAGCTCCAAGGCAAAAACTCCAATATTATGCTTGCTTATGATGCCATCAGAGCTTTCCTGGAAAATATAGTTATGGAAACGCCGACTTCAGTTGAACAACTTATCAGCCTTTCACCGCCTTCATGAAATTTTGCCGGAAAAAGAACGTGATCATAATAAACTTAGGTGAAAATTCAGTCACTATTGGATTCCCTGGAACAAGAATTCAATTTCTACTTTCCTGATATCACGTCGAAAGAATGGTCCTGGATGTTAACGAGATTCGTTTAGCATTGATAATGAAGCAAAACTTCAAGAAGAAGCCATAGATTTGAAGTGAGAATCAAAGCTAAAAGATGATTCTTTTGGGTTAACTGTCTTGCAGTGTATCCTGTAATAGCCAAATTTGTACTGCATGTCATTGTCCCATTTTCAAAGACATATTTATGCGAGTCAGGATTTTCAATGATTGTCATAGAAACAAAGCAGCGCTGTCGACTTGATGTTGCAAGTGATCTCCGCTGTGCTCTGTCAAATATCAAACCAAACATACCGAATCTTACAAAGAGAAAAGTGTCAATGCTCTCACCGACGTTCTTTGTATTGTGCTAAAATGAAGTTAGGCCAATAATTATTCCATTATGTAGTGTTATTAGGTTAGGTCTATATCCTCCGCATCAATAGAATAGGTTATAGAAGTGATGAGTGGCAAGGACGAGGGGGGTGCGATGAAATCCCGTATCTGAAAAGGGGCGTTAGCTGGCAAACTTTGGGAACCACAGCTCTGGAAGGATGACATACATTTGGAAACTAAGGAAATTGAATACCTTGATTCATCGTACCCTCCAAATGGATTATTCGAAAGAAGTAGTCTAGAAAATGTATTCTTTGGTGAAAAATTATAAACAAGCTGACTGGAAAATTTTGCAGTATGAAATGGAGTTTCTTTGTTTTTTCGTATCAGTCTAGATGTTGAGAATGTATTTAAACTTGACCCTGTGGGCAAAAGAAAGTGTTTTGAAGGAATTTGTACGACAAATGTCGCAAGGTTCGAAAAGCATAGCGATACTTGCCCACGCAGCAAAGGAGAGTCATGTTTGTAAGAGAGGCTGTCCAGCATCTTACCGAGAACTTATGGAGTGGAGGTTACGAAGGGTAAATTAGGGGGGAGGAGGGGGGGGGGGGGGGTGATGGGAAGTTTAAATATCAGTATACTGTCTTCACTTTTCATAGTTTCTCTATTGTTTTCTAGTGTAGGCTAAACTATGGGGAAACGCAGAAGTTATACGACTGGGTTTAAACACAAATGCGCATAAGGACATGGTAATTCAGTGTCCCTGAATGTGTCTGCTACTGGTGTCAACAGAGAGATGCGCTAGAAACCACTAACCAAACATGTTCAAGTGTTTTCAAATGTGGCAACACAGTAAAACCACCATACGGGGTGTGGTCGTCAGCTGTTTTGTTGGTGCTCCCCATGCTAAATAGGTTTGAACTCTTTGAGATCTGGTATTGTTAGCCAAGAAAGGTGACGTCAGAAGGCAAAATAAAGGTGGTCAGTCGAACCCTTCCAAGTTAGGGTGATACGGACATGGGTCAAGGCTCATTTCCATGCACGCGGTATGTGGCAAACAGAGGGAAGGAACGTAAAACATTGGTTACGTTTCCATTGATGCAGTACTTAGTTGTAAACAATCTGCTTCGAGGCAAACTGTTTTGAGGTCCTGGGGGATTTCTTGGATCCATTTTTCTCGTGTCTTAAGAGAGGCAGTTCCACTAGTCGTAAAATCCTATCTTCTGGCAATTGTAAAATGTAGAAGAAATAGATCGTTTTCTTCATTGCGCAGTTGATAGGCTCCATCTTGCGTTAAGACAGTTTCATTGGGGAAAATTCTCCAGACTCCGTCCGCCTTGTATTTCTGAATTATGCAAGTTCTAATGATTCGTCTTTCAGCTTTGAGGAGCTGATCAGTTCTGCTTTGGAACTTTGTTTCACAAGCATACTTGAATTCAGAAAGAATTATGAATTTGTAGTGTTGGATCTTAACAGGCAATAGATCTTATTGATTCTACAGTGTTAACTTGCAACTGTTTGATAAATTTCAGTCCGTGAATTATATGCAGGGATTTGGACGACAAAGACTGTATTCCCGAAGAGACTCAAAATTTGCATTATTCAAACCAGACTAACTTGGGGATGACATTTTTCTTCAACACTAAATATACGACGACCCTCATCTTTTGAATGTATAGTGTGGGGATAAAACCTAGCCTTGTGAAGAATAGTTTGAATAACCCTCCCGAGTGCCGTGCCCTTATGCCAGGCCGATTAGTAGAATTTAGCATGTCCCTTCTTCAAGTGCAATATAATTTACAATTTGTAACATTTTGACTAAACTAGGAAGAAAAGGTGACTACTGCTGACAATGACTGGAATATGATTATATTTTATAACATATTTAAAAATATATATTTTCCAAACACTCAATAAACAAAACAAAAAAAAGTTTAAAAGGTAACAATAAAATTCAAAATTTCACTTACACATAAAATGCGATTCCTCTGCAATGATGGCGTCCAAGCAAGTTGAGTAGCAAATTACCATTAAAACCTAAGCATTTTACAGGGTCTTTCACTCAAAGTGAAGGCTGACTCAGCGCTGCAGGCAGAAGGTCGACCCGAAGGTCAGACGAGCTCATTGTAACACTGGGCAGCGACAGTTACGATGCAGGATTTGACGAGTAGGCCTAAAGTTGACTACGTTATTTCGTTTATAGCCTATTTTAAGTTATACGTGTTATAAGTTGATAACGTGTGTACATGGTTATTGTTTAATTGTTACTGTGTTTCAAAATTTTATAACCTAGTGTTGCCGAGTGTCAAAGCCTATTGCTTCAATTTTTACTTATTGGGACAAATTAATGAAAAATAAGGTTTATGCAACACGCTAGATGAACTCAAACTACATATCACGAGGGAAATCGAGGCTATCTCTGTAGATGAACTAATACGTGTGAATGAAAATGTCCTTAAAAGATGCCAGAAATGTGTAGATGCAGGTGGAGGACATTTTTAACATCTTCTGTGACAATGATTTTACTTTGATTATGCGTGCTTGTTATTTACATGCGCTCTCTTGACCCCAAGCTCAGCGAGTCGCCATGCGATCCACACGCCGCGCGGCCAGCCCCACTTTGAAAAAAAAAGGAAGATTGTAGTTTTACGTGACCGTGAATCTTGTGATTATAAGCCACGGGACCTCCTTTTTATGTGGAATCCGAACCACAGGACATGGCATTTCACTTCGAAAATCTCACATGCATTGACCGGGAATCGAACCCGGACCGCCTTGGTGAGAGGCATACAGCTAGACCGCTGAGCCACCACGCCCCCCAGCCCCACTTTGAGTGAAAGACCCTGTATTTACACAATGTTATGAAATGACCACACTACACACACTTTCACAGCCAAAGCCACTCTTTCAATGTTGCCTATACAAACTCTTCACTCGGTCAACTCTACACCATCGTAAATTGCCGCATTATAGCGTTCATGTGATATAGGGCAAACCCTTGTGACAGACTGAAGAGTTGTAGTTGAGGCTGTGGACAACTCCCATACTTCAATTATACTTTGCCTCTACAGCAAATATAAAGCCTTCGTGTACATCAAGTCATTCTAGTTTTGAATGATAAGAGGTTTCACTTTTTCTAGAACCAGGTGATATATTTGAACTATTTGTCGCTGTACCCAGCAAGTAAAACCTTATTACTTACCCTTCCAAGCATTCAGAATACCTGTTGACTTTTGACCCTTATGTAACAACATGACCAAGGCATATTGCTTTTAGCACCTCGGTAACTACTGAGCACATAGCATCCAAAATTTGACCCCCATTTATGATGCTTCCTATTCGGCAAATATTGCAAGGGGGTCGAGTGACTTAACACCCGATTGGCATCTTCAACAATAGGTTCATATTTGGGTCAGGGTTGCCTGGCAGTGAAAGATAGTCATAGTTGACCAGATAGAAGAACTTCAGTTGCAGGAACCTATTCCCAAACCATTGAATATACTGTATTTCAACACATAATCGTCGCACTTTTTGAGCCTAAAATTCGTGGAAAAAAGCAGGCTGTGACGATTATGCGAAGAATATTGAAGTTCAAAGAATATACTGTATCATTATTTGCTGCACGGGCCAGTCATTCGCGTAGCGCGAGTCATAGCCTGCAGTCAGAGACAGGCTTCTTTCTTCTAACAAGGTCACGACAGGTTAAAGCTCGCGGAATGTGCTGACGAAGCTGGCCATTCTCGTCGCGGTTCATAGCCCGCATGCATAAAGACGAGATTTACTTTCTCCTAACAAGATCATGCCAGATTAGGCCGATCAGTCCGCGAAATGTGTGCTGGGCATTTTCGTCGCGGTTCATAGCCCACAGGCATAAAGACGAGATTAGGCCTACTTTCTGCTGACAAGATCACGCCAGATTAGGCCTATGAGCTCGCGGAATGTGCGCTGGCCGCTTGCGTCACAGTTCATAGCCCGCAGGCATAAAGACGAGATTAGGCCTATGAGCTCGCGGAATGTGCGCTGGCTGTTCGCGTTGCGGTTCATAGCCGGCAGGCATAAAGACGAGATTACTTTCTCCTGACAAGATCACGCCAGATTATACGCTCGCGGAATGTGCTAAGTGACTTAGCTTGCCGCTCGCGTCACAGTTCATAGCCCGCAAGCATAAAGACTAGATATTTTTTCTTCTGACAAAGTCGCGCCAGGTTATAAAGTCGCGGCAGCATGTGCAACTGACTGGCGCACAAATACAAATATTCTATGCGACGATTATGCGAGGGAATTTTATAAACCTATTTTAGTGTTTGAAAAGTGGGGTGCGACGATTATGCGAGGAAATACGGTACCTCCAGTATAAAAATGTTAGGCCTCCTGGTTAGTACCATATCTAATTAATGCCCTCTATCGTGAATGTGAATCAATAATAACTACAATGCGTAAAAGAAGAATTTCCTTTTTCTGTCACATATCAAGACTGCCAGAAATCAGGATATTGAAACAACTATTTGATTACTTTTTGAAAAATAAAATCAATAATAATAATAATTGGTTCAAAGAAGTTCAGGATGATTTGGAAGAATTGGGTATAACTCGGCAACAAATCAAAGACAGAGAAGAGAAGAGGATTTTGAAAAACAAAAGCATAACTCTCAAACTAATAACAGTTGAAGGGAAACAATATACTATATCGGAGACACAAAGGGCTTCCAGGTTGGAGAGGCTGAGATAGTATTGGGAGGAGAAAAATAAGAAATTTACTCAAATGTATTGATATGATGCTCCAATGAGGGCGTAAAATATGTAAATAAATAAATAATGCCCTCTTTTCAGACACTTGCTTGATGCTGCTGCTTTGCTCTAGCATGAGGTGACAATAGTTCTTAGGAATTGATTTGCCATCTATTAGTCTCCACAAGTGTGCAGTAAAGAACAAATACAAGTATGCACTAGGTCCTGCATCAGGCGAAGGGGAGGGTTCATAATATCCAGGTCAAGACTAGTGTTCAAGATTGTGGCCAATGACATCATGGAAATCCGGAAATTGATTAACATTGTCAATACAGGCATCGTTTTGCAGTTCGGGATCACAGTCGCTACCCGAGCCGGAATTCTTATCAGCATGCAGTTGCCTATTTACATCACGATCACTATTGTTGCTTCAACTTTGTCCTAGTCATTCGTTGAAGGAATGAAATCTTCATCCGAGTCAATATAATCTGCACATTCACTTAAATTATTCACAAACTCTGCCAAATCATGGTGATCAACAAAATCACTCTCACTGCCAGTCATCACAGGGTCAGAGAAATAACTATGCTATCTAGGATGTGTTGGGAATCATGTGTTTGCATTAGATATTCAGTGAAGCAAGCGCACTGTAGTTTCCAACATGTTTATTACCAAGGGGCGAGTTATAAACCGAGTGGCACTGGAACAACATACTTTATTTTATACAAACACAAGATTCCTGTGGACCAAAATAACACATAGTAATATAGGTTAAAATCATACGCAGACACACAAGAGTCACAGCCACACAAATGTACAACATTTCAGTGTCTCTCCACTTTTTAAAAGCAACTTAAAACCTAATTTGCTTGTGAAAGACTAGGCTTTGTTCACTTCACTACAACACTTCAATTTTAGGATTCACTTTAATAAAGGGATTGATTACAACATATAAAAAATGCAATTCCATGTCTGCCGTTCTCATCCGCACACACACATCGACACACATCCGCTACATCGAGTGTAGTCCCTTGCTCGCAACACACGGGCCAGTGAGCCACAACGTTCATCGCTTCTAGGTCGCTGCCCAGTCCTGCAAGCAGACAATGTCACTTAGTATAGGAAGGAGGCCAAAAGCAAAGCATCTCTGAATATTGCTGATATTCGACTTACAAGACTAGGAGAGGTGGAAGGAATGCTGGCCTTCACGAGCGGCCAGCTGCAGTTTCGATCGCATCACCTCCAATGACGAGTAGTCAGGCAGCTTGAGGTAGTTGACGCACGTCATCACAGACGGCAGGAAGTCGTCGGGGTTCATGTTGGGTTCCAGGGTCTTCCGTACCACCGTCAATGGGGGCGACAGACTTTTGAAACCTAAACATATCAAAGAAACATGACAGGGTGGCCAGTAAGGTCTGGTTAATTCAAAACACAACACACCCCAAAAAAAATTCAGTTTTACGTAAATGGTCTATAGTGGAAAGTTTCAACATGGATATGTTTTTTTTTTTTTTGGGCTGGCACCTACCGTCGACCAAAATATTATGTGCATTCGAGTTTGAAGGTTGTTTGTGAAGTAACCAATAGACCTACATAAAATCCAAAACATTTTCGTCGTTCTATTTTACATTAGTTCATGTAGGTTTGGAATTTTTTAAATTTATATTTTAATATTTCTTATGCTTGCCACGGTGGGTGAGTGGATAGCGTGTCGGTCTACTAACCCCAAGATTGCAGGTTCGCCCCTGACCGTGGTAAGTGATTTTTGAAAGGCGGCAAAAATACGATAGGCATGTCATACGATGTTGGCATGTCAAAGAACCCATTTGAATTCAGTAGGCCGAGTTCATAATGGCAAAATTAATCTCGGGAGTTTCCGCCAGCACGAAGTTCCTCATTTCTCTACTATTGTGTTCAAGGAGATTAGATATCTAACATCTAACCTCCTTGACTTTCATAGTCGAGGAACTACGAAATTCGACATGCAAGCTATCCTCTGGGTGTCAAATAGCAAAACTTGCACCAGGCACCCGAGACCATACGATATTATTATTATATTTCTTATCGCAGTTGGAACACAAAAAGTGCCCATTATTAGGCGTGTTTCAACCATGCGTCACATTTAAGAATTCTCACAAACCAGTCAGATAGAATCCAAATTTTAACACAATATACATTGGAATGTTGTATAACTGGTTTATTAATTTCAAAATTTAACAGGATTCCCGCAGTCCTCGTGGTCACAAGTTCACGATAGGGGACGGGTTTTATGATTTTACGCAACTGACGTCGATCTCGGTCCGTTTGACGAGATTCCCGCAGCCGGCCATCTTGAGGATGCGATTTTGGAGGATGAACGTTCGAAGTAGGTACCGTATGGAATATTACGAATTATTCTGAGAGGATTGCACGAATAATACGACAAGAGGGCAAGTTTTATTTTGATTGAGAACCACGAATTACCAACAAGTTATCGAAATAATAGGTTAGATTATATATCCGATGGAACGAAAGTTCGAAGGAAAAATCGACTTATAACGGAATTTCGAATTAACCATACTGAATGTCGCAAATTTACATATTTTTTAAATAAGTTATATGTATTTCGAAGATTTTCGCATTTTTTTGAAACGGTAACATTTCGCAAGATTGCGACATTAAATTGTTTCGCGTTATTTCTGGACTTCAATTTGACATAGTTTCCAAATAACAGAAATGAGAGATTTCTTTTTAGTTTCGGAAGTATTCGCGAATAAACGAGTCGCGAAAAGTCAGGTTTCCTAATACAGTAACACAGAAAAATATTTCACACGAAACTTAAAGACTTCTTGATGTCGAAAATATACGTTGAATCGATGTATACCGCTCAAGGTATCCTCGGTATGTATTTCCTTGAGGTCGGGCACGGAGACATATGGCTTAATACTATGCAATAGGCACGGCGCCGCTTGTGTGAAACTCGCAATCTCTGAGCCTAGCGGCGCGAGTTTAAAATAATTCAACCCGCCTTCAGAAGATTTTCGTTACCCGTTTGTAAAATTCGTTACTTTTTCGTTACCCATTTGTAAAATTCGATACTTTTTCGTTACTTTCGTTACCCATTTGTAAAATTCGTTACTTTTGTTACCGGTAGACACCCTAAACCTTCAAACTCTAATGCACATAATATTTTGGTCGACAGTATTTCCCACCCACTGAAGTGTACTTGAGCCAAAGGCGGTACTTCTATGTTTTGGTTCTGCAACTTTAATTACAGACAACTTCTCAAAGTCAAAATATTAAAAATTGGCTCTCCCAAATACAAAAATGTAGGGACATGCAAATTTCACAATTGTGGCCGTGAACTCGATACTGTAGAACACGTTAAGTGACCACTAAAGTTGAGAGAGAGAGCCACTCAGCTGTTCTCTCCTGACATTTGGCAACACGCCGTGAACTGTTCTACTTCTGCTTGTCCCCTGAACTAAACTAGAATTGCAAACCAGTATGCAGAAATGACCTACGAGTGCTTAAGTGTACCACATGGATTAGATGGTGGAGGGAGACTTGCCTGTTCATTTTTCAGTCTCAGATATTAAAATAAATGAGGGGTCTCGTGACAATCAGTTATGGTTGAAGTACCATTCTCTGAGGTGTTTATGATCTGTTTATTAACTGGTTTAATGCTGTGGAGAAAGATGTTCCTTTTGCTCAAGGGATCTAAGAACAACCGTGTCAATCATGGCAAGCAGAAAGCCTGTCTGTGAATTCAAATGGGCTTGCGAGGGAAGCTTATCTCTGGCTGTCGTCAAACTGTGTCTTAATAATAGCTGGAGGATTGTGCGTTTTACTGTGTGAACATTCAAATTCACCCCACGCAAGTATGAGACTCTTGCCTTGCTTGCACTGTAATACTGACTGTGTAAAGCCTTCCTAAAATTAGTGTGTGAGGATTGTAATATATCCCGTATGTTCCTGTCCCTGAGCCAGGAGGCAGAGTTAAAATCCCACGTACCTCCAACGGGAAGTCTAGGGGACCCGGTGACGAATTGAATGAAGAGGCGTTGCTCCTCCCGGTCGTACACGCTAAGGGTCTCGAACAGGAAGCGAATAGCTCGGGAGTCGGCTGTGTAGCCGTGGTCCGGCCGACAGCACTCCGTCAGAGTCTTAACATCCCAGCCAACACAAGAGGATACTCCGCCACCGCAGAACACCAGCTCTAGCTCCTCCGGGTAGAACATGTGTAACTGAGACAGCGAGAACACAGACTCGAACCCTTCTCGGAATGCTTCCATCTGACGAGCAACACCCTCGTGCAGGAACCAGTGGCACACCAACTGAAACAAGCAATCAATTTCCTATTGAGGGAACAGGACCTGAGTGATTCAGCGAATCTGCCAGAGGCACAGGGGTTCAACAACTAACTGTATTCACACCATGAAATCTTAACAAACCTCCAAACTTATACACTGAGGTGTAAAAGTAATACATATTGCAACATACAAAGTATTCAACAATCAAGCAACCTTTCTCCTGCATTAGTTTTACTGTTATCTCTTTGCACGACTGGGAAATGCTAGGGTCAATAATGTTTTGTTATTGTGAATAGACTTGGAGCTTAGCGGTTCAGCAGGATCGGGTCCAAATCACGATGTTCCAAGCGCTGAGGGACCAGAAAGCAACAGCGTCAAGCAATCCTGTACTGGGGAACAGTGGAGTAATGAGTCCAGGTTCTCTTTGCGGGCTCGTGATGGAAGAGAGAGCAGTTGCACCCTCTCAGAACGAACACTACAGTGGAATCTCGTTAGCACGTTCTCGGTTACGACGTTTTCCCGCTTAGCACGATGATTTTCTCAAGTCCCAGTCCCAATTCTACAAAATACATGTTGATATATCCCCTTAATACGTTCTCTATTCCCGCTTACGACGATCAAATTTCCGTTGTACTATTTGTACGCGATCCGGATTTTATTCTTATTTCGTTATAAAATTCGGCTTCTGGAAAACACGACGCGATATTGCCTCATATTCTCTGATAGTTATTGACAGTGTAGATGATTTTATTGTGTTTGACGGCGTAGAAGTGGCTATAGCTATGACGCAACACAGGTGAGGTGTCTCTCTCCCGCGGCCCTTCACCCCCTTCCCTTTGTTTATTTCTCACGTAGGCACATTATTGTCTTCGTGTTCCGCACAATTGTCTTCTAGTCCTTAGTGTTCACGTCCAGTTATGACCTATTTTATTGCGTGTTTCATAATGGATAAGAAGAAAGTACGGCAGATAACTAATGACGAGAAGATGAAATACATTCGAGACGTGGAATGCAATCCTCAAATGAAGCGTGTGGATATAGCGCGAAAGTGGAACATTCCTCCGTCTACACTGAACACGATTCTCGGCAAAAGGAAGGAAATTGAACGTGCATTTGAAGAAGGGGTGAGTGGCAAAAGGAAACATGTGCGAGAGGGACAGTTTCCTGAACTAGAAAGTGCTTTATTGAAGTGGTTCAAGCAAACCCGTGCTTCAAACATGCGTGCGCGGTCGCCGGTAACTGAGCCGTCACTGGCGGAGCGCGAGAGCGAGAATGTCCTTGCTGATCAAATATAAAGAAAGACCCCGTATTATATGTGTTTGGAAGCGGATGGGGAACATTTTCAGCATCTACTGTAAATCATGGCCAGTAAAACTGCATGGTAGGCTACTGATTTTAAGCACCGTATTCTGCCGTAGGCCTACATATGCGTGCGCGGTCGCCGGCTACTGAGCCGTCACTGGCGGAGCGAGAATGTCCTTGCTGATCAAATATAAAGAAAGACCCCGTATTATATGTGTTTGGAAGCGGATGGGGAACATTTTCAGCATCTACTGTAAATCATGGCCAGTAAAACTGCATGGTAGGCTACTGATTTTAAGCACCGTATTCTGCCGTAGGCCTACATATGCGTGCGCGGTCGCCGGCTACTGAGCCGTCACTGGCGGAGCGAGAATGTCCTTGCTGATCAAATATAAAGACCCTGTATTATACTGTAGTGTAGAGGTACAGTAATTTTTATGTTATTTATTGCGTGTAAGTTACTGATAACCTATGTTTATGTCGTGACTGTAGTAGTGCATACAATCACTTACTAAGGTCGGCGATTGAACGTCCATATATACGCCGCGTTCTTTCTTATACGTTGTAAATGCAGTATGGAGTTTTTCGGTAGTACGTTTTCCCGCATATGACGTCCAAATTTTTCAGTCCCTTGAAAAACGTACTAACGAGATTCCACTGTATTCGGAGTGGGAATAACCACTGAGCTCTTAATGCTGTGGAGAAGGTTGTTCCTATTGCTTATTGGATCCAAGGGACATGTGGCGTAATTAGAGCATTATTCTCCATTTCAGGTCCGTATTGAATATATTCACTAACAAAACTCAGTCCTGAAGAGACTGAAATTATAAATAGTTTTGTTTCTGTGGCGTAATATCACCTGTGCAAGAGCTCTGGGATGCCAGCAGTTTGCTAATTGGAAACCAAGTAAGAACTCCACAGTGTTATAATAATTTTGCAACTCAGTGTATACATTTTTGAGTGTTGCTTTCTTGATAATTGATATTGCAACTTTTCAGTCAGACAATGAATTGCCGTATTTACTTGCATATAACACATTTTCTTAAATCCTTGCCCCCCCATATTTTATGCTCTCATTGGAGCACTTTAATCAATACAAATACAATTAAGTCTAACAACGGTATTTGGAGATTAGAGATTCAGCTTCAGCTTCTTCTGCACCCAAAATGTCTTCATTCTATCTGACCTGGCTGTCCTGTGTTCATCTGTGATGGTGTAGTTTTTCCATTCAAATGTTGTTAATGTGAATCATATGTATTTATTATTCCTTAAAATATTATCTTTATTTTTAATTTGGAGCATCGTTAAATTTAATTCATCTAAACCATGCTGGATCTCTTTGAACCAGTTCTTTGTTTTACTCTTCCAGAAGTAACTAAACATCTGTTTTATTAGTCTGGTTAATGGTAGGCGTGAGAGATGGCAGAAAAAAAGATTCTCCTTTTCCGCATTGTATCTACTGTATTTACTCGCCTCCCTCCCCCCCCCTCCCTTAATTTTCGAGAGCCAAAATACAAAATTCTTGCAAATCGCTTATAGTTATCGAGAGTCAAAATAATACAACATTCTTGGAAATTGAAGATTTCTTCAATTTTCTTTTTTAATTATAACAAATCCATGCTCTTGTATGACATAAATATTGTTCTTGTTACATTATTATTTTTGTTATTCGGACAATACGACCGCTATTTTGTGTACATGTACCCGATTGGGCAGGATATCCAATTGTGTACCCAATATCCAATACAAGATGCCACACTATTGGCCGAGTAGAAGCGCCAAGTTCTGAAATCCGCCAATGGAAGTTATGGATTCATACCTTGCCGGCATTCTCTTGTTATTCTTTGTATCGTGCTTCGAAGTGGTTTAGAAGGCAGCTATCTTCTCAGTTATATTTTAAACACATTTGATTTGCTGCAAGAACCGTCGGAGTGTGTGTGACACGTTATTGGTATATTAATGCGAATAATACGTACTCGGTTGTGTTTACAAATGTTAGTGAGAAGTGATCTCTCATTCGATGCATTCTCCCCCCCTGTGTTCAAATAAAAATGAAGTTTGCCTTTCAATGTCAGATATTTTATCCATTCCAAAGTCTTTGATACTAAGATTTCAGTCTTTTCATATGAGATTTGTAGACCAATTTTGCATGCAATTTTTTAAGAGTACTTCGATTTGAAATTTAGCCTCTTCGACAGTACTTGCTAGTACTGCAAGATAGTCTGCGAATGCTAGGCAATTAGGTTTGATATTTCTGCCAGTCTTAATGGTTGGAGGACACTGCTCATTCCATTCTTGCACGATTTTCTCCAATGTACAATTAAACAAGAAGGGGGAAAGACCATCTCCTCGGCGGAGTCCAGTTTGGATTTCAAATGGTTCTGGCAATTCACCTCTGAATTTGACTGATTTAGCACTCTCAAGGGTAATTCCAAGAGGGAGTTTTAATAATCACTCACGATGGATACTGCCATAAGCTTATTTAAAGTTGGACAAAAGTGATGACTAATTAATTACTCGTTTCGAACTTTATGATGTTTCATGATCCATTGAAGATTAAGAATTTGTTCGGGACAGCTCCTTCCTGTCGAAATCCTCCTTGATACACTCCCTATTTTTGATGCAGAAAAATTGAGGATGGTCTTATATGCGGTAGCTTATCAGAATATCCATTAAATAACTACCATATACATACATACCAACATCCTCGAATATATATTTCAAAATAGAAAATTTATTATTCAGGTAAAAAAATTACAATTGTTTTGGACAATTATCAGCCCGATTTAAGTCTAACGCAATTGCGGCAAGTAGATACTTGCGTACGTGGATGGGTAAGCCTAAATTCATGTTCACTGTGTCTGAAATAAACAACTGTTGGGGATATTCTACTTTTAGAATATTAAACATTCTTTTTCGGAAACATTAGATTGTCTTCTTGCTTTCGCTAATATCTGATCATATTGAGTTTGACCGCGAAATCATGGCCAGCGGCCAGCACACCTTTCTTATCAGCAAACTTAAGAACATTTAGTTTATAACAAGCATAGAAACTTTTACACTTACTGGTATTAACTACAACTAAATCATCACTTTCCTTGACTGTAGCATCAACTACTGTGAATTAACGGAGCGACCACTGGCAAAGTGTTACAACAGCTAGCCCCAACCTCTGCAGCTTCTTGTACAATTGGTACACTCCCAATATTTAATGCAGGAATGTCTGCGGAATACTGGATTGAAAATAGCAATAACCTTGTCTTCTCCCATCAATATCATATAATGTGTAGTAAACACTCACCTTGGTGTACTGGTCCACGTTGTGAGGCGTGAGCACCAGGTCCTTGCCGCCACGCCTCATCTCGATGTTGGCATGTCCAGGCAGAGTAAAGTCGAGCCCCAACTCCTGCAGAGGACAACCGTCCAGGTTCAGACATTCCACCATCTCCTTGCACTGCGCCGGACTCAGCTCTGGGTCTCGCTCCATCTTGTCCTTGAGACGGGCGATGCTCTGCAGTCTTCGCAGCGTGCGGTACACCTCGGGACACACCTGCGCCAGGTCCGCCAGATCCAGCGTCGTCTCCTGGCCCAGCAGCCACCGGTAGAACACCACACTGAACGGCAGGTCCAGCTGAACAGAATTTATCTTAATTGCACAAATGCCACAAAAAACTAATAATAATTACCAGTTGTAGCCAGTAGCAACAACACTGATTTGGGACTAGGTTCTAGGCGACGATGAAATTAGGGTTCAGAAGAAAATTGGCAAAGTACGCAAGCATTTTTGCAACTATTGCCTCCCCCCAAAGCAATGATCTTGTTTCTACAAGCTTAAAATCCAAGTAAGATAAAATCCAGAGATAGTGGAACAGAAAACTTTTGAGATGTTGAGGTAATGCTTTAGAAGTAACAAAAAACTTCCAGCTTTTATAGCTAGTGCAAATATTTCTCTACCATTGGGACAGATGACCTAGTTCTGCCCCTTAAAACCTTAATACTGTAACTAACTTTCTCTACCGTTATAGAACTATTACTCTCATGAAGTTCCCTACACTGATTCACGGTCGTCTCTCCTCTGCTGGTAGATTCTACCTTGTGTGATCTGCTTTAGTATGCTGGATGCCCTAGGCATGTTTAGGTTTTGTTTACCAAAATAAGAATGCACCAAAGCACACTAAATCACACAAAACAAAGCCAAGCGGCAGACAGAAGAGCAGTAGTTTCAGAGACATGCAGGCAATGTACAAGAATATGAACACACAGAGATACGGTAAACAGTGAATACTATTCTGTAAAATGTTAAAATGGCCCTTTCCAACAGCATGATAGATATTTTAAGGGTCAAACCATTGAGGGAAGGGAAAATCAAAAACGACTCACCATTCTGGAGTCCATGACAGCTTTGGCCATAAACTTGCCCAAGAAGCGGAACTTGCTCTTCACCTTGGCAACCAGGTTGGACTTTGTGGTACGGCCCAGTGGCAGGGGGAACAGCCCCACCGGCGAGTGGACATAGCCCGTATTAGAGGGGCCGGAGGGTTCGCCGTGCCACAGCTCCAGGTCTGATCTCTGCATCTCCCGCGACACCAATGCGTAGAACTCCAACGTGGGGCCCAGCCCTGTGCCCACCTGCAATAAACCATTCAAATAAAACAAACAATTCAAGTAATACTCTCGTGAACCACCAGGACACTCCCCATAGCATTACCTCGTCGTGATATTGCACTTCTAGCAAGGCACGGGAAGTGGCCAACTCCTGCATCAGGTGCTCCGCCTGCTTCAGGATGTCGTCTCTCGATATCACTCTCTTCCGTCGATCCAACCTCGGAGTCACGCGCTCTTGCGAGTCCGAACTGCTCAGCTCGGGCGTCGAGTCCAGCAGCCGCTGCAAGGCCCGGTCTCGGTCGAAGGACGTGGCATAGAACAGCAGCTGCCGTGTCTCGAAGGGGAACAGGAACGGGCTGCAAACAGAACACCTACGAGTCACACGGCTCTGCTCAAAATAAACAATGCAACACATCACAAGAGAACAAGAGTCTCACCACACAGCTGCTATCTGCTGCAACCAGGACGGTAAGTTGCCAGTCATGATCACCAGAGGGTCCTGCAGCTGCCGACTTGCCTTTGCTGCCACCTTGGTGTTCACAAATTCCTACAACACACCAATCACCATCAAGTACTGTACCTCGAAAATACAAGAAAAAAATGCCAACTTTATGAAGAAAAAAATACCCACCCCACTCCAATAAAAATATTAATGAAAAACCACAACACTAATTTCTTTTCAATTGTGTTTAAATGTTATAAAATCTTGAGAATATGGCTGAGTTACGAGGTTTAGTCAACAAAACCTGATTCACACTGAAACATTTAAAATTTGCAATACTTTGAAAGTTTCTTCCATCTTTGGTCCCATTGGATAAATGCGGAGTTTTGGGCAATTCCCCATTCGAAAGAAGAAAGTACCTTCCTGTTCTAATATTCATCGCTCCATTCTTCCTCTAAAGTGCCTACATAACTTCTACCGTCTCTCCAGCCAGAAGGCATCCTACTGAACGTGCCATGGAATTGTTAACGCAGAATAAATTTAGCAGGAATCTTGCCAAATCGCTAGTTTAGAATGTAAGTGTTCCATATCCACTTTAGCTAGTTCCGAGATAAATGAGTTTGAAAGTTTGAATTGCTGGCAAATGACCCATGTTATTTTCTCTCGACAAATTTCTCATAGGTGGCAGCAGCTATCAAGAAAATGAAAGTAACAAAGAACACATGCATCCTCAACTAACGTAAACCAAACATATTTAGAGATGGAACACTTGCAAAATGTGTCAGCAACTCTGTGCAATGACAATGGGAGTGGTTTTGTCAAAGCGTGTCTTCTAGTGACAACACGCAAACGTACACTGTCCTATACTCAGAGCTGACAGAATGGGATTGCCAGTTCTCGCCTCGGCACGGGGTTGCCAAACCGTTAGAATAACAAGCAATCACTGCACAAGCCAGTGACTAAGCTAACCAGGCACTGAAGCACATGGGCTGTGATATTGCAACGCAGAGTATTATGACAACTATGGTCAAGAGGTAGAGGGGTGATGACTGACATGGAATGTCCAGCCAAATGTCAATACCATTCTGGCAATTCACTGAGTATAGTTGTCCAAGGGCCAATCCATTTAAACATCCCAAACCATTCACAGCCTGAGGAGCTCACCTGCTGGTTGATGATGGGCACATGGTCCACGCTGCGGTACAGGGTGCCCCAATAGCGATTGAGGGCGTGCAGCACACGGAGCAAACACAACACCTCCAGGGATGCATCCTGTATAGTCACCGTGTCCGGCAGCCGAGGCGCCAGGAACGGCAGCAGTGGCGATTGCGGAGGAGCTACGAAGCCTTCTGTGGACAGAAAGCAGAGTCAGCCCCTGTTGCACCTACACTCTCTGGACAACACTAGAAGGAACACTCACCGTTCCACAGCTCGTCGCTCTTCCGGCCCCTCGAGTTCGCCTTGGTGCTGGTTCCCTTGCCCTTGCGGCCCGAAGAGCAGCTCGCGCCCGGCTTGCTGTTTTGCACCGTCTCCTCTTCGGGCATGGGCCTAAACAATATCATCTGAATGTCAGCTCAATGTGCAACTTTGTGATTCGTATTTACCCAGAATATTGCATATCCTCACCGATAGTAGATGGTGTGTGTCTGCACCCAGACTCCCGAGTTGCCCAGTGGAGCTTCGTTGTCTGTGTCCGTCTCGGACTGGTCGTTGCCGGCCGGGCTGTACTGCCGCACGGCCTGGTACACCGTCATGTTGTACGGGAGTGTCTGGTCCCCGATCTGGAACTGGAGACGATGCCTGGCCGTGCCCTGGCTGATCACCACGGCCGCCAGCGTGTCGTCGATATCCTCCTCGCTGTTGTCGTCGTCAGAGTCTCCCGAGTCCTTGTCCTTGAGACGCCCGTACCCTCGCACCACCAGGTACCGCTCGATGGCCTGCACCAGAGCTAAGGGGTCTATCTTTACCGTTCCTCCCTTCCACTGTTTCAAGTTGTTACAGTCCGGATGGCGCTGGAGATTGCACTGCAACCAACATCAGACAATGAAAGCTACCACATCCAAGTCTTTCGGGATTTTGCCACAATCAAATTTAAAAAATTCTTTACCAGAAGTCATTTGTCTCCCACAAAAAGGGACCTCTCACCCCTATCTGCATCACTATCGGCACTAACGAAGGTAGTCGTGGAACGAGGAACAGTTAAAGCTCGGAGGACAGTATAATTCCAAATTACCACTAATACAAATGAAGAGTACATCTCTGGACAAAATGCACATTTGCTGCCGTTAAAACACTTGGCCATTAAATCCAACGTTAAAACTAGCATCGTAACAAAAAGTAACCCATTCAAATTTATAAATAAACAAAAACATGAATTGATGCATTTCATGAAATTTTAAGAACTTTTGTCAACAAAAGCCATTGTAGTCAAGAGTTGACGATGACGGGTAAAAACAAAATAGACCGTGATTCAACAAACTTTTTAATTGACATCTTGTTTTACAAACATAATTATAAGGTGAGGATAAGTCTTGGAAAGGCTCCAAACGTGTCCAACTAGTCCCTTTGGATACCGGGTGGGAGATACGGTAAGTTGTTTAATACATACTTTAAAGCTCAAGGCTGTCAAGAACCATCCTACGTGATACCGACAGTGCTGCAGGCGTACACAGTTCACTTAATAAAGGAATGACGGAATGAATTGTGGTGATGTAACGGTGCTAGTTGTACCGTCTGGTACATGTTTGCAGTATAACCTCCCTTGTCCACCCTCAAAATTCGAGAGATGCACGTCCCTGGAGCCGATCTGGCGACCAGGACCGAAGTCAGCAGTGTTGGTGAAACGTTTTCCAAAAATTTGGAACTTTCGAATACAAAAATGAAAAAAATCTATGATTTTGTATCAAGGTGCAATCAATAGTGCCCTAATACTTTGGAGGCAGACTGTACTGCAAATGTAGACTCAATTACTTAGTCTCTGCATTACGATGAGAACCACGTCATTTCAAACTAACATTAGGAAACTAGATAATAGATTTAAAATTGTCGCCATTTCTTAGGGGGCGACTTTGTTGCACCAACTGGTTTGTCTTTGCATTGAAGTGAACGGACCGAGGTCTCCCTTAACCATAAAAAATGTAAGCACCTCCTGGAAACTTGGAACTGTTCCCCAGAAGAAACTTTAAGAACTTTGTTAACATGTAGGCTACGATAGGCCCAGCAAGCCAGTAGTGGATTAAACCAAATGCTTTCAAAAATGGAACGAGCCTCGGACAGGATGGATTTAATAGACGACGACACGGCTGTACACACGGACTAAGATTTGGAACTTTAAACCTAAGAACGCTGACGGGGAAGGTGGAGGAGATAGTGGATATGATGGAAAGAAGGAAGTTGGATTTATTGGGATTGGCAGAAACAAAGTGGAAAGGGGAAGGAAGGAGAGTACTGAGAAAAGGCTATAGACTGTACTGGAGTGGGAACGAAGAGGGAAAGAGGAATGGAGTGGGAGTAGTAGTACGAGATGGTTTGAAAGAAGAAGTGAGGAGAATAAGTGATAGGATGATGAAAGTGAAAGTAGCACTGAGGGGAGAGACCGTAGAAATAGTGCAAGTGTATGCTCCACAAGTAGGCTGCGCTTCTGAAGAGAAGGAGGAGTTTGAAGAGGAATTGCAGAAGCAGCTGGTAGGAAGAAATATGATTGTTATGGGGGACCTCAATGCCCATGTAGGAAGAGAAAGACAAGGGTATGAGAGTGTTCTAGGACCAGAGGGTTGGGGTGGAAGAAATGAGGAAGGAAAGAGACTGTTGGACTTCTGCCAGAGGAACAGCCTGCTAGTTGGGAACTCCTGGTTTAAGAAAAGAGAGAGCCACACAATCACATGGTACAGTGATGATTTGACCAGGAAGTCGGTGGTCGACTATATACTGTATGAGAAAGAACTAAATAAGAACATCACGGACATCAAGGTTATACCATCGGAGAACCTGGATAGCGACCATCGATTACTGGTAATGAACCTGAGAGGGAGTAAGGAGAAGAAAGGGACTGAGAACCAGGAAAGACGTATAAGGATATGGAAACTGAAAGAAGGGGATAGAAGGGTCGAGTACCTCAAAATGGTAAAGGAAGGAATTCCAACAGATGAAGAAAGAGGGGTGGAGGAGGAATGGGCTAGATTTAAGAAGACACTAGTGGGTGCAGCAGAAGCAGTATGTGGGAGGACAAGTAGTAAGAAGAGGTGGAAGGAAACACCATGGTGGAATGAGAAGACAAAAGATATAGTAAGGGAAAAGAATAGAGCCTTTAGGAGGTGGTATCAAAATAGGACGGTAGAGACAAGGGAAGAGTACCAGGAAAGAAAGAAGGAGGCGAAGAGAGTGGTGGCTGAGGAGAGAAGGAAGTGGATGGAAGAGTGGACAAAGATGATGGAGGAGGATAGTGAAGGTACAAAAAAGGTCCTGTATGGGATGGTGAAAGATAAGAGGCGGAAGGATCCTACGGATTATGTTAGAATGGTGAACAAAAGGGGACAAGAGATAGAAAATAGGGAAGGACTGAAGAAAATGTGGAAAGAATATTTTGAAGAACTTCTGAACCCAAATGGAAAAGATGGTGAGGAGGAAGAAATCGGGGAAGAGGAAGATGAACTGCAAACAGAAAAGGACTTAACATGGAAAGAAGTGGAAGATGCAGTGAACAAGATGAAAGGAGGGAAGGCACCGGGTGTGGATGAGTTGAGTGTAGAGATGGTGAGAGCAGCAGGAGAGGTGGGGATACAGTGGTTGTACTGAGTGATGAGGACAGCATGGAAGGAATGGAAGACCCCAGAGGACTGGAAAAAAGGAATCATTGTCCCGATCTTCAAGAAAGGTAGTAGAACAGATTGCAGAAACTATCGGGGAATAACACTGATGAGCCATTGTGCAAAGATCTTCGAGAAAGTTTTGGAAAAGAGAATTAGGACAAGGATAGAAGGAGGGATGAGGGAAGAACAACATGGCTTCAGAGCAGGAAGGTCCACAGTGGATTTGATTTTTGCTGTAAGGCAGTTACAAGAAGAGCACTATGAGTATGGAACAGATCTACTGATGGCCTTCCTGGACATTGAGAAAGCATATGACAGTGTATGCAGAAACAAAGTGTGGAAGTCCCTGGAGGATAGAGGAGTAGAGAAATGGACTATAAAGAGGATAAAGGAGATGTACAAGGGAAGCGTGAGCTGTGTGAAAGTGGGAGGAGAGAGATCGGACTGGTTGGAACAAAGAAACGGCCTGAAACAAGGAAGTGCACTGTCACCGTTACTTTTCATTGTGGTGATGGATGACATAATGACCCGAGTGGCACAAGTAATTGGGGAAGGAAAGATGAAAGCAATGGTGTTTGCAGATGATTTGATGATTTGGGGAAACAAGGAGGAGGAGGTACAGGAACAGTTGGACGTGTGGGAAGGAGTAATACAAGGATATGGGATGAAATTTAGCATAAATAAGAGTGAGATGGTGATCACTACAAGGAAGAAGGAGAGAAACACAACAGGAATAACAATTGGTGGGGAACAGCTGAAGAAAGTGGAGAGTTTTAAGTATCTGGGAAGCCTGATACAAGATAATGGAAGAAACGATAGAGAAATAAATGAGCGGGGGAGGCAGGCAGAAGCATTTCGGAGGAGTGTGAGAAGCATGTTATGGAGCAAGGATGTCCCTCAGAACAGCAAAAAGATCATATATCGGACGTACTATGTCCCTATCCTGACGTATGCCTCGGAGACATGGGTTATGAAAGGAAGGGAGAAGAGCAAAATACAGGCCAGTGAGATGAGTATTGGAGCTACAAAGATGGACAGAATAAGAAATGAGAGGACCAGAGAATTAATGAAGGAGGAACCATTACAGGATGGTATAGAGAAATCTAGACTTAGATGGTATGGACATGTAAAACGAATGGAGGAGAAGAGGATACCCAGGAGAGTACATGAGACGAAGTGGGAAGGAAAGAGACCGAGAGACAGGTGGCTGAAGGGGGTGGAAGAAAGCGTGAAGAAGAGAGGAGAAGACTGGACAAGGGTGGAGGCTGAGAGATGGTGGGAAGACAGAAGACGTTGGAGAGGCTTGTGTTCCAAACAGACCCGGCCAGTGGCTGGAAACTGTGCAAGATGATGATGTTAACATGTAGGCTATTATATTTTAAGAAAAGAAGGAAACATTTAAATTGATATAAATTAAGAAAAGGAGGGGAGGGGAAAAGGTAACTGGCAAATATTTCCTTCAGTTTGTGCTATTACATTGTATTGTGTTGTAGCTGCCCACATGGCTTGTTAAAGGCCGGTTATTCTTATATTCTAATGCCCGTTGCTCACGGTAAAATTTTCCCTCAAATTTATTGTACAATAATTTAATTTGATAAAATTTCTGTTGCTCACGGTCAAATTCAAGTTTTATAAAACCTTTGATAAAACTTTCCATAAAATAGGACATATTCTATTCCGTAAAATTAATTTTGCGAAACGAACCAATCAGGGAAGCTGGCGACATGGTGAGAAAATTGTGAAGCTCACTTGCAAACAAACACTTCGAAAATGGCAGGCTCAGGCTGGACTAAGGAAGCTGTTAGTGTTTTACTGGACGAGTACCAGAAATATCCGTGTTTGTATCAGGTTAAAATGCCCCTTTACCACAATAGAAATGCAAGAAGGGAGGCAGAAATCTCAATCGCCGAATATGTTTCACAAATTCGACCGAACACAAGCCAGGCTGATGTGAAGGCGAAGATAAACTGGCTTCGAACTCGCTTGCAGTCTCATTTCAGGAGAAATGGTTTGCCTCATGTAAGTGTCCTGTCAAATTATTTTGGGACCAACAAGATCTAGGAGTTTTTTAAAACTGCTTTCCTCCCTTCTTAGAAAATTCCTATATGAATTCTGATCTAACCTCGGACAGCATTCCTCTACTCTTCCCTTGTCCATTTCCGAGTCCAGGACTTCCTAGCATTTCTTTTCTTCCTTTTTACCACTGTACGACATATAATTGTAACTAAAGCAGCAATTTTTGCTTTGTTTGTTGGAGCCATACTCTCAAACCAATGTGTGTTGAACAGCTAATTCTTGGTTCAGAAGTTTATCGGTAGATGGCGATCTTGATTCATCCACGGATTTTATAAAATAATTTTTCCGTGAACAACACAGCTTGCTTTCGTCAATTTTTTATAAAATTAGTTGTAAAATAAATCGTAAGAAACATTTTACCATGAGCAACGGGCATAAGGGCAGACAATGTTTTGATCTGGTCACGTACATGTATCGGTGAACACACCAAATTTTCTTTTAGTTATCTGGATTTATGAGCCACTGGGTTGTGGTGTTTCTTAATTTGTCAGTTCATTTGAATTTGTAAAACTGGTCATCGCTATTAATATTCAACAAATGGGGAGGGAGAAATTAGTCTTGGAAATGTTTCGGAAGCAAGTAATTACATGGGTTAGATATTTTGCCCGGGTTTCTATTGGGGTAGACATTTTCTATGTGCACTTTATTATGCTGACAATAGGTACCAGTTTCAAATCTCTTATTCTAACTGCAAGGCATTTGGGTTCACAACATTTTCTAAATTTCTTTGGGTTTTAAGAGATATGTTGAGGAAAAGGGAGGCGAGTCGTTGGTTTATGTTAAAGATCAGTTTGTTTGGTCTTGGCACCTATGGCTTTGCATTTTATTGATTTATCACCTTTTATATCTGTTTAAACATTTCGGTTGTGTGTGTGTGAGATGGTACTTTGGCCAGAGTATAAGATGATTAGTTGATTACTTTCAAGTTTTCCTTACTTAAGTTAGGTAAATTTAAATCCTTGTGTCCTACCCTACCTTGAGCTGGTGGGTGTTGAAGAACTTGAGGGCGCTGGTGCCGCCTCTGCCAGTGCCCGAGCCCGCCGGCAGGTCGTGCACTTTGACAGGGAACTGCTCCAGTTGCGAAACACAACCACTCAACTTGGCCACCAGCGCAGACATGGACGAGGGGTTCCAGTTGCTCATGGGGCCGCAGTATGTGTGGTCCAGCTGAAACCATTCAACACATTACAAGGACGTGCCAGGGAGATCACAGTGGCTACGAGACCATTGCACACATTACAAGGACATGCCAGGGAGATCACAGTGGCTATGAGACCCTGAGGGGTTATGCTGGCACACTCACCGGACAGCCTGCGAACACGTGCAGGAACATACGCAGCCTGTCTCCACGGGGCCCCATGGGTCCGTCGGGACAAGCCACGTACTGGAGGAGGGCTCGGATCAGACCGCTGTGGTTCACTTCGAAAGGCGAGATGTCCGATTCTATCACGATGCTACGAAGTTCTTCCAAGGCTATAAGACCTTCACAGGGCTGAAAACAAAGTAGGAACATTGCTGGAAAAACATAAAATCTCGAGTGGAGATATGTTGTAAAATTACTACGCAAGTGCCTAGCATTTGCATAATCTAGTTAGTTATGGTTGTTTAAGGGGCAGGACAGCAAGGGCAACTGCCCTTCCTAAAACAAAATAATTGAACATTTGGAGATGGATGCCTAAATAAAAAAGCCAAAAATTAAAGAAAAATAAAATTTAAGTTACTAGAATAAACATAGTACATTACTTTGTAAATCTCCGAGTGTCATTGTGCCACCATGTTGCGAACAGAACATATTTCTCGGGACCTGCCACATGTGTCATGTTCATTCTTTCTCGTCATGTGATGCGCCACCATCGCCTTCTTATGCATAACCCACTTCTGATTTAGCAGTCAGGTATTGGAAGCAATGGGCATCGAACTCAGCAAATTGATGTTGTAAAATGTACCAAGAAAGATATGGTCATTACAGTTATGTTTATTCCTGATGTATTGATGCAAGACGTCTGCTAAACACTCTTAGTCTCTAAATGTTGCACATTTTCCCGTCAATTTACTACGGATTACGTTTGAAAATGATCAGTAAAGATCACGACAAAGAAAGTGCTCCCCCAAATGGGAGAATGTATTCAACTGTATGCACGTCATATAATCTTGGCAATGTTGGTCTTTGTATTTACTTTTCTGGCATTTGTCTTGAATTACCTCCATTAGAAGATTTCAGTCTCCATAACTCATCCAAAACTTGGTTTGTTTGTTGATAGTAGACTCAGTCATGGTTCCGTATTGATTGACAAACAAGTATAATAAAATTTGGGAGATCCGCCTGATCAATACACAATATTTACATACCGTATATACCCGAATGTAAGACTAGGTTTTTTCCCACTATTTGTGTTATAAAAATTTGGGGTAGTCTTATATTCAGGGTATTATTATTATTTTTTTTTTAAATTGTAATTATTATTTGCAAAGTAGTATGTGGTATTGGCATCTTGTAACTCGCAACAAATCAATGCGTTAATGAAGATTAAAATAGGGTTTGTTATGTTTAATTACCATGCACATACGAATAGCATACATTTTGAGGTTAGGATTTACGCATACATGACATTTTAAGCGGATAAATTATATGTTCGAAAGCATACGGAAATATGTCTCAAAACAATCTTTACAAGAACCAGTCAGTTTTACGAGCAGTAATTGAGTGATCATCATCATCTTGCACAGTTTCCAGCCACTGGCCGGGTCTGTTTGGAACACAAGCCTCTCCAACGTCTTCTGTCTTCCCACCATCTCAGCCTCCACCCTTGTCCAGTCTTCTCTCTTCTTCACGCTTTCTTCCACCCCCTTCAGCCACCTGTCTCTCGGTCGCTTTCCTTCCCACTTCGTCTCGTGTACTCTCCTGGGTATCCTCTTCTCCTCCATTCGTTTTACATGTCCATACCATCTAAGTCTAGATTTCTCTATACCATCCTGTAATGGTTCCTCCTTCATTAATTCTCTGGTCCTCTCATTTCTTAATCTGTCCATCTTTGTAGCTCCAATACTGCTTCTCAAGAACCTCATCTCACTGGCCTGTATTTTGCTCTTCTCCCTTCCTTTCATAACCCATGTCTCCGAGGCATACGTCAGGATAGGGACATAGTACGTGCGATATATGATCTTTTTGCTGTTCTGACGGACATCCTTGCTCCATAACATGCTTCTCACACTCCTCCGAAATGCTTCTGCCTGCCTCCCCCGCTTATTTATTTCTCTATCGTTTCTTCCATTATCTTGTATCAGGCTTCCCAGATACTTGAAACTCTCCACTTCCTTCAGCTGTTCCCCATCAATTGTTAATCCCGTTGTGGTTCTTTCCTTCTTCCTTGTGATCATCTCACTCTTATTTATGCTAAATTTCATCCCATATCCTTTTATTATTCCTTCACACACGTCCAACTGTTCCTGTACCTCCTCCTCCTTGTTTCCCCAAATCATCAAATCATCTGCAAACACCATTGCTTTCATCTTTCCTTCCCCAATTACTTGTGCCACTCGGGTCATTATGTCATCCATCACCACAATGAAAAGTAACGGTGACAGTGCACTTCCTTGTTTCAGGCCGTTTCTTTGTTCCAACCAGTCTGATCTCTCTCCTCCCACTTTCACACAGCTCACGCTTCCCTTGTACATCTCCTTTATGCTCTTTATAGTCCATTTTTCTACTCTATCCTCCAGGGACTTCCATACTTTGTTTCTGCATACACTGTCATATGCTTTCTCAATATCCAGGAAGGCCATCAGTAGATCTGTTCCATACTCATAGTGCTGTTCTTGTAACTGCCTTACAGCAAAAACCAAATCCACTGTGGGAATTCCTGCTCTGAAGCCATGTTGTTCTTCCCTCATCCCTCCTTCTATCCTTGTCCTAATTCTCTTTTCCAAAACTTTCTCAAAGATCTTTGCACAATGACTCATCAGTGTTATTCCCCGATAGTTTCTGCAATCTGTTCTACTACCTTTCTTGAAGATCGGGACAATGATTCCTTTTTTCCAGTCCTCTGGGGTCTTCCTTTCCTTCCATGCTGTCCTCATCACTCGGTACAGCCACTGTATCCCCACCTCTCCTGCTGCTCTCACCATCTCTACACTCAACTCATCCACACCCGGTGCCTTCCCTCCTTTCATCTTCCTCACTGCATCTTCCACTTCTTTCCATGTTAAGTCCTTTTCTGTTTGCAGTTCATCCTTTTCCCCGATTTCTTCCTCCTCACCATCTTTTCCATTTGGGTTCAGAAGGTCTTCAAAATATTCTTTCCACATTTTCTTCAGTTCTTCCCTATTTTCTATCTCTTGTCCCCTTTTGTTCACCATTCTAACATACCGTATTTACTCGAATACGACCCGCCCTTGAATAAGACCCGCACCCTGATTTTGAAGAACAAAATAAAATAAAAAAATACTCAAAACTATTTACAATCTTTACTAAATAAACAAAATAGCATTTCTACAAAATAGTTTCCAACAGTTCTGAAGTCGTCCTAAAATAACACAGAAACAATTAAAAATACAAATAAAAGACACAAACACTTCATTCATCGTCATCAGAAGTACCAACTTCGGAACTTTTTTCACCATCACTTTCTCACAAAATGTCGTCATCACTGCCATCCATAGCATTGGAAATACTACATTTCTTGAAGCTCTTCCGTATGAGATCTCCCGAGATACGATTCCATGCCGTCAAAATCCACGAACAGAGCAGCTGAACTTCCGGGCGCTGAATACGACCAGTTGGGGTCAGTGTGTGCTTATCGGCCGCCATCCACTCCGTATACAGCTGTTTCAAGGCTGCTTTGAACGGTCGGTTCACGCTGACATCCAGTGGCTGTAGCATAGACGTCATCCCACCCGGGATGATTGCTAGGTCGGTTTTCCCATCCTTGACGAATTTCTTCACAGCGTCTGTTGTATGGCCGCGGTAACTGTCCAGGCAAGCAAGCTCTTTCGTCGTAATAAAGCACCAGGGCGACGTTGCCAAACACACTTTAACCAGTCTTCCACCAGTGAACTGTCCATCCAACCAGAGTCCTGAGTTCTAACGATAACACCAGCGGGTATATTTTTTGGAAGAGTCTTTCGCTTGAAAACAACGTACGGCGGAAGTTTGGTTCCGTCAGCGAGTATACACAACATTACCGTGCACCGTTGTTTCTCACTACCACCTGTTCTGATAGTCACACTTTTAGATCCCTTAACATTCACAGTACTGTCCAGTGGCATTTCAAAGTAGACTGGCGTCTGATCTGCATTACCAATTTGGGAAAGCAAATATGAATTTTCCTTCCGCAACTTAATTATGTGACGCTGAAAGGAAAGTAACTTTTCTTCATAGGCACCAGGAAGACGCTGCGAAATTGAGGTACGCCTTCGTATGCTCAACCCATTTCTTTTATAAAAATTTTGAATCCATCCTCGGCTTGCTTTAAACCCTACCGTAGAAAGTTCTTTCGCGATCTGTAATGCCTTTAATTGACACATTTCGGTCGACACCCCCATTTCCCAATTCCTGCCTTTCTGTTACGTATTTATAAAGTTGTTTTTCAATTTCCGGAAACTGTACACTCAGTACGCGGAAAGCTCTACGAGCACCACTACTTGTTAGCAACACGTTTTTCTTCTTTCTCCAATCTCGAATACATGACTCGTCAATATCATATTTCCTACCGGCGGCACGATTTCCAATAATTTCAGCTTCCCTCACAACTTTCAGCTTCTCACTCACAGTAAACGACTGCAAACGCTTCGTAGAACTCATGTTTACACTCGGAAAACGTGCGCTAGACAGTATGACGCCGCCTGCTTACGGAAAAACAAAGTGATAGCCGGAAGAAGGCTAGCACCATCTAGCGGATACTCGCAACACCCGATATCGCGTATGGCGGGCAATTTCAATCTTTAAAATCAGGATGACTCAAATAAGACCCGCACCCCAATTTTTCACGTCCGATTTTGTTTAAAAATGTGCGGGTGGTATTCGAGTATATACGGTAATCCGTAGGATCCTTCCGCCTCTTATTTTTTACCATCCCATACAGGACCTTTTTTGTACCTTCACTATCCTCCATCAACTTTGTCCACTCTTCCATCCACTTTCTTCTCTCCTCAGCCACTACTCTCTTCGCCTCCTTTCTTTCCTGGTACTCTTCCCTTGTCTACCGTCCTATTTTGATACCACCTCCTAAAGGCTCTATTCTTTTCCCTTACTATATCTTTTGTCTTCTCATTCCACCATGGTGTTTCCTTCCACCTCTTCTTACTACTTGTCCTCCCACATACTGCTTCCGCTGCACCTACTAGGGTCTTCTTAAATCTAGCCCATTCCTCTTCCACCCCTCTTTCTTCATCTGTTGGAATTCCTTCCTTTACCATTTTGAGGTACTCGGCCCTTCCATCCCCTTCTTTCAGTTTCCATATCCTTATACGTCTTTCCTGGTTCTCAGTCCCTTTCTTCTCCTTACTCCCTCTCAGGTTCATTACCAGCAATCGATGGTCCCTATCCAGGTTCTCCGATGGTATAACCTTGATGTCCGTGATGTTCTTATTTAGTTCTTTCTCATACAGTATATAGTCGACCGACTTCCTGGTCAAGTCATCACTGCACCATGTGATTGTGTGGCTCTCTCTTTTCTTAAACCAGGAGTTCCCAACTACAGTAGAACCCCTATTTAAAGTTTTTCGAGGGTCTGGTATTTTTTAACCTTAAATGGGGGTTTACCTTAAATCGAGGTTTCGATAAAAAACAAATCTTTTCCAGACCTCTTTGACTGTATTGACTTGAATTGCACCAACACACATAATTAACACAATAACAACACTAAAACAAGGAGATACCTACCCTACACACATACAGTAATTACAGTAGCACTAATACAGTAGTCAAAAATCGTAGTTTCCCAGTACATTACAAAATTAAAACGTCCACAAAATACTTACACAATTACAGTAATATAATATATAGAGAGTTACTTTTCCTATATACAACACACATTTACACAACTTTCACAGTGTCACATTTTTTGAAATACAGTAATCAAACATGGTAGTCTGCTTTTTAGCACTTTTGGATTTTAGGTTCAGAATGTCCATCTCCAATTGATTTACTCTGTCTATAACAGAGTTGTCCACTTTGAATGCTGTGACATATCTCCGAACAATGTCTATGCTGGCAACAGCTTCACTGAATGATGGCGGTTGTATTTCTTCATCCCTAACATCATCGTCTTCGTCGATACCATCATCATTCTGCTTGACTTCATCTTCGCAGATTTCCTCAACATCCCGGATGCATGTAGTGATGGCATCATCATCACACGCCACAAATTCATCAAAAGTGATGGGCAAATTGTCAGATACCTGCACCCAATCATGCATGTCCACTCCTGCTTCATCACAGTCTTTGTCGTGAGTGCTCATTTCATTAAATCCAGCATTATGAAAGCAATTTGAGATGGTTTCCTTAGTTACCATTTTCCAAGCTCCTGTGAGCATATGCATTGCTTGCAGGATGTTCAATTTAAGCACTTCATTCCTATCAATAAAGGCCAGTGCCTTAAGGACAAGAGCTTTCCAATACTTGCTTTTCAGGCTATGAATAATCCCTAGATCCAAGGGCTGGAGTCTGCTAGTGCAATTTGCAGGGAAGAAATGCACTTTCACATTCCGCAGGAATCCTAAGTCTTTTGGATGAGCAGGACACTTGTCCATAAAGAGAACAATGTTCCTGTCTTTAGCACCCATTCGTGCATCAAAAGCTTGCAAGAACTTTTTGAACAATTCTGCAGTCATCCAAGCACTTTTGTTGCTATAATACTTACATGGCAGCATAGAATTGTTCTTAAAGCAACGTGGTTTCTGGAACTTTCCAATTACTAAGGGTTCTAGCTTGTCGCCGCCATCTGCGTTGCTGCATAAGAGAACAGTAATTCTCTGCTTGCTCATTCTTCCTCCATGGCATGCTTCTCCTTTAACACTTAAGGTTTTAGAGGGCATGAGTTGGTAAAACAGGCCAGTTTCATCCACATTGTATACATCCCGAGATTCGAAACCTTCCAAGAGGGCTGGCCGCACCTCTTCTTTCCAGTGTTCAACACTTTCATCACTAACTGCAGCACTCTCTCCACATACTGCCCTGCAAGTTATCCCATAGCGTTTTTTGAACCTATCCAGCCAACCATTTGAAGCTTTGAATTCTGTAAGCCCAAGTTTCCCTGATATTGTAGATGCTTTAATTTTTATCAATGCCCCGTCGATTGGTAAGTTTCCAGCACGTGCTCCATTGAATCACTCCATTAGCTTCGATTCCATTTCTTCGTACGGCAACTTTTTAACATTTTTTCTTTTCTTCGCTTTTGAGTCGCACTGTGTTTCTTGATCCAGAATCTTCTGCTTATTCTTCAATATGCCTGACAATGAAGACTGCGCAAGTCCCAGGCGTCGAGCCATTTCACTAACGGACACATTTGCGTTTCTCTCCACTTCCCGAATAAAGTTCACTTTCTCCGCGACAGATAGTTTTTCTTTTAGCTGCCATAGTCAACTTCACTAAAACAATGAATGTGAGTGAGCAAACTGATATACAGCTGGATTATCCACACGAACTGGTGCAAACTTGCGTGAACTGGCGATATACTGTAATGCCGCTACGAACGTACAGACTCGCTTAAGCATCCGATGCGGCGCCGCGCCGGCGGGACTGTTAGCACGCGGTACATCGTGTCTTCGGCCGCGGTCGGCTGAGTTCGTGATCGCTCGTGCATGTAGCGAGGAATCGATATGGAAGAAGATCGATCGTATCCAATATAAATACTGGAGTTCCTTTTCTGCCTTGAATCATCCTTAACGAGCTTATGACGTCTTTTTCATAGGTTCTTAATGTCGCATAACCATAACACACGAACTGATGCAAACTTGCATAAATTGACGATATACTGTAATGTCGCTACGAACGTACAGACTCGCGTAAGCATTCGATGTGGCGCCGCGCCGGCGGGACTGTTAGCACGCTGTACATCGTGTCTTCCGCCGCGGTCGGCTGAGATCGTGATCGCTCGTGCATGTCGCGAGGAATCAATATGGAAGATGATCGATCGTATCCAATATAAATGCTGTAGTTCCTTTTCTGCCTTGAATCATCCTTAACGAGCTTATGACATCTTTTTCATAGGTTCTTAATGTCGCATAACCATAACACACGAACTGATGCAAACTTGCGTAAACTGACGCTATACTGTAATGTCGCTACGAACGTACAGACTCGCTTAAGCATTCGATGCGGCGCCGCGCCGGCGGGACTGTTAGCACGCGGTACATCGTGTCTTCGGCCGCGGTCGGCTGAGTTCGTGATCGCTCGTGCATGTAGCGAGGAATCGATATGGAAGAAGATCGATCGTATCCAATATAAATACTGGAGTTCCTTTTCTGCCTTGAATCATCCTTAACGAGCTTATGACGTCTTTTTCATAGGTTCTTAATGTCGCATAACCATAACACACGAACTGATGCAAACTTGCGTAAACTGACGCTATACTGTAATGTCGCTACGAACGTACAGACTCGCTTAAGCATTCGATGCGGCGCCGCGCCGGCGGGACTGTTAGCACGCGGTACATCGTGTCTTCGGCCGCGGTCGGCTGAGTTCGTGATCGCTCGTGCATGTAGCGAGGAATCGATATGGAAGAAGATCGATCGTATCCAATATAAATACTGGAGTTCCTTTTCTGCCTTGAATCATCCTTAACGAGCTTATGACGTCTTTTTCATAGGTTCTTAATGTCGCATAACCATAACACACGAACTGATGCAAACTTGCGTAAACTGACGCTATACTGTAGTGCCGCTACGAACGTACAAACTCGGACAGACCTCGCGCAAGCATGCGATGCGGCGCCGGCGTGACTGTTAGCACGCTTTAGGCCTACATTGTGTCCTCAGCCGCGGTCTGGTAAGATCGAGCTCGCTCGTACATGTAGCGAGGAATCGATATGGAAGATGATCGATCGTATCCAATATAAATACTGGAGTTCCTTTTCTGCCTTGAATCATCCTTAACGAACTTATAACGTCTTTTGCATAGGTTCTTAATGTCGCATAACCATAATGAATCGAAATAAATACTCGCGAATTTTAACATTTCCTAACGCTAAATGCGGGTTTTGGCGTAACGCGAATTACGTTAAATCGAATATAAAATTGCATTGCACTTATGGAATAATTTTCGGGACTTGAAATTTCTTCCGTTAAATGCGGGTTTACGCTAAATCGGGGTTATACTGTAACAGGCTGTTCCTCTGGCAGAAGTCCAACAGTCTCTTTCCTTCCTCATTTCTTCCGCCCCAACCCTCTGGTCCTAGAACACTCTCAAGACCTTGTCTTTCTCCCATAAGTCCAACCTCTCGTCCACGTCGTGGGAGACTGGCAACGGCACAAAGTAGGGGATCGCCTGTAGGGGCGAAGTACAGTGGGGACTTCGTGTGCCCCGGGACCGTTATGGTAGCTGTGAAGGTCCTACAGGAACCCTGAAAAGTGACGGCTAACGGGGCTCTGGTGAAGCTACGATAGGCCCAGCAAGCCAGTAGTGGATGAAACCAAATGCTTTCAAGAATGGAACGAGCCTCGGACAATTGAGTGATCAACGTATCTTAATTTAATAAAGTCTCCCATTCTTGAACAAAGAAATTATCGAGTATATCTTGGTAAAGCGGGCAGAGGGATTTCCGATAACACGAGACGTTATAAAATGAAAGCACGACCTTAAGGGCATATATTGTGCAAGTTATGAGTTAGCGAGTATTTTTTTTGAAAAAATCTGTAAGAGGCAGTTGATAACTAGGCCTCGTCTTACATTCGGGTATATACGGTATATAGGGCTATATTAAACCCATTTGGTACATGTTTCGGGGCCTATTATGAAGGCCCCTTCATCAGCCAAAAACAGAGATCATCAGTATAATCACAGAATACATCACAAACGGTAGATCTAACATGAACGTTATGTTTCATTTTCATCCATTCTTTTTCATGTTAGATCTACCTTTTGTGATGTATCCTGTGATTATACTGAAGATCTGTATGTTTTTGGCTGATGAAGGGGCCTCATAATAGGGCCCGAAACATGTACTAAATGGGTTTAATATAGCCCTATATATGTAAATATTGTGTATTGATCAGGCGGATCTCCCAAATTTTATTATACTTGTTCGTTGATGTTGTAAGTCTCCTACTCTTTCAGCGATTACTTTACGTAGAATAGGGTAAATATATAACTGACCATTAAAAAAATCGCCACCTGTTCGGTTTAGTAACCTAGAATTTTCCATGTTATTTTCCATGACAAAAACGAGGCATGGCTGGAATTTTAGATGGAACCGCATATGCTATTAAATATATTTTTTTCAACACCTGAATTAGGTATAGAACTATAAAATGATTATTGGTTTAAAAAATCACAGTCAGTCTGAAAGACTAGACCTATCATTTCAAATGACGCATGCTACAAATGCTACACATGTTAGAAAGGCTCAGGACTCTTTCAACAGACTGCATTACCCTCTAACTTAGGCTTCCCGCGCGGGCACCTCTTTAAGGGTCACGGGAAGAAATGAGTTTCTTGTACTTGTATTAGAGATGTGTTTGGTTGAATAAAGCGTAAATTGTGTACTTTTTGATAGCGGTTTTGTGGCCCATTATCCCAGGCAAGCCGGCGGAAACCTTTGCCTCCCTGTCAGAAGGATCATTTGGCCGTCAATTTGAATTAGTGTAAGGATGTAGTATGAGTGTCCAGATTTAGACAATGAAGGGGTCATGACTATGCCTTATATGTTTGTTTAATGAATAGTGTATCTGAAATAAGGGAAGAATACTGATTTACAGATTTGTGGAGCGAGTTTCTGATTTTTATATAGAGTTTATGAAATTTATGGTAAAGGTGAAGGAGAGGTGAACATGATTAGACAATAGCCTACTCCATGAAGGAGTCATGACTATGCCTTCTGTGTCTGTTTAAAGTATAGAGTAACTGAAATGAGGGAACTTTACTGTTTGTTGAATGTAATTTTTGATTTTAATTTGGGTTTTCGTGAAGCTTGTTGCGGAGTTGTTATTTCTCTGAAAAGGAGTGTTTTTGCCCCAGGCAGGCCTGTGTTCGATCTGGCGAGACTAGTGTAACGGTAGAGAGTTGGGAGATGAGTTGTAGAACCTGGGAGCGAGCAGTGGCGGGCTGAACATTAGGGGGGGGGGCTATTTTGAGTGAGAGTAGGGATGGAATATTGGGACTGGTTCGATGCTTTGCTCTGACATCCTGCACACCTCTTTAGGAGGCACCCTGTATTCTTATTTCAGACTGACTGTAATTTTTTGCTCTGACATCCTGCACACCTCTTTAGGAGGCACCCTGTCTTCTTATATGGCATCCTGTATCTCTCTTTAGAAGTCACCCTGTATTCTTGTGTTCGCTTCGCTCAAAGCCCCAGGTCGCTCGACGCCAGGCCTCTTTCAACAGACTCCAATAATCATTAGCGTCTGCTTCTCGCTCCCCGCGTGAGCACGACGTCACATTCCAGCGCGGCTGCACGACTTCACTTCCCGCGCGGCTGCACGACTTCACTTCCGTCTCCGTGTCCGTAACGCATAACGATGGACCCCAACCATAATGACGAAGTCGACAAGATCATTTGAAATGATAATACTTACAAATATATTATTATTATAATGATTAAATAAGAAAAGTTGAGTTATTAAATGTTACCAGTATACAACTCATAGCCTTCCTCCACGGTCTCATTTCTACAGGTCGTGTTAATGCATAATATACCAATGTAATAATATTCAAATGACACCAACACCACCATTATAGTCAAAGCAATGTTAGAGAATTGACTTTTCAAACATGCAAATCCCACTCTTTGTTAGGGCCTTTTCTATTGTCTTTGGAATATTCAAGAAAGGCCAAACCTAATACCTAAAAATAAAACCACAATCCTATATTTGCCAATGAAAATCAAAAGGCTAGGCATATACCTGATTCTGCAGGCGATGGATGGCTGTCGTGAGGCGGGACAGCACGTTCATGGCCGGGTGTGGCGGTCCGTTGCTCTCTGTGGTCGAGTATGTCTCGACGAACAGCAAGGCCTGCTCCCTCACCCAGGTGCGAGCCTTCTCCTTGTTCCCCGCAGTCAGGTTCGAGTTGCTGGCCGACTTGGACATGGAGCACTCCTGAAACAAGGGTGTACTGCTAACCTGTGCTATTACCTGGAGTAGAAGTGAGAAGCCCCTTGTTCTTCTCCGCTTTGTCTCAAGGCCGAGTGCACGGTTCCAGAATTTAATTTAGGGACCCTGAATGTTTGCAAAATCTTCTGAAACTTGTCCAAAAGCTGTCATTTCTATCAGACCACTAAATTTTAAATCTTTTCAAATTGAGGTCACGTGCTTACCTTCAAACAACCAAAAATGAGGGTCCCTATGAAATATTGAAGCGAGTTAAGAGACTCAATAAGAGCCTTTGAAGATGCTGTTGTAATATGGGGTGAAAATGAGGCTGAAATACAACAGAAGCTGAATGATTGGAATGCTATACTCGAGCGATTTGGTCTGAATGTAAACAAGTCCAAGTCTACAAAACATCTGTACTAACATCACTCTGAATGGTACAAAGTTATAACAAGTACATCAGTTCTGTTACCTTGGCAGTGTAGTGCCCATAGAACCAACCATCTGCAGAAATCACTAGTCGAGTTCAACATCACCTCACGAGAGGGCTTCTTTGGGATAAGCCAAGTTCCTTTAAGATCAAAACTAATACGGTACTCGACAACAGCGCCTTTGTACTTGTTACTTCATATAGCTTAGAAACCTGTACCCAATCCAAGAGCAAACTACAGACAGTGCAGATGAAGTTTTTAAGAACTATGATTCAGAAGACAAGGAGGGACGAAATGAAACGTAAGATATGCTATCTTGTCCAAATAGAACAATCTCTTAATGAGATCTGTGTTGGAAGCCAGGCTGAAATGGTCCGGTCATCTCAAAAGAATGGACACACAAAGAACTAGTGTGATTTGAGAAACAACTGAAAGACAAGGGACCAAGAGGTCGACGAAGGAAGAGATGCATCAAGCTGGTTAGAAATGATCTTGCAGAAAGAGATCTGGATTTACAGCAAATCATGGAGGAAATAAACGGAGAATGCTCATTCACCGCCCGGAGCCGGTTCGACATGATGATGACTGTAAATTAAATATCACACCTTGTGGTATGGCCGATCCACCAGTCCACTGCCACCGCCAGGGTTCACGCTGCGACCCCATCGGGCAGGGTTCAGGCTGGCCAGGAAGCTTGTCGTCTTAGACGTGGCACCGGCAAACCGCGAACGGGCGGTGCCGGTCGGGGTCGAACGGCCCGAGCTCCCCAGCGACGTAGCTGCAAATCATAAAGGACTACTTTGCCTCACTTTTCCAAAACAGCACTTAAATGAATTCCTACTCCTGCAGCAACAATCTGAAGAGTATGTCTTGCAAATTATTCACTCACCTTTCGAGAAGAGATCCTGCATCATGGAAGAAGATAGATTGTTGTCGTCCTGCCGAGTCTTGCGACTCGATGCCACCGCTCGCTTAGGGGTCCGTTTCCGTTTCAACACGTCGGTCAGTCTCCTGAAAGGATTTTACGAATGTATTTCATGTTAATACGAGTGATGCAGGCAGAAATAGTATCTGTTCCGGGACTTACAGTTGTGAAGGGCTGGGAGCCCGCACCTCCTCGGAGGCCAGGCTGGCATCCTGCTGGGGAGTGAAGCGTCGCACCTCGGGTGCTGCTGCTGTTGGGGCGGGGTTGGCGGTACTGCCGAACACCAATCCGGTGGCTCCACTGGTCGACCCCACACTCAGGCTGGGTCCTGCACCAACAACTAGCAATATTGAATGATCATCTCCGTAGCGAACAGGGTTGCTACATTAGCTACACAACAGTTCATGACAATACGGATGTTTAAAACTAGCACCGATAGAGCGCACTGCTGTTGTACTGGGCAAGCGCAAGGCGCTCTTCATTTGTCTCCTATGTTCTCATGCCGCTAATATATACAAAATTAAGTTCTTTAAATTGTTATTTTCGTGACTATGCCGAGCTACTGCAGTGTTCCTCTTTGCAAAAATCAGGGAAGCTCGTTTTCGTTTCACCAATTTCCAGAAAATAAAGAAATGAGGAAGAAATGGTTACGTGCTATTAGAAGGAAAAATTTCGGTGAGAAAAATCTGACCGAATATATTAAAGTGTGTTCCCATCATTTATAACCCGATGACTTCACGAAAACTGTGTTGGACAAGTGTGATTTACAAAGGGAAATAATTCCCATTTTTTACCTATAAACTGACTTAGACATTTCGATAACAACCACTGAATTTATGCGTTTGTATTTGAAGGTGAGAGAGCAAGATTAAAACCGGGCGCTGATCCATCGCTTTTTCCGTGGACCACGAACACAAAAAATGGAAGAGGCCATACACAAGAAAATTGCCAGATTATCACGATAAGCCTACAATATAGGAATCTACAGATATCTCCATTGAAGTACGGGAAAAAATAGTCAATATACACGAAGAAGTGAATGTAACATTTCCTACTCCCATTTTCAAAGACATCAATACTCTGACAAATACTTCCAAGAATAAATGTAGCAACATTAACAGTCACAAACGTATTATGGTTTCATGACATCAGAATTAATCGTCGACTTCCATCTGCCCGATGGAGAATGTGGTAGCGACTGACTTCTACATTCTTGAGACATAGTCAGATGAATGGAAACAGTTCGTAGCCCTAAAGCAGGGATTCTCAAACTTTTAAAAAATTGTACCCCCAAGTCCTTTCCCAGGGGTACGGGAACGATTCTTATTGAGAAATTCTTATTACATAAGAACCAAACGTTGCGATGCATTTTCGAGGTATATCGGTACAATACAGGTATCAACTTTCTTTGATTAGGTTTACCTTAAAACATGACAGTTTCATGTAAGCTATCAACTGTAACGGTTCCTCTTACTTCCTTTAGGGGTGTGGTGGTATTAAATTAGACATATTTCCTAAAAATATTACCATCCTTTTATTTCTTCTTTGTCTACATACAAGCAAGCTTCCATTACCAGCATTTGTCGTATAGCATCCACAACAATTTTTGTTAGAAAAAGGGGCTCTTCTCTTTATAAATATATTCTTCTGTTCCTATCTCTTCTATTTGCATATTATTAAACTTGACTTTCTATCCTCCTTTCACAATCAACTTCTGAACCTACCATTTTCTTATACATACTAAACTTACAATCTCATTCCCAATCATTACCTCCAAGCCCATTTGTCTTTTCATACCCTCTAGCAAACCAACAATCTAATTTTCAACTCAGAACTAACAATCCTACATATATGATCATAGCCATAGAATAAAAATAAAATAAAAATAAAAACAGCATCATAAAAGGAATATAAATATATGTCTAACTGGCAAGGCCCGCCATTACCTCACTGCCAGAAACTAAATATGTCCGACTTTGGGTAATGGACAGCACTCCCAGCAAGCGCCATTTTCATAACCTAAAAAACCCAAGGAAAATGAATAGTGACACAACCTCAAAAAAAGAAGTCTATAAGCAAGGGAATATTTAAATCTCTATGATGGAGATATATTTATCAATATAGGCCTACAATACTCAAGTAATTGTAACCTTTAGGAGAAAGCATGCTGACATATTCATTATTTGAATAATAAAGCGTGTTAGAATTTTGTTATTACCGCTGTATTAATTCTTCCTCCCGCCTCTGGTCCGTAGCTCATTTTGCAGCTGTTTAACGTGTAAATGCGGAAAATTGTCCATAATATATTAGGAGATATACCTATAGAATTAATTTAGTCTTGGAGTAAAATTAGAGAAGATATAATTTTCATTGGCTTAGAAAATTCGGTCGCAATTTATACATTCCTTCGCAGCTGACTGGGAGAAACATAAAGACAATCACCTTGCGCTTACCCAGTACAACACTAGAGCTATCTGGCGCAACTTTCTCCAGCTCCATCCCTATACCATATCTTCGTGTTAATTACTGGGCTTGGGCTTTGCGGCAGGGTCATGTAGCCCCGTGTACTTGATTGTGTGTGGAATTGGTCAGATAGCCTTTGTTACTGTGATGGCTGTAGCGGTGTGTGCAGTTTCAATTCAAATTAAGATTTGGAAGGAGGCAACCGTGCCCTTAATTTAGGAACCATGTGCCTGAGTAGACGTGAGGAAACCATGGAAAGCCATGTGGATGGCTGAGGTAGGAATAAAATCATCCTCTTGTCAGTTACGGCTGAATGTATCCCGTTCCAGCCCTCAGACCAGAATTAAATTTCTTGGCAGAGCCGGAAATCGAACTCTGGCCTCTGAGGTAACAGCCAAGAGTGCAACGAGGCGGACATAACATCAGTGGAACAGACTAAGGGATGGGGTTGGCGGTACTGCACCAACAACTAGCAATTTTGAAATCATAACAGTTCATGAGCTATCAAGAGCTCTGAGTTCGTGGGAATTGGAGTCTTTAAACATTTTGAATTTAGCTACTTGGAGCAAATTTGTTACAAATAAGTTTACAATTGGTCTCATACATCAGCAGCGTACCCAGAACATGTAGAGTCGCTCAGTTCAAAAAAGAATTGTTGGTTTCCCACACACCATAGTCATAGGATAGGAATGCTGTGGCCATTTCACATTTGAAGCCTTAACCTTTGAACAGAGCTGGAGAGGGTATTGCCATTCTGACCAGACTGTTGACCAATCATCAGGAGACAGGCGACCGAGAAACCTGCATTGCAGCATCCAGGTGCGAGTCTAGTCACCAATCGGAAGTGTCAGGTATGAACAGTATGCACAAGCAAATATGGACAGATGAGCTACAAAACCTGTAGGTCTCCAGGCTAGAGGAGGACCAAGACTTCACAAGAGCCTCCAGGCAGATTGTTGTACCTGTATTTACGCCCCACCCCACTCGCTCAGGATTTGCTCGAGTCCTCGGCTACGATGCTGCCATTGCCAGAGGACTGGGAGTGTGCTAAGGGTTTGTTTGAAATCTTGACTGAGAGACTCACCCAGAACAATGCTGCCATTGGGGCTGGCAGTGCCTGAAGCCAGCAGCTGGGCACTGCTAGATCCCGCTAGGACCATCGTGACGTTACAGGCAGAGGACGAGGGGCCGGGCTGCGGGCAATTCTCCTGCTTCACCACGATCTTCGGCGGAGACATGCCCAGAGGAATGGTCGGGTCAGCCAGCTGCTTGATCTGGTGCATCACCCCTGAAAAAAAAAAACACAATACAGTCAATGAAATCTTAATTCAGCGACAGATCCATGAATTCTGGGCAAAATGAGAAAGGATACACAAGAACAGCCAAGTGATATTTCGAACTGAACTTAAAGAGGAAGGCCAAGGAGACTGGATACAGACAGTACGATCAGAAGAACCGTTTTAACAGGGACATGTTCCAGAAGAAGGATAGGAAGAGCGCTTGTTTACAACACCCCGGAAACTGGAGATGGAAAATGATTATACATTACTGCCAGACATATCTAGTTCCCTACTAATACTACAAATTATGAATTATCAAAAAGACATAATTTCATTTGGTTGTGCAATAGGACGGTGCATCGAGTTATGGGGGAACCTGAGCTGCCATGTGTATCCCATCCCAGCTACTGTGGGAAGACAAGCAACATTTTACCAACGTAGCAGAAATTACGGAACTATTTCATCTATTCTGAGTTGGAGAAGTCAACCCCTAAGTAAAAACTCTGCCATAGGGATTGTCCTACCAACTTAAGAACTTACAAACTGTAACCTGACCTATGGTAAATATTTCGCGGGGCTAATTTTGTGGTAGCGCGCTCGATATGCTTGGACGTAGTGGGACCACGTGCGTTCAGTATTAAGAACTTAAAATGATTCAGATTTTGGTTGTGAGAACGTGCTTGAAAACTGGTAGCCAAAGAACTCTTGCGTGCGAGTCACAAATGGGGAGGAAAACTCAGATTCCTCCCCGGTACCAAACAAGAAGACATACATGACTTATTGAGACATTATCCAAACTCATCATCATCATCATCTTTTACAGTTTCCAGCCCCAGGCTGGGTCTGTTTGGAACATAAGCCTTGCCACTTAGTCCGTTCTTCCCACCACCTCTCCACTGTCACTCTGGTCCAGTCCTCGCCTCTCTTCTTGACACATTCCTCCACTCCTTTCAGCCATCTATCTCTTGGTCTTCCCCTTGGTCGTTTAGTCTGCATCTGCATCTCCTGTATCCTCTTGGGAATCTTCTTCTCATCCATTCTCTTTAAGTGTCCATACCACCTCAGTCTTGATGTCTCAATCCTACCTTGCAAGGGCTCCTCTTTCACTATTTCCCTGACCTTTTCATTCCTCACCCTGTCTCTTCTTGTTACTCCGATCCTACTTCGCAGGAACTTCATTTCACCTGCCTGTATTCTGCTTATGCTCTTTTCTTCATTGTCCACGTTTCTGAAGCATAGGTCAGTATCGGGATATAGTAGCTTCTGTATAACACTTCCTTGCTTTTTTGTGGGACATCTTTATTCCACACTAAGCTCCTAATGCTTCTCAGAAATGCTTCTGCCTGTCTGCCACGTTCCGTAATCTCTTTGTCATTTCTCCCGTTTTCCTCCACTATACTTCCCAAGTACTTGAGACTTTCTACCTTCTTCAGCTGTCCACCTCCAAGTGTTATCCCACTCATTGGTCTGTCCTTTTTCCTGGTAGTTAACAGGATCTCACATTTACTGATGTTGAACTTCCATCCGTACTCTCCCACTGTTTCTTCCCAAGCCTTCAGTTGCTCCTGAATTTCCTCCTCCTTGTTTCCCCAGACCATGAGATGATCTGCAAACACCATTGCTTTCATCTTATCTTCACCTATCTTTCCTGCTATCCGTGCCATTACCTCGTCCATAACCACAATAAAGAGAAGGGGTGACAGCGCACTACCCTGTTTCAGGCCACTCATTTGTCTGAACCAGTCTGTTCTTTCCCCTCCAACTTTCACACAACTCACACTTCCACAATACATCTCCTTCACTCTGCCTACAGTCTCTTTTTCCACTCCCATGTTTTCCATTGCTTTCCAAACCTTCTCCCTACACACACTATCATAGGCCTTTTCGACGTCCAGGAAGGCCATCAGCAGATCCTCTCCAAATTCGTAGTGGTGTTCCTGGAGCTGTCTCACTGAAAATATGAGATCCACTGTTGATCTCCCAGGTCTGAATCCATACTGCTCCTCTCTCAATTTTCTCTCCACTTTGGCTCGTATTCTATTTTCTAATATCTTTTCATATATCTTGGCACAGTGAGATATGAGTGTGACTCCCCTGTAATTTCTGCACTCCTTTCTGCTTCCCTTCTTAAATATTGGGACAATTAATCCTTTCTTCCAATCTTCTGGGGGTATTTTTCTCCTTCCATATCACTCTCATCACATGGTACAGCCACCGTTTCACAACCTCCTCTGCTGCCTACACCATTTCAACACTCACTTCATCCACACCTGGTGCCCTTCCTCCTTTCATCTTGTCTATAGCCATTTCCAGTTCTCTCCAAGTCAGGTCCTTTTCCATTCCTGTGTTGTCTTCTCCATCTTCCAATACATTGTCTTCCTCCCTATGACCATTTGGATTCAGCAAATCCTCAAAGTACTCTTTCCACACTGTCTTGAGTGCCTCTTTGTCGTGTACCTCATTTCCGTTTTTGTCCATCATTACCACATCCTCTCGCAGACCTCTTCTCTTACTTTTGACCATCCCATAAAGTACTTTCTTATTTCCTCTGCTGTCTTCCTCCATCATCATCTGTCCACTTTACCATCCACTTCTTCCTCTCCTCTGCGACAATCTTGTTTGCTTCTTTCTTCTTTATCTTATTATCTTCCCTTGCCAGATCAGTTCTTTCCTGGAACCACACTCTGAAAGCCTTGTTCATCCTTCCCACAGCTTCTTTTACTCTCTCATTCCACCATGGTGTCTCTTTACACCGCTTTCTGCTGCTAGTTCTTCCACATACTGCCACTGCAGCTTCCACCATTGTGTTTTTGAATTGCTTCCATTCCTCTTCCCGTTTTAGGATCGTCTGTTGGCATCCTTTCCCTTATTATCTTCTGGAATTCTTCCTTGACTTCCTTTTCCTTGAGTTTCCATACTTTGATTCTCCTTTCCTGGTACTCTGTCCTCTTGCTATCCTTAACAACTCCCAGGTTCATTTCATTACAAGTATTCTGTGGTCGCTATCTAAGGCCTCTGATGGTATTACCTTTATATCTCTGACACTTCTCTTCATTTCCCAGTCGTACAGCATGTAATCTACCAAAGATTTCTTTGTTAAATCACTGCTGTACCACGTTACCTTGTGGCTTTCTTTCTTCCGGAACCAGGAGTTGCCTACCACTAAACCGTTTCTCTTGCAAAAATCCAGCAACTTTCTCCCTTCTTCATTCCTGCTACCCCATCCTTCTGCTCCCAATACATTTTCATATCCTTGCCTTTCACTTCCTACATGTGCATTCAAATCTCCCATGACAATGATGCTCTGCCCATTCAACTGCTGTTGTAGCTCCTCCTCAAAGTCTTCCTTCTCTTGAGCTGTACATCCAACTTGAGGGGCATATACCTGGGCTATCTCCAGGCTTCTTCCCTTTACAGTTACTCTGATCTTCATGATCCTGTCACTTATTCCCTTTACCTCTTCCTTCATTCCATCTCTCACAACTACTCCTACTCCGCTGCTCCTTCCTTCACTGTTCCCACTCCAGTACAACCGGTACCCTTTCCTCAGTTCTCTGTGACCTTCTCCTTTCCATCTTGTTTCTGCCAAGCCCAGTACATCCAGTTTTCTTCTCTCCATCACATCTACAATCTCCTCCACTTTTCCTGTCAGTGTCTGTATGTTTAATGTCCCAACTCGTAGTCCATTAGCATATCCGGGTCGTCGTCGTTTGCATCCGTCCTTTCCGAGGCCTGTTCCTGGTTTGAAAGCAAATATGATATCCACTACTGGCTTGCTAGGCCTATCGTAGCTTCACCAGAGCCCCGTCAGCCGACACTTTTCAGGGTTCCCATAGAGCCTTCACAGCTACCGTAGTGGTCCCTGGGCACACATTATCCAAACTGATATTTCAAAATTGATTGACTTTTAATGTTGCACAGTGAATTAATTTAAATTACGCTAAATGTAAAAAAAGGTGTTTGCACGTGGCCGATGAAATTAATGTTTTTTTCCCCCTGTAAGTTACATTGTGTTTAAATGTTTGGTATTTTATATTTTTGGGTCTATTTTTTTAGTTCTAATTTGGCTTCGGTGGCGTAGTTGGTAGCATGCTGAGCTTGTATGCGCAAGATCACGGGCTCAAACCTGGCCTAAGTCTGATTTTTTTTTTAAGAATGTTAAAAAACCCTCAGTATGCCTTCCTTTGGAGGGGAAGTAAAGCCGGTGAGACAGTGTCATAGACTTATGGCATGTAAAAGAACCTTCAACTAACTACAATTGTGTGAAGCTAAATTTGTAGATTGGATTTGATTATCGCACTGTAAGTTCCAACGCTGGCGGGGAAACAAGTATTTATATGCCCTAACTGGAGAAATATCACAAAATAACACTTTTATGTACATATGGGGGATACTTAATTGATGACATGTTTCAGAGTCTGCTCACTTATACTTAAGATGTTTATAAAATGCACTTAGAACACATCAGACTTATTTACAGATGTTAATGTTTACTTCTATAGGTTAACCTGGGTTCTGTTCAATTATTATTGTTACAAATTTTAGGAATCAACTACAAGGTCATCTGCCCCTCTTAACACAGATTAAAATATACAAATTTGGAATGGAATTTAAAATTTAGAGGTGGATGCCTAAATTATGTTCTAAATCAAGTGTTGCTAAATACTCAGCGCTGGAATGGAATAAGGTTATTTAAAACCTGAGTCCTATAGAACATCTGAAGTCTCCGCGCTCTCTATCGTGCTGCTACCTACTTGTTCTGTGGACTATGTTAAGGGCTACGTCTAAGTGTTGTCCGCGCCATCTGTTGTTGCTTCTTAAAACCTTTCTTGGTTTCCATCACAAGCCGGCAGTGATGTATGACAATGGTGAATTATTAGCGACCAATCCCTTCCCCGCCTTGCAAAAAGTAACGAGTCCTCTTTAAGCACTCCATGTCTATTGGGGCTTCTTGGGCTCATTAAATACTGCCTAACTTAGGCCTTGATTTATGTACTATGTGCATCCTTGCCGCTTAGCATTTTGCCCTTGTATTGATTATCACCCTTGTTTTATTCTTTGCCTGACTTTCGTTATGTTACCTTTTTATTGGCGGGATTATTGCCTTATAGGACGAATAAGGGTGAACTCTACAAGAATCTATGTTCATTTAGATTAACTGAATTTCTGTGGCTTCTTTTATGTCAAGTTCCCTCCCTGCCTTCTGTTTATTAGGTCTGGTTCTATGTTTGTGAAGCTATGTGCTCGCGTACTGCTGAATATTTCCTGAGTTTCTGCCCTACGTAATTTGCTTGACATCCTGTTTCTTAGCATGATTTGAGTATAGAGACTAACCGCTGCACACAACATGCCATTCCTAATACAGTGGAATCTCGTTAGCACGTTCTCGGTTACGACGTTTTCCCGTTTAGCGCAATGATTTTCTCAAGTCCCAGTCCCAATTCTACAAAATACATGTTGACATATCCCCTTAATACGTTCTCTATTCCCGCTTACGGCGTTCAAATTTCCGTTGTACTATTTGTAAGCGAACCGGATTTTATTGTTATCTCATTATAAAATTCGGCTTCTGGAAAACACGACACGATATTGCCTCATATTCTCTGATAGTTATTGACAGTGTAGATGATTTTATGGTGTTTGACGGCGTAGAAGTGGCTATAGCTATGTCGCAACACAGGTGAGGTGACTCTCTCCGGCGGCCCTTCCCCCCTTTCCCTTTGTTTATTTCTCACGTAGGCGCATTATTGTCTTCGTATTCCGCACTATTGTCTTCTAGTTCTTAGTGTTCACGTCCAGTTATAACCTATTTTATTGCGTGTTTCATAATGGATAAGAAGAAAGTACGGCAGATAACTAATGACGAGAAGATTAAATACATTCGAGACGTGGACTGCGATCCTCACATGAAGCGTGTGGATATAGCGCGTAAGTGGAACATTCCTCCGTCTACACTGAACACGATTCTCGGCAAAAGGAAGGAAATTGAACGTGCATTTGAAGAAGGGGTCAGCGGCAAAAGGAAACTTGTGCGAGAGGGACAGTTTCCTGAACTAGAAAGCGCTTTATTGAAGTGGTTCAAGCAAACCCGCGCTTCAAACATATGCATGCGCGGTCGCCGGCAACAGAGCCGTCACTGGCGGAGCGCGAGAATGTCCTTGCTGATCAAATATCAAGAAAGACCCTGTGTTTGGAAGCGGATGGGGAACATTTTCAGCATCTACTGTAAATCATGGCCAGTAAAACTGCATGGTAGGCTACTGATTTTAAACACCGTATTCTGCCGTAGGCCTACATATGCGTGCGTGGTCGCCGGCAACTGAGCCGTCACTGGCGAAGCGCGAGAGAGAATGTCCTTGCTAAGCAAAAATAAAGACCCTGTATTATACTGTAGTGTAGAGGTACAGTAATTCATTTGTGTGTTATTTAGTTAGTTAGTTATTGTTGTTTTAAGGGGCGGAACTACGAGGTCATCTGCCCCTCTTAACACAGATTAAAGAATACAAATTTTGAATTGAATTTAAAATTTTGAGGTGGACATCTAAATTTAAAAAGACCAAAAATTAATAAAACAAAAACAAACAATTAAATAAAAAATAAAAATTATAAAAATTAACAAAAATTACGGAAAAAACAAAACATCATCATTCAAAAACGAACAAGTCGTTGAGTCAAAGTTCACTGGAAAATTTAGATTGCTGGCCCTAACCCACTCTCACTTATAAAGCGGATAACGCGATCAGCCGCCACCGCGTCATCGGCTAATATAAGTTTGAGTGTCGTCTGCAAACCAAGGTTTCTTCGTAAGTCAGCAAGATCCACACACTCGGTGAAAATGTGGGCCACGGTGAATACGGCTCCACAGGTACAAAGTGGGGGGTCTTCCCTTCTCATTAGGTACGAGTGGGTGGATCTTGTATGACCTATCCTTAGCCTACACAAAATGACGGGCTCTCTCCGGGCCCGGAAGGAGCTCCGCCAAACGCGAGTAGTTCCCTTGATCGCTCTCAGTTTACTGGGCAGTGGGTCAGCTAGCCACTGACTCTCCCAAAAAGCCAGAACTTGTAGGCGTAACTGAGAGCGAATATCTCTAGCGGTACCTCCATTGGTCGAGGTGGTAGTGATACCGCCTCTTTTGCAGCTTGATCCGCTAACTCATTTCCCGCAATTCCCATGTGGCTTGGAAGCCACAGAAAGGTGATTAGAGTGTCAGCGTGGCACAGCCCGGCTAGTAGGTCGTGGATTCGCTGCACTAGGGGGTGTTGCGGGAAACATGTAGCAATTGACTGCAACGAACTCAAAGAGTCGGTACACACGAGAAAGTGGATTCGAGCATCCTGTAGTGCAAACTGCAGAGCTTCATAGATGGCAACGAGCTCCGCAGTAAACACACTACAGGCCTCAGGCAAAGAGATCTTGGTATTTGCACCATCAATAACGTAAGCACAACCCACCTTCTCGTCCACCTTCGAACCATCCGTGTATAGAATGCCAGCGTCCGGAAATTGGTGAACTATGCTGTGGAACTGCCTCCGGTAAACGGACGCATCCGTGTTCACCTTAGGACCTTGGTGAAGATCTAACCGAATTTCCGGACGCGGGACTTGCCACGGAGGCACCTCGCTAGATGTCCGGATCATACAGGGACCTACAGCCACTCCTATTTCAGTGCACGAGCTATCAAGTCTAATACCAACCGGCCGAGTGGCACGAGGCCGGTTGGCGTACCCCTGGTGGTTTTGGGTACCGAAGAGAGCTTGATAGGTCGGGAGTTGCGGCATTTGACGCACATTGGCAGCATATGCTAAAAGCATATGTTGGCGTCTATAATTTAATGGTGGAACACCCGATTCGGCGAGTAGGCTGGGTATCGGGCTGGTCCGGAAGGCACCGGTAGCCAGCCTAACGCCACTATGGTGGATACTGTCCAGCATTTTCAAGGTTGCCGGCCTTGCTGAACCGTATGCCGCAGAACCATAGTCTAGCCGGGACAGGACGAGGGCTTGGTAGAACCGTAGCAGCACCGCACGGTCAGCCCCCCACGTAGTGCCACTAAGAAACCTGAGCATGTTCAGTTTCCTGAGACATGTCATTTTCAATTGCCGTATATGGTGCTGCCACGTTAACTTGCTGTCAAAATGGAGCCCCAGGAAGCGATAAGTGTCAACCAACGGCAACGCAGCATCCCTGAGATGTAGTTCAGGGTGTAAATGTAGCCTCCGTAGCCGACAAAAATGGACGACGGAGGTTTTCGCTGCTGAAAAACGAAAACCCCGGTCGTGAGCCCACCTGTCGACCCGGTTGATAGCTAACTGCAATTGCCGTTCCACGACTGCCATACTTCCAGAGCTGTAATGCAGAGCTAAATCGTCTACATACAGCGATGGAACTACCGCGGACCCGGCGGCGGCAACAATGCCATTAATGGCAATCGCGAACAAGGTGACACTCAGCACTGAACCCTGAGGAACTCCATTTTCTTGGGTATAGTATTGCGATAATGTCCTACCGACCCTTACACGGAAGAGTCGGACGGACATGAAATTCGCAATGAAAGTCGGTAAGTTACCACGGAGTCCCCACTTGTGAAGGGTGGAAAGGATCCCGTAGCGCCATGTGGTGTCGTAGGCTTTCTCGAGGTCAAAGAAAACCGTGACTAGGTGCTGTTTTCGGAAAAAAGCCTCCTGTATGGCGCTCTCAAGTCGCACCAGATGGTCAGTGGTGGACCTATGAGAGCGAAATCCACATTGGTACTCAGACAGGAGACCCTTATCCTCCAAGAACCACACCAGTCGACGGTTCACCATCTTTTCGAGCAGCTTGCATAGGCCATTTGTCAAACAAATGGGCCTATAGCTGCTTACAAACTTGGGATCCTTTCCAGCCTTAGGAATCGGTATCACGATCCCCTCTCGCCATTGAGATGGAAACTCCCCTCCAATCCATATACGATTGAAGAGGATCAACAGTTTTTTTATACTGGATTCGCACAGATGTTTTAACATTTGATTATGTATGTTATCCGGTCCAGGAGCCGTATCCCTGCACAGTGCAAGCGCACTGCGCAGTTCCCATTCAGAGAATGGTACATTATAGGACTCCGAAGCAGCAGTGGCAAAGGACAAGGGGTGAGTCTCTGCCTCCCGCTTCAGAGTCAGAAATGTAGGATCGTAACTCCCGGAGCAGGATACATCGGAGAAGTGCGAGCCAATGCTGTTGGCAATGGCGAGATGGTCCGTGATTATGTCTCCATTGATGGACACTCCGGGTATCGACAGTGATGTCGGGAGTCCGGAGATCCGACGAAGCTTAGTCCACACTTGAGATGAAGGAGTATGCGCCGTCATGGACGACACATACTTTTCCCACGTCGTTTTCTTACTCTCCCGAATCAGATATCGGGCTCTAGCACGCATCCTTCTGAAGGTGATAAGGTTGGCCATAGTGTTTTGCCTCCGATAGCATTTGAAAGCACGTCGACGATCTTTAATGGCTGCTGCAATCTCGGCTGTCCACCAAGGGACAAGCTTCCGGCGTGAGTTGCCGGATGAGGAAGGTATTGTTTCCTCAGCAGCAGCCAAAATACCATTCGTTATATGAATGGTATGATCGTCGACACTCTCAAAGGTATCTTCGGCAAACACCGCACGTGCCGTGAATGTTGGCCAATCAGCCCGACGGAGAAGCCATCGACTTGGTAACTCGATGGCTCTCTGGTTCGGAAGAGTAACGATAATTGGAAAATGGTCACTATTACAAAGGTCATCGTGTACACCCCACTGTAGCAGGGGAACCAGCGCACGACTGCACAGGGTAATATCGATACTTGAATAAGTACCGTGTGCAATAGAGAAGTGCGTAGGCTCCCCTGTGTTCAGCAGACACAGGTCCAGCCGCCTGATCAGCCTCTCAAAATCTCTCCCTTTACCGCTAGTGGTAGCGGAGCCCCAGATGGTGTTGTGGGCATTAACATCTCCCAGAAGGAGAAAAGGAGGGGGGAGCTGAGAGACTAGATCCACCAGCTGGTCGTAATCCGGCTGAGAATCAGGTGGGATGTACACGTTACATACTGTTGCCATTACTGGCAACGAAGTACGAACTGCAACTGCCTCTAGCTGAGTACGCAACGGCACCTCTTCACTAAAGAGGCTAGAGTGGACGAGAGTGCAGACGCCACCAGCGGCCACAGCTCCGTCCATCCGGTCTTTAGAGAAGAGTTTGAAGTGACGCATTGTTGTCTCATGTCCAGGACGAAACCTGGATTCCTGAAGACAGACAATGGTTGCCGAAAACGAAGATATTAATTGGCGTAACTCAGCGAGATGAACAGAATAGCTATTACAGTTCCATTGTAATAGTGCCATGGTGTGGACTTAAGTAGAAATGGGTCTTCTACTTATGCTTGACCGTTTGCCACCCTTCCCCAGCTCTAGTTGGAGATGATGGGGCAGGAGAGCACACCTCAATCTCCACATCTCCGTCCGAAGACGAAGAAAATGGAGCGGGCGCTCTCTTGGGTTGCGCGCGGTCGTCGTCGGACCTCACGAGTCTCGCTCTTGGGGAAGAGCGAGAGAGGTGTCGAGGGACTTTCTCCCGGTCGGAAGACTGGGTGTCTGTCCCCGACACGCCCCGAAGAGATTTCTTCTTGGATCGGCGCCGACGCGTGTTTGGGGAAGTAGATGGTCCCTTCCCCACAGACGCCGGGTCCTTATAAAACAAGGTCGCTCCTGCTGGCACCGCTCCACTAGTAGTGGTTGGAGCGGGATGGTCAGCAGATACGTGAGCAGCCCTGCCTTTAGGAGAGGAAGAGAAACGGCGCTGAACCGTTCCCCTCTCCTCCGCCGATCTATTTTCTTTTCTATAGGGGAGCTCCTCCATACGTACGGGCTTGGCTTCAGCAGGCTTCGCTCCCTTGGTGGTAATGGGAGCGGAAAGGCCAGCAGAGACAGTAGCCACCCCGTCAGCAGGAGGGCGAGAGAGACGGCGGCGAACCGTCTCCCTCTTCTCCCCTATATTTTTCGTATTAGGTGGGCTGGAAGAAGGACCAGCCCCGGTCGGCAAAGTCTTCTTTCCCCCTTTAGCTGGGGAAGACTTGTTCGCCGACCGTTTCGGAGAGGAAGATGACTTCTTCTCCGATTGCGCCGGTTTAGATGGTATAACCGGCGCCTTCTTTTGCTGGGCCGAAGAAGGTTGTTGTACCTCCTTCGGGCTGACATTTTTCGCTGGTACAGCGAGGGGTGATTTTAATACAGCTGATAATACGGGCGTCGAGGGTACTACACTCGGTAAAGATGCGGCAGGGGTGAATGAGGGCGTCGTTGCAGCTGCAAACGATACCCGAAATTCGGGGGCATTCATATCACGGTACCTCTTGCGAGCGTCGTGATATGAAAGCCTATCAAGAGTTCTTATTTCTTGAATTTTTGCTTCCTTACAGAACTCAGGGCACTGCTTCGATCGTGGAGAGTGGCTTCCTTGGCAGTTAGGACAAATCGGGGGAGGCGTACACCTCTCACCCTCATGTGTCCCCTTGCCACACTCTCTACACACGGCCTTGGCAGTGCACCTGGCGGAAACATGCCCGAATTTCTGGCATTGATAGCAGCGCATAGGTGGAGGGATGTACGGTCGAACATCGCAGTGGTACGATGTGACCTTCACCTGCTTAGGTACTACATCACCCTCAAAATGGAGAATAAAAGCGCCGGTATCGACGCTGTTCTCCCCAATCTTTCGGGTGATGCGCCTAATCTTGGTGACGCCTCTCTTCCCCAGATCCCGCAACAATTCCGCATCGCTATTTAAAATGAGGTCACGATGGAAAATAACTCCTCGGACCTCATTCAGCGTTTCGTGTTTTGAGACCTTCACGGGAATTTCGCCGAATTGCGTGCATTCCAGCAACGCTTCGGTTTGCTTCCGATCAACGGTGTGCAGCAGCAGCTGACCGTTCCGGAGCTTGGAAATCCCGCTTAGGTCCCCAAATTTCCCCTCGATTTCCTCAGAAAAAATTATTGATTTTACTAGTTTAAAATCACCCCCGTCAGTCCTCGTAGCTACCAGGTAGCGAGGAGACTTATCAGCGGGGAATCTTCTATTAAAGGCTTCATCCCAAGGCGTATACACCTTGGGATTAGCTCGACACTCAAGAGACGGCTTTTTAAGGGTGCCACCCTGTACAGGTGTCCGTGATCGCTTTGATGGCATCCCGGACGAAATCCTCCCCGAATACTGCCCACTCCGAACGGGGGCTATCACTGTGGGCGCCACCCAGCCAAGGCAATACCTACCTGGCATAGCAGATATTGCCCGGGGTCCCAGTGCCTCGAACAGGCACTTCCCCCTCGGCATGCACAGGATTTATTCAGCTCCAGTATTCGGCCATGCAGGGACCTTCGTTGTAAGGCGGATACTACTGTAGGGTACATGGCGCACCCACCTGACGGGATGGGGCATACCGTCTAGGCTTTCTGGCCAGATGGCCAAGCTGGTGGCCCTTCCCCTAACAGCACGCATGTTTATTTCTATTGGTCAAACCAGAGCTGGGACCAGAAAACCAAAATTGACCTTTATAAGGCCCCCTCTAAGTCGCCTTTTACGACAGGCAGGGGATACCGTGGATGAATTCTGCCCTCCCCATCCACAGGGGGTCTGAACAAATCAAAACTGGCAAGTTATTCGGCCATGTCGACCCTATTAGTCGCCTCCTACGACAGGCAGGGCATACCGTGGGTGTATTCTAACCCGCACCCACACGGGGAGTATGTTATTTATTCCGTGTAAGTTACTGATAACCTATGTTTATGTCGTGACTGTAGTAGTGCATACAATCACTTACTAAGGTCGGTGATTTAACGGCCATATATACGCCGCGTTCTTTCTTATACGTTGTAAATGCAGTATGGCTTTTTCGGTAGTACGTTTTCCCGCATATGACGTCCAAATTTTTTTGTCCCTTGAAAAATGTACTAACGAGATTCCACTGTATACCTTTTACCTGGCCTCAAACCTCTGTAGCAGAGTAACTTCTGGGGATTACAAATTACCATCTTTATATTTGCCTGGAGATGGCTGAAAGGAGTGGAGGAATGTGTCAAGAAGAGAGGCGAGGACTGGACTTAAGTGACAGCGGAGAGGTGGTGGGAAGGACTAAGTGGCGTGGCTTATGTTCCGAACAGACCCAGCATGGGGCTGGAAACTGTACAAGATGATGAAGATATTTGCCTGGAAGGTGTTATCTTGGGTTTGCTTCTGTCAGTGCCTGCTCCCTTCGGGAATAAAATACAACCTACCTTCTCTGCGAAAATGAACTCCGAACACTTCAGGCAGCTTTTGCATGAGGATGTCTGCCATCTGCAGTGCACCGACCACGATGCGCAGATCGTTGGAGGCCATCATGCCTGCGATGTGGCTGGACACCACCTGGTTCTTGAGCACCTCCTTCAACAGCTCAGCCGAGGCGTAGTAGACCATCCTGAGCAGTGCCCGTAGACACTTGCAGCGCACTGCGGGCCCCGCCGACGAGCTATATACCTCGTACAGAATGCTAAACAGCGACCGAATGAAGGCTGCGGCCAGTCCTCGCTCCTCTCGCAAGCAAGCTACGCGGGCATCCCGAGTGCTGCAACATGTTCTGTAATAAGACTCGAGATCACAGACTCCGACAAGCAGGAACCAGCTAAAGAGGAAGGGACTCTATATACACCAAATATGAGAAAAGTGGTCATACTTGTAAGAGTTGAAAAGGAGAACTCCCTCAGGATCAGAACCCAAATCTCCCGCTTCATGGGCGGGAGCTCGGAGCGACAGCTCGGCAACGAATTCTGCCCGAAGGATGTTCATCCTCGTCTCCCGGATGTGACGGCTTAAGCTATGGAGTGCTCTGTGGGAAACCAACGACCATGAGTTAGGAGGGTGCACTAACATTGCCATGGCTCCCCACCCCAGCTTCAGCCCCACATCGAGCAGTTCAGCCAATTCTCTTAGTAACAGTATCTCTTTTCTCTACTGATAAATCTATTACTACACAACCAGTTTGAGATGCAGGCGTTCATAAGGGAATTCTCCACTTAGCTTTACTTTAGTTTCAGAACAAATGTACAGTGATAATGACAGCTATGCCTACCTGTCACACAGATTTTTAATATAATAATAATTAGTTGAAACCCGTCAAAGCACAACGGTCAAGAGGCGTGTATTTACTGAAGGATTTTCCTATATACAACATTCTTTATACGATTACCTTTTGGCACTAATGTTACTTTCAGAGTGTTGAAAGATCACACTCCATCATCATAACTGGCCATGACTGAAAACTTCTGAAGTAAATAGAGACATACACGTTCTTGAGTTTCCCCGCGAGATTTCTTGATTGTGATACAGTAAGCCAAGTAAATTGGAGAATGGAGGTGTACTATTGGATGGTGGTGTTTTAAGGGGCAGAACAGCAAGGTCATATGCCCCTGGATGGTGTTAAATCAAGTCGAAAGATTAGAGCTCTCTGTTTAATTTTATCTGCAGTTCACCTCGATTTAAGGCACAAATCTGCAGGTCACAGGGCAAATGTTAAATGGAGTTTCACTGTAGTTATAGTTCATCATCATCATCATTTCCCTTTGGGGCCGATAACCTAGATGTTAGGCCCCTTAAAACAACAATTATCATCATCATTTCCCCTTATCCAGCTCCTGCCGGGTCGGGGTATTTATGGCACTTCCCCACTTTCCTCCTTCCTTCCACAATTCTTCTTCCACGATCTTGTCCCAGTCCAGATTTCTTTTTCTCACGCTGTTCTTCACTGAATCGATCCACCTTGTTCTAGGTCTTCCCCTTGCTCTCTTACCCTTGCACTTGGCCTCCAGCATCTGTCTTGGTATTCTATTTTCCTCCATCCTCTTTACATGTCCAAACCACCTTAGTTTATTCTTCTCAATTCTCTCATTTAGTTTTCCCATCCCAACTTCCTTCCTAACATCTTCATTCCTCACTCTGTCTTTCCCTGTCTTTCCTATCATACTTCTTAGGAATTTCATTTCACTGGCTTGGATTCTACTCTCTTGCCTGCTCGTCAGGGTCCAAGTCTCAGCTGCATAAGTTAATATGGGAACATAGTACACTTTATACATTACCTCCTTGCTTTTCCTTGGTACTTCCTTATCCCAAACAAGTTTTCTTACACATTGATAGAATGCATTGCTCTGCTGTACCCTCCTGCCAATCTCCATTTCCAACCTACCAGTTTGCATCAATTCACTTCCTAGGTATTTGAACGTGTCCACTCTGACTTCCAATTTTCACAGTGCCCTTTCCTTGTCTTTCCCCTCTTGTCATCACTATGGTCTTGCTTTTCTCTATACTGATTTTCAGGCCGTACTTCTGAATATTTTCGTTCAGTGCATCTAGTTGTTTTTGCACTTCTTCGGTGTTCCTTCCCCAGACCACAATATCATCTGCAAATAACAGTAACTTCATTTCTTTATGTCCATATGCTTCCTGTTTCCTTTACAGTTTCATCCATCACCATTATGAACAAGAGAGGTGACAGCACACTCCCCTGTCTTAGTCCAGTCTTGTTCCTAAATCAATCTGTCTTTCCAACTGGGGTCAGTACCCTGCTAACACAGTTCTTGTACATTGCTTGCACCATTTCCAACATTTCTCTTCCCAGTCTCTTCTTAACCATGGTTTCCCATACCTTCTCTCTGGGGACACTATCATATTATGCCTTTTCTAGATCTACGAAAGTCATGATCAAATCCTCTCCATATTCCCAGTTCTTTTCCATCACCTGCCTCAAGCTAAAGATTGGGTCCACTGTGGATCTTCCACTCCTGAAGCCGTACTGTTCCTCTTGCAACTCTCCTTCCACCTTTCTTCTCATTCTTCTTTCTAATATCCTTCCCAGTATTTTTACTATCTGTGATATGAGGGTGATCCCTCTATAGTTATCACACACCTTCTTGTCCCCCTTCTTAAACACTGGTATTATTAGCCCTTTCTCCCAGTCTTCTGGTACACATTTCCGTTTCCACACACACTTTAACAGTCGATACAACCATTGCATACCAACAGGTCCAGCAGCCTTTATCATTTCTACACTGATTTCATCCACCCCTGTTGCTTTTCCCATCTTCATTTTCTGTACTGCTAATTCCACCTCCAGCATTGTTATATCATCTTCTGTTATCGAGTCGTCAGGTTGTGTCACTTCCATCTCACCAGTACAATTGCTCACATTCAATAGCTTATCGAAATACTCCTTCCATCGTCCCTTTATCTCTTCTGGGTGTGTTAACAACTCTCCATCTTGCTTTTTTACTAGCTTTGTAGTAACTCTTTCTTTCCTCTTACTTCTTAGAAGCCCATACAGCATCCTTTTACTGCCACTTACATCTGTTTCCATTCTTCGTGTAAATTCTTCCCAACTTTTTTTCTTTTCTTCTCCTACCACTTTCTTACACCTCTGTTCACTTTTCAGTGAAATTTACAAAGTTCACTTATTTTTATTATAACATAACCTCTCACCTGTCATGTCATTCCATTTTTCTTCAATCTGTTCTTGCTTGCACGTGTTCCATGACACTGTAATGATTTCCGGAACTAATGTTGGTCACGAGGTTCATTTTCAGTTGGCCCCTTGCTCTGATTGGCCTCAGCAGTTTTCGAGAATCTTCCATGCTCTCGGATTGGCCGACGCCACCTGTCCGCGTCACGCATTCCGCGTATCTCCGGTATATAGCCTGCCCTGGCCTACATCAACTGTCTGTCTCGTCTGTCTCCAGCAAGTCACAATGCCAGTCACTTGTCGTAAGCTGTCTTCACGCTGTTTGCACAACGCTTGAATGTGTCTCAACGCTGTGTGGTAATACATCGCAAAATGCTTCTAGTCAAACCAGCAGTGCATTCTAAAATCTACGAAATCTATTTAAGTTAACATCGATACTTGGCCTACGTCAGTTTGTCGTGAGCAAAAAACGATAAACAAATTTTCTTTTGTGCTGGGCACGAAGTCTTCAACATTTCCAAGACGGAAAAAAGTGATCATCACGCTCTTCCTCTATTTATATTATGTGGAAATTCCTCTACACCAACGCCAACAAGCTAAGTGTTTATTATAACCTCAAAAATTTCTAAATCTTAAAAATGTATCTTTCTTTTTAGGGTTATGTTACCCGACTTAAACAACTTGTCAAACTATGCCAAACTCAACTTATTTCTTTCTATTAAGTGGTTTAAGCATGTATTATGCCTTTAAATTGTAGGCTATGAGAAAACGGCTGTTCTCTCTCTTTCGCATGTTAACTTTCCTTCAAAACAAATCATTCTTTTCTCTATTTTTGTACAAACTATTGGGCTTAACACCAGTTCACCTATCTGACGAAGTGAATGGCTTGTTCTTCATTTAATCTATCAACGTGTTCTTGGGAATGCTCCCATTTCAATTGTAAACAACCTCGCCTTGTAACTATCAGGCAACTAGTGGGATGTTATCCCTACTGGCATGTAAATATTGATTTTTCTGTAAATAAACTAGCTTACTCTCTGTGTGCAGTCCTAGGCTAAATTTTAAGCCTTCATTTGAGCACTATAGTTACTCACTATTTTACCCTGCATAGTTCTACTTCAGACTAACTGGCCACAAAGTGGTTACTTATTCTCAGGGTTCTTGGCATTTCAAACTTATGAAATCTTGTTCGCTTGTTGTTGGCCTGTCAAAGGTCACATTTCCCTTACATATTTATATATTTATTGTTAATCCTTTTCAAACTTATGAAATCTTGTTCGCTTGTTGTTGGCCTGTCAAAGGTCACCTTTCCATTACATGTTTATATATTTATTTATTGTTAATCTTTTTAAAGTTGGTTTTTGAATAAAATACCACTGTTATTGGCAAACTGTTTCCATTCCTATTTACTCATCAATGTTCAATCTGTTCCTACTTAGTAAAGTTCATTTTCTTATTAGACTAGGAGCTTCACTTCTAGTCCTTCCCGAAAAAGGAGGTCTCGCATTGACAGATCCTAACCATGTTGGTACCGAAACCCGGGACCTTTAAATAACCTTTATAATTGTTTATTGTATGAAACAGGTTGCCAAGCCATTCGATAAGCTATTGCAGCTTTTCACTTCTGTCACTAATGCTAATTGTATTTTTCAGCTATCGCTATGAAAGCTGTGTTGGGGTGAGCGGAGATGTCCCTTGTTACCACCTCTACCAGTACCAATACTACTACTACTACTACTACTACTACTACTACTACTACTACTACTACAGACGCTCGGCAGTCTAGCAGATCGGTGAGTGAAAGTACTCAAAGTTCCGCCATGTCTCTTCCTAAAGAGCTTGTAGCCAAAAGAACCGCCTGTAAAAATAAACTTACTCGTTTTCAGCAGTTTTTAGGTTCCAAATCTTTTGATGATCACAATTATGACGTTCTAGTTCAACGTTTTAATGTTTATCAGCAACATTTTCAAGAGTATGATGTGTTGCAAACCGAAATTGAAACAATCGAACCTGATCAAGAACAGGATCGTAGTTCTGTTGAAGAACTGTATTACAATATGTATGGCGAAGCTAAGGATTTAATTAAGCAATTAGCAACCCATCAAAACACCGAAGTTAGCAAACCGTTTCTTCCTAAAATCCAACTTCCTACCTTTTCAGGGGAGGAAAAACAGTGGGATTCCTTTTTTGAACTTTTTTCTTCTCTAATACATGATAATAGATCATTCCCTGAGATTCAAAAATTTTATTATTTAAAGTCTGTTCTTCAGGGTCCTCCTTTAAAGTTAATTGAAGCTTTACCTCTCACAACCGAAAATTACTCGGTAGCTATTGACCTCATCCAACAGCGATATGGCAATGCCAAACTTAGAATTCAACGCCATATGAACGCCTTGTTTAATTTACCAGCTTCACGCCCTGATAATTTATCATCCCTTAGAAATCTGGGAGACACCGTTGAACTTCATGTAAGAGCCCTAGAACATCTTAAACAACCTGTTGAACATTGGGATCTTTTTCTTATACATCTCACTACCTCCAAATTTGACCTTAATACTCGTAAAGCATGGGAATCCGATTTAGTGGACAAACCTGAACCCACATTTAAAGTGTTGATCTCTTTCATAAAGAAACGTTGTCAAATTCTTTCTGCTTTAATCAATAAAGCTGAAGGTTCCACCGATGTCAGCAAAAGTAAACCCATCAAGCATTTCTCGGAAAAAGCTTCACATTCTCATGTTTTCTCTATACAAGGTAATAAAACCTCGTGTATTCTTTGCAATAATTTGCACCCTTTATATTTCTGCAATACCTTCAAAGGCCTTTCAGTTGACGATCGTAGAAAAGCTGTGTCGCAAACCAAATCTTGTTTCAACTGCCTCTCTTCAAAGCATATCTTAGCGGACTGCCCTTCAAAAGGAGTTTGCATGCATTGCAAGCTAAGACATCATTCTACCTTGCACCGCTTCGAAAAGCCACGGTCTATTCCTGGAACAGTTTCAAATCCTAATGCCCAACCTGCGCTGAGCCTCACTAGAGATGCTTCTCCACCTAGCTCTTCTGTTTCTACTGTAAATACCGTTGCCCAATCCTACAATCAAACAACCCCCTCATGGCGTAGTGCTCAAGTTTTGTTATCTACGATCCAGGTCCAAGTTAAAGATTCTTCCGGCAATTGGCACTTAGTACGAGCCTTGCTCGACAATGCAGCAACTCATGACTTCATAACCTCATCATTAGTTGAAAGGTTAGGTCTCAAACCACTCTCCACCAATATTGAAATATCTGGTATCAACAACAGCAAGTCTACTTCCTTAAATTATGTCAAGCTGCAGGTGAAAGATTCAGTCCAATATGGCACTAACTTTCATCTAAACTGTCTGTCCATTCCGAGTATTGGCAGTCCTACTCCCAGTCGCTCTTTTTCCATTGACGAATGGAAATTTCCCTCTGATCTGAAACTGGCTGACCCTCAATTCTATAAAAGCTCTCACGTTGACATTCTTTTTGGCGCTAACACATTTTGGCAAAATCTTCTTCCGTCAAGGGTTAATATTTCATCTGGTATCTACGCCCACCATACTAAATTTGGCTGGCTTATCACAGGTTATATTCCTCTTCAAACTGTTCAAGGTTCCTCTCAATGCCATTTCACTAATGCAGATCTTCATCAGCGTCTGGAAAAATTTTGGCAAATCGAGTCCATTGAATCTACTCCTTCTCTTTCATCAGAAGATGAATTTTGTGAACAACATTTTTTAGAAACCACTGTTCGTAACCCATATGGCAGATTTATTGTCACAATGCCACGCATTCCTTCTCCTCCTCCTTTATGTGATTCCTATCCGAAAGCTCTTAAAGCTTTATTTGCAGTTGAGAATCAACTCAAGCAAGATCCTTCCACTCGCAAACAATACCTTGAATTCATGGAGGATTATGAAGCTTCAAACCATATGGAGACTGTTAAAGATTTCGACCCTTCTTTAGATTCAGTGTATTTAAATCACCATCCCGTTTGGAAGAATCCCTCCACCAAAGAAAAGATAAGAGTTGTTTTTAATGGTTCTGCCCCTGATGCCAATGGCATTTCCTTAAATGACACTCTCCTATCTGGACCTGCCATTCAGTCTGATCTCCCGTCTATTCTTTTAAATTTCCGTCTATTTCCAATTGGAATCGTAGCTGACATACAACAAATGTATAGACAAATTCTGATTAATTCCGAACAACAAAATCTTCAACGAATTCTCTGGCATGATGCTCCTACCAAAACCATCAAGATCTTTAAATTAAAAACCGTAACGTATGGGCTCAAACCATCGGCTTTTCTTGCCATTCGTACTTTGAAACATCTTGCCGACCAAGATGGTCACTTGTTTACTTCTGAAACTCCTATTTTGTTGAAAAATTCCTTCTACGTTGATGACTCTTTTTTCTTTCAAGAATGTATCTGAGGCTATCGAACTCTCTCAAAGTTTAAAAACTTTACTTAGCAGAGGAGGATTCTTACTTCATCGTTGGAACTCAAATTCTGAGGAACTTCTATCCAATCTCTTGCCACAATGTCCTGTTGATACTCCAGTAGAGCTTTGTAAATTGAAGGATGCTACTAAAGTTTTGGGAATACACTGGTATCCTAAAGCTGACTCATTTTTTTACGAAGTAAATTTGTCTTCCTCACCTCCACAAACCAAAAGACAAGTGCTATCAGAAATAGCTAAGATATATGACCCGCTTCAGTTCATTGCACCCGTAATTGTTCTAGCTAAAATCTTTATGCAAGAGCTATGGTCATTGAACTCGGATTGGGATGATCCCATTCCTCCTTCGCTTTTACAAAAGTGGCTTACCTTTCGGCACAGTCTTTGTGATCTCTCATTAATAGACATTCCTAGAGTGCTAGTTCCGTTCTCTTGCTCTCTTGTCCTGGATTTGCACCTTTTTGCTGACAGTTCGACCAAAGCATACGGATGTTGTGCTTACATTGTAAGCCGCTCCCCCTTTTTCTCCAATTTGATATGTGCTAAATCTAAGGTTGCGCCTTTGAAACCTGTTTCATTACCTTGTCTTGAACTCTGTGCCGCACTACTTGCTGCCGAATTAGCTAACAAACTCAAACAAACACTCAACTGTAAGTTCTCGCACACATATTTTTGGACAGATTCCTCTATTGCTTTGGCATGGATTTCTAAACCTCCTTCTAATTGGCAAACTTTTGTAGCTAACAGAGTTGAGAAAATTCAAACTGTTTCTAAACCAGAACAATGGAACCATGTTTCTAGCAAAGACAACCCCGCCGACCTCATTTCTCGTGGTTGTTCACCTAAGTCACTATCTCAATCCTGTTTGTACTGGCACGGCCCTTCATGGCTTTCTGAAAGAATTCAAAACCGACCTTCCAACTCTTAATTTCCCGTTAGAGGATATTCCTGAAATCAGCAAAAAAGCTTCTGCCTTTGTAACTGCCAACACTCCTTCCTTGTTGGAACGTTACTCTTCTTTTAAAAAACTAGTGCGCGTCACTGCTTATGTGCTCAGATGGAAATTTTTAGTACTAGATCAACCTCTATTCCCTCAGCCTTTTCTTTCGGCTGTTGAACTGCAAATTGCCACCATCAAAGTTCTTTGGCTCACCCAGAGAGAGGCATTCTCAGTCGAAATAAACATATTGGCTAAAGGTAAAACTCTCAAGAAACACAGCAGGCTTTTTGCCTTATGCCCTTTTCTAGATGACGATGGTTTGTTAAGAGTGGGCGGCAGACTTTCTCTTTCTGACTTCTCCGATGAAAAAAAGCACCCTATTATCCTTCCGTCTAAACATCATGTCACTCGGATAATCATTCGTCAGTTTCATTATCAAAACTTGCATGTTGGTTCTAGAACCCTTCTATGCTTGATACGGGAAAAATACTGGCCTATTAATGGTTTACACGAAGTCACTTCTGTTATACATAAATGTATTACTTGTTTCAAAGCTAAGCCTAAACCTAATCAGCAACTCATGGCTGACCTTCCCCCATTTCGTTCAGCTCCCTGCAGGCCTTTTTCCTTCACCGGCATTGATTACGCCGGTCCGTTTGTGTATCAACAAAATCACCCCAGTGCTAAAAGGAAAATCCTTGGAAAACTATACGTTTCTCTATTTGTCTGTATGGTCACTGGCTCTATTCATCTTGAGCTCGTAACTAGTGCCTCCACCTCATACTTTCTTTCCGCTTTCTCTAGATTCATTTCACGAAGAGGCATTCCTTCAGAAGTCTTCTCTGATAATGCCAAAACCTTTGTTGGAGCTTCGCAGCAATGGTATAAAGCCCTTTGTTCCCCTCGTGCGAAAGAACAAATCTCCAATTACTCGCACTTAAACCAATTCAAATGGCATTTCATCCCTCCTTACGCTCCCCATCATGGCGGACGATGGGAATCTTGTGTGAAACTCATAAAAAATCATTTAAAGAAAACTCTAGGCTCTGGTATTTTAACTTACGAAGAATTCAATTCTTTAATTATACTCATTGAGGGAATTGTCAACTCACGACCTCTTTCTCCTCTTTCCAACGATCCTTGTGATTTCCTCCCTTTTACTCCAGGTCATTTTCTGGTGGGCAGTTCCTTAGCTGCGTCTCCTCCGTTGCTTGATCGTAAACTTGATCTGTCTTTGCCTATCTTGTGGAGAAAGATAGAATCCCTTAAAGCTCAATTTTGGAAGAGGTGGAGACTTGAGTATTTTCACTCGCTCCAAAGGAGGAACAAGTGGCAGCTCTCTCAGCCTAACCTTCAGGAGGGTGATTTGGTTCTTCTCAAAGACCCAAGTCCTCCTCTTGTATGGAAAACTGGTCGTGTTATAAAATGCTATCATGGCAGAGATGCTAGAGTTCGAGTGGTCAAACTTAAAACTTCATCAGGACACTGTGTTCGTCCTATTTCAGTCATTTGCCCTCTGCCACTCTAGCTCTTCTCTCTCATGTTATTATTTTTTTTTTTTCTCTCTCTGTTGCCCCTCTGGCAGTATGTTCACTTTTCAGTGAAATTTACAAAGTTCACTTATTTTTATTATAACATAACCTCTCACCTGTCATGTCATTCCATTTTTCTTCAATCTGTTCTTGCTTGCACGTGTTCCATGACACTGTAATGATTTCCGGAACTAATGTTGGTCACGAGGTTCATTTTCAGTTGGCCCCTTGCTCTGATTGGCCTCAGCAGTTTTCGAGAATCTTCCATGCTCTCGGATTGGCCGACGCCACCTGTCCGCGTCACGCATTCCGCGTATCTCCGGTATATAGCCTGCCCTGGCCTACATCAACTGTCTGTCTCGTCTGTCTCCAGCAAGTCACAATGGCAGTCACTTGTCGTAAGCTGTCTTCACGCTGTTTGCACAACGCTTGAATGTGTCTCAACGCTGTGGGGTAATACATCGCAAAATGCTTCTAGTCAAACCAGCAGTGCATTCTAAAATCTACGAAATCTATTTAAGTTAACATCGATACTTGGCCTACGTCAGTTTGTCGTGAGCAAAAAACGATAAACAAATTTTCTTTTGTGCTGGGCACGAAGTCTTCAACATTTCCAAGACGGAAAAAAGTGATCATCACGCTCTTCCTCTATTTATATTATGTGGAAATTCCTCTACACCAACGCCAACAAGCTAAGTGTTTATTATAACCTCAAAAATTTCTAAATCTTAAAAATGTATCTTTCTTTTTAGGGTTATGTTACCCGACTTAAACAACTTGTCAAACTATGCCAAACTCAACTTATTTCTTTCTATTAAGTGGTTTAAGCATGTATTATGCCTTTAAATTGTAGGCTATGAGAAAACGGCTGTTCTCTCTCTTTCGCATGTTAACTTTCCTTCAAAACAAATCATTCTTTTCTCTATTTTTGTACAAACTATTGGGCTTAACACCAGTTCACCTATCTGACGAAGTGAATGGCTTGTTCTTCATTTAATCTATCAACGTGTTCTTGGGAATGCTCCCATTTCAATTGTAAACAACCTCGCCTTGTAACTATCAGGCAACTAGTGGGATGTTATCCCTACTGGCATGTAAATATTGATTTTTCTGTAAATAAACTAGCTTACTCTCTGTGTGCAGTCCTAGGCTAAATTTTAAGCCTTCATTTGAGCACTATAGCTACTCACTATTTTACCCTGCATAGTTCTACTTCAGACTAACTGGCCACAAAGTGGTTACTTATTCTCAGGGTTCTTGGCATTTCAAACTTATGAAATCTTGTTCGCTTGTTGTTGGCCTGTCAAAGGTCACATTTCCCTTACATATTTATATATTTATTGTTAATCCTTTTCAAACTTATGAAATCTTGTTCGCTTGTTGTTGGCCTGTCAAAGGTCACCTTTCCATTACATGTTTATATATTTATTTATTGTTAATCTTTTTAAAGTTGGTTTTTGAATAAAATACCACTGTTATTGGCAAACTGTTTCCATTCCTATTTACTCATCAATGTTCAATCTGTTCCTACTTAGTAAAGTTCATTTTCTTATTAGACTAGGAGCTTCACTTCTAGTCCTTCCCGAAAAAGGAGGTCTCGCATTGACAGATCCTAACCATGTTGGTACCGAAACCCGGGACCTTTAAATAACCTTTATAATTGTTTATTGTATGAAACAGGTTGCCAAGCCATTCGATAAGCTATTGCAGCTTTTCACTTCTGTCACTAATGCTAATTGTATTTTTCAGCTATCGCTATGAAAGCTGTGTTGGGGTGAGCGGAGATGTCCCTTGTTACCACCTCTACCAGTACCAATACTACTACTACTACTACTACTACTACTACTACTACTACTACTACTACAGACGCTCGGCAGTCTAGCAGATCGGTGAGTGAAAGTACTCAAAGTTCCGCCATGTCTCTTCCTAAAGAGCTTGTAGCCAAAAGAACCGCCTGTAAAAATAAACTTACTCGTTTTCAGCAGTTTTTAGGTTCCAAATCTTTTGATGATCACAATTATGACGTTCTAGTTCAACGTTTTAATGTTTATCAGCAACATTTTCAAGAGTATGATGTGTTGCAAACCGAAATTGAAACAATCGAACCTGATCAAGAACAGGATCGTAGTTCTGTTGAAGAACTGTATTACAATATGTATGGCGAAGCTAAGGATTTAATTAAGCAATTAGCAACCCATCAAAACACCGAAGTTAGCAAACCGTTTCTTCCTAAAATCCAACTTCCTACCTTTTCAGGGGAGGAAAAACAGTGGGATTCCTTTTTTGAACTTTTTTCTTCTCTAATACATGATAATAGATCATTCCCTGAGATTCAAAAATTTTATTATTTAAAGTCTGTTCTTCAGGGTCCTCCTTTAAAGTTAATTGAAGCTTTACCTCTCACAACCGAAAATTACTCGGTAGCTATTGACCTCATCCAACAGCGATATGGCAATGCCAAACTTAGAATTCAACGCCATATGAACGCCTTGTTTAATTTACCAGCTTCACGCCCTGATAATTTATCATCCCTTAGAAATCTGGGAGACACCGTTGAACTTCATGTAAGAGCCCTAGAACATCTTAAACAACCTGTTGAACATTGGGATCTTTTTCTTATACATCTCACTACCTCCAAATTTGACCTTAATACTCGTAAAGCATGGGAATCCGATTTAGTGGACAAACCTGAACCCACATTTAAAGTGTTGATCTCTTTCATAAAGAAACGTTGTCAAATTCTTTCTGCTTTAATCAATAAAGCTGAAGGTTCCACCGATGTCAGCAAAAGTAAACCCATCAAGCATTTCTCGGAAAAAGCTTCACATTCTCATGTTTTCTCTATACAAGGTAATAAAACCTCGTGTATTCTTTGCAATAATTTGCACCCTTTATATTTCTGCAATACCTTCAAAGGCCTTTCAGTTGACGATCGTAGAAAAGCTGTGTCGCAAACCAAATCTTGTTTCAACTGCCTCTCTTCAAAGCATATCTTAGCGGACTGCCCTTCAAAAGGAGTTTGCATGCATTGCAAGCTAAGACATCATTCTACCTTGCACCGCTTCGAAAAGCCACGGTCTATTCCTGGAACAGTTTCAAATCCTAATGCCCAACCTGCGCTGAGCCTCACTAGAGATGCTTCTCCACCTAGCTCTTCTGTTTCTACTGTAAATACCGTTGCCCAATCCTACAATCAAACAACCCCCTCATGGCGTAGTGCTCAAGTTTTGTTATCTACGATCCAGGTCCAAGTTAAAGATTCTTCCGGCAATTGGCACTTAGTACGAGCCTTGCTCGACAATGCAGCAACTCATGACTTCATAACCTCATCATTAGTTGAAAGGTTAGGTCTCAAACCACTCTCCACCAATATTGAAATATCTGGTATCAACAACAGCAAGTCTACTTCCTTAAATTATGTCAAGCTGCAGGTGAAAGATTCAGTCCAATATGGCACTAACTTTCATCTAAACTGTCTGTCCATTCCGAGTATTGGCAGTCCTACTCCCAGTCGCTCTTTTTCCATTGACGAATGGAAATTTCCCTCTGATCTGAAACTGGCTGACCCTCAATTCTATAAAAGCTCTCACGTTGACATTCTTTTTGGCGCTAACACATTTTGGCAAAATCTTCTTCCGTCAAGGGTTAATATTTCATCTGGTATCTACGCCCACCATACTAAATTTGGCTGGCTTATCACAGGTTATATTCCTCTTCAAACTGTTCAAGGTTCCTCTCAATGCCATTTCACTAATGCAGATCTTCATCAGCGTCTGGAAAAATTTTGGCAAATCGAGTCCATTGAATCTACTCCTTCTCTTTCATCAGAAGATGAATTTTGTGAACAACATTTTTTAGAAACCACTGTTCGTAACCCATATGGCAGATTTATTGTCACAATGCCACGCATTCCTTCTCCTCCTCCTTTATGTGATTCCTATCCGAAAGCTCTTAAAGCTTTATTTGCAGTTGAGAATCAACTCAAGCAAGATCCTTCCACTCGCAAACAATACCTTGAATTCATGGAGGATTATGAAGCTTCAAACCATATGGAGACTGTTAAAGATTTCGACCCTTCTTTAGATTCAGTGTATTTAAATCACCATCCCGTTTGGAAGAATCCCTCCACCAAAGAAAAGATAAGAGTTGTTTTTAATGGTTCTGCCCCTGATGCCAATGGCATTTCCTTAAATGACACTCTCCTATCTGGACCTGCCATTCAGTCTGATCTCCCGTCTATTCTTTTAAATTTCCGTCTATTTCCAATTGGAATCGTAGCTGACATACAACAAATGTATAGACAAATTCTGATTAATTCCGAACAACAAAATCTTCAACGAATTCTCTGGCATGATGCTCCTACCAAAACCATCAAGATCTTTAAATTAAAAACCGTAACGTATGGGCTCAAACCATCGGCTTTTCTTGCCATTCGTACTTTGAAACATCTTGCCGACCAAGATGGTCACTTGTTTACTTCTGAAACTCCTATTTTGTTGAAAAATTCCTTCTACGTTGATGACTCTTTTTTCTTTCAAGAATGTATCTGAGGCTATCGAACTCTCTCAAAGTTTAAAAACTTTACTTAGCAGAGGAGGATTCTTACTTCATCGTTGGAACTCAAATTCTGAGGAACTTCTATCCAATCTCTTGCCACAATGTCCTGTTGATACTCCAGTAGAGCTTTGTAAATTGAAGGATGCTACTAAAGTTTTGGGAATACACTGGTATCCTAAAGCTGACTCATTCTTTTACGAAGTAAATTTGTCTTCCTCACCTCCACAAACCAAAAGACAAGTGCTATCAGAAATAGCTAAGATATATGACCCGCTTCAGTTCATTGCACCCGTAATTGTTCTAGCTAAAATCTTTATGCAAGAGCTATGGTCATTGAACTCGGATTGGGATGATCCCATTCCTCCTTCGCTTTTACAAAAGTGGCTTACCTTTCGGCACAGTCTTTGTGATCTCTCATTAATAGACATTCCTAGAGTGCTAGTTCCGTTCTCTTGCTCTCTTGTCCTGGATTTGCACCTTTTTGCTGACAGTCTCCCATAAGTCCAACCCCTCGTCCACGTCGTGGGAGACGGGCAACGGCACAAAGTAGGGGATTGTCTGTAGGGGCGAAGTACAGTGGGGACTTCGTGTGCCCCGGGACCGTTACGGTAGCTGTGAAGGTCCTACAGGAACCCTGAAAAGTGACGGCTAACGGGGCTCTGGTGAAGCTACGATAGGCCCAGCAAGCCAGTAGTGGATTAAACCAAATGCTTTCAAAAATGAAACGAGCCTCGGACAGGATGGATTTAATAGACGACGACACGGCTGTACACACGGACTAAGATTTGGAACTTTAAACCTAAGAACGCTGACGGGGAAGGTGGAGGAGATAGTGGATATGATGGAAAGAAGGAAGTTGGATTTATTGGGATTGGCAGAAACAAAGTGGAAAGGGGAAGGAAGGAGAGTACTGAGAAAAGGCTGTAGACTGTACTGGAGTGGGAACGAAGAGGGAAAGAGGAATGGAGTGGGAGTAGTAGTACGAGATGGTTTGAAAGAAGAAGTGAGGAGAATAAGTGATAGGATGATGAAAGTGAAAGTAGCACTGAGGGGAGAGACCGTAGAAATAGTGCAAGTATATGCTCCACAAGTAGGCTGCGCTTCTGAAGAGAAGGAGGAGTTTGAAGAGGAATTGCAGAAGCAGCTGGTAGGAAGTAATATGATTGTTATGGGGGACCTCAATGCCCATGTAGGAAGAGAAAGACAAGGTTATGAGAGTGTTCTAGGACCAGAGGGTTGGGGTGGAAGAAATGAGGAAGGAAAGAGACTGTTGGACTTCTGCCAGAGGAACAGCCTGCTAGTTGGGAACTCCTGGTTTAAGAAAAGAGAGAGCCACACAATCACATGGTACAGTGATGACTTGACCAGGAAGTCGGTGGTCGACTATATACTGTATGAGAAAGAACTAAATAAGAACATCACGGACATCAAGGTTATACCATCGGAGAACCTGGATAGCGACCATCGATTACTGGTAATGAACCTGAGAGGGAGTAAGGAGAAGAAAGGGACTGAGAACCAGGAAAGACGTATAAGGATATGGAAACTGAAAGAAGGGGATAGAAGGGTCGAGTACCTCAAAATGGTAAAGGAAGGAATTCCAACAGATGAAGAAAGAGGGGTGGAAGAGGAATGGGCTAGATTTAAGAAGACACTAGTGGGTGCAGCAGAAGCAGTATGTGGGAGGACAAGTAGTAAGAAGAGGTGGAAGGAAACACCATGGTGGAATGAGAAGACAAAAGATATAGTAAGGGAAAAGAATAGAGCCTTTAGGAGGTGGTATCAAAATAGGACGGTAGAGACAAGGGAAGAGTACCAGGAAAGAAAGAAGGAGGCGAAGAGAGTGGTGGCTGAGGAGAGAAGGAAGTGGATGGAAGAGTGGACAAAGATGATGGAGGAGGATAGTGAAGGTACAAAAAAGGTCCTGTATGGGATGGTGAAAGATAAGAGGCGGAAGGATCCTACGGATTATGTTAGAATGGTGAACAAAAGGGGACAAGAGATAGAAAATAGGGAAGAACTGAAGAAAATGTGGAAAGAATATTTTGAAGAACTTCTGAACCCAAATGGAAAAGATGGTGAGGAGGAAGAAATCGGGGAAGAGGAAGATGAACTGCAAACAGAAAAGGACTTAACATGGAAAGAAGTGGAAGATGCAGTGAACAAGATGAAAGGAGGGAAGGCACCGGGTGTGGATGAGTTGAGTGTGGAGATGGTGAGAGCAGCAGGAGAGGTGGGGATACAGTGGCTGTACCGAGTGATGAGGACAGCATGGAAGGAAAGGAAGACCCCAGAGGACTGGAAAAAAGGAATCATTGTCCCGATCTTCAAGAAAGGTAGTAGAACAGATTGCAGAAACTATCGGGGAATAACACTGATGAGTCATTGTGCAAAGATCTTCGAGAAAGTTTTGGAAAAGAGAATTAGGACAAGGATAGAAGGAGGGATGAGGGAAGAACAACATGGCTTCAGAGCAGGAAGGTCCACAGTGGATTTGATTTTTGCTGTAAGGCAGTTACAAGAACAGCACTATGAATATGGAACAGATCTACTGATGGCCTTCCTGGACATTGAGAAAGCATATGACAGTGTATGCAGAAACAAAGTATGGAAGTCCCTGGAGGATAGAGGAGTAGAGAAATGGACTATAAAGAGGATAAAGGAGATGTACAAGGGAAGCGTGAGCTGTGTGAAAGTGGGAGGAGAGAGATCTGACTGTTTGGAACAAAGAAACGGCCTGAAACAAGGAAGTGCACTGTCACCGTTACTTTTCATTGTGGTGATGGATGACATAATGACCCGAGTGGCACAAGTAATTGGGGACGGAAAGATGAAAGCAATGGTGTTTGCAGATGATTTGATGATTTGGGGAAACAAGGAGGAGGAGGTACAGGAACAGTTGGACGTGTGGGAAGGAGTAATACAAGGATATGGGATGAAATTTAGCATAAATAAGAGTGAGATGGTGATCACAACAAGGAAGAAGGAAAGAACCACAACGGGAATAACAATTGGTGGGGAACAGCTGAAGAAAGTGGAGAGTTTTAAGTATCTGGGAAGCCTGATACAAGATAATGGAAGAAACGATAGAGAAATAAATGAGCGGGGGAGGCAGGCAGAAGCATTTCGGAGGAGTGTGAGAAGCATGTTATGGAGCAAGGGTGTCCCTCAGAACAGCAAAAAGATCATATATCGGACGTACTATGTCCCTATCCTGACGTATGCCTCGGAGACCTGGGTTATGAAAGGAAGGGAGAGGAGCAAAATACAGGCCAGTGAGATGAGGTTCTTGAGAAGCAGTATTGGAGCTACAAAGATGGACAGAATAAGAAATGAGAGGACCAGAGAATTAATGAAGGAGGAACCATTACAGGATGGTATAGAGAAATCTAGACTTAGATGGTATGGACATGTAAAACGAATGGAGGAGAAGAGGATACCCAGGAGAGTACATGAGACGAAGTGGGAAGGAAAGAGACCGAGGGGAAGACCGAGAGACAGGTGGCTGAAGGGGGTGGAAGAAAGCGTGAAGAAGAGAGGAGAAGACTGGACAAGGGTGGAGGCTGAGAGATGGTGGGAAGACAGAAGACGTTGGAGAGGCTTGTGTTCCAAACAGACCCGGCCAGTGGCTGGAAACTGTGCAAGATGATGATGCTGACAGTTCGACCAAAGCATACGGATGTTGTGCTTACATTGTAAGCCGCTCCCCCTTTTTCTCCAATTTGATATGTGCTAAATCTAAGGTTGCGCCTTTGAAACCTGTTTCATTACCTCGTCTTGAACTCTGTGCCGCACTACTTGCTGCCGAATTAGCTAACAAACTCAAACAAACACTCAACTGTAAGTTCTCGCACACATATTTTTGGACAGATTCCTCTATTGCTTTGGCATGGATTTCTAAACCTCCTTCTAATTGGCAAACTTTTGTAGCTAACAGAGTTGAGAAAATTCAAACTGTTTCTAAACCAGAACAATGGAACCATGTTTCTAGCAAAGACAACCCCGCCGACCTCATTTCTCGTGGTTGTTCACCTAAGTCACTATCTCAATCCTGTTTGTACTGGCACGGCCCTTCATGGCTTTCTGAAAGAATTCAAAACCGACCTTCCAACTCTTAATTTCCCGTTAGAGGATATTCCTGAAATCAGCAAAAAAGCTTCTGCCTTTGTAACTGCCAACACTCCTTCCTTGTTGGAACGTTACTCTTCTTTTAAAAAACTAGTGCGCGTCACTGCTTATGTGCTCAGATGGAAATTTTTAGTACTAGATCAACCTCTATTCCCTCAGCCTTTTCTTTCGGCTGTTGAACTGCAAATTGCCACCATCAAAGTTCTTTGGCTCACCCAGAGAGAGGCATTCTCAGTCGAAATAAACATATTGGCTAAAGGTAAAACTCTCAAGAAACACAGCAGGCTTTTTGCCTTATGCCCTTTTCTAGATGACGATGGTTTGTTAAGAGTGGGCGGCAGACTTTCTCTTTCTGACTTCTCCGATGAAAAAAAGCACCCTATTATCCTTCCGTCTAAACAGCATGTCACTCGGATAATCATTCGTCAGTTTCATTATCAAAACTTGCATGTTGGTTCAGAACCCTTCTATGCTTGATACGGGAAAAATACTGGCCTATTAATGGTTTACACGAAGTCACTTCTGTTATACATAAATGTATTACTTGTTTCAAAGCTAAGCCTAAACCTAATCAGCAACTCATGGCTGACCTTCCCCCATTTCGTTCAGCTCCCTGCAGGCCTTTTTCCTTCACCGGCATTGATTACGCCGGTCCGTTTGTGTATCAACAAAATCACCCCAGTGCTAAAAGGAAAATCCTTGGAAAACTATACGTTTCTCTATTTGTCTGTATGGTCACTGGCTCTATTCATCTTGAGCTCGTAACTAGTGCCTCCACCTCATACTTTCTTTCCGCTTTCTCTAGATTCATTTCACGAAGAGGCATTCCTTCAGAAGTCTTCTCTGATAATGCCAAAACCTTTGTTGGAGCTTCGCAGCAATGGTATAAAGCCCTTTGTTCCCCTCGTGCGAAAGAACAAATCTCCAATTACTCGCACTTAAACCAATTCAAATGGCATTTCATCCCTCCTTACGCTCCCCATCATGGCGGACGATGGGAATCTTGTGTGAAACTCATAAAAAATCATTTAAAGAAAACTCTAGGCTCTAGTATTGTAACTTACGAAGAATTCAATTCTTTAATTATACTCATTGAGGGAATTGTCAACTCACGACCTCTTTCTCCTCTTTCCAACGATCCTTGTGATTTCCTCCCTTTTACTCCAGGTCATTTTCTGGTGGGCAGTTCCTTAGCTGCGTCTCCTCCGTTGCTTGATCGTAAACTTGATCTGTCTTTGCCTATCTTGTGGAGAAAGATAGAATCCCTTAAAGCTCAATTTTGGAAGAGGTGGAGACTTGAGTATTTTCACTCGCTCCAAAGGAGGAACAAGTGGCAGCTCTCTCAGCCTAACCTTCAGGAGGGTGATTTGGTTCTTCTCAAAGACCCAAGTCCTCCTCTTGTATGGAAAACTGGTCGTGTTATAAAATGCTATCATGGCAGAGATGCTAGAGTTCGAGTGGTCAAACTTAAAACTTCATCAGGACACTGTGTTCGTCCTATTTCAGTCATTTGCCCTCTGCCACTCTAGCTCTTCTCTCTCATGTTATTATTTTTTTTTTTTCTCTCTCTGTTGCCCCTCTGGCAGTATGTTCACTTTTCAGTGAAATTTACAAAGTTCACTTATTTTTATTATAACATAACCTCTCACCTGTCATGTCATTCCATTTTTCTTCAATCTGTTCTTGCTTGCACGTGTTCCATGACACTGTAATGATTTCCGGAACTAATGTTGGTCACGAGGTTCATTTTCAGTTGGCCCCTTGCTCTGATTGGCCTCAGCAGTTTTCGAGAATCTTCCATGCTCTCGGATTGGCCGACGCCACCTGTCCGCGTCACGCATTCCGCGTATCTCCGGTATATAGCCTGCCCTGGCCTACATCAACTGTCTGTCTCGTCTGTCTCCAGCAAGTCACAATGCCAGTCACTTGTCGTAAGCTGTCTTCACGCTGTTTGCACAACGCTTGAATGTGTCTCAACGCTGTGGGGTAATACATCGCAAAATGCTTCTAGTCAAACCAGCAGTGCATTCTAAAATCTACGAAATCTATTCAAGTTAACATCGATACTTGGCCTACGTCAGTTTGTCGTGAGCAAAAAACGATAAACAAATTTTCTTTTGTGCTGGGCACGAAGTCTTCAACATTTCCAAGACGGAAAAAAGTGATCATCACGCTCTTCCTCTATTTATATTATGTGGAAATTCCTCTACACCAACGCCAACAAGCTAAGTGTTTATTATAACCTCAAAAATTTCTAAATCTTAAAAATGTATCTTTCTTTTTAGGGTTATGTTACCCGACTTAAACAACTTGTCAAACTATGCCAAACTCAACTTATTTCTTTCTATTAAGTGGTTTAAGCATGTATTATGCCTTTAAATTGTAGGCTATGAGAAAACGGCTGTTCTCTCTCTTTCGCATGTTAACTTTCCTTCAAAACAAATCATTCTTTTCTCTATTTTTGTACAAACTATTGGGCTTAACACCAGTTCACCTATCTGACGAAGTGAATGGCTTGTTCTTCATTTAATCTATCAACGTGTTCTTGGGAATGCTCCCATTTCAATTGTAAACAACCTCGCCTTGTAACTATCAGGCAACTAGTGGGATGCTATCCCTACTGGCATGTAAATATTGATTTTTCTGTAAATAAACTAGCTTACTCTCTGTGTGCAGTCCTAGGCTAAATTTTAAGCCTTCATTTGAGCACTATAGTTACTATTTTACCCTGCATAGTTCTACATCAGACTAACTGGCCACAAAGTGGTTACTTATTCTCAGGGTTCTTGGCATTTCAAACTTATGAAATCTTGTTCGCTTGTTGTTGGCCTGTCAAAGGTCACCTTTCCATTACATGTTTATATATTTATTTATTGTTAATCTTTTTAAAGTTGGTTTTTGAATAAAATACCACTGTTATTGGCAAACTGTTTCCATTCCTATTTACTCATCAATGTTCAATCTGTTCCTACTTAGTAAAGTTCATTTTCTTATTAGACTAGGAGCTTCACTTCTAGTCCTTCCCGAAAAAGGAGGTCTCGCATTGACAGATCCTAACCAACCTCCGTTTGCTGTCGTGATACTTCCTTTTGCTTTCTTCTGTTTGATCTCGGTTCCATTCTTTCCATGCAGACTTCTTTTCTTTCACTGCTTTCCTCACTTCCTCATTCCACCACGGTGTCTCCTTCTCTTTCACTCTTGTTGACGTCCTACCACAAGCACTCTCTGCTGCACCAGCAAATGCCTTTTTAAAGTAGGACCATTCCTCTTCTACATTTTCCACTTCAGTAAATGGGATTTGTTGCTTCAATCTCTCCTGAAAATCTTCCTGTACAGCTTTGTCTTTCAATTTCCATACTTTTATTTTACTTTCTCTGATCTCCTTTAGGTTTTCCAATTTTTCCCATCTAAATTTTGCCACCAAGTCTCTATGGTCCCCATCAAATGCTTCTCCTGTTAAAGCTGTCACATCCATCAGCTTTCTGCGATTTGTCCTTTCCACCAGGAAGTAGTCAATTACTGATTTTGTTCTTCTATCACCCCACCCATATCTCGTAATTTTCCTGCTGTTTATCTTCCGAAACCATGAATTACCCACTATCAGTCCATTCGTTTCACAAAAGTTTACAAGTTCCTCTCCTTCCCAGTTCTTTTTCCCATATCCATATGGTCCAATGACTTCTTCCTTTCCTTGTCTCTCATTTCCGACTTGTGCATTCATATCTCCCATGATCACCACTTCTACATCTGAGATTACTCTTTCTACATCCTCCAGGAATACTTCAATATCTTCTCTGTTTCCAGTCGGTGGTGCATACACTTGTATGAAGTCCATCACGTCATTTTTCATCTTCATTCTAATTTTCATTATTCTGTCACTTACACACTCTACCACTTCAACATACTCCTCCAGTTGTTTCGAGGTTATCAGTCCCACGCCATTTTTTGCCTCTTGGCCACCACTCCAGTATAATGTATATCCTTTCCTCAATTTCTTCCTTCCTTTACCTTTCCATTTCACTTCACTCAGCCCCATCATTCCAACCTTCTCTCTCTCCATGAAGTCTACCACCTCCTCCACCTTGCCTGTCAGGGTCATGACATTCATGATTCCCACTTTCATTTCGGTTACTGGTCGCCCATTTCTCACAGTTCCCCCAGTACCAAAAGAACTGCGCGTCGCCTGCAGGGTACGCCCTAACCTTCTCCGAATCATTTGAAGTGCCATTTCCATTTTAGGCTATTATTACGATGGGGTCGCCACTCCCAAGGCATTTTATGAAGCTACTGCCAGCTATTATTCAGGCCGCCCCTAACATGGAGAACAGACGCCCTTGCAGCTGCCCCTAACATGGGAAACAGACGCTGCCGATTGATGCAGTACTCATACTATTCCCTGAGTACTGGGTTGCCTCTTCCGCAATCTCCACCGTTCTGAAGTCCATCTTCTCCGCTGCAGATTCCGTTGAGGTCTTCGCACGTAACCCTGTGCACGGGGCCTATGTTATACCCCATAGGACTGGGTCCTCACCAGAACTTAGCCGGTACTGTAGTTCCATGGTATATTACAGTACCGTTGCCCACCCCCGCGACGTGGACGCGCCTGGCAAGAATTATCCATGTAGCCAATTAGGATTGACTCATGGACCGGGTTAAGGAGCTGTCTAAATCCAGTTTGCTTAAAGGGTTATTGTTGCTTAAAGGGTCGGAACAACGAGGTCACATATGCCCCTTATCAACAGAGTAGTTAGATTAATTTGTACTTCATTTCCCTGTTCCAGTGATCTGGGTCGGGATGTGAATCGAGGACCTCCATACTTATGTCTCTCCACCACTCGCGTCCTTCTTCCACTTTCACTCTTTTCTTAATGCTCTCCCTTGCTGTATCAATCCTCCTCATCCTTCCCCTTCGACGCCTTCCCATGACTCAGAAAATAATCACTTCGGAACTCTTATCTTCTCTCATTCGCATCATGTCCATACCATTTTAGTTTACTAATCTCGATCCTGTCTTGTAATTTCGGGAAACCTGTTTATCTTCCTAATCTCCTTGTTTTTGTCCCAGCGAGTCTTTCCAATTACAGTATAACCCCGATTTAGCGAGACCTCAATTTAGCGTAAATCCGCATTTAACGGAAGAAATTTCAAGTCCCGAAAATTATTCCATAAGTGCAATGCAATTTTATATTCGATTTAACGTAATTCGCGTTACGCCAAAACCAGCATTTAGCGTTAGGAAATGTTAAAATTCGCGAGTATTTATTTCGATTCATTATGGTTATGCGACATTAAGAACCTATGAAAAAGATGTCATAAGCTCGTTAAGGATGATTCAAGGCAGAAAAGGAACTACAGCATTTATATTGGATACGATCGATCATCTTCCATATTGATTCCTCGCGACATGCACGAGCGATCACGATCTCAGCCGACCGCGGCGGAAGACACGATGTACAGGGTGCTAACAGTCCCGCCGGCGCGGCGCCACATCGAATGCTTACGCGAGTCTGTACGTTCGTAGCGACATTACAGTATATCGTCAATTTATGCAAGTTTGCATCAGTTCGTGTGTTATGGTTATGCGACATTAAGAACCTATGAAAAAGACGTCATAAGCTCGTTAAGGATGATTCAAGGCAGAAAAGGAACTCCAGTATTTATATTGGATACGATCGATCTTCTTCCATATCGATTCCTCGCTACATGCACGAGCGATCACGAACTCAGCCGACCGCGGCCGAAGACACGATGTACCGCGTGCTAACAGTCCCGCCGGCGCGGCGCCGCATCGAATGCTTACGCGAGTCTGTACGTTCGTAGCGGCATTACAGTATATCGCCAGTTCACGCAAGTTTGCACCAGTTCGTGTGGATAATCAAGCTGTATATCAGTTTGCTCACTCACATTCATTGTTTTAGTGAAGTTGACTATGGCAGCTAAAAGAAAAACTATCTGTCGCGGAGAAAGTGAACTTTATTCGGGAAGTGGAGAGAAACGCAAATGTGTCCGTTAGTGAAATGGCTCGACGCCTGGGACTTGCGCAGTCTTCATTGTCAGGCATATTGAAGAATAAGGAGAAAATTCTGGATCAAGAAACACAGTGCGGCTCAAAAGCGAAAAAAAGAAAAAATGTTAAAAAGTCGCCGTACGAAGAAATGGAATCGAAGCTAATGGAGTGATTCAATGGAGCACGTGCTGGAAACTTACCAATCGACGGGGCATTGATAAAAATTAAAGCATCTACAATATCAGGGAAACTTGGGCTTACAGAATTCAAAGCTTCAAATGGTTGGCTGGATAGGTTCAAAAAACGCTATGGGATAACTTGCAGGGCAGTATGTGGAGAGAGTGCTGCAGTTAGTGATGAAAGTGTTGAACACTGGAAAGAAGAGGTGCGGCCAGCCCTCTTGGAAGGTTTCGAATCTCGGGATGTATACAATGTGGATGAAACTGGCCTGTTTTACCAACTCATGCCCTCTAAAACCTTAAGTGTTAAAGGAGAAGCATGCCATGGAGGAAGAATGAGCAAGCAGAGAATTACTGTTCTCTTATGCAGCAACGCAGATGGCAGCGACAAGCTAGAACCCTTAGTAATTGGAAAGTTCCAGAAACCACGTTGCTTTAAGAACAATTCTATGCTGCCATGTAAGTATTATAGCAACAAAAGTGCTTGGATGACTGCAGAATTGTTCAAAAAGTTCTTGCAAGCTTTTGATGCACGAATGGGTGCTAAAGACAGGAACATTGTTCTCTTTATGGACAAGTGTCCTGCTCATCCAAAAGACTTAGGATTCCTGCGGAATGTGAAAGTGCATTTCTTCCCTGCAAATTGCACTAGCAGACTCCAGCCCTTGGATCTAGGGATTATTCATAGCCTGAAAAGCAAGTATTGGAAAGCTCTTGTCCTTAAGGCACTGGCCTTTATTGATAGGAATGAAGTGCTTAAATTGAACATCCTGCAAGCAATGCATATGCTCACAGGAGCTTGGAAAATGGTAACTAAGGAAACCATCTCAAATTGCTTTCATAATGCTGGATTTAATGAAATGAGCACTCACGACAAAGACTGTGATGAAGCAGGAGTGGACATGCATGATTGGGTGCAGGTATCTGACAATTTGCCCATCACTTTTGATGAATTTGTGGCGTGTGATGATGATGCCATCACTACATGCATCCGGGATGTTGAGGAAATCTGCGAAGATGAAGTCAAGCAGAATGATGATGGTATCGACGAAGACGATGATGTTAGGGATGAAGAAATACAACCGCCATCATTCAGTGAAGCTGTTGCCAGCATAGACATTGTTCGGAGATATGTCACAGCATTCAAAGTGGACAACTCTGTTATAGACAGAGTAAATCAATTGGAGATGGACATTCTGAACCTAAAATCCAAAAGTGCTAAAAAGCAGACTACCATGTTTGATTACTGTATTTCAAAAAATGTGACACTGTGAAAGTTGTGTAAATGTGTGTTGTATATAGGAAAAGTAACTCTCTATATATTATATTACTGTAATTGTGTAAGTATTTTGTGGACGTTTTAATTTTGTAATGTACTGGGAAACTACGATTTTTGACTACTGTATTAGTGCTACTGTAATTACTGTATGTGTGTAGGGTAGGTATCTCCTTGTTTTAGTGTTGTTATTGTGTTAATTATGTGTGTTGGTGCAATTCAAGTCAATACAGTCAAAGAGGTCTGGAAAAGATTTGTTTTTTATCGAAACCTCGATTTAAGGTAAACCCCCATTTAAGGTTAAAAAATACCAGACCCTCGAAAAACGTTAAATAGGGGTTCTACTGTATACCTCTGCTGCCTGGATTCTTTCCTCCCCGCCCGTTGAGTTGTCCACGTGCCTGCTGCATACAGGTGTGTAATATATTGAATACTTCCTGGTTCCACACCAGGCCCCTCACTCCGTTTGTTGGATCCTCTTACCAATTTCCTCACCTATCCCTCCCATCAATGTTATGTACACTAAAGAAATAATCAACAATCAAGTTCTACTTGACCAGAGTATTCACCATCCAGAGACTTGCATACTCAAATTGGTTATTGACGGGGATGTGATGAGACTGATCACCAATAATAAAATCCTTCTAATTATCATTGTCCAACAATTTTTGCAATAGTTTACAAATGCAGCTCACGATGATGATCATTTTGATATAGACGGCACGAAACTGCTCTAAAGCAATCTCCATCACCTGTTATAGGTACAATCCTTTGGGTTTCCATGACAATTATTCAGGGGAGCAGAGAATCGCTTCGCCAGCTACTGGATTGAACATAGACTCGCCTCGCCACCACATCGGAGGCAGTTTTACAATTATATGCCACGTGTGTATTAACACAGGGAAGGCCTCTCTTGACTGTCGCCCCCAGAGGTCCGGGTTTGATTCCCAGCTCTACAAGGAAATTTAATACTGCTCTGAGGGCTGGAACGAGGCACAATCAGCCTAGAGAGGTGGGATCGATTCCAACCTCAACCATCTTGGATGTGGTTTTCCAGGTTTCCCACTTCAACTCCAGGCAAATACTGGGACCATGGCCACCTCCTTCCCAATTCCCACTTTAATACAGCCTTCACAATAACACAGATTATCAGACAAAATTACACACACACACACACACACACACACACAAGTACATGGGGCTGAATGAGCACAATGTTCAAGCTCCAAAAATGAATTCTGTCCACCATTTGTCTCTCGTGGGCCAAAGCACACACGAGAGTGCCTGATATACTACTATTCTTTAATAATTGAAAATTATATGGCAACGGATATCGCAGAGAATTAGTTCGTCACAATGGGACACCAGTAGCAAGAAAGAAGAAAATGGAAACTTGGGATTCGAACAGACACTACAACGCTACTGGTCGAGCCACCTAGACCATGGAAAGGGAGCGAACTACCACACTCAACTGCCCTTCTTTCATAAGTCTATTGCAGTGGGATCTTCTGTCCGCCAAGTCTCTTACGGGCGAAAGTAATTGTGCACACGACCGAGTGCCAGGAATATGACATTTTTCTCGAATGATTTAAAAATATACGGAACATTTCTTTCGTTTAAAGATACTCTATAGGCCAAGAGCTTTAGCCAAAGTGTGTAGCGAAGACTGTCGGTTCAGCAGTTCTCTCGATCTCACAGCAACAAAAATCACCTTAGTGTTTGAAATACTGTATATAGACGTCCCTTTTAACTACTCAGGCTTTAAGAGAGATGCCGGGGTGCCGAAATTGTTCCCCTGAAGGGGATCTTTAACGAGCCAGTACATTTACAGACATGGCCCCCCCTCATATGAGGGGGATTAGAGGATGAGGATTCGATCCTGCAACCTTGACCACAGCAGGTGAGAATATGTAGTCAGTCTGATGGATTTGTAAAGGATAATTACAGCATTATTCATGGAGTAGGGGTTACATGTTGGGATACCTCATTTACATCTTTTCATTCTAGTAGACTATCTATTGTTTTGAAAGTTCATTAAATTGGAATTTGCGGCCTGCTCAATTAATTTTCTGTCATCACAAATGAGCTGCCATTGTCACACTGTGCGATACGGATTTCCCGGCACTTAAAATCCTGATTTCCTCGGCTTCCTCTAGATTTAATTGACTGTCTCTGCTACACACTAACACTACAGCATGAATGCAGTGCTAACTCACCTTGAGCGTGGGCCGAGGGCGGTAGTGATGTTACTCTCCGTGTTCGGGGTCGGGGCTGCTCCCACACTCAGCGTAGAGCCTGCAAAACAAGTTAGCATATCTCCATCAACATCTCATCTTCTGTGAGATTATTTTTTCTATTGTATTTAGATTGCATAATTGAAGACTTATAATGCAAATCTTATTATCACAACAAATTCTCCTTTCCATTGCTAAAATTATTAAAATCTTATATTTTTTAAAAGCACATTGAACAAACCTTTCCAAGGTTAAATTCACATAAACTTCTTGTAAAATATAAACTTTCATTCATTATTATTATACGTAAAATTAATTTCAATAGTTTCTCAACACCTCTCTGTATGTTAGTTGTTGATGCTGTTCAGAAATCCTTCACGTATGTTAAAATGTGATGGGAATGTCATGTAGAGGGGCAGATGACCTTGTAGTTCCGCCCATTTAAGCGTTACCGGTAACTAACTAAAATGGCATGTAGCATACCGATAACTAGCAACTTGTTTGATAGCGGGGTCAATGTATGGCCTGTTGCCGTGTGGGGAGGGGCGGGAGAAGTTTCAATCACATTGCTTTGTTGTGTCTAGAAAGGACGACCAAGGCAGGGAAGGCTGGTAAAATACTGTAGTTAAGCATTAGGCAGCCAAGAAAAGAACCATTTATATACGGTACCTAGCAAGTGGCAAGACCATCTCATTTCTCAGTCTAGCAACGTAGTATTTTGCCAGAAATAGTCTCCACACTTTCGAAGTTTTTGATGGTTATTTCTGTGTTTGGAGGGCAGCGACTGTCATTGTAGGTTTGGTAGTGTTTTGTAGAGCTATTTTGTCTTCTATATATAATAGAATCTGATGTTCGTTTCACGAGGGAAACTTATCTCTCTAGTTTTCTCAAAATATATATATTTCAATCAATTTTTTTTCAGGTTATCTTTCGCATGTCCAGGAATTGGGATTACCTTGTGTTCACTGACTGAAAAGTTGTATATTGCAATTAATAGCCGACTGTGCGCACACTCTAAAGTTGGTCCCAGCGACTGGTATTAATTGCTCTCTAATATCAAGGGTGTTATCAAACCTCTATTCAGAAAAGGGAGCAGAAAAAATCCTGCCAATTAAGAGGGATAACTGTCACATGGGTTTATAGAGAAGAGGTTACAGAACAGTCATTTAGCCACAGCTTCAGAGGTCATAGAGCAACTATAGACCTTACCTTCAGTCCTAGAATGCAGAGACAATTTATCACAACATTATGGATGATTGACAGAACTGTGAGGAGTTGCCTTTGCTGATGGCAATAACCTCCGAGACAAGATGGTTGTGAAGGCAGTGAACAGAACTTCACATACCTGGGTAGTATAGAAGAGTGGGACAAGATTCAAAGAAAGGTCGTACATGCACCCTCACAGAGAGATCCACCAAGTTACGAAATGAAGTGGAGCGAGACGGCATGAACATACTGTACAAGGCATTGCAGCCAAGGGAACGACACTAGAAGATGTGAGAGGCGAGTGGAAGAGGCTTGTCAACAGAACTCAGGAAACGCATCATGAATTAAGGCCTCTATTAATTCTTGTATTTCTTTAATTGGAATATTTGGGTACATATGAATGCATATAGTTATTGTTGTATTAAGGGGCGGAACTACGAGGTCATCTGCCCCAAATATGAATGCATTTTCTGTATCTGAGTGTATTTAAGAAACTAGTGTTGGCCCAAAAATTTGGAATGCTAATTTTTTTTTGTGGAAATTTCTGAATGAATTGTGCCAATTTCTGTGTTGGAATATTCCTGCAATGGGTTGGTAGAGCGCTTCCAGTGAGAAGGCTAGGGTTCACGTTTGTGAGGAATAGGAAAACAATGTTTTTAAGTTTCTTTAGAATATTAGGTAGGCCTATGGGGTCTTAAGTTTTTGAATTTTAGGTTGTTGAGAAAGTTCAGATTTTTCTCTGTATTGGTTGGTTCTTAAGTTTAGGGGCTGCGACAACGTGGTCATGTAGCCCCGTGTACTTTGGGTGAGTGTAGAAACCGTCTGATAACCGGTGTTCATTGTGATGACTGTATTAGTGTATGTTATTTGTTATTTAATATAAGTATTGCAACTTAGAATTTTTCAAATAGTTCCTACTTTTGCCGCCAAACACCACTGTCAACGACTACTAGGGCAAGTTCAGAACTTAGCTACTAGACGCCACCGCAGTCTGCTCTTGGCAACGAACGTAGAAACCTAAGAGCGTTGTTTACATTCTTAACCTAGTATATAAAAACCCAACTCAATATTTACCTGTGGTGGTCTGGTCCGCGTCTGTGGACAGAGAGCCGGGATTGAGGCGGCGCTGCACTGGCCGAGTGGTCCCCGTATCTTCGTTGATCTGCTGCATGGAGTGGAAGTCTACTGTGTAGGTGCGGCCCAGGGTGGACAGACTGATCTCGTCTTCTCCCGACTGGTGGGCAGCCTGTGCACACACGTTAATAATTAAAGTCACGACATGGCCGTTTGTGGAGCAGCAAGCAAGGTCACGAAATGTCATTAACTTTTGGGACAAACTGACCTTGTCGTATGGCAATGCCCAATACTTCAAAAGTCTCTTCAATAAATATGGTACTATACAGCGTCATCACACTGTCTACTAGATCAACGACTCCCGAAATCAAGTGCTGATATTTGAGTAGAGTTCTAAACTAGAGTTCCGGCTAAGTTTGCAGCAACAATGGGACAAAAACAGGGTTGTGGCGGACTATAAATTGTCATTTTTTTAGGTCACAGCGATAAATAAGAAACAGTCTATCACACATTACATATCCTAGCTCACGCGAGTTTGTTGAAAGGATTTGTGACTTCCAGTGGCCATAATGAGTGCTGGATATCCACAGATACCGGTGTTATGGCAAGTGCACTCTTACCGAATCTCACCACAACAGGTTATAGCGATGTACATGTGAGGAGCACCCCAACCCTAATACTTCACCATTTCTTACAGTGCATGTGGTCTAGCTTCATGCTCAACAATACACAGCCTGTAGCTCTTCCATAAAGTGAACTACGTACGACTATTATGCATGTGTATGCAGTTAAAACAAACAATATAATAAAATTAGAGCATGCACTTTCAATAATTATGGTTACTATCTGTTTTGGTGTGCATTAAGCTAGCCTATTCCCGCGAGGAGTTAACTACTTCAAGAATGAGCTGTAAAGTACCTCAATGATCCTCGAGTCGATGGTGCTGTAAGGATGCCAGAGCCCTCTGTCGTCCCGCCACTGCCACTGGACCGTATCCTGCACGTGGCTGTTAGGTCGCTCCAACAGAGCATCCACAGAGAAGATGCCGTCGGATGGTAGGCGAGGCATAAGCTCGCCGATGAGGCAGGTGATCTCGTACAACTCCTGCGGACTGCGAGACACCAGTTCCACCTCGTCCGTGTTGGCATCGATGGAGCCCGTCAGCAGGTAGCAGAGAGTGCTCGCAATGTTCTGGCGCAGCAACGACAAGGCCAGCTCCGGACAGTTGGCACACATCACAGACATCATGCGCAGCACAGTGATGAACGTGCCCGTACTGATCACCGGCGGAGACAACACCAGCTGCAAATACAAGCTCGCTTGTGATACCACACGGTGCACGGTGAAGACATGTTCCTCATGAAGCATAACTACATGTGATGATCCGGACGTAAACTACTCGAGAGGGGATTCACATGACACAATCGGTGGGACGGAGAACTTAGAAAGGAAATTGATAGGCTGAGGTTGGGATTAGTGAAGTACGCTGGCAATCAGGAGACTAGGATCATTTGCACCAAATCAAACAACTGCTCTGCAGGGGTCGATCTCATATCGACTAGGAAACTTGGACAACGGGTGGAATATTATGAGCAATTCAGCAAATGGAATAGTGTAGCTAAAATCAATACAAAATCAAAGTGTGCATGTCTACCAGTCAAGCAGATTAAGGAGTTGAATTGGTCTACGAAGAAATAGATGAATTCCTGAGGGGTGTCAAGGGTGACGACAAGGTTATAGCAATGGGAGATTGGATTGCTGTGGTAGGAAAAAGAAGAGAAGGGGAGGGGAGGGGAGGGGAGATAGGAGAATTCGGGTTAGGTGCAAGGAATAATTGAGGAAGTAGGCCCAGCACACCTTATTCAACAACCACAATAGAAGAATATACACATGGATGACACCAGGTGATACAGGACGGTTCCAAATAGGCTTTATTATGGTCCAGCAGAGATTCCGAAACCAGATTTTTGATTGCAAAACACATCCCGGAGCTCACAAACTGAGCACATTCTGGTTGTTTTGAAAAGCAGATTACAGCTGAAGAAACTTAACAAAAATCAAGAGCCAAAAAGGTGGGCAAACTGAAAGAGAAGGAGGTGAACGAAAGATTCAAGAGGAGTATAAGGGGAGGACTAATGAAGGACCCTGAACAAAATTCAAATGCGGAGGAAAGGTTACTGTGGAAGAACTAAAAATCCGCAGAAGAAAACATTGGTAGAAAGGAAAGAATAGGTAGAAAACTGTGGTTAACTCAGGATATACTAGAATGAATGGATGAAAGGTGGAAGCATAGCAATGCAAGAGATGAAAGGGGGAAAGCAGAACAGATGTCTGAAAAATGAGGTAAACAAGAAGTGCAAGGAGGTGACATGAATGGTTGAAAGAGAAAAGTGCAAGTATAGAAAATTGTCCGAAATTAGGAAAAGTAGCAGCTTCTCAAAGGATTAACAGAATTCTAAGAAAAGGTGGAGAGATGGAAAGCTTACAGTGTGTGTTTGTATAAGGGAAAGAAGATTCAGAATCGTGTGATGGAAAGGGAAGTGGAAATTGATGAAGGAGGTTTGATATCGAGATCAGAATTTCTAAGAGCAGTAGAAGACTTAATCGGGAACAAGGCACAGATGAGTTGCTAAGTTACATTAGTTACACTTTGAGTGTAGGATTCAGGAGCCAGGTGAGCTACGCTGTGATTTTAAGGAGAATGTTTCATCCCTATACTGAAGAAAGCAGGAGCTGACATTACTATACAATCAAATTGTACACTCGTGCTTTAAAGACCATGCCCGACTAGAATAATTACTTTGAAGTACCATCATTTTGAAAATACACTGCTCAACAAAAGTTTGGACTGCCGTCATCAATTTTATGCTGACACTGCCATAGAGTGGGGGGACCTCTTACCACAAGATAAACTTGATGGCCTCCTCCGTGAGTGGAGACATACTGATTATCATGACACACACATTTTCAATGTTTTGTTTTCAAAAGGGACACTTAGAAGAGAGTTTGCTTTGTTTTTGTACCGTTTCATTGTTATCTAACCACGATTGTTATCGTTTACAAAGGACTGATGTTAAGTTTGTTAATCAGTTAGTTATTTTTTTAAGGGCCAGAACTAAAAGGTCATCTGCCCCTATTAACACAGATTAAAGTATACAAATTTGGAATGGAATTTAAAATTTAGAGGTGGACACCTACATTTGAAAAGACTGAAAATTAATAAAACAAAAAATTTAACACAATGCGGACGGGACCCGAGTTGACTCTTGTTTCGCTAGCCGAACGTTGGTGGCGGGACCCGAGTGAACTCGTGTTCACGGAATACGTACATTCTATGACATCTAACGGAACGTTCTGGAATTAATTATTGGTCAAGGTTGTTTGAACTTCCGTGCTGGATGGTTAGGGTATTCTTTGCTGCTATTTCCCGCTATTTTGCGGTTCATTTGTTTCGTTTTCCAACCTCTTGTTTACATGGTATATGAACCATGTGGTGGGTAACATGGCGCTTCCCAGACTGGCCGTGTGTTTAGATGCAGACGAGATTTTTAACGAATTGTATACGGATAAGTATTCAGATTGCCCCAGTGACGTTGAAGATCGCGAGTTCGATTTTGAAAGCTCTTCAGACGAAAGTGTCTCGGGTGACGATGATATACGCCCTCCAAAACAACGTGAAGTAGCGGCGGCCGAGAGCGAGGCTGAAAGTGATATTGCGAGTGTAAATGGAAGTGATATTTCTATTTCTACTAATGAATGGGTTGAAAATAGTAGTGCACCGACTTTAGAAGATTTCCCTGGAGTTCCTGGCATAACGGTAAGACCCGATAATACTCAAAACATTGACGAAGTAGTAGGCCTAATTTTCGGAGATGATTTTTTTGAACTTGTTGCCGAGCAGACGAACTTGTATCGCCAGTAAACAGCTTCATCACACAAATTGTCCCCTAAAAGCTTGAAGTGGACTGATGTAACCAGTAGTGAAATGCGCAAATTTTTTGCTTTGTTTATATAGATGGCACAGGTACGAAAGTCATGTTGGAAAGACTACTGGTCAACTGATCCCCTAATTGAAACTCCCATATACTCCAAAACAATGAGCAGAAATAGATTCGAGCAGATCCTCACATTCCTTCATTTCAGTGACAACAGTCAGGCCACACCTGATACAAAGTTCAGCCCCTTTTAGATTATTTCCTGCCAAAATTTCAGACATTATACAAACCCAAACAACAACTGTCATTGGATGAAGGAATGATCCCATGGAGAGGGCGCCTCAAATTTAGGACATATAACCCAGGAAAGTTGACCAAGTATGGTATTTTGGTGAGAATGGTTTGTGAGAGTGACACAGGTTATATCTGCAATATGGAGATATATACAGGAGAGGGAAAGAAACTGGAAGAGACAATTTTATCAGTCATGAGGCCTTTCCTTGGAATGTGGCATCACACATACCAAGATAATTATTATAATAGTGTGTCCACATCTCAAACCCTTCTTGAACATAAAACATGAGTTTGTGGCACAATTAGGGAGAATAGTGATTTGCCAGGTGAAGTGAAATTTAGATCTAAGGAACTGAAAAAAGGGGAGATGACTTTTGTACGGAAAGGGGAGGTCCTGCTCGTAGTTTGGAAGGACAAAAGAATTGTTAGAATGGTATCTACTATCCATGATGCCACTATGGAATGTACTGGTAAACGGGACAGAAAGACTGGGCAGGTTATTATGAAACCGAAGTGTATAATTGAGTACAATATGTACATGAAGGGGGTTGATCGAGCAGACCAGTTCTTGGCTTATTTTACTCTCTTGCGTAAGACGATCAAGTGGAGCAAGAAAGTAGGGTTTTATTTAGTGAACTGTGCATTATTTAATGCAATTAGGCTGTATTGTGCCTTGAACAGTCAGAAAAAGTTGAGGTATAAGCAATTTCTGATGGGAGTGGCCAGGGCCTGGATGACTGAAAATCGAGTTGTTTCTGATCCTCAACCATCCACTTCATCGAACCTGTCCAAGAGGGCACCAAGTAAGGACCCTCCTGGTAGGCTTTCAGGGCAGATAAAGGACCACATTCTAGTTGCAATTCCAGCTACAGGACTGAAAAGAAATCCAACAAGAGTGTGTTCCAGTAAGGGCAAACGAAGTGAAACAAGGTACACTTGCAAAAGTTGCTGTGTGCCCCTTCACAGAGGTAATTGCTACACAGCCTACCACACAAGGAAACATTATTAGGACTATTGCAGGAGACTTCAAGCAAGTACAAGGTTAGTAAAGCTAGGCCCATTTATTTATGTGCATGCGCTGTAGCACTAAGTTACTCAGAAAATGGCCGGCCACAGGGGTTGAGCAGTGTGATGAGCACCCGGTCAGCAATGTGTTAGTATAACTAATTTATAATACAAACAAAAATTACAGAAAAACAAAAATTCAGCATTCAAAAACGAACAAGTCATTAATAACTTATTGTATAAACCTAAATAAGTCATTGTAGTAAATTCAATGCTATTCCAAACTTTCGTTGAGCAGTGTATATAAGATAGAAGTATTAACAACAGTCAATATATTTTTAACCCCTAGAAGATGTGATGTCCCAAGCACTTTTAGTTCTAAAGAAAAAGGAACTTAAGGTTAAAAACATATATACTGCGATAAATTAAACAAAGAAGACCACAGTTGTAAGCACAATATTGAATTACCACTCCTTACCAACTAGTCACAGCCTTGCAGCCTTTTTACAATACACTTCACTGCTGGTAACTACACACATCAAAAAAAGTTTTGCATCACCTCGGTTCCACGAGTTCCGGAACCGTTAAATACAAAGGGAATAGAGATCAACACAAACAACATTTCAGCTCGTTTTATTGCTCATGAGACCCACACATTGCATGTTGTACCATCATACAGCTAGACTTTCAGCATTTGTGGTCCAGATTGCAGTACACACCACTACCTCTAATACCCAGTAGCACGTCCTCTTGCATTGATGCATGCCTGTATTCGCCGTGGCATACTATCCACAAGTTCATCAAGACACTGTTGGTCCAAATTGTCCCACTCCTCAACGACAATTCGGCGTAAATCTCTCAGAGTGGTTGGTGGGTCAAGACGTCCATAAACAGCCCTTTTCAACATATCCCAGGCATGTTCGATAGGGTTCATGTCTGGCGAACATGCTGGCCACTGTAGTCGAGCGATGTCGTTATCTTGAAGGAACGCATTCACAAGATGTGCACGATGAGGTCGAGAATTGTCGTCCATGAAGACAAATGCCTCTCCAATATTCTGCCGATATGGTTGCACTATGGGTCGGAGGATGTCATTCAGGTATCGTAAAGCCGTTTCGGAGCCTTCCATGACCACCAGTGGCGTACGTCGGCCCCACATAATGCCACCCCAAAACATCAGGGAACCACCACCTTGCTGCACTCGCTGGACAGTGTGTCTAAGACGTTCAGCCTGACCAGGGTGCCTCCAAACACGTCTCCGACGATTGTCTGGTTGAAGGCATATGCGACACTCATCGGTGAAGAGAACGTGATGCCAATTCCGTGGGGTCCATTCAGCATGTTGTTGGGCCCATCTGTACCGCGCTGCATGGTGTCGGGGTTGCAAAGCTGGACCTCGCCATGGACGTCGGGAGTGAAGTTGCGCATCATGCAGCCTATTGCGCACAGTTTGAGTTGAAACACGACGTCCTGTGGCTGAACGAAACGCATTATTCAACATGGTGGCATTGCTGTCAGGGTTCCTCCGAGCGGCAATCCGTAAGTAGCGGTCATCCACTACAGTAGTAGCCCTTGGGCGGCCTGAGCGAGGCCTGTCATCGACAGTTCCTGTATCTCTGTACCTCCTCCATGTCCGAACAACATCGCTTTGGTTCACTCTGAGACGCCTGGAAACTTCCCTTGTTGAGAGCCCTTCTTGACACAAAGTAACAATGCGGACGCGATCGAACTGCGGTATTGACCTTCTAGGCATGGTAGAACTACAGACAACATGAGCAGCGTACCTTCGTCCTGGTGGAATGACTGGAACTGATCGGCTGTCGTACCCCCTCCGTCTAATAGGCCCTGCTCATGCATGGTTGTTTACATCTTTGAGCAGTTTTAGTGACATCTATGAACAGTCAAAGGGACTGTATCTTGGATACAATATACACAGTCAACGTCTATATGCCGGAGATCTGGGAACCGAGGTGATGCAAAACTTTTTTTGATGTGTGTATTTCACATGCAGGCCTGCATCCTTCCTTCCAGGGCTCGCACAACGTTACTTATATTACTGGTTCACTACCAAAACAAACTAACATGAGCAGAAACTGTTGTTAAGTGTCCCACCAGATTGCACAGCTATACTGCGTACTTTGAAATTACAGAGTTAATTTGAAAAAAGTCCTCTCGGCACGCCGGAAGGCGGAGGTAGATTTCACCGGACAAACTTGGAGATAGGCGAAAATAGGCAGAATATGCAGGTTTTCGTAGAAGGATCAGACCTCATTTATCGAGTGAAAGTATTTTATAATTGGAGATTAATTAACTTTGTTTTTCTTCATTTTAAACATATTTTAAACATTTTATTGTCTTATGGGGACGGTAACCTTCTTGTCATTTGGAGTCCATTTTTAGCCTATTTTCAATTTTGAAAAAATAGGCTTATGAGATCACCTTTTGTCCGTGTGTGTGTGTGTGCGTGCGTGTGATTCGTGTGTGTGTCCCCCCCTTAATAAAATTTAAACGGCTGGAGCGATTTCAGTGAAACTCGGTAAGTTCATAGCACTATTCCCGGCGACCTCGACCGTGCCCATCGAATTTTGTTACGTCTCACCAATCCAACATGGCGGCTGTGCGAAATATTTCACTAGCATTCAATATCTCCGAAACTATAACGGATATCGCCCTGAAATTGTGTACGGTGATAAAGGGCACTACTAGAAGTTCACCTATGAGACTTTCAAAAACCTGGTTACTACAAAACCAACATGGCGGCCAAGCGAAGTGGAGACATTTAAATAGACTTTTCTCGCGATTTAACTATCCAAACGTAATGAAACTTGGTACAGCAAATATTTATACACATTGCAATGCACTGGAGTCTAATTTAGTTCAATTGTTTACATAACCTCAAAATGGCGGCTGTGCGAAATATTTCACTGACATTCTATATCCCCGAAACTATTACAGATATCACCCTGCAATTTTGTACGGTGATAAAGGGTACTGATACAAGTTTACCTATGTATAATTCATAAACCTGTAAAGTACAAAACGAACATGGCGACCAAGCGAATTTGAAATATTTTAATAGACCTTTCTCGTGAGTTAACTCTCTGAGCGCAGTGAAATGTGGTACAGTAAATGATTTTGCAGAATGTAATGTACTGCCATCTAATTTAATTCAATTGTTTACATAACCTCAAGATGGCGGCAGTGCGAAATTTTAAAATTAAGTTTTTATTTCTTGTGTCGTAATCATGCGATTGAAGTGAAAGTTTGAATAATGAACCTAGGCAATAAGTGACCTTGAATGGTACATAACTCTATGGCCTATACATATAACAATCCTAAATGGCAAGCTTCCGTAATATTTAGACTGCTCTCAATATCTATGAATCTTTTACAGCAACCAAACTGAAATTTTTATGTTCATAGAGACTATGAACATATGTTCACCTATAGGACTTTCAGTAACCTGGTGAGCACGAATCCAACATGGCGGCGACGCGAAGTATAAATATTTAAATGGACGTTTCTTGCGAATTAACTATCCGAGTGCCGTGAAACGTTGCACGTTAAATGCTTACACAAATGTTGATCCACTGGCATCTAATTTATTTCAATTGTTTGCATAATCACAAGATGGCTGCTGTGCGTAATTTTAAAATCTCGTTTTTACTTCTTGTGTTCTAATCATGCGATTGAAGTTTGAATACCACACGTACACAATAATCTTAATATAATAGTACAAAAATAAAAATCCAACCTGGCGACCATCTCAAATATTTAGATGGTTCTCAATATGTACGAATCTGTTACAGCAATTAAACTGAAATTTTGTATGTTGATAGAGGCAATTAACATGAGCAGGATATATGAAAATAGGCTGTACAGTTCTTCACGGAACTACTTGTTATACTTGTGGTCACACTGTCCTTATGCAAGGTTTCGACACTGATGTGTAACTATGTAACGGTCTGTTACTTCTTCACGCAAAATTGTATCTCCCGCAGAGATGTTGGTTGGTTCCTCAGTTTAGGGGCAGCGACAACGCGGTCATATTACCCCGTGTACATTCGGTGAGTGTAGAATCTGTCTGATAAACGGTGTGAATTGTGATGGCTGTGTTAGTCTGTAATTCAGGTAAGGAATGCAGACGCTAAATTCCAAGCAGTAGTTCCTAATGTTGCTACCAGATACTAACGTCAACGCCACCCAGCTGTGAACTTGGCTACTAGATGCCACCTCAATCAGCAACTCGCAGCGAACGTTGGAACTTCCCCTCCAAAGGAAAGCTTACTGAGGGATTTTTAGCGCTCTTAGAAAATCCGACGACTTTGGCCGGCTTTGAACCCGCGACCTTGGGCATAGAAGTTCAGCATGCTACCAGTTACGTCACTGAAGCCGCTTCACACTTAGATGGAAATCTGAATCTGATCTCGCGCAAGTGCGTTGTCATGGCAACGTCTGATGGCTCATCCCTCACCAATTTAGTAGTGTTGCCATGTCAACCACTGATAGCTCTTGGCATTTTCTTATAATTCCGAAATAATTTTTCTCATCCCTTGGCGTAATGGTGGCTCATATCAAAAATTATTTCAGACAAACGTTTTAGGTAATTATTAGGGGAATATTGTCCATTTTGTACGGTTTTGATATTGTGCCTATTAACAGAGATATGATTAATGTTTCCCGAAAAAAACACTTTTTCCCACCCCTTTGGTCAATGGTTGGTGCTATCAAAAAATGTTTCCAACATAAATTTTTGAGCTTTATCCGACACATAGTATGAACTTTGAACGGATTCGATATTTCACATATTAAGAGAGTTATAGCAATATTTCACTTTTTCGAAAAAAAAAGTCCCCCATTTTCATCCCCTTCGACCGATTTAGCCCAGTAACGAACTCGTCCGAGATTTTATGGGTATACATATTCGGTAAAAAATTCAAAGTGATTGGTGCAAAATTACAGCAGTTATCGTGTCCACAAGAAACTGATATATATATACATATATTACATAAATTATATATACACTTTTGAACTGACTGTGGTTTTGGGGTCTGGGGGATGTGAAACGCGAAGATATGTCGAAATTTTCCGGAAATCGAAACATGGTACCCATTGCAATAGTTAGCTTTCTAATGAAATCTACCTAAAATACTACCGTCAACGACACCTAGCTGTGAACTTGGCTACTAGATGCCACCTCAATCAGCAACTCGCAACGAACGTTGGAACTTCCCCTTCGAAGGAAAGCAAACTCAGGTTTTTTAGCGCTCTTAGTAAATCCGACGACTTCAGCCGGGTTTGAACCCACGACCTTGGGCATAGAAGTTCAGCATGCTACCAGTTCCGATACCGAAGTCGCTTCCCACAGACATATGAAAACTGAATGTGATCTCGTGCAGTGGCGTTGTCATAGCAACTGTTGATGGCTCATCCCTTATCAATTAAAAGTAAAGTTGTCATGGCAACCTCTCTTGGCACTTGGCATTTTCTTATAATTTAAATCATTTTGTTCACCCCGTGGCGTAATGGTGGGTCATATCAAAAATTCTTTCAGACAAAAGTTTTAGGTAATTATTGGAGGAATATTGTCCATTTTGTGCGGTTTTGATATTGTGCCTATTAACAGAGATATGATTAATGTTTCCCGAAAAACCCACTTTTTCCCACCCCTTTGGTCAATGGTTGGTGCTATCAAAAACCTTATTTGACATAAATTTTTGGCACTTATCCGACACATATTATGAACTTTGAAGGGATTCGATATTTCATGTATTAAGAGAGTTATAGCGATATTTCACTTTTTCGATAAAAGCCCCCCATTTTCACCCCCTTTGACCGATTTTGCCCATTAACGAACTCGACCGAGATTTTATAGGGATACATATTATGTAAAAAATTCAAAGTGATTGGTGCAAAATTACGGCAGTTATCGTGTCCACAAGAAACTGATATATATATACATCATCATCATCATCATCTTGCACAGTTTCCAGCCAATGGCCAGGTCTGTTTGGAACACAAGCCTCTCCAACGTCTTCTGTCTTCCCACCATCTCTCAGCCTCCACCCTTGTCCAGTCTTCTCCTCTCTTCTTCACGCTTTCTTCCACCCCCTTCAGCCACCTGTCTCTCGGTCTTCCCCTCGGTCTCTTTCCTTCCCACTTCGTCTCATGTACTCTCCTGGGTATCCTCTTCTCCTCCATTCGTTTTACATGTCCATACCATCTAAGTCTAGATTTCTCTATACCATCCTGTAATGGTTCCTCCTTCATTAATTCTCTGGTCCTCTCATTTCTTATTCTGTCCATCTTTGTAGCTCCAATACTGCTTCTCAAGAACCTCATCTCACTGGCCTGTATTTTGCTCTTCTCCCTTCCTTTCATAACCCAGGTCTCCGAGGCATACGTCAGGATAGGGACATAGTACGTCCGATATATGATCTTTTTGCTGTTCTGAGGGACATCCTTGCTCCATAACATGCTTCTCACACTCCTCCGAAATGCTTCTGCCTGCCTCCCCCGCTTATTTATTTCTCTATCATTTCTTCCATTATCTTGTATCAGGCTTCCCAGATACTTGAAACTCTCCACTTCCTTCAGCTGTTCCCCACCAATTGTTATTCCTGTTGTGGTTCTTTCCTTCTTCCTTGTTGTGATCACCATCTCACTCTTATTTATGCTAAATTTCATCCCATATCCTTGTATTATTCCTTCCCACACGTTCAACTGTTCCTGTACCTCCTCCTCCTTGTTTCCCCAAATCATCAAATCATCTGCAAACACCATTGCTTTCATCTATCCTTCCCCAATTACTTGTGCCACTCGGGTCATTATGTCATCCATCACCACAATGAAAAGTAACGGTGACAGTGCACTTCCTTGTATCAAGCCGTTTCTTTGTTCCAACCAGTCTGATCTCTCTCCTCCCACTTTCACACAGCTCACGCTTCCCTTGTACATCTCCTTTATCCTCTTTATAGTCCATTTCTCTACTCCTCTATCCTCCAGGGACTTCCATACTTTGTTTCTGCATACACTGTCATATGCTTTCTCAATGTCCAGGAAGGCCATCAGTAGATCTGTTCCATACTCATAGTGCTGTTCTTGTAACTGCCTTACAGCAAAAATCAAATCCACTGTGGACCTTCCTGCTCTGAAGCCATGTTGTTCTTCCCTCAACCCTCCTTCTATCCTTGTCCTAATTCTCTTTTCCAAAACTTTCTCGAAGATCTTTGCACAATGGCTCATCAGTGTTATTCCCCGATAGTTTCTGCAATCTGTTCTACTACCTTTCTTGAAGATCGGGACAATGATTCCTTTTTTCCAGTCCTCTGGGGTCTTCCTTTCCTTCCATGCTGTCCTCATCACTCGGTACAGCCACTGTATCCCCACCTCTCCTGCTGCTCTCACCATCTCCACACTCAACTCATCCACACCCGGTGCCTTCCCTCCTTTCATCTTGTTCACTGCATCTTCCACTTCTTTCCATGTTAAGTCCTTTTCTGTTTGCAGTTCATCTTCCTCTTCCCCGATTTCTTCCTCCTCACCATCTTTTCCATTTGGGTTCAGAAGTTCTTCAAAATATTCTTTCCACATTTTCTTCAGTTCTTCCCTATTTTCTATCTCTTGTCCCCTTTTGTTCACCATTCTAACATAATCCGTAGGATCCTTCCGCCTCTTATTTTTTACCATCCCATACAGGACCTTTTTCGTACCTTCACTATCCTCCTCCATCATCTTTGTCCACTCTTCCATCCACTTCCTTCTCTCCTCCGCCACCACTCTCTTCGCCTCCTTTCTTTCCTGGTACTCTTCCCTTGTCTCTACCGTCCTATTTTGATACCACCTCCTAAAGGCTCTATTCTTTTCCCTTACTATATCTTTTGTCTTCTCATTCCACCATGGTGTTTCCTTCCACCTCTTCTTACTACTTGTCCTCCCACATACTGCTTCTGCTGCACCCACTAGTGTCTTCTTAAATCTAGCCCATTCCTCTTCCACCCCTCTTTCTTCATCTGTTGGAATTTCTTCCTTTACCATTTTGAGGTACTCGACCCTTCTATCCCCTTCTTTCAGTTTCCATATCCTTATACGTCTTTCCTGGTTCTCAGTCCCTTTCATCTCCTTACTGCCTCTCAGGTTCATTACCAGCAATCGATGGTCGCTATCCAGGTTCTCCGATGGTATAACCTTGATGTCCGTGATGTTCTTATTTAGTTCTTTCTCATACAGTATATAGTCGACCACCGACTTCCTGGTCAAGTCATCACTGTACCATGTGATTGTGTGGCTCTCTCTTTTCCTAAACCAGGAGTTCCCAACTAGCAGGCTGTTCCTCTGGCAGAAGTCCAACAGTCTCTTTCCTTCCGCCCCAACCCTCTGGTCCTAGAACACTCTCATACCCTTGTCTTTCTCTTCCTACATGGGCATTGAGGTCCCCCATAACAATCATATTTCTTCCTACCAGCTGCTTCTGCAATTCCTCTTCAAACTCCTTCTCTTCAGAGGCGCAGCCTACTTGTGGAGCATACACTTGCACTATTTCTACGGTCTCTCCCCTCAGTGCTACTTTCACTTTCATCATCCTATCACTTATTCTCCTCACTTCTTCTTTTAAACCATCTCGTACTACTACTCCCACTCCATTCCTCTTTCCCTCTTCGTTCCCACTCCAGTACAGTCTATAGCCTTTTCTCAGTACTCTCCTTCCTTCCGCTTTCCACTTTGTTTCTGCCAATCCCAATAAATCCAACTTCCTTCTTTCCATCATATCCATATATATATACATAAATTATATATAAACTTTTGAACTGACGGTGGTTTTGGGGTCTGGGGGATGTGAAACGCGAAGATATGTCGAAATTTTCCGGAAATCGAAACATGGGACCCATTGCAATAGTTAGCTTTCTAATGAAATCTACCTAAAAGGTGGACATAACCAGAACTTTACATTTATATGAGACGTTAGAAATAACCGCTGAAATCTTATTTAACATACTTCAAAGAACTAAAAATTCTGAAAAGAAGAGAAAAATAAACTTTACCCCATATTGGTATATCACCTCCCCTTAAAGAAATCCTAATCGACCTAGAAACCAAAAACTAGAAATCGAAAAAGATCTGCTCTTGCATCAGCATGTTCAGTAATATTTGATGACTTACGAGCTGCTGAAGGTTGGTGAGCAGCCCTGGGCTCGCTATCTCCAGGAGCTTGGCCGGCTCGTTCTGGAAGGAGTCCACGAGTCGACTGAAGGCCAGACAAACACTCTCCACGCTCTTCTTGTCCTGCTGGGTCAGCCTGTTGGCCAACAGAGGCAGCGAGTCCACCACGAAGTGGAACTCGTCTGCATGCAGGTTCTGGCAACAGTTGGAGGTGATGGCCAGGGCAGCCCTCTGGGCATTGATGCTGAAGAAGTCCAGGTACATTAGACAAGCCGACACACCACGGGCCTGCAGGATGGCCTTGCTGTGGCGACGCGACAACATCTCGAGCGCCGTCAGGCTCTGCTCGGCCACGTCCATGCACTGAATCACCTGCAGCTTCTCTAGGAACACAGGCACCGCTTCCACCACCACAGCAGAGGATCGCGGAAGAGCCTCCATCATGTAGGTGAGCGCACGGCAAGCATGATTCATCTGCAACACCGTTGGAATATCACAAATACCACTGCCAAAGTAGAGGGTTCAAAGCTAGATCACACAAACCGGGACACTCACCATATCAAAGTTGTGCTCCATACCGAGCAGCGTGATGAGGGCCGGCACCACCTGCTTGACGGGGAAGCCGGCCAACGTGTCCTCGTTACCCATCACCAACATCTGACACATCTCGATGAGCGCTTGGAGCTGTTGACCTTCGTCTCCCGTGGCTTGCAGGCCCTGCAGCAGCTGCTGAGCCTTTGATGCTGAAACAAGACACCGCCACTTAGAGCATTCTACACACAATACTCTTCCTAGTTTCTTACTTACCAATGATGCAGTCAGAAGAGCGCCATCAAGTTAATGCGAAAGTGTGCCAAGTTTGAACCGTCAGTCTTAAGCTAAACGTGGATTGTGGAAGTTGTGAAATTACTATCACCAGTTTCAATGGTTTTGCCTGGACCAATAATGGTTAGGTAGCACGGCCCAGCTAATATTAACACCCCTGCGTTTTGTCACACATCAATAATCTTTATCCAGGCCAATGGTTTTGCCTTTTATTTCATTTTTCACATAATTACAAAGTTACATTGTGTGGTGTATTTTGTATCGGACATGTTGGTATGATTTTATGTAGGATCTCGAGACATGTACTTGCAATTATAAAATATGTGATCTATGATTACATTTTAATAAAAGTATTGACTTGGCGGACCTGAATTATGAGGATAATTTATGTATCTATTCACAACGGGTATGATGTCGTGTGGGACGTCAATGCGTCTTCGAATGAGCAAGAAGTAAAATCACTTACGTAATAAAACAAATATTTCCGGTGCAGTAGTGACAAGTATGTGAATCATAAATCATAGCCTATATTTTCAATATCTGCCTCGTAAAAGTTCAAAAGCCAAAAGTAGCCGTTATCAAGAATTAATGAAAAAAGGGCTCACTTCACAGGCTACTTAGCAGAGCACCTCTTCATTACCAGACTAGGCCTAAACCAATCAATATTTGAAGTTTAGCCGCTAGGAACAATTAATAATTCTTCGGGAGAGATGAACCAGGATCCTACACTTGCACTTAGCCAATGTCTTTCTCAAGATTTCCACGATTTGATATTCTGGGAAATAATTTACCAATTGCAATTACTGAACAGGAAATATTCTGCTAAATTACGTAAATATGTGACTTTAGTTGTTATTAATCGTTCGTTCAAATCACGCCTACAATGACCAACACAACTGCAATTTCACTATATAAGTTGAGTTATAAAAAGGAGATGGTGGTGGGTTGTACACAGTGGAAGAGAAAACTTCTATTACATTACACAATTATTATTCCTCATTACTAAAGATACGAGAAAATAGCATTTTGAAATTGACTTTGTAGCACTTTCATTTTCAAAAATAGCATTTTGGAGCATTTTGAAATTTAAAAATTAGCATTTTGTAGCATTTAAAAGGTCGTCACCAGGTACAATAAACAGGTTCAAAATAATATGCACGGAAACTAATTGAAACATGTGCAGGATTGGAAATATGGGCGTTTCTGATAAACGGTATAAGCATTTAATATAAGTCTCCTGTTGTGTGTGTGGTTTTTATTTTTACTAAGGGAGTGTTAGAAGTATTAAAATCCTAATATCAGAATTACAGAAATGTAGAAACTTGACATCAAACATTTTTCAGAAATGTGAGATCTCTGAAAATAAAGGCATCAGCCTGGCTAATTGGCAAGATTGAGTTCAAGTGCTGTCGGTTGGTTGTATGATGTGAGACGAGGGTACGTAAGTTATGCTCAAAAGATCCAAAGGTCATGTTCTCATTATGCAATCAACAATATCAGGTGTTGTGCAGCAACTCAAATATTGAGGGCCGACGGAGAGTTGTATTAGTTCACTGGTACCAAAGTGCCAATTGTTAGAATAAAGCGAGCTGTGGTCAGGCAACAATGCTTGTCTTATGAAGTTTACTGTGTGGCAGGTGGAAAGACTACAATACCAGGCTGTCCTGGACTCGATGGATGAATAGGTTCAAATTCTGAGGATGACTATGAAATCCTTTTGTGTGGTTTTCCTACTAACTCCTTGCCAAGTTCCATTCATTTCTTTTAATAACTTATCTTATGAGGTAGGATTCAAGAAGTGCCATTTGACCATTAAACCACCGGCAAATAGAAATTCAAGGCCCCTCATCCATGGCCCTCATTGAAAAGGAAGTAATAATGTGAATCATACATTTACTTAACTTTGTGTAAATATCACACAATGGATAATTAAGTAAATAATAAAATGTATGTTTACTCCCTCATTATTTCCTGACCACACTGCGACTCTTGACTGACAATCTGTAAAACAGTATCCGAATTCACGGAGAAATCGCCGGACGGCATGTAACATAACCTATAACTCACACATGGTAGAGAATACTTTCATCATATTATACAACAATTCCCAAAGCAAAGAGAACGCCTAACAAACATTGTCTATTCATATCACGATACGTACTTGAGAGTTTTCATTTTCATTTAAAATACAACAAATTAGGGCCGGCGCGATAAAAACCTATATACAGGGTGTCTACCAAATCATCTTAAAAGAATTCCCTGATTTTTCCAGGATTAATGAGAGAATTCCCTTAGTAAAGAAAGCTACACATTCGCCCGGGAACGGGAAGTGTGATGAAATGCACGCTATTTTTGGGTTCGTTTTAAGCGCTCTCCAGGAACAAGAAGCAAAATGTAATCCAGGAAAGCAAATGGAAAATAGGATTAAGTTTTATGTTTCCTGTTCTCGGAAATTCCAGGAGCCAAACGGATGTGAGCAATGGCGGCACAAGGGAAACAGTTGTGAAAATAAATTTATTTCAATAGAATATTATAAGTGAACTTATTGTCCAGTAAAATAAGCAAGGTTTATGAAGTCATGCTGCTTTCACTACAGTAAATCCCCCCAATAAACAGGACAACGGGAGGTTGAATACACACATCAAGGTGTGTATCATACGAGTGTGATCATCTTAGACCAATATTTAATTTGTAAAACCATTCATTACCATTGAAATCACTGATCCTACGTCGCAGGAATGATGATATTCGGTAGCATAAGTCTGAATATAGGCCTACACAGTAATTTACACATATCCAAGGGATGAAGGGAGGCATATTCCAAGTTCTCACTATCAATTAGGCCCGCCTCGTCATGACAGAAGTAATTGAGTTGATCAATTTATTAATTTATAAATACATTTAAATAAAGGAAATCATTATGAATGATGTTTCAACAGGCCAGAACACACTATTATCAGTCTAAAATAATTTAGGTTGGTTGGTCAGTTTAGGGGCTGCGACAACGCGGTCATGTAGCCCCGTGTACATTGGGTGTGTGTAGAATCTGTCTGATAACCGGTGTTAATTGTGATTACTGTATTAGTGTGTGTTTCTGTTTCTTAATTCAAGTAAGGACTGCATACTTTGAATTTTTCAAGTAGTTCCTACTTTTTCCGCCAAACGCCACCGTCAACAACTACTAGTTCAGAACTTGGCTACTAGACGCCACCGCAGTCGGCTCCTGGCGACGAACATAGAAACCTGAGTGTTGTTTACATTTTAACCTAATTTAGCTTCACACAGGTGTAATTAGTGGAAGGTTCTTTAACGTGCCATAAATCTATGACATGGGACCACCGGCTTTACTTCTCCTCCGAAGGAAGGCATACTGAGGGATTTTTAACGCTCTTAAAAATCCGACGACTTCGGCCGGGTTTGAACCCACTATCTTGGGCATAGAAGCTCAGCATGCTACCAACTACGCCACCGAAGCCGCTAAAAATAATTTAACCAAGTCTGCTTAATAATACAAGGTAGAGTTTGAAAGGTGTTGCAAAACATTTCCTGGGCACAATTAAAAACAAAATTGGACATAAATTGAAGCCTAGCTAGGAGCAGACAATAATCAAAGAATACCGGGATGGAAACAGTGTTGTCAACACAGGTCTACTCTATTCCTTACTGCGGACCGGGCAACTGAAGTACACCTAGCATGAGAAGATGGAACATAAATACGTGTAACTTTACTTACTTGTCCATCCATCAACCTCATCGTCACTACTTTCACTGCTATCATTGTCGATTTCATTCGTATTATTATCGTCAACAGACTCGTCTGAACCGATTATCGCACTGTCAGTTCCGCGCGCGCCAAATAGGCTATTTAACAATATACGCGGTAACTGAGTGTTATAAAACCTCACTTCCAGTACCGAGATCATTATCAAGACAACAATATACCATCTGCATTTCGTTGAACAAGGACCTTAGTTCGTAAATAACATGTAGTATTTTGATTAATGAACGGCAGAGAGGAGAAAATTACACAAGAATGAAGCACTGAAAGAAAACGTTAATTTATGTTGCCGGTTGTCCGCGCACCAATACAAAACTACAGTAGTAGTCAAAATTCGATCGCTAACGGGAGTTTAAATAGTCCCTAAATCTCTTCTTAGTATAAAAAGAAAATAATTTATTTATGTTCAAAGAAGCCAAGCAGTAACGATATCAGTGAAAAAGTCGGGGAAAAAAACAGGCGAACGTCCGCTTTTTAAGCTTACGCTGGGCAAACCGTTAAAAATATCAATATACTATGAGTTAAACAATTGTTCAGCATTAAAAGTTCTACAAAAAAGTCCGCGAGAGCATATCTCTATCTTCAATACATCGCCCACTGTTCGTGTTTTTAGATTGGACGGGAGGGGGATTTGTGTTGCATGCACCTCGCCATTAAATTACGTCTGACAAGAATTCGTTGCTCATGGTATCTCCATGATAATTATAATGGATAGTCCTGTCAGTGATTTTAACCCATCATGCCGAGACGTAAAACGGATATAGGTCTAGGTCGTAGTTCATTGACATCGGGGGGAAAAAAGCGCTTGTCACGAATTGCATTCATAACTGTTTCCAAGCGAAGCTAGTATAAACAATACTAAATTTAAAATATTTTGTCGCCAAAGTGCCTACATCTACCGACAAAATCGCTAAATTGGCAATACCAGTCGCAACGAACAAAATGCTCAAGGCCCGACAAAATGGCGTAGTTGGCTCCCGCGCAGAAGACTAACGGAAAGGTTGCCACATCATGCGTTCAGTTGAGCTTGAGAAGGCACTGCTCATTGGCTGAGCACTGTCATCAGTAGCGAGCGATAACTTCCCTCGAAATTCGAAAGTATTGCTTCCACTTTTACAGAATATAGCCAAACTGAGAAAAATCCCTGATTAACAAAGAAATTCCCTGATTTTTCCCCGATTATTCCAGAAATTCATAATTCCCTGAGAATTCCCGGTTTTCCCGGGTCGTAGACACCCTGTATATAAGCATAACCTTATTGCTCTAATTTTTAAAAGGAATTGGCACAAACGATTGGAATATTCCTTATTAGCACAACCAACTGAAACTACGAAATAATTTCTCCAAAATCATTGTTTTACTGGCGATAAACGGTGGATATTATGCGGCAATAATAACAGCACCATTTTCAAAATAATTTTTACCGTAATAGATTGTTTTCACGACAATAATCGATGTTCGATGTTTGTATGTTTGTAGTGTCTGGTAGCCCACTTCTCACAGTTCCCCCAGACCCCCCCGAGAATTGTGCGTCGCTTGCAGGGGACGCCCTAGCCCTTACCGAGGCCTCAATTCACATTTACTCATTCTATAGGCTATTAGTACGATGAGCTCGCCACACTCAAAGGCATTTTATGACCTACTGCCAGGTGCTGTTCTAGGCCGATCCACTGGATAACCGACGCCTTTTGCAGCCGCTCCTCTGGAGTACAGACGCTACAGAATTCCCTCTTCCGCCATCGACGCCGTACCGAAGTCCATCCTCTCCGCCGCCGATACCGTTGGGGCTTCACCCATAACCCTGGGCTTGGGCCCTCCATATTTATGACCCCTGGAGAGAGGGTGTCCCAGTATCAAAGCCCCCAGGAACCGGGCTGCCTGTTTGGTCCGCGGGTTCTATTGGGTATTTCAACCAGCCCTACAGAAGTAGGGGCCCCCTATCCGCCACCTGGGGACGCGCCCTCTAGGGGTTACAGGCTCCCCCGAACATCGGATTCATAAATGTGATGAGCCTAAATGGCAAGACAGAAGAATTGGTGGACTACATGGAAGAGAAGGAAATAGCAATGATGGGAGTCAGTGAAGCGAAATGGAAGGGAAAAGGTGAGAAAGAAATCAAGAAAGGGAAGGGATATAAAATATATTGGAGTGGAGGAAAGAAGGCAGTGAATGGTGTTGCAATAATATTGAGAGAAGACTTGGTACAGTATGTTGAGAAAGTAGAGCAAACTAGTGACAATACTGAAAATTAGATTAGGACTTGAGAGTGGAACAAAGGACTTCATACAGATTTATGCACCCCAAACAGGGAAGGTAGATGAATGTTTAGAGGAGTTCCTAGAAGAACTGGAAAAGTGTATAGAAGACAAAGAGGTTATAATAATGGGAGATATGAATTCACATGTGGGAACAGATAGGCAGGGAAAAGAAGAGATAATTGGCCCGTTTAGTTATGGAAATCAGGATGAAGAAGGGGACCTTTTAATAGATTTCTGTAGAAGGAATGGATTAATTGTTGGAAATACATGGTTTAGGAAGAAGAACTCTCAAAAAATAACTAGGTATGGATGGGGAGACAGAAAGACAAAGACAATGATTGATCTTATCCTGGTGGAAAAGGATAAATGAAGACAACGGGTAGATGTGACGGCTATGCCAAGAGGAGATTTTGAAGGAGACCATAAAGTGGTGATAGCCAAACTAAGGCTGGGAAAAATCATAAACCTTTCGGAAAAGAGGGAAAGAAAAATAAAGGTGTGGAAGCTAAAAGAGAGGGAGACAATGGACAAGTTCCAAGAGGATTTAAAAAAGGAAGTTCCCAAAGATGAAGCAAAAAGTGTAGAACAGGAATGGGCATGTTTTAGGAATGGTTTTGTGAAGTGTGCAGTAAACACTTGTGGAAGATTATCAGGGAAGAAAAAGGAAAGGGAGACTCCTTGGTGGAACAACAGGGTAAAGGAAGCTGTTAAAGAAAAACAAATGGCATGGAGGAAGTGGATAGGCTGTAAAAATGCAGAGAAACTACAAAAATATAGAGAAGCAAAGAAGGCATGCCAAAAAATTGTACAAGAAGAAAAACGGAAAAGTTGGAAAGATTCACAGAAACTTTGAAGGAGGATATCCAAGGAAGTAAGAAGGTACTATATGGATTCGTGAAAAACAGAGTGAAAGGTAGGGAAAATACAAAATTTGTAAAAACTGAAGCAGGGCAGATATTGTATCAAAGAGATGATATATTAAATAGATGGGAAGAATACTTTTCAAAGCTACTAAATGTGAAATACATCGAACTGGAAGATGAAAGGGAACAAGAAGAAACAATGGAAGAAGAAGAAAAGCAGATAACTATGCTAGAAATAGAGGAAGCCATACAGAAGATGAAGAGTGGTGAAGCAGCAGGAGTGGATGAGGTGACCACGGAAATGATAAAAGCAGCGGGACCAGTAGGGATACAGTGGCTGTATAGATTATTTAGAATAATTTGGAAGAAGAAAGAAATTCCAGAAGAATGGGGAAAGGGTTTAATTATCCCGATTTTTAAGAAAGGCGACTACAGAGGGATCACTCTTATTGCTCATGTAGCTAAGATCTTTGAGAGAGTTCTGGAAGGCTGACTGAGGAGGAAGATAGAAGGAGAGTTGGAAGAAGAACAGTATGGTTTTAGGAAAGACAGATCAACATTTGACCTAATCTTTACATTAAGGCAAATGATGGAGAAAAGATGGGAATTTGGAAAAGACATGGTGATGACATTTATTGATATTGAGAAAGCATATGACAGTGTGCCTAGACAGGTGGTTTGGGATGTATTAAGAAAAAGAAGAGTTATCAGAGCAGAAGTCCAAATGTTAAAAGCTATTGAACCCTTATTGATCTTCGATAAATAAGTATTCATATTTATTATTATTATTACTACGGCCCAGGCAGCACATAAGGAAGTCGACTTGGATATTAGGGAGGCCAGCATTTCGTAATGATTGCAACAGAAGCTGAGTTGGTAGCTATTCCTGGGGACGGCCAGAATTAGTCGAGTTCAAGGCCAAATTGTGCAACTACTGTACCAAAATTGGATACATAAAGGGAGAATCACGAGGTCCTCTCAACGAACATACGATTGAATCGGCCAATCGCAAGAGACCAAGCTGTGACCACGAGGTGGACGGCGTCTGTAGTAAAAAGCGCGCGGAAGTGTGTATCTAAGGAACCGCCGAACGGATTAATCTCCGCTCGAGTAATTTGAGACGTTGGATTTATTTGGAGAAGAATGACACTAGCCCCATCTTTGTGAGACAAAAACTCTTTGAAGTTTTTATCCGACTTTGCCCCACTCCTCCGCCCTTGTCAGTTTCTCATAAATAGTTTGGCCTGACGCCAATCTAAGTACTTATTGTGTGGAGCCTTCAGAGGCATACTCCACGCCAGTTTGTAGTGTGATTTTGACGCTCGAATTTATCTAAGTCTTATTGTGTGGAGCCTTCAGAGGCATACTCCACGCCAGTTTGTAGTGTGATTTTGACGCTCGAATTTATCTAAGTCTTATTGTGTGGAGCCTTGAGAGGCATACTCCACGCCAGTTTGAAATGTGATTTTTACGCTCCAAAATCAGTGAAGCTAATTTATTTTATGAGCTCTGGGAAGCTAAAGTCGCAGCGTTTGCAGTATCGAATTTTATAAGCTATAATACATTTTGTTCTAAAATCTACTAAATTGTGTGATCTAAATATTTCACGCCAGCGCGTGATAAACTGTAACATTCTTTTAAAGACGACGAGTTCAACTTTAAGGGGGAAGTATCGTATCACCCTAATTAGCGCTTACCAGAACCGAAGTCCATAAGACGGGACGGAAATACCGGACGAGATAGCGACTGCGAGTGCAGCCAGGATTTTGAACTTGTTAACGAGCCAGTGGCGCGGACTCGAGATGTATATTTTATGTATAAATTGTGTGTATTGTATGTGTGTTTTTATAGTGCGTATGTGCGATATAATTAGGGCCAGTCTTCGCTATTAATCGCAGTAGGACAATTGTGGGTGAACTGAGTAGCCTGCAAGCGATTATAGTTAGGCAAATATTTAACATTGAACTTTTCTGCCAAGGAGTCGAGACCAAGATGATCAGCACGTGGTTTGAAGTTGGGATGAGCTTCAAGAAATCAACGCAGACGACTACTATGGAGTGCTAAATTGTCCATAGGGCAATGGGTTGAGGAGGATGTCCTTAGTCCTACATGCAGAAGCGGTGATGTACTAAAATTGGATTATTTCAATTATGTAGTTAGATTTGGCCGGGGAACTTTGTAAATAGTCATGTTTTTCTTTCTTGTTTTTAGCTGTTTTTCTTGTACCGACACTATATGTTTAAATGTCCGTTGGCGCGTGGCCAAAGTGTTTGTTGATATTTTGATTTTTTTCTTGAGTCATATGTAATGTACGCGGCGTGCGTGCGTGATTTTTATCCTTGCAATTCGATAAATGGTGCTTTATTAACGTTAATATTTGAAATAGGAATGGGAGGAAATGATTGTAAAACATTTTGCTGAACAGGTTATTATTCATGTTAGGGTAGCCGAGTGCACCAACTTAAAAGTAATTATAGAACACCTTCGTTCTAATTTGATAGATTTTTCTTGAGTCCTTTTCAGGTGACTAGTCACGGCATAGAACGATGGCGCCAGCATGTGGATATTATTTGTGTCTTTTATTTCAGGGTCTGTCACAACCCATACGTGTGATTCAGTGTGTGTTGATGTGTCTTGTGTGTGTTGATTCTACGTGAGGAGGGGGTAGTTGTCCTACCGCCCTTATATATTTTTGCTGCTGTTGTATTTTAGATGGAAAGACAGAGTGCTCTTGGGAGACTGCTGATTCTTGTCCATATGTTTTTCTGACACACACGTATTATTGTGCTTTGGGGCACATTTCTTCGAGGTTCGACCCCATGTTCTGGGAGGTCGAGGTTATTGACACGTGGGTTGACAGACATGCAGAGTTCCACAAACCGCCCGTTTTGCCTGTGGCTTATTTTGATAGGCAGTCCTATTTGTTCGACTGAACCCTGTAAGCTTTCATGTAGCAAACCTGTTCATTGTGATGGCTAATTTTTAAGCCATAATTAATTGGGGAGTTCGCCATGTGTGTAACGGATTGTTGTACCTTGCATGGATAAGAATATTGTGATTAAAGTAAATGTTGGCTGTTTGCCTATTGCTTTGTTGATGACTCGATTTCATGTAATTTTGTTTGTCACACCCGTTTGGTGTAGTGGTAGAGTATTTGTAAATTTTGACAGCGGTCATTTGAGTATTTTTCTATTGGTCACGTGTTAATGTACTTGTGTTGATTTGTGTGAGAAGTCCTAAGTTTTTAGGCAGTAAATGTTGCTACGGCAATTTAAGTCCAATTTCACACGGAAATTTTGTGTTTGTTTATAGTAGATTTGTCGGTCTAGCTCTAGGAAATGCGGATTCGTTGTTTGAAGGGTCATTCTGAATGATAACGAATCACGCATTCAAAGTACACATCGTGGTGCATGTAGAACGGCGTACGCACTTATATGGTCACTTTTTGTATCTTTTATTTTAAGGACACTTGGTCCAGGTAATTAATCTCTCCAGAGATATCGCCTAAGTTTTTGGCATTTTTATTAAGCGGGAGTCAGTTGGGAGTTTTTGTTGTTAATTGTTTATGTGTAAATATGGTGATTTGTTATTAAATTCAGTTGTTTTTAACCCTGGCTTCACTCTTTCCTGCATGTTATTTTGTTATATGTTACCCTGCAAGTTAATGAAGCGCCCTGACAGCAACTTACGAATATGACCTGTTACGCCCCGAATCTGAGTCTCATATGCTTCTTTGCAAGGGTTCACTATGTACAAAAATTGTGTCAGTAGCGTGAAGACCAGTATAGGAGAAACAGAATGGTTCAAAGTGGAAACGGGCCTCCGACAGGGAAGTGTATTGTCCCCATTATTATTCATCATAGTCATGGATGAAATCCAAAAGAAGTTCAAACAGAGATTGGGACAAGAAGCAACAAAGGCCATGCTGTTTGCAGATGATATAGTTATATGGGGTGAGGATGAAAAGGATGTACAAAAACAACTAGATGTATGGAACCAAGAGATAGAGAAATTTGGGATGAAAGTAAGCACAGAGAAGAGCAAGACAATGGTAATATCAAGAGGAAGGAAGAAAGGAAGAGGAAAGATAGAATTGAATGGCAAAATTCTAGAAGTCGTTAAAAGTTTCAAGTATTTGGGAAGTGTGATCACAGAAGATGGAAAGATAACTGAGGAAATTGGAAAGAGAATACAACAAGCGAACAGTTTTTACCAGAGTGTACGGGGTATTGTGTGGAACAGAGATGTCCCAAAGAAATGCAAAAAAGTATTATATTCAACCTACTACAGACCCATACAACATACGCAGCTGGAGCGTGGACTACTACAAAAAGAGAGGAGAGTAGAATACAAGCCACAGAGATGAAATTCCTAAGAGGTATAGAGGGCAAGACCAGAAGAGATAAGAGTTAGAAATGAAGAGATTAGAGAAAGGACAGGAATATTGAAGCTGCAGGACAGGATAGAAACAACAAAGTTAAAGTGGTATGGACATATGATGAGAATGGGAGAGGTTAGTTAGTTATTGTTGTTTTAAGGGGCGGAACTACGAGGTCATCTGCCCCTCTTAACACAGATTAAAGAATACAAATTTTGAATTGAATTTAAAATTTTGAGGTGGACATCTAAATTTAAAAAGACCAAAAATTAATAAAACAAAAACAAACAATTAAATAAAAAATAAAAATTATAAAAATAAACAAAAATTACGGAAAAAACAAACCATTATCATTCAAAAACGAACAAGTCGTTGAGTCAATGTTCACTGGAAAATTTAGATTGCTGGCCCTAACCCACTCTCACTTATAAAGCGGATAACGCGATCAGCAGCCACCGCGTCATCGGCTAATATAAGTTTGAGTGTCATCTGCAAACCAGGGTTTCTTCGTAAGTCAGCAAGATCCACACACTCGGTGAAAATGTGGGCCACTGTGAAAACGGCTCCACAGGTACAAAGTGGGGGGTCTTCCCGTCTCATTAGGTATGAGTGGGTGGATCTTGTATGACCTATCCTTAGCCTACACAAAATGACGGACTTTCTCCGGGCCCGGAAGGAGCTCCGCCACACGCGAGTAGTTCCCTTGATTGCTCTCAGTTTACTGGGCAGTGGGTCAGCTAGCCACTGATTCTCCCAAAATGCCAGAACTTGTAGGCGTAACTGAGAGCGAATATCTCTAGCGAGTACCTCCATTGGTCGAGGTGGTAGTGATACCGCCTCTTTTGCAGTTTGATCTGCTAACTCATTTCCCACAATTCCCATGTGGCTTGGAAGCCACAGAAAGGTGACTCGAGTGTCAGCGTGGCACAGCCCGGCTAGTAGGTCGTGGATTCGCTGCACTAGGGGGTGTTGCGGGAAACATGTAGCAATTGACTGCAACGAACTCAAAGAGTCGGTACACACGAGAAAGTGGATTCGTGCATCCTGTAGTGCAAACTGCTTCATAGATGGCAACGAGCTCCGCAGTAAACACACTACAGGCCTCAGGCAAAGAGATCTTGGTATTTGCACCATCAATAACATAAGCACAACCCACCTCCTCGTCCACCTTCGAACCATCCGTGTATAGAGCTTCCACGAGTTAAAATGGCACCGAAGCTTATGCATAGCGAACTTCCGGTCCGTGAATCTCCATATGATTTTCATGGGCAATGAATCGTCCGTGATTATTTTCATTATTATTTCGAATTGTGGTTTTGTTTTTAGGTGTTCAACTTATGAAATATACACTAGAGGGTTAGCATTTCTTGAATATTCCAAGAACAAGTGTCTCTTAAAAGAGTAATTAGTAAAAATTCGCAACAGAAACGACCATAACAAACAGCTTGGTTACAAAGTGTGAGATCTGCACATATCAAACGGCAGTGGTGTAACATATCTTAGACTACAATCGTATTAAATTGGTGCCAATGAAATATGTTATATGTGAGAATATTATAATAATTTGCTATCCGGTTGTTATATTGGTATATTATGTATTAACTTGACCCAATTAAATGTTAAAACGTGACGACACTAGTTATAGGCTATTCACCGTACCGGTAGGCCAAATATTTACTAGCAACTTGTTGTTTCTTCTTTAACATTTATTTATTCATTATAATTATAATAGCCTACCTATTAACACTTATTTAACCAATAATCATTTTATAATTACATACTTATTCTACGTACTTAGGCCTATTGCAAGAAAGCGATATTTGATAGCACATTCGGTTGCACCTTAAAATCCAACTGTGCCTAGTTTTCAATATTATGGAAAATATTACCGTAAGTTAATAGAGCAAACAACTGGCGACAAACTTTTTAAAGAAAAGTCTACGTAAAGTACGGTACAGTACCATACGGTAATCATTGAAAGGGTCAATTTCACAAACGAATGAACTTCAATTTGCATGAATTATTCAACCCTAAACCTTCGAATGGAGGCATGGATTTAGAAATATTTTAGTCAATAATTTAAAACAAGTTGCCAGAAAACTAAATACAAGGAGCTACGTGCCTACTACAATGTAAAGTTGTTCTTTGAGAAAAACAACCTTGCCAAGAGTATACGACGTGCATACAGTTAAATACAATCATTCAATTGGAGAGACACTTTCTTCGTCAAGATCTTAACAAAAAAATATCAAACATAATCTGTTGTAAATTGACGGGAATATGTGCAACATTTAGAGACTGCGAGTGTTGTAAGCGGCACAACGTTAGCCGACATTTCGCATCATTAACCCGTTAAGTGGGGAGCGAATTCTTCCACATGACCACTACGGTGGGGAGAGGTTTTCATATTTTTTTAAATGTTTAAATAATTGGATTTACGCAGCTCGACATGTATCTGTTTAGTATTGCATGTATATTTTGACAAGAAGACACATTAATTTCAATACTGCAACGAATATTTACGAAATAGAATGATTTTTAAGTGAATCATATCTTAGTGCAACAAAGGCATAAGTCTCATATTACTATTTTTTTCACTGATGAGCATTGTAATCGTTACTTTCCGAAACTTGTACGTTAGCAATAAGTATTTACGTATCCAATAAGATCGGATTTTTTGGAGTGACCTCCTGAGAGGCCTGGTGCAGGTCTTTCTAGTCGACGCCCGTGGGCAACCTACGCGTCGGGATGGGCAAGGATGTGGTAGGAAGAGGCCGTGGCCAGTCAGGAGGTACTGCCCCAGCATTTGCCTGGTGTTGAAAATGGGAAAACCACGGCAAACCATTTCAAGGACGGCCGATGGAGGGGCTCGAACCCACGCATATGTCGAGTCAGGAGATAGCTGGGCCCTACGACCTAACGCTACGCTTTAGCGAGCACAGACACTGCTGTCGATAATAAAAGATAGATGTAGTCCCACAAGCGCTATAAATATATTTCACACTATAATTACACTATTGAAGAATACGATAATGACCTGATAACAATGTACTCACCTAATATGTACTTTCTTCCCGTGTTGTGAATATGCAACTGCCGAGCCACTAATTATTCCATTCAGAGGTTTTCTCTATTTATTATATACACACACACGAATTTACACAACAATGATAATCACTATTTACAATACACGAGGAATGGACACCTGTCAGTTCAATTTTTTGCGGTGTGATACATTCCAAAGCAAGGAGCTGGGCACAGTGCTACATCGCTCATTTTGCAGCAGTGCTGTGTCTCCTTTCTTTTATTGTTTGCTTTGCAGACAATACATCTCTTGCTTGCAATGGGTTTCGTCTTTGAGGGAGGATTGAAATCTGGAAAATGCCTTCCCGAGAATCGATCTGAAGGATCATTTGATAGTGACACCACTGATCTGACTGGCTGGGCTTCAGTGGGGGTCGATTTACCATACTTGTCAAAAAGCTTCTGAATAATTTGCAAACGAAATTGCAAGTGAGTGAATTTTTCTCCATGATTCTGATAAATAACGAAGGAATTGAACATTGTTATGTCCAACAAGTGCCTGAAAATCTTTTGGTAGAACTTCTTTATTCGCTTTCTGGCTGCACTGTACGGAACAATGCACTGATCAGATAAGTCGACCCCACCCATTGAATCATTGTAATCTATACACATGACAGGCTTTACTATTGTGTCCCCTTTTCTGTTTTTCACAGTGCGCATTTCGGCATCATGTATGCTACTTAGCATACACACATCCCTCTTGTCTCTCCACTTGAGAGCAATGAGTTTGTTACGATAAGCAAACACAATTTCACCCTTTTTTAGTTTTTTTGCCATAACATCTTTTGGGAGATTTTTTCTGTTAGATCTTACGGTGCCTACAGCATCTGTTTGTAGATCATTGAGCAGGTCAAACAGCTCCGGACTACTGTAGTAATTATCCACAGCTATTAGGTAGCCCTTATTCAGGATATCTTCGGCCAGTGTAAAGACAACTTTGGAAGGCTTAGTGTACTCAGAAATATCAATTCCGCAAACTTCGTTTACGAGATTAGTTTCCTTCCCAGTATACCATAAGATGTTCCACACATACCCAGTCTTAGCTTCACATAACTTATATGACTCCATACCAAAGCGCGACCTTTTCTTTGGTATGTATACTTTCCATCCCAGTCTACCTTTCCACAATAAGAGGCTCTCATCTATAGATGAGCTATCGTCTGGAATATATGCAGTTCAGAATTTTGATACAAGTATGTCTAGAACTGGCTTCACTTTATACAATTTGGGGTGGACCTGCCTGTTATAAGCTTCATTGTCTGCAAAATGTAAAAATTTCAGCAAAAGGAAAAATCGCTTCTCAGACATGAAATGAAAATCCACAGCCTGCTTCCAGTCTCCGACCGGGTCAGGAATGGAATGAATGAAGCCCCCATCTAGCGGCGAGGATATGAATTGTACCGGCTGCCGAGGCCTGACGCACTCCTCTGGGGCAATGATTAAATGAATGACAGATGAAATGAAATGATAGTGGAGAGTGTTGCTGGAATGAAATGTTGACAGGGAAAACCGGAGTACCCGGGGAAAAACCTGTCTGCCTCCGTTTTGTCCAGCACAGATCTCACATGGAGTGACCGGGATTTGAACCACGGACCCAGCGGTGAGAGGCCGGCGTGCTGCCGCCTAAGCCACGGAGGCTGCTTCTCAGACATAATTTCATAAAATACGGGAGTAGCTAGCAGTTTATTTCGAGAGAAGTAATGGGCTAGTTTAGGCTTCTGAACAATGCCCTGCAGTAATAAAATTCCTAAAAATAGTTTTATTTCATTTTTTTAGTGGGTACCCAGTCTCTCTTACGACTCCTTCTTTTCACTTTCGCCATCAACGAATTCGAACTGATTGTTTGCTGTGCATACAGATTTGTTTGCTGTGCAATAAGCTCACAAAATCCGTCGTCTACAAAAAAATCGAAAATTTCTTCCGGGTCCTTCTTATCTAAAAGTTCACCCTGTATTCCAGCATTGTAATTAGCTGGAAATCTTCCCCGCCTACAACCCCGTACGTCCCATTCACCGTGTACAGCAGGATTACCATCATTCGCGATTTCAGTGTCACTGCTGTCACTAGAACTCGAACTCCGTACCGATACACTGTGTCTTGAAACCCCACTAACAAAAACTAGTCCCTGGAGTATTTACTAATAACGGAGTTTCTTCGTCACTTTCTGAACTGGACTCACTACAAATATCATCATCGCTATGTTCGAGCATATCACGAATAACACATTCACTTGGAATATCTCTCGAACGTTTAGACATACTCTAGTACAATATAAAACAAAATAAATCTCTAAAACATTCTAAAAACCACAATAGGAACACATCAAAGCTTCTGTATCTCGCGAACTTAGTACCGTGTACGAACAATACGGGCTACTAAAGACGCACGGCTCTCGAGTTGAGTGTGACGCGGCATTTGAGCGGTTATTGCATTGAGCAAATACGTACCAAATAGCAAGGGGATTCCCTATCATAAAACCATAGTAGCTACGTAGTTCAAAAAATATCGTAGAGATGGCAGCACCTCCCAGAGCCTGTGAGGAAAGTCTCAAGCCTGGCGCGTAATTATAAAGGCAAGAAAAAAAATAAAACCCGTCCTGCGTCTGGAGACGCGACACCCACCCAAGCGCAAAGCTGCAATCGCGGATGGAGCCGCGAGCCCCGCTCTACGGGTTAATACATAAGAAATAAACACATGCAGAGCTTTCTCATTGCACACAGGGGAAGATCATTTCCCTCTTGATGCATTTTACAACTTTTATTTCTCCTAACAACAATATTTTGCTAAGTTACTTGCAAGGAAAATTGTAGTACACAGTTCCCATTGCTTTCATTACCTGACTACTAACCCGGAAGCTGGTAATGCATAACCATACGCCGGTGGCGCGTCCTATGGCAAGTGAAAGAACGAAAGAAAGTGTAAGCTCTATAGAATGCCAGCGTCCGGAAATTGGTGAACTATGCTGTGGAGGCATCCGTGTTCACCTTAGGACCTCGGTGCAGATCTAACCGAATTTCCGGACGCGGGACTTGCCACGGAGGCACCTCGCTAGATGTCCGGATCATACAGGGACCTACAGCCACTCCTATTTCAGTACACGACCTATCAAGTCTAATACCAACGAGGCCGGTTGGCGTAACCCTGGTGGTTTTGCGTACCGAAGAGAGCTTGATAGGTCGGGTGTTGCGGCATTTGACGCACATTAGCAGCATATGCTAAAAGCATATGTTGGCATCTATAATTTAATGGTGGAACACCCGATTCAGAGAGTAGGCTGGGTATCGGGCTGGTCCGGAAGGCACCGGTAGCCAGCCTAACGCCACTATGGTGGATACTGTCCAAGGTTGCCGGCCTTGCTGAACCGTATGCCGCAGAACCATAGTCTAGCCGGGACAGGACGAGGGCTTGGTAGAACCGTAGCAGCACCGCACGGTCAGCCCCCCACGTAGTGCCACTAAGAAACCTGAGCATGTTCAGTTTCCTGAGACATGTCATTTTCAATTGCCGTATATGGTGCTGCCACGTTAACTTGCTGTCAAAATGGAGCCCCAGGAAGCGATAAGTGTCAACCAACGGCAACGCAGCATCCCTGAGATGTAGTTCAGGGTGTAAATGTAGCCTCCGTAGCCGACAAAAATGGACAACGGAGGTTTTCGCTGCTGAAAACCGAAAACCCCGGTCGTGAGCCCACCTGTCGACCCGGTTGATAGCTAGCTGCAATTGCCGTTCCACGACTGCCATACTTCCAGAGCTGTAATGCAGAGCTAAATCGTCTACATACAGCGATGGAACTACCGCGGACCCGGCGGCGGCAACAATGCCATTAATGGCAATCGCGAACAAGGCGACACTCAGCACCGAACCCTGAGGAACTCCATTTTCTTGGGTATAGTATTGCGATAATGTCCTACCGACCCTTACACGGAAGAGTCGGACGGACATGAAATTCGCAATGAAAGTCGGTAAGTTACCACGGAGTCCCCACTTGTGAAGGGTGGAAAGGATCCCGTAGCGCCATGTGGTGTCGTAGGCTTTCTCGAGGTCAAAGAAAACCGTGACTAGGTGCTGCTTTCGGAAAAAAGCCTCTTGTATGGCGCTCTCAAGTCGCACCAGATGGTCAGTGGTGGACCTATGAGAGCGAAATCCACATTGGTACTCAGACAGGAGACCTTTATCCTCCAAGAACCACACCAGTCGACGGTTCACCATCTTTTCGAGCAGCTTACATAGGCCATTTGTCAAACAAATGGGCCTATAGCTGCTTACAAAATTGGGATCCTTTCCAGCCTTAGGAATCGGTATCACGATCCCCTCTCGCCATTGAGATGGAAACTCCCCTTCAATCCATATACGATTAAAGAGGATCAACAGTTGTTTTATACTGGATTCGCACAGATGCTTTAACATTTGATTATGTATGTTATCCGGTCCAGGAGCCGTATCCCTGCACAGTGCAAGCGCACTGCGCAGTTCCCATTCAGAGAATGGTACATTATAGGACTCCGAAGCAGCAGTGGCAAAGGACAAGGGGTGAGTCTCTGCCTCCCGCTTCAGAGTCAGAAATGTAGGATCGTAACTCCCGGAGCAGGATACATCGGAGAAGTGCGAGCCAATGCTGTTGGCAATGGCGAGATGGTCCGTGATGATGTCTCCATTGATGGACACTCCGGGTATCGACAGTGATGTCGGGAGTCCGGAGATCCGGCGAAGCTTAGTCCACACTTGAGATGATGGAGTATGCGCCGTCATGGACGACACATGCTTTTCCCACGTCGTTTTCTTACTCTCCCGAATCAGATATCGGGCTCTGGCACGCATCCTTCTGAAGGTGATAAGGTTGGCCATGGTGTTTTGCCTCCGATAGCATTTGAAAGCACGTCGACGATCTTTAATGGCTGCTGCAACCTCGGCTGTCCACCAAGGGACAAGCTTCCGGCGTGAGTTTCCCGATGAGGAAGGTATTGTTTCCTCAGCAGCAGCCAAAATACCATTCGTTATGTGAATGGTATGATCGTCGACACTCTCAAAGGTATGTTCGGCAAACACCGCACGTGCCGTGAAAGTTGGCCAATCAGCCCGACGGAGAAGCCATCGACTTGGTAACTCGATGGCTCTCTGGTTCGGAAGAGTAACGATAATTGGAAAATGGTCACTATTACAAAGGTCGTCGTGTACACCCCACTGTAGCAGGGGAACCAGCGCACGACTGCACAAGGTAATATCGACACTTGAATAAGTGCCGTGTGCAATAGAGAAGTGCGTAGGTTCCCCTGTGTTCAACAAACACAGGTCCAGCCGCCTGATCAGCCTCTCAAAATCTCTCCCTTTACCGCTAGTGGTAGCGGAGCCCCAGATGGTGTTGTGGGCATTAACATCTCCCAGAAGGAGAAAAGGAGGGGGGAGCTGAGAGACTAGATCCTCCAGCTGTCCGTAATCCGGTTGAGAATCAGGCGGGATGTACACGTTACATACTGTTGCCATTACTGGCAACGAAGTACGAACTGCAACTGCTTCTAGCTGAGTACGCAACGGCACCTCTTCACTAAAGAGACTAGAGTGGACGAGAGTGCAGACGCCACCGGCGGCCACAGCTCCGTCCACCCGGTCTTTAGAGAAGAGTTTGAAGTGTCGCATTGTTGTCTCATGTCCAGGACGAAACCTGGATTCCTGAAGACAGACAATGTTTGCCGTAAACTGAGAAATCAATTGGCGTACTTCAGCGAGATGTCGAAAATAGCTATTACAGTTCCCTTGTAATAGTGCCATAGTGTAGACTTAAGTAGAAGAAAGATAGTCGTCTACTTATGCTTAACCGTTTGCCAACCATCCCTATCCTTAGGAGTGGGTGATAGGGTAGGAGAGCATTCCTCAATCTCCACATCTCCTTCGGAGGACGAAGAAAACTGAGCGAATGCTCTCTTGGTTGGCGAACGGTTATCGCCAGACTTTCCGGGTCTCGCCCTTGGTGAAGAGCGTGAGCGGTGACGAGGGACCTTCTCCCGGTCCGATGACTGGGAGTCCGTCCCCGGCACGTCCCCACTATTTTTCTTCTTGAACCGGCGTTGACGTCTATTTGGGGAAGTAGTTGGTCCCTTCCCCCCCTGACGTCTCCGTCCTGCCAAACAATGCAGCACTTGCTAGGACTGCTCCTCCGGTGGTTGTGGAAGCAGAATTGCCAGCAGGTATTGGAGCTGCCTTTTCAGCAGGAGGGCAAGAGAGACTGCGATGAACAGTCTCTTTCTTACCCTCCGTTCCTGTTCCCTGTTTTGTTTGGCTGGATGTGGGTCCAGCCGTGGCCGGCGAAGACTTCCTCCTCGAACGAGTCGGAGATTGCTTCTTCGCTGGCCTTATCGGAGGAGTTGCCTTCTCCGATGGCGCCGGTTTAGTTGGAGGCACCTGCGCCTTTTGTTGGATGCCAGAAGAAGATTCCGTAACCTTCTTCTGGCTAACGGGTGATAATAGGGCTATTTGTAGCCCCTTTAACAGTGGTAACTCTTTTAGAACTTGCCGATGTCAAGTTTGCCGCTTGATTACTAGATTCGTTTGATACCTTTTGAGCATATGATACTGAGAAAATAGGAGAGGCCATGGAGCGATATTTTCTGCATGCTTCAGTGTAGGAGATCTCGTCTAAGGTCTTTATTTCTTGAATTTTCTTCTCCTCTAGGAAGGCAGGACATTCCTTCCAGCGAGGAGAGTGCTCTCCCTTGCAATTTGGACATGCGGGAGGTGGTGTACATTCCGCTCCCTCATGAGTGGCCTTGCCACAGGAAAGACAGATAGGCTTTCCCGAGCAACGAGATGAGGTTATGTCCAAATCGCTGACACTGAAAACACCGCAATGGAGATGGAATATACGGTCGCACATCGAGAGTGTACATTGACACTTTGATCCTCTTGGGCAGGCTATCCGACTCAAACGATAAGATGAACGCCCTGGTGTCAACTAGTACACCATTCATCTTAAGTTTGATTCGTCTCACCTCGACAACGCCATGCTTTCCAGTTCTTTCCAGGATACGCTCGTCGGTAGTGTTCACCAGGTCCCTATGAAATACTAAACCTTTCTTCAGGTTTAGGGACTGGTGCTTCACTACCTCGACTGGAATACCACCGAAACTTGTCGTCCCAAGAAGACCATCTGTCTGTCTCTTTCCTTGAGTTTTTATCAAGAGTGCGCCGTTTCGCAGCTTTTTTACTGTGTCTACATCGCCCCATTTCCCCTCAATTGCATCATGTAAATCAAAAGGATCAACGTTTGTAAGATTTTGCCCATCGGTCCTTGTTACCATAAGGTACCGAGGGAAAAACGTTGAATCCTTTTCATCAAGCGGCGAAACTAGAGGCATAAACTTCCTCTTCTTAAATTTTAAAGACTGCTTTGTAAGGGAGCCACCCTGTGAAATAATGGACGCTATGTTTGGTCCCACGAGTAGCTAGGGAACTAAAAGTCAACCCCCGGCAGAGCCCCGCTTGCCCGGGGTAAGGCTAAGGTTCTCCAGAGGTCGCCAGGTATCTGGAGGTGGGTCGCTTGTGACTACTCACCCAGTAGCCATTCATCACCTCGCCACGACCACTCAGCTTGTGATTAGGGGAGGATTCCACCTCCTGTCACGCACACACACATTTACACCAAAGAAAGAAAGAAAAGATGAGACAAGGGCCAACTAAGGCGGGAAAGTGAAAGACTCCCTAGGCCTAGGATACCCTAATACCGTCGGGGTCGGAAAAGAACGGAAAAGAACAAGAGTTGACCAAGAGAGGTCGACAGGAAAGAAGACGGAGAGGAGCCCGGCACAAGTAAGTGGAAGCAATGCCGGACTCAGCTGGGGTCCCGTGGTCGCTAACCCACGTCCCACTAGATGTGAGCCCCTGAGGGCAGAATGGGAGAGGAGAGAGTACCAAAGAAGACTTTCTGTGAAAAGATGACAGGAAAGAGACCACGAGGTAGGCCCCGGAAGAGATGGGCAGATACAGTGTGGGAGTGTGTAGAAAAGAAGGGAAGAAAACCCGAAGATGTACTAAAATCAGGAGAGGAGTGGTGGAGAGACAGGCAACGATGGAGGTCCTTAATTCACAACCCGACCCAGGAAGCTGGAAACGGGAAATGAAGAATCGATGTTCGTACATATCGACGATTGTTTTCACGACAATAAACGATGTTCGTACATATCGATTATTACTCGTAAATATCGATTATATAGCCGATATTTTCATTGCTGGGAACTCGCAAATTTCAAAGTTGCAGCACGAAAATGTAATAAAACATAATATTCAACATTAATCGGTAAATTCGGCACTTTTCGCATGAACCCTTAGTTATCGCACTTTGTCGCACATTCAGTTTCGCAAATTTTGGGTATACATAGTCATATTAGTTACCAGGTAGTTGAAAAAAGGAGAAAAAAGTAAAATTCGCATTTATCGCAATTGCGATTTTCCCGTATCTCTACTCATTACACAAGTAGTTAAGTACTGGGTCCATCACTCCCGAAGTGTTACCGAACAATTTCACCCAGTAGGCTACTGAATGTTTCACTCTCTAATATATATTAAGGTAACTACCGGTTTTCGTCACTGAGCCAGTCGTCGTCACTCTTGTATAAAAGTACAAAAAATAAGCCTGTCTCAAAGCACAAAGTCTTACGAGATGCGTCATACCTTCGTTGCTGATAAGGAGTAACTTTGCGATATCATGCTTGTGATGTAATAGGCGATTCCCAACGTCAAGCATCTCATGCGAGTTGAGCCATCTTGATGCGGAGTATTGCTTCTCGCATGTGCTAGGCAGGTACGCGAGTTTAGTATGTGCATACGTGTTATGATCAGACATTTTAAAATGTTACAAGTGCGTGATATAGTTGGTAATTGTTTCTGTAACATATGTGATTTGTTATATCGTGCTTACGTGCCTAGTTTTGTTAGAAATGCCGGTGACGAACACTGGATTTGAAAAGCGCACGGTACCAATGCTCGCCATTTGTGACGAAAACTGGCACACTGTCATTTCTCCTTGTAAGAACTAACAGTGGCAATATACTTATAATGTAGTAAATTATCATTTGATGATAGTGTCCAGTAGTCATAGCTGACGATCTTTAGAGCACATTCATGACAAACACTAGTGCTCGATAGTGTTATTGTTTCGCAACCAATAAACATTTACAGTGTTGTGTTATTACGTAGGTCTCTCTTCTTGACGGCCGCAGCTCAGTAGGCCTAAGGTTTATTGGCTAGGCGTGCTACAGAGGATTTATTTTATTTTTAATTGAGATGAAAAATATTATATTATTCTGACTAAATCATTGCTTTCAGACAATATGTCGAAACTCACAGTTCTGAATTATGATATTCAGCAAATGGAAGCTGCTAGTAGGGCCGTTGTGGAGGACGGCATGAATATTAAAATGGTCGCGGTGAGGAATGGTGTTCCGAGAAACACCCTCTCGGACAAAATTAAAGGAAAATCTTCTAGAGAGAGGACGATGGGGCCAAGTTCCTTTTTAACAAGGGAAGAAGAGGCTATGCTAGTTCAATGGGTAATCTCACTAGGCAAAGCACGGTTCCCGGTAACAAAGGACGATTTGCAAAATAGCGTCCAATGCCTCACACAAGAATTTCAAAGATGGCGGCCAGGAAAGAAATGGTGTGAATCTTTCCTAAAAAGAAAGCCAGGTCTATCTTTATGAACCCCTCAAAATTTGACAGTACGCCGTGCTGCAATTGCAGAACATTACATTAAAACCTGGTTTTCAGGAGTCTACAGCTATTGGGTGGAAAACGACTTCCAGTCTATGTTGTCAGACCATCGGCGACTGTTCAACGCTGACGAGACTGCTTTCTTTCTCAATCCGAAAGGTAACCAAGTGCTGGCTAACAGGGGTGACAAGACAATATATCAGCAAGTGAATTCGGATAAGAATGCTTAACAGTACTTGTAACAGGCAATACCCACGGCAATATTTCTCCTTCCCTTGTAGTGTTCAAGTACGAATGTCTGCCGCAAGACATCATTGCCGCAACGCCAGCAGACTGGGGCATTGGCAAATCGCCAAATGGGTGGATGATTGGGGAAAGTGTTTTACGAATTTCTCAGTAACATATTTCATCCTTGGTTGGTTGAGAAAGATTCCTCTCCCTGTAATTCTATTCATAGACGGGCACTCCTCACTATTGACCATACATACTAGTAAATTTTGTGAGGATCATGGAATTGTTTTGGTCGCTTTACTACCTAATGCCAAACACGTACTTCAACCCATGGATGTAGGGGTTTTTAAGCCGCTAAAGACTGCCAGGAAGAAAAGTGTACACGAGTGGCAAATTCAGAGGGTTTCTATAGCAACAATCGGTGTTAGGCCTTGGCGAATGGTCATTTTCCAGGCTGTTATGCCGTGGTCTCACTTTTTACGTCACTATGCCCCTCCCCCGCAAAAATAAATCGGCATAACAGCCCTGAAAATAACCACTCGTTCCTGAACACCTTCGTGTGTTTATATTGTTCCTATTTCAATTATTATTGTATTTCTAATGCACTTGAAGTTGCCGTATGTCTTCTACCCACCATTCCCGCTTCCCAATGCTGTCTTTTTTTCTACATTTCTTTTTTATATAAAATAAACATAATTACCGTACTGGTACTGTTTTATTCGTAAATGTTAGCTTCCAAGTCGATAAATCGGTCTCTTACGCAACAATTGACAAATGCATTATAAACAGCAGACAAGGAAAACTAACAATGTGACGGCAATTGGTGCAAACGGGCGACGAATATAGGAAAAATCCAAAGACATCGTGCCGAAGACTACCGCAAAAAAAGTTTTTTTTTAATACGTAATTTTTCCTAAAACAAATATTTTTGATATTGAGAGTTTCCTAGTGTTTGAGTCGAGTTTGAGGTTAGGTACAGTGCTTTTGTTGATTGAATTTACCAAAATGTATAAGATATATGTCTGGACATGCTTTTATGGCAACTGACCAGTCTTAGGACTGCAAACCAATGATATTTTCTTGACAAAATCTGTCTTAACATGACGACCATTGGAGCATTTACCTTATTTGTTTTTGTCACACCAACTCCCTAATGTTTTTCTAACATTTGCTGTTGTCTCAATAACATTCTAAATTCTATGTTAAGAAGGTTTTACATACAAAAACAAACCTAACTTGGGGCTTATGCCTGAGGCCCGCTTGCTTGTAGTGCAAGCCGTCATTTCTGGCCAGACAGTGCCTAACCTAGAAGCGGAAAATAAGGCTTCACAGAAATCACTTCAATGTATTGAAAACTTTGTAAGGCAATAGTTTCGGGCTCAGCTTCGTAAGCAAACAGTTTCTCGCTATGTATGACCTGTGTCGTGTATTTTGTGTACCATTGGCAACAGTGAAATAACATCAATCTATACGCTGGTGTGCGTCTCGGCAACAGTTCAAGACGCCTAATTTGCCTCTTTCAGTAGCGGTTGAGCAACGAAAAGCAATGACAATGGCAGTCGAATGTACAAGAGATAACGACTAGTCACATATTTACAGTGCAGTAGTGATAATGGACAGTAATTTTAATTGGTAATGACTCCTAGAAATGTGGACAAGTCAGCTGAAATGGTACGGATATATGATAAGAATGGAAGAATATAGAGTACCAAAAATAATATTTATGGAGAAAATACCAGGAAGAAGACCATGAGGAAGGCCCAGAAGGAGGTGGATAGATATGGTGAAGGAAAGCATAGAGAAGAGAGGTATTGAAAGAAGGAAATGAATGGTGAAGGGATAGTCAACTATGGAGGTCCTTGATGAGCAACGTGACCCAGGGAACTGGAAATGAAGAAGAATGACTCCTCGAATATTAAATAAGGTATGAAAATCATGAATATGACAATATTAAGGGCAAGTGTAGAACCCAGGTTTAACACTCCTACAGCCTACTGCAGCTAACAGCAAGCACAAGGTACTGAGTACTTATCAAATATCCACATGTGGCTTCCTCTATCTCACAGCAGCAGCAAGCCCGCCATCTTGGATTCTAACTGACTGTTGCCATGGAAATGATCCAACAATGGAATGGCTTCCAGGAGGCCTAGACTATTTCCTCTTATTCTGCTAGCAATATCCATCATCACCTGTTAGGTTTGAGTTGTAAACATTCTGTTTCTTGTAGACTTCACATTCAGTTGTTTCAAATCAAAGAGTACATCGTATTCCAGTAATAACAAGCGGCACAAAGTGAAACTCGTGGGACGTGGTCGTAGAAGTGGCTTTTTATATATATATATTTAGAATTTGGCCAATTATAGACCGCTTTGAACCTAAGACTACGGTACATTGTTTCGTTTTTTCTTTTCTTCCCAAAACTTCTTCATACGTTGGCTGATGGCCTGCCTCTGTTCCGTTGATAACACTCTCCGTGGTTGATGTGGAACTTGCAGAATCGAAAAATCTGCAGTAGTGATCAGTCGCCGGAATTCCACCCTATTAGAAATGATGTTATTTGTGATCTTCAGTTTTTGCAGATCACACCTTATCTCTTCCAGCCATCTAGTGATGTTTTTTAATTTGGAGATGTAGTCAAAAATTTTCTTAGTTAGCCTGCTGCTATCCATTCTATGAAGGTGACCGTAAAATTGTAGTCTCCGTCTTTTAATTGAGTCTGTAATTTTTTCCACATTTCGGTAAAGGTCTTCATTTTTTCTCTTCATCCAAATATCTTTATTCTTTTGGGGACCCAAAATTTTCCTAAGTATTTTCCTTTCTTTCTTTTCCAGTTCCTCTTGTTCACCTCTTTTGTTCAACGTTAAACATTCTGATCCGTATAATACCTCTGGTTTAATTACAGTTGTGTAGTGCCTGATTTTTGCCTGGAATGAAATTGATCGTTTGTTGTATCTATGTTGGGTGAGTTTATAGGCATTTTCCATCTTTCTGAATCTCTCCTTGCAGGATGTGTTATCAAGTCCATTTGACTGGATCTATTCTCCCAAATATTTAAATTTATCAACTCTTTGAATCTGTCCATGTTGAGTTGTTAGATATTTTTCTCCATTGTGTCTGTGTTCAATATATTTGGTTTTTTCATACGAAATCTGAAGACCAGTTTTTATTGCTATTTCATGTAGGGTTTCAACCATTATTTGTGCTTGAAATCTGTTTTCTGAAATGATTGCTATGTCATCAGCAAAGGCAAGACATTTCACCTCAAATCTTCCTTTTCCTTGCCCCAAATGGACCCCTTCAATGTTTCAGAAGTGGCTTTTTAATAGCAATTCGGCCACAAAGATCAGCCGATCTGAGGCGACGCTTAACTGTGGTCAATGACACTATTCTCATGGTTCATATTAAATTGTCCCTGGATTTCTGGCACTGTAATTTTTCTGTTTCGTTTACTGACAACAACGATATACAGTAGAACCTCGATGCATAGTTTTTCAAGGGGGAGGGGGAAAATGACGATGGATGCGGGAAACGATAATAGCTGGCAACAAAAAATTTCAGGAAAAAATAATAATAAAGTACGGTTACTGTATTTGGACATATTTCTTCATGTAAACTTCATAGAGGCATCAAAATACCGTATATACCCGAGTACCTCCCCTGATCACTTTTCGTGATACTTTCAATGTTTAGCTTGGCCCATTTGTCGGTCAAATTTGTTTCTTGTTACCGAGATCCCCGAATGATAAATATTTCTTTGTAAACGTATTAATTGCTTAAACTATATGCATAACCTTGTTATTAATCACCTAATTCATAGATATTATAGTCACTCACCTAGTGTTTAAGGCTTCCGCAACACATCACTACAACGACTACACTGAGCCTGTCTGCTGCTTGCCCGCTGTCGCCACGAGCTCGTGACGTCATTTCCTTGGCCAACCAATAGCAGCGGTGTTTTTGGTCAGCTGCCTCCTCGGCGGGGTTTCGCCGCTATAAAACCTAGTCATCTTCTGGGTGAGGTGCCACTCTTCATCCATTCTTCGGCCACGACTCTACGGGCCACTCTTCTTCGGGCTTACTCTACGGCCAACATGTGACAATCTACCTTTTGGTCACCACTCTGAGACCAATTAACTTCAAATATTCTCGCCAAGACTTTTCAAGTACAGCAGTGAGAGTCATCATCTACGACTAATAGTAATAATCTTCACGGTGCACTATCTCGCATTGAGGAAAGGCACAAGGAAGGAATGTCAACAGTAGTTGCTACGCGCCGTGGTCAGCCAGGACCAAAACAAGTTTGTAAACAAACTCCAATCTCTCCAGTGCACAACAACAGCAGTGATACCTCTCAAATGTGTGGAGTGGGTTGCCTACTGGGGCTGACAAATGGTGATACGGGACTGTTTGTATAAATTTCTTCGCTTAAGATGATTCACTCTGGACATACCCTCCACTAAAGTGTTGCCAAAAGATAAGTTTTTTTTAGCACTCATTTATAGAACATTTTTATTGCCTCTTTCTATTTTAAGAAGACAAAGTTGATCTTTGCCATGAACTTATTAATAAGAAGCTCAAGTATTTTCTTCAGTGGTTATTAATTGATGTTTTGGTTACTTAAACAGTATAATAATAAATTGCATATTTGTTACCTATTATGTTTAATTGTGAAATCCTTCAGCCCCTTACATTAACGCATAATTCAGTCTTATTGCTTCACCCTAATGATATTGAATCCAAGCTAATGCTTGTTGCTGTTCTCCATCTATGAGTTGGAGTTTTCGGACGCAAAAAATTGGGGTGCGGGTATTAATCGAGTCATCCAAATTTTCAAGATATAAATTCCCTTGATATAGGTTAAGATGGCGTGATATAAAGGCACACCTAGCGTCTTTAAATCAATACACAAAATAGTTATTTTAACCTATACTTTATTTACGAAATACCGTAAGTGATAATAGCCCTTTTAAATAGCCACTCGCTTGGATCATCACAGCTGACTTATTACACAGCTGCACGACAGCAGTGCGAGCGCCGAGTTCAAGGTTACGCAGTGTTGCATGTTACGCGGCATCATTTCGTGATTCACAGCGGGAGAGAGTAGCCTTTATTGTCGAGGTCAACATGTGTTGCAGGCAGAAGCGGGGTTTTACAGTTTAGTGAGTTGCGTGACACGGTAGCATGGCATCCAGCTAAAATTTATACTAAAGGTTTTGGTTATTAAGAAATGATTGTGTTCCTTCTTGTGTTTTATTTAATGATATGTAGTACAGTATTCATATGTGTCATTTTATCACTTGCTCTTTTTAGTAAAAAAGTCGTTTTTTGTTTCGTCGAAGCTTTGCGTTTCAGACGAAACAAAGCCTTCTCTACTTGCATAATGTTCTCTTCTTCACGATCACTGATGTCATGCGAGTACATGAAGGATGTCTTCACCTTCGCTTCGGCGGCATGCGCTTCGGCGAAACTCGGGACGACTTCGGGCTCACGATCGTCATCTTCCTCTTCATCCCCCGCGCCTTCATCGCACAGCTCTTCAATCGCTTCCACTCCACTTGTGGCAACATTCGAATCGATCAGCACATGGTCTTCAAAATCAACGGGGATAGAGTCACTTTCATCCCTTAATTGTTCCCAGTAGTCATTAAAGGCATTATCACTATCTTCACCATTAGCACAGGGATTTTCAGCGTTGTCTATTTCTGCCGCGTGTAGCTAAACCACCTTTCTGGAAACAGTTCACGACAGTTGGCTGGGACACCTGCTGCCAAGCTGCTACTGTGAAATGAATCGCTTTCAGTATATCGATTTTCTTACTCGTTTCCTTCCCGGCATCCAACAAGCACACAGCAGTTTGCACTAGGCGCTTATGGTACAGCTGATTGAAGCATTTCACCCCAAGATCAAGAGGTTGCAACACGCTGGTACTATTTGGGAGGAAATGCACAACTTTCACATTGCGAAGAAATGACGTGTCCTGTGGATGAGCGGCACAATTATCCACAAAGAGGACGACTTTTCTTCCTAGTGCACCGACGGAGGCATCAAATGACCTTAAAAATTGTAGAAATATTTCAGTGGTCATCCAAACTTTTTTGTTTGCATGATACGTCACAGGTATTTTCTTCGTGTTCTTAAAACGTGGTTTTAATGATTTTCCCACTACGACTGGCACTCTCTTATCACTGCCATCACTGTTCAAACACAGCAGAACGGTTGCCCCCATGGCAAGATTCACCCTTCAGCGCCAGTGTTCTGTCCGGAAGGACACTAAAAAAGTCCGGTCTCGTCCGCGTTGTATACGTCTCGCGACTCGTAACCTTCTAGTAGCGAAGGCAGTCTCTCGAACCACAGCTCCTTACCTTCCGCTTCCATGGAAGAACTTTCTCCGCAAACCTTCTTGAAGACTAGCCCATGTCGCACTTTAAATCGAGCGATCCGTCCATTCGATGCAGCAAAATTATCAATCTTCAATCTTGCAGCTATCTTCTTGGCTTTCTCCCTTAAAATTGTTCCATCTAAAGGGATATTGGCAGCCCTTGCTTGCTGGTACCAAGTGAAAAGGACATTCTCAAGCTCCGCGAATGTAGATTCTCTTCCAGTTTTACTTTTTTTGCTGGAACTGCCACATTTATCAATTTGCTCTCTTATCTCATTCTTCTTGGCAAATATGGAATTTAAAGTTGAAGGTGTTAACCCAAGACGTTTAGCGGTATCGACTCTTAGGATTTGATTCAATTTCTTCTATAATTTTCAAGCGTTCTTGGAGAGTTCTTACTTTTTTCACGGGACGTGACATGTCCTGAATAACAATACTACACAGGAACTAAAATGAGAAAGACAACGTAACTACGAACTACAGATAAAATTATAATCGCCGCACATGACCAAGATACTACACAGAACCACTCGGAATGAAATGAAACAGCATAATGACGGCTTGGCGCTTCGAGCAGGCTCGTAGGCGTGGTTATATAGTGTGGTTGCGCGTAAACAATCTGCGCACTGCAGTCCAGCCTACTTGAACCTTGCTTCGGCCGAGAAACTTGCTCAAGCCTTGGAACTCCTAATCGCTCGTACCTCGTACATTCTCGCTTAACAGGTTGCCGCCATTCTATGCCGATTCAAATTCAAAAGAACGTTTGCATATATTTTTCTCATAAACGATCAATGCGGGAAAATTGTGGCCAAGGAATGGTGATTTTTTGACGATCCATGCGAAAAAACGATAGTTCGCCGAAAGATTGATACGGGTAAATTTAACATTAGTTTATATGGAAAATTTTCGGGACTAAATAAATTGAACGATGCATATGGGAAAACGACAGTTCCGGGAACGATGCATCGAGGTTCTACTGTACTCGTCTTGAGCTTTAGACGTAATTCGGGGTCTTACAGAACGATTTTTGTCTTTGTTAGACCCCGTTTTGCCCAAACGCAAAATCATATCACTGACTGTTGAACGGAGGATTTTTAGTTTACTAGAGATTTCCCGAATCGTATATTTTTCTCCTCGAAGAGTATTAATTGCTGAGCGTAATTCTAAGCTGATTGTCTTTCCTCGGCCCATTATCGACAAAGGATAATAAAAACTGATGCTATATTTGGTACCAGTGACGTCACAATATTAATAAGACTTTGGTTTGTAATAATATAATAACTACATTATAATATAACATGGCGTACAAATCTGTCATCTCAACACTACTGTATGGCTGTGAAACTTGGACACTAATCGCCATGAGCCCTTCCACCAACAAAAGATGAGATACATCTTGAATATCAAGTGGGAGGACTACATGACCACACTGCAGTTCTCGAGAAAGCGCATCTCAATAGCATCGAGGCAACTATCATCGCTCATCAACTGAGATGGTTGGGCCATGTTCACCGTATGAGTGATACCAGGCTTCCACATCAATTCCTTTATGGTGAACTCTGAAGCGTTTTAAAGACCAGCTAAAACGCATCATGACGACGACGACGACGACTGGTATTCATATCCACTTGTGGGAAACATCTGCTGCGGACCGTTTACTGTGGCGGAACACTACATCGACCTCCGTCAATTTATTTGAAGAACGTCGCCAACATGAAGAGGCCAAGCGACAAGCAAGAAAGCTTCGTCAATTACAACCTTGCCCTCCCCCCAACCATCGAGTGCAAATTTATGGGGGCGCATGTATTATTTTATGCCAGGATTGTCCCGTTTAGTCATCAGGAACACATCCACAAGCTGGTCTGAAAAGCTCTATGCAGGAAGAAGTATGTGAACTCGGAATATAGTTACAGCCGACGAAGAGCAAATATTTTGTAATACTCATTAAGGTATTTGTGAATAAGACAAATGATCCAAATGATGTAATGATGAACTACAAAAAGTCTGAATGTTTATGCGTTGTGTTGTGTAAATGTAAGGGCCTACTCTAGACTTTTAATATTTAGTATCGTATGGCCTCGGGTGCCTGTTGCAAGCTTTGTTAATTGACACCCAGAGGGCAGCTTGCATGTCGAATTTCGTCGTTCCTTTGAACGCTATGAAAGTCAAGGAGGTTAGATATCTAAACTCCTTGACACTACAGCGCTTTCAAGTAGGTAGAGAATGGAGGAACTTTGTGTTGGCGGAAAATCCCGAGATTAATTTTGCCATTGAACACTGCCTACTGAATTCAAATGGGTTCTTTAACATGCCAACAACGTATGACATGAGTATCGTGATTTTTGTCGCCTTCAAAAAATCACTTGCCATGGCCAGGGACGAACCTGCAATCTTGGGGTTGGTAGTCCGACACTAGAACCACTCACCCACCGTGGCAAGCCAGTAGTAGCCCATGAATTATCTGCTATATTTCCTTAGAATTATAAATAAACTATACTAAACCTGGTGCAGTGCACTCCAGATAATTCGCTGTAATTAATGCACAAACTTCCGCTAATTATGTAAAACTGCGAATTATCCGCAGATATGATTTAAGCACAGTAAAACAGAACTATTGGTTAGAATATTGAAATGTATTTTTTGAATACGCAAAAAAACAACTATAACACTTTAGAACATTGTTGGTTGGTTCCTCAGTTTAGGGGCTGCGACAACATGGTAATGTAGCCCCGTGTACTTTGGGTGTGTGTAGAATGTATGATAACTGGTGTTAATTGTGTGTGTATGTTCCTGTTTTCAATTCAAGTGAGGACTGCAGATATTCAACTTTTTCAAGTAGTTCCTACTTTGGCTGCCAAACGCCACCGTCAACGACTACTAGTGCAGAACTTGGTTACCAGACGACACCGCAGTCAGCGACGAACATAGGAACCTAAGAACGTTTGTCAAATGTTTAAACTATAATTTAGCTTCACACAGGTGTAATTAGTGGAAGGGTCTTTAACATGCCATAAATGTATGACATGGGACATGGGCTTTACTTCCTCTCCGAAGGAAGGCGTACTGAGGGATTTTAATGCTCTTAAAAAATCCAACTACTTCGGCCGGGTTTTTATTTATAACATTGTATTGTAAGTTACACTATGTTAGAGGTGTGTGGATTATGCCAACATTAATATCTAAGATAAAAAACTGATCACTTTTTGTTTCTTAGATTGTTCATCTTTTCTAATTTTAGATTGTATATTTCTGAAGAAAACAATATGACAACGAAATTTCTCTCCATTTTCTACAAAAGAGGTAAGTGTACTACAGGCAGCTTGACTGTGGGAACTTTTGGGATATCCGTTGAATCACTCCTGCACTCGATATCTACTGGATCGAAGTTTTCCTCACCGACAATCAAATTCTGTACAATATCCTCCTCGCTTTCATGTCTGAAACCTTCGTCTTGATTGACATCTAACTACCGAGTGACACTTTTTTCTGCATCTTGGAATTAATCTAGGTTTTGCCTTAATGTCATCGTAGCAACCTTGGAGTGTGGCTGTTGGGAAACTTGAGGTTTTGAGTGTAAGTGCATTCCACTTTGCACGGTCTAGGTCATCATCATCATCTTGTACAGTTTCCAGCCCCAGGCTGGGTCTGTTTGGAACATAAGCCTTGCCACTTAGTTCTTTCTTCCCACCACCTCTCCGCTGTCACTCTGGTCCAGCCCTCGCCTCTCTTCTTGACACATTCCTCCACTCCTTTCAGCCATCTATCTCTTGGTCTTCCCCTTGGTCGTTTCTTCTGCATCTGCATCTCATGTATCCTCTTGGGAATCTTCTTCTCATCCATTCTCTTTAAGTGTCCATACCACCTCAGTCTTGATGTCTCAATCCTACCTTGCAAGGGCTCCTCTTTCACCATTTCCCTGACCTTTTCATTCCTCACCCTGTCTCTTCTTGTTACTCCGATCCAACTTCGCAGGAACTTCATTTCACCTGCCTGTATTCTGCTTACGTCTCTCTTCTTCATTGTCCACGTTTCTGAAGCATAGGTCAGTATCGGGATATAGTAGCTTCTGTATAACACTTCCTTGCTTTTTTGTGGGACATCTTTATTCCACACTAAGCTCCTAGTGCTTCTCAGAAATGCTTCCGCCTGTCTGCCTCGTTCCGTAATCTCTTTGTCATTTTCCTCTACTATACTTCCCAAGTACTTGAGACTTTCCACCTTCTTCAGCTGTCCACCTCCAAGTGTTATCCCATTCATTGGTCTGTCCTTTTTCCTGGTCGTTAACAGGATCTCACATTTACTGATGTTGAACTTCCATCCGTACTCTCCCACTTTTTCTTCCCAAGCCTTCAGTTGCTCCTGAATTTCCTCCTCCTTGTTTCCCCAGACCATGAGATCATCTGCAAACACCATTGCTTTCATATTATCTTCTCTATCTTTCCTGCTATCCGTGTCAATTACCTCGTCCATAACCACAATAAAGAGAAGGGGTAACAGCGCACTACCCTGTTTCAGGCCACTCATTTGTCTGAACCAGTCTGTTCTTTCACACAACTCACACTTCCACAATACATCTCCTTCACTCTGCCTACAGTCTCTTTTTCCACTCCCATGTTTTCCATTGCTTTCCAAACCTTCTCCCTACACACACTATCATAGGCCTTTCGATGTCCAGGAAGGCCATCAGCAGATCCTCTCCAAATTCGTAGTGGTGTTCCTGGAGCTGTCTCACTGAAAATATGAGATCCACTGTTGATCTCCCAGGTCTGAATCCATACTGCTCCTCTCTCAATTTTCTCTCCACTTTGGCTCGTATTCTACTTTCTAATATCTTTTCATATATCTTGGCACAGTGTGGTATGAGTGTGACTCCCCTGTAATTTCTGCACTCCTTTCTGCTTCCCTTCTTAAATATTGGGACAATTAATCCTTTCTTCCAATCTTCTGGGGGTATTTTTCTCCTTCCATATCACCCTCATCACATGGTACAGCCACTGTTTCACAACCTCCCCTGCTGCCTTCACCATTTCAACACTCACTTCATCCACACCTGGTGCCCTTCCTCCTTTCATCTTGTCTATAGCCATTTCCAGTTCTCTCCAAGTCAGGTCCTTTTCCATTCCTGTGTTGTCTTCTCCATCTTCCAATACATTGTCTTCCTCCCTATGACCATTTGGATTCAACAAAACCTCAAAGTACTTTTTCCACACTGTCTTGAGTGCCTCTTTGTTGTGTACCTCATTTCCGTTTTTGTCCATCATTAGCACATCCTCTCGCAGACCTCTTCTCTTACTTTTGACCATCCCATAAAGTACTTTCTTATTTCCTCTGCTGTCTTCCTCCATCATCTCTGTCCACTTTACCATCCACTTCTTCCTCTCCTCTGCGACAATCTTGTTTGCTTCTTTCTTCTTCATCTTATAATCTACCCTTGTCAGATCAGTTCTTTCCTGGAACCACACTCTGAAAGCCTTGTTCTTCCTTCTCACAGCTTCTTTTACTCTCTCATTCCACCATGGTGTCTCTTTACACCGCTTTCTGTTGCTTGTTCTTCCACATACTGCCACTGCAGCTTCCACCATTGTGTTTTTGAATTGCTTCCATTCCTCTTCCCCTGTTTTAGGATTGTCTGTTGGCATCCTTTCCCTTATTATCTTCTGGAATTCTTCCTTGACTTCCTTTTTCTTGAGTTTCCATACTTTGATTCTCCTTTCCTGGTACTCTGTCCTCTTGCTATCCTTAACAACTCCCAGGTTCATTTCATTACAAGTATTCTGTGGTCGCTATCTAAGGCCTCTGATGGTATTACCTTTATATCTCTGACACTTCTCTTCATTTCCCAGTCGTACAGCATGTAATCTACCAAAGATTTCTTTGTTAAATCACTGCTGTACCACGTTACCTTGTGGCTTTCTTTCTTCCGGAACCAGGAGTTGTCTGCCACTAAACCGTTTCTCTTGCAAAAATCCAGCAACTTTCTCCCTTCTTCATTCCTGCTACCCCATCCTTCTGCTCCCAATACATTTTCATATCCTTGCCTTTCACTTCCTACATGTGCATTCAAATCTCCCATGACAATGATGCTCTGCCCATTCAACTGCTGTTGTAGCTCCTCCTCAAAGTCTTCCTTCTCTTGAGCTGTACATCCAACTTGAGGGGCATATACCTGGGCTATCTCCAGGCTTCTTCCCTTTACAGTTACTCTGATCTTCATGATCCTGTCACTTATTCCCTTTACCTCTTCCTTCATTCCATCTCTCACAACTACTCCTACTCCGCTGCTCCTTCCTTCACTGTTCCCACTCCAGTACAACCGGTACCCTTTCCTCAGTTCTCTGCGACCTTCTCCTTTCCATCTTGTTTCTGCCAAGCACAGTGCATCCAGTTTTCTTCTCTCCATCACATCTACAATCTCCTCCACTTTTCCTGTCAGTGTCTGTATGTTTAATGTCCCAACTCGTAGTCCATTAGCATATCCGGGTCGTCGTAGTTTGCATCCGTCCTTTCCGAGGCCTGTTCCTGGTTTGAAAGCAAATATGATATCCACTACTGGCTTGCTAGGCCTATCGTAGCTTCACCAGAGCCCCGTCAGCCGTCACTTTTCAGGGTTCCCATAGAGCCTTCACAGCTACCGCGGCGGTCCCGGGGCACACAAAGTCCCCACTGTACTTCACCCTTACAAGCAATCCCCTACTTCATGCCGTTGCCCGTCTCCCACCACGTGGAGGAGGGGTTGGACTTGTGGGAGACGCACGGTCTAGGTATTGAAGATAAAAGAAATCTGTGCTAGATGTTTCTAAGATTGCAGCATTCTGGTAGCAGTGCTCAAGTAGGCCTACTTTTACATTGCTGAGAAACTCTGTCATCTCAATGATTTTGTATCCACGCATATCGCGTTATAATTCTATTAAATGATAGAGAGATAATTTTTAGAGGGATGATTAGTTTCTGTGAGAATTACTACATTTAATAAATACTCCTGGAGACCCATGAATTATCGGGAGTACACTGTATCTATTTTTTTTTCCTTCGACCCTACTCTAAATTACTTAAAGCCTAAATATCGTGCTAAGAGAAATGTTAACATAAAGCAATTACGGTTAGTGTGCATTGAAAAATACTTACTCGCTGTGGGCGACAAGATGAGTGATGCTGTCCTCACACCAAGACATACAACCCAGTGGCGACTCCTGATTTTTATAATGTATAGGAAGTAATAGGATGTCCAAAGATAAATTAATGAGAAAGGTTGGAAATTACAGTTTCCGGCAGGCTATAGCCTACTGTAGTTCGAATTTCTAAATGGAAGAGCATGATAATAATAATAATAATAATAAAAGTAATATCAGTCTGTAAAATATATAGTGAAAAATACAAAACATACCTGGTTAGTGGATTATTTGAATTTCAGATTGATTCTCCTGTCCTTATTTTCCGCGAAGATATCGATGGTTGTGTCACGGAATTGATTTTTTTTTTCAAGTCCCAGAAGAAAGCTCTCTCGATAGAAAGTGATGCTAGACCATTGAGACCTTCTTGTGCTGTAGAATTTCTGCAGTATGTTTTAATGCACTTCAACACAGAAGCTCCTTTCTGTTGAGGCACTAGTAGCGGGAATAGTCAGAATTAAGTTGATGAGTTTTGACACTTCCGGTAATGTGTCAAGGAAATCGTTTGATACAATGTAGTCATTCAATTTTGATATGGAATTTAATCTGAATGACTGTGAACTGAAGACTTAAGACAATTCAGAATTTAGTCCCGGACTGTCGAAAAAGCTGCCATATGGCGATTTCATTAGAGAATGAAGATGATTAATGGGAAAACAGTGAGAATATTCCTCAAATTTGTCGACATTTAAAAGAGCGAAAAATGTCAAAGAATGAAGGTCTCAATCTCTCTTCAATACGTGCTGAGAAGTGATCAACTATTTCAAAGTATAGGCGCCGAAATGAGGTTTTCATGTCATCTTTATTGTCAGTTCGTTGCTTCTTTGTAACAGGAGCGTCTTTGTTATGCAGTTTAGCCCACAATTCATCTAACTCCTCACGACATGACTTCAGAAACTCTTTAAATTCTTGGATTTTACTCTCACAAAATATAACGTCACATACCTTCTTTTGCAAAATTTTGAAAAGTATTTCTGCTTTAGGTATAACCAAGTGGAAAATTTGCAACAGAAAATTGAACTCAAAATCAAGAAGGTTCTTAAGAAATCCTTTTGCACAAAATCGCATTGTGTCATTCTCAATTATTTGACTGAACAACTGAATCAGTTCTGTTTTGTGGTTATAAATTATTTCCACTAGTCTATTGTTGTATAACCATCTGGTTGGAGCAACAGAAGGAAAACGGGCATTTACTATCTCGTCAAGAGCACGAGTTCTTTTGCTTGAATTGGAGAAAAACGACGCGAAACCGGAAACGGTCGAGAAAAATATTTTACAATTTTTGATCACTTTTACACAGTCCTGCAATACTAAATTTAGTTTGTGTGCATAGCAGATAGTGAGCAATGCTCGTGGACACTGACTTTACTCTCGCGGCTAGTCAGTTATATTGGCCAGTATTGACAGATGCGCCATCATAGGTTTGAGCAATTAACTTACTACTGCATTGAAACTCGTCTAAATGATTAAAGACATATGTTGCTATTCTTTCGGCACTTCTGTTATTGCTCAAATCAAGGAATCTTATGAACCTTTCTTGAATTTCGCCCTTAGGATCAACATATCTGAGCACTATACTTAATTGCTCCTTCCTAGATATGTCCATTGTCTCGTCTACAATAATTGCAACAAACTGCGCAGCAGAGGTTTCGGCTTTTATGTTCTGCATTAAGTGTTGAGCACAAGCGTCGATTAAGTCATTTTGTATCATTGAACCTTGGCCTGAGAACACAGTACAATTTTGTAGGTGATTAAGCAAATTTACGTCGCATTCTGCCATGTATTGAATCAACTCCCTGAATTGCCTTTATTAGCAGAATCTTCCGATTCATTATGGCCACGAAAAGGTAGCTCCTGAAGCGCCAGGAAGCTAGTAGCATCTATTAAACACTTCATAACGTACCTATTACCTTTCACTTTTTCATTGTGTTTGTCTATCGACTCTTTATAGGTAGAGGTGTTAGTTTTTGTTAATTCGCGATAAAACGAAAAGTCATATTTAGAGGTTAGGATGTTTTATTTTCACGTATTTACATGTTTCGTGCCGCCCAGGAGTGAAATTAAATCGCGAAATAACGCGAATTTTGTGAATAACACCACAAATACCGCAATCTGCGAAATAAAAACAATTTTCATATTTTTTCCCCACACCAATCCGAACATTTTTGTCCACAAGCCGATAATCGAATTTGGTTGGTGTTCAAATCGAGAGAATGATCGATTGTATAGTTTCGCGAGGGGTAATACTACGATATACTGTCGATATTCTCGTTACTCGGATTTTAGCGCTGTGGTAAACAGCTGTTATATCGCGGCGCGAATAGTTTGGCCGACTACCTCCAAAAGGTTATGTGATAGTTGTTCATGATGTAAACTACGTTTGCCTCCTGTTACATCGGTAGCGAGTGTAAATTACAGTAGAGAATTCTATATAATTTAATAAAAAGTGTGCAAATTGTGCGTTATCATCGAAGCTAGTGTGTTATTTGCGTGAATCAGTTGGCGACCACATGTTCGTCTTATTAGTTCCGAACTTAGCAGTACTGGAAGATGAGACGCGACGTAATTTAAATATTATGACACGAATTCAGAAATAAATTTTGCGTGTGGTTACGAATTTATACTGGCGTGTGACTACAGTCAACCGTGTGATAACAGTGTTTGTTACTGGGCATCGCTCAGTTGAGTTTAAAAATGCCGAAGGTAGCTGTTTCTGCCACAGACAGACTTAAAGAATATAAGAATGAAGGATTTATAATTTCTTGTGGCATTCTTATGTGCAAATATTGTGATTGTCGGTTAGATTATCGCAGGAAAGATGCATTAGACAAACATTGCAAATCGGAGAAGCATTCAAAACGCTGAGAAAATTTGCGTCTTGAAGTTAGTGTTCCTAGAGTGGCCACCTTGAAAGAAACATTATCAAATGCTAGTCGTGTGAAGGATATGAAAGAAGAGTTTATTTTGGACACTACTACTGCGTTTGTGAAAGCTAATATACCAGTAGAGAAACTAGACAATCCTGCTATCCGTACTTGGTTTAATAAGTACGTTCGCGGAAGTGGAGATTTACCATCAGCAAATCAGATTCGTCAGAAATACATCCCCATGATTGGCGAAAGAAGGAGGGAAGAAATTAGGGAAGATATAAAAAACAAAGACGTGTTTCTGCTATGTGACGAAACAACTGACAAGAATGGTAGGTGTGTTTTCAACATTATTTTTCGTCCATCAGTACCATCAACTGAAATGAACACCCATCTGGCTGCCTCTGTTGTTCTAGATTCTGCCAATAGCGTAAATTGCTCCAATGCGATATTAGACACCTTGAATTCCTATGAAATTGAACGGGAGCGTGTAGTGGCAGTAGTTACGGACTCAGCACGCTACATGACAAAATGTGTAACTACTCTTCAAGGATTGATTGAAGAATTAAGTCATGTCCAGTGCTGGGCTCATAAAGTCAATCTTATCGGCTGCGTATTTGAAAACGAGCTGGACGAATTGAACATGTCTATAGTAAAGACAAAGAATGCCTTTTTAAATACGCGAAAAAGAAAAAGCAATTACGTTGCATTTCTGAGAAATATGAAAACACAGAAAAAGAGAATGAAATTCTAGCTTTCCCAATGCCTGTATGTACAAGATGGAATTCATGGTTTAAGGCTGCAATGTATATGGCCACGCATGTGGAAGATCTGGTAGAATTTTTCAAAACATTGGAAGATTCAAATTCTGGGGGTCAAATTTTTCCAACAAGCATCGACTTCAACAATACAATTTATACAATTACAAGCATTGTATGTTTCTGTTGTTGGTGCCTCTCTTATGGACTTGCTTAATTTCTTGGAGGGATCTAAGTACCCAACAATTCACTTACTGGCTGGGAAGCTAGATGACCTTGAGGTAAAGCTCAAGCTATTAGGCGATGGTGGAATGTTCAATCATATGATCCTCCAGAACTTGGAACAGCTTCCTCAAAAGATGCAGATAAAGGTTAAGTCCAAGCTTACGTGTGTTGCCCAGTCAGCTCTAGTGAAAGTCAGGACTTTCAGGACCACGGATCCAGCCAGGAAGACTGTAGAAGCCATCGGGTCATTGTTTGATCCTCGGCATGCACCTAAGAATGTATCTCCCACAGAACTGCTCCAATTTAAGAAGAATGCCCCATTTCTTACGAAGATGGAGTCTCAACAGTTTTTAGAGGCTCACAGCATTTACCTGACTGCAATCAAGAACCAACTGCGTCATGAAGATAATGTGAATGTTCCAGAGATCCTCATGGGATTAAGGCCTGCTCACCGAGACTATGCAACAGCTGCATTAAAGTGTGTGTGGTATCCTTGTTCAAATGTGGATTCTGAAAGGTCATTTTCGAAATACAGTCTCATAGTAAGTGATAGGAGGCGAAAATTGACAGCTGCAAATGCTGAGACTTTAACCATGATCTACTTCCAGTGATTTCACCGCAGTATTTGGATAAAACTGAAAAAGGTATTCACTGAAATGTGTTTCGAGATGGTGAATGTAAAATAAAAATGTGACTTCCATATAAGTATTATCTCATTCTTCCATAGCCATGTTTAACGTTTTACCCTGCTGTTTTGTTTTTTACTTAGTTTTATTAATTGTTTATATTTTTAAATGCACTTATTGTACAAACCTTATCGCTTTCCAAATTTTAACATGTAATCCCCTGAAAAAATTATAAAAACACAACACCACCTTTTGAATTTTAAATCAACAAAACTTCAAAAAAATAACAACACTTTCTAACACCTCTATTTATAGGCTTTGCTAAGACAGCATTCAATTCTAGTATCAGAGTTTTGAAATTGTTTCAGTGAGATTGCCGCTGCAATGTGTTCCTTACTTTGTTGATGCCGCTTTCGTAATGAAATGAAAATCCACAGCCTGCTTCCAGTCTCCGACCGGGTCAGGAATGGAATGAATGAAGCCCCCATCTAGCGGCGAGGATATGAACTGTGCCGGCTGCCGAGGCCTGACGCACTCCCCTGGGGCAATGATTAAATGAATGACATGAAATGAAATGGTAGTGGAGAGTGTTGCTGGAATGAAATTTTTGACAGGGAAAACCGGAGTACCCGGAGAAAAACCTGTCTGCCTCCGTTTTGTCCAGCACAGATCTCACATGGAGTGACCGGGATTTGAACCACGGACCCAGCGGTGAGAGGCCGGCGTGCTGCCGCCTAAGCCACGGAGGCTTATGCCGCTTTCGTAATACATTTCCTAAATTATTCAAATCAGCTACGCCACTGCCGTTCCAAACATTTTTCTGAACAGAAAATAGTCAACAAGGCCAACAGTAAAGCTTATTTAATGCCTTGCATTAATTTTACTATTTTCCCACCTGTTTTTTTGAATTGACATAAATTAGGTAGGGGAGGAGTAGGCCGTCCCTTCGAGATTAGTTCTTTCTTCTCCGCATGGCTAAATAAACTGAAAGGATGCAGAAAAAGCCGCTCGATAACAGTTACGGTCACATGGCTTCTCTATTGCACCTGTAGGCTACTGCTATTTGGTTCTGGTCCCGAAGTACCTGGCGTATTCACGCTGGCCATCATTTAAAAGTACTACACACGAGATAAATCAACGCACTTTAATAGGCTACTTATTAATTTAAAATTATAGTGGGGCTAAATTGAAGATATTAGACTCAGTCTAATATTAATTATTCAGTCGCACAGCGCTCACATTACACAGCACAGCACAATACAATTGAACTACAATACCACTCAAATGATGTGCACACGGTGAAGACAGACTGCCGTATCCATTCTGACCGCGCGAAATCGTAACCAATAAGCCTGTAGTGCTGGTTTGAATGTAACCAATAGCGAGGCTTGAGGATCTCAGTTGACGTCCTCAGAGCGCCATTTAACAGACCATACCTGCCCCTTCTGCCTCAAGGTCTCCCATACATTTCTTAAGCTATAAATACGTGCTGTGAGGATGCAAGGCTCTCTTCCTCAGTTTCTACTCCAGGTGGTGAAGGTCACACTTCACCCACCTAGGGGTGGAATGTAGAACTAGTTACAAGTCCTGACAGTGACAGCGACATAGAGCAAGGTAGCCCCAAATACTATTTTACAAAACTTTTTTTTTAAACAGTTGCAGCTGAGAGCTGACTGGAGGAATCGCCACTGATACAACCTGTGATCTGGACGAGAGCTGCAAGGGCCATGCGATTCTTATCAAGCAATAGGATAACATTGAATCTATTAATAGACACCTTATCAATTTCAATTGGTGCATATTGTGCAAATATTCTCTACAAATTTGCTGGAACAAACCAATTGTCAACAGGCATTCTCTAGGCAATTGCTGCAGTATTTGTGGATTGGATCGTTTTAGAGACTGAGTACTCACAGGAGCTGGCGCCCATGCTGCGGTGCAGTAAGGTCTGCATGCGCGGGCCCAGGGCTCCGAACAGGTGGGGCGGCAGGCCTCGCGCTTCCAGCAGGGCCTGGAGCCGTCCCACTTCGCTGTCGTCACTCTCGCTGTCCACCGTGTTGTTGGGTGCTCCCGAGGGGCCACCGCCCGACGCCGATGCTGCTGCCAACATGCAACCTTCACATTATTGCCCTGCTCAACTCGAGCCTGATCAAAGACATGGATTAAGACAGAGAGCGATGCAACACTCACCGGCAGCAGGTGCAGGCGCAGGTGGCACGACCTCCTCCCCGGTGGCGAGCCCAGGAGACGCGTGGTTGTCCTGCCCCGGTCCCGTCGACATAGCCCCCGCGACACTCGAGGCGGCTGCAGAGCCCCCAGGCAGGGGCAGCTTCCCGGCCCGGGATGAGCGGCGGCTGCAACATACACTGTTCCATACTTGCCGTGAAAGAACGCGCGACCCCATCGGGGCCACGGATATACCACCTCGCCATCAAACTTAATGTTACGGGTCAACTTGAGAAACGTCAACAGCCACATACCTGCTGCTGGCACAGGACCCCGTGGTGGTCTTGCTACGAGTGCTGCGTCGTAACTCCTGAGGATCCGCGCTGTCCCTCTTGCTGCCGGAGGTGCTCGCTGCTGACAAGAGACACACATTCACAGGAAGCTAGGAAGGGCTTCACGGGATCATAACATTCACAAGTTTATTAAGCTTATATTTCTAACACTAAATGCGAGATTTGATCTGCCACGAGTGGTACTTACGAGACCATACCTTCCACATTTATCCTTCTAGTTTCAGACAAAATAAAATGTAGCTAGAGCTTCCCTTAGTCTTCTTTTTTCTTTAATTACATTGTCACCTGAGATCATCCGTGATTCAAATCCCAGTCACTCCATGTGCTGGACAAAGCGGAGGCAGACAGGTTTTTCTCCGGGCACTCTGGTTTTCCCTGTTAATATTTCATTCCAGCAACACTCTACAATTTCATTTCATTTGTCATTCATTTAATCATTGCCCCAGAGGAGTGCGACAGGCTTCGGAAGCCAGCACAGTTCATATCCTCGCTGCTAGATGGGGGCTTCATTCATTCCATTCCTGACCCGGTCGGTCGACTGGAATCAGGCAGTGGATATTCATTTTCATATTGTCAGCTGGGTTATGGCACACCTGGTGGCTGACGTTCAAGAGGCCTAGTTGTGCCCTTCATTGGGCTGGGCTCCTCTCTTCAATCTTCTGATTCTTTTGTGGTCCTTCCATCATAACAGCATTAAAGAAAGCAAGAACAAAGAGCTTTCATTACCTAGAAAATTTCCAGAAGACAAAGACTGATCTTTCATGGAAGTAGCAAGTTTCTTCAATGGGTGACATTCTCTTTTGGAGCTCACAGAATTGTAGTGACCGTCCCAACTGCTTCAAGCAACTCAGATTGGACTGTATCACAAGATGCTCAAAGTATATCCAACTTTTCTCCCTGAATTCTCTCTTCATGGATCGAGATCCAACAAAATGGTTATTTTGGTATCAGACAAATGTCTACAACTTTTTACAGCATAGAAAATCAGAAAATAAATGTGTGGCATGCTTTTCTAGCATCGAAAATTGCCAGGTTTATGATCGTCCAAAATTCCATCAAGGACATTTCTAAGAAGATGTCCTCATGAGCACACTACTCAACGCCAAGGAGATGGTTCAATCATTCTCTGAATTTTATAAATTCTGAAACTAACAAACTAATTGCAGTACTTGCATCGTCATCAGAACTCTTCCAATTCTGTTCCCTGGGATTACTGCCAGTTACTCATTTCTCTCCCGTGAGGAATCGTTCATCTCTGAACCTTTCCTCCTCAACCCCAGATAAAATTGCTAATGGACTCACCCAGATTCTTCACCGAGCTTGCGACCTTGGCTTTCTTCTTGGGCACCACGGCGACACGTCCGTCGGCGAACGGGACGAACTCGCCCGTCTCCGAGAGCCGCCCTCGGCTACGCAGCGGGTATTTCTTGAGCTGAGGACGTGGATCTGCTGGAGCAGAACGCACAGGTCAGTAACAACTACACAACTTGCTAGCACGCGGATGTGGATATGCTGGAGCAGAACGCTACGCGAAGGTGGATATGGCCTGGTGGTCAAGGACCAATTCAACTATAACATACCAGAAGAACCAACAAGGAAGTCCACTACAAGACTAGTGACAAGGAAGAAACCAAGACGAAGACCACTGGCACGTAACTCTTCTCGGCCAAGCTGGGAATCGAAGCACAAGGCGTATGTGGAGGAAACCGATCCAACAAACACCTCGTTGGCCGGACTTGACACTCTGCAATGCAAATCGGGTAGAGTAAATCAAATCACAAGCTGGGTCCCACTTGCTACATTAGGGTGTGGCACACCCCTCCTACTTCACAAATCAATCTGTCGAGAGCACTCTTCAACTTGTCACATCAAATGTTGACAGCAGAAATGGCATTGGAATCGCCTCCGTATATTAGTGATGCCAATGCTCCATCTAAGTCATTATCTTCCACGGATTTCTTGAGGTCTGTTTTTCAATCTCTGGATAAAAGTGATGGGCATCTATTCGTGGAGTTACTTAGCAAAGGCATTCGAAACTTGTATTTCAATGCAAAGTTACTCCTCGGGCTATTATCCGACGGAAGTATCTATGAACGGCAACAGTATGGGTTAAGTGTGGCCGGTGATCAAGGACTGCTTTGCCATGCCAGCTCTGGCGACAACTGAATGAACACAAACCACATGGGCTCCGTCTTCTTATCAGTATTTCAATACTTTAATAAGAAACATTGTAACTAGTCAGCAATGCACAGATATTAACCCGCATTGCGGGAATGCAGTCGATACGGGAACTGGAAGAATAGAAGAGAGGACACTAAGGATTTCCAAGGTTCTGGGAGGAGAAAAGGAAGCAGACCCAAACATGAACTAGAGGCCATAACGAAAGTAGATTATACGGGAACTGGGCTAGCCATTCATTCCTTTACTTACAAGTATCCATAAGGAACATAAAACTCAATTCCACGCAGGAACATTATCGAAGAAAAAAAAAAATTTATTAAGCGAGCTTAAAATATTACTTCCATAACATTACGTGAAGATAAGTTGCAGTTTTGTGGTTGTAATAGCAGTGCTGATAGCGTCATGGTCTCTGAATCATAAGATCTCTGGTTTGAGCCCCGGCGAGGCAATTTTGATATCAGACCATTGATTTAAACAATATTTATCACATCAATACGACTCGTTTTATGATTGATCTCTTTTTAATTACATTATTCTGGAAATGTTTTTCCCAAGTGTCCATACTGATAAGACTGCGAGAACTTCTGGGTTCTGGGCTGTATGATAGTCCGTTGCTCTCTCCACTAGTTTTCTTCCAACCAAGCTGCTCTCTTCTCCTTAACCCTTCGGCTTTCAAGGTAACGATCTATCGGTACCCACGGGTCCTGCGAAAACTGACACGGTAACGATCCATCGTTACCCGTCTTTTTATTATTAGTTCATTATTTACGCACCAGATAGCAGCATTTTTGCACGGAATAAGAAGAGTATAGTTGTATCTCACGTTATACTCCGCGGGAACTTCAGGCTATCCGTATTGATCGATATTCTTAGAGTCTGAAACATGTGCTCACTGGAGTTCCGTGTCTTGTTTACATCGTGTTCGGCGCCAAACTTGCGTTCATTTCTCTGTGGGTTCGTACGTGATTATATATTAAAATTAAGTTCTATCGTACGCAATATATTTAGTTAACGTGTTAGTTCATTATTTAAATAGTTTTCTTAGGTAATTAGGTGCATAGCGATATAGTTCAGATAGATTAGGCCTAGTTATTTGTCGTGTGTGACATGGCGGAAAGGCTTCATTTAGCTGATATCACTGAATATCTTGATAATATTTCAAGTGATGATGATGATTCTCTGTCCGAATCGGAAGTGTAGAGGATGATGATCCACTAATATCTTCATTGGTGAGTCATACATATTCTTTTCAAGAAATCTGTTTTTATGCAAAAAATGGCTGACATTTTTCAGTGTTGCATCATTCTAAACATTTTAATTTATCCTTGGATCTAATGCACATCGTATCTTGATATTTACTATGCTAGCCTTCCTACTGACATGAATAACAAACTTGGGTTGTATATACCATTTTCTAGAATTACTTCCAAACGTTCAAAATCTGAAACTTGTAATTTTGATTTCATATTTATTATTTATTAACATTAAGCCCTTTTGGTTTGGAGACACGACTTACCTACAGTAATAATAAGTGATATATACTCTATAAATTTATCAACTTTCATGTTGATATCTTCATTGGTGAACCTTCCATGTAATTTTAAAAGTAGTGTGTGCATAGTGTGGTAAATATGGCTGTCAGTTTTGACACATCCATCAGCTGAGAGCTTGAAAGCCAATGGTTGCCGTATTCTTCTGTTTAGTTCCAAACAATATGAAGCAATTCTACAGCTGTCGGAGGCATCCTTTATATTCTAATTAGGACGAGAGAGCTTCCTTATGTTCTAATTGGTAGGTGCTTCCTTAGGAGTGTCTTCATATCAACAAATGTGTTGGCAAAGATTAAACCTACCGAGTTCATGCCACTATGATTATGTTCTGATCTTTAATACATTGAAACCTTCTGCCTCCAGAAATCCTACAACAATTTTACTTCTTGTACATTCCTTATCTACACGACAGTGAAAATCCCCTGCTATGGAGGTGTCCGGTAATCGACAGCAGGGAGAATAAGCACAGTCGCTAATAGCTATGAACGACATACTGCTCGTTTCCACCCTGACTGAGCAACTTTAATGAACTAGAACAAGTCAAGTCTATGTACGAGTTGGCTGCAGAGCCATTCTGTATTGAACAAGTGCTGCCTATCAGGAACTTCTTGCAAAACTTCATTTAAAAAAGAAATATGGTTGGACTTCAATGGGACAGAAGCAATATTATCCTACTTGAAGAGAGCAGGCTACAATTTACGTCACACTGATGCATTTCGCAGTCCATGGATTTCACTTCAGAATATGCAGATGCTACATGCCTGTGTTAACGAGCCCTGTGACCGATATCATGTGTCATACTGCAAAGGAAGATTGACTTCCCTGACACAATTTTGTAGCGACATAACTTACAGGCCCTGCATTGAATGTATTATTTTCTCTTTCTATGGCCCTTAGCTGCAATATATATTTGGTGACAAGCAGGATCTGAGAGTATTGGGCATCATTTCTAGTAGTCTATCCTCTTTACTGTACAGTATAAAATAATCTGCGATGTTTGTTGAAACAAGCGTGACAATAGCATATCTCCAATTCATTCTAAACATTAATCATATTTAGTAAGATGAAAACAGATCACAAGTTTATATTCGTCACAAATGTTCAATCTTTGAAATGTATTGCCGTATAATTTATACAAATATTCTGGCGCAACCATCACAGCACTTATCGATAAATGAATGAAAATAAGCCATAAAATAAAGATTCAATACAAGCATCCATGATACGAATCACAAAATGCTCACAGCTGGTGGGTGGAAATCAACAAGCAACTGCGAAGTGTCACTACTCCAAAGGTTTAATGTCTATTCATTAATATGGTCCATTTGCCCACCACGTTTGTTCCCTTGGCAGTGTTGCCTTGTCACTAAAAACACAATGGCGTTTTATGCTGGGAGTACGCTGCTCCGAACTTCGCCCAGTGATTGAAAAACAGGCCTAAGAGCAATATAACACCATCTCTCCAATTCCTTTACTTACACCACATTTGTACAGTTCTAGACTCATTATCTTCGTAATGATGCCACTATTGAATCAAGAGTAGTCAGCAGTGATTTGTGGGTACAATAAAAAATATATTCACGAGACCAATCTTAGCCCTAATACACCAGATTTTCACACTAAGTTACCGAAGGCATTAGATCCTCACTTTGTTGAAAAGATGCCAACAAGAAATATTATGGCTGAAGGGAAGTGGGAATCGCTATTAACATCGGTAAGTCATCAGAATGCTTTGAAGGAAAAAGGGGGAAATACGGCATATAAATTCCCTCCACATTGCACAATAACTATCGCCAAGCGTCTTTCCGAACAGTGGGTACAAAGTAACACCAGGATCCCAGGGTCGAACAAAAACCTATCCACCAGGCCATGAATCCCTACCATGAGCTCACCTGTGTTATTCTGGGTGGCTGCCTCTGACGTCAGATTCCTCTTGCGGCTGTTACTCTTGGTTGGTGTTGTCAAACTACTTTTCACATTAATTGACTCGCTACCGTTGCTCGCCAACAAACTATTATTGTTTCCGTTACGCTTGCGACGAGCAGTCTGTTTCCTCACAGCACCTGTGTTGCTATTGTACTCTTCAGAAGTAACCGAACTGGATCGAGAGCTCTTGGTCGGCGCTAAGCTTCCCCTAGTGATGATGCCAGGTCCGCCGCTACTCGCAGTGCGGGTTCTCGTGGCAATGCCGTCCTCTGCTTCGCCGACTCCACCCTGGCCTGCCCCCCTCGTGCTCCGCCTCAATGTTCCGCGAAATAAACTTCCCTTCTGCTGCAACTTACTCTTGGATTCAACCAAATTCGCAGATGCTGAAGTTAGATCCCGTCTGTTTCCGCAATCTCTAGCAGCAGTGGCCCCCTCTTGGGAACCCGGCGGCTTCAATCTGCTACGCTTCTCGCTTGCCGAAAGCCCAGAGATGGCAGAGGAGTTGGTACGCTTCCTCGAGCCACTCGTTCTGCTTTTGCTGTATCTGGAACAAAAAAAAAACACCCAGTATTGATGGTGTGTTCTGTGCCAAGTTCCCACTAGCATTAACCCATCTCTGCCCAAATTATTATTTTTGAAAATTGCAATATATTTTATAAGACCAGTCATTTGGAACCTAAACGAACTAGTTATGATTATTTTGGATTTATTTTGACAGCTTTCCGGAGTTTTTTCCCCACGGTGGACACTTATGGGTTGAGTAAAAGAGTTGTTTTTTGGTGTTTATTCAAATTAGCAGGTTCCGCCAATCAATACCTTAATGCTTTTTCATAAACCCTAGGTGCAGTATATGTTTCGAACCATTATCGGTCCTTCATCAGCTGACTTAATGTCTTGTCAACAGCATAACACAGAAAAACACTGAGCATTGACACAAAGATATGCATACACGTTAAAATATTCACAATCATTCATTAAAATTCATTAAAAGATATTCAAGCATTAAAAAGTTTAAAAAACACTGCAAGTTCAATTGTTCCTGTTAAATGATGCTAATTCTCTTGATTAGCATCTTGTCAGTCCATTTAGTATTCCTGCTTTCTTCACACTTGAGCAGCGAAGTCGTACAAATTGTTAGGTTGAATTTTGCCATGTATAGAGAGCGAAAAAATGGATGAAACTGTCCCAATTGCGCGGCTAACCAAATGAAAAATTCTAATTAATTGATTGATCCAGGCAGCTAAGTAATCCTCTGTTAAACAAGAAAAGAAAAAAGGTATTAAGACTTGCATTTAGTGGAGAAACAAGAGAGAAAACTCAGCAAATGTCTACGAGAAGCCGCTACAGAAAGTGAAAGTGACAACTCATACCTCGTATGCGAGCAGCAACTGAGGTGCTATTCTGAGCGCGGTCAGGTCTGTGAAAGGGAAGGGAGGGGAGCGGGTGTGACTAGCGGGGTGGGGAAATGAAGGAGTGGGGGGGGGGAGTTTCATCCATTTTTTCGCTCCCTATACATGACAAAATTCAATCTAACAATTTGTACGACTTCGCCGCTCACGCGTGACGAAAACAGGAATACTAAATGGACTGACAAGATGCTAATCAAGAGAATTAGCATCATTTAACAGGAACAATTGAACTTGCAGTGTTTTTTAAACTTTTTTAAAGCTTGAATATCTTTTAATGAATGATTGTGAATATTTTAACGTGTATGCATATCTTTGTGTCAATGCTCAGTGTTTTTATGTGTTATGCTGTTGACAAGACATTAAGTCAGCTGATCAAGGACCGATAATGGTTCGAAACATATACTACATATGTAAAAGCATTAATGTATTGATTGGCGGAACCTGTTAATTTGAATAAACACAAATTACAATTGTCAATGCGGACAAAAAATGGAAAATTTTCCCAAGTAAAAGAGTTGTTCAACGAAGGTACTTTTTCCATGTTTTAACCTCTTAGTAATGTATTCATCGAGAAATTACTGAGTACCTAGTCACAGAAATGTTGCATTAGCACAATAAAAATTACAAAATGCAGGATTTCAAATGAAAATGAGGAAATTTTTATCTCAATTGAGCACTATTTTAGCATAACATAGGTTTTTTTTTCTTTCTATTACCTCTTATAAATAAAATAGCTCATACGAACTATGAAAATAAAGAAATGCGTAAGTACAAACAAATATCCATGGCAGTTTAGCCCGTGTTCAAAATTTACACTGTTTTTTCGATGGCCATGCAATTAGAGGCCAGTACCAATTCTTTTTTAGCGCGAGTGAAATAACTGAAAGCAAAGGACATGGCATCCAACAGTACACTTTTCTAGCCGTTTCCTGGCTGCTTTACCACACTGCGCACATCGTACTTGCTTTTCCCGGGTTTCAACGTAGTGAGACATCCCGTCGAAAAGCACTTCCGGCAATACGCGTGACGAAGGACGTTGAGGTGGCAAATGATCGAATATATGCCCTATCTATGTACCGTGTAAAGCCGAGCAGATCCAGATTTTGTTCTTTACCCTTTGGAGTCAAACGATAAAGTTGCCACGCATCGTTCATGGAGGCGTTCATAAAAACACAATTAGGGGCCAGTACCACTTCTTGTTTCTTATGCTGATACGATAACAAGATATATTCTGGTCTAATCGGTCGACACCACCCATGTACATATTGTATAAAATTATACAAGCAGGCTAAAGTACTAATATGTACTTCTTTTCAGCATTACTCCATCTGCTGGCATGACCTAGAGGCGTGACGAGATCCACGATAACTGAGCCTAACTCTGGCATAGTATTTCCAGTATTTCCTTGGTAGAACTAAATACCCGAGACGAGTTGATAGTGACCAAACGGATTGGTTGGCTATGAATGTGTTGCTTGGTGCTGTGTCTTCCAAAATAAGGGACCATCAACTCGTCCACCGAAAGATGTGCATCACCAGGAAAATACAGAAGCCAACGTTCATTTAGCATATTCCAAACAGGACGAATTTTCCCAAACAATGTAGTTTCGCATTTTCGCAAAAATATAAATATCGAAGAATTTCTTCACAACGATAGCGTGACATAGCTGAGCTTACCCCATCAAGATGTAAATCCTCTGCAATTTCCCAGTACATCACATTGTAATCGGAAAGAAAGAATAGTCGAAGGTCATTTCTGTCCACCGTGAAAGATGCATAACCTTTCTCAATAGAGTACTGAATTATATAATCTAGTACCGTATCTCATTATCAAAGAAGAGCTCAAACAATTCAATTGGAGAATACTGACTTTACGAAGTTAGGTCGAGTCAACTCTGTGCTTGGCTTGTTAGCAATGTCACATTTCTCCCTACACACGTTTTGGTTTTGTTTTCACATGGTCCGACATGCTTGTCCCTGCCTGCTTATTTCTTTTGCATTTGGGTTCTCACAATTTGAATTACTTGAAAATGCACACGGTACAGGATTTGCAGCTTCTTCACTAACATAACTCACTGCATTTTCATTCAAAGCACCTTCCCGAACACTGATTGTACTATTTTCAGTTTCGTGCATACGAGGGCAGCACCAGCCCAAAGTTGATTTATATCCCCCACACGGATCATCGCCATCACTATCCTTGTCACTATGAAAAGCATTCGAAGGTGGTTCAATGTATATGTTGGCATCTAGGATGTCTTCTGATACTCCCAGAATACAAACTATCTGCTCTACAGTCAATCTGAAAAATGAATTAGATAACCGTTTTAGGTACGGAGGCAATCCCGTTTGCGATGTGGTACTTTTGCACTCTGCTAAAGGAACATAACTACTAGTTCATTAACTACAGTGCACTCACGCTAATTCGCGAATTATCCGCAGCGAGTTGTGTTAAGCCTTGTAAATGCAAAACCATTGGTTAAAATATTGAAATGCACTTTATAAACAAGCAAAACTAATTATAACACTTCACATTGTATTGTAAGACACACTAGAGGAAAATTACAAAATGCTACATAGATTATGTCAACATTAAAATCTAGGCCTAATGAAAAAAATCCGTCATCACTTTTTGTTTCTTAGATAATTGTTCATTTTTTCTAATTTTGGATCATTCATTTCTCAAGAAAACAATACCTGAGAATGAAAATTCATCTTGATTTTCTACGTAAGAGAGAAAAAAGTGTGTCTATAGAGACACTAGCTTGGCTGTGGGAAACTTTTGGGATTTCCGTTGCATCACTACCGCACTCTATATCATCTGGATCTCCGTCTTGCTCACCGGCAGTCAAATTCTGTACAACATCTTCTTCACTTTCATGTCTGAAACCATAATCGTCTTTATCGATGTCTAACCACTCAATGTCATTTTCATCTGCATGATGGCATTCATCCAGGTTTTGCAGTAATGATTTCATCGTAGCGAGACTACTTTGCCCATCCGAAATATCGCCGTCACTGAAGCCGCCAAACGCTTGCTCTTCGCCTAGAACGGATTTCCATGACCGTGCGAGCGTATTGCTGGTAACTTTCCCCCATGAGGAGTTGACTGCATGAAGAGCATCCAACAAACTAAAGTCCTTCCAAAATGTTGGAATATCAATGTTTTCCTCAACCGATTGCTGTAACAAAGAGGACCGGTAGTTCTTCTTTAATGCAGCAATAACGCCTTGGTCCATAGGTTGCAGAATAGAAGTTACATTAGGGGGAAGGAATTTGACGACAATATCACCTTCTCTAAGTTCACTTTCGTGCGGATGGGAAGGCGCATTGTCAATTAAGAGCACTGCTTTGATTGGTAAAGACTGCTTAATTAAATAGGCCGTCACTTGTTTTACAAAATGATTGTGAAACCAGTCCTTAAATATTTGTGTGTCCATCCACGCTGCCTTTTGATGGTAGTACTGCAGAGGGACATTTTCTTGTTTAAAACAACGAGGTTTTTTAGATTTCCCTATCGCTAACAATTTTAATTTATGATCGCCACTTGAGTTAGCACACGCCATAATTGTTATTCTTTCCTTCGATATTTTACGGCCTGGGGCGTGCTGTTCTTTTTGCATCACTAATGTTCGGGACGGTAAACATTTCCAATACAACCCTGTCTCGTCTGCATTATAAAGCCGTCTCAGGTCAAGCTGTTCTTTGTCAACGAATGATTGAAATTCCTGCACAAACTTTTCAGCACGACTCGTGTCTGCGCTAAGACGCTCTCCGTGAATCACAATTTCCCTTATTCTGTAGCGTTTCTTAAACCGCGTACGCCAGCCAGAAGATGCTTTAAAATCTCCTAAGCCAAAGGCAATGTGGAAACGTATGGCTTGCTCCGCACACATTGGCCCGGACACATGAATACCTTCCGCTCGTTTTTTATTAAACCAGCGTATCATGGCTTCATCTAGATTTTCATAGCCCGATGTTCTCTTTGATTTCCGGGTTGATGAACGATCACACTTAGCAGAAAATTTGACGAGGGTTTCCTTTTGTTTTTTCATGTCTCTCACTGTAGTTTTACCCACACCAAACTCGCTGGCTAACTTGGATGAAGTCTCGCCTCTCTCCAGCCTCTATAATTTTCAGTTTTTCACTGACGTTTAACCTTTTGTATTTCATTTTTCGACCGCTCATATCGAAAACTGACAACCACAATTTACTTTTGAAAACTCTCGCAGCTGACTTCAAAACACTGAAAAGACGTATGCACGCCGAGCACACTTCTCAACTACAATAGGCTACTGTATACAATACCGTACGCTCACCATCTGCGCATCTAGTCTGCTCAACTCACAGGTCAGCGACCTTGGGCTTCAGCTGTGGCAAAACAAAGGGTAGGTCCTGAGAGAACACTTGTATTGTCTCCGCTTCCAAGATAACGGAATCTGTGCTATACCGCCCGCGGCAACATGCTCGTATGTTTACAAGTTTTCAGAATTCTTGCAGCAGTGTGCATGTAGGCCTACTGTTACATAGCAAGGAAACGAAGTCCAGTCTTCTCAAATTTCAATGATTTCGTCTCCACGCAGCATATCGCATTAAAATTCTTTTTAAATGACACAAGAGAGAGTTTTATTTAGCGTAATGGTTAGAGGGTGTACGTATTACTACGAAACCCACGAATTAACCGCAAAGCGAATTAACTGGAGTGCACTGTAATATAAAATCAGCTAAACTGCACATTAAGCTATGAACATATAGCATACAATCACATTTTACTGCTAAAAGTCACGATATACTGAAAAATATTCACCATGACGGAAGCGTCCCACTCTTGGCCGCACACAGCCAGTCTCTCAATAAGGCCCGAAACTCAATGTCTCGTGTTGTGCATAAAGAGTCAAACAATGAACTTTTAACTATGTTATTCAAAAAACTTGTTTCTGCTTACAGGTATAAAATCAAAAATATCCTAACAATTCATGTCAACTGTCGACAGTGGGTGGATATGGGTTAAAAGTGCAACAATTGGAACTTGGCTGAGAGGTCGGTACGCCATTAACTCATAGGTTTTGATTTTCTAAATATAACAGGATTTCTAAAAATTCAAAATGTAGAACCAAATTCAATGCACATAACCTCCTCTAGGTCCCAAGTCCTCGGAACTCGTGGGTATATTCCTTCCAAGGCTGGGCTACCAATATGACAAGAATACTTGATTTCAATGTAATTTGCACGCAGCTAAATCCAAAATTCGTTCTTTAATTACAGGTTTAAATTTTCCGGACTTTTTCTTCATTTCTTTCACTATCCAATCAACAGATATAAAAACTACTCACCTTGTATCGGCCCCAGCTGTCTCGAGAAGCGATTCTGACCCCCCGGGAACACAGTTAGGTTGCTCGGCCATAGACGCTCTGCATGGACTCAGGCATGCCACAATCAAACTATGCCTGCAAAGAGAACACTTCACTTACTATGTCTCCCAGACAGCCAATGCAGCCTTACTCCCACAAGTATTAACCAATGAAATGTGAAACCATTGATCAACTCACTAAATTAAATGTTTCAGTTTCCATTTAACACATACAATATGGGGGAGGATCCAAGGTCAAAATTTAATTTTGCCAAACAACTCCAAGTGGCACAGATGTGTTCTACCCTACACTTAAAACTCTTTTATTCTAGAATTCCAACGCCACACGCAATTTGGACCAAATACCGCTGATCTAGCAAGGAAGCTAGTGAAAGCATCAATTAAAGGAGCAGAGTCCAATAACCTTTGTGGAATTATTGACTTGCATTACCTTTAACTTGCAGCTGCACTGGAGGATTCCTAACCTCAATCTCTAAGATGAATTATTCAAACTATTTGAAAATTTATCCTACCTTAACATTACTTGAATCCCTAATACAAGGCTTTATGTCTGAATTCAACACAGCATCCTCATCAATGATGACAGACCTAACCAATTTGAAATGTTTGCTCAGCAGATAGATGTGGCTGTTAGACCTATGAGTCATCTAAGTCACAGCTTGAAGTCATCACTTAACAAAAATAGTCTACCACAATGGAACTGTTACCAAGCAAATTATTATGCTTCAGTTACAACATAAATATCATCCATTTCAGATAGGCTACAATTGTAATTAACATTGAGAACACATAACCTCAACTGTTACTGCAGCACATTGTGCAGAGACTCACTTTCTATACTGCTACACACACATACAGCTCCATGATATGAATGTCTGGTCCACTGCAATTTAAGCTATGTCAAACTATCACCTGTTCAAAATGGCTGCTGCAGGTTGGCCAACATAATACACAATGGTGCCAATCCTGGCAGGAAGGATGTAGATAATACTAGGAACTGATATAGAACACCACAGGAAGATCTAGTATTATCAAATGATATGGCCAAGGAGGAATATGGTAATCAATAATGTATGAAGGGATGAAGGAGCTATCCACAAAAATGTGGGATACAATTTGGATCCAGACCCTTTACCCAATGATAATATATGATGGGAGGGAGGGATAAACATTCTATGCTCAAACAGGAGTGTTGTGGCTTCCAGAAGAGCCTCAAAGTCATATTATATACAGCTACCCTTATCTCAAAAGGTTCCCTCAACAATGTTAAAAATGTATTTTGAACTTCCAGGACAATTGTAATAATAAGGCATCACTTTGGAAATAATTTTAAAAAAGTAAAAATACGCTTAGGCCTACATACTTCAGTCCTCGCCACCCCCCAGGCCAAACCCTTCCAGGAGTTTAGAAAACTCCATTTTAATTTTAGGGATAGTGAAGTTTCAGTTTCCCTGGAAGTGTCACATTAGTTAATGTTTATTTCCATGTTTCTGCAAACATCACTTCGATTTCCATAGCGGCTTCGGTGGCGTAGTTGGTAGCATGCTGTGCCCAAGATAGTGGGTTCAAACCCGGACGAAGTCGTCAGATTATTTACGAGCGTTAAAAACCCTTCAGTATGCCTTCCTTCGGAGGGGAAGTAAAGCCTGCGGTCCCATATCATATAAAAGATCCTTTCACAGACTAAACTTATGTAAAGCTAAATTGTTAGGTTCGATTTCGTCGGAACGCTCTATCCAAGTTCCAACGTTCACCACTAGGTATCACTGACATCTGGTAGCGAAAGTTGGAACTATTTGAAATTAAACGGAACTTGTAGCTCACCCTAAGGGTGTCCGCTGGAAGCAACTACAGACTCAGGCGAGCCGAACATGTCCTCAGACACTCCCGGCACTAAATGCCATACAATAAATAAATTCGATTTCCATTGATAATTATAATTTATATGTATCGTATTGTTTCACAGTAGAAGCATTCCCATCGTGGTTGGGTGACTTGCTCATAGGCTGGTGGTGGAACACTTATTCTGTAATCTGAATTAGAAGTAACATTTCGAGGATATGACCAAAACGAATTAATATTAATGTGTGTAGCTCCCAGGCTTCTAGGCCATAGTCCAGGCAGAATGTTTGCTCCAGACGTTTCACCAAAAGGGTCCAGTCCTCTACTACTAAATGAGAGCAGTCCACTGCTGACTAATGGAAGGATGATGCTGAACGTAGTTTTCGGTGAAACGTTGGGAGCAAACATCCTGCCTGGACCACCGCCTACAAGCCAAGGCAACATGAAAGCCTCGGCGCTTACACCAGTAGTGTCCCCAGGTCATTCCTGACGCAAAAAGTAAGCAGCTGTGGCCAATACCACAAGCTAAATGAAATAACCCAAATTGATGGGCAGTTTCCAATTTAGAACTACAACTCCATATCAAGTAGAGTATGGCTTTTAGTGCCGGGACTGTCTGAGGAGTTTGTAGCTGCTTCTATGCACACACCCATGGGGCGAATAAAATATAAACTGAGACTTAAATCTAGCAAACAGTGACTGTTGCACAGGGGGAAGAATCCAAATGTAAGAAGCGTGCAAGACGTGGCAAAACTATTCCTCTTCTTTCAGGGAATACATCAATTCAATGGGAAAATATACAAAAATGAAATGAGAATTAAGTGGTCTTATTCTTTTCTTTGGTGAATTCAATAAAAAGTTTCCAATTTATAATTGATTCACCTTTTGTTTGCTCATTTACAAATGTGACCCATCCCTGACCTTTCCCTAATGCTGATAAAACATTCCACACAACTTTTTATAAACCAAAACAGACCTAGTTGTAATGTTTAAAGTCATTTGCCTTTAGAGATTTTTTTCTTTTAAGAAAAACTGTGTGAAAGTCAATACTACAAAATTGTTTAAATTTAATCTACATAGGGACTTCAGACACACAATCTTCTCAAGATGCTGGATGACAATCTCTGAAGATTTTTGTATCACCGTGTTAAGAAACAACTTTCTGCCCTATTTTAAAGTAGGTGGCACAAGTTACAACGCGAGAAGCTTCACTGCGTCCAGATTAATTGCAAAACCATTGAACTTTCACACATCGTTTCTTCCTTAAAGGAAAAATAACACTGAGCCGTTAATGTGTGCGTTGTTTAATTCAGGGGTTTGTAACAACCTGGTCATCAGCCTCATGTGTCGCAATTGCCTCACCAGCGATTTCCCGAAGTGAACATGGAAGAATGAACCAGCTAAAATACTCAATACTCTAGCTCACCGGGGCATGTCTAATGGCATAAGATTCAGCCTAGTGTTTAAAACAATCTCACAAACCATCCAAGACTGTTTGAAAAGAAAATCTAAGAACTATTTGATTGCCTTCCAATATATTGAACATTATCAGCTGATCAATTAACCTGGAACTAAATATGTTTGCTTAACGAACCAATACTAAACGTGTAATGCGGTATACACATATGTAATACCAATTGGTAGTAAATGATCCTCCAGTAGTCTTAAAAATTATATTAGTTTCAACACATTGTGTCCTTTAGCAAATATAATAAGTTAAGTATTACTTAACAGAAAAAGATTATTAATGAACTGTGAATGTACTTGGTTATTGTTAACCAGTAGCACATTCCAACTATACTATATATCACGAGATGCAATCAATTTAAAGATTATAAAATTAAGAAAAACTTGTTATAAAACCAAATATGTGAAGTACCTTTAAAATGTATTTATGGAAATTAAATAAAACCAGATCTGTTGAAAATTCATTATTCTTTGTTTCTTTCTAAAATCAAAGAGGTAAACAGGTGAAAATTTATTCAATGAATATTATATGATGCATTTTTAAGTTATTAAGTAATTATCATATAATCTGTATTATCCTATTAACTTGTGATTGAACAGAGTATGAATTATTTCTCCTATTGATGACGAACATGCAACTTCTCTATGAAACACAAACAAAACAATTATGGTATATAATATTCTTTCTACCAAGAGAAGGTTATGAACTGTTTGTTATAGGAATTTACTTGGTAAATGTCTTTGAAGGTATTTATTATAATTATTATTTATAATAGACTAGAGAATATTTCTGTGCAGTACGATCTCTAAGACAATTTAATCCAACAGTATACTCTTGTTCAGGTTTGGGGATAGTAGATCAATGTAGGTATTATCTGTTGTGGAAAGGCATTAAGTGTGTTTTAAAAACATTTGATGGATTAGTTTTTGGAATTGACTAGGTTTATATATTTTTAACTTACATGTATTGTTTGGGGAAGTTTTATATATACCTTTTATGCAACTGTATTTGTCACAAAAGTTCCACATGTGTAGTCTATTCTATTGTTTTGTTTGTGTTACACATTAGAAAGAAAGAAAAATGCATTTTCAATAAATCTGGTTTAATTTAATTTCCATAATTTAAGTCTTAAAGCTACTTAACATATTTTGGTTTTATAACAAGCTTTTCTTAATTTTACAATCTTCAATTGATTACATCTTATGATATATATATAGCATAGTTGGAATGCCCTACTGGTTAACAATAACCATTTACACATAAAATATAGTATATAATTCTCACAATTCATTAATAATCCTTTTCTGTTTAGAATACGGACTGGCCATGGTGTTTGTGCTGATGCGATGTTCAAATGGAACAAATTACCATCTCCTGCATCTGATTGTGGTGATGAAGAGACAGACTATCTCCAGGGTGTCGACCAAAACCAACAGATTTCCCCAACAATTCCCTGATTAACAGTAGTGGCCATAATAAATATAAAAACAGTTTGTAAAAGAGCATTTCAAAACGTGCTGGAACAAGTGTAGCATGACAAAGTTGGAAAAGAAAAAGAAATTCTATATTTCGCCAATTTCTAAATTTTTCATCCAGAAAAACTATTGTACTTGCGAGTATTGGAAGTAGCTTGTGAATAGTAATGCTCTCAGAAATCATACAAATACACAGTCTACACATGTAATCTGTGTGCTCTATCTTGCAAGAAATGAGAGCTTACTGATTTAACGTCAGTACGAACATACATCTACAACAATCATCAGAATATACTTTACCCTCCTCAAAATTTAAATGCTTAATTTCCAACTATTCAAGGTTGGACCTTCTAAAACTAAATATCCCCAAGTGCCAATAAAATACCCGATAATTCCCCGAGATTTCCAATTATTTAAAAATTCCCTGTTTACCAGAGAAGTAGAAACCCTGTAAATCTTACATACAGTATTGTACGCGATTGTTCTCCGAGGGCATATCCAGGCGCCCTCGGGGATTTTGTGCGTGTGACTCCAGATTCAGTGGATTACTTTAGGAACTGGGGACATTAATTTGTTAAATATGTTGTTCTTTTACTGTATGCCATACAATTAATAATAATCTGTTTAGTAATACTTATATGCGCTGAAGGAGGACACAATGTGTCGAAACTATTACTCAACTAAAGAATTTATACTCAATTTATTGACTAATCATTTACTACCAATTGGTATCACAACAATAGATTATTTATCGACAAGGACCTATTTCAATTTTAATATGAACCTAAACCAAATACATTGGTGTATTAATATGAACCAATACCAAACTTAATGGGCATTTGTGTGTTCATTTCAGGTATTGAAAGTTGCTATCGGTCTTTAATCTTGCAAGTTCTAACAAGAGAACCTTTCCGAATGAGGAACTTCTACCCAAGATGCAACGAACTACAGGATACAGTGAAACCCCTCAAATCCGAAATCACGGGTAATCCGAACGAGTTTTCTTCGACAATTTTAAGTTTGAAAGACACACGCTAAACGGAGAAACTTATTTATTTAGTCATAAAACAATTACATATTCTACATTATAACGTTATTTTTCTATAATTAGTTGAAAAATTAACAAGGAAGTAAAGTTAGCATACGTAACTAAGTTGGTTATTGTAATTGCTTAGGATAATCACTTTGCAAGAACAATGAAATAACAGTAGAAACACACAAAATATCACTTAATCTTTCACATGAAATCAGTTATCTTCAATTGTCGAAGTGACGAAAACCTTCCCGCACAGGCAATTGCGCATGAACATGACATCGTTTGGCGTGGCTGCTTCGTGTTGTTCTACGAAGCGCGATGCGATGTCCAGAGCAGACAAAGCCTCAGTATAAGTCACATTGTCTATCCAAGTTTCTTCTTCCTCACTGTCACTAGCTACATTGCTGTCATGTTGACTCACTATTTCATGTTCGGTGCATTCTTCATTGACATCAACTGTCGTGCACTACTCTAGACAACCTTCTCCAGCATACTCACAACCTGCTTTATGGATATTTTTTGGCTAATCCGAACAAATTGAAATCCGAACTGACCACATCCCCAATTAGTTCGGATTTGAGGGGTTTCACTGTATATGGCCACATCTCTACATAGATGCTGTGCATGGCTCTCCTAAACAAACTTCTTTCATGATCCTAGATTCTGAATGTACTTCAATAGACATTCTTCTTGTATTCAGTCACAATTTTTAATGATGGGTATTGATTTTTCAGTTCATTTCACATTTCCCAGTAATCAGGGACTGGAACATTGCCATACCAACACTGGAAAATGGCATCAAAGCTTTCTACTGTGTGTTGTAGTAGCAACTGGGTGCAATAAAGGTACAGTTGAATGGCCCTACCACAGCAGTCATGACCCCCACCAATCAATACTTGCTCTGAGAGGAAGGTCAATGTGCCCTGCTCTCACTAATATCATTCCGTTTCAAATTAAGTTCAAGCTTTGAAATATGCAAACTCCTGAAGACTTCCACAACAACAACAACAAAATAAAAATGAAAGATCAATGATTAAAGCAAATTACCAAAGGAGTTGCCAACTTACTACCCACCATCCTGTGAATTACGGCTCTAAAATTTCCCCTAACTGAGGTTTTGATGTGAAAAGTAATATGGACTTTCAGAAAACATCTGTACACACCTAAAATAAGATGTTTGCTTCCAGGAGAGGAAAAAAAACACTGGATGAAAAAATGCACACGCTTGTAAACTTGTGCTCCTAGCTTCATTTTTGAACTTGCCCTCCTCGAAGAGTTTCTTGATATATTAAACAGAATTTTGGGTGCTTCAACTTCCTTCGTACAATGTTCTATATTTCTAGAAAGTTTGATAGGGTCTCTTTACTTCATGTTTATTTTCATTTTATAGCCATCTTTTAAATACTCCGAATTAGCACAAATATCTACATTTCCCTCAACACAGGGAAGTTTTGGAATTTAAGATTTCCCAAACATAACACGGGGGGGGGGATTACCTTCACTGGTATAAAGTTCCCAAGTTTGTCAGGAAGTGCCTCATTAAATAAAGGGCTCAAGAGCAACAAGAAGTCAAGTGATATTTAACAATGAGTACCAAAAGAGTCAAAATTGAAACAAAAGTCAATGAATAAAACAAGGCGCCAGGGAATGTTCTCCGCAGTGCTTACTTGCTGCTGCGAGAGCTCGCATCAGCAGCATGGCTGCCGTTTGTGTCAAAACAGTAAACTTTGTACTCACCACAGCCACTCATAACAGATGCTGGAAGTCTTCGAAGACACACATATTGTCGCAGACTTTCTTGAGCTAATTTGAGTATTTATTTTCTCGGACTATGCAGCATTATATCGGAGATTTCATCAAGTTTTTCGTCTGTTACAAGCGTAGGCCGGCCTGTTCCCGGTAGATCGTGAAGTGAGCCAGTCACACAAAATTTACTTATCAAATCCTGAACGGTACCCCGTTTGGACACTTTAAATTAGGAAACCTCACCTGAAACTTTAGTTTTACATTTTCAGAAAACCGATCGCCTCCGCGCAAAATGTATTCCACCAAAAAAGCTCTCTTTACTTCATGTATACTGATGCACTCTTCCAATAATGTATCTGAACACTCGTTTACGGCAACACACTGCCTACAGCCCACACGTGTGTCCTTCACTGTACTGTGTTCTGCCAACTAAACAGCTGATGCTACCCCTGGCAGCAGCACATCCCCTCGCGCCCTGTATAATAACAATAACACCTATTTTAGTTTCAGACCTTTCACGTTTCAGCGTCCAGTCCAGCCGGCAAGCCTGCATGATCCCCTATTAGCAGTTAGCACTGCAGCCTCGTATAACCCTCACCTTGTAATCTTGCAACATTGAATCTAACCATCTACCTCTCCTCTCATATTCAAAATGGCAGAACACTGCTAGAGGATGATGTGCAACACTCATCGAGTGTTCGATGCCTGACCATCAGAGAAATTGTCAACATGTTATTTGGAGAGGATCACATAGGCTTTTAAGAGCACCACATTGCTGCCAAGTTTATACCCAGGCTTGTCACAAGGGGGAAAGGAACACCGAGACGAGGCACAATCCTGAGACCAAGCAACAATCTTCGCTTGCCTCGGGTGCAAGCTTTGTTATTTGACATCCAGAGGGCAGCTTGCATGTTGAATTTTGTTGTTGTTCCTTGAAATGCTATGAAAGCCAAGGAGGTTAGATATCTAAGCTCCTTCACACTATAGCGCTTTCTAGTAGAAAAAGGAGGAACTTGGTGTTGGCAGAAAATCCAAGAGATTAATTTTGCCATTGTGAGCACGGCCTACTGAATTCAAATGGGATCTTTAACATACCAACAATGTATGACATACGTCCCGTGATTTATGTTGCCTTTCAAAAAAATCACTTACCATGGCCAGGAGCGAACCTGCAAAATTGGGGTTGGTAGACCGACACGATAAGGACTCACCCACCGTGGCAAGCTTCTTCGCAGTTATAATATCGTATGGCCTCGGGTGCCGGGTGCAAGCTTTGTAATTTGACACCCAGAAGGTAGCTTGCATGTCGTTGTTCCTTGAATCACTATGAAAGTTAAGGAGGTTAGATAATAGATATCTAAGCTCCTTGAACATTATAGCGCTTTCTAGTAGAGAAATGAGGAACTTTGTGTTGGCGGAAACTCCCGAGATTAATTTTGCCATTATGAACTCTGCCTACTGAATTCAAATGGGTTCTTTGACATGCCAACATCGTATGACATGCGCATCGTATTTTTGCCGCCTTTCAAAAATCACTTACCACGGCCAGGGGCGAACCTGCAATTTTGGGGTTAGTAGACCGACACGCTATCCACTCACCCACCGTGGCAAGCTTCTTCGCAGTTAAAGAGCACTGAATCTCCAAGAGCATGGTCATTGTTTTTTCAACATCCCTGGAACTGCTCACTGTGAATTCAGGCTCACGGAGTGAATGTTGCACTGTTTTGAAATGTCTGGGGGAGGGAGGGCCATTCATTGGATATCCACTGTACTGATAAGATTTCTAGGAGAACAAAGAATGGAAATGGCCGCAACTCTGGGAAGAAAGAAACTGGACGCTCCACTATGACAACGCACCAGCTCTTGCAACATGTCGGCTGTGACCTGTAACGATGTGGTCATCCTTACTCGTCCCCCGCGTTCACCAGATCTGCACCCATTATATGACATTTCTGCTTTCAAAGATGAAATCGATCCTTAAGAATCACCGTTTTGCCACGGTGGAGGTATTCCAAAAATGGCAGAGGCACTAGGATCAATGTATAGCTTCCCAAGGGAAGGGACCTACTTCGAAGGGAATAACAGTGAAATTTAAATTTGGTATTTGTGTTCCATTTATGGAACTAGTGTCAGAATTTAAATGACAGCAGGGAGTACTACAAAATATTTTAATCCAGGTGAAAAGAATGTTTGGCATCACCTGTGGATAGCAAGCACACCCAGTTCATTGTACCTTTGGCACGTGATTGATAACTTTTGTGCGTATGTATACATATACACTCTGCGAGTAAAACACTCGAGAAAATTAGATGCATATTTAGTTCAGGCAAGTCTCAAAAGTGTTGTGTCTTGTATTTCCTCGGCATGACTCATACATCAATAATAAAATAGTTTCATTAATTGTGCACTAAAATTTTTTTTGTTGGTAAGAAATAACTTAATGTTAAACGGCTTCGGTGGCGTAGTTGGTAGCATGTTGAACTGCTGTTCCCAAGATAGCGGGTTCAAACCCGGCCGAAGTCGTACGATTTTTTATGAACGTAAAAATCCTTCAGTATGCCTTCTTTCGGAGGGGAAGTAAAGCCGGCGGTCCCATGTCATAGATCTATGGCATATAAAAGATCCTTCCACAGACTAAACTTGTGTGAAGCTAAATTTCTATGTTAGATTTCGTTGGAAGGCTCTATCAAAGTTCCAACGTTCACCACTTGGTATCATTGATATCTGGTAGCGAAAGTTGGAACTACTACGGAACTTTTAGCTCACCCTATCGGTGTCCGCTTGAAGCACTACAGCCTTTCTTGTCCTCTGACACTCCCGGCACTAAAAGCCATACGATAAATAAACTTAATGTAACTAAAAAAGATAATTTTAATAATTTCACTTTTACTTGGTGTTTCACCATCGTGGATACACCTAGGACATAACCTAGCATCTTCTCGCTCGTGTTACGGTCTATGAATGCACCTCATTCCTGGTCGGCTAATGCAAGAGCCTTACTAACCAGTACCTTTAAATTCGAAGAGGGTTAGAAGGTTTTACAAAAAAATATTCATAAAACTTGTAAGGTTGGAGCAATGCTTGTACAACACTAAGGCATGGATCTGATGGAAATCAATCACATTATTAGAATACATAAAGATGCTAATATCTCTTTTCAACGAGAGGTTGCCTTTTTTTATTGGGTGAAAAGCAAATGTATTTTTACCATCTTGTGAAGGATATCTTCCAGCTTACATATCAATGTTCCTTCCTTTGCAGGTGTGATCTGACACAATGAGACCGTCAAGGAGAGCATGTGTACATCAAAACTACACGAGAGCTCACCCTTCCTGGGACGGGAATTGGGAGCAGAGATTTTAAACCAGTTTGCCCTAACAGTTATCACTAAGTGGAGAATGTTGATGACTTTCAAAATCACTTAAAATGGTGAATAATATGGCCTTAAATTCAAGGGGGAAAAAAAATGCTCTGTCGAGAATGTAAAAAAACCAACTGAATTACAGCAGATCTCCTAGGCCATAAGGGCATCTGGCCAAAGAGCCAATTATTGTATGTACACATGAAACCAACCTAAAAAATCATTCATATATGCTACAAACTGATTTCCAAGATGTGAGTTTATTATTCAAAACTCATTCATTGAAATCACATGATTTTTTCTCCTTTTTCTTTGATAAAACAAGTCTTAACAGAGATATCAAGAACATTGTCAAGGAAATGGAATGTGAATCGTATGTCAATATGAAGAGAACTGCTGAAGACCGTAAGAAATGGCTGCAACGACAAGGCTTTTAGCCTTTAGAAGCTGATGATGAACAGAGATATATAAAAGAACAGTATGTAGAAGGAATAAATAAGCCTCCGTGGCTTAGGCGGCAGCACGCCGGCCTCTCACCGCTGGGTCCGTGGTTCAAATCCCGGTCACTCCAAGTGAGATTCTGTGCTGGACAAAACGGAGGCAGACAGGTTTTTCTCCGGGTACTCCGGTTTTCCCTGTCAAAATTTCATTCCAGCAACACTCTCCACTATCATTTCATTTGTCATTCATTTAATCATTGCCCCAGCGGAGTGCGTCAGGCCTCGGCAGCCGGCCCAGTTCATATCCTCGCCGCTAGATGGGGGCTTCATTCATTCCATTCCTGACCCGGTCGGAGACTGGAAGCAGGCTGTGGATTTTCATTTCATGCAGAAGGAATAAATATAATGATAATCATTCTGTTTAATGACAAAGAATTATACAGTAGAATCCAGCCATCAACAACATCCGAGCAATATTTTGGGCCTAAAACATGACAAACTCGTCTAATTAGAAATATTATTCATTTCTGGTTCCGTATTGACAGTAATTATGAAAAATAAGAATAGGCAGAAAAATTGAAAATTCTTATTCTTCATAAACTCGTCTAATGCAAAGACTATGATTTATATCATGTCAAAGCTGCAATTCCTCACAGAGCACTTTGTACTGTGGCTTCATGATATCTTTCTGCACCAAGAGTCAGGCCCTCAATCTTTCCTGCAGGTTTGCCCTATTAGATGGTAGCATATTCGCCACAAGAAACGGCAGCGACTCAGCTAAGGTGAAACGCCTGTCTAGAGGAGAGAATACAGTCCACGAGGTATGGTTATTGGTTAGATGCTTCCATATTGACTTGCAATAATTATGAATTTAAATTATTAGGATTCCACATAGTCAATACATTTCAATGACAAATTTGTGCATGTTTCGAGCCAAATCACAAGACCATCTTGTGTCGAAGTAAGGTCAAAATATTACTAAATACAAGAACACTTGAAAAATATTAAAATACAATCATAGCCTTGAGCTGTTTCTACAGTGGGGGGCTCCTCTATAGAACGGAACCTCGCTGGGGCATTGACTGATTACACAAGAGCGGGTCGGGAAGCACTGGATGCTGGGAAGATTCCTTAGGTTGAGATAAAACCTGTGGTGTAGCCTACCTTGTATCCCATGAACAATGTTTTCCTAGGAGAAACTTATCTTCTCAAGAAGTCTTGCAGTAGTGTCGTGTGATTGGGGGAATCTCAAACAAAAGGTATACAGAAACAATTCGTGCACTCTGGAGGCTCTCGAGAACAAAATAACTGCACCAATACAAAATATCAGCGAGTGTATCAAAACTTCCCACCTTGAAACCCCTTATTATTCCCATTTCCAACGGAGTCTGGGATGAGGTGCACTAAAATTCTATGTGGTGGATGTTTTATGGCGGGATGCCCTTCCTGACACCAACCTCATGAGAGGAGTTAATGAGAGTACTTGTCAGAAGGTACCATCCCAGCATTTTCCTGGAGTTGAAAATGGGGAAACCATTTCAAGGACGGCCGACGGTGGGGCTCAAACCTGTCTCTGCCAAGTCCGCAGAGAGCTTGGCCCCATGGCCTATCACTGTGTTTTAGCGAGCGTAGCCACCGCTGTCGGTCTGAAATTCATGCAAGTACGTTAAAAAGGTGTGAATATGTTGAACTAGTACGGAGCTACACACAGCGGCCCCTGTGAGGTTCCGATCTATAGAGAAGAGCCTCACTGTATCGTTGATATTGTCATATATCAAAGGGTTACAAAATCCACTTTTGCTGGATTAAAGTTCTTGACTAGTAACTCATTACAGCTTCATCTCCGTAGGACTGGTCTTGGTAATATAATTAAGAATGTGAAATGTCCATTTTGCGTGTTGTGGATTGTCAAGTACTTGGACTTCGGTAGTTCAATGGTTCCCGAATTGTTTCTTCGATTCGACCAGGTGCCATTCGTAGATGTTGCAGAATGTTCGTGAAAGAGTTGACATCCATAGGGTGGCCACCTAGCACGATACTACTCCCGACAAAGACAAGGCATTACGTGGCTCAGTAAACATGGATAGGAAAACAAACAATAACTTACCTAGATTCACAATCATCTGTTACCTGTAGTCGTAATGAATGAACGTGCATGGTTTACGCAGTAACCAAGCCCACAGATGTTGCTCTAACACCACATGACCATCAGGTGAAAAGTACCAAGTCCCAGAGATTCTGTACGTTCTGAGTTTTGGTTAAAGAAGCATCAAGCGCTGGTTCACGGACACTGACGTTAGTTAGTTTGATGTAGTACCATCAATCACTGCTATGAAGTTTCATGCACAGTTCAAGTCAGAGGTTTGATCCCAAGTTCCGACTGCTTGTAAATTGATGATGGTTGTTTTAATGGGCAGAATAACAAAGTCATCTGCGCTATTCATAAATTACTTTTAATTGTTCAATTCAATTGAAAGGTTGCAGTACACTCTTCAAAAGCCATGGTGAGAAAACTATTAGTCACTACTGGGTTAGACGACCGTCTGGGGGGAACCACCCGCCGCTGCTGGGTTAGACGACCGTCTGGGGGGAACCACCCGCCGCTGCTGGGTTAGACGACCGTCTGGACGAAAATTACCGCCTGCAACACAAGCAACCTGGGGTTTGGAGCGTAACCCCAGGTTAGGTTTGTATGTAAAGCCTTGTTGCAAAAATGGAATTTAACATGTATACATCGTTTAAACCTTACGTGTCATTCAAGACATCAAGGATGCTGCCATTTATTGTCTAGGGGAATTTTGTAGTGTAATTTATCGGGATCTATACTACACCCTTTTATTTTTACAACAATTGACATTAGAAGAAAATACTTTCTAATCTGCATCCACATTAAACAATAAACACTAAAAATATCTGATCAACATAACTTTTGTCAAGTTTTACTACGTAGTGTTATTAACTAAATCCCAAGCAGCTTTACAGTCTGTTGCTGGTCACTTGTGTACAAGATGTGCCGAGTTATCATTTACACCAAGGTTGCTTTCAAACACCTTAATTTTAAGTTCAGTTGAGATATCTATAGTTTTGTTCTTTTTCCACGGAAGAAAGTGATGTTTAGGCGTGACAGAAAGATCGATTGGCGACTATAATCTGTAGTCCTGTTTGGCTTAATAGTGCACAATGATAATATCAGGGACCATCAAATCCACACCTTTGAAGTGGTTGCCAGTGCTATCCAACATCCATACATCTCGTGTACGAAGAAAAACGTATGGCTGAAATGTGGCAGTAATCCCCAACTGTCCATACAGTTAATTTGCAAAAAAGGCGAGATTGAAATCCTCCGTGGAAGCTTAGCTGGGGGGAAGCTAATTTCATCCCATTTCGCTGCTGACAAGACCTGGAATGAAGAATGGCCTGCATCAAAACCAGACCATCTGGGTTTAGTAACTGATCCCTGCAGAGAACCGCCTGGTTTCAATTTACCGAGAAAGGTATGGGCAGCATTGAACAGCTTCGGCACAAACGCAGACGATGGAATTTCTGGCTGCAACTGTGCCAATCAGCACGTTGCCCTCGAGTGTCCAAGGAGGAGATTTCAAGGACCGATCCAAGACCTACACAGTGCTGTCAACTGGCTGTAAGTGTGTTACAATCTACTCTGTAAATATTGTACACATTTCAACCTTTTTGTTTTCCATCATTTGCCACAATTTATCCTATTTTGCAATACGAAATAAATAAAAATCTGTATTACGAATGAAGAACGCCAGCACTTGGGGAAATGCCGTGTTACCACAGTGACTGGTTATCCCATCTGTAGCTTTATAAACGTGTAACTCAAGAAGCACTAAACCGATTTTTATGCGGTTTTCATTCCAACCTACAGCACCTTCCGAGGAACAATTTTTTGTATTAAATGTTTAACTGTGATAAAGAGAAACCGAGCAGCGACAGCTGTCACCGTTCTTCATTCGTAACCATACAGCACTGCCAATTTCAATGATGCCAACATCCAACTGGCCACTTGCTAAGTTGCCTCCAGTGAACAAACTTATCTTGCTGACAAATAATTTCTTCTGTGGGATATTATAATTTATTAGTGAATTATTATTTAGCATTGGAGTTATTTTAGTATCCATTTAAGAGAGCTCCAGGATACCACAAACTGGCCAAAAAGGCATAGGCATGAGTACTGTATATGGCCTCCGCTCATGTTGTGACCAATGACGTGCGAGAATTTTATTGTCAAAGGGTTGGTCATGTGTCAGCGGCATGTGCTAAAGGTGTTCGTTCAGTTTGAGTAAAAATGTAATAATGCTGTTAATAGCGGAAGCAAGCACAAGGTAGGCGTAATCCGCCATCCTGACAGAATGCTTCTCTGGAAAGTAAGTTCTTAAACATTGTCCACATTCCGACCATTGAAATTTAAACTACATTGCCTGTATCTTTGCCAAATAAAGTGGGAGTTCATTTCAGCAGTGGATCTCTACTACTTTCAGTAAATATAAATACTTCTCATTTATGATGATTATGATCACCTCACGGTAGTGTGGCTAGAGCTAACCCCTGAGGTCCGGCACTGCCTAGAAAATATAAGTCTTTCCAGGGTTGGAATGGTGTAAGGCAAAACTGAGAAATAGGTTCCCACTAATACACCAGCAATGGCCACATCAATTGGCTTTACTCTTACAAACAGTTCACTACTTAGTATGAAAATGAACTCTTACAAACAGTTCACTACTTAGTATGAAAATGAAACCGGTCACAACCTATAACATGGTGGAGTGGCCATAACTTCTACTCCAAACAGTGGTCTAACCCAGCAGCGACCAATGGTTTCGTCATGACAATGGTCTAACCCAGCAGCGACCAATGGTTTCGTAATGACAATGGCCTAACCCAGCAGCGACCAATGGTTTCGTCATGACAATGGCCTAACCCAGCAGCGACCAATGGTTTCGTCATGACAATGGCCTAACCCAGCAGCGACCAATGGTTTCGTCCGGACAATGGCCTAACCCAGCAGCGACCAATGGTTTCGTCCGGACAATGGCCTAACCCAGCAGCGACCAATGGTTTCGTCCGGACAATGGCCTAACCCAGCAGCGACCAATGGTTTCGTCCCGACAATGGTCTAACCCTGTAGCGACCAATGGTTTCGTCATGACAATGGTCTAACCCAGCAGCGACCAATGGTTTCGTCCTGACAATGGTCTAACCCAGCAGCGACCAATGGTTTCGTCATGACAATGGTCTAACCCAGCAGCGACCAATGGTTTCGTCATGACAATGGTCTAACCCAGCAGCGACCAATGGTTTCGTCATGACAATGGTCTAACCCAGCAGCGACCAATGGTTTGGTCCAGACAAGGGTCTAACCCAGCAGCGACCAATGGTTTCGTCCTGACAATGGTCTAACCCAGCAACAACCAATGGTTTGGTCCAGACAATGGTCTAACCCAGCAGCGACCAATGGTTTCGTCCAGACAATGGTCTAATCCAGCAGCGACCAATGGTTTCGTCCAGACAATGGCCTAACCCAGCAGCGACCAATGGTTTCGTCATGACAATGGCCTAACCCAGCAGCGACCAATGGTTTCGTCCGGACAATGGCCTAACCCAGCAGCGACCAATGGTTTCGTCCGGACAATGGCCTAACCCAGCAGCGACCAATGGTTTCGTCCGGACAATGGCCTAACCCAGCAGCGACCAATGGTTTCGTCCCGACAATGGTCTAACCCAGTAGCGACCAATGGTTTCGTCATGACAATGGTCTAACCCAGCAGCGACCAATGGTTTCGTCCTGACAATGGTCTAACCCAGCAGCGACCAATGGTTTCGTCATGACAATGGTCTAACCCAGCAGCGACCAATGGTTTCGTCATGACAATGGTCTAACCCAGCAGCGACCAATGGTTTCGTCATGACAATGGTCTAACCCAGCAGGGACCAATGGTTTGGTCCAGACAAGGGTCTAACCCAGCAGCGACCAATGGTTTGGTCCAGACAAGGGTCTAACCCAGCAACAACCAATGGTTTGGTCCAGACAATGGTCTAACCCAGCAGCGACCAATGGTTTCGTCCAGACAATGGTCTAATCCAGCAGCGACCAATGGTTTCGTCCAGACAATGGTCTAATCCAGCAGCTACCAATGGTTTCGTCCAGACAGTGGTCTAACCCAGCAGCGACCAATGGTTTCGGCCAGGCAATGGTCTAACCCAGCAGCGACCAATGGTTTCGTCCAGACAATGGTCTAACCCAGCAGCGACCAATGGTTTCGTCCAGGCAAGGGTCTAACCCAGCAGCGACCAATGGTTTCGTACAGACAATGGTCTAACCCAGCAGCGACCAATGGTTTCGTCCAGACAATGGTCTAACCCAGCAGCGACCAATAGTTTCGTCCAGACAATGGTCTAACCCAGCAGCGACCAATGGTTTCGTCCAGACAATGGTCTAACCCAGCAGTGACCAATGGCTTTGCCCAGATAGTGGTCTAACCCAGCAGTGCTGGCTTCATTGCTCAGGTGTTAACATTCTCGCTTGCTGTTGCAGGATCGAATTCTGGCACAGTCAGCTGGCATTTGATGGTGTGAAAATTCGAGGGAGCCATGTCAGTAGATTTACTGGCATGTTAAAGATCCCCTTTGGGGAATAATTCCAGCACACCGGCGTCTCTAAAAGCCACAGATGTTAAAAGGGACGTAGAACAAATAACATTATTACTATAATAATCCTGCAGCGACCAATGGTTTCACCCAGGCAGTGGTCTAACACATCAGTGACCAATGGTTTCATACAGAGGGTCTAACTCTGCAGCGACTAATGGATTCGCCCAAATAATGGTACCTTAGTTTAGGGGCTGCGACATTGAGATCATGTAATACAGACAATGGTCGAGTCCAGTCGTGACCAATGGTCTAGCCCAGTAGCTACCAATGGTTTTGTCCAGACAGTGGTCCAGCCCAGTAGCTACCAATGGTTTTGTCCAGACAATGGTCTAGCCCAGTAGCTACCAATGGTTTTGTCCAGACAGTGGTCCAGCCCAGTACCTACCAATGGTTTTGTCCAGACAATGGTCTAGCCCAGTAGCAACCAATGGTTTTGTCCAGACAATGGTCTAGCCCGGTAGCAACCAATGGTTTCGCCAGGTCAGTGGTCCAGCCCAGCAGCGACCAATGGTTTCGTCAGGTCAGTGGTCCAGCCCAGCAGCGACCAATGGTTTCATACAAAGGCTTCAAGGGAGAGGCAAGAAGTTTGAAACATTGTCTTTTTCCTATGAAGACTAATATAGTTAGTTCGCTTTAAGAAGGAAGGAAGATTGTAGTTTTACGTGACCGTGAATCTTGTGATTATGAGCCACGGGACCTCCTTTTTATGTGGAATCCGAACCACAGGACATGGCATTTCACTTCGAAAATCTCACATGCACTGACCGGGAATCGAACCCGGACCGCCTTGGTGAGAGGCATACAGCAAGACCTCTGAGCCACCACGCCCCCAGTTCGCTTTAATAACCAAGGCAAAGTAGAGACAACTGGAGGAGTGATGCATGCATAATTACAACATTTCAAGAACTCTCCACGTAAAAGACACAAGATCCATCAAATTTGCTAGAAGCAGCAATTTTGCAAACAACTAGGCCATGTTGAAAAAAGCAAGGCCTCAACAAGCCCTAGCGATAAAATGCTTAAATCCAAGAAAATTTAGTAATTGTTCGGGAGTGACGAACCAGGATCCTACACTTGCACTTAAATATAGTATGTCATTTTCATGATTCTCATACTTTATTTGGTATTTCTAGGAGTCATTACCAATTGAAATTACTGTCCATTATCACTACTGCACTGGAAATATGAGGTAATTACATTAGTCATTATTTCTTGTTTATTCAACAATGGCAATCGTCATTGCTTGTCGTTGCTCAACTGCTACTGAAAGAGGTGCATTAGGTGTCTTCAACTGTTACAGAGACGCACACAAGCATATACATTGACGTTATTTCACTTGCCGATGTATAGTACACTAAATACAAGACACAGGTGATGCGTAGCGAGCTAAGCGAGATACTATTCTGGCCGAAAATTACTGGTTGTTCTACAAGCAGGGGGTGTAGGGCGTCAGCCCCAGGTTAGGTTTTTGCATGTGAAGCCTTCTTAATATAGAAACACAATGAAGCATAAAATAAACACTACACGGCCGAGCTGACCGTATGTGTGGGGTTGCCAATATTGTATTTGTCCCATAAATCATTCCTACAATGACCAACAACTGAAATTTCTATAAATTTCTATAAAAATTTCTATAAAAAGGGGATGGTGGGTGGGTTATAGACAGTGGAGGAGAAAACATCTATTATGACATCATTTCCACAATTATTATTCATCATTATAAATTCGGCTATTTTAAGTAGTTTTGTACTACGTTCAACACTCCAGAAAATATTTGCCGATTTCATGGCGGCTGCCCTGTATAGTGCACAAGTACCACCCATTCCTTAAATTTACTTCAAGTATCAAACTTTCAAACCCAATGATGGTAGTGGCAGCTCATGAAATCAAAATTCCGAGGGAGTTTATCATTGAAACGCAAGCCAACGGTGGTATTGAAAATAAGTCTGTGCATTCATCACTTAGTATAGCAAACAAGTATTTCCGCAATGAATAACTGTTGTTCCTATGATAAGCAAGGATTAAGAGCAGCTAAAGGTCCCTAACTTCTGCTCCAAACTACCCAGAGAATGGGACAATTTTAGGGCTGTCAAAAAATATATATGCATTTCAAAAACTGTGACAAAATAGACAAAGGACAACTTCCAACACAGCACTACTATGCTGAAAGTTTACTAGAAACTCTAAAAATAGACCCCCATGTGAGCACATTGTTTTACTATTACCCCGGAAGAGGACACTCTCCTATTTAGAATGAAATTCATTAGAAATGATACAGAACTTCGATAAATATAATAATCGGAATACACACTTACAGACGCAGTAGAAATGGTTCAAAGGTTCATGTCCAAGTACAAAACGATTCGTATGTTAAAGTCAGCCATTTTGAAACTGATTTCCAACACAAAAAAGGAAAAACACTTATTTTTTTAGTATGTATAGATTTTATATAGAAGATATATCATGCGAAAAGAAAAAAACGTAAATATGAAAATTAATGGAAAATATCCACGCCACTACATACAAGTGTACAACAGAAAACAAAAAAATGCTCAAACATAACCAACTACAATATAAATTCCGACACATTTCAGCAGGGAAGAACAGAACAAACGTCAAAATAAAAACCACTGAACCAATACAGATAAACATACATAACTTCAAAACCCAAATTTGATATTTACATGCTTCCTTGGACAGAACAAACGCCAACTTCTATACGAACATTCGTTTAAAATACGAAGTACCGTAGCGAACAGCTGACGCAAAAGTTAATATAATGCGTGAAATGAAAGCTTAGCAAATACTAGCGTATATACGGGACAGTGTGTTTTTAGAAGGGCTAAACTTGAAATTGCGAGACATCAAACACAACTGACACGAAATATCGACTGGATTTATTTATAGCAAGGATCTACGTCAAACCAACTCAAGATACACGTTTCCTGCATTTAGCCACTGAAGAAATATTGAAGAGTCCTTGGTGCAAAGGGCCAAGTAACAAAATGAGTTAGAATAATAATGAAAAAAACTTAGTAAAGAAACCAATTCGCATAAAACAAATACTACTTCTTATATTACCGCACTGTTGAGTTATCCAATTACGGACTGTACATACCATTACGATGCGAATATAACATTTTTATGTCCACTCGACAAAGGGCTAACACGAAGGCACATTCTGTTATGCAAACATTTCGTGGAACAATGAGCATCTGTAAATTTCATGTCTGAGAAGTAAATTATAAAATTCCTTCCCGAGTCTTTGCAAAACATGAAATAGTTGCTGCATACACGACCAGTCGTAACACAAAAATCCACGACAGGTAAATAATCAACTGTCGTGATGATAAGCAATCTATTTCTAGACGGGTGGCTTGATGTGGTGCCAGCCAGTCAACACCACCAATCGATTATATTCCGAATCTACTACTCCACTGTACTCTTACTGCTTGTCAAATGAGAGTTGATAATTGTTAATTTCATCAATGCGCGGACAACGATACATAAACAGCACAGTAAATTAAACGAAATAAAATATCCTGATTTTTCTATTATTTACGAAAACATAGCGCAGACAAAAGACTCGAGACCCACCACCATTACGGGCTTCCTATTCGCCAAGGCCTCGGAGAGAAGCAACATTCCTACTTGGAACATTATTATAATATGCCAAATTATTAGGCGTACCTCCTTGCGTGATCCGAAATAATGATGGGCGTTTTCTCACATACAAATTGTTAACTTTAAGGCCAAACTCTTTCAATACCATCAGTTCGTTTATCATTGCTCACCCTTCAACGGAACGCTTGAGTATTGCACTGATTGTGGAAAGGTGTTACAGCTTACAAATGGATCCATGCTTCTTCAAAAATAGTTCCGTCGTGGAGCTAAAATATAACACCAAACCTGCACTGATTTGTATACACAATGTAGGTAAAGAATCACGCATTAATTTTTTCAATTATCTGAAAATCAAATTAGTGCAGCAATGGATGAACTGTGTTAAAATCCACTGCTACTTCACAGCTGTTCTCAAGTTATCAATACGCACCAAGCAACATGCTTCACAGCTGCTATCCACCTATCGATAGTGAATTCGATGTGATAAAATGACACAAGTAATAAAATCGATGTTCAATACCGACTCATATCATAATAACGTGGTACCCGTATATATGAGGACGAGTTCTGCTGGAAACTACATATTATAATATGGTTGGTTGGTTCCATTGAACTGTAGGTTCTAGAGGTACCTAGAGTTCAATGGTTGGTTCCTCAGTTTAGGGGGTTTATGGGCTGCGACAACGCGGTCATGTAACCCCGTGTACTTTGGGTGTGTGTAGAATCTGTCTGATAATCGGTGTTAATTGTGATGGCTGTATTAGAGTGTGCTATCTATAATTCTGGTGAGGACTGCAGATGATCAATTTCAAGTAGTTCCTACTTTTGCTACCAAATGCTACCGTCAACGACACCTAGCCGCGAACTTGGCTACTATATGACACCTGGCGGCGAACGTTGGAACTTAATAGAGCGTTAATCGAATCTAACCTACAAATTTAGCTTCACACAATTGTAGTTAGTGGAAGGTTCTTTTACATGCCATAAAACTATGACATGGGCCCACAGGCTTTACTTCTCCTGCGAAGGAAGTCATACTGGGGGATTTTTAACGCTCTTAAAAACTTCGACGACTTCGGCTGGGTTTGAACCCATGATCTTGGGCGTAGAAGCTCAGCTCACGCCGCCTGCTGGAAACTATTGTGTATCTGTGTCACGCTGTCAGCTGCAGTGTTGACAGGTACAGTAGGATATGACTCCTTTGAGGTGAAATGTGCTCCTGTTACGCTTAGTAGTGCTGGAGTTCTCTGTCTACGCTGTGTACCCCTGCTCGTCCTAGAAGACTCAGCTGCTACACTAGCGCAGCCAAATTCAGCGGCACTTGTTTCTTAAATACACAATAATGATTCACTCGTTTTAATGTGTAACCACATCAGATATGATTCTAAGAATCAACAGACCCTTCGCCATAAATATATTTTGCCTTTTCATAACATCTAATTTATGGCACTTGTAGCCACTACTGAGGGGCAGATGACCTTACTGTTCGGCCTGTGAGTTGGTAATACTGCTACCTCGGGATTCAACCACAGAGAAACCATGGGTTTGTGATGGAATACAGTAGTCACTATTTTGATATCACACCCCGAGTAACGTTAACAAAATTCGATAACTTGCTATTTCGTGTACTCCGAATCATTATGGGGGACCTTTCTTCTGATTACAGAAGTTGTTTGCTTCTCAAACTGAATCTCATTAATGGTACATCTAGAATTATCTATTCAAGGCATGAATATTATTTTTCTGTACCTGACAACACTATTATTCCCGGCAGATTCTCTGGCCATGGTTAAGGATCCCATTTATAATATTTCCATTCCCAGACTGATTTATTACAGAACAAAGACCATATAAGGGATAAGGAGCCCCCTGCACCTCCAAAAAGGAGGTATAGGTCCAAGGCTCTTGGAATGAGAAATCGTTCCTGAATCTATCGAAGATCAACAGCAGTAAGATGTGGTAGACATGGGAAACCACCGACTGCCTTGTGGGAACGGGGTGGACGTTAGGCCCAGCAAGCCAGTTACTCCTCATAATACATGCTTTCAACAAACCTACTAGCCCCGGAGAAAAAAGGACATGACCCCGCTTTTTCAAGTACTGATAGGTGACAGTGCAAGAAGAAGAAGAAGAAACCAAATGTTAGACAAATTGGAACATTAAACATCATCACACTAGCTGGGAACTAGTTGACATACTCGATAGGAGGCAAATAGATTTCTTAGGTCTTAGTGAAACCAAATGGAGAGGATTAATGAATGGCTACAAGCTTTACTGGTGCGGCCTTTGAAGGGATGCAAAGAATGGTGAGTCCACATGTAGATGCAATTTCGAATATTGTACTTATAAGTGACAGAAAATGAAAATCCACAGCCTGCTTCCAGTCAACCGACCGGGTCAGGGAATGGAATGAATGAAGCTCCCATCTAACGGCGAGGATATGAACTGTGCCGGCTGCTGAAGCCTGTCACACTCCCCTGGGGCAATGATTAAATGAATGACAGATGAAATGAAATAATAGTGGAGGGTGTTGTTGGAATGAAATTTTTGACAGGGAAAACCAAAGTACCCGGAGAAAAACCTGTCTGCCTCCATTGTGTCCAGCACAGAAATCACACAGAGTGACCGGGATTTGAACCACGGACCCAGTGGCTGCCACCTAAGCCACGGAGGCTGACCTATAAGTGACAGAATAATTAAATACTCAGAATCATGCTCCACAGAGTGGAAGTAGCCAAGCTGATCAAGATACATTATAGAAGAAACACTCTGGTGATAGAAGACCTTAACGCTCAGGTTGGCCTGGAGACCCCGTGGGTTTGGTAGTAAGAACTCTGAAGGAGAAATGCTACTGGTTATGTGTCTAAGACCAAACCACAAAATAACACGGCACAGCTTGGATGGCAAAATAAAGTCACTGACCTGGTCGACATATATGTGATGTAAACATTTTACCAGAACACACCTCCGTCTGATATTAACAACTCTGCAGGACGTGAAAATAACTGAGTTAACTGCCAATGAAAACCATGATCTAGATGTCAAAGAAAATTACCAATCTAAGATCAGACAGCAGCTACCGAAAGACAAGGCCATGGGGGAAGAGGATAAACACAGCTGAGGAACTACTGTAGTAGGAAGAACTGGATCACAGGAAACCCATGTTTCGCTCGACAATCTACAATCATCAGACCCAAATATGCAAGACAAATAGCTCTACAAAACACTACCAAACCTACAATGACAACTACAGACAGTCTCTGGCCTCCAAAAATAAAATACAAGAAAATCTTGTGAGAAAACTTAGTAAATATGGTAATTATTACTGATAAATATTAAGGCATTCCTTGCCATGGTGGGCGAGTGGTTATCGTGTCGAACTACCAACCCCAAGCTTACAGGTTTGCTCCTGGCCATGGTAGGTGATTTTTGAAAGGCAACACAAATCACAGCACACATGTCATATGTTGCTGGCATGTTAAATAACCCATTTGAGTTCAGTAGGCCGTATTCATAATGGAAAAATTAATCTCGGGTATTTCCGCCAACACAAAGTTCCTCCTTTCTATACTTCTTTCTTCGTGTCAGAAGTATCAATATCTAAAAAAGAACATAAATACAGGATATCTACATTTCTACCATACAGGTCTAAAACAAATCACATATTGAGCAACAAATTTGAGAGCTAGACGATTTTTGCCCAATATTTGGCAACGTCGAGCCTCCGTGGTTTAGGCGACAGCACGCCGGCCTCTCACCGCTGGGTCCGTGGTTCAAATCCCGGTCACTCCATGTGAGATTTTTGCTGGACGAAGCGGAGGCAGACAGGTTTTTCTCCGGGTACTCCGGTTTTCCCTGTCACAATTTCATTCCAGCAACACTCTCCACTATCATTTCATTTCATCTGTCATTCATTTAATCATTGCCCCAGGGGAGTGCGACAGGCTTCGGCAGCCGGCACAGTTCATATCCTCGCCGCTAGATGGGGGCTTCATTCATTCCATTCCCTGACCCTGTCAGTCGACTGGAAGCAGGCTGTGGATTTTCATTTTTCATTTGGCAACGTCAATAGCGCTGGAATCATTTGGAATATAAAGGCAAAAGATTACAATTAGTGAACAATTTTAAGTACTTAAGAGTAACATTCCAAACACAGGGAGTTATATTTACGAAGCACATACAAGACACAGCTATTGTAGCAATGAATGACATAAAACAAGTTGGAAAATTGTCCCTTGATACAGGCATGGCGTTATTTAAGCTCAAAATTACTCCCATAGTTGCATATGCATTGGAAAATATATGGGAACACCTGACCAGATGAAAATGGAAAGAGTGAAGGCAGTATACTTAAAGAAGTTACTCAATCTTTTGAAGTACACATTCTCTCGCCTTGTGTATGTATTGGCCAAAGAGCAATTTTATATCGAAGATTTAAGAAATCAATGGATGCTGCCCGCCACTGGAGCTTATGATGCTTTACTGAGTGAACTTCGTGACAAGAGGAGACATATTTGGAGTGACTTCTACTGTACAGATGCCATGACGACTTGTGAGTGGATGGACTCAAATTATGAACTGCGTCATATGATCACACGAATGGCAGTGTACAGTTTTCACTATAAAGTTTGCACAGAAAACTTAAACTGCGTGTGTATTTTATGTAAGAGATCATGTGAGAGATATCATGTATTAACATGCAGTGAACGTCAGATGTCTCTTACAAAATTTTGTACCGAATGAGCTTGTATGGTATTCCTATTATTATGGCCATTGGCTGAAATAAAATGTATTGTTATAGCGCTGGAGGAGGCTGCATAGTGCACTTTGAAGGAAATAAGTCACACTGATATAAATGTTGGATTATCTGCTGCTCTCCACAGTCACAAAATGACGAGTCGCTTGAGAGACCCCACTTCCGCAGATTTACTTTTGTTCTGCCGACTCCTGTACGGAGTCTGTTAAGGGCTTTCCAGATTGTCCACATGGAAGACTTTCCTTCGGCTCCATCCAGTTGGAAAGGTGGTTAGTTCTTTCTTTCCACATCTTGATCCTAGCATTCTCTGCTTTCCCTTGAAACTTAACTGAAGTGCGGAGGAAACACTTTCTAGATTTCAGACTCCGTGTGGCAGGATGGTATCCATAGAGGGGATGTGCCTCTCTTTGTTAGCTGCTACCTCCCTATGAATCTCATCAGCTAGAAGTTGGATCTTCTCAATAGGTGTTGGTTTTAAGCATCCTATTTCTCTACTAGAAAGTGCTTTAGTGTCAAGGAACTTAGATATCTAACCTACTTGACTTTCATAGTGCTTCAAGGAACGATAAAATTCGACCTACAAGCTGCCCTCTGGGCGTCAAATAACAAAGCTTTCACCCGGCATCCGAGGCCATACGATATTATTATTATTAAGGTATTCTTCTTCTTAGCGTGATCCCGTAGGAACGGGGTCTGCTTTTTGGATCAATGCACGCCAGTTCAAGTTTCTTGATCGATTATTATTAAGGCATTAAGCAGCCGAAAAACGAACTTGAGTAGAAGCCACTTATGAGAGACGTCTGATAAGGGAGACAGCTGTTTAACGGGGACAAATACTGAAAAACAAAAACAAATGTACCAAGAAAAGGTTGTTTCAGTACGCTTAAGTGATGCAGCACGTTGGATTACAGAGGTTTTCTACTCTACATAACGAAGTCCAAGTCAGATATTTTCAGTAGTTCGGCTGTGTCACATCTCGAGTCAAATGGCATGTAAAGGTTCCTCACTTCTTCTTCTTCCTCGCCTTTTCCCGTTATGCGGGGTCGGCTTTCTTAATCCTGAGGCGCCAGTCGTTTCGTTGTAAAGCATTGTCAGCAGATAGACCCAATACTCTCATGTCCCTTTGGACAATCGTCATCCATGTTGTTTGAAGTCTGCCGCTCCCTCTCTTTTGTGTAGCCATGGAAAGGCACTTCTTCACTTCGCATAACATGTCCATACCACCTTTCTCAGTTATAGGTGCTACTTTGAAAGTGCCTCGCACATGTTCATTACGGATTTTATCTTTGAGGGTAACTCCACCTGCCCAATGGAACATACGCATTTCAGTGGTTTTTGCTCAAGGGCCTTTGTAGTAGCCCATGTTTCACTAGGATTGGTCTTACGGCAGTTTTATAAACTTTACCCTTGGTTCTTATGGGTATTTTCGGATCGAATAAAACTCCTGTCAGTTCGTGCCATTTGTTCCACCCAGACATGGCCCTATGGATTATATAGGCCGGCGGTTATCGTGCCAACTTCAGGAATGACAGAACCTTGATAGAGTATTTAAATTTTGTTACTCTTGGTAGAGTATGCAGTACAGAACATACTGTAGTTCCTTTCCTGTCAGTTAACATGTATGTGTTGTACACAGACCAAAGAAGAAATGGTTGGACCAAATCAAGGATGACTGGAGAAGGACTCACAAAGACCAACTATTCATGGACAGGAAAAGGTGGCGAGGGCTCGTTAACAGCACCCGGGCGACTGGAGCTGGAATTTGATGATGTAGCACCTACTCTCTTCCTTTAGTGAGACATCCTGTTAATGCAGTGTGTGACAAAAATGTACGGCACAAAATGCAGGACACATTCTTCACACGTAGATGAAGAAATTATATTACAGTATATGAAGATGGGTCCGGAAACGCTTTGTTTCCATGTTACACCTCATTGTCTCAAACTCATTAAGCATGGGAAACACACAAGAACCATCATCAGCTTCTAAAGGCTAAAAGCCTAGTCTTTGCAGCCATTTCTTACGGTCTTCAGCAGTTCTCTTCATATTGACATACGATTCACATTCCATTTCCTTGACAATGTTCTTGAGATACGATTGTCTTGGTCGTCCCCTTGGTTTCTTCCCCAAAATTTTTCCTTCAAAAATGACCTGGAGGAGAGTGTCATGTCTGAGTACGTGTCCCATGAATTTTGATTTCCTTTTCTTGATGGTGTTCAACAGGCATCGATTCTCCTGAATTTGGTTCAGAACAAGCTCATTTCTCTTTCTTTCCACCCAGCTTGTTCGGGTCATTCGTCTCCAAAACCACATTTCAGCTGCCTCAAGTTTTGATTCTTCTCTTTTCCCCAGTGTCCATGTTTCACAACCATAGGTCAACACACTCCAAACAAAGGTCTTGAGAAATGACTTCCTTATCTTCAAACTGAGGTGCTCATTGAGCAGAAAATTCTTCTTATTTTGAAAGGCTTTCTTCGCCAACACTATTCTTTTCTTAATTTCTGAGATGCATCTGTTGTCATAATTAATCACACTTCCCAAATAGCAAAATTCCGTTACTTGTTCAATGGCACTATCATTTAACATTATATTAGCTAAAATTGGTTGTTTCTTTTTATCAACCACCATTAATTTTGTCTTCCGAGAATAAACACTTAGCCCGAATTTTCCTAAGGATTTCTGAAAAATGTTTTAACATTCTATTCATTTCACATGCAGAGTTTGCTAAAAGTGCAATATCATCTGCAAAGCGAATGCTATGAACCTGTACTCCATTAAATTTTAATCCTTTTGTTTTCTCTTTTAATGCATTTACTGCAGCTTCTATATAGATATTAAAGAGATATGGTGATAGAGGACAACCATGCCTTACACCTCTTCTTATTTTTGCTTCTCTTTTATTGCCATTAACTGTTATTTCGGTAGTTTGATTTTTATATAAGTTCAGAATAAGGCGCCTGTCTTTCCAGTCAATCCCGACTTTGGCCAATGTAAGAAATAAGGTTTTCCAATTAACATAATCAAATGCCTTTTCTATATCAATGAATACTATATAGGTTTTTCGATTAACTTCCAGTCTTCTTTCTAAAATCTGACGTAATGCTAGGATAGCCTCCCTAGTCCCTTTCCTTGTTCTAAATCCATACTGATCACTATCCAGATGTTGTTCAATTTTCTTGCTTAGTCTCTCATTGATGATTATCAATAAAATCTTTGATGCATGTGAAAGAATGGCTAAAGTTCTATAATTAGAACATTCACAAGCATTTCCTTTCTTGGGTAGTGTGATTGTTCGACTTTTAATAAAATCAGGAGGTACAATTCCGTCCTCATAGCATTTAGTAATGATTTGAAAAAGGCATTCCTTAATGCTTGCATCACAACATTTTAAGAGCTCTGCAGGAATGTTATCTACACAAGTTGCTTTATTTCCTTTCAGTTTAGTGAGTGCTGCATAAAACTCTGCTTTAGTTATAGTTGGACCTTTATCATCTTCTTCAATTAGTTCTTCATCTTCTGTATAACTACTATTGTCAGTAATATCTGGTCCATCATACAAATCTTCAAGGTATTCCTTCCATCGCTCACATACCTTATCATTTTCAAACAATAGCTTCCCTTTGGAATCCTTAACTACGTTGCTTGTAATGCGTTGCTGATAGCTCAAAGATTTCACTTTAAAATAAGCTTTGTCAGGTTTCCCATTCTTCAGGTCATCCTCAATATCCATGCATACCTGCTTCATCCAATTTTCTTTCTCCTTGCGACATTTCGTTGTTATTTGATTCTTTAGAGACTTATACGCTTGAGTGTCTATATTTCTAAATTTGTTCCTTTCTTCAATAAGCTCCAGGATTTCCTGGGTCATCCATTTCTTCTTCGGTTCCAATTTTCTTTTGCCTAGTACTTCCGTTGCGGCTGTTTCTAAGCCATTTCTTATATCATCCCATCCTAAAGTCTCATCCTTAACCAATTTGCTAACATCTTTAAATTTTTGTACTACATTAGGATCCTGAAGCTTATTTAAACACCATCTCTTTCGTCTAAATGTTTTATTCCTCTTGAACCTTATATCACATTTAGCTGCAACTAGGATATGATCACTATGGCTGGCTTTCACTTGGTTCCTATATCTTTGTTTAACTATGATGTAGTCAATTTGCAACCTTCTTCTATCTCCAGGTGTAACGTCTTCTCTTGGGAACTAACTTCGTAACAGGTATTAGTTATTACCATCTCATGTTGCTCACAGAATTCCAGTAATCTTTCTCCTCTCACATTGACATCACCCATGCCAAACTTACCAGCATATTTAACATCATTATGAGAGCCTACGGAAGCATTAAAATCACCCATTAAAATAATGTTTGAATTCTCCTTTACTATGTCAAACAATTCTTCTATTTGATCATACATTTCTTCAATTTCTTCATCATCAGCATTTGAAGTGGGGAAATATGTTTGTATTATCACCAAATCAACTGGAATTGCTTTTACTTGTATCATTAGAATTCTGTCACTAATGTGATAAGTGCTGACTACGTTGTGAGCCCATTTTCCTCTTAATACTATCGCCTCACCACTATTGCCTGCGTGGATTATCCTGAAGTCTCCATTTCCTGCCCATCTAGTTTCACACATTCCCAGGACATCTAGATTCTTCTTAATCATAGAGTTTTTTACCTCCTCAAGCCGTCCAGGTTGTAGAAGAGTTCTTACGTTCCATGTACTGCCCCCGTAATTGAATTATATAGAGACCACGGTGGCTATTTTGGAAATTATAGCGAAAGTTATGGCTGTCATAGTTATGACGTGGGTAGTCATGACGTAAGCACGGATGACGCAAACGTTATGCCAGCAGGCTACTTGAGCTGAGATTCTCAGTGACGTCAGCATTTATTCGAGAAGGATCCGAGATGTACGACGCAGTCGCGAGGAAACGTGGAATTCTGCTGAGGAAGAAATTATGCTATTGGAGGGGAGACTCAAACCAATGAACGATAGTCTGAAGGAAGACGGAGATTGCTGAAACTATGGTATTTTTATTACTTTTTGGAATGCAGAATTGTGGAAATCCATTTGCAGTAGAGGCATTGATCTGGAATTTTGGTGAAATTTATTTTCAGTTTTTGAATTTTGAAAATCCGTCATGTATTGACGAAGTTGGAACTTCTAGCGATGACGCAGTAACACGCGATGGAAGGGATAGATACGCCCCTCATGAAGTTCATAAAAGGCCTTGCGCAGAAGAGAAGAGCCTCATTCTCAGATTATAAATCAATCGTCAGATTTCAAATAGTCATTTCAGTGAAACGTCGAGTGAGTTTAGTAGTGAAAAAGTCGTCTTTGTAACGCGTGGCGAAGCCACTGCATTAAACGAGAGTCGAACTTACAAGCAGTGCAGGTTTACTGTGAAGTAAATCTAGGTGAAGTTGAAACGACACTTATAACGCTTCTACAAGATTAGCTGTGAACAGTTAGCGGTCGCCTATAAGCTAATTCTCTTGTGCATTGCTACAGTAAGGACTGTAGAAAAGCTGAACAATTTCGAGGAAGTATTTTGGAAGTTATTGACAATATTAGACGACTGACAAAAGTGATTTTCTCGCCACAGGAGAAACACTTTGTATAGCCAGACTCTACGCTACGGCTGACAGGGCTAGTGAAATAGGGAGACTTCAGATTGCTTTTGTGACACAACACTGCAGTATAATGGAGCAATTTAATAAGGCAGTTTGTTCTTCTAATACTACAACCGAAGAGCATATGGAAGGCTAAAGGACTTAATGCAATTGGGACATATTTCAACGGAGTAAGATAGCAGCATGGAACTTCGCTAATTGCTATTCCATACAAGCGAACGTGTGGTAAATAACCATCTACACCCATGTTTCGTGATTAAAGGCTGAATACTATCAAACAGCAATAGAAATGATTTCATACTTTCTGAATATGAATATTTCTTCGGAAATTTATACAAAAACTTCATGGCGATTTTCAACTGGAACTTCAGGGATTTTTCAAGAGAGGTCAGGGTTGTCCCGACTCACAAAGAAGATTATTGCCGGAAGGATGTCGTTCGTCTTCGTGAAGCAGTTCGATTCTCCGATGGTGCTGTTTCTGGTTTCGAGGATGGAGCTCAGCTTTAACTTGGTGAAATGGATCCATCAACAGTCTTCTTTGGGAAATTTTCCTCTGGAACGTCAATCGGCAGATAAGGTAGTCGTGAACGTTTATTGTATTTGAGTTTCTTAGCAATATTTGAGAAACCATTTTTCCCATATTTTTGTCCTCATGCATATTTTGCCCGATATTCTTGTTTGAGATTCCTATTCTCAGTACACCTTGTTGAGTTATGCCTTTTTCGACGTTTTTATTAAGACATTGTTATGTCATGGGCATAGTTAAATGATTTTGAATCAGTTGCGACTGATATTTAGATTTTTCAGTAATTTGCTTATTTTTGTAGTCACGATTTGACTGTAAGTTAATGATTTTTATGGCAGATTTAAATTCAGACAGCGTGTCACTTTATTGAAGTAATTCTACCCCAGTTTAATTACTTTGACCAATTTTCTGTCATCATCAAGAAGGAAGAACATTTAAATGATTTTATAGCGTTAAAATCCAGTACGTTGTCGACGATCTTGGAAATACTAGTCGTTATTTGAATTGACTGCAACACAGACATTTATCGTCAGTCATGAACGACCATTGCATCTTAGGCAGTTTTTTGAAAGATGAACATTAATTATGAATTATTGATTGCATTAAATTCGTGAAACTTGTGTTAGGTTTTTTCTCATATAGAGATTTATATAATGATGTTTGCATTCCCCAGTCTAATTGGATTCTATTCGACTATTTTGCAGTTAGTCGCACTTTGTTTGATGATAGTATTTTTATACTACAATTCTTTGAAGATGTTAATCTTAAATTTTGATAGACCAGACAGGCGTATATAAGCGTATTCACTATTAAATTTGTTTGTGATTGGCAAGTTTTTATTTCATTTCGATTCATGAATGAAATCCACGAAGTTTAAATGACAACAGTTTTGAAACAATTATTGATATAAGAATTTTTAAGTGGAACTATGAATGTATAATCGATAGTGCAGCGGACATGTTGAAAGTCGCTGATGTATAATGCCCTTAAATAAATGAAGGAGATTCCCACAGTAATTAATAATGATAAAGATTGTGTTAGGGGAGGTTTTTGTAAATGCTGTGGAAGATTTTAATGCCATATAGATTAATATATGATGAGTTTTGGGCTATTTTGAATGCAGTTTGTGCATTATTTTGTAAGCGAAGTATTTTCCGCTAGAGTGTATTGTCATAGTTCGTTGAAAATTAATCAAGTGAATTTACTGTTATAATTAACAAGAGTTTTGAAAGAATTTGAGATAAGATTTTGAATGAAGATTACCGTCACAAATAATTAAAATTATTACAACCTTTATTAAACCAGATTGTGACATTTACATGTATAACTAACCTTCATTGGTCGATTATATTAAACACGATTATGAATTTACCAACCGGATAAAACATGTGGTTCAATGTATTTCTTAAATGAATAATTTAAATAATTTAAATGTTGATATTGTAAATAATAAATGTAAATATCTTTGACAATAATGTGGAACGAAAGTAATGTTAAAGGCGTGTTTAAAATTTTTGTAATTATTTTCGACAATATTATAAACAATTTCTAATTGTTATAAATAATTTATGTGATTTTGTTATAAACATTTAAGAGTGTGTTTCATACTCTAAACTATGCTGATTAAACATTTGGATGATAACTTAACAAGTTTAAAGATAGTTAAAATAATCCAGTGGGATGTGAGTTAAGCATTTGAAAGATTTGCGTCAATATGTATGAGTTGTCTTGTAGACATTTAAAGCTTTAAAAGAGAGCTGTATTCTTACGTAACGTAGCATGTGAGAAGGGAGTCCATTTGACAAGTATGCAACAGGTTGGAGGGTAGCTTGCAGCTGTCCCAACAACTGGTTATCAGCGGGTGAGGTCGTCCACACTCTGGCCTTGCGACTATAAATACAATTCTCATGTTTATTAAAAAGAAACCAAATGCTCTATATATGTCGTACCCTGACTTCCTCATCCAATCCAAATGTGTTATAAAATGTTACGTTATTTTGAGCTCATGGGAGCTAACATATTGTTTGATAAATTTGCAAGTCCTTTAGGAGGACGTAGTCAGATTGACATAGGCTACTGATAGCCAAGTTTATTTTGTTGAGTTGTTAAAATCATACTCTTTATTTGAAAATAAAGCTTTTGTACAGTTCAAAGTTCTCGTCTTCGGTCTGGTTCATTTTTAAATGTCATGGTCAAGATTATTGTGAGAGCATACTTTAATGATCCTGTTGTCAACCCAATCCCCGAGATATTTATAAGAGGTAAGTAAAGTAAGTATGAAACCCCGTCTATTTTGGTGTGTTCCACAATAATTTTTCTTGGTAACTTCTGTGTTCAAACCTCGGTAGTATCTGTCAGTGCCATTTTCATTGATGTAGCTGAGCTGGTGCGATTGATTGTTGGCAATCCGATTGAGGGGGCGGATATCTGACAGCCTACTATCCGGGTAAACGGGGACAGAAGGATTGGCGCACCTAAAACGTTGGGGCTCGATTCAACATAACTGGATCACCAGGTTGAACGCCAGTAGGATTGGCAAACCTAAAACGTGTGGATCGATTAGACTCAAATAAAGAGGGTGATTCTTTGTTAGATGTCTGGGCCAATTGTAGAATTTAAGAGTGTGATTATATAGGAATTAAATGTTGTATTGTAGTAGGAAAATTACACTCAGAAAAGATCAGATCTTATACGACTTGAGAAAGGTTAAATGGGCTGGAAACTTAGAAAAATCGCCTATGATCTGGAATCTTATTTTATTTGACCGGCTTATGACGTTTTAGTCATATTAAAGATTAAATTAAATTATTTGGATTGTAAATGTAAATTATTTGTGATAGGATATTTTAAAATGAGCCAGGGAAATTTGAACATGTGCTTGAGTTTGTTTCAACATGAAGTATCTTCGAAAGTTAATTATAAGGTAGTTATAAGTTAGATTTAAGACAGAAAATTGATCAAATTCATATATGGTGAAAAGTGTTGCTCAAATGTTGTTATTTTGCTCTTTTGATGTATGTCCCTACAGCAGTCTAATTTTTGAATAATATTGTAATGGCAGATGAAAGTTTGAAGATGATGTTAGCGGAGATGTCTGCTAACATGAATAGTAATATGAAGCAGATGATGGAGGAGAATGCTAGTAATTTGAAAGCAAGAATGGAGGAGAATGCTAGTAATTTGTCTGCTAACTTGAAAGCTAGCATGAGTGAGAGTATGAAGGAGATGGAAGCTAGGAGTACTAGTCGAATGGAGGAGAATATGAAAACTCTTCAGACCAGTTCTGCTAACTTAGAGGATAATATGTCGCGTTTACAGATTAATACCCAAGGAATTGAGAATGCTGTAACTGACATCCGCTCAGACATGTCCAATGTTAAAATAGATGTTGCTAATGTGCATAAAGATCTTACAATGTTGAATTTAGATGTTGCTAATGTCCGTAGTGATATTTCTTGTGCTAGGGCTGAGGTAGTTGTTGTCAAAAATGATGTTGCGACTGTCCAAGACAAGGTTGAGGAAGTCCAAAGAGGAATCCAAAATGTTAGAACTGATGTGTCCAATGTTCAGGTTGATATTAATAACATTCATTCGGATGTAAACGAGATGCAAAGTGACATAAATAAAATTCAAGTAGAGGTCAACACAGTTTTCGTAGATGTTGCTAAAGTCCAAACTGATGTAAATAAAGTCAGGGAAGAGATAGAAAATTCGAAAACTCTTTGTACACGTAATATAAGTGCATTAACGACTAGGCTAGTTGATGAGTCAGTTAGAACGACAGCGTCTTTAGAAGGTTTAAAGTTTGATGTAGAGGTCATGAGAACCCAAGTATTAGACCATAATAAAGTATTGAAAGAGGATATTGAATTAGACATAGCAGAAATGTTAACGGAAAATGTAGCAATATGGAAAGAAGAGTGGAATAGGTCAAGTGGGGAACATGTAACCCAAATTCAGGATCGTATTTAAAGGAAACTTGCCAGTACTCAAATTGATATTAACAATGAAGTAGTACAGATTAGGAAAGATTTAAGCGTCAGGATGGATTCGCTATCCGAAAGACAAGTTGAAGATAGAACACAATTAGGTCAGGATGTGCAAACATTAAAATCTGCATTAGAGGAACAGATTCATAAAGTTGTCTCTGATGTGAATGAAACGACGAGTAAACTGCAGAATTTGAAGTTAGGAGAGGCTAATTTAATGGAGACCTTCAAAGAAGAATTAATCAAGAAAGTCTTAACGGAAATCACTGACAAGGATACAGTAGGCTTGGCTTGCGAAACCAGCAGGAATTATGCCAGAAGATATAACCTAGATCCAGAAGAGAGAGACGTGACTCCTGAAGAACGTATATCCAGATTCAGAGAGGAAGATGACGAAAGGAATATGGAACCTGAGTGGAACTATAGAGATAGTGGGAAAAACTACCCGGATTCATATCCGAGGAACGTAACGGTCATCAGGAATTTTGAAGATAAACCGCAAAAATTCAGTAACACGGATAGTTTGACACCTATCGAATATGTAAGGAACCTCAAAGATTATTTCATCGAAGCTCACATTCCCAGAGAGAGAGAGAGATGAAGATAGTGGAGAGATATTTGATTGGAGGACCCCTCGAATGGTTTCGCGCTTTTAGATACACATTCAGTAACTTTGACGAGTTTGCAGAGGCATTAATCAAACGATTTTGGTCCATAGAAGCGCAAAATTCGTTAAGAGCGGAGGTGTATTCAAGAAAATACTCCGGTACTCTTCCAACGCGGTACGCTGATTTCTTTACGAGTCAATTATCCCGCTTGAGATTTTTACAACCCCCATTGTCCACGGAGCAACTTATTGATGCGATTTCTCATATGCTGCCAGTTGAGGTGAGAAGACTAATAATTTCGTCCAACATCAGGGATTTAACCAGCATGGATGAATTACTGAGGAGGTTAGACTACACAAGTCCAATGCCTAACGTGGTGCAGAAAGGTCAAAGGCATGACTTTAAAGAAATAAATACTGTATATATGGACCAAGTCCAACAAACTGACAAGCCAGATGAGGAGAAAACTGACAATGTAGGTCCTCACAGGAATAATCAGTTTCGAAATAACAGATCGCAAGGTTACCGACCGTATCAACAGAGAAGAGGCTGGAACTATAACCGAGGAAATTACAATGGAAGAGGCAGATATTATAACAATAATGGTTATAACCGAAATTATAACAGGAATAACCAGAGCCAAAACAGAAATCAGAATCGTCAAGGTCAGGTTATGACACCCGATCAGTATCAGGAAAGAGAGAAGGAAAGCCAGCAATACCTGAAAGAATTACGGGAAAAAGAAGCCGACAACCAAAAGAAAAGGCAGGATGTTGTAATCGATCCTGGGCCTTCTACGAGCCAGCAGAATTTTGAGGTCGGTAACACAAAAAAAAAAACCGCCGATTTCTCAACGTCAGTGAGAACCTGTAAATACATTGCCACACCACACCTGATTACGATTAATGAGATATATGAAGTGACTGATGAAGATTTGCTAGAAGAGAGGGGTATAATTAAAGAGGAAAGACCATGTGCCTTACCCATTATTTCTGTACGGATAGATGGACAACTGTATAAAGCCCTGTTGGATACTGGTGCAATTATCTCCATCATTTCAGAGGAATGTTATCAAAGTCTGCTAAGAGGAGAGAACATGACAGTTCTACCTGTTTCTACCGTCAAAGTGAGAGGGATATTCCAAGATAAGGCAGTGAAGTGCAAGATTCAAGTGTTATTGAACTTTGAGATCAATGGAAGGAATTATGAACAGATCTTCATTGTGGTGAGCAAGATCAATTTTGATATGGTGCTTGGAATCGATTTTATATCGAAGGTCGGAGCTATTATTGACATGAAGAACAGAAGTATTAGCTTTAATGATGGGTACATAATCACAGAAGAGATAGAAAAACAGGACGTGAAAAACAGTCTGGAAATAGACCTTAGGGAAGAAATTTTGAATACTATAGTTAATGAAGTGGAGAATTCAGCAGAAATACCCAGTAGAAAAACTGAAGGATTTGAAGAAATTCAGGGGGAATTTGAGGATCTGATAAAGGAATTCCAAGATATTTTCGATGAAAAGCCAGGATTGATTAAGGATTATAAATACAAGATAAGGCTGACAGATGAAACCCCTTACCAGAAGAGAATATACCCCATTCCTGAGAAATACTATCAAGAAGTACGAGGGTTAATCAGAAAAATGGAGGTAGACGGGATTATTAAAAAACAGGCGTCGTCTTATATAAACCCCATCACAGTAGTGAAGAAAAGTAATGGTCAGATACGTCTTTGTCTCGATGCCAGGACCATTAACTTGAAGATTCTTCCAGAAAATGACCGACCACCCAAGATTAGAGATCTGCTTCGAAAATTCAAAGGGAGAGCATGTTTCAGCGTTCTTGACTTGACGTCTTCATTTTATCAAGTTCAGCTAGAAGAAGATAGTGTGCAGTACACTGGATTCCTATTTGACCAGACGTCATGGGTCTTTGTCCGAATGCCTTTTGGTATGGTTAACAGTGGACCAGCACTTATTCGAGCACTTGATAGTAAGCTCACTGACGAAGTGAAAGAAAATGTAATCTGCTACATCGACGATTTAATCGTATCTTCACCCAGCGCCGCAGAACATTTAGTGCACTTGAGAAAGTTGTTCGAGAATTTACGGGAGGCCAATATCAAGGTGAATTTTGGAAAATGTCAATTCTTGAAGCAGGAAATAAATTACTTGGGGCATACTGTAATGGCCAACGCGGGAAGTCAACAACCCACCAAGAGTATTCTGGTAATAGTGGACAATGTATAAAAATTTGTTGGCCAAAGCATTAGATAATGATGTGATAATACAAAGGGTTGACTTTACAAAGGTCGCTTGACAATTTAGCAAACATGTGGAGGACCAGACAATATTATTGTCACTAAATAAGGAAGTCCAGGAAGGCATAAAGGACACGACATCACCACTAACTAATAATAAGATATATTATTAAATAGATGGCACATAAACATATGAGAAACATTAGCACAAATTTACACACTTGAAGAAACACTCATTAAGAATTAACACACGTTACGTCTTGAGCCTAAAACACACATATTGTCTTGAACGTAGCTGCAGATCAGTACATCATAGAACGGCATGCAATACACGGCGGTTCCAAAGAATGATATAATTTAAATATGCAACACAAGTGGAGTTGCAACAAATAATGAAAAAGCAGGTCGCATGGAACGAGAATGTGTCGTCGAACCAGGACTGACTTACAGTGATGCGCCGATACTGTAAGCCCAAAATGAATTGTTAATAAAATAAATTATGTGTGAAACGCAGGAAGTCAAAGTAGTTGCTGTCATACAAATACCGGGATATGCCCATCGCACGGTATTGTCACAATAATAAAGTAGTTAAGCCCAGCGTCAACTTCCAATCCAGTGATGTTGCAGGAAGTCAAAGTAGTTGCTATCATACAAATACCGGGATATGCCAATCGCGCGGTATTGTCACAATAGTAAAGCAGTTTAGCCTAGCGTCAACCTCCAATTAGTGATGATGCCTAGCCTTGTAACATGCTTCCAGACACGATGAATTACTTATCACACGAAGCATCATCATTATTCATACGCGTGAAGACAAATTGTTAGGCAGTAAATGAAGATAGAAGTAAACACATTAACAAACTATCCGACGCCGCGGATTGAAGAATTCGTCGACATGACGCGTATCAACATCAAGCATGGTTTGAAGAGATCGAAAATCACCGTAATGTCACTGCCCTAACAAAATATGAATCATGTGCATAGGACATGATTGCTAAGCACTGTTACTATGAAGATAGCACCAATTATAGAAATGATTAGCTGGATACTTGTTGATATATCACAACCACCGTTGAAGCACAGCATTGTGTCATGGCTACACACTTAGAGCACAACGAAGAAGAAACACGTGATTGGTCGCTACAAGCAGCAAGGAGGCCTCTGATAGGCTGGAAGCAGCCAATCACAGTAGAGAGTTTAAAAACCAAATAAGAGGCCTCTGATAGGCCGAAAGCAGCCAATCACAGTAAAGTGTTCAAACAAGTTAAAGAAGAATCAATGTGGCCAACTTAGAAATACAAAATTACTTCTAAGCCAAAATATCCTACTGGAAACACGGCAGTGGGAATACTACATGCAATCAAAACAAATAAATCATGACAACTAATCAACAGAAACAAAACTAACTTGACAATGAATAAATACAATGAAGACAAATAATACAGATATGTACAACCATACAGAGTGGAAACAAATAGGGAAACACAAAAACTGGTTTGCCAAGACAGTGGCCGAACCATATTGCCCGCACAGAAACAACAGGCAGGTTGTTTATGAAAATACTGGAGTGTTTAGTTCTGCGGCAACAAGGGAGACACCTTGACGATGGGACGTTTCAAGAGTCCAGAGGTGGTATGTATAGAGACCACACGAGCTAGGCCGTCCTTACCACAATGAACCTCAAGAATTCGTCCTAGTCGCCAGTAAGTAGGAGAAACATTGTCGTCCATAATAAGCACAAGCGTGCCAACCTTGAGGTTAGGAGACATACGGTTCCACTTGCGACGTTGTTGAAGGGAGAGTAAATGATCTGTGGACCATTTACGCCACAATGAAGTCATAATCTGTAGAAGTAATTGCCATCTAGACAACCTATTGATGGGCACTTCAGAAGCATCAGGAATGGGCAAGGCATTCAAAGGTCGTCCAACAAGAAAGTGACCCGGCGAGAGATAGCACAAGTCAGTAGGATCCTCAGTCATAGGCGAAATGGGTCTAGAATTTAGAATGGCTTCAATTTGCACCACGAGAGTGGTCAATTCTTCATACAGAATGAGTGCGTCATGCTCGGAATCACATCCCGAGATACAATCATCAACATAGAAGTCGTTTAAAACAATCTGAGTGGCAGCTGGAAAAGCTGTGCCATCAGTGAGGGCGAGCTCCTTTAGCACACGAGTGGCTAAGAAGGATGCTGGGGCAGTACCATATGTAACGGTGTTTAATTGATATTCTACCATTGGGTCTGAAGGAGAGTCTCTCCAAAATATTCTCTGTAAGTCACGATCCTTGTGATCTACAAGAATCTGTCTGTACATTTTACTCAGATCAGCTGCAAACGCTATCAAGTGAGTACGGAACCGAAGCAAAATAGAGAACAAATCCTGCTGAATTACAGGGCCCACCAACAAAGTATCATTAAGGGAGCACCCAGACGTAGTAGCCATCGAAGCATCAAATACCACTCTGAGCTTTGTAGAAGTACTGTGCGGCTTGAAAACAGGATGATGGGGAATGTAGTAAACTTCACCATCAGTCGGGTGGGGGGCAACTTGCATATGGTTTAAGGCTAGATATTCATGCATGAATTCAGTGTATTCTAACCTTAACTCAGGGTTACGAGCCAAACGTCTTTCGAGAGAGTGAAAACGTTTTAGTGTAGCGTAGCGAGAGGCACCTAGAGGCTCCGAGTCTACCTTGCGAGGGAGTCTAACCACAAATCTACCATCGTCTTTGCGAGTGGTAGTAGCAACGAAGTGTTCTTCACATATGGATTCATCAACAGACAACACTGGGGTTTCAACTTCTTCAACGTTCCAAAACGCTTCCAGCTGTTGTTCTACATGAGGGCGTGAGAGTGTAAGTGCTGATACCACGTGCGATGGTTGCGAGGTGCTTGCACTGGGCAGCTTCCCAGAAAACACCCAACCCACAGAGGTATTTTGAATGATGGGCAAATCACCAACTGGTATGATTTTACCAGGACATAACAGGTCAAAGAAATATTCTGCACCAAGAACAAGGTCAATAGATTTAGTGCAATTGAAATCAGGATCAGCTAAATCAATATGTGATGGAATGTTCCATTCAGAGGTATCGAAACCAGCAGCGGGTAGCTCAAGTGCAATATTGGGAACCACGAGACATTCAAGCTTAGCAGACCAATTAGTAGCACAGGCAAAAACGTTCACATCAGCAACAACAGTAGCAGTGCTTTGATTTTGACCAACACCGTGAATGTGTACCTTCATAGGTTTGGTGTGGAGTCTTAATTTCTTAATTAAGTGTGACGAAATTAAGTTACAATCTGATGCAGAGTCAAGTAGTGCAGTGACAGGTACACGTAAGCCATTGCCAGCTAATATATTCAACTTGGCAGTGGGTAATAGCGTCCTTGAAAATTGATTGTCACGAGCGACGTTACTGCAACTAGTGTTTACCACGTTAGCATGAGCTTGAGAAGCATCATTACTAGTGCCACTGGAGGGCTCATAGTGAAGAAGAGTGTGGTGTCTTCGGGAACAAGTGTTACAAGAGTACTTCGAACATTGATGATTAGGCTCGAAATTACGCAAACAATTATAACACAATTTTCGAGACCTGACAAAATCCCATTTGGCTGTGGACGAAAGTTTGATAAAGGTACCACATTTCGACAATTGGTGATCAATGCTCCTACAATATGTACAACGAGATTTGGTAGTAGTTAACATGGGTTTCTGAGGCGAATGACCTTCAGCTTTAAGTTTGGTTACAGCAGTATATAATGCAGGCCTGGACACATTCCTTTCAGTTATTTCCAGTACCTTGCATTTTTTCTCTAAGAAGCTAACCAAGTCCTGGAGAGTGGGAATTCTCCCAGAATCAACATGATTCTCCCATTCACGGATGCTATCATTATCTAGTAGCTCCAATATAAAATGTGACAATAACAGGTCTTGAAGGGGAACCCCGTTAAAGTCCAAAGCTTCTAACGCATTGACATGAGAAACAAAGTGGTCGATGATGGCACGCAATGACACTGAATCATTACCGTATGCGGGGGGCTTGAAAAGCTTGGTAACATGATTGTGCGCTATGAGCCTAATGTTATTGTATCGAGTTGTCAGCAAGTTCCATGCAACCATAAAGTTATCATCTGACACAGTAATGTTCTTTAAGAGGAGTTTGGCCTCACCACTAAGACTAGAATTAAGGTAGTAGAACTTAACAATATCAGACAGAGCATGGTTATCAATTACTATGGCCTTGAAGCTATCTCTGAAATTCAACCAGTCTGTGAAGTCGCCACTGAACTGCGGAATTTGAATTTCAGGCAACTTTATATGAGCTGCAGCTACGTTAGCAGTAGGTAATTGTGCACTCTGCAAATTATTCAAAGAGTTATCACTGTCTGTAGTGTTGGATTTTTTGAAATTGTCACAATGTAGTTTAATTTTAACCAGCAACTCAAAATATTTATCTTCGAAGTCACAACGTTCGGCTATTTCTTCGTCGATATTGTCTGTAATATCCTCTAAAGCGACTTGCGCTTCGTTATATTGTTCATAAATTTCCTCGCATTTGTGTTTGCGTAACACTAACATTTGATATTGCTCTTCTGTAATGTCCTGAAAGTTGCTAATTACTTTTTCTTGTGAGGTAAGCATGGCCTTAGCGACTGCACGCTTCCTAACTAAAGGTCGTTTTTGGGCATCCTCCATAATGACCTTAGGATTGCCCGCCTAGATGTAATTACCAGAGTTGCACACCTAACTAACACAACCAACTTAACTAACACAAAAAATAAACACTGAGACAATGGTCTCGATTAAGTTGTAAACAAACATCTGAACATAGAATACTGTATTGTGTCCTTGGGAAGTTAATGGGAACATATACAATTTAAATTTATGGCCTTCCTGGTGAAATAGCAAGAAACAAGGGCCCAACATGGCCAAAACAAAGCTTAATGATTCAAAGTAGTGAACAGCTCAATATCCGGCCCGGAGAGGACCAAATAATGTAATGGCCAACGCGGGAAGTCAACAACCCACCAAGAGTATTCTGGTAATAGTGGACAATGTATAAAAATTTGTTGGCCAAAGCATTAGATAATGATGTGATAATACAAAGGGTTGACTTTACAAAGGTCGCTTGACAATTTAGCAAACATGTGGAGGACCAGACAATATTATTGTCACTAAATAAGGAAGTCCAGGAAGGCATAAAGGACACGACATCACCACTAACTAATAATAAGATATATTATTAAATAGATGGCACATAAACATATGAGAAACATTAGCACAAATTTACACACTTGAAGAAACACTCATTAAGAATTAACACACGTTACGTCTTGAGCCTAAAACACACATATTGTCTTGAACGTAGCTGCAGATCAGTACATCATAGAACGGCATGCAATACACGGCGGTTCCAAAGAATGATATAATTTAAATATGCAACACAAGTGGAGTTGCAACAAATAATGAAAAAGCAGGTCGCATGGAACGAGAATGTGTCGTCGAACCAGGACTGACTTACAGTGATGCGCCGATACTGTAAGCCCAAAATGAATTGTTAATAAAATAAATTATGTGTGAAACGCAGGAAGTCAAAGTAGTTGCTGTCATACAAATACCGGGATATGCCCATCGCACGGTATTGTCACAATAATAAAGTAGTTAAGCCCAGCGTCAACTTCCAATCCAGTGATGTTGCAGGAAGTCAAAGTAGTTGCTATCATACAAATACCGGGATATGCCAATCGCGCGGTATTGTCACAATAGTAAAGCAGTTTAGCCTAGCGTCAACCTCCAATTAGTGATGATGCCTAGCCTTGTAACATGCTTCCAGACACGATGAATTACTTATCACACGAAGCATCATCATTATTCATACGCGTGAAGACAAATTGTTAGGCAGTAAATGAAGATAGAAGTAAACACATTAACAAACTATCCGACGCCGCGGATTGAAGAATTCGTCGACATGACGCGTATCAACATCAAGCATGGTTTGAAGAGATCGAAAATCACCGTAATGTCACTGCCCTAACAAAATATGAATCATGTGCATAGGACATGATTGCTAAGCACTGTTACTATGAAGATAGCACCAATTATAGAAATGATTAGCTGGATACTTGTTGATATATCACAACCACCGTTGAAGCACAGCATTGTGTCATGGCTACACACTTAGAGCACAACGAAGAAGAAACACGTGATTGGTCGCTACAAGCAGCAAGGAGGCCTCTGATAGGCTGGAAGCAGCCAATCACAGTAGAGAGTTTAAAAACCAAATAAGAGGCCTCTGATAGGCCGAAAGCAGCCAATCACAGTAAAGTGTTCAAACAAGTTAAAGAAGAATCAATGTGGCCAACTTAGAAATACAAAATTACCTTCTAAGCCAAAATATCCTACTGGAAACACGGCAGTGGGAATACTACATGCAATCAAAACAAATAAATCATGACAACTAATCAACAGAAACAAAACTAACTTGACAATGAATAAATACAATGAAGACAAATAATACAGATATGTACAACCATACAGAGTGGAAACAAATAGGGAAACACAAAAACTGGTTTGCCAAGACAGTGGCCGAACCAATACTATTGATAAAGATGGATATCATCCAAACATGAAAAAAGTAGATGCGATCACGAGATTTCCAAAGCCAACTAAGGTGAAACAAGTCAGAGAATTTGTAGGAGCATGCCAATTTATTAGCAGCCACTGTCCAAGATACTCGGAAATTATGGCTCCTCTGTATGACTTACTCAAGAAGAATAACAGATGGAAATGGAGTACCGCTGCAGACGAGGCTTTTGAGAAAGCAAAAGAGATGCTCAGAAATAATGTGAAACTGGAGTACCCAGACTTTGAGAAGGTGTTCTATATTGAGTCTGATGCATCAAGAGTAGGCATTAGTGCAGTCTTATACCAGAAAGACGAGGCAGGCAACAAGCACTACATTGCGTTCACTAGTCGGAAGTTGAAGAAACACGAGGAAAATTACTTCACGACGGAGCTTGAAGCGTTAGCTTTTGTAACAGCATTGCAAGCCTGGAAGAAAATACTGCTGGGACATAAGGTCATCATTATTACTGACCATAAAGCACTACAGTTTATGCTGCAAACTGACATGTCGAGTGATAGATTGACACGTTGGGCTTTGTTCACCCAACAGTTTAACGCCACTATCGTCCACCAGCCTGGGAAAGATAACTTACTGGCTGATGCTCTATCACGTAACCCTATTAAAAATGTGCAGATACACCATGTACAATTGGAGCAAGAAGATCAAGAAACCGTTAGGAGGTTAGCCCGAATCGGTGTGTCACAGAAGAGACACGCTCCAATAAGGAAAATGTACAGGTTCCTCAAGGGTTACATGGACAATACTGATGTTGACTATGCAGCTACACGGAGAAATTCACGACACTTTGTCTTGAGTGGAGACATCGTATGCAAGTATGCTGACTCTGCGCATACAAAACTCCGAATAGTCGTGCCACCTAAACTTGTTGTCAATTTAGTGTGGGTAGCTCATCACGCAACTGGACATGCCGGTTTAGATAAGACTCTTAATACTCTTCAAGAGAGATTTATCTGGACTAACATGCGTTCCAGCATTGCCAAGGTCATTAGATCTTGTGACAAATGTCAAAGAGCAAAGTATGCTTCTGCTTTATTAAAAGGAAAACCGAAGGCTATGATTCCTTCTAAGCCAAACGAACTTATGGCGACGGACATATTTGGCCCCTGTCCGAAGGGATATCAGGGTAACCAGTACCTGTTGGTTACCGTGGATGTTTTCTCAAAATTTGTTACAATGAGTCCCATGCAGAAAGCGAACACAAGGAACGTAGTAAGCAGACTGGAAAATGCTGTATTTCCTAAAGCTGGTATACCAGAATATCTACTGTCAGATCATGGAACGCAGTTTACATCCGTGGAATTTGCAGCGGATATGGAAAGGCTTGGCATTAAGCACTTATTTTCAAGCGTGCGTTACCCAGAATCGAATTCCTCAGAAAGATATATGGCTGAATTTTCGAAATTCTGTCGAATTTTCTGTCCAAATGATCATTCTGGTTGGGTGAGATTTGTACCCCTTATAGAGGAATGTCTGAACTCTACAGTGCAGGAGAGCACAGGAGAAGTGCCAATGCGACTTCATCTAGGAAGAAACCCAGAAAGGCCGTGGGATAATCTTTTCAACCACATTCCTAGAGATCCCGACTTAGGAAGGCAGCAGAGGATTGACAAGGCGAAGGAACAACTCCAGAAAGCAGCAGAGAAACGATTGAAAAGAGTAGCTGGAAAACGTTTTGGTGCACCCTTACAAGTTGGAAATCTTGTATTATTACGCTGACCTGTCAAGGCTGATATGAGCAAGAAAATATACCCCAAATTTGGAAATGTATTCATGGGGCCGTTTAGGATTACGAACGCCTATGGAAACAACTGCTATGAACTCTACGATGATGAGAATAATGTCATTTAAGGCAAGTTCAATGCTGGAAATTTAAAAAGATACTATCCTAGAGTAAGCCAGTAATAATTCAATTTCGTGTTCAAGAGAGTTGAGGTACTTGTAACACTGAGTTTAAAAACAATTTGCAACTGTTTTTAAAACGTGGTGAGAGGAGAATGCCCCCGTAATTGAATTATATAGAGACCACGGTGGCTATTTTGGAAATTATAGCGAAAGTTATGGCTGTCATAGTTATGACGTGGGTAGTCATGACGTAAGCACGGATGACGCAAACGTTATGCCAGCAGGCTACTTGAGCTGAGATTCTCAGTGACGTCAGCATTTATTCGAGAAGGATCCGAGATGTACGACGCAGTCGCGAGGAAACGTGGAATTCTGCTGAGGAAGAAATTATGCTATTGGAGGGGAGACTCAAACCAATGAACGATAGTCTGAAGGAAGACGGAGATTGCTGAAACTATGGTATTTTTATTACTTTTTGGAATGCAGAATTGTGGAAATCCATTTGCAGTAGAGGCATTGATCTGGAATTTTGTGAAATTTATTTTCAGTTTTTGAATTTTGAAAATCCGTCATGTATTGACGAAGTTGGAACTTCTAGCGATGACGCAGTAACACGCGATGGAAGGGATAGATACGCCCCTCATGAAGTTCATAAAAGGCCTTGCGCAGAAGAGAAGAGCCTCATTCTCAGATTATAAATCAATCGTCAGATTTCAAATAGTCATTTCAGTGAAACGTCGAGTGAGTTTAGTAGTGAAAAAGTCGTCTTTGTAACGCGTGGCGAAGCCACTGCATTAAACGAGAGTCGAACTTACAAGCAGTGCAGGTTTACTGTGAAGTAAATCTAGGTGAAGTTGAAACGACACTTATAACGCTTCTACAAGATTAGCTGTGAACAGTTAGCGGTCGCCTATAAGCTAATTCTCTTGTGCATTGCTACAGTAAGGACTGTAGAAAAGCTGAACAATTTCGAGGAAGTATTTTGGAAGTTATTGACAATATTAGACGACTGACAAAAGTGATTTTCTCGCCACAGGAGAAACACTTTGTATAGCCAGACTCTACGCTACGGCTGACAGGGCTAGTGAAATAGGGAGACTTCAGATTGCTTTTGTGACACAACACTGCAGTATAATGGAGCAATTTAATAAGGCAGTTTGTTCTTCTAATACTACAACCGAAGAGCATATGGAAGGCTAAAGGACTTAATGCAATTGGGACATATTTCAACGGAGTAAGATAGCAGCATGGAACTTCGCTAATTGCTATTCCATACAAGCGAACATGTGGTAAATAACCATCTACACCCATGTTTCGTGATTAAAGGCTGAATACTATCAAACAGCAATAGAAATGATTTCATACTTTCTGAATATGAATATTTCTTCGGAAATTTATACAAAAACTTCATGGCGATTTTCAACTGGAACTTCAGGGATTTTTCAAGAGAGGTCAGGGTTGTCCCGACTCACAAAGAAGATTATTGCCGGAAGGATGTCGTTCGTCTTCGTGAAGCAGTTCGATTCTCCGATGGTGCTGTTTCTGGTTTCGAGGATGGAGCTCAGCTTTAACTTGGTGAAATGGATCCATCAACAGTCTTCTTTGGGGAATTTTCCTCTGGAACGTCAATCGGCAGATAAGGTAGTCGTGAACGTTTATTGTATTTGAGTTTCTTAGCAATATTTGAGCAACCATTTTTCCCATATTTTTGTCCTCATGTATATTTTGCCCGATATTCTTGTTTGAGATTCCTATTCTCAGTACACCTTGTTGAGTTATGCCTTTTTCGACGTTTTTATTAAGACATTGTTATGTCATGGGCATAGTTAAATGATTTTGAATCAGTTGAGACTGATATTTAGATTTTTCAGTAATTTGCTTATTTTTGTAGTCACGATTTGACTGTAAGTTAATGATTTTTATGGCAGATTTAAATTCAGACAGCGTGTCACTTTATTGAAGTAATTCTACCCCAGTTTAATTACTTTGACCAATTTTCTGTCATCATCAAGAAGGAAGAACATTTAAATGATTTTAGAGCGTTAAAATCCAGTACGTTGTCGACGATCTTGGAAATACTAGTCGTTATTTGAATTGACTGCAACACAGACATTTATCGTCAGTCATGAACGACCATTGCATCTTAGGCAGTTTTTTGAAAGATGAACATTAATTATGAATTATTGATTGCATTAAATTCGTGAAACTTGTGTTAGGTTTTTTCTCATATAGAGATTTATATAATGATGTTTGCATTCCCCAGTCTAATTGGATTCTATTCGACTATTTTGCAGTTAGTCGCACTTTGTTTGATGATAGTATTTTTATACTACAATTCTTTGAAGATGTTAATCTTAAATTTTGATAGACCAGACAGGCGTATATAAGCGTATTCACTATTAAATTTGTTTGTGATTGGCAAGTTTTTATTTCATTTCGATTCATGAATGAAATCCACGAAGTTTAAATGACAACAGTTTTGAAACAATTATTGATATAAGAATTTTTAAGTGGAACTATGAATGTATAATCGATAGTGCAGCGGACATGTTGAAAGTCGCTGATGTATAATGCCCTTAAATAAATGAAGGAGATTCCCACAGTAATTAATAATGATAAAGATTGTGTTAGGGGAGGTTTTTGTAAATGCTGTGGAAGATTTTAATGCCATATAGATTAATATATGATGAGTTTTGGGCTATTTTGAATGCAGTTTGTGCATTATTTTGTAAGCGAAGTATTTTCCGCTAGAGTGTATTGTCATAGTTCGTTGAAAATTAATCAAGTGAATTTACTGTTATAATTAACAAGAGTTTTGAAAGAATTTGAGATAAGATTTTGAATGAAGATTACCGTCACAAATAATTAAAATTATTACAACCTTTATTAAACCAGATTGTGACATTTACATGTATAACTAACCTTCATTGGTCGATTATATTAAACACGATTATGAATTTACCAACCGGATAAAACATGTGGTTCAATGTATTTCTTAAATGAATAATTTAAATAATTTAAATGTTGATATTGTAAATAATAAATGTAAATATCTTTGACAATAATGTGGAACGAAAGTAATGTTAAAGGCGTGTTTAAAATTTTTGTAATTATTTTCGACAATATTATAAACAATTTCTAATTGTTATAAATAATTTATGTGATTTTGTTATAAACATTTAAGAGTGTGTTTCATACTCTAAACTATGCTGATTAAACATTTGGATGATAACTTAACAAGTTTAAGGATAGTTAAAATAATCCAGTGGGATGTGAGTTAAGCATTTGAAAGATTTGCGTCAATATGTATGAGTTGTCTTGTAGACATTTAAAGCTTTAAAAGAGAGCTGTATTCTTACGTAACGTAGCATGTGAGAAGGGAGTCCATTTGACAAGTATGCAACAGGTTGGAGGGTAGCTTGCAGCTGTCCCAACAACTGGTTATCAGCGGGTGAGGTCGTCCACACTCTGGCCTTGCGACTATAAATACAATTCTCATGTTTATTAAAAAGAAACCAAATGCTCTATATATGTCGTACCCTGACTTCCTCATCCAATCCAAATGTGTTATAAAATGTTACGTTATTTTGAGCTCATGGGAGCTAACATATTGTTTGATAAATTTGCAAGTCCTTTAGGAGGACGTAGTCAGATTGACATAGGCTACTGATAGCCACGTTTATTTTGTTGAGTTGTTAAAATCATACTCTTTATTTGAAAATAAAGCTTTTGTACAGTTCAAAGTTCTCGTCTTCGGTCTGGTTCATTTTTAAATGTCATGGTCAAGATTATTGTGAGAGCATACTTTAATGATCCTGTTGTCAACCCAATCCCCGAGATATTTATAAGAGGTAAGTAAAGTAAGTATGAAACCCCGTCTATTTTGGTGTGTTCCACAATAATTTTTCTTGGTAACTTCTGTGTTCAAACCTCGGTAGTATCTGTCAGTGCCATTTTCATTGATGTAGCTGAGCTGGTGCGATTGATTGTTGGCAATCCGATTGAGGGGGCGGATATCTGACAGCCTACTATCCGGGTAAACGGGGACAGTACCAACAGTGAATTTGCAATTGTCATTGCGAGGGTTTCGTTGAATGACGACCGAAGAGGCCTCGATACTGTTTCCTCTCTTGCCGGATCTTGGTTTCCGATTCCCATGAATCACAATCACTAGAGAAACTCATCATGGGATATCCTAGGATCTTTAAAGGAGTGGTTTCCCGTTGCCTTCTCCATTCTATGCCGTTGGCCACCTAGTAGCTCTTCCGCCTTTAGGAGCAGTTTCCCCCTCCAAGGACAAGAGAGTGCCCTTCTTCTACCCGCTCATCCACCCTCCGAAGAAACCGTTGGCACTTGATAAAAGTGGTCGCCTTATCCCGGGCGACGTTCGGTGCCTGATAAATGTCCAATATACGGACATATACCTTTTGCTCTATTAACCCGAGCACTGGGTTGCCTCCTCCACCATCTGCACTGTACCAAAGGACTCCTTCTCCACCGCAGGTGCTGTTGAGGTCTTCACTCATATCCCAGAGCAGGGCCCTCCATATTTATAGCCCCTGGAGAGAGGATGTCTCAGTATTCTAAAGCCCCCAAGAATTGGGCTACCTGTTGGTCCGCGGGTTCTATTGGAGGGTATTCGAACCAACCCTACCGTTACTGTAGGGGCCCCCTATCCGCCACCTGGGGACGCGCCCTCTAGGGGTTGCAGGTTCCCCCGAGGGAACAGAACACAAGAACAGAACGTTAGAATCATGGGGAACATGCACTCATGGCTACGTTGTCATTATCCTAGGTGCACCGCCAGTGTTTTGTTTTACTGGGCCCTGTTGCCATCCGACTTAGCAGATATGACTTTAGCTGTGCGACAAACCATGTAGCCTACTTCATGCACGAAGGAGCACCTCCTCATTTTAGTGTTAATGTCCGTTGGCTTCTAAATAACAGATTTGGTGACGGATAAGTAGAGGTGGACCAATTGGCTGGCCTCCACGCTCTCCGGACCTAAAATCACTGGACTTTTATTTGTGTGGGCATTTGAAAGCTCTTGTGTATTGAATCCCTGTACCAGATGTTCAGAGTCTCCGTGCCCGTATTATGGAAGGCTGAGAAACCATACGCAATACTCCAGGGTTACATCAGCGCATCCAAGATTCATTACGACGGCGGGTTGATGCATGCATCGATGCGCACGGAGGGCATATTAAACATCTCCTGTGACAAAGAGCTGCATGTGGTATGCAGGTATGTTCTGTTCTTGTATGTTTTTCATGATTAATGAGTTGGAGTCAATGAGGCATAACATGGAAACAAAGCGTTTCCGGACCCATGTTCATATAACATAATTTCTTCGTCTACGTGTGAGGAATATGTCCTGGATTTTGTGCCGTACATTTTTGTTACACCCTGTAGAGAGAAAGTGGCTTCCGCCCTATTTGTCCCTCATAATGTATTTTAAGACTGAGGAATGACGATGACTAATCTATGAAAATGTAGCTACTAATATGCGCAAATGAACTACAGTACTCTGGTGCGATGCTGGAAATAGCTAGAACTACAACATACGAAATTTTGTTTGCTTGTTATTAATGTGTTGAAAGAACTGATATGGAATGTCTTCAGGCTGCTCAGACTTCCAAATGATTCGTCTGCAGATTACAAACACATTGATGGGCATTCATCAGCTGTAAAGAGTGTAGATCCTTCTCAGGGATTCTTCTTCACTCACTCACTCAGAAGGCTTCTATGAGACACGAAGATCCTGCGCCGATCTCACAAAATACCTCCACTGAACTCTGGTTTGGCGAGTTCTTGCCAGTTGTCTACAAAGTTTGGAGGTTTCATTTTTCCAGGAACTTCGTGGTCTTCCTACTGGCCTTTTTCCTCTTTGTTCTTCGGGGCTACATGACCATGTTATCGCAGCCCCTAAACTAAGGAACCAACCAACCTCTTGGTTCTTCTTTAAAGATGTGTAAGACCAACCTATCATCTCCCATCCTTACTAAATGACCAGCCCATTGAAGTCTTCTGGAGTTAATGATGTTGCTGTGATGATGAGTGTATGTCTTTATTTGATCTATTTTTCCAGCTTTGAGATGCGGAGTCAAAAAATGGTCCAAACATTTTCCTATACACTTCATTTTTGAAAACCTGCAGCTGGTGTTGTTCCTGTTTTCTTAAACTCCATGATTCTGCTTCATAAGTTAGAACTGTTGGTATTGTATATTTTCAGTTTTGTATTTCTCGTCAAAAATTGGGATCCCAATAGAAACTGCAGAGTAGTTCACTTTGTTAGCATTCTGTATTCTAACTTTAATTTCCACTTCTCTATAATTCTGTTCATCAATCATGACTCCATGTTCAACCCGCTGAAAACTATGCTTGCCAATAAGAAGAGGTAACAGATTCCCAACCATGTCGATATTCCTCTTCATTACCATGTACCGAGTTTATTGGTCATTATTTATAAGGCCCAGTGTCCTAAAGTTCAACAAACAATTTCCTTATCTCAATCTCATTCCTTTCTATGAGTAAGATATCATGTGCGTATGCAAGCACTTTATGACACTGTCTGAGATTCTTCTTCTTTACAGAAGTCATCCTTCCAAATTTAGGTAGGGTTGCAACAACTTTCCTTGACACTAGATTCCAGTTTTAAAAACACTTAACACTAATCCTAAGTTCTATTAACTCGTAACGTATTGATAAGTAAAACACACTGAGAATAGACAACTCTCTCAATGAAGATAGGCCTAAGCCCAAAACAAAACAGCCAGGAATTCTGGGAGCGGCTGGCTGACCCTCATTAGTCTTGCCACCTAGCAGCTTGACTCTCATCACTTTTCCCCCTTGTGGCAAATATTCCCTGCTCATATCTATTGACTGCCATCATTTTTTCTCATGCTAGTATTGCTGAAAGGTAAAGCATCACCATACCAACCGACTGGCACTAATAACTCAATGTTTTCAGTTTCATGAATCTCATCGTTTTTCTCCCTGGCTTTTCATATGTAACCAAACAAGGGAGGCATGGAGAGGTTGGAAGCATTCGAGAGAGAGGCCAACACTGAGGTGCTTCATCCCATCTGCAAGAGGTTAAGTCGTGACAGTCGGATAGAGGGAAAGATCATGCTGACTTAATACATATTATGTGTATTTCTATTCCTTAATATTCCAGCTTCAAAGTGAGTTGAGATTTCTATGTGGAGGGCGATTATTACAGCGATGACTTTCTTGACTCCAACCTCACGAAAGGAATTAGTTAGATGCTATGTATGTTTTCCATGGGTTTGCAGATGAGATGCAATGAATTCCATGTCGTAATAAGAAACACAATTTATTGTTCTGCCTGTCGGTGCTTATTATATAAATCCAAATACATGTTTCGGACCATCTTGACCATTCTTCTGCTTCTTGTTTGTTTATATTTATACAAAATTAACCATATTTAAATTGGGTCCTTACGGACAATGGCATTAAAACAGTCAATCAACATTATCTTAAGAAACAATTGCAAGTCTAGTAATTGGTGTCACTGACTTGGACCGTGCATCAAATATACGATATTTGGTGTTCAATGAAAGTTTATACTGTAAAACTAACCTTATACATACTAATTATCATTAAAAACTACTATTCAACATAGATTGTTATTGGAAAGTGCTTAAAAGTTGGTTGTTTCCTCAGTTTAGGGGCTGCATGTAGGCCTATGTACCGGTACTTTGCGTGTGTGTAGAATCTGTGTTCATTGTGATGGATGCATTAGTGTGTGTTATCTGTAATTCTGGTAAAAGGACTGCAGAGGATCAATTTCAAGTAGTTCCAACTTTTGCTACCAACTGCTACTGTTAACAACACCTAGCTATGAGCTTGGCAACTAGATGCCACTGCAACCAGCACCTGGCGGCGAACGTTGCAACTTAAAGAGCATTAATCAAATCGAACCTACACATTTAGCTTCACACAATTGTAGTTAGTGGAAGGTTCTTGTACATGGCCTAAATCTTTGACATGGGACTGTCGGCTTTACTTCCCCTCCGAAGGAAGTCATACTGGGGAATTTTAACGCTCTCAAAAAATCTTCAAGATTAATTGGAGGATTATCCATTTCACAAGGTTCGTATTGACGTGTACAATAACGATTCTAATGGGTTGAGGGGGTCTCCGCCCAATCAATACAATTTATTATTGGCAATTAACAATTTATTGCCTCTGGGGACATGTTTCGGGCCTCATGGGCCCTTCTTCAGCCGCAAAGATTATGTACATATTCACATCCATCATATTAATTAGACACAAATCATGCATATTTTGAGAAAAACATTAAGAGTAACACTCTAAAAGCTAATTCTAAAACATCATCTTAACCATATTATAAAAAACAAAAACAAGTACAGCTAGAAGTGACACATGTGGTCTTAGTGACCTTCTTAATGTTTTGATCTGGTATGATGTCGTATTCAAAGTGCTATTAAAATATTTATTTAAAATGTTTAAAAATATTTGGAGATAATTAGAAGATGACCAATGGGCTTATTGGTTCTTCATTCTAATTCGGCATGAGAGTATATTTCGGACCAAAGCTGGTCCGTTGTCTTTCCGGCCTTTTTCTTTAATGCTGGATTGGGTAGAGACATTACAACCTTGTGATGAAACGTCAATCGGAACCTATGAAGGGGTGAACCAGCCAAAGGGTATGTCTGCTGTCCAAACTATAAAGAGATAATAATGGGTCTTAGAAAGAATGAATGCTTCAGAAAAATGAGGGATAAAACGAAAATGTATAGTGATAACTTACTAAGCTCGAATTGAAGGTATAACTGACTGTCAGCCTTCCTACCTGGAGGCTGTAATGGGAAGAAAAAGAAGTAACATTATAGTCGCCTACACGTGTGAACATGTGAGAGGATGACTCAGGCGCCGGATTGCTTACCTTTACTTAAGCTGTTTGGAGGTTCAGAGTGTGCTGTGTCTGACGGCACGTTGCTGTGTGAACTGAGCTGGCCCGACCGTATAGCAGGTCAGGAACTGGAAGGAGGGGAGGGGGGTGGGAGGAGATGTGTGTGGGGGTAATGATAGACTTGTTGCAAAGCGGAGTATGTCTTATCTCTTTATAGTTTGGACAGCAGACATACCCTTTGGCTGGTTCACCCCTTCATAGGTTTCGATTGACGTTTCATCACAAGGTTGTAATGTCTCTACCCAATCCAGCTTTATAAAAAGGCCGGAAAGACAACGGTCCAGCTTTGGTTCAAAATATACTCTCAAGCCAAAACATGAAAATTGGCTGAAAAATAGGACGCCAAATTACAATGGAGAGCCAATAAGCCCATTGGTCATCTTCTAATTATCTCCAAATTTTTTAAACATTTTAAATAAATATTTTAATAGCACTTTGAATACATCATACCAGATCAAAACATTAAGGAGGTCACTAAGACCACATGTGTCACTTCTAGCTGTACTTGTTTTTTATAATAGATAGATAAATAGATTTATTTACCATCAACAGGATAGGCACCCAATTACAGATGATATAATAAAACATAATAAACATTAAATTTACTTAAAAGCAACTATTTAACTAACCTAGAAACAAACATTGATTCAAGCTTATAAACTAAGTTACACTTAAATTAAAATAACAATTATTACACACAATATATACAACAAACACCTACGATCTTGAGTTCAACAATGATCTACGAATTTCCGTAGGCTTCGAGTAAAATATATCTATAGCACTATCAAGATGGTTTAGAGAGCGCAACGCCATCAATAACCAGGAATTGGCATGGGCTACAGTTCTACACTTCTGGATCCGGAAAGTGAGTCTTTGCCTTGTATTGCGGCCTGGAACATGAAGCGGAATCAAACACAAGAGGGGCGCACAGTCGATTCTATTGGTCAGACACTTATATAGAAACATGGCGTTGGCACACATGCGGCGAGACCTCAAAGACCGCATACCCATGGTTCCACAGAAGGTCTCATAATCCAATGTAGAGAGTCGAATGCCCATATACCTACAGCTGATCCACTTCATGAATCTCACCTGCGCTCTCTCTAAGCGCTGAATAGCATATTGCTGAGAAGGCAGCCATACCTCACAACAGTATTCAACAGTCGACCTTACATATGATAAAAATAAAATTTTGAGAGAACCTATATTGGCGAATTCACTACAATTTCTTTTCAGAAAACCTAGTAATCTGAACCCCTTACTTGTCACCTTATCTACATGTTTTAGAAATGACAGCCCGTCATCGTTGGTAATTGTTATACCTAGGTCGTTTACTTCATTCACACGCACTAATACATAGTTACTTACAGGGGCGCACCCAGGGGGGGGCTTTGGGGGCTTAAGCCCCCTCCAAAGACCTGGGAACACTTTAAAAATATTGATGATATCTTTCAAGAAAATTGATTGCATAACGGGCTCCAGAATGTTTAGTGTTGGAACGTTGGAACATTTTGCGATTTTCTACTGATTTAAAATAGAATTATGTTAGGCCTATATTTATGCAACACTTGAGTGATATATATTTCCGGCCGTTGTCGTAACTATGCTCGGAGCAAGATGCGCGTGGGACTGCGGTGAAAATTTCTCTCCCCAAGGTATTGTGCTGTGCTCTGTGTCAGGCGTCAAGTCAGTAGTGGTGTTTGTAAAAGTTGATTCGTTGATTGTTGTTGTGTTTGTATTTTCTATTGGCTATTTGTGTTCGTAGTGTGTCCAATTAGACTAGTAGTAATGGGAGACAAAAGAAAGTCAAACATGCAAAACTACTTTAAACCGTTAAAAATCAATAAATATGATGTGGTTAGTATTAGTGAATGTGGCAATCCTTCAACGAGTAAGGAACTGTTAACAAGGACTGCAAGCATAGAAAAACAGCCAAGTTGTTCGTCAGAGAAGGGCTCAGAGGCAAATGTGAGCAGGCCTAAGGCCGTTGTAAGTAAACATAACATGGAATTGAACATTGGTTTATTTAAAAACAAAGTGTTGACGGACAATGAAAAGTTCAAAGTTTTGAATGACAAATTAATGGGTTCCTCAGAGCAACTTTAACTTTCCTTTTAGATCGCATGGGAACCAACAACGAAAATTTTCGTTTTCATGGCTAAAGAAATATACCTGGCTTTCGTATTCTGGAATTGAAGATTCTGCATACTGTGTCCATTGTATGCTTTTTTTTTTCAAAAAAAGAAATAGGTAAGAGTAACACTCAACATACTGGACAACCTTTTAAAGAAGGTTTTAGTAACTGGAAAAAAGCCCTAGAGAAGTTTGAAAAACATGCAAACTCACAGTATCATAAAGACTCATGTGTAAGCGAAGCTAACTTTAAAAGAGTTGTGGACTGCCGAATGAAACCGATTGACAAATCTCTTGATAAAGGGAAAAGACGTCCAAGCCCAAAATAATGTGAAAAGAATAATTCCAATAACAGAAACTATTATTTTGTGTGGCAGCCAAAATATCGCCCTTAGGAACCATAGAGATTATGGTCAGTTTCAAATCTACAACAAACCATTTGAAAATGAGGGGAACTTAAGAGCTTTGCTCAGAGCTAGAATTTAAGCAGGTGACAACAATTTGAAAGATCACTTTGGGTCATGTGGCAAAAATGCAACCTATATAAGTTGGAATTTTCAAAATCATGTCGTCGATGCTTGTAACCAAATAATAACTGAAAAAATAGCAAGTAAAGTAAAAGAAGCTTAGTTTTTAGTGTTCTCGCAGATGAAACATCTGATATTTCAACTGTTGAACAGTTTTCTTTGTGTTTACGTTTTGTAACGCCAAATACTTTAAATAGTTATGAAATATGTGTGCAATTTTTGAAGTTCATGCCTCGAACCTCTACAACGGGTAGAGTATTGGCTAAAACATTGATTACAGGTCTTGAAGACAGTAATATCGACATAAATAACCTCCGTGGCTAGGGGTACAATGGGTGGCTGCCATGAGTGCAAAGTTTAAAGGGGCTCAAGCGTGCATCCAAGAAGCTCACCCCACAGCAATTTACGTGCATTGCGCTTCTCATAGCCTTAACCTGGCATTGTCAACAGCGTCTGAGGTTGTATCAATCAGGAACTGCTTTGGAATAGTGGAGAAGTTGTGGGATTTATTTAACACTCCTAAAAGACAAGCAGTTTTAAAACAGTGCATTGAATCTGAGGTAAATCTTGAAACCAACAAGAAAAAAATCCTGCAGCTTTGTCCAACGAGATGGGTACAAAGGCACGATGCTATTTTTGTTTTAAAAAAACTGCTGCAACCTCTTGAAGTAGCGTTTGAGGAGATTAAAAACTGGAATGATAGGGAATCTTCTTCAGGAGCTCTAATACTACTAAACTCCTTAAGTTAAGGTGAATTTATAATTTCTCTCATGGCATCATAAAAACTGCTTGGTTACACAGTAAACCTAATCAAAAGCTTCAGGAAACTGATTTAGATTTATCCTCTGCAATTACACACGCTGAAACCGTGATTGAAAGCTTAAAATCTCTAAGAAAAAATGCAGATCAAGAATTTCACTCGTTGTTTGAAGAAGCTACCAAAATTGCTAATAACTGCGGTTCAATAATTTCGATGCCACGAACAGTTGGAAGACAGAACAGAAGCAAAATACCAGCAGAAACTCCAGAATTATACTATAAAAGATCTGTTTTCATCCCTTGGATTGACTCTTTCATTATTACATTGGAATCTCGATTCATCAAGCATAAAGACTTAAAGAGTTTTGAGTGCTTACTGCCATCAGGCAATGCATCACATACACATAAAGAAACCTTCCAAGAAAAAATGCAACCTGATTTCTTACAGCTGTGTAATTTTTATAAGAATGACATAATTGAAAGTGGAGGAAACAACAAAGGCCTGCTTATGGCTGAGTTTGAACTGTGGTACAAGAGCTTGAAGACCCACGCTAATATCCCTAAAACGCAATCGATGTGTTGAATCTATGTGACAAGGACTTGTTTCCTAATATCCACACATTGTTGAGAATTTTATGTACCATCCCTGTGACTACAAGCACTGCTGAGAGGTCATTTTCTACACTACGTCGGCTGAAAACATATCTTAGGAATACCATGGTTGCAGACAGGCTGACTGGACTAGCAGCACTGAATATTGACCCGGAAATTGAAGTCACCAGTACAGAGGTAGTTTCCGTTTTGAAAAAATCTGCTAGGCGGCTGGATTTTGTTCTGTGAAATTTGAGTTTCCACTTTATTCAAACAACGTTAATGTTAATTCATTAATACATGATTTGTATTCAACTATTTGTTTAAACTTGCATTCAGCCTGTGTAATTAAGTTCAACTTGAAATTCTAGAAATGTTTAAGATTTTTTATTATAATGTTAGTTATTAAGGAAAATTAAAATAACATATATTTTCACGTACAGTACATAAAATATTTGTTACAATCCATAACACTATGGTATACAATTTCATCTCGTAATTTTTAAAATGTAATTTTTAGTTCCAATTAAATTTACATATTCAAAATGTTATTATTAATTTCCTAAAACCTATACTAGTTCTTGGTATACAGTAAACAACTCAAAACTTAGTAAATGATTGCAGATAATTGATGTTACACATCAATCTGACGATCCTGGTAGCTGGATATATAGTTATGATAATAGTGAGCAGAGCAATCGAATCGTTATCACTCTGATCGTGATCAAAAGTTAATTCTAGATAAAAATCATGCAGTTCCTTTTTATTACTTGTATAACCTTAGATCAATGGAACTGTAACTAAAATTTGTATAAAACCAATGCACATTTTGTTTAAATAATCTCCAGTCCAATAGCATCTTTTGTATTGGTCTTAACAGAGCATTCTACAGTATGTTTGACCTTATAGAATACATCTTTTTATGCATATGATCTTAAATATCATATTTACATACAAGACTATTAATGGACAATTTCTCTTTCCATAGCTGAAATCATGTTATTGAGGAAAGCCCCCTCCAAACCAAAAGTCTGGGTGCGCCCCTGGTTACTTATACTATAATTCCTCATGACAGGCGCCAACTTCCTAGAAAATGTTATCACATTGCATTTTGATATATTAAGGTCAAGTAACCACTTAGTACACCAACCTGTTAGTAGATGTAGGTCTAATTGAAGCAAGTCACAGTCTGACTCATGGTCTATTACTCGAAACAGTTTCAAATCATCAGCGTATAGAAGGCAGTTACTATTCTTGAAGACCCCAGTTAAATCATTGATAAAGATTACAAATAAAAGTGGCCCCAAGATGGAACCCTGAGGAACACCAGAAGTTGGAAAGTATGGATTTGAAGTTTGACCATCGGATTTAACAAAGCAAATTCTTTCAGTGAGATAGCTTCTAATCCACTCTAAAACGCTGCCGCCTATTCCATACGCCGACAATTTGATTAATAATGCCTCATGTTGTACGGAATCAAAGGCTTTGGAAAAATGGTTAAGATGATGTTTTAGAATTAGCTTTTAGAGTGTTACTTTTAATGTTTTTCTCAAAATATGCATGATTTGTGTCTAATTAATATGATGGATGTGAATATGTACATAATCTTTGCGGCTGAAGAAGGGCCCATGAGGCCCGAAACATGTCCCCAGAGGCAATAAATTGTTAATTGCCAATAATAAATTGTATTGATTGGGCGGAGACCCCCTCAACCCATTAGAATCGTTACTCAAAAAATCTGACGACTTCGGCCTGGTTTGAACCCGCGAACTTTGTCATAGAAGCTCGGCATGCTACCAACTACGTCACCGAAGCTGTCCCTAAAAAGTACATACTGGAATCAGATGGGTTACAAAATAATTTATTTATTTATGTATTTATACCCAGATTGCTGCAATAAAATCAAAACTTATACAGCAAAGTCTTTAGAAATTATAATTTATAATTATTGTTTTAGTCTTGTGTATTTGTTATCCAGAATTTGTTTCTCTGTTCAATTTGATGCTTAGTAATTTTCAATTCATCTAAATCCATTTGTATGTCTTTAAGCCATGTGTTTTTTGTTTTACTGTTCTAAAAGAAATCAAAAAGTTGTTTTAGGAGTCTAGTATGCGGTAAACGGGAAATGTTTAAATCATTTAAGTATAATTTCTGACGATATGAATAATGCTGCTATCAGTTAAAATATATATAGTTTCAAGCATAAATTTCTTTTGGTACTCATCAAGTAGTAAAAATTATCAAAGAATGGTAACCTAGAAAAATTCCTGAGTTTTATCAAAGAGTGGGTTTATCAGTTTATAACTAGTCTTACTATGAGGGGCGTACTATGTTGTTTAACAGTTTATGCTTTTCTACCCAAATGAAGTACATTACACATGAGTTGTTACGTCCACCTTCTCAACATAATCTCCTGGGAACTTTATTCACTTTTGCCATTGATGTGTCAGTCTCTCCAGACCCGTGCCTTGACAGTTGTGTCCAGAGGTTTCATGTTCCCGAACAGGTGATGATAACTTGGTACCAAGTCGGGAGAGTATGGTGGGTGTGGCAGCAGCGTGAATACCATTTGATCAATGGCAGCGGTGATGTGTGGGGGCGGGCATTGTCATGTTGCAGAAGCACACCTTTAGCCCATTTTCCTGGCCGCTTAGTTTGAATGGCACGATGTAAGCGCTCGAGGGTTGCCACTATTAACCGTCGCCCCCAATTCCAGCCAGTCAATGAGGTTGATGCCCACTGTCCCCATTCGCTTGCCGACTGATGGCACTGTTTGGCGGTGAACTGCCCCTATGCTTCCATTGCATGGTCGCCGTTTTGCAGAACTGGACACAGCTGTCAAGGCACTCCGAAAGGATGATTTCAGGAAGGTCTGGAGAGTGACACATCACATGGATGGCAAAAGTGCATAAAGTTACCAGGAGATTATGTTGAGAAGGTGGACGTAACAACTGAAGTGTAATGTACTTCATTTGGGTAGAAAGAAATTAAGTGTAAAACAATATGGTGTGCCCTTCGTATAAATACTGTCACAAAGTTTTTAGTAAATTTACACTGAATGATTTGAGATATTTTAATATCCTAATGACATTAGTTAAATGGATGTGTAACAAATCAAAATAACTTGTAATTATTCAAAATGGCTATATTTGGCACGAACATAGTCCTTAAGTCTTTGTGACCACTCGTCAATTGAATTACGCAAGGAAGTGCACTGTCACCGTTACTTTTCATTGTGGTGATGGATGACATAATGACCAGAGTGGCACAAGTAATTGGGGAAGGAAAGATGAAAGCAATGGTGTTTGCAGATGATTTGGGGAAACAAGGAGGAGGAGGTACAGGAACAGTTGGACGTGTGGGAAGGAATAATACAAGGATATGGGATGAAATTTAGCATAAATAAGAGTGAAATGGTGATCACAACAAGGAAGAAGGAAAGAACCACAACGGGAATAACAATTGGTGGGGAACAGCTGAAGAAAGTGGAGAGTTTCAAGTATCTGGGAAGCTTGATACAAGATAATGGAAGAAACGATAGAGAAATAAATGAGCGGGGAAGGCAGGCAGAAGCATTTCGGAGGAGTGTGAGAAGCATGTTATGGAGCAAGGATGTCCGTCAGAACAGCAAAAAGATCATATATCGGACGTACTATGTCCCTATCCTGACGTATGCCTCGGAGACCTGGGTTATGAAAGCAAAATACAGGCCAGTGAGATGAGGTTCTTGAGAAGCAGTATTGGAGCTTCAAAGATGGACAGAATAAGAAATGAGAGGACCAGAGAATTAATGAAGGAGGAACCATTACAGGATGGTATAGAGAAATCTAGACTTAGATGGTATGGACATGTAAAATGAATGGAGGAGAAGAGGATACCCAGGAGAGTAAACGAGACGAAGTGGGAAGGAAAGAGACCGAGAGACAGGTGGCTGAAGGGGGTGGAAGAAAGCGTGAAGAAGAGAGAAGACTGGACAAGGGTGGAGGCTGAGAGATGGTGGGAAGACAGAAGACGTTGGAGAGGCTTGTGTTCCAAACAGACCCGGCCAGTGGCTGGAAACTGTGCAAGATGATGATGACCACTAAATCTGCTGCTGCCTTCAAAACAGAACATTTTAAACTTTCAATTTTTGGATGTCTCGTTTTGCAAGCCATCTCCTGAAGCTTAGACCACAATGTGTAGTCCAGGGGGTTTAGATCCGGACTTGCAGAAGGCCAATCCGAGGGCGAAATGTCTGGAACATTGGCCCCAAGCCACTCCTGAGATGTGCGTGCCTTGTGTGCTGGAAGCTCCAGCGTTCTCCGTGGAAGAGGGTGTTGTTGAGTTTCTTGACCAGTGGCTCCAACACTGTCTCCTGACACACTTTAGCCGACGATTTGACCCCTTTCTCACAGAAATGGAGGTCCGTGGTGCCCACGCCCCACCACACCATGACAGATGGCATCGCTGTTCCGCCCTTTAAAACAATAACATGATGGCCCCTCTGAATCCTCGGAGCCATTCAGCAACTTGTGCAGAGCATGTGGCATGTTATTTTGGGCATTAAAAGTCTCCTCAACACTGAAAAGATCGCGGATTCAAACCTGGCTGAAGTCTTTAAAATCCTTCAGTATGCCTTCCTTCGGAGGGGAAGTAAAGCCGGCGGTCCCATGTCATAGATAAAAGATCCTTCCACTGTTATTGATTTCGTTTGCTTTAGAAGCATTTTGATCCCACTTTCTTTTCTGCATAACGTTTTTAGAAACAATAAAACACAGCTTGTTGACTCAACGCTCTATGACCACACGCCGCCAGTCAACACTGAAACAACGCAACAGCTACTCCCCTCGAGACTGAATACACGCAGCGCTGCACATTCGATCAGGGTAATTGTGAATCTGCAACCTAACTTGTATTCTTTTTTAAAGTTTTATGTAATTATGTACATTTTTTAAAATAGTGTTAAAGCGAAAACTCGTATAACGAGGGATGACTCTATGTGATTATCACAAAATTATTTTTATATCAAATCAAAACCCACATTTGTTACAGATCTGCTTATAACTATTATTTATAGAAAAAAACATATTATTTCAAAATTTTGCTCGTAATTACAACAGTTTGAAAGGATGGCTGTGTGGCTCAGCGGTAATGTTATAGCTTGTTGTTCCCAAGATTGCAGGATCGAATACTGGCGCAGTTTAAGGGTGCTGCGTCAGTAGGTTTACTAGCACGTTAAAGATCCCCTTCTAAAAGCCGCATCAGTTAAATGGGACGTAAAACTAACATCATTATTATTTTGTTTAAAAAACAATTACTGGAGAAGGCCATAATATGGCTGACACTGGTATAAGTTGGAACATTCCTACTTGTTCCAAGATTAACTTGGTTGTCTCCTTCTCTGACACAGATAGTTGCTAATTACGGACTTTCTGAGGAAGCTTGGCCATTAATATCGAAGAACTGTACTTTTGCTAGTTCAAAATATAAAAGTAGTACAGTATCTTGAATTCCAAGAACTCAAATGGAGGTCACGTTTAAAGTCTTGTTCGGTTCATATACTCATTTTTATAGTTCTGGATTGGGGCAGATGGCCGCGATATTCCACCCCGTTAACCTTAATAACGAATTGTAGTTCTGGATTCAAGATGTGTTAAATGTAATTTAGTCTAGCGAGACTCCTTGGCCGTCTTATGTACACATTAATATTGAAGCGATTGTGTTGTTAATGTTGCTTGTTCTCAATGTATTGTCACTGCGCCAGGAGTTAGCAGTTCAACACGCTGCGACGGGGTCTTGCAGTACGCATCTGCGGCCCGCCTATTCCAAACCTAAATATATCGGCTTCCCGCATGCCAATGGTTGTCATTGCAGCACACGACATGATCTTGTCTTATAACTTCGATAATCCCGTTTTCCCCCTAATTTCCTTGTTTCAGATTTTGTCTCTGCGAGTCTTTCCAATTATACCTCTAAGGAACTTCATCTCTGCTGAAAAAAAAAATTACACGAGTTATTTATGGAAAAAAAGTTTGATGCTTTTCGGTCGAGTCGACTGTCTGAAAAGCATCAAACTTTTGTTGACTGAGGCAACACTGAAAATGGCTTCAAACACAACATAAGGCGCTTTTATGTACGGAAATAGGGGAGAGGGAACTTAACTGGATCTTCAAGCTTCGACAAGTAATAACTCACAGGTTTTATTTATTGAGATATGCTACAGTGTAAAATTGTGTGCTTATTTGACGATGTGATGCGACGTTAACGCTAGGGTGGCCAACTCGCACAGCTAATAGAATGTGGTGTATCGACATCAACTCTAATTTCCAAGACATAGCCCGACAATTTCAACTGGACAAGCTTGTAGTGTTGTGTGACCGCAAATCTCGCCATGCGACTTCCGAACCACGGAACATGTCCTTTCCCTTCGAAAATCCCACATGCATTGACCAGAAATCAAACCCAGTCCACCCTGGTGAGAGTCCATCAGCTTGACTGCAGAGCCACCACGCTCTTTGGCATTAAGATGAAGTTGAGAAATGATGAACGAAGGAGAAGGGGTAAAATGGAGACGGAAAGCACAACACATTTGATGCAACAGAAGTCTTTATTCATTCTGATGGGGCGCTCGTACAGTAGCGGCCACAAGTCCTCAAACTGATGGGCGCCAGGTCTCATGATATTTCATATTCTGCAACAAATATTCCTATCCTCCATACGCAGTCAGCTCAAAGACAGTGAGGGAACAGTTCGTGGTCAGTAGAAGTGATTGGCAACAATTACAACAAACTGATACAAGTAACGCCATTACCCATGAAAGTGATAGTGCTTGCCCTCCTTCAGAAATAATAATAAGAGGGGGGGGGGGGGGGGGCGCTAGATATTTCACGTTTTACAAGTGGAGCCTGCTCTAAGCTCCCGGTAGTAATACAGTGCCGGAAAAAAGTTTAAGACCACCCAATAAAACATGTTATTTTTTATAATTCAACCTATTATTCAGTCATCTATTTACTTAAAACAAAGATACATAAAAATAAAAGTTTAGTACTTTATTGGACCCCGTCTGGACTTGAAGCATGCCTTGACCCTATCCGGCATAGAGTGGATCAGCTTCTTACACTCCTCGCGTGATACTTGTTGCCGTAGTGTGAGGACTGCCAGTCTCAATTCTTCTACATTCTTGGGCTTGTGTTTTGCCAACGGGTATCCCATTGTGTTCCATAAGTTTTCTATGGGGTTGAGATCTGAACTACGAGGAGGCCAGTGAAGCAGCATAACATCTTTGTCTATGGCAATATCGCCACAGGATTTCATTGGATCTCTCAGAAGATCACTACAACTAGCATTTCTGTTCCTCTTACAAAGTTGCAGTAACTTACGCTCTTGCCTTGGTGATGTCTTCCCTGGGCAGCCTGGCCTTGGCCTGTCAACAACTGTTCCAAACTCAGTGTATCGATGAATTGTTTGTTGCACGAACCTCTTAGACACTCCCAAAATCTCAACAATCTCTCTGTCACTTTTAACCCTTATTTAAACCAATAATTTGCCACTTGGTGACTTCTGACACCGACGTTTTCCCCGTATTGTCTCCAGCACAAGAGTTAGCCTCCAAATGTTGAAACAAAACAACAGCAAAATGGCGGGAACTGCGAAGCAGGAGTGCCAACTGACTTGCATAGAGTCTGTAATATCAGAATGAACACATATTGCAAACTGAAAGGGAAGGAGGGGATTTTAAACTGCAATAAATGGAAAGTGCAAAAATTGACACTTTTTAGTCCTAAATTCAGAGGGGAAAAACCCCGAATTTTTGTATGACTTATGTTTTGTAATTTTTTTCCAAGGCTTGCATTGAAGTACCCTACCTATGTTCTCTTTGGACACCAAAAATCGTACCCCTGCCTTACCCCAATTTTGAATTGTGAAGTTTTCTTCATGACGAAATAGATATTTTGTTGTTGTTTCATAATTCCTAAAAATTGTTGTAACTTTTGAACCGCTTCAGCTACAGTATATTCCATTTTTAACATAGTTTATGCCATATTAAAGGAAAGGTGAAATAGTAACAAGTTTAAGACCGAAAGCACATTCATTGATTTTTAGGGGTGGTCTTAACCTTTTTTCCGGCACTGTACTCATGAGAGTATAAACAACCTGATAACTGAAAGTGGGAATGACAATTGATATCACAACAAATAAGATGAATCTATCAGCAATATTGGCTCAAGTGGTCCTGAAATACATCAGAAATTAGAAAGACTTCAAAGGGGTAGGTAATGCTGCATCCCCCCATGGGACCACAGTCCTTGGAAGGGCCTACAGATTGTGAGGCGACATGAGGTCAGCCACGTTGCGTCCTTTCAGCCTGACCAGAGCCCCTGTCAGAGAGCTACTCCATCCGCACAAGGCCGAGTACGCGTCGTTTCAGCCCTGGCGGAGTTGGGATCGAACCCGTGGCCTCCAGGAGAGAGGCTGGCGAGTGATTCAACCCTGTCTGAGGTGGATCATTGATGAGCATCTGGCCGAGTGACACCACACCGCTCAGGTCTTGGTGGAGAGTTGGTCGCCGCAGCTTGTCCCACAAGACTTCTTACCCTTGGCTTGAAGCCATTCTTATTTGCAGGCATTGGAACGGGAACTTGCAATATACTTTAAAAGTTGGCAGCAACTGTGGTGCTACAGAGACGATCCGTACAGCAACTGTTTGAGGGACTCTTCATTGATGGTCTGGAGCGGTTCAGGTTCGTCCTGCTGGAGTTTGGTCGGCGTCGGGGACGGGGACAGCCTGAGGTGCTCTAGTCCCTCCGAAGGGGACATCAAGAAATCTGTTGGCTCCACGCTCTGCTCAGTACTGCCATTGCGGGACTGTGTCTCCTCCCGGGCAAAGATGGCGCCACCCGTGGGATACTCTTCTGTCCGCAGAGGAAACGTCTGTGTCTCGTCGGGTCTCTGCACGACAAGGAGCGAGGGAGTGATGGCTCCGTCCACCAAGATGATGAACGGCTGGCAGGGCTGCTGTTCCTTCAACGGACCGGGCGACAGAACCTTCAATCAAGAGACACAGTCAGTCTTTAGTAAGGTGGCTTCATTTGGTGAGCCAGTGTAATGAGCACAGAGCATCTGTTCACCGAGTCGAGATAGTGGAAGTAAACACAGTTGTACACGTGACAACAGGGCTGCCTGTGTATAGCCTACAGGTGAACAGGCTGACTTATGCTACAGCGCGGTTTATTTATTGTTCCTTTATGTATTTATTTAATTACCGTATTTACTCGCATATAGTACCCCCTCTCCATTAATTATTGAGAGTTATTGTCTACTAACGAGCGTGGCGCGCCACACGGACGGGCGAGTGGGCTACGGCCGGCGGTTGGTCAGGCAAAACAATCGCAGAGGTGATTGGCAATAATCATGGACAATATAAGTTACTAGTCTTTGTTTACCAGATGTTGGTTCATTGTTGGCTACTTAAGTGATACCATTCACGTCCGGTCTTTATCTGAGATTATTTGGAGAATTTTCCATTTTATCTGAGATACGTTGTGTGAAGATTTGTGAAATGAGTACCGGTAATCGCAGAATGACTTTTACGGCCTCGTTTAAATTGAGTGCTGTCGAGTTTGCATTGAAAAACGGCGTTAAAATTGCATTTATGTGAAAGCACCTAACGCGTCCACTCGGCTGTTGCCCGTGTATCAGCCGACCTTGGATGACGTAATTCCCGGTGTTATCTCTATGTGCACTCGTCTCGTCAGCTGCATCTGTCACAGCGCGTCAATTACGGCAGTTGCATCAGCTGAGGCATGCCGATACTCGGGCAACTCTGGCCAAGTGGATGCGCCAGATGCTGACATTACCGGTAATATTATCCCTTTGTTAGGCCTAAATATCTTTTTGTGAAGCAGGAACATACCGGTACTGTACACCAATATTAAAAACAATGATTTTCGTGTTATAGGTAGCGATTTTGTTTTCAGCCTGCATGTTCTACTGGCCACGCCCATCTTCAGTCTTGGCGGAACTCGCTGCGCGGATGTTGTGGTGTATTATTGCTGATAAAAGATGTAAACTTCGTTTATTTTGATTAAATACATTGTACTATGTAGCATCAGCTTATTTTTACTCAATCCCTTTCCCAAAATAATGGATTTTTGCGAAGTTTGCACTATAGTCCCCCCATTTCGGAACTACAAATTTAGGGAAAAGGGGGGGGTCTTATATGCGAGTAAATACGGTAATTAATTGCTAACTGCTTATGACAGGCAACAGTACACAGTGCAGCATGGCTACGGCATGACTAATGATCTCGGAGCTTCTTGGCTACCCGTCTGGCAGAGCCGATGACGTGGACTGGGCGTGTTTCCCTGCCCGGGTAGCACTGTCTCGACTCGGCGAATAGACTTTAACTATTACCACATTCAAAATAGAAATCAAAAGACAAATCGCACCCCTGGTGCAAGACGGCCACAAGTCAAAAACCATGAATTTTGAAGTATGTGGTACTTATAAATACCTATGATCAAGTCCATACTTTGTGTGGATCAAATCAAACATTTGGAACCTGGGGCTAAAGAATGGCTGCTAGAATTGTTTAATAACTGCATTACTACCTGTAAAATACCCAAAATATGGAGGAAGAGCAGAGTAATAGCGATTCCCAAACCCGGAAAAGATGCACTTGATCCTAAGAATTATAGGCCTATTTCATTGCTCTCCCACCTTTTCAAGATACTGGAGCGTATGATTCTAAGTAGGCTCACAAAGGTAATTGAACCTTTCCTAATCCCTGAACAAGCTGGCTTCAGAACAGGTAAACGCTGCACTTCACAAATCCTACATCTTACTCAGCATATTGAAGATGGATTCCAGAACTGGAAGATCACAGGGGCAGTCTTCATTGACTTAACAGCTGCTTATGACACGGTCAATCATCACTTACTGCTGAATAAACTCTGCTTGATGACAAAGGACTATAAATTACCTGAAATAGTCAGGTGTCTTCTTCAAAATCATAGACCCTTTGTAGACTTTCAAGGGCAGCACAGCTGTTGGAGGAATCAAAGAAATGGACTGCCTCAAGGTAGTGTTCTGGCTCCTATCCTCTTTAACATATATACAAATGACCAGCCAATACCAGTAGATACTCGAAGCTTTATTTATGCGGATGATCGCTCTAGAGGAACTAAGTGATTATTATAGAGGAAACCAATTGAAACCAAACCCTTTGAAAACACAAGTATGCGCTTTCTATCTCAAGAACAGACAGGCAAAGAGGAAACTGCATGTAACGTGGGAAGGCATGCTGTTGGATTACTGTGCGAATCCCAAATATGTAGGAATTACATTGGATCGTGCACTCACGTATGAAAGACATTGTCTCAACACCAAAAATAAGGTATCCGCAAGAAACTGCCTCCTTCGCAAATTATCTGGTACCAGCTGGGGGGCTCAAGCTTAAACAATAAGAACCACTGCTTTAGCACTCTGTTACGCTGCAACAGGATATGCATGTCCTGTGTGGTACAGGTCGTGTCACACCAAGCAGGTTGATACTGCTTTAAATGAAACGAGTAGACTGCACCCCCAGATATCAGAGGAGAAGTTGCAGCTAAATGTGAGAGATCTAGGGTTGATGTGTCTCAAGCACATCCATTGCATAGCTTTCAATCAGCCCACTCGCGACTGAAGTTCAGAAGAAGCTTTCTTCACACAACTGAGTGCCTAACTGACAAACCTCAGGTTTTGAGGATTACATCTTGGTTGACCAGAAGCCCCCACATTACTCAGTGGATGGCTCCAGCTGAAAGGCTCCCAGCAGGACATACAGAGGCTTGGACAACTTGGAAGTCTCTCAACAGATTGCGATCTGGGGTTGGCAGATCCCAAGTCCAACATTCATAAATGGGGTTTTTGCTGCGACTCGTCCTTTGTGAATGCGGTGAAGAACAGACTATGGGTCATCTGCTTCAGTGCAGTCTGTGTCCTATACTGTGCACCATGATCTGCTGAAGGCTACACCAAATGGACGTGACATGGCAAAATATTGGTCATGCATTATTTAGAGCCTTAAATGTTCGAGTTTTGTCATTTTTGTTGCCCATTTTGTACATAATTTCTTATGTAATATTTTTGTTCCTGACACGAGTAAATAAATAAAAATCAAGTCCATGTCCTGTAAAACAACCACAACTTGGATCCTATAAATAGCAAGTCTACGGCACTGAATAGAAAACTGCCATAACTTAATTTTTTTATTATTTTTATTTATTTATTTTTATTTATTTATCGTATGGCTTTTAGTGCCGGGAGTGTCCGAGGACATGTTCGGCTCGCCTGAGTCTGCAGCTGCTTCCAGCGGATACCCTAAAGGGTGAGCTACAAGTTCCGTTCAATTTCAAGTAGTTCCAACTTTCGCCACCAGATATCAATGATACCTAGTGGTGAACGTTGGAACATTGATAGAGCGTTCTGACGAAATCTAACCTAACAAATTTTGCTTTACACAAGTTTAGTCTGTGAAAGGATCTTTTACATGCCATAAATCTATGACATGGGACCGCCGGCTTTACTTCCCCTCCGAAGGAAGGCATACTGAAGGATTTTAACGCTCTTAAAAAATCCGACGACTTCGGCCGGGTTTGAACCCGCTATCTTGGGCACAGCAGTTCAGCATGCTACCGACTACGCCACCCTTTATGCAGCCGAGACACTTACTCTACAACATAAAACACTGAGAAATCAATTGGAGATTAAAGAACGCAAAATCATGCGAAAAATTTTGGGACCAAGAATCAAAGATGGAATTCACCTTCCAAAACCTAATGCTGACGACTATTTGAAAATTACTAAAATCACAGACACAATCCGTATGAGAAGGATCCAATTCATGGGACATTTGGATAGAATAGACCCAAATAGCTTAACTAATAAAATCTATATGTTTTTGCAGAACAGGGCAACAAGGTCCAATTGGTACAAACAGGCGGAAAAGGACTTGGCTGAATTAGGTTTTCCCAATCTCAACGATCGAGAGGAAATTAGGAAAATTACTCATACACGAAGTTTTGAGGGAGAAGAGAGAAGACCCACCAGACACGCCTGGTCGCAACAACGAAGACTCGCTCAATGAAGAGTTATTGGGCAAACATCAAGGCCAATAAATCTTCATTCCACGTCGTCCTAGGAGACCCATTCACGCAGAACAAGAAAACACATAATTATGATCCATGAAAGAACTTTGTATGTTGTTGTATAGTACTGTACTAGACAATGTTAGAAGTTAGTAATATCTTACTTTCACTTTAATTATGTAAATATCTATATTTTTCCCATTAGCTCAACATCTTTAAATGCTTCTCCTGAAAATGTGTCCTTTTTGACTTGTGGCAGTCTTTCAGCAAAATATTCAGTGAAGGCTGAAACAATTATTATTGTTTCTGGAATGGTCTCTCGAAAGTTGGTTAGTTGTCTTAAGGGGGAAAACAGCAAGGTCATCTGCCTGTTTTAACACAAATTTAGCGAGGATGCCTAAATAGGAAAATACCTAAAACTAAAAAAACAAAACATTAAATGAAACTAATAATTACAATGGTACTGTCAAGAGGAACAAAGGAAGGAAAGAGCTTCAAGTATCTGGGAAATGAGGATGGAAGGATAAGGGAGGAAATTGGTAGGAGGTTCAAAATGCAAGCAATTCTTATAAATGGCCATGTACTTTTCTTTTCAGGACGGGTCTGGGAAGGGATATTGAAAGGAACCGTCCCAGCTTTTGCCCGGTGGTGAAAATGGGAAACCACGAAAACCATTTTCGGGACAGCCGAGGTGGGATTTGAACCCACGCTCTCCTGATGCCAGCGTGGCACGAGGTAGCACATTAGCGCTCTCGGCCACTGCGGCCGGTCAGAGTATAAGGTATATTTTTTGGAACCGAGATGTCCCTAGTTAGTTAGTTATTGTTGTTTTAAGGGGCGGAACTACGAGGTCATCTGCCCCTATAAGAACTATACTAACATATGCAGCTGGAACATGGGGAGAGGAGAGTAGAATACAAGCAGCGGAGATGAGGCATAGAGGACAAAACCACAAGAGAAATGAAGAGATAAGAAAAAGGACAGGGTAAAAACAACAAAGTAAAAGTGGTATGGTCACATGATGAGGAGCGAGTACCATAGAAAGCTTTTTCCGAAAAGATGCCAGGGAAGATACCACGAAGAAGACCCCAAAAGAGATGGAAGGATACAGACTGGGAAGGCATAGAGAAGAGGGGAAGAAAACCTGACGAGTGATGGAGAGACAGGTCTATAATTCACAACCCGACCCAGGAAGATGAAGATGATGGAATAATTATAATAATAAACAAAACTTACCACATTGTAAGGTCTCCCGAGTGAATGGATCAATGAAGCTGGTAAGACTGCAGAAAATGGGAACTGCATTGCATTTGACAAAACAAGTTTATAACAAAAGAATACCTGTCTTGGAATTGTGAAATTCAACATTATAAATCACATGGTGGCCACTCAAATCGGTCAACGATTTTCCAGGAGATTTCCAGAAATTTTCCAGGAGTGATTCTCATTTTTCCAGATTTAAAAATAAGCGCGAGTCCCGGGGGGGCTGCTTTATCGGTTGCCCACTTGAAGACCAAAATAAAGCTGTTGTGTTTGGTTTACTTACACAGATGTTGACAAACATTACTGGTGATTGCGTTATTGATACACACAAATGATTTAATTGTTGTTTTAAAAAAGCCTTTGCGACTCAAATATCCGCTTAAAAAAAAAAAAGAGTAAAGAATGCCGCCTGTAATTTTATTGGGGTGAAGTTGTCTATACTCAATATGTTTTACAAAAATACTATCGCTTGTTCTCCCACACAAGAACAGGTAGCCTGAGGAAATTTATTTCCTTAACGATAGAGTGCTCACCCAAAACCACAGTGGGAGTATGATTTAAGATGGAAAGATTTTTATAATTAATTAATAGTGGCTATTTTCCAGGAGTTTTCATTTTTTTTTTGTAATTTTCCAGGAGTTTTCCAGGATTTCCAGGTTTTCCGGGAGTAGTGGCCACCATGAAATCAGTAGTGTTACCTGCAGCCCTTTATCCAACATAAAACACTGAGAAATCAATTGGAGATTAAGGAATGCAAAATCATGCGATAAATTTTGGGACCAAGAATCAAAGATGGAATTCACCTTCCAAAACCTAATGCTGACGACTATTTGAAAATTACTAAAATCACAGACACAATCCGTATGAGAAGGATCCAATTTTGTGGTGTTTGAAGCCAATTCATGGTCTTCATGGGACATTTGGATAGAATAGACCCAAATAGCTTAACTAATAAAATCTCTATGTTTTTGCAGAACAGGGCAATAAGGTCCAATTGGTACAAACAGGCGGAAAAGGACTTGGCTGCATTAGGTTTTCCCAATCTCAAGGATCGAGAGGAAATTAGGAAAATTACTCATACACGGGGTTTTGAGGGAGAAGAGAGACACGTCTGGACGCAGCAACGAAGACTCGCTTAATGAAGAGTTATTGGGCAAACATCAAGGCCAATAAGTGTTCATTCCGCGTCGTCCTAGGAGACCCATTCACGCAGAACAAGAAGAAGAAACAAAAAATTACGGAAAGCAACATTTCCAAATTCAAAAAAGAACCAAAGTCGTTGAGTCAATGTTCACTTCAAAATTTAGATTGCTGGCCCTAACCCACTCTCACTTATAAAGCGGATGACACGATCAGCAACCACCGCGTCATCGGCTAATATAAGTTTGAGTGTCATCTTCGTAAGTCAGCAAGATCCACACACTCTGTTTTAATGTGTGCCCCGGCTCCACAGGTTCAAAGTGGGGGGTCTTCCCTTCTCATTAGGTACGAGTGTAAGACCTATCCTTAGCCTACACAAAATGACGGACTCTCTCCGGGCCCGGAAGGAGCTCCGCCACACGCGAGTAGTTCCCTTGATCGCTCTCAGTTTACTGGGCAGTGGGTCAGCTAGCCACTGACTCTCCCAAAAAGCCAGAACTTGTAGGCGTAACTGAGAGCGAATATCTCTAGCGAGTACCTCCATTGGTCGAGGTGGTAGTGATACCGCCTCTTTTGCAGCTTGATCTGCTAACTCATTTCCCACAATTCCCATGTGGCTTGGAAGCCACAGAAAGGCGATTCAAGTGTCAGCGTGGCACAGCCCGGATAGTAGGTCATGGATTGCTGCACTAGGGGGTGTTGCGGGAAGCATGTAGCAATTGACTGCAACGAAATCAAAGAGTCGGTACACACGAGAAAGTGGATTCGTGCATCCTGTAGTGCAAACTGCGGAGCTTCATAGATGGCAACGAGCTCCGCAGTAAACACACTACAGGTCTGAGGCAAAGAGAAATGTAGGATGGGCAGACGTATAGGAGTAATGTATCATTCCAAGAGGAAAGGTTGAATTACGTTGGGCTGCTGATCCCCGGACTTCTGAAGCAATTTCTGCACCAGTTCTCCGGACTGACGCACCACCGTGCCAGGGGGCTGTGACGGACACTTGTGAGTCCGCTGGCTGACCTGCAACATACCACATAGACATTACTATTCCCATTTCAACAGGGTCAGATGTCCTTCCTGACAGTATTTACTTATGATTAAGGAAATGCCCAGGGCCTATTAGAAGGTACTTTCACTGGCCTCAGTTCCTTCCCTGTCCAAAGATTTTGGGCCTGACGATAGGCAATGAAAGCACTTTAGCACAGCAGGTGGAAGGAGGATATCGCTTTCAATAATAAATAATAATGTTGTTGGTTTTATGCCTCTTTTAACTGTGGCTTTTAGAGACGCTGAGGTGGTGGAATTTTGCCCCAGAGCGGATCTTTAACATGCCAGTAAATCTACTGACACGGCCCCCTGAAATGCCAACTGGCTGGGCCAGCATTCGATCCTGCGACCTCAAGCACAGCAGGCGAGAACGTTACCGCTTCGCTTTCAAGCTCTTGACTGATGGAAGTTGTCAGTCATCATCAACATCATTCTCAACATGATCCTCAACATCATTGGGTAAGTTTATTATACTCGTGGGGGTTTGCCTGTTCCTCTATCGGGCGCGTCCCAGGTGGCGGATAGGGGGGCTCGCCGGACTTGTCCGGAGGGTTTGAGGGAAATAAAATACCTCTCGCGGACCAAAAACAGGCCCCTTGCCAGGGTTATGGTGAAGCTACGTTAGGCCTAGCAAGCCAGTAGTGGATATGAAACTGCTTTTAAAACGGGAACGGGCCTCGGAAAGGACAGATCTAAAGGAAGCAGACCTGGCTATGGAAATGGACTACGAATCGGAACTTTGAATATAACTACATTGACGGGAAGAGTGGAGGAGGTTGTGGATATGATGGAGAGGAGAAAACTGGATGTACTCGGACTGGCAGAGAACAGATGGAGAGGGGAAGGAAGAAAAGAACTGAGAAATGGCTTGCAGCTATACTGGATAGGAAATGAGGAGGGGAAGAGAAATGGAGTGGGAATGGTGGTGAGAGAAGGGCGGAGGGAGGAAGTAAAGAGGGTAAGTGATAGAATAATTAGAGCCAGAATCACTGTGAAAGGTAGAAACCTGGACATTCTGCAAGTCTATGCACCACAGGTGGGATGCACAGAAGGCGAGAAGGACGAGTTTGAAGAGGAGTTGCAGAAGCAGTTAGTGGGGAGAGACCTGATAGTCATGGGAGACCTAAATGCCCATGTCGGAACTGATAGAAGAGGTTTTGAGGAAGTGATTGGTGGTGAAGGATGGGGAAACAGGAATAAGGAAGGAGAGAGATTGTTGGAACTGTGCAAGATAAATGGGCTAATGGTTGGAAACACATGGTACAAGAAGAGAGAGAGCCATAAAATTACTTGGTACAGCAGGGATTTGACTAGGAAATCAGTGGTGGACTATATTCTATGCGGGAAGGAGACAAAGAAGAGTATCACGGATATAAGGGTAATACCTTCAGAAGCCCTGGACAGTGACCACCGTCTGCTGGTCGCCAAGGTGAGAGGACTGAAGGAAAAGAGGAGAACTGAAAACCAAGAAAGAAGAATAAGGACATGGAAGCTGAAGGAGGATGGAAATAAGGAGAAGTTCCAGATATTAGTGAGGAACAACTTACCGAAGGATGATCCGAAAACAGGTGAAGAAGAATGGAATAGGTTCAAGGACGTGTTGGTAGAAGCAGCGGAAGTCGTGTGTGGCAGAACTAGTGGAAAGAAAAGGTGGAAGGAAACACCATGGTGGAACCCCAGAACTAAGGAAGCAGTGAAAAAGAAAAATGAAGCATTCAGGAAATGGTTCCAACAGAGGACAGACAGAACAAGAGAAGAATACCAAGAGCGGAAGAAAGAAGCAGGAGAAGTAGTGAAGGAAGAGAAAAAGAAATGGCTGGAGAAATGGACAGAAATGATGGAGGAAGACTGTGATGGCAGTAAGAAAGTGTTGTATGGAATGATAAAGGCAAAGAGAAGAGATACAGGGGAAAATGTCAGAATGGTGGACAGGAATGGAAAGGAGGTCGAAAATATGGAAGAAGTAAAGGTTATCTGGAGAGAATACTTCAAGGAACTCCTAAATCCAACTAAAACCAGCGTAGTGGACATTGTGGAGGAAGAAACAGGCAGTGACCAAGACATTTCAGAGAAGGAATTGACATGGAAAGAAGTGGAGGAAGCATTAAAGAAGATGAAAGGGGGAAAGGCACCGGGAATAGACGAAGTGAGTGTGGAGATGGTGAGAGCAGCAGGGGTGATAGGAACACAGTGGCTCTTTCGAGTAATGAAAGTGATATGGAGGGAGAAGAAAATACCAGAGGACTGGAAAAGAGGGATAATAATACCCATATTTAAAAAGGGAAGTAGGAAGGAATGCAAGAACTACAGGGGAATTACACTCATGTGCCACTGCGCCAAAATATTTGAGAAGGTACTGGAGAGAAGAATTCGGACAGAAGTTGAAGATGGGCTGAGGGAAGAACAGTATGGATTCAGGCCAGGAAGGTCAACAGTTGACCTCATCTTTGCAGTAAGACAGCTACAAGAACACCATTATGAATATGGGAAAGATCTGGTGATGACCTTGGATATTGAGAAAGCATATGATAGTATTAATAGAAACAAGGTATGGGAAGCAGTGAACAAGGAGACAGTGGCAAGAGTGAAAGCAATGTACGAGGGAAGCAAAAGCTGTGTAAAGGTGGGAAGAGAGAGAACGGAATGGTTTCAACTGGAGAGTGGTCTGAAACAGGGAAGTGCCCTCTCACCCCTGTTATTTATAGTGGTGATGGATGAAATCATACGAAAAGTGGTAAATAGCATTGGGGAAAGGAAAATGAAGGCAATGTTGTTTGCTGATGACCTTCTGGTACGGGGAGAGGATGAGGAAGAAGTACAAGAGCAATTAGATGAGTGGGAGAAGGTAGTGTTATCATATGGGATGAAGTTCTCAGCACAAAAGAGTGAAGTGGTCATCACAACGAGGAAAAAGAACAGACTGGATATGGGCATAACACTTGGAGGACAGCAGTTGCAGAAAGTAGAATGCTTCAAGTACTTGGGAAGCATAATTGAAGAAAAGGGAGGCAATAGGATGGAAATAAATGAGAGGGGAAGGTGCGCAGATGGATTTTTCAAGAGTGTTAGGGGGATGATATGGAATAAAGATGTACCACAAAAATGTAAAGGAATCATCTACAAGACCTACGTTGTGCCAATTTTGACATATGGTTCAGAAACATGGGTGATGAAGGAAAGGGACAAGAATAAAATACGAGCAGTGGAGATGAAGTTCCAGAGGAGTAGGGTAGGAGTGACAAGAATGGACAGAGTAAGGAATGAGAGAGTCAGGGAGATGGTAAGAGAGGAACCATTGCAAAATAGAATAGAGCGATCTAGGCTACAATGGTATGGACATGTGAGGAGGATGCAAGAGGAGAGGATACCGAAGAAGATGTTTGGAATGGAAATGACGGGAAGGAGGCCAAGGGGAAGACCAAGGGACAGATGGACAAAAGGAGTTAAGAAGAGTGTGGAGGAAAGAGGAGTGTGCTGGGACACAGTAAATGACGAGAGATGGTGGATGGACAGGAAACGATGGAGAGGCTTATGTTCCAAGCAGACCCGACCAGCGGTTGGAAACTGCTCAAGATGATGATGATGACTCACTCACTCAGAAGGCTTCTATGGGACACCATCTCACAAAATGCCTTCACTGAACTCTGGTTTGGGCAAGTTCTTGCCAGTTGTTTACAAAGTTTGGAGATTTCATTTTTCCAGGAACTTCGTGGTCTTCCTACAGGCATTTTTTTCTTAGTTCTTCTTTAAAGATGTGTAAGACCATCCTTAGTAAATGACCAGCCCATTGAAGTCTTCTGGTGTTAATGATGTCGAGTATTGGTGCTTGCTTTGATAGTGAGTCTATGTCTTTTCCAGCTTTGAGATGTGGAGGCAAAAAAATGGTCCAAACATTTTCCTATACACTTTATTTTTGAAAACCTGCAGCTGGTGTTCTTCCTGTTTTGTTAACTCCATGATTCTGCACCATAAGTTAGAAATGATGGTATTGTATATTTTCAGTTTTGTAATTCTCGTCAAAAATGTGGATCCCCATAAGAACTGCAGAGAGCAATACCAACGCCACTGAGAGAGAAGGCCATGCAATGGGATTTATGACGTCGTAGCCTTCCGGCCATCAGCGAGCGCGCTACCCAGCTATCAACAAGCTGTGAGCAAACGAGACTGAGTGTTTACTTATAAAATTACGTTCTACAGACGCGAATAAATAAATAACGAAACCATAAATGAAACATGGTCAGAAGTTGATGCGATCGGTACATTACACAAATAAATCGACGTTTTCAATCAGACTCGATAAGTATGCATTTCGAACCTTGCGAGTTGGAACAGAGCAGCAGTCTTAAAGAGACATGAGAACATTTACCAAAGAACAAACTTGTCGATTCATGTATAACAACACTTTGATGCTCATGTGCATACACTGAATGGGCATTCCTTATAAGTTCCTCAATTTCTAGCATTGCACCAAACTGTCTTGGTAAAGATGTGTTATTACAACGTTTCACTTCTGTATTTGATACATACAAGGACGCACTCAAACCTTCTGTTATCTTAATGCAGCAACACAAGTGTTCATTCAAGTGTCAATTAAAACAAAATTTATAAGCTGCACGATTCCTCTTTAATGTAATTCCCCCCAGGATAAACACTCGCACTGTTTAACTTCACCTTCAGTTCCTGAAAGTTGCTAAATAAAACTGCTTACCAGATTCTTCGCCAATGTCTGCATACTTTCAGCAAGAGACTTTGATAAACTTTCATTTTCAATCCTACACCTCCTATCATCTGGATCTTCTCGGCAGACAGTTAAATACTCTGGGCAGTGTGGAACCGAGAAAGGACTGCTCCTAGGAATTTCATTTGAACATGACGATACAATAATTTTATTACCTTGTATTACATTAGTTACTCTATTTATTGTAAATTTATTCAATCTCAAACCTAATTCACACACCCCTCTTCCCCCACCCCAATAATAAATGTAATAAACGAGATTAGTGGAATAGAAAAACGGAATAAGAACCTGCTACAGGTTATCGGCCTAATGCAGTTCTTGCAATTCAAACCCCCTACGACATAACCTGTACGGTAGGACATTATTTAGGTAAAAAAATTCTGAATTTTACAACTAAATGAATGTTCATGAACAGAGGGGCTAGCCTCTGCTAGAATTTAAGGACTACCTGTTTACTAATCTTTAATGAGTCTCGGTTTATACAACGGTGTAGGAACTGTAAGTTTTCAATTATTTTCATCAGACATACTAGTTGTCCATTCTCATGTTTGGAATGGAGTCAACACACCGACAACAAAAGGGACTTGGATACAAGATAAAACTAAAGTAGCGAGAATTGGAGCTTCAGCATTGATGTAACACGTACCTTTGTAGGAATATATTGCGGTGAATAGCTGGTATCGATTTCGAATTCTTCCCTTCATCGTTATTGGAAAACGTCCACTGGCTTAATTGCCTTTACAATTTGGCACACTGCACTTATTAGGCATAACTTAACACTGCAGCTACCCATGAAGTACAGCGGATAGGAATTCAGAGAAAATCAGTACCGGGATCGTAAACCACACAATAAACACGAAAATTATTCCTCTGTCTCCATGGCCACACAGCCGTTGGGTCGTGACGTCACTCGCATATTCAAACCGTATTGCATGGCCTTCTCTCTAGGTGGTGTTGGTAGTACACTTTGTTAGCATTCTGTATTTCCACTTTTCTATGATTCTGGTCATCAATCATGACTCATGTTCAACCCGCTCAAAACTATGCTTGCCAATAAGAAGAGGTAACCGATTCCTCCTCATTATCATGTACTGAGTTTTTTGGTCATTAATTGTAAGGCCCAATTTGAAATACTCACCTTGTAGCGGAAGCTCTTGTCGCAGGCGGTGCACTTGTACGGCATGACACCCGTGTGGATGCGGCGGTGGACCAGGTAGGAGACGCGCTGACGGAAACATTTACCTGCAAGACACGACACAGCGCTACATTACTCTAGATACAGAGGGCACCAAACCAACACTCGACAGACACAAGGACGACTACTCACCTCTCTGCTGTGGGGTTAGTCACACGGCAGGCAGGTTAGCCAACAGCTACTCGTTAGTCACAACACAGCTGGGCCCTGGTCAATGGGGCTGCCCTAAACTGATATGACACAATGTTAGTGATACACACTAATGGACTGCTAAACCAATGAATGAACATACAGTAAAACTTCACTTCACTTCAGGGGACTCATACATGATAGACGGAAAATGTATTATGTGACAATATGGGTTATAGTTAAGAAGTGAACGACTAGAAATAATTATACGATTATTTAACTATAATCGGCAATATGTAACAATACAACTACAAGAGAAATGCACCCAGATACAACAAAACAAAGAAAATTGAGTCACTTTACGAACTAGTCTGTTATCTTGGCTAGCTGTTTGTTGGCCTCGGCTACGGCATGAACAGTTTTTTTCAAACCGTTATAATTCAGCCATTATTTCCTCAGAAACGTTATGGCGCGTCACAAAATGTTTGATTGTACGTAGAGCATTGTTAGCATCATTAAAATCCACAGCATTATGGTGCGGCTCTTCGTCATAGTCATTAATAAAATACCGTAGTGTAAATTAATCTATGGATTTTAATTTGTCTCAAGACGCAAGATTATTATAACATAGGATAAATCGCGTATTTTTAATGGTTTGACAAGAAGTCCAGGAATAAAAAAAAAAAACAAAAAAAAAAAAACACACGAATAAAAATTATAAAATAGGAAATAATGAAAATGTTAATTTATCGGCGATCGTAACACACTTCCGCTCATCTCCAGACGCTGTCTAACGCTTCCTGTATTTTGAGAGATCAACATCTTGGCTAACACAAATAGCGCTCGCTACAATATTTATTACGCAAGAAGCCGTTCTTCCTTGTTCCAACACGCTAGCCAGCGAGTGTCGCTCAAGGCCATCGTAACATAAATAGCGCGCGCTGCATTCTTGTACCGAGCGATGTGACGGAAGGACAGTCTGTACCAAATGTTTGCATTCGAACAAAACTTTCTCAGAACACGCATCGCATAAATGATGCTTTATATTGCAAGGGGCTTAAAATATGATCGTGTAAGCGTGAAAAACGATTAAATGTAAAACGTATATCGGAAATAAATTGACATAGAAAGTATAGGGATTTTGCCGGGACCAGGAAAAGAACGTATAATTGTGAAACGTATAAAAGAAGTTTTACTGTATTAACAAATGGAAAATGAGCAGATGAACTCACCGCAGGTGTCGCAGGCGAAGGGCTTCTCCCCGGTGTGGATGCGCTGGTGGTTGTGGAGGGTCGACAGCTCCTTGAAGGCTCGGTCACACTCCGAGCAGACGTGAGGCTTGTCGTCGCTGTGGTACAGCAGGTGCTTGTGGTAGGACTGTTGGAAAGTGAAGGTCTTGTTGCAAGCCGAGCAACTGTACGGCATCTCACCTGCGGATCCATGGGATTGATTACAGCCTTTAACTGCTGTGTATTTCCAGATCATTTTCTTAGCCCCCTTCTGCATCGAGGCCCTAAATCTATTTTAACATATTCCTGGTTCCATATATTACATTTTACACACATGTACTCAAATTTTCTTTAGGGGCACACCCGCAAATTAATTTCCGGGAGGATATATCCCTCAAGTTCCCTTCAAGATACGGTCAGGATGTCTACCAAAACCAACTAACAGATTTCCCTGACAATTCTCTGATATTTCCAGGATAAATCACAAAATTCCCTGAGTAACAGCAGCGGCCATATTATTAAATATATAAAACAGAGCTAGGTAAGCTAACATTATTTTTGAAAGGAAGTTTTGACTTCCATAGTACATTTGTGCCTTGCAGCGGCCTTCACAGTATGTACTAGCCATGCGTCTTGGTGAGGTGTACCATAACCAACTGAAGAGCCCATTGGTACACTGGGGCGAAACGCTGGCAACTATTTTGAGCTAGCCGGACTATTGTATCAAATTTCTTTGTGAATTTGTTAATGTACATAGCTCAATCGGACAATTTTACATCCTGTTTCCTCCGGGAATAGATATTTCCAACATTTCAAGAAGTGCCTGAACAATAAAGGTTAGCATGACAAAGTTGAAAAGACAAAAAACAGAAAAATATACACACTCCTGGAAAAAAAATTACATGTATTAGTTGATTAACACAAGTTACTTCACAAAAAGTGTAAGAACTTTTTATTGGGTAGTTGAAAAACATTCGAACTTGAGATTTGCACTACCAATACTTGTGCCTATAACATATAAAAATTTAATTACCCTCTGCCAAGTAGTTTTCCATGAATATAGTTTTAAGTGAGCAGTTCCTAGAAAAGACGTCAAAATCTCGAACAATTTTCCATACAACCACAAATAAAAAATAATAAATTTAATAAATTTGAGAATTGGCTTATATAGTCTAACGCAGAATTAAACAAGGAAAATATTGACATAACTCAATTATCAATAGGTCTGTTTGTTTGGTTGTAATTAAGGCCTAAACTCGAGTATCCATAATAAAACATCTGATAGTAGGCTGAAGATAGACTGCAACATGAGGAGTTAGCACCTCAAACAAAGTAAGTTGTGTTGTACAGTGGACATACCGTAATAGGTATAGTAGATAAATATCTTACAAACCAAAAAAAAAAGGAAGTCTATTCCTTTCACATAATCTATACCAGGGCCATCCAGCCATTGCACTGGGCAGTCAGACTAGCGCCCATTCCCCTACCACCACTACACTGTGGCAGCGAGGAGACGGACGATGTTCGGACCACGCTGACTAGATACGTACGTACAGTCGTGCGGCCGACGACTCTTGTGGGATTGTTGACTTATTAATAGGGCTGTTTTGCCATAACAAATATACCGCATATACAAAATAATCGAATGGTACTGCGATGTATGGAATGTGCAGGAAACGAACACAAGTGTTAAGTACAGAATAATTGTGATTTATTCCGAACTGAAATGTGAACATATTAGAGAGGAAAATTCAACAACAAATTGTGTTATTTTTAACACATTACTCTCTGTTGCACACTAAACATTTGGCATGCTCTTTATAAGCTGTGCAGAAGAATGTCATTTCCCATTCTGCTTTAAAGACTGCTGCTTCACCACTTCAATTTTGTATGCTGTTCAGTCACGACCACTGCGAAACTGATTTACTTACACACTGTCAACAAAGCGCATTGGACTAGACTAGCGACTGATGGGATCGGCTGCCCACTTCAGCGCGCTCAGCCAGACAAGCTCCTCCCACCACTTCTGAAACTACCTTCCAACAAAGCGCTCGGAGCACTGGCTTAGACGCTGTCTGGATGGCCCTGATCTACATTCATAAATCACACATGTTTCCTGCAATAATTTAATTTACTAAAGTCTTGTCTTCTCATGACAATGAGGCTGGTTGGAAGATCTTCAACAACTGTGCTCGCCAATCATTACCAATAGCAGAAGAGAACTCTCCAAACCAAATCCCGGGGTACTACAGGTCATGAAGGGCAGATTATGGGGTAAGCGCGTGGTCTATGTGACAGGGCGCTGCCTCACTGTCAGAAAGCTACTCTATTGTCCTCACGAGGCTCAGTGCACCCCGTTCCAGCCTTCATGTCAGTTTCTAAAATCGCCGACAGAGCCGGGAATCAAACCCAGGGCCTCAGAGTGTGAGGCAGGCGCGCTACCCCAACACCATGGGGCCGGCACTCTCCTCTCTCCCCAATTCTAAATGTGTTCTTTCTCCACGCAAGGAACTTCACACTTTCTTCCATGTCGCAACAACTCTGTAGGACCAACACCAGGGAGGATAAAACTACTCTTTATAACTTTTACAAGGCAGATTATCAAAGTATAATAAAATTGGGGTATCCGCCTGATCAATATGATCAAATATGGGGAACTTAAAATATATAGCTATTGGGAACAAAAAATAGTGAAAATAGCTCTTTAGGCCGATACAAAATAACTCACAGAAAAACGGAACGAACACCGGATGTCCGAAGCAGGAGGCGCAGTGTCCAACAGACTTGCAAGTGTGACAACAACAGCAACATATTTGATTCTCTTTCAAGAACATTTGATTGTACTCAATGCCAAAGCAAGGTTTATTGTTTTTGGAAGTGGAGTTTTTGACTCCTGTGGTGCACTGGCATGCTCGTGACGTGGCCACATATGTGGCGAGGCGTCTTGCATGGCCTTCTCAGTGTGTACCTGCTACGCGTCTTGGTAGGTGTGCCTTTACCAACTTAAGAACCCAATTGGCACGCTGGGGAGAAACCGTAGCAAAGTGTTGAGTTATGCTGGACATTTTTTGTGTAAATTATAATGGCTCAACGGACAATACTTATTTGATTCTCTTTCGAGAACATTTGACTATAACCATTCTTGGTCTAGGCTAAACCATTGGCCTGCCGGATGTAATATAGTACCGAATGCCTGGGGTTGGCAATACGATACATGATGCTAAAATTGCTCAATCTGCTGGAATTTCACCTAAACAAGTAGTGATCCTATTTGGGACGGCTGGGTGGGTCACAGACAGCGGAGGAGTAAACATCTATTACTACATCATCTCCAGATACTTTCCTGACAGTTCGGTTAATTTCAGTACTTTAAGAATTTTGGAGCGAAGTCTTACCGAAGTTTCCACACAAGGCTTTGTCCTGAATCAAACTGGGCTAACTTTTGAATATTGGCACTGCTGGTGGCCTCCCAGCGTCTTGGTGAGGTGTACCATACTAACTGACAAGCCCAAACGTTGAGCTAACCGTTCTAATTCTTTCAAGTTTGATGAAGCAGAATTAAAGGAGTGTGGAATATGCCCGTACCTGTGTGTAGCCGTTTGTGTTTCTTGAGGAAGTATTTGGTGGTGAACATCTTGGAGCACACGTCGCACTCCCACTGCTTGCCCTCATGAGTCTTCATGTGCTGCGTCAAGTGCTGCTCCTGGAACAGTACAGTCGAACTTCTATATCTCGAATTTTCGATAACTCGAAGTAATTTTCATTTCCCGGCGGTATCGTATCTAATTCACATGTTACATTTGTTCTATAATTCGAAGTTCTATTACTCAAATATTTCGATAACTCGAGGAATATTTAATTCTCCAGACGTAAAATATTTTTCTATATTTCGAAGGTGGGGTGAAAATATAATTGCCTTGAAAACTGGAGTTGTGACTTGGAATATGAGAGTTTTTGTTCACCTTGGGTAGGGTACGGTACTTGGAGAAGTTATTTCTGTCAGTATTGTGTGGTCTGCTACATTCCAGAGCAGCCTGAGGGCAAGGAGAGGGGTTCGGGTCAATATGCACCTCAGACAATAACAGTAAGAGGGAAACTCCGGCTATTTATGGCATGCCCGCACCCTTCGTGTCCTTGGCCGATAAGCCTGGTGAGAAAGCACTGTCCTGTAGTTTCTGAACTACTGTTAATCAGTAATGCAAATACCATGAAGAAACGTGTTCTGAAATGTTTCAGTGCAAGTGAAAAATTAAAGTTAATTCACGAAGTGGAAAAGGGTGTGAGAAGGAAGAAAGATATTGCAGCAGAATTCGGTATTCCAGCTAACACACTGTCAACGATTATGAAAAATAAAGACAAGGTTGCTAGTGCTATTCAGGAGTCACGTTTTTCATCGGAGAGGAAACGTTTTAAGAGCTCAAGTTACCCTCAGTTGGAGAAAGCTATGTCTAAGTGGGTAAAGTGTATGAGCGACAAAACCATTCAACTTCAAGGCTCCATACTTCGTGAAAAAGCACATAAATTTGCTGAGTAGTTAGGCATAGAATCGTTCCAGGCTAGTACAGGATGGCTAGATAAATTAAAACATCGAAACGGAATTGTGCAGAAAGTTATATCAGGTGAAAGTGCTAGTGTGAGGTTGACTGTGAAGACTATCGGCGAGACGTTCTACCAACTCTACTGGAAGACTACGACCCTCGTGAATTTTTCAATGCCGATAAAACTGGTCTGTTTTTTAAATGTTTGCCAGAAAAGACCCTCGTATTTAAAGGGGAAACATGTCACGGAGGGAAAAGAAGCAAGGAAAGAATGACAGTAATGGTTAGAAAACTTCGTGGAGAACTGGGTGTTGCAGAAAAGGAAGCAAAAGAAACTGACGGACTTCTTTTCAAAGATTTGAATTTGTAAGTACTGTAAAATGAAAATGTACTAGTAATACTAAATATCTGTGTTAGTTTAGTTAGTTATTGTTGTTTTAAGGGGCGGAACTATGTGTATAACTGTGTAGTAGTTTAACAAAATAGACACAATGTAGTAGAATGGATTGAAACTTGTAAATAATTAATACGATAGCATTAAACCCTTGCTGGAAGGCCCATAGGAGAAGTTCTAGTAACAATAATATTAGAAGTAGCAACAGTTGTTTATTATACGGTAATGGTATCCCTCCCTCTTGTTTTCTTTCTTTTTGAAAAAAAAAAATCGATATCTCAAAGTAATTTTTATCTCCGGAGGCACTTTGAGATATCAAAGTTCGACTGTATGTTCATGACCCTTTAAACATGTGTTTCTTGAGGAAGTATTTGGGTGGTGAACATCTTGGAACACACTGCTTGCCCTCATGAGTCGTCAAGTGCTGCTCCTGGAACAATATGTTCATGACCCTTTCAACATGTGTTTCATAATGACTGATGCTATGTCGTCCTACATGAACTATGGGAGAAGGGTGTTAGCACCCTAACTGCGCAAATATTGCTCATTTCATGGACAGACTGTTTTCTCATCAATCCTTATTTTGGTAAGAATTCAGAAGAGGTACTTCATCATCATCATCATTTCCCCTTATCCAGCTCCTGCCGGGTCGGGGTATTTATGGCACTTCTCCACTTTCCTCTTTCCTTCCACGATCTTGTCCCAGTCCAGATTTCTTTCTCTCACGCTGTTCTTCACTGAATCGATCCACCTTGTTCTAGGTCTTCCCCTTGCTCTCTTACCCTTGCACTTGGCCTCCAACATCTGTCTTGGTATTCTATTTTCCTCCATCCTCTTTACATGTCCAAACCACCTTAGTTTATTCTTCTCAATTCTCTCATTTAGTTTTCCCATCCCAACTTCCTTCCTAACATCTTCATTCATCACTCTGTCTTTCCTTGTCTTAACGGTCCAAAATTCTTAAAGTACTGAAATTAACCAAATTTCCTTAAATAATAGCCGGGAAAATATCTGGAGATGTAGTAATAGGTGTTTACTCCTCCGCTGTCTCAGACCTGCCCGGCCTTCCCAAATATGAACACCACTTATATAGCAACATTCCAGCTGATTGAACCATTTTCAGCATCATGTACCGTCTTACACCGTATCGACAACCCCACGCATTCGGTACTATGTCGCATCAGGCAGACCAATGGTTTTCGCCTAGAGGGCCGCGTTAGCTAATATATAACACCCCTAGTTTTTGTCACGCGCAGTGGGGGTAGTCACGCATCAATAATCTTCATCCAGGCCAATGGTTTTGCCTTTTATTTCTTAATTCACGTGCCGTGTGGTGTATTTTGTACCGAACATGTTGGCAACGGGTATGAAGTAGTGTACGACGTGAAAGTGTCAAGAATTAACAAGAAGGAAAATGATTTATTTACGTAATAAAAAGAATATTTCCGGTGCAGCAGTGACAATTCAAATTGAAATGAACTTCTAATGACTCCCAGAAAGGTGTGTGAATCAAAATTCATACATTTCCAATAACCTGCCTTGTGAAAGTTGTGGAAACATCTAAGTACGATACCTCTTTTGAACAATTAATGATAGCCTAGCTACTGGAATATGACTCAGATGATCTTAAATTGATTAAATTCTGAAGAACTGCTGGTGACAAAAACAGACAACTTTCTATGAAAGGAAGCTTGTAGTTTTAGTTAATATCACAATTATGGGCCACTGACCTCCTGTTGACAAAGAATCCAAACCACAGGATAAGACATCTCACATTTAACCAAAAAAAAATGCTGCATGCATTAGTTAGATAGGCTATTGTTGTTTAAAGAGGCGGAACTACAAGGTCATCTGCCCCTCCGCATGCGTTAACTTCAGCGGGAGGAGACCAAGCGGCAGCGCTGAATGAAGACAGAACACGCGATAAAATTCTCTACAATGCATGAATTAGCCAAAATACCTTATGAAACGATGAGAAATAAATCAGGGAGCAATGATTTAATGGATATTTCCTCCTCCGCTGTCTGTGACCCGCCCGGCCATCGCAAATAGGATCACGACTTATATAGCCAAAATTACAGCTGTGGCCGCCATTAGTCCAAATCAATTATCATCGGTTGCGGTCGTGAGTAATCAGCTCTCTTCGTTAGCCCCGCTGGTCCGTCATCAAAACAATAGTGCCAACTTTGCCCTTACGGTACCCAGCCCCGCTAGCTGCGCGCGGCAAACACCGCGCCTACACCCAACCTTCTAACCTTCGTTTTGTCCAATCCATTGGTTTTTGACAATAGTTACAGCCTAACGCGTCTAGATCAATATATTTTTCATCAACAGTGATTTTGTATCTCACATGTTGGCAACAATGTGTGCGCCTCGCTGCTTGCCGCTAGAGTGCACCTTGTTGACAGTTGAACGAGATGAAAGCGCAGTCGAAAGATAGCACCCGGTTTTTAAAATAGCAATAAATAAAATACATATTTATGAACTTTAGCACATATATGAGGTTCAGTAGTGACCAGGGTTCGTATATCACCCAGAAGATGAAACAAGGACACAAGGTATGTAACAGTCACATTCATGTATAATCCGCATTCCACTTACATTCATAATTAATGACCAAGCAAACACTTGTTCTATAGCTGGAAACACAGCCCAGTGGGAGAAGATAACGATGCTATTCTACAGGATCAAGAAACAGCACATACCTTTTTGAAAGCCTTGCCACAGGTGGTGCAGCTGAAACTGCGAACCTCTGATTGAGGATCAGTTTCTACGGGGGGCAGCGCGGACCTGGCTGAAATCCACACAAGTCCACATTAGGCTACTACCTAACAATCACTACCAGAAGCAGGACAACATGAAAACTCCTAGTGTCAATAATACTTGGTGCCCCTGACAAGCATTGACGCGCCGATAGACAAGTGTAAACATTAGACAGCGTACTCACTTCAAAACGGCAATGACTCATCAGACATATAATGTCACTTACCTGATGAGATTCCACCATGAGCAACCCGCATGTGAACCATCAAGCTGCCACGCATCTTGAACGCCTTCTGACACACGTGGCAGGGGAACTGACGACGATCATCCAACTTGCTGGCTGTAGAACACTTGAGGGCATCACCATTCTGATGCACTAACTGACGATGAATTTCTAATATCGTTGGGTCAGGAAATGAAAACCTACACAAATCACAGGTGGTAACTTCTGCAGTACTTGTATTTGGTTCTGTAGTGCTGCAAAGATTCAAAGGACAATCACTACCATTTTTCCCAACACCACCACTGTCTTGTACTAATGTGCTGTTTGCACTGCCCTTCTCCTGTGACCAGATATCCACTACATCACTGTTCTTTATATTATCCACCTTCACTGCTGTTTCAAGATTATAATCACACACATAGTTTGACCTACCAGCAGGCAGAGAATTAGTCTGTACAAACCTCGGCACATGGTCAATAGAAGTGGTCGATCTCATCTGGTTAGGGGCATCCTGCTGCAACTCGCCCTGCTTGGAGTAGCTTTGCTGTACGGTGTGACAGAAGAGATGAATCGTGAACTTATCTAGCCCTAGTAAAACATCCTGACAAACAGGACAGATCAACTGTCGAGTAGCAGCACTGATAAGTCCATGACGTAGAGAATCAACGTTTGTGAAACCTGGCTGGGAACATATGGGACAAGCTAGCAGAGAGGTGGCCATCCAATCTTCTTTGAAAGACACTGAACAGAAAAGAGTGAACAAGGTTATGTTGCAAAATGTTGTTTATCTTCAGTAAATGACATTGTATCTTCCTGTAGACCTACGTCAATCCTAGAAAAATTAAACTAGGCACAACATGCCTTAAATTACTCTACGTTAACAAAGATATTTAGGTAGATACCCTTCAGTTGTTCGGTTGGAAAAAAGAGTTAAAAGACAATAGGGAAGCAAATTAGCAATGATTACACAGTTACTTACAAGAATGGGTGGATGTCACAATGACGTAATAATCCGATTCAAACGTGAATAAAAGAGAATTTCTGTATTTTTCATATTTCAAGAGATACTTGCTTTTGCTTTATTATCAAAACCTTCAGAATTAAACATAGATGTACAGTTTTAGATTGGCAGTGCACTATACAGCACGAGGAAAAGCGCCATGTTGCCAGCATGTTGCCTTCATCCAAGGAGACTAGTATTGATAGTTACTTCCAAGGCCTGGAAATCTTGTAATCTTTGGCAATGTTAAGCGTTGTTTTATTGGCAACTCAAACTAACACTTGGGGCGCTGCGGTCAGTCTGGATAAGTAGGGTAAAAATACTCAATAATATGCCTTTGATATGGAACACTTATTATTTCTCGGTTATAATCAGTAAATGTTGTCCATAAAATAATGGCAGTGTTATTTTTAATTGTATATAATATATGTATAACAGTGCGATACACGTGATCTAATTTGTGTGTTCCACTGGATTTTATGTGTCAATTGCATATTATCAAGCATCGGTTGTCTGCTGGTAGGCCTATTTGTTTTTGAGCAGTTCGAATCATTGTGCTGTTACGTTTAAAAGCTATATTTGAGTTTGCTCACTGTACCATAGACTCTTGAAATTTTTTGCTGCTTGGTAGGTCGAAGGGATGAGTTTAACTTGTATTAAAACTCGGGGGAGACAGAAATTACTTGATTTGGATGGTTAGCAGGTGGATTGGGTGTTGAATATCGGACTAGTAGCATGTCCTCGCAGAGTTGAAATTTACTCTGCGAAGTCAAATTAGGCCTATATGATTCGTCGAGGAATGACTTGGATATTGCAGGTGACGACGGTTGGTAGGGTTATTGGGATCGAGGAAGGATACCTGATTGATGAAGCTTGGCTGTCTTGGTACGGCTTAACTCGGCGAGACTGTGCTCGGCTGTCTATATAGGTGCGGCTTGTCTCGGCGTAACAGTGAACAACCCGTCCTGTCGTCAGTAAGTGTAGTGGTGAGTGATCTAACCCGCTCCTGTTGCCCGTATTTATTTGGTATCGTCACCTTTCGGCTATTGCTATTTGCATCTTTTGGAAAGTGATGAAAACTTATATCCGCAGCCCTCTTATAACCTACATCGACTTACAGCCGTAAACCGAGCAATATACTTTGCTTTTACTCATTTTGCATTTTATCGACGAGTAAAACTTATTACTTATGTATAAAGACACGAAGAATTTACAACGATCTGCTTACCAATACAAGAAACCATATACAAACAGTCACCACGTGACAAATGTACCCTACTTGGTAAGTTTCTAATTTTTACCGCTAGATGTCATATCAGATAGCTGGAGTTGCCAATTAACTGCCCATTATCTCTCATCATTGCATAGTCTATGGCTCCAGCATTCCAAGCTGTGCCCAACGAGATAGGCCACGATTTATATTGTAAAGCAACGAGAGTAGGGCTATTATTAAACCAGTTACTAATTTCCTATGGACTGAAACCTACAGTAAATACACCAACAAGAATAACAAAATTTAGTAAAACCACTCCTGATCAAATTTTTATAAATACAGATAAATATCACCATTCAATAGAAGTCTATTGTCCGGGTTTTAGTGACCACCATGGACAAATACTGAGTTTTGAAGTATCCGAAGTAATCAATAATAATGATAATGGAGTAAAATCAAAGTGCAGGTCATTCACTGAAGCAAATGTTACATATTTCAATGACTTATTAAATAAGGAAACATGGTCAGAAATTTATGAACTAGAAAATGTAAATGATAAATTTAATGCATTTAACAGTACCCTAAAACACTATTTTGAAATAGCATTCCCCTTTAAACGAAGAACTGTTCAAAATAACAAAACTAGCAATTGGATAACAACAGGGATTATAAATTCATGTCAAAGAAAGAAATGTCTACACAAATTATATAAACAATACCACACAACACCTGAATTCAATTTATACTACAAAAAATACACTAGCATATTAAATAAGGTAATAAGACTAGCAAAGAAAATGCATAATGATAATTTTATTTCCCAATCATCTAATAAAAACAGGGCTATGTGGTCCGTAATAAAGAAAGAAACTGGAAAATATGCTAAAATACAAAGGAACATTACACTGACCAGAAATAATAAAGTGATTAATAATCCAGAGGAAATAGCAAACACTTTTAATGACTATTTTCTGGAAATTCCGCAAAAATTATTAAATAAATCACAGGTAAATACACTAAATTCTAATAATAAAATAAATATATGCAGTGATTCTTTATTTATAAATCATGTCACAAGTGAAGAGGTAAGAATAGTTATAAAAGAGCTAAAAAATAAATTCTGTGCTGGCATTGATGGCATCCCTGATGCAATTTTAAAGAAATGTGCCGAAAATATAATAAATCCACTTACGCACTTAATAAACAGTTCAATTCTCTCAGGAACTTACCCGGATATTTTGAAGTTATCAAAAGTAATTCCAGTACACAAAAACGGTTCAAAAGATGAATTAGATAACTATCGTCCTATTACCTTACCAACTGGTATTGCAAAAATTGTGGAAAAAATTATGTATAAGAGACTGATAAGTTTCATAGAAAAAAATAAAATATTATCAAACTCACAACATGGATTTAGAACGGAAAAATCTACACAGACAGCAATTTACGAATGTAGTAATAGTATACTGAAATTAATTGACAATAAGGAACATGTAACTGGCCTATTCTTGGATTTATCGAAAGCATTTGATGTAGTTGACCATAAAATCCTCCTTACCAAACTAAATCAATATGGTGTTAGAGGTCTAGCTAATAAATGGATAGAGTCTTACTTAACAAGGCGTAAACAAATAGTAAGCTTGAGACACAAGGATGATGGAACCAAATTACTTAATGAAACATTGTCCAATGAGGGAATTATTGAATTTGGAGTACGCCAGGGATCGGTTTTGGGCCCACTACTCTTTCTTCTATATATCAATGATATAACACAGAACGTTCATTCACATAAGGAAATTTTGTTTGCGGACGATACAACACTCGTAATAAAAGGTGAAACTAAACAGGTCATACAGCAGTCTGCTGACTCCGTTACAGGAGAGTTAACCAAATGGTCACAAGATAATCGCCTCATAATAAACTATAAAAAGACAGTATGTCTAAATTTCCACACTATACAGAATAGGAATCCTGCGATGCCCAATATAACATTAAATGGTCATCAAATAGAAAATAAATCAGAAACAAAGTTTTTAGGACTATGGATACAACAAGACTTGAAATGGAATAAACATATACAATATCTGAATACTAAACTGAACTCGATGTGCTTTGCGTTACGTATTTTGAAAACCTGCACTAGCATGCACACATTAAGAAATACTTATTTTGCTTATTTCCATTCATACTTAAGATATGGGATCATATTTTGGGGTATGTCGCCAGATGTACTAAGCACGTTTAGGATACAAAAGAGAGCGATTAGAATTATGGCAAATGTAAACTCGAGAGAATCATGTAGACCTCTGTTTAAAGATTTAAACATTCTCCCACTGCCCTGCATATATATCTTTGAAAGTATTATGTTTTTTAAAAAGAATTTAATGAATAAAGATGTTTTACTTAAAACAAACAATGATGTTCATAGGCATAACACAAGACAAAATCAAAACATTCATATTTCACACACACACACAAGCATATATCAAAAAGGAACTTTTCACACTGGAGTTAAATTATACAATAAACTACCCCAGTATATAAAACTGGCCCCAAAAATAAAAACCTTTGATAGAATGTTGAAAGCTTATCTGCAGTGCCATTGTTTTTACTCAGTAGTTGAATATTTTAGCGTATAGGAGTGATGGAATCTATAACTATATTTTACTTTTTTAAATTAATTTTAATACCTAGCTGTATGTTGTTGTATTTATAGAATTAAGTTTTCATATTATGATAATAGAGTGAGGTGTAAATAGTTGTGCAATAAGATTGTATCTATTAAGATTTGCTATTATAATAAGTTATAAATAGTTATAATCTTAGTAATATATACCTGTTAGTTCTTTTATTTTATGCATGTAAATTCTGACGTGTCCTATATCAAAAATGTATTGAATGCATGTATTTGATCAAATGGAATTAATAAAAATCTATCTATCTATCTATCTATAAAAGGCCTTCATAATTACCACTGCCGGCTGGATCGCAACACTCCTGGTTGCTTTAAAGCAACCAGGAGTGTTGCGATCCAGCCGGCAGTGATAATTACAAAGCATTGGCATTAGTTGACACTTGCAAGGGGACTGCTGGCTCAACTCGTTATGTGCCGTGATCTTCTGTTTACTTCGTATGTTCTATGTTGAACAAAATGTATTTCCGAGAGCACTAACGCGCTACCTCACAGGCATCGGGAGAGCATGGGTTCGAATCCCATCTCGGCCGGCCAGAAAATGGTTTTCATGGTTTCCCATTTTCGCCACCAGGCAAATGCCGGGACGGTTCCTTTCAATAATAGGTCCACGGTCGATTTCCTTTCCTGACTCGCCCTGAAAATAACAAAAATGGCCGCATCAATAAAATTAATAATTAAGGTACTTACCAAGTGAACAACATCTATGATCCGGCAATTCAAGCAGCACTACACGCAAGGGTGCCATTTGGTGAAATTGATTATATTGAACTAGGTGGCAATTAAGGAAAACACTTTAAATGTGGAAATTAAGTGTGGATTAAGGTGGCAAAGGAGGCACTACGTGGTACCAAGGGGAAATAAGGTGGCAATGACGAACAATTTCGAAGGTGGTATTTAACTAGCATCTAAGATCCAAAAGGTATTACGGGATTAATTTGTCAAATAAGACTAAGATGGTAGACGTTATATCTAAGAGGCACTGCATATAGACAGAAAGTAAATGCATAGAAGTTCCCACCCAAGTTCCCTACGGGAAGAAATTTGAAACGCAAAGCTGCATGGACACAAGAAAGAAGACAGGCACATAGCGAAAGGATGAGGAAGTATTGGGAAGATAAGAAGAACAAGAAGACCAATGATAAATAATGCTTCTTAGATGGCCAATTATATATACTGTATGCATATAATCTTCAGCCGATTTGAATTTCAACAAACGGTTAAATAAGATTTTAAAGTGGAATCGGAGCCCAGGATAGAGAAAGGAACTCTACCAGAAGTACGATAGAAATATTGGTAGGATGGTAGGTAAAAGAACAAGATCTAGACACAAATGAAATTGATTGTTAACATGCAATCCATTAAGGCTCAATTCAAATGTAATAACCCAGCAATGACCAATGGTTTCGCCCAGACAGATATAGACTATAACCCAGTAGTGACCAATGGTATCGCTCAGACCGTGATATAATCCAGTAGTGACCAATGGTTTCGCTCAGACCGTTATATAACCCAACGGTTTCGCTCAGACCGTTATATAACCCAGTAGTGACCAACGGTTTCGCTCAGACCGTCATATAACCCAGTAGTGACCAACGGATTCGCTCAGACCATGATATAACCCAGTAGTGACCAATGGTTTCGCTCAAACCGTTAAATAACCCAGTAGTGACCAATGGTTACGCTCAGACCGTGATATAACCCAGTAGTGACCAACGGTTTCGCTCAGACCGTGATATAACCCAGTAGTGACCAACGGTTTCGCTCAGGCCGTGATATAACCCAGTAGTGACCAACGGTTTCGCTCGGACCGTGATATAACCCAGTAGTGACCAACGGTTTCGCTCAGGCCGTGATATAACCCAGTAGTGACCAACGGTTTCTCTCAGGCCGTGATATAACCCAATAGTGACCAACGGTATCGCTCAGACCGTGATATAACCCAGTAGTGACCAACGGTCTCGCTCAGGCCGTTATATAACCCAGTAGTGACCAACGGTTTCGCTCAGACCGTGATATAACCCAGTAGTGACCAACGATTTCGCTCAGACCGTGATATAACCCAGTAGTGACGAATGGTTTCGCTCAAACCGTTAAATAACCGAGTAGTGATCAACGATTTCGCTCACACCGTTATATAACACAGTAGTGACCAATGGTTTCGCTCAGACCGTTATATAACCCAGTAGTGACCAACGGTTTCGCTCAGACCGTTATATAACCCAGTAGTGACCAACGGTTTCGCTCAGACCGTGATATAACCCAGTAGTGACCAACGGTTTCGCTCAGACCGTGATATAACCCAGTAGTGACGAATGGATCCGCTCAAACCGTTAAATAACCGAGTAGTGACCAACGGTTTCGCTCAGACCGTTATATAACCCAGTAGTGACCAACGGTTTCGCTCAGACCGTGATATAACCCAGTAGTGACCAACGGTTTCGCTCAGACCGTCATATAACCCAGTAGTGACCATTGGTTTCGCTCAGACCGTTATAAAACCCAGTAGTGACCAACGGTTTCGCTCAGACCGTTATATAACCCAATAGTGGCCAACGGTTTCGCTCAGACCGTGATATAACCCAGTAGTGACCAATGGTTTCGCTCAGACCGTTATATAACCCAGTAGTGACCAACGGTTTCGCTCAGACCGTGATATAACCCAGTAGTGACCAACGGTTTCGCTCAGACCGTTATATAACCCAGTAGTGACCAACGGTTTCGCTCAGACCGTGATATAACCCAGTAGTGACCAACGGTATCGCTCAGACCGATATATAAACCAGTAGTGACCAATGGTTTTGCTCAGACCGTTATATAACCCAGTAGTGACCAAAGGTTTCGCTCAGACCGTGATATAACCCAGTAGTGACCAACGGTTTCGCTCAGACCGTTATATAACCCAGTAGTGACCAACGGTTTCGCTCAGACCGTGATATAACCCAGTAGTGACCAACGGTTTCGCTCAGACCGATATATAACTCAGTAGTGACCAATGGTTTCGCTCAGACCGTTATATAACCCAATAGTGACCAGCGGTTTCGCTCAGACCGTGATATAACCCAGTAGTGACCAAAGGTTTCGCTCAGACCGTTATATAACCCAGTAGTGACCAACGATTTCGCTCAGACCGTGATATAACCCAGTAGTGACGAATGGTTTCGCTCAAACCGTTAAATAACCGAGTAGTGATCAACGATTTCGCTCAGACCGTTATATAACACAGTAGTGACCAATGGTTTCGCTCAGACCGTTATATAACCCAGTAGTGACCAACGGTTTCGCTCAGACCGTTATATAACCCAGTAGTGACCAACGGTTTCGCTCAGACCGTGATATAACCCAGTAGTGACCAACGGTTTCGCTCAGACCGTGATATAACCCAGTAGTGACGAATGGATCCGCTCAAACCGTTAAATAACCGAGTAGTGACCAACGGTTTCGCTCAGACCGTTATATAACCCAGTAGTGACCAACGGTTTCGCTCAGACCGTGATATAACCCAGTAGTGACCAACGGTTTCGCTCAGACCGTCATATAACCCAGTAGTGACCATTGGTTTCGCTCAGACCGTTATAAAACCCAGTAGTGACCAACGGTTTCGCTCAGACCGTTATATAACCCAATAGTGGCCAACGGTTTCGCTCAGACCGTGATATAACCCAGTAGTGACCAATGGTTTCGCTCAGACCGTTATATAACCCAGTAGTGACCAACGGTTTCGCTCAGACCGTGATATAACCCAGTAGTGACCAACGGTTTCGCTCAGACCGTTATATAACCCAGTAGTGACCAACGGTTTCGCTCAGACCGTGATATAACCCAGTAGTGACCAACGGTATCGCTCAGACCGATATATAAACCAGTAGTGACCAATGGTTTTGCTCAGACCGTTATATAACCCAGTAGTGACCAAAGGTTTCGCTCAGACCGTGATATAACCCAGTAGTGACCAACGGTTTCGCTCAGACCGTTATATAACCCAGTAGTGACCAACGGTTTCGCTCAGACCGTGATATAACCCAGTAGTGACCAACGGTTTCGCTCAGACCGATATATAACTCAGTAGTGACCAATGGTTTCGCTCAGACCGTTATATAACCCAATAGTGACCAGCGGTTTCGCTCAGACCGTGATATAACCCAGTAGTGACCAAAGGTTTCGCTCAGACCGTTATATAACCCAGTAGTGACCAACGGTTTCGCTCAGACCGTGATATAACCCAGTAGTGACTAACGGTTTCGCTCCGACCGTTATATAACCCAGTAGTGACCAACGCTTTCGCTCAGACCGTGACATAACCCAGTAGTGACCAATGGTTTCGCTCAGACCGTTATATAACACAACGGTTCCGCTCAGACCGTTATATAACCCAGTAGTGACCAATGGTTTCGCTCAGACCGTGATATAACCCAGTAGTGACTAACGGTTTCGCTCAGACCGTTATATAACCCAGTAGTGACCAACGCTTTCGCTCAGACCGTGACATAACCCAGTAGTGACCAATGGTTTCGCTCAGACCGTTATATAACACAACGGTTCCGCTCAGACCGATATATAAACCAGTAGTGACCAACGGTTTCGCTCAGACCGTCATATAACCCAGTAGTGACCATTGGTTTCGCTCAGACCGTTATAAAACCCAGTAGTGACCAACGGTTTCGCTCAGACCGTTATATAACCCAATAGTGGCCAACGGTTTCGCTCAGACCGTGATATAACCCAGTAGTGACCAATGGTTTCGCTCAGACCGTTATATAACCCAGTAGTAACCAACGGTTTCGCTCAGACCGTGATATAACCCAGTAGTAACCAACGGTTATGCTCAGACCGATATATAACCCAGTAGTGACCAACGGTTTCGCTCAGACCGTGATATAACCCAGTAGTGACCAACGGTTTCGCTCAGACCGATATATAACCCAGTAGTGACCAATGGTTTCGCTCAGAAAGTTATAAAACCCAGTAGTGACCAACGGTTTCGCTCAGACCGTTATATAACCCAACGATTTCGCTCAGACCGTGATATAACCCAGTAGTGACCAACGGTTTCGCTCAGACCGTTATATAACCCAACGGTTTCACTCAGACCGTTATATAACCCAGTAGTGACCAATGGTTTCGCTCAGACCGTGATCTAATCCAGTAGTGACCAACGGTTTCGCTCAGACCGTTATATAACCAAATAGTGACCAACGGTTTCGCTCAGACCGTGATATAACCCAGTAGTGACCAATGGTTTCGCTCAGACCGTGACATAACCCAGTAGTGACCAACGGTTTCGCTCAGACCGTGATATAACCCGGTAGTGACCAATGGTTTCGCTCAGACCGTGATATAACCCAGTAGTGACCAACGGTTTCGCTCAGACCGTTATATAACCCAGTAGTGACGAATGGTTTCGCTCAGACCGTGATATAACCCAGTAGTGACCAACGGTTTCGCTCAGACCGTGATATAACCCAGTAGTGACCAATGGTTTCGCTCAGACCGTGATATAACCCAGTAGTGACCAACGGTTTCGCTCAGACCGTTATATAATCCAGTAGTGACGAATGGATTCGCTCAGACCGTGATATAACCCAGTAGTGACCAAAGGTTTCGCTCAGACCGTGATATAACCCAGTAGTGACCAACGGTTTCGCTCAGAACGTTATAGCCTATAACCCAGTAGTGACCAATGGTTTCGCTCAGACCGTTATATAACCCAGTAGTGACCAACGGTTTCGCTCAGACCGTGATATAACCCAATAGTGACCAATGGTTTCGCTCAGACCGTTATATAACCCTGTAGTGACGAATGGTTTCGCTCAGACCGTGATATACCCCAGTAGTGACCAAAGGTTTCGCTCAGACCGTGATATAACCCAGTAGTGACCAACGGTTTCGCTCAGAACGTTATAGCCTATAACCCAGTAGTGACCAATGGTTTCGCTCAGACCGTTATATAACCCAGTAGTGACCAACGGTTTCGCTCAGACCGTTATATAACCCAGTAGTGACCAATGGTTTCGCTCAGACCGTTATATAACCCAGTAGTGACGAATGGTTTCGCTCAGACCGTGATATAACCCAGTAGTGACCAATGGTTTCGCTCAGACCGTGATATAACCCAGTAGTGACGAATGGTTTCGCTCAGGCCGTTATATAACCCCATAGTGACCAATGGTTTCGCTCAGACCGTTATATAACCCAGTAGTGACGAATGGTTTCGCTCAGACCGTTATATAACCCAGTAGTGACCAACGGTTTCGCTCAGAACGTTATAGCCAATAACCCAGTAGTGACCAATGGTTTCGCTCAGACCGTGATATAACCGAGTAGTGACCAACGGTTGCGCTCCGACCGTTATATAACGCAGTAGTGACCAACGGTTTCGATCAGACCGTTATATAACCCAGTAGTGACCAACGGTTTCGCTCAGACCGTGATATAACCCAGTAGTGACCAATGGATTCGCTCAGACCGTTATATAACCCAGTAGTGACGAATGGTTTCGCTCAGACCGTGATATAACCCAGTAGTGACCAATGGTTTCGCTCAGACCGTGATATAACCCAGTAGTGACCAACGGTTTCGCTCAGACCGTTATATAACCCAGTAGTGACCAACGGTTTCGCTCAGACCGTGATATAACCCAGTAGTGACCAAAGGTTTCGCTCAGACCATGATATAACACAGTAGTGACCAACGGTTTCGCTCAGACCGTGATATAACCCAGTAGTGACCCACGGTTTCGCTCAGACCGTGATATAACCCAGTAGTGACCAACGGTTTCGCTCAAGCCGTGATATAACCCAGTAGTGACCAATGGTTTCGCTCAGACCGTGATATAACCCGATAGTGACCAACGGTTTCGCTCAGACCGTGATATTACCGAGTAGTGACCAACGGTTTCGCTCAGACCGTTATATAACCCAGTAGTGACCAACGGTTTCGCTCAGACCGTGATATAACCCAGTAGTGAACAAAGGTTTCGCTCAGACCGTGATATAACCCAGTAGTGACCAACGGTTTCGCTCAGACCGTGATATAACCCAGTAGTGACCAACGGTTTCGCTCAGACCGTGATATAACCCAGTAGTGACGAATGGATCCGCTCAAACCGTTAAATAACCGAGTAGTGACCAACGGTTTCGCTCAGACCGTTATATAACCCAGTAGTGACCAACGGTTTCGCTCAGACCGTGATATAACCCAGTAGTGACCAACGGTTTCGCTCAGACCGTCATATAACCCAGTAGTGACCATTGGTTTCGCTCAGACCGTTATAAAACCCAGTAGTGACCAACGGTTTCGCTCAGACCGTTATATAACCCAATAGTGGCCAACGGTTTCGCTCAGACCGTGATATAACCCAGTAGTGACCAATGGTTTCGCTCAGACCGTTATATAACCCAGTAGTGACCAACGGTTTCGCTCAGACCGTGATATAACCCAGTAGTGACCAACGGTTTCGCTCAGACCGTTATATAACCCAGTAGTGACCAACGGTTTCGCTCAGACCGTGATATAACCCAGTAGTGACCAACGGTATCGCTCAGACCGATATATAAACCAGTAGTGACCAATGGTTTTGCTCAGACCGTTATATAACCCAGTAGTGACCAAAGGTTTCGCTCAGACCGTGATATAACCCAGTAGTGACCAACGGTTTCGCTCAGACCGTTATATAACCCAGTAGTGACCAACGGTTTCGCTCAGACCGTGATATAACCCAGTAGTGACCAACGGTTTCGCTCAGACCGATATATAACTCAGTAGTGACCAATGGTTTCGCTCAGACCGTTATATAACCCAATAGTGACCAGCGGTTTCGCTCAGACCGTGATATAACCCAGTAGTGACCAAAGGTTTCGCTCAGACCGTTATATAACCCAGTAGTGACCAACGGTTTCGCTCAGACCGTGATATAACCCAGTAGTGACTAACGGTTTCGCTCCGACCGTTATATAACCCAGTAGTGACCAACGCTTTCGCTCAGACCGTGACATAACCCAGTAGTGACCAATGGTTTCGCTCAGACCGTTATATAACACAACGGTTCCGCTCAGACCGTTATATAACCCAGTAGTGACCAATGGTTTCGCTCAGACCGTGATATAACCCAGTAGTGACTAACGGTTTCGCTCAGACCGTTATATAACCCAGTAGTGACCAACGCTTTCGCTCAGACCGTGACATAACCCAGTAGTGACCAATGGTTTCGCTCAGACCGTTATATAACACAACGGTTCCGCTCAGACCGATATATAAACCAGTAGTGACCAACGGTTTCGCTCAGACCGTCATATAACCCAGTAGTGACCATTGGTTTCGCTCAGACCGTTATAAAACCCAGTAGTGACCAACGGTTTCGCTCAGACCGTTATATAACCCAATAGTGGCCAACGGTTTCGCTCAGACCGTGATATAACCCAGTAGTGACCAATGGTTTCGCTCAGACCGTTATATAACCCAGTAGTAACCAACGGTTTCGCTCAGACCGTGATATAACCCAGTAGTAACCAACGGTTATGCTCAGACCGATATATAACCCAGTAGTGACCAACGGTTTCGCTCAGACCGTGATATAACCCAGTAGTGACCAACGGTTTCGCTCAGACCGATATATAACCCAGTAGTGACCAATGGTTTCGCTCAGAAAGTTATAAAACCCAGTAGTGACCAACGGTTTCGCTCAGACCGTTATATAACCCAACGATTTCGCTCAGACCGTGATATAACCCAGTAGTGACCAACGGTTTCGCTCAGACCGTTATATAACCCAACGGTTTCACTCAGACCGTTATATAACCCAGTAGTGACCAATGGTTTCGCTCAGACCGTGATATAATCCAGTAGTGACCAACGGTTTCGCTCAGACCGTTATATAACCAAATAGTGACCAACGGTTTCGCTCAGACCGTGATATAACCCAGTAGTGACCAACGGTTTCGCTCAGACCGTGACATAACCCAGTAGTGACCAACGGTTTCGCTCAGACCGTGATATAACCCGGTAGTGACCAATGGTCTCGCTCAGACCGTGATATAACCCAGTAGTGACCAACGGTTTCGCTCAGACCGTTATATAACCCAGTAGTGACGAATGGTTTCGCTCAGACCGTGATATAACCCAGTAGTGACCAACGGTTTCGCTCAGACCGTGATATAACCCAGTAGTGACCAATGGTTTCGCTCAGACCGTGATATAACCCAGTAGTGACCAACGGTTTCGCTCAGACCGTTATATAATCCAGTAGTGACGAATGGATTCGCTCAGACCGTGATATAACCCAGTAGTGACCAAAGGTTTCGCTCAGACCGTGATATAACCCAGTAGTGACCAACGGTTTCGCTCAGAACGTTATAGCCTATAACCCAGTAGTGACCAATGGTTTCGCTCAGACCGTTATATAACCCAGTAGTGACCAACGGTTTCGCTCAGACCGTGATATAACCCAGTAGTGACCAATGGTTTCGCTCAGACCGTTATATAACCCTGTAGTGACGAATGGTTTCGCTCAGACCGTGATATACCCCAGTAGTGACCAAAGGTTTCGCTCAGACCGTGATATAACCCAGTAGTGACCAACGGTTTCGCTCAGAACGTTATAGCCTATAACCCAGTAGTGACCAATGGTTTCGCTCAGACCGTTATATAACCCAGTAGTGACCAACGGTTTCGCTCAGACCGTTATATAACCCAGTAGTGACCAATGGTTTCGCTCAGACCGTTATATAACCCAGTAGTGACGAATGGTTTCGCTCAGACCGTGATATAACCCAGTAGTGACCAATGGTTTCGCTCAGACCGTGATATAACCCAGTAGTGACGAATGGTTTCGCTCAGGCCGTTATATAACCCCATAGTGACCAATGGTTTCGCTCAGACCGTTATATAACCCAGTAGTGACGAATGGTTTCGCTCAGACCGTTATATAACCCAGTAGTGACCAACGGTTTCGCTCAGAACGTTATAGCCAATAACCCAGTAGTGACCAATGGTTTCGCTCAGACCGTGATATAACCGAGTAGTGACCAACGGTTGCGCTCCGACCGTTATATAACGCAGTAGTGACCAACGGTTTCGATCAGACCGTTATATAACCCAGTAGTGACCAACGGTTTCGCTCAGACCGTGATATAACCCAGTAGTGACCAATGGATTCGCTCAGACCGTTATATAACCCAGTAGTGACGAATGGTTTCGCTCAGACCGTGATATAACCCAGTAGTGACCAATGGTTTCGCTCAGACCGTGATATAACCCAGTAGTGACCAACGGTTTCGCTCAGACCGTTATATAACCCAGTAGTGACCAACGGTTTCGCTCAGACCGTGATATAACCCAGTAGTGACCAAAGGTTTCGCTCAGACCATGATATAACCCAGTAGTGACCAACGGTTTCGCTCAGACCGTGATATAACCCAGTAGTGACCCACGGTTTCGCTCAGACCGTGATATAACCCAGTAGTGACCAACGGTTTCGCTCAAGCCGTGATATAACCCAGTAGTGACCAATGGTTTCGCTCAGACCGTGATATAACCCGATAGTGACCAACGGTTTCGCTCAGACCGTGATATTACCGAGTAGTGACCAACGGTTTCGCTCAGACCGTTATATAACCCAGTAGTGACCAACGGTTTCGCTCAGACCGTGATATAACCCAGTAGTGAACAAAGGTTTCGCTCAGACCGTGATATAACCCAGTAGTGACCAACGGTTTCGCTCAGACCGTGATATAACCCAGTAGTGACCAATGGTTTCACTCAGACCGTTATATAACCCAGTAGTGACCAACGGTTTCGCTGAGACCGTTATATAACCCAGAAGTGACCAACGGTTTCGCTCAGACCGTGATATAACCCAGTAGTGACCAACGGTTTCACTCAGACCGTGATATAACCCAGTAGTGACCAACGGTTTCGCTCAGGCCGTTATATAACCCAATAGTGACCAATGGTTTCGCTCAGACCGTTATATAACCCAGTAGTGACCGACGGTTTCGCTCAGACCGTGATATAACCCAGTAGTGACCAACGGTTTCGCTCAGACCGTTATATAACCCAGTAGTGACCAATGGTTTCGCTCAGGCCGTGATATAACCCAGTAGTGACCAACGGTTTCACTCAGACCGTGATATAACCCAGTAGTGACCAACGGTTTCACTCAGACCGTTATATACCCCAGTAGTGACCAATGGTTTCGCCTAGACCGTTATATAACCCAGTAGTGGCCAATGGTTTCGCTCAGACCGTTATATAACCCAGTAGTGACCAATGGTTTCGCTCAGGCCGTGATATAACCCAGTAGTGACCAACGGTTTCGCTCAGACCGTGATATAACCCAGTAGTGACCAACGGTTTCGCTCAGACCGTTATATAACCCAGTAGTGACCGACGGTTTCGCTCAGACCGTGATATAACCCAGTAGTGACCAACGGTTTCGCTCAGACCGTTATATAACCCAGTAGTGACCAATGGTTTCGCTCAGGCCGTGATATAACCCAGTAGTGACCAACGGTTTCGCTCAGACCGTTATATAACCCAGTAGTGACCAACGGTTTCGCTCAGACCGTGATATAACCCAGTAGTGACCAACGGTTTCGCTCAGACCGTGATATAACCCAGTAGTGACCAACGGTTTCGCTCAGACCATTATATAACCCAGTAGTGACCAACGGTTTCGCTCAGACCGATATATAACCCAGTAGTGACCGAAGGTTTCGCTCAGACCGTTATATAACCCAGTAGTGACCAACGGTTGCGCTCAGACAGTGATATAACCCAGTAGTGCCCAACGGTTTCGCTCAGACCGTTATATAACCCAGTAGTGACCAACGGTTTCGCTCAGACCGTGATATAACCCAGTAGTGACCAACGGTTTCGCTCAGACCGTGATATAACCCAGTAGTGACCAACGGCTTCGCTCAGACCGTGATATAACCCAGTAGTGACCAACGGTTTCGCTCAGACCGTGATATAACCCAGTAGTGACCAACGGTTTCGCTCAGACCGTGATATAACCCAGTAGTGACCAACGGTTTCGCTCAGACCGTGATATAACCCAGTAGTGCCCAACGGTTTCGCTCAGACCGATATATAACCCTATAGTGACCAACGGTTTCGCTCAGACCGTGATATAACCCACTAGTGACCAACGGTTTCGCTCAGACCGTTATATAACCCAGTAGTGACCAATGGTTTCGGTCGGACCGTGATATAACCCAATAGTGACCAACGGTTTCGCTCAGACCGTGATATAACCCAGTAGTGACCAATGGTTTCTCTCCGACCGTTATATAACCCAACGGTTTCGCTCAGACCGATATATAACCCAGTAGTGACCAACGGTTTCGCTCAGACCGTGATATAACCCAGTAGTGACCAATGGTTTCGCTCAGAGCGTTATATAACCCAACGGTTTCGCTCAGACCGATATATAACCAAGTAGTGACCAACGGTTTCGCTCAGACCGATATATAACCCAGTAGTGACCAACGGTTTCGCTCAGACCGTTATATTACACAGTAGTGACCAACGGTTTCGCTCAGACCGTTATATAACCCAGTAGTGACGAATGGTTTCGCTCAAACCGTTAAATAACCCAGTAGTGACCAATGGTTTCGCTCAGACCGTGATATAACCCAGTAGTGACCGATGGTTTCGCTCAGGCCGTTATATAACCCAGTAGTGTCCAATGGTTTCGCTCAGACCGTTATATAACCCAGTAGTGACCAATGGTTTCGCTCAGACCGTTATGTAACCCAGTAGTGACCAATGGTTTCGCTCAGACCGTTATATAACCCAGTAGTGACCAATGGTTTCGCTCAGAACGTTATAGCCTATAACCCAGTAGTGACCAATGGTTTCGCTCAGACCGTGGTATAACCCAGTAGTGACCAATGGATTCGCTCAGACCGTGATATAACCCAGTAGTGACCGATGGTTTCGCTCAGGCCGTTATATAACCCAGTAGTGACCAATGGATTCGCTCAGACCGTGATATAACCCAACGGTTTCGCTCAGACCGTTATATAACCCAGTAGTGACCAACGGTTTCGCTCAGACCGTTATATAACCGAGTAGTGACGAATGGTTTCGCTCAAACCGTTAAATAACCCAGTAGTGACCAATGGTTTCGCTCAGACCGTTATATAACCCAGTAGTGACCGATGGTTTCGCTCAGGCCGTTATATAACCCAGTAGTGACCAAAGGATTCGCTCAGACCGTTATATAACCCAACGGTTTCGCTCAGACCGATATATAACCCAGTAGTGACCAACGGTTTCGCTCAGACCGATATATAACCCAGTAGTGACCAACGGTTTCGCTCAGACCGTTATATAACCCAGTAGTGACCAACGGTTTCGCTCAGACCGTGATATAACCCAGTAGTGACCAACGGTTTCGCTCAGACCGTTATATAACCCAGTAGTGACCAACGGTTTCGCTCAGACCGTGACATAACCCAGTAGTGACCAACGGTTTCGCTCAGAAAGTTATATAACACAACGGTTTCGCTCAGACCGTTATATAACCCAGTAGTGACCAATGGTTTCGCTCAGACCGTGATATAACCCAGTAGTGACCAACGGTTTCGCTCAGACCGTTATATAACCCAATAGTGACCAACGGTTTCGCTCAGACCGTGATATAACCCAGTAGTAACCAACGGTAACGGTCAGACCGATATATAACCCAGTAGTGACCAACGGTTTCGCTCAGACCGTGATATAACCCAGTAGTGACCAACCGTTTCGCTCAGACCGATATATAACCCAGTAGTGACCAATGGTTTCGCTCAGACCGTTATATAACCCAGTAGTGACCAATGGTTTCGCTCAGACCGTGATATAACCCAGTATTGACCAACGGTTTCGCTCAGACCGTGATATAACCCAGTAGTGACCAACGGCTTCGCTCAGACCGTGACATAACCCAGTAGTGACCAACGGTTTCGCTCAGACCGTGATATAACCCAGTAGTGACGAATGGTATCGCTCAGACCGTGATATAACCCAGTAGTGACCAACGGTTTCGCTCAGACCGTGATATAACCCAGTAGTGACCAACGGTTTCGCTCAGACCGTGACATAACCCAGCAGTGACCAACGGTGTCGCTCAGACCGTGATATAACCCAGTAGTGACCAATGGTTTCGCTCAGACCGTGATATAACCCAGTAGTGACCAACGGTTTCGCTCAGACCGTTATATAACCCAGTAGTGACGAATGGTTTCGCTCAGACCGTGATATAACCCAGTAGTGACCAACGGTTTCGCTCAGACCGTGATATAACCCAGTAGTGACCAATGGTTTCGCTCAGACCGTGATATAACCCAGTAGTGACCAACGGTTTCGCTCAGACCGTTATATAATCCAGTAGTGACCAACGGTTTCGCTCAGAACGTTATAGCCTATAACCCAGTAGTGACCAAAGGTTTCGCTCAGACCGTTATATAACCCAGTAGTGACCAACGGTTTCGCTCAGACCGTGATATAACCCAGTAGTGACCAATGGTTTCGCTCAGACCGTTATATAACCCAGTAGTGACGAATGGTTTCGCTCAGACCGTGATATAACCCAGTAGTGACGAATGGTTTCGCTCAGACCGTGATATAACCCAGTAGTGACGAATGGTTTCGCTCAGGCCGTTATATAACCCAATAGTGGCCAATGGTTTCGCTCAGACCGTTATATAACCCAGTAGTGACGAATGGTTTCGCTCAGACCGTTATATAACCCAGTAGTGACCAATGGTGTCGCTCAGAACGTTATAGCCTATAACCCAGTAGTGACCAATGGTTTCGCTCAGACCGTTATATAACCCAGTAGTGACCAACGGTTGCGCTCAGACCGTTATATAACCCAGTAGTGACCAACGGTTTCGCTCAGACCGTTATATAACCCAGTAGTGACCAACGGATTCGCTCAGACCGTGATATAACCCAGTAGTGACCAATGGTTTCGCTCAGACCGTGATATAACCCAATGGTGACCAACGGTTTCGCTCAGACCGTTATATAATCCAGTAGTGACGAATGGTTTCGCTCAGACCGTGATATAACCCAGTAGTGACCAACGGTTTCGCTCAGGCCGTGATATAACCCAGTAGTGACCAATGGTTTCGCTCAGACCGTGATATAACCCGATAGTGACCAACGGTTTCGCTCAGACCGTGATATAACCGAGTAGTGACCAACGGTATCGCTCAGACCGTTATATAACCCAGTAGTGACCAATGGTTTCACTCAGACCGTTATATAACCCAGTAGTGACCAACGGTTTCGCTCAGACCGATATATAACCCAGTAGTGACCAGTGGTTTCGCTCAGCACGTTATATAACCCAGTAGTGACCAACGGTTTCGCTCAGTCTGTTATATAACCCAACGGTTTCGCTCAGACCGTGATATAACCCAGTAGTGACCAACGGTTTCGCTCAGACCGTTATATTACCCAACGGTTTCGCTCAGACCGTTATATAACCCAGTAGTGACCAATGGTTTCGCTCAGACCGTTATATTACCCAACGGTTTCGCTCAGACCGTTATATAACCCAATAGTGAACAACGGTTTCGCTCAGACCGTGATATAACCCAGTAGTGACCAACGGTTTCGCTCAGACCGTGACATAACCCAGTAGTGACCAACGGTTTCGCTCAGACCGTGATATAACCCAGTAGTGACCAATGGTTTCGCTCAGACCGTGATATAACCCAGTAGTGACCAACGGTTTCGCTCAGACCGTTATATAACCAAGTAGTGACGAATGGTTTCGCTCAGACCGTGATATAACCCAGTAGTGACCAACGGTGTCGCTCAGACCGTGATATAACCCAGTAGTGACCAATGGTTTCGCTCAGACCGTGATATAACCCAGTAGTGACCAACGGTTTCGCTCAGACCGTTATATAATCCAGTAGTGACGAATGGTTTCGCTCAGACCGTGATATAACCCAGTAGTGACCAAGGGTTTCGCTCAGACCGTGATATAACCCAGTAGTGACCAACGGATTCGCTCAGACCGTGATATAACCCAGTAGTGACCAACGGTTTCGCTCAGAACGTTATAGCCTATAACCCAGTAGTGACCAATGGTTTCGCTCAGACCGTTATATAACCCAGTAGTGACCAACGGTTTCGCTCAGACCGTGATATAACCCAGTAGTGACCAATGGTTTCTCTCAGACCGTTATATAACCCAGTAGTGACGAATGGTTTCGCTCAGACCGTGATATAACCCAGTAGTGACCAATGGTTTCACTCAGACCGTGATATAACCTAGTAGTGACGAATGGTTTCGCTCAGGCCGTTATATAACCCAATAGTGGCCAATGGTTTCGCTCAGACCGTTATATAACCCAGTAGTGACGAATGGATTCGCTCAGACCGTTATATAACCCAGTAGTGACCAATGGTGTCGCTCAGAACGTTATAGCCTATAACCCAGTAGTGACCAAAGGTTTCGCTCAGACCGTTATATAACCCAGTAGTGACCAACGGTTTCGCTCAGACCGTTATATAACCCAGTAGTGACCAATGGATTCGCTCAGACCGTGATATAACCGAGTAGTGACCAACGGTTGCGCTCAGACCGTTATATAACGCAGTAGTGACCAACGGTTTCGATCAGACCGTTATATAACCCAGTAGTGACCAACGGTTTCGCTCAGACCGTGATATAACCCAGTAGTGACCAATGGTTTCGCTCAGACCGTGATATAACCCAATAGTGACCAACGGTTTCGCTCAGACCGTGATATAACCCAGTAGTAACCAATGGTCTCGCTCCGACCGTTATATAACCCAACGGTTTCGCTCAGATCGATATATAACCCAGTAGTGACCAACGGTTTCGCTCAGACCGTTATATAACCCAGTAGTGACCAACGGTTTCGCTCAGACCATGATATAACCCAGTAGTGACCAACGGTTTCGCTCAGACCGTGATATAACCCAGTAGTGACCAACGGTTTCGCTCAGACCGTATTATAACCCAGTAGTGACCAACGGTTTCGCTCAGGCCGTGATATAACCCAGTAGTGACCAATGGTTTCGCTCAGACCGTGATATAACCCGATAGTGACCAACGGTTTCGCTCAGACCGTTATATAACCCAGTAGTGACCAACGGTTTCGCTCAGACCGTGATACAACCTAGTAGTGACCAACGGTTTCGCTCAGACCGTGATATAACCCAGTAGTGACCAATGGTTTCACTCAGACCGTTATATAACCCAGTAGTGACCAACGGTTTCGCTGAGACCGTTATATAACCCAGAAGTGACCAACGGTTTCGCTCAGACCGTGATATAACCCAGTAGTGACCAACGGTTTCACTCAGACCGTGATATAACCCAGTAGTGACCAACGGTTTCGCTCAGGCCGTTATATAACCCAATAGTGACCAATGGTTTCGCTCAGACCGTTATATAACCCAGTAGTGACCGACGGTATCGCTCAGACCGTGATATAACCCAGTAGTGACCAACGGTTTCGCTCAGACCGTTATATAACCCAGTAGTGACCAATGGTTTCGCTCAGGCCGTGATATAACCCAGTAGTGACCAACGGTTTCGCTCAGACCGTGATATAACCCAGTAGTGACCAACGGTTTCACTCAGACCGTTATATAACCCAGTATTGACCAATGGTTTCGCTCAGACCGTTATATAACCCAGTAGTGACCAATGGTTTCGCTCAGACCGTTATATAACCCAGTGGTGACCAATGGTTTCGCTCAGGCCGTGATATAACGCAGTAGTGACCAACGGTTTCGCTCAGACCGTTATATAACCCAGTAGTGACCAACGGTTTCGCTCAGACCGTGATATAACCCAGTAGTGACCAACGGTTTCGCTCAGACCGTGATATAACCCAGTAGTGACCAACGGTTTCGCTCAGACCGTTATATAACCCAGTAGTGACCAACGGTTTCGCTCAGACCGATATATAACCCAGTAGTGACCGACGGTTTCGCTCAGACCGTTATATAACCCAGTAGTGACCAACGGTTTCGCTCAGACCGTGATATAACCCAGTAGTGACCGACGGTTTCGCTCAGACCGTGATATAACCCAGTAGTGACCAACGGTTTCGCTCAGACGTTATAAAATCCAGTAGTGACCAACGGTTTTGCTCAGACCGTGATATAAGCCAGTAGTGACCAACGGTTTCGCTCAGACCGTGATATAACCCAGTAGTGACCAACGGTTTCGCTCAGACCGTGATATAACCCAGTAGTGACCAACGGTTTCGCTCAGACCGTGATATAACCCAGTAGTGACCAACGGTTTCGCTCAGACCGATATATAACCCAATAGTGACCAACGGTTTCGCTCAGACCGTGATATAACCCAGTAGTGACCAACGGTTTAGCTCAGACCGTTATATAAGCCAGTAGTGACCAATGGTTTCGGTCAGACCGTGATATAACCCAATAGTGACCAACGGTTTCGCTCAGACCGTGATATAACCCAGTAGTGACCAATGGTTTCGCTCCGACCGTTATATAACCCAACGGTTTCGCTCAGACCGATATATAACCCTGTAGTGACCAACGGTTTCGCTCAGACCGTGATATAACCCAGTAGTGACCAATGGTTTCGCTCAGACCGTTATATAACCCAACGGTTTCACTCAGACCGATATATAACCCAGTAGTGACCAACGGTTTCGCTCAGACCGATATATAACCCAGTAGTGACCAACGGTTTCGCTCAGACCGTTATATAACCCAGTAGTGACCAACGGTTTCGCTCAGACCGTTTTATAACCCAGTAGTGACGAATGGGTTCGCTCAAACCGTTAAATAACCCAGTAGTGACCAATGGTTTCGCTCAGACCGTGATATAACCCAGTAGTGACCGATGGTTTCGCTCAGGCCGTTATATAACCCAGTAGTGACCAATGGTTTCGCTCAGACCGTTATATAACCCACTAGTGACCAATGGTTTCGCTCAGACCATTATGTAACCCAGTAGTGACCAATGGTTTCGCTCAGACCGTTATATAACCCAGTAGTGACCAATGGTTTCGCTCAGAACGTTATAGCCTATAACCCAGTAGTGACCAATGGTTTCGCTCAGACCGTGGTATAACCCAGTAGTGACCAATGGATTCGCTCAGACCGTGATATAACCCACTAGTGACCGATGGTTTCCCTCAGGTCGTTATATAACCCAGTAGTGACCGATGGTTTCGCTCAGGCCGTTATATAACCCAGTAGTGACCAATGGATTCGCTCAGACCGTGATATAACCCAACGGTTTCGCTCAGACCGTTATATAACCCAGTAGTGACCAACGGTTTCGCTCAGACCGTTATATAACCCAGTAGTGACCAATGGTTTCGCTCAAACCGTTAAATAACCCAGTAGTGACCAATGGTTTCGCTCAGACCGTTATATAACCCAGTAGTGACCGATGGTTTCGCTCAGGCCGTTATATAACCCAGTAGTGACCAATGGATTCGCTCAGACCGTGATATAACCCAGTAGTGACCGATGGTTTCGCTCAGGCCGTTATATAACCCAGTAGTGACCAATGGTTTCGCTCAGACCGTTATATAACCCAGTAGTGACCAATGGTTTCGCTCAGACCGTTATATAACCCAGTAGTGACCAATGGTTTCGCTCAGACCGTTATATAACCCAGTAGTGACCAATGGATTCGCTCAGACCGTGATATAACCCAGTAGTGACCAATGGTTTCGCTCAGACCGTTATATAACCCAGTAGTGACCAATGGTTTCGCTCAGACCGTTATATAACCCAGTAGTGACCAATGGTTTCGCTCAGGCCGTTATATAACCCAGTAGTGACCAATGGTTTCGCTCAGACCGTTGTATAACCCAGTAGTGACCAATGGTTTCGCTCAGACCGTTATATAACCCAGTAGTGACCAATGGTTTCGCTCAGACCGTTATATAACCCAGTAGTGACCAATGGTTTCGCTCAGACCGTTATATAACCCAGTAGTGACCAATGGTTTCGCTCAGGCCGTTATATAACCCAGTAGTGACCAATGGTTTCGCTCAGACCGTTATATAACCCAGTAGTGACCAATGGTTTCGCTCAGACCGTTATATAACCCAGTAGTGACCAATGGATTCGCTCAGACCGTGATATAACCCAATAGTGACCAATGGATTCGCTCAGACCGTGATATAACCCAGTAGTGACCAATGGTTTCGCTCAGACCGTTATATAACCCAATAGTGACCAATGGATTCGCTCAGACCGTTATATAACCCAGTAGTGACCAATGGATTCGCTCAGACCGTTATATAACCCAGTAGTGACCAATGGTTTCGCTCAGGCCGTTATATAACCCAGTAGTGACCAATGGTTTCGCTCAGGCCGTTATATAACCCAGTAGTGACCAATGGTTTCGCTCAGGCCGTTATATAACCCAGTAGTGACCAATGGTTTCGCTCAGGCCGTTATATAACCCAATAGTGACCAATGGATTCGCTCAGACCGTTATATAACCCAGTAGTGACCAATGGATTCGCTCAGACCGTTATATAACCCAGTAGTGACCAATGGATTCGCTCAGACCGTTATATAACCCAATAGTGACCAATGGATTCGCTCAGACCGTTATATAACCCAGTAGTGACCAATGGATTCGCTCAGACCGTTATATAACCCAGTAGTGACCGATGGTTTCGCTCAGGCCGTTATATAACCCAGTAGTGACCAATGGATTCGCTCAGACCGTGATATAACCCAACGGTTTCGCTCAGACCGTTATATAACCCAGTAGTGACCAACGGTTTCGCTCAGACCGTTATATAACCCAGTAGTGACCAATGGATTCGCTCAGACCGTTATATAACCCAGTAGTGACGAACGGTTTCGCTCAGACCGTGATATAACCCAGTAGTGACCAATGGGTTTGTCTCACCTTGGCTTTAGAAGAGTGCAGAGCAACGTTTCAATTGTATTGGACAAATTAATTTATGAACATTCGTAACTCACGACCAAATCTCGCACGTGAACACATGTGACTACATTCGCATGTAACGACGCACTGTTTTAAACCTCATATGGCTGAGTAATATGGCGGAAATTCAAGCCACAACATCAAACAAATGATCGTCAACGTCCATACGTTATCCGTGACATCATCTACTGGACTAAAAAGTCCCGTAAACACGTACAGCACTTGGCTATTATTATTATATTGCTTGCCACAGTGGGTGAGTGGTTATCGTGCCGGATTACTAACCCCAAGCTTGCAGGTTCGCTCCTGGCCGTAGTAAGTGATTTTTTGAAAGGTAGCAAAAATCACGATACACATGTTTTACGATGTTGGCATGTTAAAGAACCCATTTGAATTCAGTAGGCCGTGATCATAATGGCAAAATTAATCTCGGGATTTTCCGCCAACACAAAGTTCCTACTTTCTCTACTAGAAAGCGCTATAGTGTTCAAGGAGCTTAGATATCTAACCTCCTTGACTTACATAGTGCTTCAAGGAATAACAAAATTCGATTTGCAAGCTACCGTCTGGGTGTCAAATAAGAAATCTTACTCCCGGCACCCGAGGACATACGGTATTATTATTATTATTATTATTATTATTATTATATTGTTAAATGTCATTTGGGTAAGAATTGTTAATGAGAAATTCGAATGCTCCGTAACGTAATTGTATCAGTTCTTCAAGGCAATGAGTAACGCCGTTAGGAACATGCTGGTCATCAGTACCGTGTACATGTGGTGACATCCCAGCATTTGCCTGGAGAGAGACATGCTCTCACTCTACTACGTCGCGAGGGTTATATGTGATGTTGTGCGCAGGCGCGGACACTGCGAGGGTGTCAGTGTGTTTATAGCGGTGCGAGCTTTCACAAGATCCAGCCCTGGACGGGAGCGACAGTGGCAAGGTAAGATAGTCGAGGTTTACCTTTGAGAGGCTCATGTACTTGGCTGTGTTTATATATGATAACCTTTGTTATTGTGGTGTCTGTATTTCAAGTGACGCTTGGGAAGGAGGCGTCCGTGGCCTTAAGTTAGGAACAATCTCGGTATTCACATAGAGTAGAAGTGGGCGTATCTTTGGGGCACCCGTGGGCAGAGGGGTAGGGGGGCGTGCTTTCCCCCCTGGAATCCCAAGAATATTTCGATTGTTTATTGTCATACCAGTTTATTTCATAAATTAAGTTACTGACAGTTAACTGATTTAGATGTAGGGATAATTCCACAGTTTTATTTAACTTAGTAATTTGGGATTATTTGAAATAAATCTCGAGTTATTTTGAAAATCGGTGAACTGGATTAACATTACCATTTTAATGAACTGCTTGACTTTTATTCTTGTCGATACATGGTGATACAACTACTTTTTACATTATGACGATGATTCACAAAGAAAAACGAACTTCTATGGACTAAAACTCCGAAGTAAAAAAAATAAAAACTATTCCTCCCATTTATACCATAAAGATAATGTATCCGACGGTTTCAGAGCAGCCAAATAATGAATATCACGAAGCAAGTAAGAAATGAAACGACACGAGGTGGTCACTCCCTTTAAGAAATAGAAAGCTGTTACGCCTAAGGTCCGGGTTCGATTCCTGGCTGTGCCACGCTGGAAGTGGTTTCCCACTTCAACTCCAGACTTATGCCTAATTTAAGGCCACGGTTGTCTCCTTCCCGTTGCTCACCTGAGTTTATACTCGCCGCTAGTGTTGGTACTATGACTGGAACATTTCAATGTACCACTGATTTGGTGGCATTAATGACGTCACTTTTGAGGGCCGCACGGCCAACGAGAAAGAGAGGCCATGGCGCGTAAACCTAATCCTTTTGTGACGTAGGCAATGTAGTGCTTGATGGTGCTTGTACGTTTAAGTCGAGAGCAATTCATAAGCAACAGAAATGCGATATTTTATATCAATATTCTTGAAATGGACCCAGTTTAGATGTTCCGTGTGTTTTCAAGCACGATAAATTGTACTGTATAGGTTTACAAAACTATGCCAGCTATTTACATGTTGAAGTTACTCGTAACAAAAATACACTCGAACTAGGACTCAAGGATTTGTTGTGTCTTTAATAGCTGCAACGAGTACAGTAATTTGAGTTGTAGAGCCTGTGACCTTCGTTGTGAGTAACTTATGTGGACATAAGCAATGACATGATTATAATTAGATCAAAGAAACTTGCAGTGAAAGTATTACTTAGTTATTGTTGTTTTGAGGGGCGGAACAGAAATTAATACTTTTATAGAAGAGATCTGTGAATACACTCGCCTCCGACTAACGACTCATCAATACCTTCTATGAATACAAGCGGTAAATGAATACCAGCATTTATATAGATTCAATGATGAAGACAAGATGACTACCACACCGGCAGTAAGACGAAGACCATAGAATATTATGTTTGTGAATATCTTTCTATTACAAAAACGTTTGATGCATTTATCTTTATGTATATCGTTCAACTATAAGAGATGGGCCTACACATGCATACATTGTCCGGCACTATTCATAGCTTTTCATAGCCTTCCTGAACGCTTTGTAACCGTCAAGTAATTCCACATAATTAACAAGCAACCGTCAGGGAAATATATCATACTCCTGAAAAGGATTACCTTGTATTCAACTACAACGATTAAAGATAAGTGATCTACTGGTTCTACTTAGAATAATGAATAAATAAGTAAATTGTGGCTAAGTATTGGACTTCATAAGATTGATCAGTGTAAGACTTGAGTTGTAATTACCATGTATGTTTTGCCAGAAACCATGGTTGTGTTGGATCAATGCTTTATGCAGCGTGTTTTCTGATATGATATGGGTTAAGTTCTCTGTGGTTTCAGTATCTTGTAGACAATACGGTTTATGTTCCCGTCATACATAACCCTACAGGAAGTAGTGCATCAGCACTACATTGCTGACGTCACGAAAACGCACCAGGGCCAGTACTTCTTGTTGGCCGTGTGAGGGCCGTAACATTTCAATGTAGGCCTACCACATATTTGGTTCCATTAATGATGTTTCTGCTCCCCAGTCAGAGGATACATGATTTAGCTTTTCAGAAAGAAAGAAAGAAAGAAAGAAAGAAAGAAAAATGTTAATGCTGTTACCTGGTAAGCAGAATATTATAGGCTACAGTTGAAGGTGGTGTAGGATTTATTGCTACAAGTGGCACTGCTATTGTATTGGATTCTGATCCCTTTCATGTCGGCGCTATTTGTTTTAGCAACTCGGCAATTACTTTAGCCCGTTCCGACTCGCTTCCTGTCTTCTTGTCTTGACAACGCACGTCACTTCCTGCTTTCTATTTAATGACTCGCTTTGACTGATCGGCGCCACTATCACGTGCTACGCATTTGTTTGACATGGATCTGTTTTTATTTATTTATTTATTTATTTATCGTATGGCTTTTAGTGCCAGGAGTGTCCGAGGACATGTTCGGCTCGCCTGAGTCTGTAGCTGCTTCCAGCGGACACCCTTAGGGTGAGCTACAAGTTCCGTTCAATTTCAAGTAGTTCCAACTTTCGCTACCGGATATCAATGATACCTAGTGGTGAACGTTGGAACTTTGATAGAGCGTTCCCACGAAATCTAACCTAACAATTTAGCTTCACACAAGTTTAGTCTGTGGAAGGATCTTTTACATGCCATAAATCTATGACATGGGACCGCCGGCTTTACTTCCCCTCCGAAGGAAGGCATACTGAAGGATTTTTAACGATCTTAAAAAATCTGACGACTTCGGCCGGGTTTGAACCCGCTATCTTGGGCACAGCAGATCAGCATGCTACCAACTACGCGGATAGTTTTACGTCATGTTACCATGGCAGCAAGTGGAGCGTTTATTCCCTTGTCCTTTATAGGACAAAACTAGTTAGTTTTAAAACGTTTTCTCTTGTTTTATGTTTTGTATCTGTTTTTGGTTGTGCTTTGAATTTTTGTTAGCTTTTGCTTTCCTTTTCGATTTTTTGTTATTGCTTTGTGTTTTTCGTTTTGTGTTTCTTGTTTTATGCCTTTCCTTTTGTTTTTTTATTTCTTTTACTGGTTTTATGTTTTTGTTTTTCCTTTCGGTTTTGCGTAGTGCGGCGTATGGGAAGTTTGGGCAAAATGAAATATAATTAAAGAATATTGCTATGAGTCAAAAGGTTAACAAGAATTTCAGACACGTTAAAATTATTGTTACTCCAAGCCGAAATACAGCTCAATGGTCTTCAGTGATTCATGGTTATGATTATGTTGGTACACGAAATATTCCAGTGAAAGACACTGTCCGGTAAATCCTTGGAAAATGTATTAAAATCTTCGGAAATACAACTCTATGGGTTCCAATAAAAGCTGAATAGATGCCAAAAGTATAATAAGCTACAAATGAAGGGTCACGGGATATCAGCACGATCTGGTGGGCCTCTTTGCGACGTATTGAAGGCACAATTATGTCTGGCTAAGAAAAATGAGGGTCCTGAGAAAATGACGTTTCAAGTTGACGCGTACGGTAGGGTACATATATTATAAGTACATATAAGTAATAGAACTTTAAAACTTGATTCCTGAACATGTTACATAATTTGACATTCCCCCTTCTTCCCCTGGTATTAAATGAGGACCGGACCGGAACAGTCCAAGTGAGTCGCTTTGTCTAATGGCTTAACATTTAGGCTACGTCACAAGAAATAGCGCCTGCTATGTTGCCGTAGTGAAAGTACGGCCAATGAGTGCTCGTAGACATTGAGGGGGCAGTGGCTGTTTCTGGGGGCCGTGTGTGCCATTAGGCGTGATCGATACGTGGCTGTTAGCACGCTTCAAGAGCATGAGATTTATGTCGCAGGCGATGTTCGTGCTATTCTCTCTACGTTTATCGTCAGCTAACATACAACCATAGCATTATCTTGTCAGCCGCAACAGTAACTGACTTAACCACTCGCTGCAGAAGAGAATAGGCCCTACCTGACCTGCAGAGGCTCTCATTCAGCCATGGTTTATCAAAGGGCTGTCTCTTCTTCTCTTGTTCTCTCCTCGCCCTCGCCTTTCGTCAAAGTAGCGAATTAATTTACTGTAAAAATAAATAAATATATATATCGGGTTTGTGAACTACGATGCGCGACGATATTTGAGCGTAACAACGTATTCTCGGGCTGATTTCTTTAAACTGTCGCTCTTGCGAAATTTCAGCTTCGTATATGTTTTAATTATGTATTTTGCGGAACGGAAAGTTTACAAGCGAAATGAAGAAAAGCCGAGTTGCATTTCCTGCGAAACTCCAAACACAACCACTCTTCTCTGAAGTCTTAACTCAACACGACTCGTCAGTTTGCTGCTGGCTGTATCTGGGGTAATAGGCTCGCCCGCTAGCTAGGCTGTAACTGGGGTGATAGGCTCGCCCGATAGCTAGGCTGTAACTTGGGTGATAGGCTCACCCCTAGCTAAGCTGTAACTGGGGTGATAGGCTCGCCCGCCAGCTAGGCTGTAACTGGGGTGATAGGCTCGCCCGCTAGCTAGGCTGTAACTGGGGTGATAGACTCGCCCCTAGCTAGGCTGTGACTGGGGGTGATAGACTCGCCCCTAGCTAGGCTGTGACTGGGGGTGATAGACTCGCCCCTAGCCAGCTCGTAAACTGTCACTTCAGTAATTGAATGGAGATTGTTGGAAGAAATGAAAACGTAAAAACACTTATAGTGGGTGATGTATTGAAGATAGAGATATGCTCTTGCGGACTTTTTTGTAGAACTTTTCATGCTGAACAATTCTTGCACTCATATTATACTAATATTTTTAACGGTTTGCTCAGCGTAAGCTTAAAAAGCGCACGGTCGCCAGTTTCTTTTCGACTTTTTCACTGAAATCGTTCCTGTTCGTCTTTCATTGATCATACATTATTTTCTACAGAAATCTTCCTCGAGGTATCCTTTACAGAATGGTGAAAACCGCATCAAAATCCATCCAGAGGTTCACCCGTGACATCCAAAAACGACAGTAGCGACACTCGAGCGCAGCAACAGAAGAGAGATTCAATGATTCACTTTTCCACGAACGTCACCGTATTGCAACAACTTATTTGACGTCGTCACATCAATAACTTTTAAAAACCCAGTGGTGTCTGACGCAAAACCTACTCAAAATTAAGGGCTTGGAAATTGTAGCCCCCGTGTACTTGGGTTTTGTAGAACTGGTCTGATAACTTGTGCACAGAATTTAACATGTAGTGTCGCCCATGACATCATGGATGCCGCCATTTTGTGTCCAGGGAAATTTTGTAGTGTAAGGAATCGCGATGTATATTGTGTTAAAATCTCATGTAGTCTAATATTTATTTCAGGTTAGGGTGTTTAATACTTGTTTTCCTGCCTAATGTAATTGGGTACAGTTTGTGTTGACTGAGTGAAGAGCTCATTATAATATTATTATTATGATAGAGGCGGCCGTGGCCGTAAGTTAGGAACCACCCCACCAATTACCTGGAGTAGAAGTGGGAAAACTCGGAAAGACTCTTTCAGCATAGCTAAGGTGGGAATCGATCCCGTCCCTGCATAACGAGGATAAGTGAATCCCGTTTCCTCAGACCAGAATTAAATTAAAATTTCTTGGCAATGCCGGATTTCGAACCCGGACTTCCTGCGGTATGAGGTGGTCAATAAATTGTATTTCACGAAACTGACAATACATTCCCCACTTCGACTCCAGGTTGGTTCCTTAACACGATCAAAACGGTCATCATAAGAACAATGAGATGCAAATACATGGGCTCGAGACGACAAACTTAAGACTAATACCGGTAATGATGATAATAATAACAATAACCATGACATAGGCAAATAATACCGTAAGCCAATACATTGAGTACAGTGAACCGGTTGATTACATTTTCAATAAAAACTGTAACTAAACTTGGTAGTATTAGGGCATTTTCTTTCTCTTTTACAGGAAATGTGATTTGTGTCGCAGTTTTTTAAGCAAGTAAAAGTGAAGAATATGCTGCTTTCCGCGAGTCTCTTCAAACATTCTGCGATACAAATTTGAGGATAACATTTCTATATTAGGCATATTCATGAAATCAGCGTTGATTTTAATTTTTTTTTTTTTAGGTTTGAATGTAAATTAATAATAAAAATAACATTTTATTACATTATTAACACACTTTTTTAGAAATCATGTAAATATATTAGGTCATATTGTGCCTTTCTTGGATCATATTTCAGTATTTTTAGGGCACATTTCTCGTTTCTGTAGGTCCTAAACATCCGAACCTTAATTAGCCTGTAACATTCTTCGGCAAACAATAGTTGATAGAAATGAAGCTGTTGCAAGATTGACATAAAACTTTATAAGAAGGCTCATTTCTAAATTCTTTCCAAATACTAACTACAGTACCGGTATCTGAAATGTTTAAAAATACTCTGAAAGACTAAAAATCAGATGTTACAATTTTTAGATTAGCGATGAAAGATAAATCTCTTAATTTTTAATAATTTCAGATAGTGTAGTTAGTATTTTGGAAATCAGCCGTTTATAAAATAAAATTTTGTATCAATGTTGCAACTTCATTTGTATCAACTATTCCACTGTTTGCTGAAGAATGTAACTGTACTCAATTTATTGCCTTACGATATCATTTGCCTATTTCATTAAACATTGTTAATATGGGTTTTGGTCCTTTTCATGTGTTTCCGTAACAATAACAATGGTAATAATACTGTAACCATTATGGTGTTTGAAACCAATTTTGAGTGTTGCCCTAGTAATAGAAATGTAATGTTTTTCAGTCGGTAAACACAATTGTACCCAACTGTAGCGGGAGGTTCCCTTAACCTGAAAAAATACTTGAGATAAATAAATACACTTGGAATACCAGTTTCGATCGTTTGATGATGATCGCTTCACGATCGACTGAAAAATATAATAATATTGATAATAACAACCATATAATACCCATATAATAATAATAATAATAATAATAATAATAATAATAATAATAATAATAATAATAACTGCCGGTCCCAAGCCCGGGGCCTCATCTCGTAAGTGATGAGGAAGGAGGAGGGGGAGGAGTAACACCTCGTTAAAAAACCTGGGTCCATCTGGCTCCGGATGGTAGCACCCTGTAAGGGTCCCTGCCTAGGGTTACTAGGTGAAAATTGGTCAACGGTCTTGATGGCGGAAGAGGCATCTAAGATTCCCAACGATGGATGGAGCGGAAGAGCCAGGTGGTTTCCCCACCAATAAAGAACTCTAAATCCAAAAGCGTTTGTTCCCAGATGGGCGGCTTATGGTCAGCGTCTGTTCACCAAGTGGTGCGGCTGTAAACATGCTCCAGGAACTAACAATCCCTGGTTCTAAGAAACCTAGTGGATAACCACTAGACCCCATTTCTTACAAGTAACCATGGCGCGTGCAAATAATAACAGTATTACCCCAGGTGGTAACCAATCCACCCGTCAACTGACGGCACCCGGGCGTTCGGACTCTGGGGGATCCGGGCAACCACGGCCACAGAGAAAATCGGAGTTCTCTGGCAAACTTCCACATAAGACACCAACATACGTAGGCACTCTAAACATCAACACTCTCATACAGCCTGGAAAGTTACACAATCTAGTGACAGAACTCGATAGACAGAAGCTTCTAATCCTCGCGCTGCAGGAGACACGTATCACAGATGAAGACACCATGGACTACGGCAATTACCGCTTGTTCAAAAGCAAGACTGACAGGCGCGTTGCCAAAGGCGCTCCACTTCTGGGGATGGCCTTCATGGTCCACAAGACCATAGTAGAATCCTTAGAAGAAGTTACTCCAGTAAACAACAGATTGATGAGCATGCGCTTCCGGTGCGCCAACAAAAAATACACATTGATCAACGTACACGCCCCCACTAACCAAAGTAACAAGAGCGATCCACAGTCCGCAGAAAAATTCTGGTCGACCCTTGACACAGTGATGTCCAAAGTCCCCAGGGATGACGTCAAACTCCTCATGGGCGACTTCAATGCACAGATCGGTAGAGAAAAGATGTACAGGAAAACAGTCGGAAACTATCCTGCACATAAATTCACAAATAAAAATGGCACACGACTCATAGAACTCTGCCAGCAGAATAACCTCAAGCTCATGTCAACATCTCTTAGAAAACATCCTAGAAAACAGAAAACCTGGCGTTCTCCAGTCCAGCAGTTAGGTGAGTTCCAAATCGACCATGTGGCAATCTCATATCCAGTACAGAAGGAGATTCATGATGTACAGGTACGCAGAGGAGCCAACATTGACTCTGACCATTACCTAACCCGCGTCAAGGTCAAGTTCACCCCAAAGAGAACTTTCTGTAAGAAACCCCCCCTACCAAAATTTGACACAAAAAAGATCGCAGATTCTGGAGTGAAGGAAGCCTGGGAAAAAGAACATGCCAATGACTGGCAAAATTTCCACCGAAAAATCGTAGAAACAGCACAAGCTCTCATTCCTTTGAAGAAGAATTCCAAACATCTTTGGTGGGATGTTGATTGTGAGAATGCACTCATTACCAGGAAATTGGCATGTCAGAAATACAACAGTAAAAAATCCCCAGAAAATTTACAGACTTTCCATGAAACACGAAAAGCAACCGCAAAAATTATCAGACAATCCAAGAGGAGATACCTGAAGGAACAGTTGGACTCCATTGAGGACAACTTCCGTAACTACAACGTAAGGGACTTCTACAGAACGTTTGCAGGACACATCAGAGGGTACACACCACCAAACCTTTGCTTCAGAAAATGTGATGGAAAATTAGCACTAACGAATAAGGAGAATTGCAAGGTGATGGCACAATACTTCTCTGATCTTCTCAACTGTCTAGAACCAATAGAGAGATTCTCAGAGGAATAACCTACAGTCAAGAACGCAGACTCATTACCTCCGACACAAGAGGAAGTTCACAGGCACATAATCAAACTTAAGAACAACAGGTCATCTGGTGAAGACGGCATAGTGGCCGAACTACTGAAAAACCTAGGGCCACACTCACTTAGAGAACTCACACAGATTATCACTGACATCTGGACATCAGAAAAGCTACCAGATGAGTGGAAATGTGCATTGATCCACCCATTACACAAAAAAGGCGACCGCTCTGACGTAAACAATTACAGGGGCATTTCACTATTACAAGTTACGTACAAGATCCTCTCAGCGTGCCTACTCCAAAGGGCTCGGGACCAGCTGGAACACAAGATTGGCGAGTACCAGGCGGGATTTCGTCCTGGTCGCTCCTGCGCGGAACAAATCTTCAACCTAAAAAGTATATTGAAAATCAAAGCCCTCAGGAATACTCCAGTTATATGTACCTTCGTTGACTTCAAGAAGGCATATGACTCCATTGACCGTCAGTCATTGTTCAACATCTTACACGAGCAAGGTTTGGATAGCAAGACCTTGCGATTGATCAAACAGACACTGACAGACACGACATCAAAAGTGAAATTCATGGGGGAAATCTCAGAACCATTTCAGATCAATACAGGTGTTCGCCAAGGTGACGGTCTCTCTCCGTTCCTCTTCAACATAGTGCTGAACAAAGTTATCAAGGAATGGGAGAAAGAGCTGAGACTTCAAGGTTACTGGAGGCCAGTGCGACTAGGACGACCAAAGGACGAACTGGAGGTTGGATGTCTAGCCTTCGCGGATGATCTGGCTCTACTCTCAGATAACGAAACCACATCAATCAGACAGATAGAAGTACTCCAAAAGTGCGCCGAAAAAGTAGGACTACAGATCTCGTTCCAAAAGACAGAGTTTTTCTGTACGAAATTCGACATACAGAATTTAAACACGAAATATGGCAAGATCAATAGAGTCGCCCACTTTAAATACCTAGGTGAAGTGCTTGAACCGACGGGAAAAGAGAAAATCGCGCAGAACACTAGGTTAATGAAAATGAAGAGAGCCTTATACAAGACACAGAGTGTCTACAACAAAAAATGTCTGTCCACATTCACTAAACTTCGTCATTACAACACGGTTATTAAACCTGAGGTGCTTTATGCTAGTGAGACGTTGACGTTACACACTAAGGGCGACTTGGAAAAAATCCTCACAGAGGAAAGAAAAATAATAAGGAAAATAATTGGACCAAAGCACACAGATGAAGGATACAGGCTTCACTCCAGAGACACCACAGAGAAATTGTCCAACCTCGCAGCAGACATCAGAAAGAGGCGCCTAAAATTTTACGGCCACATCAGCAGACTCCCACAAACCAGACTCACCAACAAAATTCTTAGATACATACAGCGGCTCAAGATTACTACACCCTGGATGATGCAAGTCAAAATTGATCTAGTAAAAGCACAGGTCGACCCAGAAGACGTCATAGACAAAAGCGTATTTAGACACAAAGTATACAAGTGGGAAGTGTTGTCAGAGAGAGCTGCACTTACATCCCAAAGACCAAAGTGGACCGAAGAAAGGAAGAGGGCCTTTAGTGCACGAATGAAAGAGTACTGGAAAGACAGGAAGAACAAAAAGTCATGATTGCTTCGCGTGGTCTAATAGGCCTGTAACGTGTAAAATAAATAATAATAATAATTTGTTGTCTTGTGGCCTCCTGAGAGGCTCAGAGCAGGTCTTTCTAGTCGACGCCCGTGGGCGACCTGCGCGTCAGGATGAGAGATGGAATGGATGAAGATGAATGAAACTGGGCAACGATGTGCAAGGAAGCGGCCGTGGCCTGTCAGAAGGTACCGACCGTCCCAGCATTTGCCTGGTGTTGAAAATGAGGAAACCACGGAAAACCATTTCAAGGACGGCGGGACACGAACCCACGCGTCTACCGAGCCAGCAGGGAGCTTGGCCCCATGACCTCAAGCTGAGCTTTAGCGAGCGTAGCTACCGCTGTAGGTATTGTAATAATAATAATAATAATAATAACCATCGAGGATCGAATGACATTCAGACATAAGAAGTTATACCTGAAGATCGACCAAGGAGATCGAGGAAAGGAAAAACTCCAGTTCGACATAGCGAAACGATGAAGCAGTTTTCGAAAAACAAGAAAAATAACAGCAGCAGATCATAATTTATTTTATGTGATCCTATGGGTCTAAACAACTTAAGGGAAACATGCTGTACAGCTTAAACAATAACGATTCTAATATTATAACTGTGCCTTGTACAACACACACATCTTGCTGTTAGAAGCGAAGCTTTACATGTTCAACATTCAAATCGTAACTATTTTTATCCATTTTTAAAAATTTGGCTCTTGCTTTGTGCTTTCCCTCATATCCCCCGTGTTTATAGGAATTTTTGGATTTATGTTTTTTGATACTGGGTGTTACACTTACAGCTAAAATATGAATATCACGCTTTTTCACATTATTAATTAATACAGCATTATTATTTCATTTTTATTCGGAACGAACTCAAAAAATATTTTAACGATTCATAGAAAGACTAATTAAAGCCAGAAAGGTTCGAGTGAGTTTCATTTTGTAGTTGAAGGATTAACACCCACTCAAAAAACAAAACGTCAAAAAATTCCTATAAATAATAAATTATAAGGCTTTTTTGACTTTTTGTCTTTTATTAATTATAGGATTTTTTAGATTTTTGTTTTTTAAGTGGGTTTTAATTAAAAATAGTAAAAATATTCCTAAAATTAATTTTAAAAAGTCAAATAATTCCTATAATTTATTAATTATACCATTTATTTAAAACAAAAAAGTCAAAAAATTCCTATAAACGCGGCAGATATGAGGGAAACGGTGATGATCAGCGCAAAGCAAGAACCGAATTTTGAAAAATGGATAAAGATAGTTAAGATTGAATTTTGAAAATATAATGCTTTGCTTCCAAAAGCAAAATGTATGAGATTACTGTACTTGGAAAGTTATATTGCATAATTATTGTTGAACAAAATCTATGATAGGCACGGTTATATTATTAAATTCGTTATTGTTTTGGCTCCATGCCCCCTTAAATTAATAAATAAATAAATACATAACCATGCAATGATAAACCTATAATATTAATAATAGCAGCCACTTGACTGAGTGTTTGCATGCAATAAGCGATATGTGTTATAAGCCACGCTATGCTTCGTGATCTCCAGTCATTGATTTCTGGAACTGGCGTCTCGATTGATTGACGCCACCTTCAAGGTCTCGCATCTCATATAACACTGTACCAGTCGTAGACTCCCTTCAAGTGAAAAGTCTCCGATATCCAGAGAGTAAGAATAGTGCCAACTCAAACTACAGTATGACTTGCGGCGCTGCGGTCGGTGCAAATGGCCGGGGTAAGTAGGATAAAACGATTCAATAACCCATGATTGCTTAAGAACAGTGTTTTTATAGTCAGTAACACGTGATCTAATTTGTGTGTTTCACTGGACTGGTGTTTGTGATGTGAATTACTTATTACCAAGCATTGCTTGTCTGCTCGGATTTGTTTTTGTGCATTTCGAGTCCTGGCGCTGTTACGTGTGAAAGCTATAGTCCAGTTTGCTAACTCGACCCTAAGCTCCGCCCCACATGGTTATACGTGAAATTGGAACAAGAACACTAGAAATTAAGCAGTTCCCAAGTTCATGTATCAAAATGTTGCAAACATGTTTAAGCAGTGTTGAATTTTTATTTGTCACCGGTAATTAGGGCCCATTAGTCCTTTATTCTTCTTGTTCCGTACGGCCCACGATATTAAACTATTTTGTTTGCAGTGAGTCTCGATGTTTGCCCATTAGTCACGCATCCTCAGGCTGTGTTGTTCCTTTCTCTCCTTTGTCCAGAGGACACCTGTCTTCTTCCTTGGGGGTTTTCCTGGAACTTCATTTGCTTTAATTTACTCCTGAGAGACATTCGATCTTTTATGTATTTTTCCGTAACTCCCAGTTCCAGCAGATCTTTGTGCACTTCTGTCAGCCATGGTAACTTGGTCTTCCTTCTTTGCCAGTATGTGAGATGCTGGTTGGTTGGATGCATCCTGGAGTCGTGTCCATAAAGTGCTAGACGTCTCTTCCTGGCCACGTCTGTAATTCTTTCAGAGTAGCTATATAGCTCCTGGCTGGGTCGTCTTATCTATTTATTCCCTTCCATGATTGGTCCCTATATCTTCCTATCTTGGATTTCTAGTTTGTCCGTGAGTCCTTTCCTGTTTAATATGAGGCATTCAGAGGCATATAAAGCTTCAGGGCGGATGACCGTTTGATAGTGCTTCATTTTGGTTTTGCGGGAGAGACACCACTTATTTTAGGTGTTCGTAGTCAGTTGGTATGACAGTTATAGTTTATTTACTCGAGTTGATAATACTGTTCTTCGGAGAGATTGGGCTTCAACCATTCACCCAAGTACTTGAATTTGTTGGTTTTCTTGATCCTTCCCTGTTCTAGAAGTACCGTAGTTAATGAGGTGATTCACTGATGTTCATGATGTATTGTGTTTTCACGAATGACACTTGTAGTCCTATCTTCGCTTCTTCTTGTCCGAGAATATTGAGTTGTTTCACTGATGTTTCTGTTGAATCATATAGAAGTGCCAGGACATCGACAAATGCCAGGAAATCCAAAATTAGTCCTTTATTATTAGTTTATTATTATTACCCTACTGTCGACCAAAATATTATGTGCACTCGAGTTTGAAGGTTATTTGTGAAGTAACCAATAGACCTACATAAAATCCAATACCATCATAATTTTCTTCGTTCTATTTTGCGTTAGTTCATGTAGGTTTGGAATTTTTAATTTATATTTTAATATTTTTTATCGCAGTTGGAACACAATAAGTGCCCGTTTTTAAGCGTGTTTCAACCATGCGTCACATTTAAGAATTATTATCTCACAAACCCGTCATCAGATCGAATCCAAATTTTAACACAATATACATTGGAATGTTGTATAACTGGTTTATTAATTTCAACATTTTGTGTGCCCAAGAAACAAAGTTGTTATCACTTTTGTAAGGTAACTTTTTCTCGGCTCGGTATCGCTGGAAAATGTAGTTCTTGGTCGCGTTGTAATCCTTATACATCAAAAAGTTATGCTGTATGACTGTGAAATACGTAAATTAATTCAATTATTTTATATCGGTTTGTATTCGTACAGGGAAATAAGACATGGTTCACCAGCTAGCCGCTCCGGGGAAAGCTGTACAGCGTTGCCAAGATGGAGCCCATCACGCGTCATGGCGCGCCTCGCTCGGAAGTGTGGTCATTTTGAAGGTCATTTATTTCTTGTAGCAAGCACGTACGAGTATAATTTACAAACTGCCAACTGCACCTTTTGAATGGAGCTCTATCGGTAGGAAACTTGTGCATAGAGATAGACTTCTTTCTGCACCGTCTGGCTGCGTGGCTCAGGGGTAACGTTCTCGCTTGCTGAGCCCAAGGTTGCAGGTTCGAAACCTGGCGCAGTCGGCTGGCATTTGAGGGTGTGCAAATGCGAGGTAGCCGTGTCAGTAGATTTACTGGCACGTTAAATATCCCATTCGGGGCAAAATTCCGGCACCCCGGCGTCTCTAAAAGCCAGTGTAGTTAAAAGGGACGTAAAACCAATAACATTATTATTATTATACTTTCTGCACCAAACAGCAGCGTAGTAAAAACCACTCCGTTTCTTTCACAACCGGTAGCCTACACTCTCAGAACTTCAGCCATTGGACTGAGCTTCTCAGCTGCTGAATATTCAGCACCAGTTTGGCTTTCTTCTCCACATTCCAAAGAGGTGGATATAGCTCTAAATGAGACTTCCAGGATTGTATCTGCGTGTCTTAGACCAACACCACTTCAGAAGATCTACCCTCTTATTGGAATTTCTCCACCTCATGTCCGAAGAATGGTAGCAGCAGCATCTGAGAAGAAACGGCAAGAAACCGATTCAAGGCATCCACTTTTCGGCCAACAACCAGTCCGACAGAGACTAAGTCCAGAAACAGCTTTTTGAGGGGAGTAACAGCCCTCGAAGGCTCACAAGAAGCTGCCCGTGTGAAGATATGGAAGACAGAGATCACAGACCCAACTATTCCTCTATCAGAAAAAATGGCACCTGGTCACCACTTGCCATATGGAATTTGGAAATCAATGAAAAGGCTGAGGACAGGGGTTTCACGCTGCAAGAACAATCTCAAGAAATGGAACATGCTCGTCAACAATGATGAGTTCTGTGACTGCAGCATGTTACAAGATCCAGAACACCTGCTGATCTGCCCCTTGATGGAGACGATCTTATGGCTGCAAATACTAATGCTGTAACTGTTGCTACTTACTGACAACATCTAATTTGATTCGGACACGGAAAATAATAAACTACCGGTAACAGTATTTGCTTTCTACCATTTCTCAGCGTTTTATAAATCGAACATGTAATTTGGAAAGAATAAAGGACAAATAATCTAACGGCTTGACGTTGTAGGTTAATGATACGGATAATCCACCAATACAAAAGAGGTGCGATACTTGATTACATATTTCGTACTCCGTTTTATTTCCTAGCACAATCAAACAATAACAACAGAAGACAGAATAACACGCACGAACTATGTCACATGACATGGTACCTAACTGACAATCAATTGAAGATAAGAATTGTACGAATTTAATAATATTATAGTTGTAATTTATGAGTGAACATGTACTAGTACATGTAATTCTCATTGTTACGTAAACCCATCTTCATATTTTTATGTATTTACAATAGTAGACTATTAGTGTCAATCTACATATGTTGGCAACAATTGAGTGTTTTAATCGGTGTACAACTGTTAACAAATTAGAACCGTGCCTAACTCATAGACATCGCCTCAGTGAAACGCATGTGCTGCCGTCTATAGAGGAACGTAGCTTCACTTCTTAATGTTCTTCCATGAGCTGGAGTTGCCAATGAACATGGGCCTAGATGTTGCCATGGTAACCAGGCTATTCACAGATAGACCATGGTTGCCGACATAAAATGGGTCACTCTGTATAGTGTTGGGCCGACACCACCACTGGCTGTTCTATTTGGAGGCTTGTCTGTCACAGCTGACGGCAGATGGCGTGCCAAGCCGTACTTACCTCCACCAGATGATGTAACGAGCGTCATGCTTGACAGCCAATTAAACCTCAACATTAACTACTATTGGGCTGTTAAAGAGCTCAACGCCGCATACAATAATAATAATAATAACCCTCGCAAAATATTCCGTTAAAGATAGGTTTTCGGTTAACGGAGGTAGGTCTATGCTAAAATAATAAAACTGTGTAGTTTACATAGCTTATTGAATGTTGTGGTTACTGCATCTCGTGTTAAGATCGAGCCTTGCGATGCCATAATGACTGCCGCGGAAATACAGTATGTCAGTTAAGGCAAGCGCCGAGACAAATACAGTTCATTAAAGCGAACATTGGGAACAGGAGACAGGCACACTTTGACGTGCAAGTTGGAGCACAAAAGAAGGAAAACCTATTTGCTTATTCCTTGTTGGCTACAGAATCAACTGTATTCCAGAACTTGGAAATTTTCCGTTGAAATGCTTGGGCTATTTTGATTTCCGCTGTCGGCGTAATAGAGTTTCCGTTTAATAAAGTGATTTTAACACGTTTTTCATGTTTTTTTTAGGCGGCTTCGGTGGCGTAGTTGGTAGCATGCTGCGATTCTATGCCCGAGATCGTGGGTTCAAACCCGGCCGAAGTCGTCGGATTTTTTAAGAGCTTTAAAAATTCCTCAGTATGCCTTCCTTCGTAGGGGAAGTAAAGCCGGCGGTCCCATGTCATAGATTTATGGCATGCAAAAGAACCTTCCATTAACTCCAATATTATGAGAAGCTAATTTGTAGGTTAGATTTGAGTAACGCTGTATTCATTCCAACGTTCTTCGCCAGATGCCGGTTGCGGTGGCATCTAGTAGCCAAGTTCGCGGCTAGGTGTCGTTGACTGTAGCAAAAGTAGGAACAACTTGAAATTAATCGTCTGCAATCGTTACCTGAATTACAGATAACGCACACTAATACAGCCATCACAATTAACACAGATTCTGCACACAACCAAAGTACACGGGGCTACACAGCCCATAAACTGAGGCACCAACCAACCAAAGTGATTTTAATACGCTTTTCACCCCTATGTAAATAACTCTTGGAAAATCCAGTGGGAGCATTTATCAGTAACCAACGAACACCTAGTTGGGAACCCTTTTGAACAAGTGCATGGATTGATCTTCCCAGACGCCAATGGAGGATCTTAAATCAGACACGCACAGGACAAGGCAAATGTGTGTATTCACTGCATAAATGGGGCTGGTCTAACTCTGGTGCCTCCTTACAGTCGATCCATCACATTGTCACTGACTGCCCTCTCCGAGCTTTCCATGGAACGTTGACGGATGTCCATCAAGCATCAGTTGAAGCAGTTGAATGGGTCAGAGATCTTGATCTTGAAATATGAGGTTTTATGAACTTGTGTGTGCACATTATTTATCATTTAAAATGATCTTGTCGACTTCGTCGTTACGCTGGGGTCTGGCGTTACGTTACGGTGACGGGACGAAATGTACCCAGATGCACTGAGGTGTGTGACGTCGTAGTACGATGTTGCAGCCGAGTACCAAGAAGGCAGTGCGAGAACAATCAAGTAGGCAGTGAAGAAACAAAATAGAATCTTGAAACTATATTCTCGCACTGCCTTCTTGGTACTCGGCTGCTAGCATTTAAAATGATATAAAGTCCAGGCTTTCAGACTGACTATCAGTCTCTTTTTTTTTTGTATACGGTATATTATACATATATTCAGCATACGATAAATAAATAAAACCCCTATACCAAAGTTCCATAGTCTTGTTATTTACTATGGTATCATATTGATGAGAGTGATGAGTGGCAGACTTGGTGCTAGGCACAGGATCTCATTAACTCTCGCTGAATTGGACCGATAAAGGAAATAGCCAGATATTGCATTCTGATAGCGAACATGCGAGCTGCGCTCCGGGTCGATCAGCCTAACACGTCCAGGGCCTCGCGGTAATACTCATGATGCTGTGAATCAGGGGCTCAATACACCGTCAATGGTAATTTTCGTATACAGTTACGAATCATGTCATAGCTTCACTAATATACAAGTTAGCGTTATGGAAAGTGACATATGTATAGTAAACATATAGAGCTTACATCTAATTTAGAGAGAGCAACAGTATTATAAAGTATTTCGTGATTTATTGAAAGGATCATATTCGTGATTTTTCAAACTCCATGAATCACAAAAAATACGATTTAACAAGAAATACCAGTCTGAATGGAATTAATTTTGTTTCATGTAAAGTAAACGCATAAATACCGAGGATGAACCACCATGAATGTTATATTGAAACAGTAACTTATATATATATATATTTTTAAATATTTAATTTGTCTTTCAAAAATTAACAGTTTTTTTGTTTAATTTTCCAAGTATATCTCAATTATTTTTAAAGATAATTTCACGAATGAGGTTCATCCTCTAGGGATCATAGGTTGGGATATATTTGCCAAGTTTCATCCAGTTTCATCACATAGTTCATGAGGTATTGTGTTTTTCCTTCAAATAAAACAAACAAGAGTTTAGTGCTTTTCAATCGGTCAACACGAATGTACCCAAAATAGATGGGTTATGCCATAATCCTGAAATAAATTACATGAGATTCATAATCAGGATTAGGGTATAACCCATCGCTTTTGGGTACATTCGTGTTGACCGACTGAAAAGCACTAAACTCTTGTTTACTAAGACAACACTGAAAATATGGCTTCAAAAACCACAATAATACAAACTTTCGGGAAAACTAACACTCGATTGACAGACAGGCATGGTCTCAAGTAACACGCTATATCTCTGCCAAAACGCTGAATTTAATTATAAAACTTGACAGATTTGTTGAGTAAAATATTGTATTTTATTTAAATGTAAAAGAAACTGAAATTTTCACATCCGACGCTGTATGAGTCCCTCCCTCTTAACCTGCTGCTCCCCATTCTTCAATTCAAATAATGTTGCACGAACAGTGCAGGTTTTGACTGTCAGAAATGTTATCATGGACACCCCTGTTTTATGAGTAACACGAAAGGTGCTGATTCCACACGGAAATGTATCTTATCTGCATGAATCATGTAGTTGCAGCATGCGTGGTGAGTGGTGAATCCCTAGCTACTTCAGAGGGGAGAGCGATCGCTCGTTTGAGTCTTCAGTCTTTTGACTGGTTTGATGCAGCGCTCCACGCCTCCCTGTGCTGAGCTAATCGTTTCATCTCTACATACAGTAGCCAGCACACCTTAGACTACATATTCTAACCTTGGTCTACCTCTACAGTTCTTGTCCTCGACCCTTCCTTCCATAACTAAGCTTGCTATTCCTGGGAGTCTTAGCGATAGAGATAGGGGAAGGAAATAGAGGCGCATGCTTGTTGCATTATTATTATTATTATTATTATTATTATTATTATTATTATTATTATTATTATTATTATTATTATTAGTGTGAAACTTTTGTCTGAAAGAATTTTTGATATGACCCACCATTACGCCAAGGGATGAGAAAAAAGATTTCGGAATTATAAGAAAATGCCAAGAGCTATCAGAGGTTGCCATGACAACACTACTAAATTGATGAGGGATGAGCCATCAGACGTTGCCATGACAACGCACTTGCACGCGATCACAATCAGTTTTCCATCTAAGTGAGAAGCGGCCTCGGTGACGTAACTGGTAATATGCTGAACTTCCAAGCCCAAGGTCGCGGGTTCAAAGCCGGCCGAAGTCGTCGGATTTTCTAAGAGCACTAAAAATCCCTCAGTATGCTTGCCTTTGGAGGGGAAGATCCAACGTTCGTTGCGAGTTGCTGGTTGCGGTGGCATCTCGTAGCCAAGTTCAGAGCTAGGTGTCGTTGACGGTAGTATCTGGTAGCAACATTAGGAACTACTGCTTGAAATTGACCGTCTGCAGTCCTTACCTGAATTACAGACTAATACAGCCATCACAATTCACACTGTTTATCAGACATATTCTACACTCACCCAAAGTACACGGGGTTACATGACCGCGTTGTCGCAGTCCCTAAACTGAGGAACCAACCAAAATCTCTGCGGGAGATATAATTTTGCGTGAAGAAGTAACAGACCGTTACATAGTTACACATCAGTGTCGAAACCTTGCATAAGGACAGTGTGACCACAATTATAAAAATGTACCCCAAATGACAAGAAGGTTACCGTCCCCATAAGACAATAAAATGTTTAAAAAATGCATAAAATGACGAAAAACAAAGATAATTAAGCTCCAATTATAAACTACTTTCTCGCAATAAATGAGGTCTGATCCTTCCACGAAAACGTGCATATTCTGCCTATTTTCGCCTATCCCCAAGTTTGCCCGATGAAATCTACCTCCGCCTTCCGGCGTGCCGAGAGGACTTTTTTTATAATAATTTTTTGTTATTTTTGAGACTTTTTGAAAACCCTTAAATTTTGAATTTTTACTATTTTGGAAACTAACACGTTGACAAATAAGTTTGTTTGGCATAAATGAAAGATCCCTACCCCCTCTACCATGAAAATAAATGTCAAGTCTCTAGGACAATAACTATGCATTTTTATATTATTAAAAGAGTGTTTGTAGACAGAGAGCCGGTAGCTCTTGACGTATGTTACAAGGAGGCTATGATTGGCCATGGTGAATACAGGAAATGGCTATTTCGACGGGGACGATGTATGGCAAAACGAGGGGTCGTTTTTTTTTTCCTATGACGAATGAATGTAGGCGAATATTTTGAAATGTGACAAGCATGCTAAGATTGTTTACCCCTGAAGGGGATCTTTAACGTTTTAGTTAACGGTGATGAGCGAGATCGCTCTCTGACACAACAGACGGTTGTAGGATATGACCAAGTGCTTCTTAGACGTTGGCGATCTCGGTGACCGTGCCCGGAAGAAATGAATTGATATTTTGGTGGGATGGCGGGGCAACTTATGACGGTTGGTTTTGTGATATTTCCTATGACGGATAGAGGCGAATATTTGAAAATGTGTTAAGTGTGCTAGGATTTTTTTACCCCTGAAGGGGATCTTTAACATGCTAGTAAAGGGTAATAAGCGAGACTGCTGTCTGGCACAGTAAATGGTTTTAGAATATGGAAACCTATAACATTTGCTCGACCAAGTCATGTGCATGTACGCAAAGAGCCAAAACCGTAAGGTCATTGGCCTGAAATGTTATAAACTAAATATTGAACTGGGTAAAGTCATGTGTTTTAGGGTGAAAGTATGTGGTTAACATAATCATGTATTGAGGATGGCCGCTTGCTAGTAATTATTATTACAGTAAAATGTTTAATAATAATAATAATAATAATAATAATAATAAGATACAAACGTTTTGAATGCTACAGAACTGTGTTGCTTGCTTGCACTCAATCCACGACCTGGCCAGGCCTTGTCAAAGCGACTGCTGATAACACAAGCATGTCTACGTGGGCAGGAAGTAAAGGGCCATGTTACTTTGCTGGTAGAGGCTAGCAGGTCTGTCGTTTAAACAGACCTGGTAGAGGCTAGGAGGTCTGGTGTTTAAACAGAGAGAGATCGCCATTTTGGTTCCTAGACAGCTGTACTGCCGATGTATAAGAGGCAGCCATTTTGGTTCCTTATTAAAAACATGAAACTAGTATAAGGTACACGAATCTTATTCAGATTGAGGAATGTGAAGAGGCGTGGGGACACGTGTGAGAGAGACAACATTTCAATACGCTGAGAAAATGCAACTCTCTCTGTTGCTAGGCTAACTGATAACGATTGCGTTAGTGATGCACTTGCCATTTTAGCACACGGACGTATACAGTAGAGCTCTGATCTGAACTTTGGAAGAACAATCCTTTTATTTTTTTGGTAAGTACCTATGAATGATTATTTTAATAATGTCATGCTAATGAACCTTAAATTTGTAGTTATTGATTAGGTGATTAATGATTTTTATTTATTTATTTGTTTGCAGATAACCGGTATACCTTACATGTCAGAGATACAAGAAATCATTGCGCATTTGGGCCCACTAGAAGGAAACAGTAACAAGCCAGTGCAAGTGAAGGTGAGATAATTTTTTTAAACTAACTTGTTTCATTTTTTGTTTGATATTATTTTATTTTATGAAATGCATGTATTAACTTGAATTTAGGTATTTATAGCGGTTTATTTTATTTATTTTTATAAACTTGGAAAGATAAGCCTTACCACCGTAGCAGTTGCTGAAAACCCAAGACGCAGTAGAGTGAAACAATTGTTTCCAGGCAGTGAACTATTGAAAACTCAGGTAAGTCTAACTAAGAAATGCTATTCCATTTTACCACTAATGAAAAACCATAGACAAAAAAATATTCATTACCTGTACATGACTGGTACAATGATTGCTTTCTTGAATAATGGCCATGTATTGACAAACGGTACAAGACTATATTGGTCGCTGACTGGGAAAAGTACAAGGCTATATTGGATTTTCTAAAAACAAAAACAAAAATTAAATTTAATTTATGGGTGGTTCCCTATGGACTCAACAAATATCCACAGGTTTGAACAAGATAACCTGAACAAACTGACATGACATTCATTTTTGTTTATATATTGGTTAAAGGGGGATGTAAATGACTAAAGCTTTATAAAAAGAAAATAAGTGCATGGGTTACTGTTAGAGCCAACATACAGTTTATTTTTAATGGTGTTTTGATATATTAGTGTCAATTAACGTTAAAGTTTAATTATAAGTATTGATTGATTGATTGATTGATTGAGTGATGGGTTATTTTGTTTGTTTTTAGGTGTGGTCATGCGCCATTAACGTAGTGAACAGACAGTGAACAAGCATGCATTATGCTTTAAAGTACTCTGTGCTCTTGTGCAACGTTAATAACTTGCAATAAAAAAGTTTTATTATAACACATGGCGTTAGTACCAAATACAACAAGTGAGCAAGTTGGTTTACCACGTGGGTTAAATTTAAAATCAGAACATGATCGTTGGTTAACATTTGAATCCTGGCCTGTAGGCTTTTTGTCGACACATAAACTTGCAAAAGCCGTTTTTTTTTTACTTGGACCGAGAAGATGTGGTGCGCTGTGTGTTTTGTCGTATTGAACTTTCACACTGGGAAGAAGCGGATGATCCCTTTAGAGACCATTTGCGATGGTCTCCTTGTTGTCCTTACATGCTTGGAAAACAAATGGGTAACCTACCAGTGTATCCATTCTACCGAACCACAAGGCCATTGGCTGCTACGTATGTTGCTGAATCACAAATGAATACTAATAATGTTGTATTATCAGCCTACTACGGTAGTGTCGATATATGTGGTCCATATGCCATAGACAGTGTTGAATTGGCATCTGCTTTTGAAAAATTGGGAGTTTGCAAGACTAAAGCAATAGCACACTCAGAGTACAGCTCTGTTGAAAAACGTTTAGAATCTTATAAAAATGTTTGGCCATTAATATTTAAACACCTTACCAAACAGCTAAGTGAAGCTGGATTTTTATATACTGGTGAAGGGGATAAAAATATGTTTTTATTGTGGATTTGCTTTAAAGGATTGGCAAATGACTGATGATCCTTTTGTGCAACACGCTCGTTGGTTACCTAACTGTAAATACATGGCTTAAAGGTCAGGAATTTTTGAACACTATTCGTAAAGAAAACGTGATTGCAGCACAAGACATAAAAGTGAATTTAGAGTTAGAACATGCGGAGCAAATACATGAGGCTGAAAAAAAGACTTGTCTCACGAACAGATACAAAAGTGCGACCAACAATTATGTAAAATTTGTTATCAAGATGAACTAGGTGTTGTATTTTTGCCTTGTGGACACATGATAGCCTGTGTCAAGTGTGCATTAGAACTTAACACTTGTGCTATATGCAGAAAAGTAGTATCTACTACAGTTAGGGCATTTCTTGCATAACTAGTATAATTTATTAGCCATGCATAGTGCAAAATCCCTAATTGCACAATCTTATTAAAGCTGTTTTAGAGTGTAATAGATAAGCTTTTCTTTTGTTTATAGACTACTACAATGAATGTTTTGAATGCTGTGGGTCAAGCATGTGGCTTAGAGACAAAGAAGCTCAGCGAATTACCAACGCATATTCCATTCCGCATTATCAAGATTCGGAAATTGAAAACAGCATATGGTGATCGTGTACTTTGTGTATGTGAAAACTTTGAGACATTTCTGCCTACACGGTTTAATGATATGTCGGAGAGTGTTTTTGATGAAGTCAATAATGCTGTACAACCTGTACACTTAATTTATGAAGGTTTTAAAAACAATAGATGCATGGTTCATTTTAATTAAATAAAAAAAAACAAATGTCAAATAATAATGGAAGATATAAGTCATGACAAGGGACTGAACGAAAAATATGTGTATAGAATAATAATGATTTAGTGTTTAGTATTGTCTTAAAAATATTATCATGAAACAAAAAAAATGTATATAATGTTTGTAAATAAATGAAAATAATGTTACAATGTTTTATTTTCTACAGAAGTCAGAATATTTAACATTGCAGAGTATACATTATTATGACAATAAAAAGCACACTTAATACAAGTCTTTGCCTTTACGATAGTGTGTTATAGTTTTAAAAACAAAGCTCGTCGTAGATATTTTTTCTTCCACGGTGAACAATAGGCATGAAAACGTTATTGTTTTGTTTCGGATCATTATCACTATCATAATCATAAGCAGCATGATCTATATCACTATTATTATAATCACTATAATTATCCTCAACATTATCCTCAACATTACTAAAACCAGTTAAATATTCCTGGTCCTCTTCCTCTTCCTCTTCCTCTACAGTGTCCTCATGTAGAGTCTGCGTGGCTTTTGATAATGTAAAGGGTTTTTTGAACATTGAATTATTTTCAATAGTAGTATTGTTTTGTAGCACTTGCTTTTTAGCATTTTTATGATTTTCTGTTGACAGCAACAATGTTTTATGTAGTACACTACATTGATGATCACTGGCACTTAAAACTTCACTATTTTTACTTTTTAGCTCACTGCGACATTGTTTTGAACGTTGTTTTGAACAACGCCAAATAACAGTTCCATTTTTATTGGTTCGTTTCACAATATATGAATATCCTTTATAGAATGCATGAGGCTTACCATACCTAGTCACTGATACTTCCATATCAACTGTCAAGCATAGACTAAGCTCTAGTAAAGACAACGTGGTAATAAGAACAATAGTTTAATGTGTGAGCATATATGGATGCAAATGTGGGAGAAAAAAAAAGTTGGGAGCAAAAAGTGGGAGCAAAAGTGGGAGCAAATATGAGAGCAAAGAAAAAAAGTAGGAGCAAGTATGGGAGCAAAAAGTGGGAGCGAATGTGAAAGCGAAAGTGGGAGCAAATAGGAGAGCAACAAAAGTAGGAGCAAGTATGGGAGCAAAAAGTGGGAGCAAATGTGAAAGAAAAAGTGGGAGCAAATATGAGAGCAAAAAAAGTAGGAGCAAGTTTGGTAGCAAAAAGTGGGAGCAAATGTAAAAGCAAAAGTGGGAGCAAAAAGTGAGAGAAAAAAGTGGGAGCAAAAAGTGTAAGCAAAAGTGGGAGAAAATATGAGAGCAAAAAAAGTGGGAGCAAAAATGGGTGCAAAAAGTGGGAGCAAAAGTGGGAGCAAAAAGTGGGAACAAAAAAGTGGGAGCAAAAAAGTGTAAACAAAAGTGGGAGCAAACAAGTGTGAGCAAATATGAGAGCAGAAAGTGGGAGCAAATGTGAAAGCAAAAGTGGGAGCAAAAAGTGAGAGAAAAAAGAGCGAGCAAAAGTGGGTGCACAAAGTGGGAGCAAAATGTGTGAGTAAAAAGTGGGGGAAAATGTGGTGTTTTAGTAAAACAATCTCACCTAACCTAACCTAACCTAACTTTTCCTAACCTAACTTTATCCAACCTAACTTAACTTCACCTAACCTAACCTAACCCAACTTCACAACCTAACTTGACCTAAATTCACCTAACCTAACTTGACCTAACTTCACCTAACCTAACTTCACCTAACCTAACCTTCCAACTCTCAGATCAAGAATTAAATTCTGGGCATAGTCGAGTTGGAACCCAAAACCTCTGGGATAACATCCAAGTATACTAGCCACTACACCGCGAGATGGACAAATTATCATGCAACACAACACAAAAATAAAAGTTTTCTGTAGTGTAACTCATTGGCTGACAACCATAGTTGAGAATTCAACCCCAAGACCTCAGGACTTTTGTTTTGAACATTATCAGAAATATTATTCCATTTACATTTTGCTGCTGCTTATAGTTATAAGAGTTGGCATTAATGTGGGGAGCAAAAAAAGTGGGAGCAAATGTGGGAGCCAATATGGGAGCCAATATGAGAGCCAATATGGGAGCAAAAGTGGGAGCAAATATGGGAGCAAATGTGGGAGTCAATATGGGGGGCAAAAGTGGGAGCAAATATGGGGACAAATGTGGGAGCCAATATGGGAGTCAATAAGGGGGGGGGGCAAGTATGGGAGCAAATGTGTGAGCAAATCAGCTCACCTCGGATATCACCAGTGAGTACTCATATCCACCGCTAGGTAGCGGAAACATACTTTGCGTGTTTTATGTAACTATCTTACAAAGTTTGACTGCATGCAAAACGTGCTTGTGTAAGCTGTGCATATAATTTTAATATACAATTAACACTAAGTGTTCAGAACTAACATGTATAGCCTTGTCTAGGGTATATAGAGGATCCTTAGCAAGAAAGACTGACTAATCCAGGAGTGTAAAGCCTTGCCATATGCAGTAAGCACTTGTTGGCAGAAAATGGTTCCTAATAATAACGGACTTAATGAATATGAAACGTGTTTTGAGTGTCGTCTTAAATCCTATTTTATACGTTGTGATACGTGTAAGGATTTAAGACGACACAAACGTCTTTTGTGCGTCGTCTTTTGAGTATCGTCTTGTCGTATTGTCCTAGAGACTTGACATTTATTTTCGTGGTAGAGGGGGTAGAGATCTTTCATTAATGTCAAACAAACTTATTTGTCAACGTGTTAGTTTCCAAAATAGTAAAAATTCAAAATTTAAGGGTTTTCAAAAAGTCTCAAAAATAACAAAAATTTATTGTAAAAAATAAAGGTCTTAGAGACCATTTGTTTGAACTATTGAACAACGTTCTATCATGTTTGGTTTTCAAACTATCGCCTACTTTTAAAAACATTTTTTAAATTTAAATAACGAGTGGTCTATAGGAAAGAGGACGTCAGCTCGAGTCCAACGACACCTCATTTGTTAAAATCCGACCATCCGTTCGCCAATGATCACCAATGTTTGCGAGAAAGTAGGCTATCATTTTTTTTCCTCCTACACCCTTGAATCTTGCTGTCCTCCTAGAGGGCGTACCCACCTTTCATTAACGTCAAACAAACTTTTTTCCAATTCACCGTTTCCAAAATAGCGCCAATCCAAGAAACAAACATTTTCAAATTAAAAAAAAATACCAGCACACATTCTTAGCCAAGAGGACGTCATCCCAACGCCAACAATACCTCGTTCGTTAAAATCCGACCACGCGTTCGGGAAATATCGGCAAAGTTTATATGAAATTAGGGGGGAAGTAGAACTCCGATTCACACTACTCTTTTTTCCATTTTTTATCCTAGACACTTGAAATTTATTTAGGGGTTATAGGAGGTAGGTACCTTTCATTTATGTCAAACAAACTTATTTGTAAAAATTATAGTTTCCAAAATAAAGGAATTTCAAAATTGAACTTTTTTCAAAAAAACATCAAAAATAAAAAAGTTTTATTATAAAATATAAATGACATAAAGACCATTCGTATCAACCATGGCAAAACGTTCTATCGTGTTTGGTTTTTAAACTATCGCCTATTTTCAAAAACAAAATTTTTCAAAAAAAATGAAAAATATAACGAGTGGTCCATAGGAAAGAGGACGTCAGCTCGAGTCCAACGACACCTCATTTGTCAACATCCGACCATGGGTTCACCAGATATTAATTATTTAACATGTACAGTCGGTTACAAATAAAATGGGTGAAGCAGAACCGGCCTTGCCCCCCCCCCCCCATACTACTGTTAATCGTGGCCCCCAATTCCAGCCAGTCGATGAGGATGATGCCCACTGTCCCCATTCGCTTGCCGACTGATCGCACTGTTTGGCAGTGGACTGTCCCTATGCTTCCATTGCATGGTTGCCGTTTTGCAGAACTGGACACAACTGTCAAGGCACTCCGAAAGAATGGTTTCAGGAAGGTCTGGAGAGACTGGCACATCGATGGCAAAGTGCATTAAGTTACCAGGAGATTGTGTTGAGAAGGTGGACGTAACAACTCATGTGCAATGTACTTCATTTGGGTAGAAAAACATGAAGTGTAAAACAATACAGTAAGCCCTTCGTACATACTGTTCATGTCACCAAATCATGAGTGCAGTAGTAGTAGTAGTAGTAGTAGTAGTTGTTGTTGATTCTTTAGGGGCTTTGCGACATTGTGATCATGTAGTCCCGTGTACTGGTGTGTGTGTAGAATATGACTGATAACCTGTGTCACTCTGATGTGTGTGCATTTGTAATCGAGGTAGAATTAGAGTAGAGAGGTAACGGTTTGTCTTGTGTTTCAGCCCGAGAGGGGTTCTCGACGCCTGGAGGCGCTCGCCAAAGCTGTCACCTCACATCGACACGTCACTTGCGGTGAGTATTCCATATTTGCATGCTACCATCATCATACTGTAATTATATTCGAGGGCTGCATTTTTTCAAGTTCAGATGGACTGTATACAAATTACAGATGGACATGCCAAACTGATTTTACTACTAGGCCTAAATGTTTGCTTGTTTTATTCTTATGTCTCAACATAATCGCCAGAACGATTGATACATTTGTCGTATCGTTACACCAGCTTTCCAATGGCCTCTGTCGCCACTGAGATGGATACGTCTGGACAGTCTCCTGAAACGTTTCCTTTTTGGCGAGGCGTTGCCTTCAATTCTCCAAAAAGGTGAAAATCATTCAGTGCTAGTTTGGACTGAACGTCAGATGGACCAAAACTTCACACTTGAGCTCTTTGAAAAAGTCCATCGTAACGTTGGCACAGTGCGGTCGTGATCCGTCTTGCAAGTCCTCAAAGTCTGTAATGGGAATTTATAAACACGCTGCATATGATTATTATTATCATTTATTTATTTATTTATTTATTTATTTATTTATTTATTTATTTAGCGTATGGCTTTTAGTGCCAGCTGCCGAAGCCTGTCGCACTCCTCTGAGGCAATGATTAAAAGAATGACAGATGGAATGATAGTGGAGAGTGTTGTTGGAATGAAATTGTGACAGGGAAAACCGGAGTACCCGAAAAAAAAACATGACTGCCTCCGCTTTGTCCAGCACAAATCTCACATGGAGTGACCGGGATTTGAACCACGGACCCAGTGGTGAGAGGCCGGCGTGCTGCCGCCTTAGCCACGGTGGCTCTTAATTAGTACCTTAAATGAATGAATGAATGAATGAATGAATTAATTAATTAGTAAAACAAAAAAGATTCGTTCAAAGAAGTTCAAAATGATATAAATAGATGAGTTGATTATTACCAAATAGAGAAGGCAAAAAAAAAAAAAATACTGAAGAGCAAACTTGCACTAAAATCTAAGCAACGAAACCAATAATAATTTAATAATAATAATAATAATAATAATAGAACCCAAAAGACGGAGGGGACCTCTTTCAGAAGATCGGAAGAAGGCGCTGAGTGATGGGCTCAAGATATACTGGCAGGACAACAAAGCTGGCAGACGATCTAGAACGAAACATTGATTTTGATTGTTACTCCGTAGTCCATAGTGGCTCAATTCGAATGCAAAATAATAATGATAATAATAATAATAATAATAATAATAATAATAATAATAATAATAATAACAATAATAATAATAATATCGTATGGCCACGGGTGCCGGGTGCAAGCATTGTTATTTGACGCCCTGAGGGCAGCTTGCATGTCGAATTTAGTCGCTCATTGGAGCGTTATAAAAGTCAATTAGGTTAGATATCTGAGCTCCTTGACACTACAGCGCTTTCTAGAAGAGAAAGGAGGAACTTTGTGTTGGCGGAAAATCCCGAGATTAATTTTGCCATTATGAACACGGCCTACTGAATTCAAATGGGTTCATTAACATGCCAACACGTATGACATGCATGTCGTGATTTTTGTCGCCTTTCAAAAAATCACTTACCATGGCCAGGAGCGAACCTGCAAGCTTGGGGTTGGTAGTCCGACACAATAACCACTCACCCACCGTAGCAAGCAACAAAACCACTATCTTATGAGGAAAGAGCAGCCGAAGAGGACTTCAATGTAATTGGTTTGATTAAAGTGCTCCATATGTAAGCTATGTAAATAAATATTAACTCACGATAACTCTAGGATTAGAAAAGAGACTTCCTTTGGAGTATTCCAAACGTGGAAAGACAGATGAAATTCAGTCCTATTTTCCGACTACCGGCTTATCGTAAACCATTCAACTCCCACCGCCACGATTGATTAAACGATGATCCTCAAGATGCCTTTGACTTTATAATCAAAGCACGGCCGAACAGCAGCTCGGCGAGGTACTTCACTCGCTGGCAGCCACCAATAAATCTTCCTCCATCTGAAGACATCATCGATCATCCGTCAGGTGCTTTACACTTTCTCGCTGCCCAAAACACAAATCATACAAACTAGCATTTTGAATACGCAATTCTAAGCTCATTATAGCGCGTATCGAAATATTGTAAGGATGTTACTCGTCTCTAAATAGGCACCGTCTCGACTGGTATATGAATTGTGCAGAGAACCCATGTTCTTGGAAGACCTACGCATATGCTTGTCACTGCCATGTACGCCGTCATATCAGGAACTATTGCGAGGGCATCATCAGAAGAAAGCAGAGATTTGGAGCGATGTTTACTCTACTGACGCTATGATAGATAAAGAATGGTCAGTTGCCAATTACGAATTGCGTCATCTTGTTACCCGATATGCGGTACATGGTTTTCACCATAGAGTTTGCCTTATATTACAGTTTCACAAATATCATCCGTCAGATGTTTTACACTTTATCGCTGCCCAAAACACATAGACTGTGTTTGTTGTCTCTGCGAGAAAGCATGTGTGCGTTATCACCTTGCTACTTGCATGAAGAGGAATAAGTCCTTGAAGGAAATTTGTAGTGACTAGTTATGTAGTTATAGCTCTTATTTTCTTTGTTTTGGCCATTGGCTGTAATAAATATATTGTTATCAAATATTGTAAGATATCCTAGTCTTCTTCTTCGTCTTTATCCGCTCATGCGGGAGCGGAATCGACATTTCCCTCGGTTCCAAATGGTGTTTTCTGTTAACTGCTTCTCTCTCACTCGCTGTCCGTCCATCTTCATCTCTCCCTCCTGCCTTCCACCTCCATTCTTCATAGTTCTCATCCCTGTGACCACACCAGAACAATCACCTTTCTTCGACTTTTTTTTAGCCTATTTTCTGTTTTGAACAAATAGTTCCGTGAACAACTGAAAAGCCTGTTTTCACATATCCTACTTTTATTAATTGCCTCTATCAATATACAAAATGTCAGGTTGTCTGCAGTAATAGATTCGTAGATATTCAGAACCGTCTAAATATTTCGGATGGTCGCCATGTTGGATTTTAATATATGTTGGACATAGAGTTATGTACTATTAGATGAGGATTATTGTGCACGTTCATAACTCAAACGTTGATTTCGATCGCACGATTAGGACACATGAAATAAAAACTTTATTTTGAAATTTCACACAGTCATTTGCTGTACCAAGTTTCACTGCGTTCGGATGATTACATCGCGAGAAAAGTCTATTTAAATGTTTCATCTTCGCTTGGCCGCCATGTTCGTCTTGTAGTTAACAGGAATTTGAAAGTCACGTAGGTGAACGTCTAGTAGTGCCCCGTATCATCGTACAACATTTCAGGGTGATATGAGTAATAGTTTCGGAGATATAGAATTCCGGTGAAATATTTCGCACAGCCGCCATGTTGAAGGGCACGGTCGGGGTCGGCCTAAATAGTACTTTGACCTTACCGAATTTCATTGAATTTGCTCCAGCCGTTTAGAAGTTATTAGGGAAGACACACACACACGGAAAAAGGTGATCTCATAAGCCTATTTTTGTCATAAATGAAATCACCTTTTCCGTGTGTGTCTGTATGTCTGTCCGTCCCCTAATAAAATCTAAACGACCGAAGCGATTTCAAACTCGCGAACTGTCTGGACCGTGCCTTTCAAATGTTAATACTTTTCACCAATCCCACATGGCGACCGCGCGAAGTATTTCACTGGCATTCTATATTTCCCCAAAAGTAACAGATATCGCCCTCAAATGTTGCACCGTGATAAAGAGAAATTAACTACATTTTGCTATCTTCTACAGTTATTAAGATATGAATTGTTTAAAACCCTGGAGTTCTTTTATAGAAACCCTGTATACTGACGTGTAATTTAATGGAATTTTATGAGACATTTTTAATTTAAAATCTCGCTTTTATTTCTCGTGTCCAAGTAAGAGTAGTAGGATATATGGAAGTAGGCTATTTAGTTCTTCACGGAACTACCTACTTGAGTCACCTTAATGCCGCCCCGTGTTCTTGATATGGTCTTCCCTCATAACACCACACATCCATCTGAGCATTTTCATTTCGGCTACATCCAGTTGCTGATTTTGTTGACCAAGTTTCTGCTTCGTGTCTCACCTTTTACTTGAGCATTTAGTCTCCTGTCGGGGCAGATCACCTCGTACTTCCGCCCTTTAACCCTTTATGGTATAGTGCTGTATACTGTTTGTAGGTTGTTATCAAAGGTGCTAATAGTTGAAACTTTCAGCCTAATTACAACAACATTTATTGTAGATGTAACATTTCTGATGAGAAAATATTATACCCGTCTAGTTTTATGGTGCTGGATAAAGTTTCAACAAGTACATATAATAAAAATATAAAAAAACATAAATAAACAAATTAAAATAAAACACACTAATAATAATAATAATAATAATAATAATAATATCGTATGGCCTCGGGTCCGGGTGCAAGCTTTGTTAATTAACGCCAAGAGTGTAGCTTGCATGTCGAATTTTGTTGTTCCTTGAAGCACTATGAAAGTCAAGGAGGTTAGATATCTAAGCTCCTTGAACACTATAGCGCTTTCTAGTAGAGAAATGAGGAACTTTGTGTAGGCGGGAATTCCCGAGATTAATTTTGCCATTATGAACACGGCCTACTGAATTCAAATGGGTTATTTGACATAACAACATCGTATGACATGATGTCGTAATTTTTGCCGCCTTTCAAAAAAAATCACTTATCACGGCCAGGAGCGAACCTGCAAGGTTGGGATTGGTAGTCCGACAGGATAACCACTCACCCACTGGCAAGCGCATTAAAAATTAAATTAAAATTAAGATTATAGAATTAAAATAATAAAAACAGACAATTTAAAAAAAAAATAATATTGAATATTAAAAATCAAAAAATCAAAATTAGAGCTGAAATGAAAATTTAAATTAAAAAATGAAGTAAAAATTATAAAAAAATAGTCTGTCTTATAAAGTGTTAAAACACCAATAACTAACTAACGAACTCGCTAACTAACTAACTAACTAACTAATCACCTGCCACAGAGAACACTAGACAACCTTTTTCAGTTGGTGGGTCTAGATTGCCATCAGCAGATAGAGAGTATCCCAGGTGCTTCTTGCCTGGAGATGTTTGTAAACTTTCATTTCCAGATCCTCCGACGCACAGGTATTCAGTATTATTTTAAGATCTGTGTCCTCGAGTGCTTTAGTTTGAGTTCAAGTTGAGCTGTCATCTACAAATATGGACTGATACACTGCGAGTGGAGTTATCGCGCACAGCTTCACTAATAGGTAACAGAGAATTATACAAATTTACAAAGTTATGGTAAATACGAGTACATAGAACTTTTATTTCATATATAAAGGCGAACAGTAAGTTATATAAAGTATTGCGTGATTTATTGGTAGGACAATTTGTGATTTTTTAAACATCATGAATCACAAAAAAACACAATTTAACAACAAATACCAGTCTGAATGGATTTTTTCTGTAAATAAAACACATGAATACGGAGAATTAACATCGTTCAGGAAATTATATTAAAAAATAAATAAGATATAGCCTACTTGGAAAATTTAATAATAAACTATTTTTGAAAGACACATTAAATATTTTTTCAAAAACCTACTATTGACAATATAACATTAATGGTGGTTCATCCTCGGTATTCATGTGTTTTATTTAAACGAAAAAGAAATCATTCCATACAGACTGGTATTTTTGTTAAATCGTGTCTTTTTAGTGATTCATGATGTTAAAAAAACAAATATTTTCCTACCAATAAATCACGCAACTCTTTATATACTGTTCGCCTTTATATATGAAATAAAAGCTCTATTAGTGGGTGCGGTACATCCTACATTCTAAGAAGATTCTGCAAATAGTTTCTATACCACGTTGCTTGGCAGGTTTGTTGGTGACACTGTGTTTGATGATTCTAGAAGAGGAAACGCCGAAAATGTCCCTTAGGATCCAAGATGGCGGTTATTTTTGAACAAGCGTTAAAAATATACGAAAAAGCTAAATTTTGTAATTGCGGGGTGCGTTGTGTTGTTTTCGACTAATTTTGGGATCCTAAACACAACTAAAATATTTATTTGAACGTCTGAGGCCATATAAGTTCCGTTTGGGACAAAAAGTACCGTTATTCATGAACAAACGTGAAAAAATGTGAAAAATATAAGAAATTCACAACACACAAGTCAATGATGCATTGTTTCTTTTCCTTCGACCACGTGAACTACGCTCGTTAGTTGTCTGTTCATATTCGAGACCTTGAGGAACTAGCCACGAGAGCACCAAAAGTTTACTAGGAGTTTTGTAAAGGGAATTTTGTCGTCCGGAATTCTTGTCGATTGTTCTCGGCCCTTGGAGTAGATCAGGCACACGAGCAGAACAACGCAACGCCGTCGTGAAGGGTGATGGCGGAGCTATCGGTTTGACGGATGATGCTAATGCCCTGAGACGCTGGTATCTCGCCGCTCCAGAGGTTTGTAGACTACTGAATGAGTTTGACAACTCTGCAACTTCTTCCCAGAAAACAGAGACGAAGCACCATAAAGATTATCCTGCATTCTAAGCTAAATTTCGAGAAAACGTACGCAAAATGAAGGAGAGTTTCGAAGAAATAGGGAACCCTTTCCAGCACACCGATTCTGAATTGATAGTGATCGACAGTCGCATCGTGCTACCTGAAGGAAAATACCGTTTGGACCGTGTTGAAGATGATGGTCGGAGAAGATACGAAGAATTTGTGCGGGAACGATTTTCGGAGGGAAGTAAGTCTGTTTGTGATCCGATTAAAAAGCAAAACTGTCGGATTTTTGCCGTCTCAAAGTCGAAGGAAACAGCTGCAACTGGAAAAATAAGATCACTTAGAGCCAATGTCGAGCTTTTCTTCAACCTCTTCGTTGCGTGCCTGAACAGGAAGTTAGACATCGACAAATTCTGCGCACATCAAAACCAGAATTTTCCCCCGTCTTTATCTTACGAAGGAGATTTGCGCATCAATTAAGGTAAAGGTGACTTGAAGGTCTGATGAAGACGACGGATTTACCGAAGTATTGTGATGGCGTCATCTACGATGGTGCTGTACTCGTCCGTGGTAACCCTCCAAAATCAGCGAAAACTTTTAATGACTACTACACAAAAGAATTAAGGGAAACTGTTTACAAATTTACATCCACAATGGGGTGCAAGCGACTTGACATCGTCTGAGAACATTACAAAGGTGACAGTCCTAAAGAATCCACGCGAAATGCCAGAGGAGTAGGCGTACGACGAAAAATCAGTGAAGAAGCAAATGTGCCTCGAAATTGGCAAGACTTTTTTAAAAATTCTTCAAACAAAGATCAACTTTTTCGACTCATCGCCTCACTTGCATTGGCAAATAACAGTAATGAGGTATACTTAGTTACCCACATGAACGACCGCATAGTTTCGTCAGATTCAAGCAGAACAAGTATCGATGGCTTAGACTGTGAAGCACTAGAAGAGGCCGATGCAAGAATGATGCTTCATGTTCGAGATATGGCTGATCACGTAGCACGAAAAGGATTTTAAAAATTCATATCTTAATAACTGCGATGCGGACGTTCTTGTGCTGTCTACTTCATTCATGTCTGTATTCAGGCAAGCTGGATTGGAAGAGTTGTGGATTTATTTTGCAGCGTCAAAGAACCGACGATACTTAGCCGTTCATGACATTGCCGAATCGTTGGGTGAAGAAAAATGCGCAGCCTCAAGAGGTTTCCACGCCTTTAGTGGGTGTGAAACGTCTTCTTTTGCAACCAAGTCTAAAAAAAGCGCATGGAAAACGTGGCTAGCCTTTGAAGAAGCAACAAGCGCTTTCCGAAGAATATCTGCTCATCTCCCTGATGACGTCTTTCATACTTTGCAAAACTATGTGGTTCTTTTGTACACCAGAGATCCTGAAATTCAATCGACAAACGAGGCCAGGAAAATTCTTCTAACAACCAAGAACAAGTCAATAGAAAGTCTTCCACCGACAACAGACGCCCTGTTGCAACATGCACTACGGTCTACATTCCAAGCCGGCCATGTTTGGGGACAGGCCCTCAAAATCGAACCTATTCTACCATCATCACAGGCAAGTTCAATCAAAAGTGTATGTAAGTCTGCTGAGTATTGCCGGTAAAAACCTTAACACTGCGTTTGCGTTTTATTAAGGGCTGGGGATGACTTAAGCGTGAAGACACGTCGTCTCCTAGATGGACAACACAGCCTCCGATTTGGACAGCCTTAAGGGAAGTACTGCTCAAGTGTGGATGCCAAAAAAACTGTTCAACGAAAACATGTAGTTGCTTTGGAAACGATGTTCCATGTACAATGATGTGCAAAAATTGCCGAGGAAAATGCCACAATGCCAGTTAAAATGAAAGTCAAACCCAAAGAGACACCCTTTTAAATCATGTAAGTAACCTATAACAGAGAAAACATTTATCTTTTTTTTTCATCGATGAGGCCACAGTATAGTAGGTAATATTTTGTGATCAATAAAACCAAAACAGTATTAGCAGTAGTCTTACTTAACAAACAGTGTATTTTTATTATGTGACAAACACATAAAGTGTAAAATATTTATCTTTTAAATGTAACGTGGATAACATTTATGTTAAATGCCTTAAAAAGAAAAAAATCGCTCACTTCGCAATAGAGCACCAAAGAGAATTTGCACAAAAAAATAAAATAAAAAAATAAATTCCAAGGACAAAGGTTGTTTTTTTCGTTAAAATCCCCCCCCCCCCTAAATAATTTGTATTGGTCTCTAAAGTTCTAGAGCATATTGTAGTTGTGTTTGGACTCTATTTTGTCCATTTCTTATATTTCAAATTTCTTAACGTTTGTTAAAAAATAATAACGGCACTCTTGATCCCGGAACGTACTTCTATGACATCAGAAGTTCAAACAAATATTTCAGTTGTATTTTGGATGTCGAAATTAGTCGAAAATTATACAACACCTGCCTAATGTTGGCAGTTCCGAATTATTCAAATTTCTTAACGTTTGTTCAAAAAGAACTGTATTTTTTTTGTCCCGAAACGTACTTATATGCCCTCAGACGTTCAAATAAATATTTCAATTGTGTTCAGGAGGTCGGAAACAACACCACGCACCACACATTTAACAAATGTATTCATTTTCGTGTGTTTTTAACGCTTGTTCAAAAATGGCCGCCATCTTGGATCCTAAGGGACATTTTTGGTGTTTCCTCTTTTAGAATTATCAAACATAGTGCTACCGACAAACCTGCCAAGTGGCGTGGTATAGAAACTATTTGCAGTATGGAAATACGTACCGCACCCACTGTAACTTTGTAAGCTCTCATAATTCCATGTTACATATTAGTGAAGCTATGATTTAATTGTTAACTGTGTGCAAAAACTCCACTCGCTGTGTGTGACCCCCTTAAGCTTGGACGATTTTGACATACCTTTAGTCCTAGGCGCATACCTGCGAACCTTTCAAACTGAAAAATCGGGAAATTTTGAAGACGATGGATGTGAAATCATATTTATTCCCCAGAGTCTATTACCGAGGAACCGACAAAATCGCTCGGATCAAAATATCACAATAGTTAACCGGCATATTAATGCCAACATCTGATTTATACACCAATAATTTCACGTGTTAAACTGATACCTCTCACCCTCAGGCTAGAAATACACGCTGAATTAATCGACTGTTTCGAACAAAGAGATATTCAAATCCAACTAAGCGGTACGAGTAATTATCTATACATTATCGATACGAAGCGAAACTGCGGTATTCAAAAACACACTTCAACACACGTAAAATCAATCTGTTCGATGGATGACTAAAGTTTGTCATCTCGCACTTTTAGTCCGAAATTACGCGCAAGATTTTTTGAAAAATCGGGAGATTTAACACGTTAAGCGGGAAAAATGGTGTAAAATGGGAGTCTCCCGCCTAAATCTGGAAAGTTGGCAGGCATGTAGGCGATTCCTCTTCTCCAGGTCCGGTTGCGGCTATAGCCCTATTTGCACTGTAGAAGACATGGACGGAGTACCATACCTCCTTGCACTGCCAGAGACCCTCAATAGTGACAGAATGCCTGGAGGAAAGGCCTCTCTTCAGGAGACCGGAGGCACAGGCGAGGCATCCGGGGATTTGACAGGGATGTCACTAAATGGTATATGATATGGACAGTGTGATTGGGTGCTTTATCGATGTGGATCCAGATCCGTAGCTGGTTCTCTTCCGCTATCAGAAAGAACATCCATTATTCGTAGATTAAAAATATAGGGACTCAATGCAGATCCTTGGTGAACGAGTTGGAAGCTTCTAACTTGTGTCCCCGATTGGCTAGCATAATGCTGTGACCAAACAATGTTCGGGTCCCTGTACATGGTTTATGATGCAACCAACCGTTCACGTATGCTAGATTAGATGCCTACTTTACAGGAGCTACAGTTGTTTAAGCTCGACACACTATCGCAATGTAGAGCACTTTGCTCGCGTCGTGCTGTCGCCCCAAAGATCCAGGTTCGATTCTGGTAATGAGGGCTGAAACGGGGTAAACTAAGAAGAGGAAGGTTCGAACAGCCATATTGGAAGTGGTTTTCAGCCATATTGGAAGTGGTTTTCCGTGGTTTCTCCCCACTTCTTGTCCAGGGAAACACTGGGATGGTTCCTAAGTAAAGGACACGGTCGCCTCCTTCCCAATCCTATCCACAATTTACATTTATTTATTACTTTCTTTCTTTAATTTTATTTATTTATTTGGTTTTAAAATATTAATTATTTTTTTAATATTAAAAAATATGTATTTTTCATTTGCTTTATATTTTTATTATTGGTTGGTTGGTTCTTAAGTTTAGGGGCTGCGACAACGCGGTCATGTAGCCCCGTGTACTTTGGGTGTGTGTAGAATCTGTCTGATAACTGGTGTTAATTGTGATGACTGTATTAGTGTGTGTTATGTGTTTTAATTCAAGTAAGGACTGCAGACGATCAATTTTCAAGTAGTTCCTACTTTTGCCGCCAAACGCCACCTTCGACGACTACTAGTTGAGAACTTAGCTACCAGACGTCACCTCAGTCGGCTCTTGGCAACGAACGTAGGAACCTAAGAGCATTGTTTACATTCGTAACCTATACAATTTAGCTTCACACAGGTGTAATTAGTGGAAGGATCTTTAACATGCCATAAATCTATGACATGGGACCGCCGGCTTTACTTCCCCTCCGAAGGAAGGCATCCTGAGGGATTTTTAAAGCTCTTAAAAATCCGACGACTTCGGCCGGGTTTGAACCCGCAATCTTGGGCATAGAAGCTCAGCATGCTACCAACTACGCCACCGAAGCCACCATTTTTATTATTCATTTATTTGTTTTATTTATTTTTTATTTGTACTTTTTGTTATTTATGATTTAATTATTTTTATTATATATTTATTTATTTAATGTTCATTTGTTTTATTTTTTATTATTCATTTATTTGACTTTTTATTTATTTGTGTTATATATTATTTTTATTATTATAATTTATTTATTTATTTGTATATTTATTATTATTTCTTTTTATTTTTAATTTTTATTATTATGTATTTATTATTAATTTATTTATTTTTTGTTTTCTTGTTCTATTTATTTATCTATTTAAGTTCTTCAATTAGGTAGGTTATATTTTCAGGCCGAGGAAAGTCGTGAACGTTGGAAATATTCCGGATTTTAGAATTAACCAAGTTTCTATTTAGAATGTGGTGAGCCCAGCCTTGCTGTTGGAAACATCCGCTGCTTTGTGCAATGAAAATATTTCCAAATCAGGAAACCTGATTGAAGAATAAACCACAACAACAGTGGATGTGCTAAACATTGCTCACGGCCTCGTCTAACTTAGTCTTTACGAGTAGCTTCCTACCATTGCTCCCATCATAGCTTAAAGCAAGGTCGGTTTACAACACTTTCTTGCAGAATACTGTAGATGGCAACTGAGAACTCACTGCATTGGCTTTTCTACACATTGACTCTATTTCCTTCCCGATAGTACCAACCTGAGAGAATTCACAGTCAATGTACTTAAAATGTTCCGCCTGCTCCAGTTTGGTTCCTCCTACTTTATTGCGCTTCTTCCCTACCGACATAACCTTCGTCTGTTGATCTGCATACCATATCCCCTACATTTCTGTTCAAGCTCTAACATGTTGGCTTGCAAGCTTCCGACCGAGTCTGCTATAACAACCAGGTCATCAGCATAGATCAGACTGCTTACCAGGTTTCCACCTCCCACGCAGCCAGTTTATGTTCTTCAGCAAATGGTCCATACATAAAATAAACAGTAGTGCCTTGCCTGACTCCTGTAACTACCTTCAATCAGTCATGCTAAAGAAATTCCTGGGGAAGGTAATGTGCAGGTTTCCCGTTGCCTTCCACATGCCCATGCCGTTGACCAATTACTATTGGTTCCTTTAAGGGCAATTTCTTATCCTTGCCCTGCTGATGTCCCATCCGATACATTTTACTCCCGAGAACTCTTACAAAGTGCACTGTAGCCGCTGAGCAGAGGGTTTCTGAACCAATCCATATTCCCGCGGGCCCCCGATCCGTCGCCTGAGGTTACAGAATAGCTGTTTATTTAGAGTGCTGGTTGCTAGGAAACAGGCAGAGTGCTGGTTGCTAGGCGTGTGTGAGTCTCACCATGTGGACAATTAAAATCGACTGAGATTGTGTGGTGGTGTCGACAATAACAAGCTCTGCCACTTGACAAATGATGAGAACGCGCACACCTGCATTGAAAACATGCTTCATTATTGACTCTCTTCACTCATGAGAAGGGAAGACCCTGTGCAGCCCATATAGTGAAATGTTGCTCTAACTTACAATCTTATGTTAGCCGATGGCGTGGCGGCTGCTGATCGCGTCATCCGCTTTATAAGTGCGAGTGGGTTAGGGCCGACAATCTAAATTTCCAAGCGTAGTTTTTAGGACTCAAAGAATGAACTTTCAAATTAATACTCAGCAATTCTTCTGGCCGTGAAAGCCAATGTACCATCTTTTTGAAAGCCTTCATAGGGAGGTTATGCCTGCTTGAGCTTTTAGTTCTCGCAGAGAAGAGGCGTAGGTGCGCTTCATAAGAAGGGAGGTAGCGCGCAGTTCGCTACTCCTGTGGGGGTCCGGGCGGGGACACCAAGAGCCCGCTGATGAGCCAGCTTGGTGTCCTAGGCGAAACCGCACACAAGACTCGGCACAAACCTAGAAGATTTGCTGATTTTTAATTCACTGGCCGTGAAAGCCAATATACCATATTTTTGAAATTAATGTTTTTCTTCTATTTCGTAAACGGCGGATTTGATTTTAACACGGATATATTTTTGTCCCGGCCTGGTGGTCTCTCTGGGATTAGCGTGGACAAGCGCACTCATTATGTTATTGTTCTGAAACTCCATTGTTTAAAACTTTCCTCATTTTGAGCGGACACGCCGGACTTTACTGCTGTGCGGGCTGGATTTGACACAGTTCCGGTAGGGGCTGTTGTTACTCCAACGAATTCCAAAACTGAGAATAAGCAATTGTTTGGTCATAACAAGAGCCAAATAGTGTAATTCGTCGCGTCTATCTTTCGAATGCACACTTATGATCGTCTATGTGTGCACGCCGCACTCGCCCGACTTGACTCTGACAGTGTTGTTTAAGGGGAAACATACAACGTAACGTTTTGAATACATATTATAGCCTTTTCCATGTACAACACACACATCTTGCTATTAGAAGCAAAGCTTTACAATTTCCAGAATTCAAATCGTTACTAATTTTATACATTTGCAAAAAAATTGGTTTTTGCCTTGTGCTGATGTTCATCGATTCCCTCCCCCAGGGGCTCACAACTTGTTGGCGACCCCGGGGTCCCAGCTGAGTCCGGTATTGCTTCCACTTATTTGTGCCGGGCTCATCTCCATATTCTTTCCTGTCGACCTTTCTTGGTCAACTCTTGTTCTCTTCCGACTCCGACGGTATTAGGGTATCCGAGGCCTAGGGAGTCTTTCCTAACCCCTCGTTCTTCGGGGAGTCAGACCTCGATTTCTTTCCCTGATATCTTCTGCCTTCTGCACAAGGTCCTCAAGGACACAGGGTGTGAGTAGTGCTACACCCTCAAGGACTCACGGCTGGTGAGCTCTGCATTTGGTGAGCCCGAGGGTTCTTGAGCTGGGTCAAGTCCCCCCCCTTTTTCCATTGCCTTTGGCGGACCCTCTCCTCTTTCCCTTTTCGTTCTACTTTTTATCGCTCTCCATCCTTCCAAGTCCCTCAATTCTCATTCTCCGAGGGTTGAGGGCATTTCCTTCCCTCCTGTCTTTTATTTACATTCTCCTTTCTGTTTCCAATTCCCTCTTCTAGTTAGTTTTAGTTGTAAGCTTCATTTTTCATTTTCACTCTCACCCAAACCATTAGGAGCCGATAACCCAGATCACCATCGTTTCCCTCATGTTTATAGGAATGTTTGGGATTTGGTTTCTTTGTGTGGGTGTTAACTCTTCAGTTACAAAATAAATCCTACACAATTAATTAAATAAGCGCCATTATTTCAATTTTTATTCTGAGCAAACTATAAAAAAATATTATTTATGTTTCACAGAAAAATTAATTCAAGTCACAACGGTTTTGAGAGAGATTTATTTTGTGTTAACACCGACATGGTGAGGATGGAAGACGAGAGAGTACAAAGAAAGCTTTTTCCGAAAAGATGACAGGGAAGAGGTAATGAGGAAAACCCCCAATGAGATGGGAGAGCATAGAGACGAGGGGAAGAAAACCTGAAGATGTACTTAACAAGAAGTTCCGTGACGAACTAAAGAGCCTACTTTTCTGAAAATTAAGTTTCATGCCAATGATTATTCTACAGTATATGAACCTATCTAGAATAATGACGAAATTAAGTTGGCAATATCGAAATGTCTAATTAGTTTGAAATATACCTGGTACAATGATCTGTTATGTTACACATAGCACATACGAAATTTGGTTGAAATCCAACTGATAGTATAGAAGTTACATGTATTAAAAATTGGCCCTATCAGCAGGCTTAGAATCATTTTGGTAGAACTGAGGTATATAAGTTACTCCAAATTGATCTAAAATGTCAGGTACTATACGTGTGCATAGTTTAAAGCTGTCGGCTTGCATACTTTGTGATATATTGGTCTTTGGATAAAAAAAAAATAGAGAGAGAAATTATTAACAGTTGGCAGCCATGGTGGCTCTTAAGAATACGCTCAGTCATATCTGTTTATGTACACATATTACATACAAAATTTGGTTGAAATCCAATTGATAGTGTAGAAGTTATAGTCATTTAAAAATTGGACCTATCAGAAGGCTTTAAATTAATTTGGCAACACTGTCATATATGGCCTCCTAGAAATTAAACTGAAATAGTGTTATCTACATGTGTGCCAATTTTGGAATAGCTCCCATGCATACCTTCCAAGATATCCAACATGGAGCTCAAATTTCTAGTGCGTTTTTTCAGCAGTTGGTAGCACTGACAGCATTTTCAAATATGGACGTGAGATATTCCGGTATACATCTTTACTCATACTAAATTTGGTTTCGATTTCTGCAGCCGTTTAGGAGTTGATAGACACACACACACACACACACACACATACACAGAAGGACAGACAGACAGACAGACAGACAGACAGACAGACACACATTTTCCCGGATCGATCTCATAAGTCTACTTTTTCCTCATTTTTGCGAAATGTGAAAAGTAGGCTAGACATGGAGAGGAGTGGTGGAGAGACAGGAAGCGATGGAGGTCTTTAATTCTCAACCCGACCCAGGAAACTGGAAACACACGTTTGATGAGATACACAAAATATTATTAATGACTAGCAACCCGCCCCGGCTTCGCCCGGTATCTTCAACGTTTACCCAGGTAAGCTTAAAAGACGTATTTCTTCCGATGTCAATGAACTACGACCAATATCTGTTTTACGTCTCGGCTTGATGGGTTAAAATCACTGACTGGACTATTAATTATATTATCATGGAGATGCATGTGCAACGAATTCTTGTCAGACGTAATTTAAGATTGGCGAGGTGCATGAAACACAAATCCCCCTTCCACCAAATCTTAACTTGACTGTGTATTTTGCGGAACGAAAAGTGCACAGGTGAAATGAAGAAAAGCCGAGTTGCACTTCCAGGGAAACTCCAAACACAACCACTCCTCTCTGAAGTCTTAACAAGACTCGACAGTTTGCTGCTGGCTGTATCTGGGGTAATAGGCTCGCTCGCAAGCGCGGAAGCTAGAAATTGAATGGAGATTGCTGGAAGAAATAAAAACGTAAAACCACTTACAGTGGGCGATGTATTGAAGATAGAGAAATTCTGTCTTTGTAGAACTTATCGTGCAGATCAATTCTTACACTCATAGTATAGCCTATAGACATTTTTAACAGCTTACCAAGCGTAAACTTAAAAAGCACACGGACGGTAGGTATTTTTCGACTTTTTCACTGAAATCGTTACAGCTCGGCTTCCTTTGGTCATAAATAAATTATATTCTACGAAAACCTTCCACTAGAGATCCTATAGAGAATGGTGAAAACCGCATCAAAATCCTTCCAGTGGTTCTCGAGATTACCCGTGACATCCAAGAATCGGGGACTTTGTTTTATACTAAGTAGAGATAACGCAGGCTACTTTAATTAAGCGAAGCGCCCGTGAGAACGCGCTGCTGGCGCCCACAGATAGCGCTGCAGTAATCTGATAATTTAAGGTCATCAGCCCCGGGACTTGAAATAAGATAGCATTGATCTCTCTTGAGCTGTCCTGGCAGCTGCACCAAGTTCGAATCCCATCGCTGACAGCGGCTATGGTTTATCCACACTCCCTCCCCCCCCCCCCCCCTCCCAGGAAAATGTCGCGATGTCACAGCCACCAGAGAAGCACAGGTTATCGAGACTCATGTCCCTGAATTAACAACAACGCTTCTTCTTTTGTTTATATAGAAACAAATAATCCTTTTTTGTTATTTCATTGGTCATGTGAGCTTGCCACGGTGGTTATCATGTCGGACTACCAATCCCAAGCTTCCAGGTTCGCTCCTGGCCGTGGTAACTGATTTTTTTAAGGGCGACAAAAATCACAGCACGCATGTCATACGATGTTGGCATGTCAAAGAACCCATTTGAATTAAGTAGACCGTGTTCATAATGGCAAAATTAATCTCTGGATTTTCCGCCAATTTTCTCTACTAGAAAGCGCTATAGTATTCAAGGAGCTTAGATATCTAACCTCCTTGACTTTCATAGTGCTCCAACGAACGACAAACTTCGACATGGGCGTCAAATAACAAAGCTTGCACCCAGTATCCGAGGCCATACGATAATATTATTATTATTGGGCATAATCGTGTTCACCGACTGAAGAGCTCCAGAGGATAACCTGTGTTACTATAGTGACTGTACGAGGCAGAGCGATGTATTGATGGAGCCAAGAGGCTGCGTGCTATCCAGTCCAGTAATTAACACGGTGCCTGCTCGTGCCTGGAGTGACGCCACAATTATCAGCCGATAATCCCCTGCACGCCCATCTTATTATATAATACGCTAAGGAGTATGTATCAAGCTCCTAAACCAGAGGGAGTTACAAGATGTGGTTTCTACCAAAATCTTACAAATCGTCTCAATACTGCAGGAAAAATCTTGCATTTCTTGAAAAGTCAACGGGAATATATTTATTTGTTTATAAAGTGCTTTTAAACAAATAAACAAGACGATAGATCCTGGCATCGCGTACAGCCCACATAGCACTAGAGTTGGGCGGGTAGTCTGTACACATGGGGCGCTCACAACCCATTGTGCAACCAGCAGCAGTGATGAATTGCTCACTGATTTCTTAAATGAAAAATCCACAGCCTGCTTCCAGTCTCCGACCGGGTCAGGAATGGAATGAATGAAGCCCCGATCTAGCGGCGAGGATATGAACTGTGCCGGCTGCTGAGGCCTAACGCACTCCTCTGGGCAATGATTAAATGAATGACAGATGAAATGAAATGATAGTGGAGAGTGTTGCTGGAATGAAATTTTGACAGGAAAAACCGGAGTACCCGGAGAAAAACCTGTCTGCCTCCGTTTTGTCCAGCACAGATCTCACATGGAGTGACCGGGATTTGAACCACGGACCCAGCGGTGAGAGGCCGGCGTGCTGCCACCTAAGCCACGGAGGCTTTCGATTTCTTAAATATCGACAATTATTTTATAAACTGCGTTTATACAAATAAATATATTTATGGAAGCCCGCATAACAGTAAAGCCAGGCGGGTGGTTTATGCACATGCGAGAGTTCTCACCACACGCCATCAAGGGTGGCGTGAGGTATTTTCCAACACTAAATGTAAACCAATCCTTTTGCACCCTCCAGCTTTTGTCAACTTCAACTTATCGAAGAGGAGGAATTGGAGGAACTTGTAAACAACCAGACTTTAAAACAAAGAGTCAGTGTTAGACAGCTTCTGGGTTTCTATTCAACAAGATTTTCCTCATCGTTTTGTTGCATTTTTCTACGACATATTCGTGTGAAAGCGCGTTTTCTGTTATGCCCAGTCCTACGCCACCTTCAAACACTAGCCTGCGTGCCTATAAGAACAGAACTTCCTTTTCACGATTGTTAGAGTATGTTACTTATTTTTGCGTAAATAAGTAAATTTCTTGGAATAAGGCAGCAATTACACAAAGCTTTTGTCGAGCAGAAAATAATATGGCATATTGCTTGGATTATACTGCTGAGTGCCGAGTTGCCGACCAAAAGAAACTGATTCGATAGATCGATTTGAATCGAGGATTGCTCGAAATCTCCTCCGCGTTGACGCCGACTGATCGTTGAACTTTCAAGTCAAAAGTTATATTTGCCGGACTAGATAGAAATTTACCAATATTTTTTCTTAAAGAGTTTTCACATGTTTAAGGGGTGGTAGGTTTTTGCTGAGGATTAGCACTACCTAAGGGAAGAGAAAAGGAGATAGGTTTCGGCATAGAGACAAGTATTGGTAGATAGGATGAGAATCCATCACAAACTTTAAGTACATTTATACATAAAAAGAAATTTAGCCGTGCAAACCGTATGAAATGACTGACTTTATCGGGGACTCGCACAAGGCAAGCGGAGAGCGCAGGGTTAATAGAGGTTGCCTGCAAGCGCTTGGGAAGTGCTCTTTCCCTCCCGAGCCGATATTCCAGTACTATGGGGACGGGTGGTAGTCTGGCAAGACAAAATAAGCCAAAAGGAAGGATGTAATAACTTTCCTTTCAGAAGGGTTAGATTTTATTATGCATTTAAAAATGCTGGAAAGATTTGAATTTGGAGTGATAATTTTATTTCTGGGCACTGTTGGATCTCTGGAAAACCGATCGAATGCTCCCAGAGAGTGAAGAGACAAAGTTGGTTTGATAATTTTAGCGATGTTGTTATTGTTTTTTGCGAAAATCTTATACGAATACCGATTGTTGCACTTAAAGGAAACTAAGCTTTTACCCAGCAAGATGCCGAACAAAAGTTTAGAACAGCGGAAGACTTCAAACCTAACTCAAACAAAACTTAAATTTTGAAAACAAACCATAAGTCAGAGAGAAAATCTCTACAAGTAGCAAGCTTGCGGAGCTAGCTCTACTTGCCTCAATGGCTCGTTAGAATTGGCTATGAAAAACAAGAGAAACTTTGAAAATGTTGTTACTTGAAGTTTTAGTTGAAATGCAACAAGTAGTAAATACTTTATTGTTTGAGGAATTATTCGTTTTAGTAAAGAGGGCTTAAGCTTAGAGGAAGAATCAGGGAAGAGAAGGTCCTGCCTAGTCGTGATTCTAGCGAGAAAAATAAAGCGAAAAATAGAAACTATTTAACAAATAAATATAAAAGTTTGAAAATTAACAATACTTAGGTTGGGATTTAATTTGTGTTTAGAGTAACAATTGTTTATAAAATGCCAAGGTCTCAGACCTAATAATAAGAGGTTTACAATGAACAATATTAAATATAGTACAAATTTCGAACCTGTTAAAGCACTAAAATCTTACAAAGATTTTTTAAAAAGTGTGCTTACGATTAAGAAATTTGAAGTTTGTGACGATACTTGTAAAGCAATTGTAACTTTGAGAATTTAATGGGCATAATTCAAGCACTTTTAGAATGCCCTTATGGCAATAGAAAAGGCTATAAACAAAAGTATTAGATTCCTGATTGTAACAGAAAAGTAAGAACAAATCACAAGAGAAAATTACCGCTATTTTTAAATAGAAATTACTAGAGGTAATACACAAAAATGCACAGGTCGCATTAACGAAGCCTGGATTATACAATTAGTTAACTCCTTTATAATTAGAAAAAAGTACGATTCCCTAATTTTAGAAGGGAAAGATACCTATTAAAATGTGGACTAGCCACAGTTTATACAGAATGAATGTATTGTAAATCCGACAAAATGGGAGGGAGCCTCTATGGGCTAAGCCTCGTAGAAAAAGAAAGAACCCAGTAGTTGAATTTAATTTGGTTAGTAAAAGGTATTTGGGAAAGGGAAGTAGGAACTTTAGGAAAAAGTCCTGGCCAGATTTATTTTCTCTCAACCGAACGCGGCGCGCAAGATATTTAGCACACGCAAATTCGAAACACTGATAGTTTTTATGTTGAAAATTTTCACTATCGTAGTGTATGTAGGTTCGTAGAACAAGAGAAAGTTATTGCAGTTATGTGGAACACTTAGTGTAATTTTAGCTTGAATCAGTTTATTGCGTTGTAAAGTTTATGGGTTGCAGTTAAATGATTCAGTAAATTTCCCGCGGTGGAAAGCAAATTAGGTGTTGACCAGCAGTTAATGTAACATGAATTCCTCGGTGAGGAAAATTATTCCCATATTTTGGCGTGGAAAATACTAGATTGCTTGAATAGTAGAAAGATTGGTTGACATAGAAAGTTCTGGAGTTATGATGACAGTTAAATGGGGCAAAAGAGATCCCGCGGTGGAAAGCTAAGGTTTATAGACAGTGGTTAGTTTAACAGGAATCCCACGGTGTGGGAAGGTATTCCCATTTAATTCGTACAAGAAGTACTAAATTTTCATGGTTTAAAGTCAGCTTAGATAGCTAGAGCATGACAAGAAAAATCCCTCGAAGACGGTTATTGCACAATAGTTAGCAATTCCACACACTGTCTATAAATATAAATTAAAAAGCATTTAGCTCTTTAAAAACCATTAAAATATTGTTCTATCCCGATGTTGGGGGAGGGATGAACAGATGTGTGTGAATGTATAATTTTGGGGGTGGTTTCCGAAAAGGGGTAGTTTCCCGTAATTGAGTTCGCTCGCTCACATGCACAGTCGGCAACTTGGCCGCTGTCGTCTGCTACGCGAGTACAATGAGTTCCTGACACTGCAATTCCTGCCGTTCACGGTCAGGGGCAATTAGGACTAAGGTCAAGTTGGGTATAGGGATGTAAAACTAGGTGAAATGAGCAGCAGATGTATGTGTTTACTGACCAAGTATTTATTGGTCAGTGGCGACAATGTGATGTCCTTACTTCAGTAGATAAGTGTAGATCAATGTGTACAATTACAAATGTGGGTTTGGTGATGTGTTACAAAGTTATTAGGATATCTGAACACACTCTTATGCTCACCTGGTGGTGCGGTGATGTAGTCGGAGCTGGATCCGGAGAGAGACAGAGCCGTCGGCCGCGAATGGATAATGGGCCTTCCTGGGTTTACCTTTTAAGGTCTCCCGCCCGCTGACTTGGCGTTTCGTCACGTCGGTGCTCCAGATTCCGTTAGTAGTGTAGTTGTTTTTGTATGATGTAAGCTTTGGCTAACAGCTAGCTCGCTGCGCCCGCTTGTGTTTAAGGAAATGTATGTGGCTTATGGCATAGCCCTTTAAGGGTGGTTTTATGGGCGAAGGATGAAGGGGTGTGTCAGGTCCTAGGGGTACTGCCCCCGGGCTGTACAGTATGTTTAAAAACATTTAAGTTTTGTACTTAGCTTTCTTTTCATGTAGAACAGACGATGGTCCCTGGTGACGGTTGGTTTAAAATGCAGACATGAGGTCTGGTTTAAAATGTCTCAAGAGGACAGGAGACTGGCCCGTGGGAGGGCTTTGCACTGTACTCGACGGCCGAACTAATGAGAAGTGAGAACGAGCGATACCTCTCACGACAGAGGAGGTAAACGAGGGGAAGGGGAAGCAAGGGAGAGGGAGTATAAGACACGAGAGTATATAACAGAATTTACAATATGACAAAGAGAAAATTCTTATATAAAAATATTCTTCTTCATGGAGCGGTGTTCATGGTGATGTTAGTTGGCGACAATGACGACGCCTGGTGGTTTGATGAGGGAGTTCTCTTGAGATAAGAGAAATTGAAGAACTTCGGCAATTAGCTGCTAGATGCCGCTAGGTTCTCCATGGAAGTTACATATCTAGAACAGACTCAAGGAGAAAATCAACCTGTGCACAAAGAGAAAATGAAAAAGATCACTGTTGGTGTCTGCGAAGAAGGAATTAAATAAAATAGGTAAACAAAGAGCAGCGAAAGCTAACTCTGACTGACCGTGTATTCCAAAGAATACACCAAGGGGTACGCGTACCCCCGCGTTTCCCCTGAAAAACTGCCCTGAAATGTCTAACACGAAAACAGTTACACGTGACAGTTTGAGAATGTTAGATGAGTGCACCCGACCCGATATAAAGCTGACTTGTAATGATCGCCAAGCCATAGCAGTCATAGAATTGGAACATTAAGGTACAAGGTGTTTATTATAGCGTATTGTACTTGGGAAATCATATTTATACTCTAGTATGAAAAAAAAAATCATTAACCGTCTACTTGTTAGTTGTGGTCAAGGTGACCGCAAGAATATTTTGAAGTGAAGATTCAAGGAGAAATAATTCCAACTCTGAGATTTGTTGATGACATCGTCATTTTGGCCGACACGCCAGAGCATTTATTAAATGGTATGGACCCTGTCTTGAGGAAAGCATTCATGATGCAAATTAATAAAAATGTAAAACAAAAATATCGGAATGCAATAGAAAGAACTCAGGTGAAAAGCTAAAGGAAACAGGAGACTTCTGCAAAATAACCAGTGATGGACGAAGCAAAGAGGATATTAAAAGTACGTTAGTCAGGAAAGGAAAGCATTTCTACAGAAAAGGAATCTGTTGACATCGAATATAGATTTAGGTATTAGAAAGTCAAGCCTTAGTCTGGAGCGTGGCGCTCTATGGAAGTGAAACTTGGACTGTTGGAGCAGCAGAAAAGAGGGGAATAGAAATGTAGTGTTACAGGAGAGTGATAAAGTATCAAATGAAGAGTGGGGGCGACTACCAATAAAGAGAAGAGATTGGTTGGTAGGACACATACTAAGGCACCCAGGATTAGCAAACTTAGTTATGGAAGGATAAGAACTGTAGGGGTAGACCGAGATTGTATGGTGTAGTAGCTCATGACAGGGAGTACTGCATCAAAACAGTCAAAGGACTGAAGACTTAACAATAAGAACGGACGACGTGGTCATTGAGCCCCGTTTACTTGGGTGTGTGTATGGATAGAATTTGTCTGATAGCCTATGTTATTGTGGTGTCTGTAGAAGTGTGTGTATTGGGAAAGGAGACGGCCGTGGCCTTAAGATAGGAATCAACCGGTTATGGGACATAACGTAGCACTTGAAGTATTTAGGGTGCATGGAACCCTAAACGCACGGCCACTTGCTCGGTTTTGCTCAATTAATCCTGGTAATAAATACGTGGACGATAACATCACATAAAAAAATACAGCCAGTCTGAAAAACTAGACGTTATATCATTTCAAATGACGCATGCTACAAATGCTACACATGTTACAAAGGCTCCGGAGGGCTTCGCTCGAAGCTCCAGGACTCTTTCAACAGACTCCATTACCCATTAACTTAGGCTTCCCGCGCGGGCATCTCTTTAAGGGTCACCCTGTATTTGAGTCCGACATCTTTTACAACTCTTTAAGGGTCACCCATTATTTGAATCGGATATCTTGCAAACCTCTTTAAGGGTCACCCTGTATTTGATTGAATCTAACATACTGTACACCTCGTTAAGTGTCACCCTGTAATTTGCTCTGACATCCTGCACACCTCTTTAGGAGGCACCCTGTATTCTTATCTGGCATCTTGTATATCTCTTTAGGAGTCACCCTGTATTCTTGTCTGACATCTTGTGCACCTCTTTAGCAGTCACCCTGTATTCTTCTCTGCCATCTTGTTCACCTCTTTGAGAGTCACCTTGTATTCTTGACTGGCATCTTGTATATCTATTTAGGAGTCACCCTGTATTCTTGTCTGACATCTTGTGCACCTCTTTAGCAGTCACCCTGTATTCTTCTCTGCCATCTTGTTCACCTCTTTAAGGGTGACCTTGTATTCTTATCTGGCGTGTTGTATATCTCTTTAGGAGTCACCTTGTATTCTTATCTGGCATCTTGTATATCTCTTTAGGAGACACCCTGTATTCTTCTCTACCATCTTGTACACCTCTTTAAGAGTCACCTTGTATTCTTATCTGGCGTCTTGTATATCTCTTTAGGAGTCACCCTGTATTCTTATCTGGCATCGTGTACACCTCTTTAGGAGTCACCCTGTATTTTGCTCTGACATCCTGCACACCTCTAGGAGTCACCCTGTATTCTTGTCAGACATCTTGGGCACCTCTTTAGGAGACACCCTGTATTCTTTGCTATCTTGTACACCTCTTTAAGAGTCACCTTGTATTCTTATCTGGCGTCTTGTATATCTCTTTAGGAGTCACCCTGTATTCTTATCTGGCATCTTGTACACCCCTTTAGGAGTCACCCTGTATTCTTTTCGCTTCGCTCGAAGCCCTAGGTCGCTCGACGCCCCAGGACTATTTCAACAGACTCCATTAACCATTAACTTAGGCTTCCCGCGTGGCTGCATGACGTCATGCACTCGCCGTCCTTTACCCATTAACTTAGGCTACCTGCGCGGCTGCATGACGTCACAGTCTCCGTCTCCGTAACGCAACCGTCTCCGTCTCGCGTAACGTTAGACACAAAGCATAACGACGAAGTCGACAAGATCTTTGAAATGATAAAATATGATAAGTTTTTCAATTCCAATCACACTTTATCCAGGCTTTGGACTGGCAAAATGTGTATAAGCATTTTGGCGTGTTTAAAATCAGCTGTGGTTAAGCTCTCGTCAATTTTCGTTTTCTTTACTTTGTTTTTTTAATTTTTAATTGTTTTTGTGGGTTTTATATCCTGGCGAATAGCAAGTTCGTCATGTGAAGTTTCATTCCAAGTTCTGCGAATATGAGAGAGCTCTCAAGCAAGATTTCAAGTTTCCATTCTCTTCATACCGCTTCATTATTCTGTCAAGCCGTTCATCATACTTGACATATTTCTTCTTTCTCTTTGAAATTGTAATGTACAATTCGTACTTCATGAAGGCGCATGTTACAATACCGAAATGTTTAAAACCACACAGTGTGATCGCCTCTGGTGTTTATGTGGTAATGAACCTGTAACTGGAATGCCCGTCTGACATCAAGTGGTACGTTATGTCCGGACACCGAGCCATCCTGGGATTTACCTGGACTAGGAGTGGGGAAATCCTCTGTTTTACCTCAGCCCTCAGACCAAGAATGAGATTGGCAGAGCGCGCGAGGAATCAGACAGTTGATGTCAGACACGTTGAAGTTTCCCGGCGCCCAGTGAAGGCTACACGCGAACATTCTATCGTTACCATCAACAAAACATTAGACCACTTCCTACTCTACAGCTGCGATGAAAAAGGAACAACTACGAAGGACAAACTAAACTGCTCAAAAAAATTAAAGCACCGCTTTCTTCAAAGGCCACCAAATTTTGAAAAGTTGACCGCACATGCTCAAAATCTCAGTATGACGTTTGTTCTGACGCCTACCAAGCATTTGCTTCAGCACAACTCCCCAACTTGAGTAGTTTCGGGGTAGCGCCCCCAAAACCAGCCCATTTTCGAAAGCCGCAAATTGAAGTTTGCGAAAAACGCTGTAGGACTTGTCACAGGTCACCAAAGCAGTCGAAAATGAATGAATGTCGCTCTTAAAGGTTCCACAATCACGCTGAAATCGTCACATTTGACGTTTGGGCATTTTCAACCCCTTCATCATCCCCTAAACATGGACTACCATTGGGGGCGTCTGAGAAGGTACCGGGTGTGTTTTACCACCTGAAAACCTGCACACCGTCCTCAGTTGCTGATTGCAGGAAGTTCTTAAGGCCTACGGCAAATTTCACCCCCCGTAACACCCTCAACTGGCATGGGACCAAACCACCCTTTCTCGATTCACCACTAAGGAAGGTTTTAATCGAGATGTTTATCAGTGCTGCGAATTGGGGGTCTTCCCCTAACGTTTCAAAACAGGAGCTGTGCCTGGGTCACCACCCCTTTCCCTGCTACCCCCGTTTGCATGATTTTTCGAATCAGGCCCTTTTTAAGGACTGAAACGAGGTCTTAATAGCTGAAAGGGCTGTAAAGGTCCTTAGAAATAGTGGTGACAAGAAATCAACCCCTTCCGATCGTTGATTGGCATTCCATACCCCAAACTTGAAATGTTTGCACTCTCAGCCCTCCATGTCTGGACGCGTAACGTGTCATGGGAGGGTTTTCAGAGTTGGGTGAAAATGAAGCTTATGACCTGAAATCGAGCGTAAAACAACAGGTTGGATAGAAATTCATTCTAAGAGATACCAGTGAGGGACGCGGTAGACCATGGGCGAGTGTTCTGCATGGACAGAAAGAAAAACCGTGGAGTTTTCTTACGAAAAGAAATGAATAAGCATGACCCCGACTGATGAATGTGGGAGGGGCGAGGTGTTGATGAGGTGTGGGGTGGGGGGAGGGGGCAGTTCGCGCGCTCCCTGATCGACCCTCAGTCAGTGAGAGTCTAGTGGGGCGGCAAAGTAGTGCACAGTGAGATTGTTCACAGGGTGGGTCACTAGTCGCGCTGCTGTGCTGTGACAAGTGCTACAAGGATTAACGAGTTTCACAAGGATACATTTTGGGGCCTTGAAAACAAAAATTGCACAGTTAACAAAACCAATACTTCACTTCATGTAGAATTTTCTTAGGAACTTTGGTTTGTAGTAGTGGTACTAGAGTTAATCCTTTATGGGATAGTCATAAGGACAGTTAATGCTTTCAAAAATGCTGATAGTTGAATCTTTCAGCCAAATTTCGGAGAATGATCATGGCCAAGTGCTAAATCAAATATTATGTAGGAACGTATCTACTTAACGTAATGTGTTGGATGATATTAAAAAAAAAACTTTAACAATTAAAGTGTAAAATAGTCTATAAATATAGAAATAAAAATCATAAAACTAATATTTAAAGAAATATAAAAATTTAAATAATAAACATAACTATAAAAATATTACGGAAATATTTGTAAAAATCAATTCAATAATAATAATATCAAAATAAATAAATTGAAAATTAATTAAAAATAAACATTAAAATTAGAGAAACAAAAGATAACATTAGTAATAATAATAATAATAGTGATAATAATAATAATAATTAAAATGAATTAAAATGTAGAAACATATAAAAGTAAGACATAGTGTCGCCTCTAAGGGATTGTTCAAAACCAGGCTGCCAACCAATATAAGTAAACACACTTACACTTGTTACAGGAGAATGCTGGGATAGGTAGGCAAAGTATCAAACGAAGAATGGGCGAGGAGACATGTTTCTTGTGACTGCTAATGATTTTGGTCGTGTGCTCTCCTGAGAGGCCGGGCGCAGGTCCTTCTAGTCTGCGCGGCGGGGTGAGAGATCAATGGAACTGAGTAAGGAAGCGGCCGTGGCCTGTCAGAAGGTACCGTCCCAGCATTTGCCTGCTGTTGACAATGGGGAAACCATGGAAAACCATTTCAAGGATGGCCGCCGGTGGGGCTCGACCGCGTCACCAGAGAGCTTGGTCCCGCTGCGCTTTAGTGAGAGTAGCAACTGCTAATGAAGAGAAGGGATAGGTTGGTAGGACACAAACTATGGATTAACAAAGTTAGTTATGAAAGGACAAGAACTGTAGACCAAGGTTAGAATATGTACGGTGTGCTTGCTCAAGACAAGGAGACGTGGAGAGCTGCATCAAACCAGTCAAGAGACTGAAGACTCAAACAACAAGAGATAATGTGCTACTTTGAAAAAGGAACATTTGCTGGTTTTTATAGAAAAGGAAATGTAACATCGTGAAGTTGGTAGCGTCGAGCGTGGTTTGCTCGCAAGTTACAGGCACATTGCGACATCGTGCGTGTGCATTTGTGTTTGAGGCGAGGATTGGGAAGGAGGTAGCCGTGGCCCTAACTTAGCTACCATGCCTCGAGTGGAAGTGCGGGCAACCACTTCTACAATGGCGGAGGTGCGATTCTCTTCTCAGGTTTGCCCCCACGAGGCTGACTGCACCCCGTTCCAGCCCTGAGACCAGAATTGCATTTCTTGGCAGAGTCAGGATCCTCTGTGGTGACAATACACAGGGGTCATCAGCAACATGCAGTGGCTCCAACTGGACACGGTAGCTCCAAAGATGGAGCCATTTAGGCCGTCTACTCTCCAATTTGCACTGCCATCTAGCAGAGATCTCAGGAGGGATAATGATAAGCACCATTGTTGTGTTTGAGTCTTCAGTCTTTTGATGCAGCACTCCAATCCTCCTGTCCTTAACTACATAGCTACCACATCGGGGGCGTGCTGGCGCAGCGGTAAGGCTGTTGGCTCTCACCAACGTGGACCGAGTTTGATTCCCGGTCAATGCATGTGAGATTTTCGAAGTGAAATGCCATGTTCTGTGGTTCGGATTCCAAGTAAAACGGAGGCCCCATGGCTCATGATTGCATGATTAACGGTCACGTAAACCAAAAGCTTCATTTCCTTTAGATAGCACCCACTACATATTCTAACCTAGGTCTACCCCTAAGCTTGCTATTCCTGGGTGTCTTATTCATATTCATATTCATTCATTTATTTGCAATGGGGGGTGTGTCCCCCGGTGGCAAATTGTATATACATAACAAATAAATAATTATACATAACAATTCAATAACAATTATACAACAACCAACCAACCAACCTATCTCTTCTCTTCATTAGCAATCGCCAGAAACATCTCTCCCCTCCCACTCGTTTTAAAACCTCTTCGTTTGTAACCCTATCTACCCATCTGACCTTCATCATTCTCCTGTAACACCACATTTCAAACACTTCATTTCTCCTATTTTCTGCTGCACCAACAGTCCAAGTTTCACTTCCATAGAGCGCCACGCTCCAGACAAAGGCTGTCAAAAAGGACTTTCTAATACCTAAATTTATATTCGATGTCAACAGATTTCATTTCTGTAGAAATTCTTTCCTTGCCTGAGCCAACCTACTTTTAATATCCTCTTTGCTTCGTCCACCACTGGTTACTTTGCTTCGTACGTAGACGACAATAGAAGTTTCTGGTTTCTTAATGGATGTGAATATCGATATGTGAGGCATGATGATGCAGTGGCCAAGGTGCTTGCTCCTTAGCAAGGCCAACCACGTTCGATTCCAGGTCAATGCATGTGAGATTTTCGAAGTAAAAGATCACATCCTGTGGTTCGGATTTCTCGTGAAAATGGAGGTCCCGTGGCTTATGATCGCGAGATTAATTATCACGTAATACTACAAGGTTTCTCCCTTTCATCGACTCCATGCTCAAAGGCTCGCAGCGCCATGGATCTTGCGTCATCAGCCCCGTCTGTTCTGGAACTTGAAATGGTAGTAACAATTTGGGAAGTCCGGAATCACTTAGCAGCAAGAAACACGACGTTTCAAACTGACTTGGTCAATCCTCGTAACTCTAAGACACACACTCCATGTCAAGTCCAGCAGGGGCAGCTTAGATACAAGAACACAGGTTATCAGACAAATACACAGAGCTTATGAACAACATGTCTCCTATTGTTTTAAGGCGAACTCACTCCTGAGGCATATGCAACTCCTCCAACTCTCAAGCATAGCGGGAAATACGCTTATATTTTAGGAGGCTAGGAAAGGTCCCCCAAGGGGGATGAATGTTGTGTGACGTCATGAACCAGAGCTTCGAGGATGAACCCAAAGTGGAGGATAAGAAAACTAGAGGTAAGAAACAGTTGAATGAATGATTATTATTTTAACTATTGTGGCTTTTAGAGACACGGGGATGCCGTACCAGTAAATCTACTGACATGGGTCCCTCGCATTTGCGCACCCTCAAATGCGCCAGGGTTCTGATCCTGCAACCTTGACCACAGCAGGCGAGAACGTTACCACCAATCAAAATTAAATGATACAAAAATAATGTAAACTAGCGGACGCGTGCGGGAACTCTCGCATAATGGGTTGTGTGCGCCTCATGTGTACAGACTACCCGCCCGGAGCTAGTGCTATGCGGGCTGTACGCGACACCGTTCCGTTGACTCATCACGAAATACAAGATATTTCCTGTACTATTCATACTATTTGTAAGATTTTGGTACAAACCGCACCTTCTAACTCCTTCTAGTTTAGGAGCTTGAGTTTTGTGAAACATGCATCTTAGCGTATTGTATAATAAGACTAGCAACCCGCCCCGGCTTCACCCGGGAACAGTTTCGAACGCATTACGTGCTAGCTCGTAAACTGTCCAGTAATTGAATAGAGATTGTTGGAAGAAATGAAAACGTAAAAACACTTACAGTGAGCGATGTGTTGAAGAAAGAGCTATGCTCTCCCAGACTTTTTTTGTAGAACTTTTCATGCTGATTAATTCTTACACTCATAGTATATTGATTTTTAACGGTTTGCCCAGCGTAAGCTTAAAAAGCACATGGACGTCAGTTTTTTTTTCGACTTTTCACTGAAATCGTTACTGATTGGCTTCTTTTGGTCATGAATAAATTATTTTCTACAGAAAACTTCCTCGAGATATCCTTTACAGAATGGTGAAAACCACATCAAAATCCATACAGTGGTTCTCAAGATTACCCATGACATCCAATAATCGGGGACTTTGTTTTATACTAAGTAGAGATTGAACAGCAACGTTATAAGTCCCACTTACAAATACAGGGTGCGGCAGAAACAATGATCCATTTTAAATAGTTCCAGTCACATGAACGCAGCGTTCGTTTCGACAACATTTTGACTTCGGTCGAAAGGATAAAGTTCCATCCCGGAAGACAATTGTGAGATGGGTCCCGGTCAGGCCAGCCCATTCGCCGGATTTATCGGTTTGTCATTACTTTCTGTGGGGATTTCCCAAATCCAAGGTGTATGCTAAAAAGCCAGCAACTTTTCAGGGCTTGAAAGACAACATTCGCGCCGAAATCGAGGCCATAACAGACGACACTCTTCGCAATATAATGACGAATCTGCGTGCTCGTGCACAAGATTGCGTCGCGAACAATGGTGGACACCTGAAGGACATAAAGTGACATGTGTCAACAATTGTAATAAGTGTTCTTTCGAACAGTGTACATTCATAATGTGTAGTTGTATTTCTTTATGCTAAAATAAGATGTGTACTTATTCAAATGCTGCAAAAATATAACTTGATCTGACATTGCATAGTTTCTTGATTTTCAGAGCAAAACATATGATTTAAGCTGGCGTGTGTGTTGGCGTACCTAATGAAGCTTATTTTGTTTTCAGAGCGTGTGATCTATGCCCGCAAGCAGCTCCTGTCCAACCAGAAGGCTCCCGTGGCCGGAGGAGAAATCATCACAGAACCTCAGGCCGTGGTAAGTAGCTTAACGCATCAGCATAGCCTCCTAGTTTACACTTCAGAGGACTATTCGTAAACCCAACTTAGCTATAAATAAAGCACAAACATATTATGGAACCTTTCAGTTTATGTCGTAAGAAATGGACTACTATGAGCGCCATAATGGATATTGTATCTAACAGGATGTGTAATCGACTAGGCAATGGATAATACTCAACCTTTCAGTTTATGTCGTAAGAACTGGACTACTATGAACGCCATAGTGGATATTGTATCTAGCAGGCTGTGTAATCGAGGAGGCGATGGATAATACCCAACCTTTCAGTTCATGTCGTAAGAAATGGAATAATATGAGCGCCATAATGGATATTGCATCTAGTAGGCTGTGTAATCGAATAGGCAATGGATAATACCCCCTTTAGACGTCACGATTAGGCCCTGATCCAGATGAAGTTGGGACGTCTAAACGCAACAAGATCAGCCCATCCTGTTCCCACAACTACTTAATCGCGTTCGTGGCCATTGCGATCGTCGGTGTGTTAGTCTATCCTCCTGCTGTAGACAGTGGGAATGATGGATGACCATTTTGGAATGTCTTGTGATTTGAAAGCGACAAGTAGCCTGTATAATGTTGGCCACAGTGCCGGCTGACAGACTCTTGGGTCTGGAGGGCGGTCAATTTCTCGCACGTCTTGGCAGAATAAATAAAAAGGAGTAAAATCGACTTTATTTTATATGCAATGAAAATATAGCGTTATTACTGAATATTATTGATATATGACTAACAAATATTCAAATTTGGTTACTGTACCACAACATTTCTTTTGAACCCCGCAAAAAAACACGGTACTTTTTTACATTACAACGGTACTTGCCATACAAAATATTAAAATACGTTTCTAAAAGTTACCATTATCATCAATCAACGCAGACATAAACAAGGAAAATGGTGATGTTACTTGTTTTTCTGCAGGCCTTTTGGTTATTTTGCTATTTGTCTCGAAACTTGGGTGTACATAATTTCTGCGCCAACAGTAGAGTGGCAAGGGAAGATGAAATATTTTCCGGAGCTGTATGAAAGGACAATAGCGATATTCACCTTTGAATTAATACAACCAAGACGAACTACTACAATATTATTGTAGCGACTTAAATTAAATAAATAAATACATTATTTAGTGTAAATTTAAACGTCAGCACCGTGATCGGGACCTGACGATGGCCACTCGAGGGACGAAACGCGTAATCCTAAAATGCCCCGTTATTTGTGACAATATAATTAATACATGTATTTTTTCCGGGAGTATGTTTATATATTTATATGTTGCACCCCGCCATTCATTGGGCACAACCGACTGCAAGGCTACAAATGACCTCTCAGTATGACCAACACTGAAAAAGAATGGCTTCAAACCACCACATGTAGATTAAATGTGCGCCTTTCTTGATTGTACTGGATCAAATTGGTCAATGACAGAATTAAAATCAATTTCCTCAGTTTCTTCTCTTTCAACACTCAATAGGGTAGGAAGCGGCCGTGGCCTTAAATTAGGTACCATTTGCCTGGAGTAGAAATGGGGAAACCACTTCCAGGATGGTGAGGTGGGAATTGAACCCAGTTTTTCCTCGCGAGGCTGAGTCCTGCCCTCAGGCTTTCATCTTTTGTGTTAAGTTTATTCATTTTTAGCCTATTTTCATTTATGAGAAAAAAAAAAGGCTTATGGGATCACCGTTTGTCCGTGTGTGTGTATATGTATGTGTGCCCCCCCCCTGATAACTTCTAAACGGCTAGAGCTATTTCAAAGAAACTCGGGAAGGTCATAGCACCATTTTGGCCGACCACGACCATATCCTTCAAATTTTATTATGTCTCACCAATCCAACATGGCGGCTGTGCGAATATTTCACCGGCATTCTATATCTCCGAAACTATTACTGATATAACCCTAAAATTTTGTACGGTGATAAAGGGCACTACTAGACATTAACCTATGAAACATTCAAAAGCCTGCCAACTACGAAAGGAACATGGCGGCCAAGCGAAGTTGAAACTTTTAAATAGACTTTTCTCCCGATGTAACCACCCAAATGCAATGGAATTTGGTACAGAAAATGTTTATACACATTGTAATGCACTGGCGTCTAACTTAGTTCAATTGTTTACATAACCTCAAGATGTCGGCTGTGCAAAATTTTAAAATTAACTTTTTATTTCTTGTGTCGTAATCATGCGATCGAAGTGAAAGTTTGAATAATGAACCTACGCAATAATATTCATTTAATGGTACATAACTCTATGGTTATACATATAACAATCCAACATGGCGACTGAAATTTTGTATGTTAATAGAGACAATTAACATAAGCAGGATATATGAAAATCGGCTGTATAGTTCTTCACGGAACTACTTGTTTATTCTCAAATGTGGCAGCGCCCCTTAGTGAAATCTAATCTAATCTGTTTGTGTGTTCAGGCTCTACGAAATGCAGTATTCGGGGAGCCCGCCTCGGTCCCAGTGCCGCGCTCTGAGTGGCTGAGGACTGGGTTCGTGTTCCGCAAGGCAGAGTGCGACATGGCTTACGGTCTGGTCTCGGCACGCTCCTCAGTGAGGGGTCTACTTGCTGTGGTGCAGGCCCACGTGGTCCGCCATCTTCTGTTCAGTGTCCCAGCGCCTCACAGTAACAGTACCGTCATGTCTGCCGGCATGACCCACCACCACCAACATGACAGGTGAGAGTTCTAGGCCAAGGCTGGGATGGTCTAGCCTGAGTTACAAATGAGGACTCTAAAACAATGTCGGAAAGGGATTGATAACTCTTCTCTACTCTTTGTGAAGTTCATCCCCTCTTGTTAGATGGCATCACAGGTCGTTCCTAGGCACGGCTCATTTCCCCAATTAATCATTCAGCGAACTTTAGAGTGTGGCACTGGCCACTGGATCATAAGACACGGTATCTGGTTGGTTGGTTCCTCAGTTTAAGGGCTGCGACAATGCGGTCATGTAGCCCCGTGTACTTTGGGTGTGTGTAGAATCTGTCTTAATTGTGACGACTGTATTAGTGTGTGTTATCTGTGATTCAGGTAAGTACTTCTTCTTCTTCTTCTTCTTCTTCTTCTTCTTCTTCTTCTGACGCCGTCTCCCTCCGAAGGTTGGCGATCCAATTTATTATGATAACACGCGAAACGGCAGCACGGAAGATTTCTATCGACGTATGTCCATACCACCACCGCAAGTCTTTCATCCAGGAATTTCTTGGTCTTCCCACAGATCTTTTCCCATCAATCTTCACTTGAATGATCAGCCGGAGAAGTTTATATCGTTCACCTCTCATTATGTGCCTGAGGTAGCTGAGCTTACGCTCCTTGATGGTTGTGAGAAGCTCTTTCTTCTTGTGCAAGATGTTGAGGACTTCTTCATTTGTTTTAGTTTCTACTCAAGATATTCGGAGTATTCTTCTGTATAAGTACATCTCAAAAGATTCAATCCGCTTCTCAAGTAATGGGCTGAGCGGCCATCCTTCGAAACCATACAACAGGACAGGAAAAACATAGCAACGTAACATTCGAACTCTGCGCTGAAGGTTGAGTTCTCGGCTGGTGAATAAGGTCCTCATGGTATTGAACATATTTTTTGCTTGTCCAATCCTGGATAAGATTTCACTCTTTGAATTACAATGCTGGTTCACTAAAGTTCCAAGATATTTGATGGAAGATACTTGTTGGACGATGGTGTTGATGTGAAGGGAGACCTGTTTTGGTGTTTTCGAGAATACAATCAGCTTGGTCTTGTTAATATTCAAGGATCAACCGTAGGTTTCACTGGTCCTCACGATATCGTTTATAATAATTTGAAAATCACTAGGGTTGCTGGCTAGCACAATCGTGTCATCAGCAAATCAGATGTTATTAATGACATAGCCATTGATCTTGATGCCTAGATTAACATCTTCAATAGCCTCTCCGAACACAGCTTCAGAGTAGATGTTAAAAAGGAGTGGGGACAGGACACATTCCTGGAGGACACCTCTTTGTATAGCTATGTCCTCAGTAGTAGTTCCTTCAATTTTGACCTCTGCCGTTTGGTTCCAGTACAGATGGGTAATTATACGAAGATCACCAACATCTAAACATTCATAAATGGTTTTATTTGCTGCGATTTGGTCCTTTGTGAATGCGGTGAAGAACAGACTATGGGTCATCTGCTTCAGTGCTGTCTGTGTCCTATACTGTGCACCATGGAGGATCTGGTGAAGGCTACACCAAATGGACGTGACATCGCAAAATATTGGTCATGCATTATTTAGAACCATAAATGTTCAAGAATTGTCATTTTTGTTGCCCATTTTGTACATAATTCCTTACGTAATATTTTTGTTCCTGACACGAGTAAATAAATGCCAACATCTACACCAGTAGATTTTAAAATCTCATCAAGTTTTACATGAGATACGCAATCGAAAGCTTTTCGGTAGTCGATGGAAGAAGCGTGCACATCTATATTCATATCTAGGCATTTCTGGATCAAAACATTCAATGAGAAAAGAGCCTCGCGAGTACCCAGTCCATTCCTAAAGCCAAACTGAGTATGACCAACATAGCGTTCGCATTTAAGGTAGATTCGAGTGTGGATGATACGCAGAAATACCTTTACCACATGGGACATTAGGCTCATCATACGATAATCATCACAATATGATGCACTAGCCTTTTTAGGTATGGTGACAAAAGAAGATCTTAGCCAGTCAGATGGAATTATACCAGATTTACATATTGCATTGAATAAAGCAGTTAGCAGCTCTAGTCCTCTGCCATGGCCTTCAGCAATAAGTTTGAGAGTTTCTGCATTAATCTTGTCCGGACCTACAGCTTTTCCATTCTTCTGGAGTTTGATTGCATATATTACTTCCTCTTGGCTTATACTTGGACTTGCTTCACTGCATTCACCAATACAAGGTGGTTTATCTGGCCTTACATCGCTAAATAAGTTTTCAACATATTCTTTCGAACACTTCAACTTGTCTTCGACTCCTACCAAAATGGTGTTATTGTCATCCCTCAGTATAGCTCTGCACGGCCTGTGATATATTTCCCTGCAAGTTCTTTGATCTTCTTGTGGAGATTAAACAAGTCATGTTTCTCTTGGAGATGTTCTATTTCTCTGCATCTCTCCACGAGCCATAGTTTTTTGTCTCACAGTCCTGTTTAGTTCTTGGTATTGGACTTTATTAACATGCTTCACTTTCTGTCTTTGGTACATGAGTTTTAGACCTTCTTCTGTCATCCATGGCTACTTTTTTGAGCTGTTCAAATGTCCTATATCACTCTCTTGAGTATCGGTGAGCACGTTCTTTAATGCAGCCCATTGTGATTCAATATCCTCTGTTTCCAAGTTGTTTATTGTACTCATACGATCTTCGAGCTGCAAGGTTGTTTGAGCCCGAACTACGGGGTTGTCAAGGCACTTTGTATCAATGCGCTTAGGTGTGTCAGAGCGTATGGCTGCAGACTCTCAATTTCAAGTAGTTCTTACTTTTGCTACCAAATGCTACCGTCTACAACACCTATCTGTGAACTTGGCTACTACATGTCATTGCGACTGCCATTTGGTTAACATTTCCTCAAAACTAGAGATTCATCGTATAGATTACTGCTGGATTCGTCTGGTTTACTTGCTTCTTGCACCAGCTTTCTTTATGTAATGCCACAAACTACAAATGTCATGGAGCAACAGGGGAGAGAAGTTACAACAAAGCTAGATGAAGAAGTCACGACGACAACTGGAAGAGTACAGAGAGACAGGGCCACCCAGAGGATTTAAGGGACCCTATGCATTTTTCTCGTACCCCTCTTGAAATACTTATCCACTGCTAGCTGCAGTATTCTGGAAATACAATGTCATTTTGAGAAAAGCTTCTGATGCACAGTAATAATTTTTAAAACAACATACATACATATGCAAATCCCGTTCCAGCTATTACTGAGTCTGGGTGTGTTTACGAGGCCTCTCCATTTTGTTCTATCTTCCCACCACTTTTCTTCCTCCACTCCTGTTCTCTCTATACCAGGGCCATCCAGTCATTGCACTGGACAGTCAGACTAGCACCCCTTCCCCTGTGGCTGTGAGGACCATGCTCAGTAGATACGTACACTACGTCCAGTCGTGCGGCTCTTGTGGGATTGTTGACTTATTAATAGGGCTGTTTTGCCATAACAAATATACCGCATATACAAAATAATCGACTGGTACTCCGATGTATGGAATGTGCAGGAAACGAACACAAGTGTTAAGTAAAGAATAATTGTGATTTATTCCAAACTGAAATGTGAACATAGTGTACTATAGAGGAAAATTCAACAACAAATTGTGTTCTTTTTAACACATTACATCTCTGTTGCATGCCCTTTATAAGCTGTACAGAAAAATGACATTTACCATTCTGCTTTAAAGACTCCTGCTTCACCACTTCTTTTTTGTATGCTGTTCAGTCATGGCCACTGCGAAACTGATTTACTTACACGCTGTCAACAAAGCGCATTGGACTAGACTAGCGACTGATGGATCGGCTGCACACTTCAGCGCTCTCAGCCAGCCAAGCTCCTCCCACCACTTCTGAAACTACCTTCCAACAAAGCGCTCGGAGCACTGGCAGGATGGCCCTGCTCTGTACAGACTCTCACTCCTGTACTTGAGCGCATTCTTGGACGCCCTCGACTTCTTCTTCCAATCTTAGCCTGCTCATCCTCTTAACATGACCATACCAGCGTAGTCTCTCCCTCTCTCATACTTTCAACTGCTTGCAGTCTGCTCCAGTACCTTTCCGTCATTGTCCACGTTTCTGCTCCACACGTCACAATGGGTGAGCAATACGTTTAAAAAAGAAACATTCAAACTCTATTGTACAGAACATTTTAGCACTTATTTATGATTATTTTTTTGCAAAGTGCACAAAACGATTTGGGATTTATTAGTTATTTTAATACGGTTAACATGCATGGGGAAATATTTTGCAATTCTTTAAGTCTTCACTTTAATTTGCTGTGCGTAATGAAAAATAGGAAGAATTTGAAAACTCCGCATTACTTTGATATCAGATCATCGGGGGCCGATAACCTAGATGTTAGGCCCCTTAAAACTACAATTATCATCATCATCATCATCGATATCAGATCAATAAATAATAGTACATTATTAAATCAGCTGAATGGCCAAAATACATTTCCTGTTGGTACTTTACAAATCTTTACTACAGTATATTCCAAAACTGAGCGTGTCCTATTTTCGCATCGGTTGATGCGATAACGCTCATCACACAAAGTACACACGCACTCCTTTGTTACTTCATGGAAATGTGTCGTCGCACATAATTTGTTAACCGCTAAACTTGTGATGACATGCCTTTGTTGCGTACGGTACTTGTCACCAATAATGACACATACGGTGATTATTACTGGCCACGAGTGGAGTGAACGGGAAGGGAGGGGGATGCGATCGCCATTTTACAATAGATGGCCTTGGTGCGAATATCTGCGGCGATGAAAACCTGCTCGAATTAGTAAGGGTTCACTGTATTTCTCTTTTCCGGTGCTTAATGCTTTAATATTTATCAGTAATGACTACCCCACTTATGACGGGTTTGATTTTGGAGGGCAGAGACTGTCTGTGGGTGTCACTGTAGGTATCGTAGTGTTTTGTAGAGTTATTTGTCTTGTAGATTTGGATCTGATGATGCTCGCGCTTGACGAGCGAAACATGCCGTCTCTTAGTTTTCTCCTTTTCAATAGTCCATGTAATATCTTAATGACCTGTAGTTTATTTTAGATGAATATTCCAGTTATTGGAATTATTTTGTTTTCACCGACTTAAAGCTACAATATTAACCTAGTGGCAGTTTGAGGAACTAAACAATTTAGGTTCTGTATCTTTTACTCGTCTAGATTTTAGTTACAGTTGTTTGCACTTCGGCCTCATTGGACCACTTAATGGGGTCGCCACATTTCATGAATGGAAAAATGAAACACACGTCCCAAAACACTTATTTAAAAACATTAAGATTGTTAAATGCTGTAATAAATAATACTCGCATGATTGTAAACATTACATAATAACATACACATCATAAAGCCCTATGACACTATAGCATCTTACAAATCATTTTCATTTGAACGACCCTTTGCAAGGATTTGTTTTATTTGTAAGTACCTTTTGATAAAATTTACTGCAATTACCATCAATTGTAATATGTGAACAATTCTTGTTTTATCAAACTAATGGAGCTTCTGTTTCTATCATCTCTCCATTTGATATTCATGACAGAAAAATGCTGAGTATTAACTTCACAAGGACTAAATAAGATATTCCTTAATGTTGTTGCCCCTAATAAATCTATGACACGTACCCATCTATCTGACACAGACATAGAAATCATTTTCTCTTTCAAACTTGCATCTGTATCACCAGATAACAAGCTAGATAGCCTATTACAATCAATTATGTAGCGGGGCATTTGAAAATTGGTGCGAAATTGAATATATTATCTAATTAACCAAAAAACGGAGTATTTGGCTTTCCGTCAAAGATTAAAATGGAACGTCTGGCAACCCTACCACTTCAGCCAGTCATTTCCTGGTTCTCTTCTTCGCCAAGTTCCCTTTCCGAGTTGCCTAGTAGCTTTTTTTGGCGTTCCTCACTCTTTTTAATGTTTGTCGTTTATTTTTTTATATTTTTTTTTACTTTCTTTAAATTTTTTGTTTAGGAGGTGATCCAAAGTTGTTTATTAGTTCTTCATATCCTCTCTAACCTATCCTACTTGTTGCTTCATATTCCATAATCTGGTTTCCGGTGTCCTCATGAAAATCCACAGCCTGCTTCCAGTCTCCGACCGGGTCAGGAATGGAATGAATGAAGCCCCTATCTAGCGGCGAGGATATGAACTGTGCCGGCTGCCGAGGCCTGACGCACTCCTCTGGGGCAATGATTAAATGAATGACAGATGAAATGAAATGATAGTGGAGAGTGTTGCTGGAATGAAATGTTGACAGGGAAAACCGGAGTACCCGGAGAAAAACCTGTCTGCCCCCGTTTTGTCCAGCACAGATCTCACATGGAGTGACCGGGATTTGAACCACGGACCCAGCGGTGAGAGGCCGGCGTGCTGCCGCCTGAGCCACGGAGGCTTCGGTGTCCTCATGATGTGACCAAAAGAAGACGTCCGTTTCTTTCGTATATTACAAGGGTGGCCAATAACATTAACTTTGGGAGCCGCAAAGTTATGACGCTGTTTCAAAGAAATTAATGATTAATAAAATAAAGACACTTTTTTATTTCATAATGAAGAAACATTTACATGGTCTACTTAACACATACGGTAACATTATTGTTCAATTACACACCAAGATGAAGGATTTTACTTTTGACAAGTGCATTTGTGAGGGTTCATTTTTGCTGTTAGTTGTTTGAAATCTGACTGATAATTGGCAAGCGCACTTTGCACGAGTTCTCTTCAAGGTTGAGTTAGTTCAGTTCGATAAGATTTAGTGAACTTGACCGTTGATTCACACACACAGTAAGTAGGCTAGTCCCAAATATTGACATAAACACATAACACTTTTTTGCTAGTAAGTATTTCATTTCTGGAACTTTCTTCACGACGCGAGTTATTTAATATCTGTAATTATATTTGAATTGCCGTCAATGGCCGTAGCGGGGTATTTACAACAGAACGCCCGAAGAATTCCACTGTCACCTGACACCTAGCGGCGAATGTTGGAACTTGATAGAGTATTTCTAACCAAATAATCTAGAAATTTAGCTTCACACAATTGTAGTTGGTGGAAGGTTCTATTTCATGTCATTAATCAATGACATGGGCCTGCCGGTTCTACTTCCTCTCCAAAGGAAGGCATACTGAAGGATTTCAACACTCTTAAAAATTTGACGACTTTGGCCGGGTTTGAACCCCCGATCTTGGGTATAGCAGTTCAGCATGCTAGCAACTACGCCACCGAAACCTTCATAGTATCTGCAATGGGCTCCAGTTGTCCATCTTTCTGATATGTTTTATTTATACATGAAGATAATCTTCTCTGTATTTTTACTGAGTGACTTTAAAATGAGTTTCACTGCCATTGAAGTTTCTTGTTATAAATTCTTGATTCCATGTAAGGAACGGTGATAACGTTGTGTTTTCATTAATAATAACGACAATGTGACCTTGTGAAAAAGACTGCCCAGACTTCAAGGGAGGGGGCTAAGTGAGCAAGTGCTGCGTGGGTTAAGCCCTAACTAATCTTACAGGGGCGCTTGTTGTAGGTTGCTGAGACCCACCGTGGCCGAGCAGCAGGACGCACTGTGGACAGCCCTGTCGACCATCCTGTGGCGTGTGGGGGAGCAGAAGAGATGCGTGCTGGCTTTACCACAACAAGAGAGTTATCTTCAGCCCAACAAGGTTTTCCTGCCCGATGGAGTCACCGAGAAGGTACCTTTATCAACTCCTCCCTTCCCCCCCTCGTACTGGTAGAAACTTACTGCCCTTCATCACGAGTGTTCCCACGATTTGCATAAATAACGTGTGTATCTAACCGTATTAACTTGACACGTGTGTTGTTCAATGGTGACTCATGTGTCGTGTCTTGTTTCCAGCTGCAGATGTTTGAAGTAACGTCCCTGGAAGATCTGCAGATCACCCTCAAGAGATTCCTCTACGTGGTGAGTTATTACACTCACGTTATCTTTGCTCTGTCCAGTGTTGCCTTGTTGACAATTGGTATTCCAACTTTTAAAACCACCACCATCTTCTGCACGTCTCATTAGGTTATAAGATGTATGTCAGGCGCAATATGATTGGGCGCCAGTCATCAAACAGAGCAGAAACACTCGAGGAATGGGGCAATCAAACTTGCTCACCTCCTTACAGATAAATATGCATAAATCTCTACAGAGTATAAAACGAAGTCCCCAATTCTTGGATGTCCCAGGTTATCTCGAGAACTACAGGATGAATTTTAATGTGGTTTTAACCATTCTGTGGAGGATTTCTCGAGGAAGGTTTCTGTAGAAATTATTTATTTATGACCAAAGAAAGCCGAGCATTAACGAATTCAATGAAAAAGTATTAAAAAAACAACTTACCGTCCGTGCGCTTTTTAAGCTTACGCTGGGCAAACCGTTAAAAGTAACTAAATACTATGAGTGTAAGAATTGTTCAGCATGGAAAGTTCTACAAAAACGTCCGCGAGAGCGTATCTTCAATACATTGCCCACTATAAGTGTTTTTACGTTTTCATTTCTTCCAACAATTTCCATTGAATTACTGAGGCAACAGTTTACGAGCTAGCTTGGGGCGAGCCTATCACCCCAGTTACAGCCTAGCTAGCGGGCGAGTCTATTACCCCAGATACGTACAGCCAGCAGCAAACTGTCGAGTCGTGTTGAGTTAAGACTTCAGAGAAGAGTGGTTGTGTTTGGAGTTTCCCTGGAAATGCAACTCAGCTTTTCTTCATTCCGCCTGTGAACTTTTCGTTCCGCAAAGTACACAAGTCAAGTAAAGATTGGACGGAAGGGGGATTTGTGATTCATGCACCTCGCCATTCTTAAATTACGTCTGACAAGAATTCGTTGCACATGCATCTCCATGATAATATAATTAATAGTCCAGTCAGTGACTTTAACCCATCATGCCGAGCAGTGGTGGATCCAGTCCTTGCGGGGCCCTGGGAGATATGATAAGGTGGGGCCCACAAAAATAGTAAAAAAAAAAGAATATAAAATCAAATGAAAAATAGTTTTGTAATAATAATAAAATAAAGAATAGTTACAATATTTTTAATATACTACCGTACATTTTTTAATAATTTGAAAGAAACCTTAAGTCCCCTTGAAGAAGATTATGTATACTATATGACATATTAACATTTTACTTTGCGACTTTTTTCTGGCTGAAGTCTTCTATTATTTCACTGAAATCTAAACTTGCTAAACGGTCAAGGGAGGTCATAGCTGCACTGCAATATACAGGCTGTAAAAAAAGTCCTGCACCAAACTTAAATCCCGCATGCGGGTGGGGGCAGGGAGTAATTTGAGATAGAGAACCCATGTTCGGAACTCAACCGTTACGCCCCTATGAGCGATTTTAATTATGAGTACATTTGGCAACGTCGCGTGCTACCCACGGCAGAGGACCGATAACGGCTCACAAGTCAGTCTAGCTATAGGCCCACCTTGTGCCTCAGTGTTAAGGCGTTAGACTCTCACACTGAAGTGACCGGATTCGAATCCCCCTTCCGACATTGCTGATTTTTTTTCTTCGAGTCGTTTGGATTTGCATAATTTAATTACTACATAGGGCTAGATTAGATCCTTTTTGTTTCTAATTTCGTTTTAAAGGAGCTAAATTATACGCCGCAATTTTGCGTTTTAAAAGAAAAACATATTGGTTCTGTTCGTTGCCGATTTATGTCTTCGCGGTAGGATTTTGTTTGGACACAAATGATCTCTTTGTTTCTGTTGTAATTGCTGTATGATTGTTTCGCAATGATATCTTTAAGATCGCAATTTGAGGTAAAGGTCATAGGCGGTTACTTAACAAGCCAAAGATTGCGTGTTCAAAAATGTTACAGTTTTTTTTTTGTTGTCGTGTGACCTCCTGAGAGGCCGAGTGCAGGTCTTTCTAGTCGACGCCCGTGGGCGACCTGCGCGGCGGGATGAGAGATGGAATGGATGAAGATGAATGAATGAACTGGGCAAGGATGTGGAAGGAAGCGGCCGTGGCCTGTCAGAAGGTACCGTCCCAGCATTTGCCTGGTGTTGAAAATGGGAAACCACGGAAAACCATTTCAAGGACGGCCGACGGTGGGGCTCGAACCCACGCGTCTACCGAGTCAGCAGAGGGCTGGGCCCCATGACCTAACACTGCGCTTTAGCCAGCGTAGCCACTACTGTCGGTAATGTTACAGTGAAGATACAGATACAGGTTCAGCGATCGTTGGAACTGAGGAACTTTAATGCTTATGAATTATTTTATTGAATTGTGCGTAAGATAGAGCCTCCGTGGCTTAGGCGGCAGCCCGCTGGCCTCTCACCGCTGAGTCCGTGGTTCAAATCCCGGTCACTCCATGTGAGATCTGTGCTGGACAAAACGGAGGCAGACAGGTTTTTCTCCGGGTACTCCGGTTTTCCCTGTCAAAATTTCATTCCAGCAACACTCTCCACTATCATTTCATTTCATGTGTCATTCATTTAATCATTGCCCCAGAGGAGTGCGACAGGCTTCGGCAGCCGGCACACTTCATATCCTCGCCGCTAGATGGGGGCTTCATTCATTCCATTCCTGACCCGGTCGGAGACTGGAAGCAGGCAGTGGATTTTCAATTGTGCGTAAGATCACTTCTCTGTGTCGCTTTTCTTAGATTTCCTAATTATTGTATGTTAATGAAACTCCGAATTTTCTAACCGTCGTTTTGTTGCTCCCAAGCCTTATTGTTACACATTATTTCAATCAAAGTGAGGTAGCCTTTGGTCTGCGTGCTGGCCTACGAATCGGGCGTTCCCGGTTCGAATCCGAGTAACTACACGTATTGGAACTTCAGGAAATTTCGGTATTTCCGGTTTCTGTAAAGTCTAGAAAATTCTGTCAGGGTATAAAAGTCCTCAAGAACAGCGATGCGTTATCACTTCTTCCGCTACGGTTTGTAGCTTTCCTGAAAATTCGCAATGGACGAATATCCTAACGAACACCTCGCAGACATCCACTACGTCTACGGATTGGCCGACGGGAATAGACGCCAGGCCCAGCGCATCTACCAAGAGAGGGTCCCCATGCGCCTTATCCCACACTACCAATTTATTACGCGAATTCACAATCGTTTGCGAGCAACATGATCGATTCAGGTAAGTATCATATCTGTCAATGTGTATCTCTTATTCGTCTTTTGTTTTGTTTCCCTGTAAATGTGATAAAATAATAACTACGTCTTAGTGTTTTAAACAATTTAAAAATGGAACGGTGCAGGTACTAGAAGCCGAGCAGAGAATGTAAACATTGTCCCATCGAACGTAACTCTTTCGCATCTCGCTTTTGGCTCCTAAAGCCCAACCCGTTCCAAATAGGACAAAGTTATCAGAAATTTACTTTAAAAAATACAACGCACCTTATTCAACTGTATTTGTAGAAAACAGTGCCCAGTCTGAATGGCGGGTACCGATACTCAACGTTTGAAAGCGCCTGGACGGCAAACGGTGGGTTTCCGACAGTATGCTCTTCGTTTGTGAAGCCTTAAAATTTCAAGGCGGATTCAGGGTTTTTGGATGCAAAAATAAACTTTACACTCCCAGAAAATAATTTTATTTTAGTGATTCATAGTGTTCATTTTGATATGATTAGGGGTATCCATCGGTGATTTTTCTGAGTACCGTTCCTATTAGAGGTATCAGTTTTGAAAGAAGATTTTCTTTACGAACGGTGCTTTCTATTCTGCTTTGTTTTTAATCCGAATTTTAGGTTGGATTTTTCAAGTTATCGTTTAGTGGCAACAAAGAAGAACGGTTTAATTCACATTTTTTCATTATGTTATTTTTTCTTACACAGGCTCACAACCCCCGACCGGGAAGACCGCGGGGGAGGAGAACTCCAGAAATGGAAGAAAGGGTTTTGGAGCGTGTACGCAACAATCCTTCCACAAGAACGCGTGCGATCGGACATGCGTACCACTGTCCACAGCGTGATACAAGATGATGGCCTGTATCCGCATCATTTTCAAAAAGTTCAAAAAGTAAAGCCTGAGGATCCTCCAGTCCGGATGGATTTCGCCAATCAAATGATCGATCGCTTGGGGGAGGACCCTGATTTCTTGTCAAAAATGTTATTCACCGACGAAGCGACGTTCACCGGGGATGGTTGCTTCAACATCCACAACAATCACACGTGGAGTCACGAAAACCCTGCAGGGAAATCAAGAAAAATTATCTGTGAACGTTTGGGCGGGTATTATTGGGGACCATCTAATCGGGCCTTACATTTTACCAGCCAGACTCAACGGACGCGTTTATCTGCGGTTTATTCAAGAGGTTCTCCCAGAACTTATGGAGGATGTCCCGCTGGAGACAAGGGCTGAAATGGTCTTCCAGCATGACGGCGCCCCACCTCTCTGGCTCCGAGCAGTTTGGGACATTTTGGACGAAACGTTCCCCGAAAGATGGATCGGCAGAGGAGGTCCAGTTCAGTGGCCTCCTCGCTCTCCTGATTTGACGCCACTTGATTTTTTATTTGGGGGATACATAAAGGACCTGATATACGATGGGATAGAAATCGACAGTCAAGAAGAGCTAGTCGGAAGAATAGCTGTAGCGGCCGGCGTCGTTCCGGACAGAGCAGAATAAATTTTTGGACGAGTCCGCGAATTACTTGTAAACCGTCTTCATTTTTGCCTTCGTGGCGATGTACAAGGAGGCAATTTTGAGCAACTGCTTTAACGAAAAAACATTAGTAAAACTCTCCCAAAGTAAAATAATTCAGTTTGCTATTGTTCATTTCTTCCAAGTCTACTTGTCTGGAAAGATATGTTACGTATTGAAAATGAAAAACAATTTGTATTAAAACTGATAAATTGTCTGATTTTCAAAATGAGTTTTTTTTTTTTTTATTACAGACCTCCCTCCGCAACAACAATGAAAAGATAAATACGTAAATTAAATGAAAAAGAGAACTACCAGAGCATCTTAAGACAAGACAGAGTCGCAATATTGCTGAAGTTTGAACCGTTACCGAACACGTGGCAATTAGGATAAGCGTAAACATTTAATTAAGATTCTTAAAACGTTCTTGAAACATCTACCTGAAAACATCATGCTTGCGGTAATTGAGTTGATCCATCATCAAATTACTCGGAGGAAAAAAAAAACCAATTTTGATTGGAAGAACGATTCGAACTCCAGCGTGTAGTCACCTACGCCTGAGGGTCGAGCGCTTTACCACTGAGCCAGGAAGTGGGACAGGAGCTCGGTAGACTTGTGAGCGATTATCGGTCCTCTGCCGTGGAAAGCACGCGACGTTGCCAGATGTACTCATATTTCAAATCGCTCATAGAGGCGTTACGGTTGCGTTCCGGTCATGGGTTCCCTATCTCAAATTACTCCCTGTCCCCACCCCCATGCGGAGTTTAAGTTTGGTGCAAGACTTTTTTTTACAGCCTGTATATAGCCTATATATATAGAATTAGTTTGAAAAGTATAATTAATTAATTAAATTCTTTTAAATGTTTGGCGCGGGGTCCCGCGGACCGCGGTCGCCCTCCACCCCCTCCCCCCCCTAGATCCGCCCCTGATGCCGAGACCTAAAATGGATATAGGTCACAGTTCATTGAAATCGAAATAAATATGCTTATCACGTAACGAGAAAACTGAGCAAAGAAAGACTTCACACAGGGAAGGAATGTTCATGGTTTGTGGTCCGATAAAGAGAATTCCGCTATGAATTATGCTTCCTCCTTAAATTATATAAATGATTCTTCAGTATCCGGGCGAAGCCGGGGCGGGTTGCTAGTACATGGAATAAAGCGTAAACAGCTACAAGAATGCTGAAGATCTTCTGTGAGTGGTCCAACAACAGTTGGATGTGCTCAAGGAAAATATTGACAAATGGGAAATGTAAATCAGTAAGACAATGTTTTTTTTTTATTTATTTATCGTATGGCTTTTAGTGCCGGGAGTGTCCGACGACACGTTCGGCTCACCAAAGGCTGTAGCTGCTTCAAGCGAACAGCCATAGGGTGAGCTACAAGTTCCGATCAATTTCAAGAAGTTCCAACTTTCGCAACCAGATATCAATGATACCTAGTGGTGAACGTTGGAACTTTGATAGAGCGTTCCAATGAAATCTAACCTACAATTTAGCTTCACACAAGTTTAGTCTGTGGAAGGATCTTTTACATGCCATAATTCTATAACATGGAACCGCCGGCTTTACTTCACCTCCGAAGGAAGCCATACTGAAGGATTTAGTACTCTTAAAAAATCTGACGACTTCGGCCGGGTTTGATCCCGCGATCTTGGACACAGCAGTTCAGCACGCTACCAACTACACCACCGAAGCCGTTAAGACAATGGTAATGACAAGGGGGAAAGAAAGAAGGAAAAGGGCGATGTAGCTGAGCACTTGAAGTGAATTGATGGAGATCAACAAGAGTGGGAGTGTTTTCTATCGTCAAGTTCTGAGTTTAATTTGGGATAAACACACAACACCTATAAGATGCGTTCAAAAAGTAACGAGCCGGAGGCTGTAATGCGCAAACCGGTGACTACATCGGCTAATCGTGGCGTGTGTAACGAGGTGTGCTTCCGACCAGAGAGAGCATGGAAGGTCACAGCCCGTCGCTAGAGGGCACGCGTGCACGTCACGTGACGATACAAAGTGAGCAGCAGCATGCATCAATCCTCCAACGCTGCCAGTCGCATTGCAAACAGTGACATGGAGGCGTCAACCGAAGAGCAAAGAGGTGTTGTTCGGTTTCTGACAGCGGAAGGAGTAGGGGGAACGGACATTCATCGCCGAATGTCACAAGTGTACGGCGAACACTGCATGTCCCTTGCAAGGGTCAAGGCGTGGCACAAGCGCTTCAGGGAAGGACGGGTGTCGTTAGCCGATGATGCCCGGTCTGGGGCACCCCCCTGCATTACCGATGACAACGTCCAGCTGGTTGATGCACTATAAAAAAGGAAGGAAGCTTGTAGTTTAACGTGACCGTTAATCGCGAGATCATGAGCCACGGGACCTCCTTTTTACGTGGAATCCGAACCACAGGACATGGCATTTCACTTCGAAAATCTCACATGCATTGACCGGGAAACGAACCCGGACCGCCTTGGTGAGAGGCATACAGCTAGACCGCTGAGCCACCACGCCCCTGATGCACTATAATAATAATAATAATAATAATAATAAAAATAATAATATCGTATGGCCTCGGGTGCCTGGTGCAAGCTTTGTTAATTGACACCCAGAGGGTAGCTTGCATGTCGAATTTCGTCGTTCCTTGGAACGCTATGGAAGTCAAGGAGGTTAGATATCTAAGCTCCTTGACACTGCAGCGCTTCCAAGCAGAGAATGGAGAAACTTTGTGTTGGCGGAAAATCCCGAGATTAATTTTGCCTTTGAACACGGCCTACAGAATTCAAATGGGTTCTTTAACATGCCAACAACGTATGACATGAGTGTCGTGATTTTTGTCGCATTTCAAAAATCACTTACCATGGCCAGGAGCGAACCTGCAATCTTGGGGGTTGGTAGTCCGACACTATAACCACTCACCCACCATGGTTGATGCACTCATTACCCAGGACCGCCGAGTGACAGTGAACGCCAAAGCCGCCGTGGTCGCTCCACGACAATGCACGACCTCATACGGCCAACACAGTCGCGGCACTCCTGCAGAAATTCAAATGGGAGCTTCTCGGCCACCCTCCATACATCCCAGACCTCTCTCCCTGTGATTACGCCATGTTTGGTCCCCTGAAAAGGGCTCTGCGGGGCCAACGATTCACCTCAGACGCAGAGGTCCAGCTGTACGTGCGGAACTGGTTCACATCGCAGCCCAGAGAATTTTGAGACAGCCATTCACCGCCTCGTGTCACAGTGGGACAAGTGCCTCAACAGCCAGGGCCAATACTTGTAACATACAGGCACTGGTTTCTGTAATTATGCCTCCGGCTCGTTACTTTTTGAACGCACCTTATATTACTTAGCAATAATGACGCATGGAGAGATGAAAGTAGAATACAGGAGTAAGGTACAGAAGCTGGGGCAGGATAGATTGAGATGGTATGAACAAGTGATGGAGAGACAGAGGACGAGGAAGACCTAGAGTACGGTGGATGAAGGACAGAGTGAGAGTTAAGTGGAGGGATGTCATATTTGCTCCGACCCGGGTCACGCTGGGAAACGAAAATTAATGATGATGAGTTGCTAACTAATAATGTATTACATCTACTTTAATAAATACTCTCACATAGTGAATTCTGAAAGGTAGATAAATACCTTGTATTCTTCTTCTTTCGAATAACCCATTTGGAGGGTACGATAAATCAACGTTGTCTATCTCCTTTGTTTCCAAATTTCTTTCATCCTTCTAGAGCGACGATCTTTCTCCTCTTGAGTCCACTTCCTGCGAGTTGTTTGTTTCTTCCTTTCTTGAAATTTTGCCTTTTGAATAGCTTCTTTGAAGAGTGATTGATCTGTTTGCTATTGTGTCTCTGAATTCTGGTGTTTGTCAAATCTTTGTCTATTTCAATGAACCATGTGGGTTTGCATTTGTAACTAGTCAGTTTAGTTTTTCATTCTATAAATGTGCCCAAGAAACTGTAATCTTCTCTTTCTCATTACATCATTATCGTATATTCTATGGTATTTAGTCTACAATAAGTTCCCAAAAAGTGCCCTAACAGTTTTAAGAAAGGAATCTAATAAAACAAGCCAAGACTGATGTGTGGAATGTTAGTGTACGACGATACTTGGTCACATGACCATGGGACAACAACAAGGCAAAACGGGGTGGCCGAGATGCCTCGCTGGCATCGGGAGAGCGTGGGTTCAAATCCCACCTCGGCCGTCCTGAAAATGGATTTCGTGGTTTCCCATTTTTCCACCAGGCAAATGCCGGGACGGTTCCTTTCAATAAGTCCACGGCCGATTTCCTTCCAATATCCCTCTCCTGACCCGTCCATGGCCATTGGCTGCATTAATAAAATAAAATATTGATGTATGCTAAATATTGTGGTTAGGTAAGCCTAGTTACTTTCGCACGCATTGGAGATAACGGCTCCCCACGTTGCGAGTGAATGATGTCATCTTCTACAGTTTCCAGCCTCTGCTTGGAACATATTATGGCTCTCTATCCTCCCACCACCTATCTCTTTGTCTCTCGCCCTCCACCTCCATCTCATGCATTCTCCTAACATGTCCGCACTAACTCATTCTTGACTTCTCTGTGATCTCTTGTAAGGGATTCTCTTCCACAATCTCTCATTTCTTACTCCATCCCTTCTTGTTATTCCTCCGCTGTTTCTTTTCACCTGTCTGTTGTTCATAACCCGCGTATGTGAGTATCTGGGGTACGTCCCTGCTCTATACCAGGGCTTGCCTTCCTCTCTCTCCCCCAGGGGCTCACATTTAGTGGGAGGTGGGTTGGCGACCATGGGGCCCCCAGCTGAGTCCGGCATTGCTTCCACTTACTTGTGCCGGGCTCCTCTCCATCTTCTTTCCTGTCGACCTCACTTGGTCGACTCTTGTTCTCTTCCGACCCCGACGGTATTAGGGTATCCAAGGCCTAGGGAGTCTCTTCCTTTTCCGCCTTAATTGGCCCTTGTCTCATCTTTTCTGATACCCTCCTTCTGTGAGGGGTCAGCCTTCTTTTTCTTTTCCTGCCTTGTGCTCAAGGCCCTCAAGGAAGCAGGGTGTATGTAGCCCCACCACTTCTGGTGCACCCTGGATAATGCTACACCCTCAGGGGCTCACGGCTGGTGGGTTCGGGAGTTGGCGACCCCAAGGGATTCCTGAGCTGGGTTTTCCCCCTTTTATCCATTACCTCTGGGGCGGACCTCTCCCCTTTCACTTTCCTATCTGCCTTTCATGGCTCTCCTTCCTTCCAAGTCCCTCAATCCACATTCTTCGAGGGTTGAGGGCATTTGGTTTCCTCCTGTCTTTCTTTTTTCCTTATTCTCCTTTTGTTTTCCATTTCTTCTTCTAGTATATAAGTTAGTAGTTAGTTTTAGTTATTGTTTACACCATCTTCACGATCACCCAAAACATTAGGGGCCGATAACCTCGATGTTAGGCCCCTTAAAACGACAATTATCATCATCATCATCATCACCTTCTTCTCTCTCTGATCTCCTTGTCATTTCTATTACACTCCCACTAACTCCTCCTGTGTTGTTACTCGTTGTCCCCATTGTTTCACACTTCTTTGCATTAAATTTCAAACCATACTGTTTTAACAATTCTGCCTCTCTGTTGCCCCATATCATTAGATCGTCTGCAAACAGCATTGCTCTCATATTTGTGCTGCCACTTCTACCATTCCCTCATCCATCACAGAGATGAAAAGTGCTTCAACCCTCTCTTCTGCTTTAACCAGTCGATGTAAATAACATTATATTATTTTCTCGGCGGGAATTTTGGGAGTTCCAAATTTAGAAAGCTTCAAGTCATCAACTAATGTTCCTCCACAACCAACCAGCGCACCTCTTGGGCAATTCGGTACTCCAACAAATCTAATGAACTACAATATATAAACGATAGTAGACTACCAGTCTTTAACACGACAAGATAACTTAATAAAATAGACATAAAAGGAAAGCGACCAAGGGGAAGACCAAGGACACGATGGATCTCCCAAATATAAGATGATCTGGAAGATAGAGCAGTATGAGAATTTGAAGAAGGAGAAGAAGAAGAAGAATTGTACTTGCACAGACATAAATGGAGAGTGCGTGAGAGTGCTCTTACACCACATACAGTTAAATGATGACGATGATCCCGTTGCTTAGCGACCGATTCAGGAAGCATCACTGCGGCCGACACTAGCCAGCGCTTCCGATGTCACACAAGTGACCAAGTTTGGAAAGTAGGGACCGGATTCTTAGGTTGTTACCTATTATTTCCCTTACTCTTAATACAAAAATCTCTAATACTTTTACGAATCACACTCAAAAGAGTCCTAGTCATGAATTCTGTAGCACCTAACATACCTAATAAAGTTATGAGTATTCCCGAAGGGAATATGATGTAGTTTCCATTTGAGCGGATGAATTATCAATAAATGATAAAAATGGTCCGGTTAGCCCAAACAAAGCCAGCGTTTCGCCCCAGTGTGCCGTTGGGCTCGTCAGTTGGTACAGACACACCTCACCAATACGCGTGGTTAGCACATAGCCTACTGAAAAGGCCATGCAAGACACAAAATACAAGCAGTATTGACGTCACGAGCATGCTAATGTGCTACGGGAGTCAAACTCCCTTAAAAACAAAAGCATTACCCTGGCAATTGATAATTCATCCGCTCAAATGGAAACTACTTCATATTCCCTTCGGGAATACTCAAAACCTTATTTGGATTGCCAAGGTAATGCTTTTGTTTTAAGAGACGGTTAGCGAGGTCTTCTGACCCGAGTGCAGTAACTATTCAAGACTGGAGATACAAAATCGACGACTCATAAAATAAGGAAGTGCTAATGATGATGATGATAATTGTTGTTTTAAGGGGTCTAACATCTAGGTTATCGGCCCCTAATGTTTTGAGAGATAGCGAAAGATGAGATGAGAATGAAAACTATAACTAATACTAACTACAGACTAACATACTAGAAGAAGAAATGGTAAACAAATGAAGTATAAGGCAAATAAGGACAGGAAGAAAAGAAATGCCCTCAACCCTTGATGTAGCCTACTTGGAAGGAAGGAGAGCCATGAAAGGCAGATAGGAAAGGGAAATATGAGAGTGTCCGCCCCAAGGTCAGAGGAAAAAGGGGACAAAGAGGACCCAGCTCAGGAATCCCTCGGGGTCACCAGCTGCCAAAATCACCAGTCGTGAGCCCTTGAGGGTATGGCACTATCCAGGGTGCACCAGACACACACACACCCTGCCTCCTTGAGGGCCTTGAGCAGAAGGCAGGAGATAACATCAAAAGAAAAAGAAGGCTGACCCTCGAAGAATGAGGGTATCAGGAAAGATGAGACAAGGGCGAATTAAGGCGGGAAAGTGAAAGACCCCCTAGGCCTCGGACAACCTAATACCGTCGGGGTCGGAAGAGAACAAGAGTTGACCAAGCGAGGTCGACAGGAAAGAAGACGGAGAGGAACCCGGCACAAGTAAGTGGAAGCAATGTCAGATTCAGCTGGGGTCCCGTGGTCGCCAACCCACGTCCCACTAGATGAGAGCCCCTGGGGGGAAATAAGGCAGTGAAGATGAGATACCGGTATATTTTCAATGCGCATTTTGTCAGAAAATGCATTGGAAATAGCATTCAAATGACCGGTTAGACATTATAAAAAGAAAATAGTCTATATTTACCAGCAGCCCTTAAAATAAGGACCAACCAACCTTGCATAATGCCCACATTGTGATTTCTAAATCCCCGATGTGGTAATATGGACAATCTAGCGCGTTGTCGCGTTGCAGTTGCAGCCTGTAAACTGAGGAACCAACCAATTCACTGCGCTCCGCGCGGAGAATTTCTAAAGCTCTGCAGAAGCGGTCGTGATGAAGTAGTAAGAGTTCACTCTTTGACCGTAAGAATGCTCTGTACGTGAAACTTGAACTGTACATTGGTAATTATTTCCATGATCAACGTTGTTAATGCTTTAAAACACAAACTACTCATAAACGAATAAGAAAACATTAACGCAACTGTTTTATAATCCAGTTAAATCAATATCTGTAGCTTGCGCAACAAACGAACGATACATAATTGACGTAACAAATGTACGTGCGACCATTATATTCACAATCGGCTCGGTTGAAGAGCTGTGTGAAGGCGGAATTTCTTCATGCGCCTCCCGAAGGTGTACAAAATAAACACGGGATTTTTGGAAAAGTCTTAGGATGAAGTATCTTGAGACTTATTAGAAAACTAAACAAAGTATTTCCATAATGGTCTCATTTATGAATGAACCTTGTCATGTGCAAGGCGAGCCATGAATGCAAACAACCGAATGTAATTGACTTGACGTTACAGACAGTTAGGAACAGGGCTCCGAGTGAAAGCCGAAGTTAAACGATTGACTTCGCGTCACCACATGGTAGCTTTACGATTGGTTACGAAGTGAGAAGCTTATTATCCTCTCTGTTTCAAAATAAATCATGTGATAGTGCCAGAGCTTATCTATATTTACGACACTTTACTAAATGTAAAATACTGTAGTGTAATATTCAACAGATCATATTCTCAGAATACATTAAATTGAAGTACAGTACCTCCATTTTCTGCAGCATGCATGTTGCCTGTTGGTCTAGGGGTATTATTCCTGCTTTGAGTGCGGGAGGTCCCGGGTTCAAACCCCGGAAGTGCCCAGCATTTGTACTTTTGTTTCATCTCTTGAAAATATTCAAAAAGTGTATAAAAGAACCTTAGGAACGTTCTTTTTTTCGGGCGAGACTTGTACTTATACCGGTAATATAAATACATAGGTTGAGGTAAACGCTTCTTTTTTTCCCGTCGATTTACCCTCCAGGTTGGCTTTTCCCTCGAACTTAGGTAGGTTGGTTGCTTCCTTCCTCAGTTTAAGGGCTGTGACAACGCGGTCATGTAGCCCCGTGTACTTCGGGTGGGTGTAGAATCTGTCTACTATTAATTGTGATGGCTGTATTAGTGTGTGTTATCTGTTTTCAATTCAAGTAAGGACTGCAGACATTGATTTTTTTTTCAAGTAGTTCCTACTTTTGCCGCCAAACACCACCATCAGCAACTACTAGTTCAGAATTTGGTTACTAGACGCCACCGCAGTCGGCTCCTGGCAACGAACGTTGGAACCTAAGGGCGTTATCCAAATTTTAACCTATAATTTAGCTTCACTCAGGTTTAATTACTGGAAGGTTCTTTAACATGCCATAAATCTATGACATGGGACCGCCGGCTTAACTTCCCCTCCGAAGAAAGGCATACTGAGGGATTTTTAATGCCGGCTTTGGCCGGGTTTGAACCCGCGATCTTGGGCATAGAAGAACAGCATGTACCAACTACGCCACCAAAGCTGCTACCCTTCCCATCATAACCGCCGCCAGGGCAGTGTCCTGGAGCTTCAAACACCTGTTTGGGGGATACCACTGGGGAGATGGGGCCACCCTTCTTGCCTCTTCCTTGCCTATCCCTCCCAATCTTCCCCTCACTTTCCATCCCTCATGAGGCCCATGTTCGCTTTGCAGGTGAGGCCGCCTGGGCGAGGTGCTGGTCCCACCTCCCCAGTTTTATCCCTCGTCCAGGTGTTTCAAGCTCCAGGACACTGCCCTGGCGGTGGTAATGGTGGGATCCCCCGCAGAATCCGAGAGAAAAGCCAACCTGTAGGGTAAAGCAACTAAAATAAAAAAATTGCGTTTACCTCAAACACAGTAAGTACAAGTCTCGCACGAAAAAACAACGTTCCTAAGGTTCTTTTATACACTTTTTGAATCTTTTCAAGACATAAAACAAAAGTAAAATTGCTGGGTACTCCCGGGGTTCGAACCCGGGACCTCCCGCACTCCAAGCAGGAATAATACCCCTAGACCAACAGGCAACATGCATGCTGCAGAAAATGGAGGTACTGTACTTCAATTTAATGTATTCTGAGAATATGATCTGTTGAATATTACACTACAGTATTTTACATTTAGTAAAGTGTCGTAAATATAGATAAGCTCTGGCACAATCACATGATTTATTTTGAAACAGAGAGGATAATAAGCTTCTCACTTCGTAACCAATCGTAAAGCTACCATGTGGTGACGCGAAGTCAATCGTTTAACTTCGGCTTTCACTCGGAGCCCTGTTCCTAACTGTCTGTAACGTCAAGTATGTAATTGGTAGGTCAAGTAGTGATCCGGTGTTCGTTTCCCATTAATACACACGCACAGTGATACAAGAAAATGAAAACCGGCAGAAGTGGACTGATGAAAGAAAGAAAAAGAAAGATACGAGCCTTACAGTAGTCGCATATGATGTGTAACATCTGACATGTTATCCTACTCGTATACTACACAGCTTGGACATTCTTAAAATGTTAATTTACACTCCATTTTCATACTGGTACTATGATGAAAATGAAAACCCACAGCCTGCTTCCAGTCTCCGACCGGGTCAGGAATGGAATGAATGAAGCCTCCAAATAGCGGCGAGGATATGAACTGTGCCGGCTGCCGAGGCCTGACGCACTCCTCTGGGGCAATGATTAAATGAATGACAGATGAAATGAAATGATAGTGGAGAGTGTTGCTGGAATGAAATTTTGACAGGGAAAACCGGAGTACCCGGAGAAAAACCTGTCTGCCTCCGCTTTGTCCAGCACAGATCTCACATGGTGTGACCGGGATTTGAACCACGGACCCAGCGGTGAGAGGCCGGCGTGCTGCCGCCTAAGCCATGGAGGCTTCTGGTACTATGATGAATGTATAGATTGAATTGGAGATATGCTACTGTCACATTTGTGGTGCAGCGGTCAAGCTGTTAGTCTCTCACCAAGGTAGACCGGGTTTGATTCCCGGTCAATACATGTGAGCAGGCCCCGGGCTAAGGCGATAGACGCCCTGGGCAAATGGTCTACTGGCGCCCTTTTTCCAATGTATGTGTTATAAAAATAGCATAATAGGTTTTTTTTTTCAAACAACTACGTTACTAATATTGTATCACAGGAAATAATAAGAAAAGTAAGTCGTTCATACAATTTTGTAGCCATTTATAGATACATTAATCACACTAAAACCTAGATTACAAATTCAAAAGTTAAATTTTAAAAGTACAATATACAGAAACATTTCAAATCAAAGTTTTTTTTCTGGCTTTTAACTTTGCAAATTTAGTTATGATGTCAGAAAAGTCTGTGCTAAGGGTTACGTCTTTTTCACAACACAATAACAACAGAGAATTTAGTTTGCTGTCTGAAAGAGTTATAATACTGTATTATAATATTATCATGATTAAACATAAATACGTCTCACCCATGGCTGTGATTATATGGAAGCTACTGAGGTATGGGTGGTGCTTAGTAATGACATTCAGGGCACAGTCAGTGTCTGTGGATGCTGTGAAAGGTTCTACTCATAGGGTTAGTACTGCTGTTCTGACTCAGTGAGGAAAGCAATGGCAAACTACCTCACTCCTCATCTTGCCTAGTACGCCTCAATATAACGCTGCCTTGGGTTTTTGTGAGTATATACCCACATAACCTAACGGCGGTGATTTTTGAGGATCCAACCAGCCTTCGGGCTGACTACCTAACAGACAGACACTACGAATGCATGTGATATTCAATACCGGTATTACTTTTATTTTATATTCACGTAAATATTAGTTATTTTATCCTACTTTTTAAAGATTTTCATGTCATACTTATTTTTAAAGTTGAAATTGTTGGGTCAACCTTTTTCTGCGTTCAGCGTCACCTAAATTTCGGCGCCCCCTAAAATTTGGCGCCCTGGGCAAATGCCCAGTATGCCCGTTTATAGCCCGGGGCCCGCATGTGAGAGTTTCGAATTGAAATGCCATGTCCTGTGGTTCTCATTCCACGTAAAAGGGAGGTACCGTGGATCATGATCGTGAGATTAACAGACACGCAAAACTACAAGCTTCCTTCCTTCTACATTAATAATTCATAATAACAAAGTGACACACAACGTCGACAGTACTCTCAAATACTGTGAGCACATTCCTCAGTAACTATAACATTCATTATTCTCAAAACATGGCTTCCTACAATCATGAAATGACCTAGTCTCACATATGATGAAAATACAGCTTTTATTCCACTCATATAACAACATTCTGTTATGCATTTAATATTTGACTGCTCACCCACAGCTTGACAATAATGCCGCGTACTTAAATGTCATTTGCCGTCTTTGTCTTACCCCATGTGATATTCAACCTTGAACGTGAAGCTTCTTAACTGCTCAATGACAAATGAAAGTCGGTGAAACATTTGCCACTGTGCTTGTCAAACCAGTGCCTGCTAAATGCACTGCCTACTGTATTGCCATAACATTCTCGCGCTACAGAGCACACACTGCCTCGTTTCCAATACACACATTTTCAATTGTACATCCAGCTGGCAGTGCGTCTTCACTTCCGTCCCATTTTTCTGGCAGTGCGTCTTCACTTCCGTCCGATCCACTTCCGTCCCCAATTTTCAAAATCACTCCCACATAAACTATCCAGCAACCGAGCGGAAAGATGTTACACATAAAAAAAAGAAAAATACTACCAACTGCACAAGGCAAAAAACCTAAAGGCAAGCCATTCTACGGTTACAAAGCTCTCAACTCCAAACACGCCAGGGGTAACGTAGACCGTTATTCGGCTGCACGCCTCAATTACTTTGCCGTGAAAGCCGATATGGTTCCTCTTTCTTGTCGGACGGAATTGGTGGATTTTGTCAAGTCACATGATGTCAGTTTCAGATGGAGAATGGTCCCGGAGCGCTTCTCCTGCTATACAGCGCGGTGCTCACTCGGGGACTCGACAGGTAACCTCTGCTATTGTGGTGTCTGTGTTTTGTATTTACTGATTCCTCAAGGATCAGGATATTTTTTACTCCATATGATGAGGCATCAAACATGTATGCCAACCTACCATTGGTTGGTACAGGCTGTATAGCATACCGACTGACAAGCCCAATGGTATGTCGGCAGTACTCATTTTAACTAAGTGGTTCAATATTTTCATTCTAAATGAAGGGTGGTGTCAGACGTGGACCGGGCGCAGAGGTCGCTGATTGGGCCGGCGGACGAGGGCTCTGTCTGTCTAGTGATGTTACTGCTGACGGGACGAGCCACCCCCTACCTGCACAACGGCGTGCTCTATGTTGGTGATGAGGAACATTACGTGAGTACTTGGGTGTGGTGTTCACTGTTATTAGGTTTGCCCTCAACGCTGATGATTCAGTATTTCTTTGAAGTCACAGTCAGACTAGGTCAATATAACCTTGTGCTGTTCACTCAACGGCCTAAACATTAATGTTGGCAAGTTTGAATAAGCAGGTCTCGTAATCCCATAATATCTCTACATACAGGGTCATTATCTATGTGTGCCCCGGTAATCACAGCAAGCTAAGCCGGCGTTGACTGGCGCTGATCACGGGTGCGCTTACACAGTTCAGTCGGTGGTTGGCACGCACTTTTACACTTTTACCAAACATGTTCTTACAGTGATCATAGTCGATGCTGAAAATGTCCTCCCTCTCTTGTCAATGGACAGCAATCTCATCTAATTTTTGAACTGTAAGAACACAACGTTGTCTGTTAACTCTTTTACAGAGGCAGTTTCCTTGAATCGTTTAGTGAGCCTCCTAATTCGTCTTGTTTCAGAACAAGACTTTCTGCTTTTCATATACGAATTATGGATATACACACGTTGGCGCAATATGAATTAGTGTCTAGGCACAGTAATTGCAATACTCACTAAACGTGCAACACTAACATCTAACTTAATGTCCATATGAATGACAAAACACGCGTGAACTAACGATATGAGTGAGCGGAGCGGGCTATCGCGAGGTCCACTCGCTCTGCACCTGGCCAGCCAAATGATGCCACAGTTTGCCACACAAAGATAATGATCCTGTTGTATAAATCAAAGTCCCCGAATCTTGAATGTAACGGGTAATCTCAAGAACCACTGGGTGCATTTTGATGTGGTTTTCACCATTCTGTAAAGGATTTTTCGTGGAAGGTTTCCACAGAAAAACATTTATTTATGACTAAAGGAAGCCGAGCAGTAATGATTTCAGTAAAACAAGGCGAAGAAAAAACTGCTGTAAGTGCGCCTTTTAAGCTTACGGTGCGTGCGTAAACCGTTAAAAATATCAATACACAACGCGTGTAAGAATTGTTCAGCATATCTCTATCTTGAATACATCGCCCACTATAAGTGTTTTTACATTGCCATTTCTTCCAACAATCTCCATTCAGTAAGATTTAGTAAGTTTAGGGACTTGTTCCAGGCTCTCCCCCACTGGGGCGTGCTGTCCCGCAGCGAGGTGGGGCTGCTGGTGTGGGACGGAGCGGTGGGGGATGCGGCTCAGCCTGGCTCTCGACTTAAGACCCCCTCGCTACCCGTGTGGGTGGCCAGTGCCGGTGGACACTTCGGTCTGCTGTTCAGCACCAACCGGGAGCTGCTGCGCAACTACCACGCCGAGCGCAGGTTTGTACCTTCACGAGAAGCTGACTGTACCTTGAGCAGAGTTTTTGTCCTAGGGTTATAAAACTTGTTTTAGGGGGTAACGACTTTTGGTTTAAGTCAAACATACAACTTTCTGTGATTATTAGTTTTGTAAATATTTTGTAAATATAGCCTACTTTCCAAATTGAACTTTGTTTTTTTTTGAAAACCCCCCAGGGGCTCACATCTAGTGGGACGTGGGTTGGCGACCATGGGGCCCCAGCTGAGTCCGGCATTGCTTCCACTTACTTGTGCCGGGCTCCTCTCCGTCATCTTTCCTATCGACCTCACTTGGTCAACTCTTGTTCTTTTCCAACCCCGACGGTATTAGGGTATGCGAGGCCTAGGGAGTCTCTTCCTTTCCCGCCTTAATTGGCCCTGGTCTCATCTTTTCTGATACCCTCCTTCTGCGAGGGTCGGCCTTCTTTTTCTTTTCATGATATCTCCTGCCTTCTGCACAAGGCCCTCAAGGAGGCAGGGTGTGTGTGTCTGGTGCACCCTGGATTGTGCTACACCCTCAAGGGCTCATGGCCGGTGATTTCGGGAGTTGGCGACCCCGAGGGATTCCTGAGCTGGTTCCAGTTTTCCCCCTTTTATCCATTACCTCTGGGACGGACCCTCTCCTCTTTCACTTTCCTATCTGCCTTTTATGGCTCTCCTTCCTTCCAAGTCCCTCAATCCGCATTCGTTGAGGGCATTTCTTTTCCTCCTGTCCTTTATTTGCCTTATTCTCCTCTTTTATTTCCATTTCTTCTTCTAGTAGTTAGTTTTAGTTATAGTTTACATTTCATCATTATCTTCACGATCACCCAAACTATTAGGGGCCGATAACCTAGATGTTAGGCCCCTTAAAACAACAATGATCATCATCATCATAATTTTTTGGAAAGAATGTAAAAAATACCATGTTTTGTTCTAATGATAAAAGGTATAGAGACCTTTCGTTTAAGCCATTGCACAACGTTCTATGATTCATAGTCTTAAAAATATAGCCTACTTTCCATATTCAACTTCATTGGAAAAAAATCTATAAAATACATGGTTTTAATCTAACGAAAAAGGACTGTTCAGGGGCAGTGTATCATTAACTGTTGAGAGGGCGCACACAGTCCATAGCACCGGGTTCATCACTCGGTATCTTAAGCTCAGAATACCTTTGCCGGTTGGGAGATTAAGTTCTATTAGGTTTACCGCCAGCCACTGTTGTCGTGCGCGCCTCCTCCAGTTCAAACACACACAACGGTCACGTGTCTCAGTTGTACAAACCAAGGCACTGACAATGACTAGGAGGCTAGGAAATTTGAGTGAACGACAACGATTATGGAGAAATGAATGATTTGTTTTGTTGATTGTTGAAATGCGACTTCTGGAAACAGTGGAATGCTTCAGTGATTATAATAATAATATTGTATGGCCTCGGATGACAGGTGCAAGCTTTGTTATTTGACACCCAGAGGGCAGCTTGCATGTCAAATTTTGTTGTTCCTTGGAGTGCTATGAAAGTCAAGGAGGTTAGATATCTAAGCTCCTTGAAAACTATAGTGCTTTCTAGTAGAGAAAGGAGCAACTTTGTTGGCGGGAAAACCCGAGATTAATTTTGCTATTATGAACACGACCTATGAATTCAAATGGGTTCTTTGACATGCCAACATCGTATGACATGCATATTGTGATTTTTGTTGCCTTTCAAAAATCACTTACCATGGCCAGGGGCGAACCTGTAAGTTTGGGGTTCATAGTCCGACACGATAACCACTCACCCATCGTGGCAAGCTTAGTGATTATAGAAATGCACTAGTTATAAAATTCATGTTGAAAATAAAGTTGTGTGTGCGGGTGTGGTATCTTAAACCCAGTGTAAACCACCACACGCGCCTCCTCGAGAAATAAATAAGGGTTAAATATCGTACCTAGAAGGACTGGTAGGTCCTAGGAGTTATACTCCAACCCTTAGGGAGACGGAGGAAATAGAGGATTCTCATCAATCATCATCAGTTCATCTGCCTCCTCTCTCCACCTTATCTGGTCTTCAGCTCATAAGATTTATCAATCTTGATGGAATCCAGCATCTGAAACCTTCTTCTTCCTCTTCGGACTGTCCCTTCTAATGCACTTTCCACCAAACCATCTCCTCTTATGCAGTGTCCAATCCAATTCATTATTCTTTTCCTGATCGTCTTTAGCATCATTCTTTCTTCTCCTCAACACCTTCATTTCCCCTTTTCCAGCTGACACTGGGTGGGGGCAAATATGATTCCTCTCCACTTTGTTCTGTCGTTCCACCATTCCTCTTCCGACACAGTGTTCCATTTTCTAATACTATTCTCCACCGAGTCCATCCAGTGCATTCTTGGTCTTCCTCGTCCTCTCTTCCCTGTCATCCGTCGTTCCAGTGCTCATCTTGGTAGCCTTACTTCATTCATCCGTTGGACATGTCCAAACCATCTCAATCTGCTTTGCTCCAGTTTGTCTTTTAGTTCCTGTACTCCCAGTTCTTTCCGTATATCTTCATTTCTCACTCTGTCCCTCCTCGCTTTCTGGACCATACTTCTCAGGAATCTCTTCTCAGCTGCTTGTACTCTGCTCTCATCCCTCTTAGTCATTGTCCAAGTTTCTGCTGCATATGTCATTATGTCTCCTACTTTCTTTAATACTTCCTCATTTCTCACTTTGTCCCTCCACTCTGCTCTATAGGCACATTTCGAAAGCCTCTATTCTTTCCTAAGCGTCCGAGTTTCCGCTCCGTACATTGCCACACTTCAAACAAAACATTTCACTAATCTCCTCCTTAGGCTTACTTTCATTGCTCCACAAATAATTTCCTGTTCTTCTTGAAGGCTTCTTGTGCTATTGCAATCCTTGTTCTTATCTCTTTAGTGCATATCATTTCTTGTGTAAACCAACTTCTTAGGTATTTAAAACTATCTACTTGTTCAATTTCATCTTCTAATTTTATTGTAATTTTTATTAAAATCCTGTTAATTATAATGGAAATATTATCTGATCAAATAGTTAAAAATAATCATCTTGGAAGTTTTACTCTGCGTTTTCCTAAAAAAATATTTTATAGTGATCATTTGTTTAATGGTCTTATTTTATTTAGTAGAACTGAGGAAGGTTACGAGACAACCGAAAGTAGTAATATACCGTAAGTGTTGTTGATTACTCAGGTGGATCCGCAACTTTAATGTAATGCTCATTTGTGACGATGGATTACTTGCCAGTGCCCCATGTGTGGTGGTTTATACGCCACTGCCCTGAGACAGTGGGAGAAGGCAGAAGTGTACATGTTGGCAAGACTGCTGGGTGTGAAGAGTTGCTGAAAGACGATTGACAGGGAATGAGGCTTCCAGCCAATGTGCGTCAGTGACTGTGACCTTCTCCGCGCCGAATATCAAACTGCGCATTAGGCCTGTGCCTAAGCTGACTTGGTGACCCTGCGATCAGCATTCTGTGATGATGGTTGAGTCTTCAGTCTTTCGACGGTATGATGCAGCTACCACACCTTACGTCCGAGGCACAACCCCCTCCTAAGGAAACTTACAGTTTTACGTGACTGTAAATCTCTCAATCATGAGCTACAGGACTTCCCTTCTACGTGGAATCCGAACAACAGGACATGGCATTTAACTTTGCGGTGAGAAACCAACAGCTTGAGCCAACTTTCTCCCCGCGGGGATCCCGAGAATATTGTGTCACACCAGTTTATTTCATAAATTAAGTTAAGGCGACACTCCTGAGATAAACACATCTTTTTACCTAATGCATGGATTTTCACGAAACATTGTGGGAATGTCACCCACACAAAAGTAGAGATATCACAAACATTTGTTTCATATACGGTACAATTAATAGTTTTTCCAAAATATTTTTTTTTAATTTTTGGAATTTTTAATTCCATTTTTTTTTATAGAATTCAAATGACATATTAATGGAAATTTGGAATTAGGTAGATAATACTTCTTTAAAAAACACTACGTATCGATTTTTCTGTAAATAATTTGTATAATGAGATATTATAGTACCGGTACTAAATTTGTGTAATTTTTTGTTCAAAAATTTTAGACTTTTAAATCCCTACTACTGGGAAGAATTCTGCAATCAAGAATTCCATACACAGGTTTCCTAATATAGCTGTGATCCTTTCAATTTCAGTCATAAAAAAAAATCACCAAAGTGAACAAAATATCGACTTTTATCTCCGGAGTGTCGCCTTAACTGATTTAGGTGTAGGGATAATTCCGCAGTTTTATTTAACTTAGTAATTTAGGATTATTTGAGAATATCTCCAGTTATTTAGAAAATCGGCGAACTGGATTAACATTATGATTTTAATGAACTGCTTGACTTATTTTTGTCGATACAAGGTGATACAACTACTTTTAACCCGTTTTAAAGAACAGAAAAGAAAAGCGAAATTCTATGGACTAAAACTCTGAAGTAAAAAAACTATTCCTCCCATTGATGCCATTAAGATAATGCACCCATCAGTTTCAGAGCAGCCAAATAATGAATATCACAAAGCAAGTAACAAATGAAACTAAAATTATTGCGGAGGAGAAGGTACGTCTCATCGTCACTTATTGACAAGTAGGTAATGAAATGAAAAATAATGCTTGGCCCTCCTGCAAAAAATCCTGCGGGCACCCATGGGTTATTTTGCTTCCTAAGTAACAGAAGTCTCCTACTTGAATTAGCTTTTCGCCTATCAATTTGACGTCCATAGGGGTTTCTGATTTATTTTGGCTGCATTCCCTGGTTAAGGAACATGAAATGAAGGGGCAAGAGCAAACACAGAGACATTTCTAACATCCTTCGTCCTTGTCATGGACCCCTTGACTATCTTACAGGCACAAGAAGACTGAACACCTCGGAAACCGGACACTATAACTTCAGATATCGAGGGTCTCGCCTGCAGAATTGGTGATGTAGGGAAATGTACTCTGCGATAGAAGGTAATACAGTACCGTACATCCTCTCGCTGTATACCAGGGGTGCACAACCCGCGTTGGGCCTCAAAGTCAGTTTATGCAGTCTGCAGATAAATATTTTATACTATTGAAAACTACTACTTGATTTGATGGGCAGTGTGACGATATATTGATTTTCATTTTTTATATATGTTAAGAATTCTGTTTTTTGTAAAAATAAAAATTTTACATCCCTGTGATAATATTATCTTATATACTGTACCTCTAACCCTTTTCGAATTAGAAGTAAGTTGATTGTAAATCAGTCATTTGATAACTTCATAAAGCAATTTCCCAAAAAATCTCAAAAATGGATTTAAGCCATTTAGAGGACACAAAAATGGTATTGAAACACATTTTTGTCTGCTGGTAAAATAGGTTGTTCAGATAATAGTAAAATTAGCTTTAGCGGTAGCGTTTGGCAAGTGTCTATGTGGAAAGGTAACTTGCGGCCCGCCATTTCATCATCATCATCATCTTCATTTACCCTTTTCCAGCTGACACTGGGTGAGGGCAAACATGGTTCCTCTCCACTTTGTTCTGTCGTTCCACCATTCCTCTTCCGACATGGTGTTCCAATCCAGGTTCCGTTTTCTAATGCTATACTTCACCGAGTCCATCCAACGCATTCTTGGTCTTCCTCGTCCTCTCTTCCCCGTCATCAGTCGTTCCAGTGCTCGTCTTGATAACCTTACTTCATTCATCCGTTGGACATGTCCAAACCATCTCAATCTGTTTTGCTCCAGTTTGTCATTTAGTTCCTGTACTCCCAGTTCTTTCCATATATCTTCATTTCTCACTCTGTCTCTCCTAGTTTTCTGGACCATACTTCTCAGGAATCTCATCTCAGCTGCTTGTACTCTGCTCTCATCCCTCTTAGTCATTGCCCAAGTTTCTGCTGCACAGTGGCAGATCCAGAGGGGGGCACCCCGAAAAACCAGTTGTCTGCTACATTGATATTGCCAGTAAAAATGATTGTTTCTCCAAAGTGCACTGCAAGTAAAATCTTTTCTGTATTGGCTGCATTCATGAATGTGATCAATGTTTGTTATCATATAGTATATAATGGCAACACTGTTAATATAATCACTACATCGACAGTGTTGCAAGTGCAAAGAGATCTTTTAGCAGCCTGCAACGTGTTAAATCATAGCTACGGACGTAAATGACAGAGGAAAGGTTGAATGGCTTGTGTCTTGTTATTTGTTCACCGTGATATAAATGTTGACGTTGAAAAAGTTCTAGAACGATTCTCTAAAGGGGGTAAACGAATGATCGCCTGGATTTTATTTTGTAATAGGCAAGTATTTTGCCTCGGACAGTCACCAAATAGAATCCCAATCAGTATTCAATACAATTGTTTATTGTATTTATATTTATGTGACTAGTAGTGACTCAGTGACTGACAATGTTGGTACTATGTACATATCTTGTAACATTTGAGTAGTAGACTTGTATATTGTCATCAGATAGTCACTATGATTGCAAATGTTTTAATACATATTTGACTGTGTAATGTGCATTAAAATGTGGAAATGTACATATTCTGTAGAATTAAAAAGTTTTTTTTTTATTTACATAATGACAATGATTTGAATCTGAAACCAATGAACCATTTTAATATAATGAATTTCTTGTAGAATTATAAAATCTGGTGGTTGGATGTTATGTGTAGTGTGTTTTATTACATATTTTCTGTAGCTACTCTGAAATCCTAGAGTGCCCCCTCCGAGGTGAACCTCTGGATCCGCCACTGCTGCTGCATATGTCATTATAGGAACATAACTTAATTGGTATATCCTTGTTCCATACTAGTCCCCATACCTGTTGGCAGAAAGCACTCCCGAGTTGTATTCTTCTGCTAATTTCCAAATCTAGTCTTCCATCTTCAGTCAGTTCACTTCCCAAGTATTTGAAGTGTTTCACCACTTCCAATTCCTTATCTCCTACTTTGATTACTCCTTTTCCTTTTTATTACCTCTACTCATCACCACTGTTTTACTCTTCTCCACATTTATCTTCAATCCCCATTGCTCAATCTTTTCATCTTGTACCTCCATCTCATCCTTGCCCCAGATCACAACATTACCTTCATCTTTGCCCTACTATAGTCTTCCATTGCTGCCTTCATGATGTCATCCATCACCATTAAGCACAATAATGGTGACAACACACTTCCTTGCTTTAGTCCAGTGACAATTTTAAACCATTCCTATGTGCCGACTCTAGTCTTCACACTACTGTAGCAATCCATGCACATTGCAGTTCCTTGCCTATTTGTTAAGCTTCCGCAAACTTTTGTTCTAGGGATGCTATCATAGGCCTTTTCTAGATCAATAAAAGTCATTACCATAGCCCACCACTTATTATGTAATAATACACTTGGCCGGCACTTATAAAAACGTTCTGCACTCCTGCTTTATACTGTATGGTGTTGAATGCAGACGAAAGCCACAGAGTGCCAATTCCATTCCATGGAAATGCTACGGTCATCGCTCTCCTCCATCATGTCAAGGGGCATTGCACAAGCCTCCTCGTCACCCTCAAGGACACCAAAGTGGGTCTCGTAAGAAACTCCACAATCCTAACAGAAACCGTTTTGTGTTGTAATTGGTTGCAGGTTTGATCTGCACTACTATAGCTGCAGTGGCGCCCATGGACTCCTGAGTGTGGACACTCGCTACGACTGTGAAGAGCCCAGGGAACCTATGGACGAGGCCCTCGCCTCGCCCATCGAGAAGGTCATTCTCTCCAAGTGAGTTTAACACTCCTCCCTCGCTACCTTCAATTCTCGAAAAAGATGAAAATCATTCACGACCACACTGTACCAATGTTACGATAGACTTTTACAAAGAGTTCGAGTGTGAAGTTTTGGACCATCTGCCGTTTAGTCCAAACCAGAACTGAATGATTTTCACCTTTTTCGAGCATTGAAGGTATGGTAGGGCGGCAACGTCTCGTCAAAAAGGAAACACTTCAGGAGACTGTCCAGATGTACCCACCTCAGTGGCGGCAGACGGCATTGGAAAGCTGGTGTAACGATACGACAAATGTTCAATCGTTTTGGCGATTATGTTAAGACATGAGAATAAAACAAGCAAATATTTAGTCGTAAAATCAGGTAGGTATGTCAATCGGAACTTGAAAAAAAAAAAAAAAAACAGCCCTTGTATGTACTATGCGCACGCTTTCAATAGTACAGCAGGGGGCCATGGCGCGCCACAAGGCCACCGCAGCAGCGAATAACAAAACTGCTACTTTATATGGAAGACCCAGTTAAAATAAAGGAAAAGTGTTATTGAGATTTGTGTGTAAGAGAAAGGAAGAGGATACCCAGGAGGATACACGAGACGAAGTGGGAAGGAAAGAGACCAAGAGACAGGTGGCTGAAGGGGGTGGAAGAAAGCGTGAAGAAGAGAGGAGAAGACTGGACAAGGGTGGAGGCTGAGAGATGGTGGGAAGACAGAAGACGTTGGAGAGGCTTGTGTTCCAAACAGACCCGGCCAGTGGCTGGAAACTGTGCAAGATGATGATGATGATGAGAAAGGAAGAAATATTTGTAGTCCAACCATAGTGGTTCCAGTGTCACATTTTAATTGTGTTTCACCACAATTTTACAGATGCATCACGGAACATTGCTAAGAACATTGAAATATTTTCTCAACTTGTGGCAGGAAGAACTTGAATTGGGAATTAGTAGGAAGAGTCAATCTCAACATTAAAAATGAAGAAGTGGATGTTGTTGACAACTTTGAATATCTCGGAAATTTTGTTTCTTCCGGCAACACCATGAAGCGAAAAATCAACAACAGACTACAAGAAGCACTCTGTCCATTCACTACTTTGGGATCCAACATTCCCACCAGCTTCTAAGATTACCGTATGCAAAACCTACTTTGTACCAATTCCAACATACGGACTTGAAGGAGCAAACAACCGTCCTTCGTTCTTGCTTACAAAAGACAAGGAAGGCTAAAATAAGCAATGTTAATATGTCGGATTGGAAAGAAGCCGTTTGGAATTAATAGAACTGTACAGACTACGGTGGTATGGCCATATGAAAAGAATGGTTCCAGAAAGATCTCCCAGAGCTCATTTTGAAGGGTAGTTCCTGGCAAAAGACCTCGAGACTCAAAGGATGTAGAGAAGAGAGCTGTACTATATCCGAAGAACGCTTTTGCACTTCCGCACCCGGCTTGCTGGAGCCATGATGATGATAGTAAATATAGTATCGACAAAGGGTGTCCCGTGGATTTAAGATTATCTTTAAGAATTTTATTTCTACAGTCTTTTTAAAAACAAAACAATGTTAGTATATTTGAAGATGGAATACAGAGTCTGTCCTGAAAGTAGTCGGACCGGATTTTCCCGCGCAGGCGGACAGACTGCCCGCGGTTTCTCCGCCAGGGGTTGGTGGAGCGGGGTGTAAGGAGGCTGCGAGCCTGCCACACAGTTGGTTCTCAGCTGCAGTGGAGTGTAAATTGCTAGTCTTCATAACCTCTGCAAGTGCACTCGTCATGCTGCGTCAGGGGTCGTCTGTTGAAACAGTGCGCTATGCCATCAAATTTTGTGTTAGGCTCGGCAAAACCGGGAAAGAGGCTCATAGTGATAACGCCATGGGCAGACTGAGTGTTTTTGACTGACACAAGCTGTTTTGGGAGGGGAGAGAGGAAGTTGAAGACGTCGCAAGTTCAGGACGACCATCAAGCACCAGAACGGATGGAAATGTGGCAAGAGTGAAGAATTTTTTTGACAATAACCGCAGAGTAAGGTTTTTACGTGGAGGACCGTAAACGGCTGAGAAAACGTATCGTCCGTGTCCGCCTAGCGATCGCCAATTCCTGGCTGCTCCATCACGACAATGCGCCGCACCACACAGCCTTCCACGTGCTGGCGTACCAGGCCCAACACAACATCGCAACCCTGCCTCAGCCACCCTACAGTCCTGACATTGCCCCAGCAGACTTGTTCCTCTTACCCCGCCCAAAACCACCCTAAAAGGACATCGTCACGGCTCTGTGGAAGAGTTGCAACAGACCGTGACAAGGGAGCTCGACAGCATGCCGGTTGCCGCCTTCCAGAAAGCGTACAAAGGTTGGAAATCCCGCTGACAGCGGTGTGTGGATGCAGAAGGGTCCTACTGTGAAGAATATTGAGCATATGTATCACATCTGTCAATACATTTTTTTTTATTGACTCAATCTCACTACTTTCAGGACAAACCCTGTATGACAGAGTGTATGTGTGTTGACTGATGAAGACTAATGTATCATTGTTAGGAGTAAAAGTGGACATCATCTTTATAGATGGTGAACTCAATATGGGAAAAATAAGTAGGTCATGGACTACAAACTACAATACCAACCTGAGAGAACACACCTGCTTCAACCTGACTTTCCTCCCTACCAACATAACATTCGTCTGTTGATCTGCATACCATATCTCCTGCATATCTGTTCAAGCTCTAACATGTTGGCTTGCAAGCTTTCGACAGAGTCCGTCATTACAACCAGGCCATCAGCATAGGTCAGACTGCTTACCTGCTGTAGTTTCCACTTAATTGAATCCCACCCCGACAGTTTATGTTCTACAGCAAATGGTCCATATATAAAATAAACAGCAGTGGTAGAGGGTACAGCCTTGCCTCACTCCTGTAACAGCCTTGACTTATCCTACCATCAACTGTCACTACAACAACATAAAGTAAGGCCAGTAGATAAAGACGCCCAGTCAATATGAAGTAACAACATGTTTCCACATAAACACTGCTGCTTCCATCAGCGAAACTGCCAAATACAAGATTATAAGTTGGTATTTCTACCTACAAACATTTCAAAAGGTAGTGGTGATTGCTAATGTCATGTTATGTTGTGTTGGCAGATGGCAGGACGCCCACATCACGTGGATCAAGTCGTCGCCCGCAGTTTGATCACCCGCACCGTGTAGTGGATGTGCTTCCTGGCAATTAATAAATGTCTTATTTTGTGACGAACTGTGTTCTTTATGTTACCCACCCTGTAGTAGCCTCCTCCATGTTGTAGTTCCTTTGGTGACTGAACCAAGTATAATGTTACCCACCCTGTAGTAGGATGTCGAGCAAAATAAGATAACCGAGTAATATTAGTGCACTTCCCAGAGGAATTGTCAATCAGAGATGTTCTGTTAGACAGGGAGATGGGTTCTCTTTAACGGTGTCCTAGGAATGGTAAACAGTCTATGGGAAGAAAAGCTCAATGAAAGAGAAATGAGGCTGGGGTTGAAAGTTGAATGGTAGATATAAAGTTAATTGTCTAGTCTTTGCAGACATCTTTCCAGAAGACCAAATGGATGACTTACAATGGAAATTTGCCTATGGTCATCATCATCATGAATCAGCTCCAGATTCCTGGGTGCGGTGAATGAGCGCTCTCCATTTAGTTCTCTCCAAGAATGTCTCCCCGTCCACGACCTGCTGCAAATCCAGACCTCTCCCTGCAAGATCATTTCTAACCTGGTCGATCCATCTCTTCCTCGGTCTCTTCCCTTTCAGTTTTTTCTCAAACCACACTCTAGCTGTTCTTTGTGTGTCCATTCTTTTGAGATGACCAAACCATTTCAGCCTGGCTTCAACACAGTTCTCATTAAGAGATTGTTCTACTTGGACAAGATGGCGTATCTTATCATTTTTAATTTGTTCCTCCTTGTCTTTTGAATCGTAGTTCTTAAAAACTTCATCTCCACCGCCTGTAGTACAGTGCTAACAACTAGGGTTTTTTAGGTAAATAAATATTTTAAACATTTTGTCTATAAATACAATAAAACTTCGTTTAACCGTCACTCTCTAAACCGCCAGTTTCTGTTAACCGTCATTGCTGTTATAGCATAATAATACTGTAATAACAAAGTCCTTTAAGGTGCAGTGACGTGTGCGCTTTGTTGTGAGTGTATCTGCCCACCATAGTGTTCAAACTATTAGCCACTCAGAGGCTGAAACAATGCTGTCCAAGTGTATTGAAAGTCAAGAAGAGGCCAATGCAACACAGACACTACTGCTCCGAAAAATACAAAATATTACCGCGGTGAATGCTTGAGCATCAAAGAGGCAGAAGGAAATGACTGACTATTTTCAAGCTACATGAACTATTTCACCTGCAAGTTTATATTACTGTACTGTACCTTATTTTGGCACATTTGTAGCTACTGTATGGATGTTTTTATCGTGTATAAATAGTTTTATTTGCTATTACAATCGTGTTTAATTTCTTTTCGTTCCGAAATATATCACATTACTGCGAGAGTGATATCTCTCTATAATATGTTTTGGAGGAATAATACAGTGTTTCTGTTATCCGTCTATTCACTCAACCGTCACGACCACGGTCCCGACGATGACGGTTAATCGAGTTTTTACTGTACATAAATTCCTGCTTTTCACTTATGAGCACATAAGAAGGCATAATATTTACATTATTCGAAACCTGGCGCAGTCAGCTGGCATTTGAGGGTGCGCAAATGCGAGGGAGCCGTGTCAGTACATTTACTGGCACGTTAAAGATCAACAAATTCACAAAGAAATTTGATAAAATGGTCCGGCTAGCTCAAAACAGTTGCCAGCGTTTCGCCCCAGTGTACCAATGGGCTCTTCAGTTGGTTATGGTACACCTCACCTGTTTCCTTCGGGAACAGATATTTCCAATATGGATTAGCAAGGTAAGCTAACATTATTTTTGAAAGGAAGTTTTGGCTTCCGTAGTACATTGGCGCTGCTCGTGGCGAATTGCAGCGGCCTTCTCAGTATGTACTAGCCACGCGTCTTGGTGAGGTGTACCATAACCAACTGAAGAGCCCATTGGTACACTGGGGCGAAACGCTGGCAACTGTTTTGAGCTAGCCGGACCATTTTATCAAATTTCTTTGTGAATTTGTTAATGTACATAGCTCAATCGGACAATTTTACATCCTGTTTCCTTTGGGAACAGATATTTCCAATACATTAAAGATCCCCTTCGGGGCAAAATTCCGGCACCCCGAAAAGCCAGTGTAGTTAAAAAGGACGTAAAACCAATAACATTATTATTTTAAAATCTTTATGCTAGATCTTTCAGTTTATTGCATTTTTGTTCTGTGTTACTTCAACAGGGAAGAACCTGTGAGCTATGGAGTCTTCATGCAGAGCCTATGTCAGCTTGCAGCAGTGCTATTCTTAACTTGTCGCCCCTTGCCACTCACTGTGGAAGCCAGGGATTTCCTTGTCCATAGCCATATTGCACCACGTGCTACAGCTACCTGGAACCAGTGTAGCTCACATGCAGTTCACTTCTGGCACTGTGAAGTGTAAGGCAGTTCTACGATGTCTAAAGTAAAAGCAACTACAACTTATCGTCTGTTGCAGAATTTAAAGATAATGTTGCTTCTGATGGGGGCGTTCTGTTCTGCCAACCATGTGGGAAAGCAATCAAGGCTGAACAGCGATCTCAAGTTACACAACACCTCGAGGGCTAGAAACATATTGCCGCAGTTTCCCGCCTTCAGAAGTAGTGTTTCACGATAATCGTTGGTCATTAGTGATGGACAACCTGAAGATGTATCTCGCTGTGTATTGTAATGCTTCAGCAGTCAGCGAGTCCTGCATATTGTTCATATTCACAGCCTGCTTCCAGTCGACCGACCGGGTCAGGGAATGGAATCAATGAAGCCCCCATTTAGCGGCGAGGATATGAACTGTGCCGGCTGCCGAAGCCTGTCGCACTCCCCTGGGGCAATGATGAATAACATGATAGTGGAGAGTGTTGCTGGAATGAAATTGAGACAGGGAAAACTGGAGTACCCGGAGAAAAACCTCCTCCTCTCTTTCCAGCACGAATCTCACATGGAGTGACCGGGATTTGAACCACGGACCCAGCGGTGAGAGGCCGGCGTGCTGCCGCCTAAGCCACGGAGGCTCCCTGTTTATATTCACATTAGGAAACTAAATTATAATTAAATATTGTAACTTTTTTGTCACATAGGCTATTTCAGGTATTTTTATTATTATTATTAATCTTGATTGGTCTCATTGGACCACTTGAGTCGTTGCACAATCACTTCTTCTTTGAAGGTAGTACTGCTTGGTTCTTGCGCTCTTTCCAGTACTTTTTCATTCTTTCTGATCGGGATTTTCTCAACTCGTCTGAAATCTCCATAGGCTTTCTATGTGTCATTTCTGCAGAAAATTTGCGAGTTTTAAGAATGGTGTTAATTTTATTTTTCTCCTCGGCATCTGCTTTGAGATCTTGTTGGCTTCCTTGGATCCATTTTCCTCCAGTTTTCTTTCGTAGATTTCTCATCACTAGTTGGCGTACAATTCTGTTTTCTGGAAGCCGTAAGATGTGAAAAAAATATGGAATTCTTTTCTTCTTCATTGTGCTGGTGATTGGATTAATCTCACTATAGACAGTTTCATTTGGGAGAATCTTCCAGACTCCCTCAACCTGATACTTTTTATTTATGCACGTTCTAATGATTCTTCTTTCCGTTTTGAGGAGCTGATCAGTTTTTTGTTCATTTTTAATTTGGAATAGTGTTTCAGAAGCATAAGTGGCTTCAGGGAGAATTAGAGTTTTATAATGTTGGACTTTAGTAGCTATTGATAAGCATTTTTTATTATATGTTGACCAGGTTAGAGATTGTGCCTTTTTCATTTTATTTGTTCTATTTATCCAAGTTATGTGTGATAATTTCTCCAAGATACTTAAATTGAGGAACTAGGTTAATTTTATGATCATTCATATAGAATTCATTTATATCTGAGGGTTTCATAGGCATCTCAGTTTTTTCAAAGGATATCTGAAATCCTATCCCTTGAGCAATTTCTTGGAGACTAGTGATCTGAGTACAAACCTCTTCCTTGTCTAGTGCTAAAAGAGCCAAGTCATTTACAAATCCTAAGCAGTTTATTTTTATTGATGGTTTTGTTCCAATTTTGATCTTAGGAGGGTTTTCCTTTTGCCAAACCTTCATGATGTAACCAAGAGCCACATTGAAAAGCAGAGGGAATAATCCATCACCTTGTCTGAGACCGGTTTTTACTGTGAAAGCTGTTCATGCATAAAAAATAAATAATTTCCCGATTTTTAGTATCTATTCGAGGCCTACTAATAGGAGACGAGGGAGAAATTTGTAGGGTAGAAAAATGGGTAGGTACTGTAACAGTTGAAGAGTGTTGAACCTTCTAAATGAGCCGAATGATGAATTGTGGAAATGTTATGGTCTCCTCCTCTGCTGTTTATAACCTACCTCAGGTGTCCCTCATAATACATGTGAATTATGGGACAAATACAATATTGCCAATCTTGCGCATACGGTACGACCAATCAATAATCTTCAACCAGACCAATAATTGCTAAGTAGCGCAGGCCGCGTTACCTAATATATACACCCCTGGTTTTTGTCATGGACAGTGGGAGTACTCACGCATCAATAACCCTTATTCAGACCAATTGATTTGCCTAATAAAGTTGTTTTACATAATAACAAAGTGTATTTTGTTGGTAACACTGTGACGTCAATGAGTGCGGGTTGAAGAGACCTGATGCGCCAAACAAACACGGCAATTGTCTGAACGAGCAAGAAACAACACATAAATTTACGTAATTCAGCACATTTCCAGTGCATTAGTGATGTTGCTTGAGCCTTCAAGCTTAGGACTGGTTTGATGCAGCTTTCCATGGCTCCCTGTCCTGAGCTAATCGTTTCATCTCTACATAGCGCCCACACCCTACAACCGAGGAAATTTGTTTAACCTTGGTCTACCCCTACAGTTGTTGTCCTCGACCCTCCCATCTATAACAAAGCTTGCTATTCCTGGGTGTCTTAGTATGTGTCTCTCATCTTCATTAGCAGTCGCCAGAAACCTCTCTCCTCTCCCACTCGTCTTAATACCTCTTCGTTTGTAACCCTATCTACCCATCTGATCTTCATCATTCTCCTGTAACACCACATTTCAAACGCTTCAATTCTACTCTTTTCTGCTGCACTAATAGTCAAAGTTTCACTTCCATAGAGCGCCATGCCCCAGACAGTCTTTCAAAAATGACTTCCTAACCCCTAAATCTATATTCGATGTCAACAGATTCCTTTTCTGTAGAAATGCTCTCCTTGCCTGAGCCAACCTACTTTTTATATCCTCTTTGCTTCGTCCATCACTGGTTATCTCCTACTTCCTTCAGCTTTTCACCTGCCAATTTGAGGTCCATAGGGGATTCTGATTTATTTCAGCTGCATTCCAATATTTTAGTTTTACATTCAATTGGTAATGACTCCCAGAATATGAAATGAGGCATTATAATATCCAAGTGTAGAATCCAGGTTCACCACTCCTGATAATTACTGGAAAAGGTAAGTACGAGGGCTGGTTACATAGTTGCCTTGTTTATACCTTAAAACTAAGTTCTGAAATCCCTCTGAATAAAAGTTTGCCGCCTGCTCTGACAACCAAGAATTCACGGCTGTTTTTACTTCTTCAGGTTTGTTTGGGTTTGACCTTGACAGGAGAGGTTGAGTGTCGCCATTCCATTGACTGTTGCTTGGTTTCAGGGGTGGAATGGGATACCCATGTTTCATCTCCTGTGATGATTCAACGCTTCTTGCTCCGAGCGATTTCCACCTCTTTTCGCAGCTGAAACGTCATCTTGGTGGGAAGCGCTTCACCGACGATGAAGAAGTGAAAACAGCCGTGAATTCTTGGTTGTCATAGCAGGCGGCAAACTTTTATTCCGAGGGATTTGAGAACTTAGTTCTAAGGTATGACAAGTGCCTAAATAAACAAGGCAACTAGGCTATGTAGAAAAATAGAGGATGGTGTGTAAAACCTGAAAGTAAATGTGGTTTCAAAATAAAATGTTCGGTTAATTTAAAATAAAAAAACGGCCCTTACTTAAAAAACAGCCCTCATTCTTGGGGGGAGGGGCATTGACAAAGAACTAACAAAATCAAGAGCTTCTACAGCGAGAGCCTTCCCTATGGAACGGAGCTTTGCCGGGTGGAGAGTGATTAGTCAACGCTATACAACAGCAGACTTGGAACATGCACCCTACTCAACAAGGCCAATTCATCAGAACAATGAACCAAAGAACCAGGAAAGTTAAGATTAGGAATGAAATTAACAGGCAGGAAGTTGGTATCAAAATGCCTGTCACTGAACTCCTAGGAAGACGTCGATTACAGTGGATTGGACTCGTCATGAGAATGGACACAAATAGAACACCAAGAAATAATGGTAAGAGTTGAGAAGAGGTACTTTTCGCTCCAAAATTCTTAAAGTACTGAAATTAACCAAATCACCTGAATGAATAGTCGGGAAAATATCTGGAGATGATGTGGTAATAGATGTTTACTCCTCCACTGTCCGTGACCCGCCCAGCCATCCCAAATAGGATCACGACTTGTGCAGGCAAAATTCCAGCCGATTCAACAATTTTAAGCATCATGTACAGTATTGCCAACCCCACACATTCGGTACTAGATCGCATCCGGCAGACCGATGGTTTTGCCTAGACCAATAATGGTTAGGTAGCGCAATCCGCACTAATATGAACACCCCTGGGTTTTGTCACGCACAGTGGGGGTAGTCACACATCAATAATCTTTATCCAGGTCAATGGCTTTCCTTTTATTTCATTGTTCACGTGTCGTGTGGTGTATTTTGTATCAACTCTGACAGAAAGAAATGGCGAGCGCTTGTATACCACACCCGGGAAACTAGTTAGTTAGTTATTGTTGTTTTAAGGGGCGGAACTACGAGGTCATCTGCCTCTCTTAACACAGATTAAAGAATACAAATTTGGAATTGAATTTAGAATTTTGAGGTGGGCACCTAAATTTAAAAAGACCTAAAATTAAGAGAACAAAAATAAATAAAATAAAATAAAAAAATTATAAAAATTACAGAAAAACAAAAAAATATCATTCAAAAACGAACAAGTCGTTGAGTCAATGTTCACTGGAGAATTTAGATTGCTGGCCCTAGCCCACTCTCACTTATAAAGCGGATCACACGATCAGCAGCCACCGCGTCATCGGCTAATATAAGTTTGAGTGTCATCTGCAAACCAAGGTGTCTTCGCAAGTCAGCAAGATCCACACACTCGGTGAAAACGGCTCCAAAGGTACAAATTGGGGGGTCTTCCCTAAGTCTCATCAGATACGAGTGGGTAGATCTTTTATGACCTATCCTTAGCCTACACAAAATGACGGACTCCTTCCGTGACCGGAAAGAGCTCCGCCACACGCGTGTAGTTCCCTTGATCGCTCTCCGTTTACTGGGCAGTGGGTCAGCTAGCCACTGACTCTCCCAAAAAGTCAGACCTTGTAGGCGTAACTGAGAGCGAATATCTCTAGCGGGTCCCTCCATTGGTCGAGGTGGTAGTGATATCGCCTCTTTTGCCGCTTGATCAGCTACCTTTACTTGTGGGGGAACCTCAAACAGAAGGTATACAGAAACAATCCGCTTACTCTGGAGACTCGAGAACTAAATGTTAGATGTGCAAATGTGTTTAAACTAGTTGGGTGCTATGCTGCATGCAGTCATAGCATTGATTACATTCCAAGCTGGCAAGATGCCTTGGTTCAGAGTGTTAAGACTTGTGGAACAAAACTTCTGGTAGTGGAAACTTATCTTCTCACAAAGATGTCTTGTTTGTATGTTTCAGCGCCGTGCGATTTTTACTTGTGGGGGAACCTCAAACAGAAGGTAGGCTATACAGAAACAATCCGCTTACTCTAGAGACTCGAGAACTAAATAACTGCAATGATACAAAATATCAGCGAGGATGAATTACAGAGAATCTACCAAAACTGTCTACGTTGGTGCAACATGTATTTAGAAAATGAAAGACGGCATTTCCAGCAACTACTCTGAAATTAATGGAAGTAAATATGATTAGGCTATTAAATACGTTAGATGTGCAAATGTGTTAAACTAGTTGGGTGCTATGCTGCTACTGCTATGTACAGTGCCTTGGTCAACAAGTGGCTAGCTAGACACATGTGGGTGGATATTCAAGTTCTTCTAACCTATAATTACTCTGCAAATTTCAGCAATGGTACTAGCAGACATCCATCACTGTGTTCTTAACTTGCATCGCACCATTGTCGTGTGTGAAACACCCACAAGTTGTGGCGCTCGGCTATAAGCCAAAATATTAATTAAATAAACAGGTAAACACACCTCATGTTTTATATTTGTTTGTAAAAGTACACTGATCTCAGTCTTTATTTATAACGTACAGAAAAACTAATCCACATTCTTCTGAAGCTCATCGAGTCCTCCCAAAACAAGTTTTATCATCGCTTTTGTCTTAGCACTGTCCTTCCTCAAGCTCTCCGTTTGCTGAGTGAGCAACGTTATTCTCTTCTCGACAAACACTAGAGCCTCACGCAGTGTGAACTCCACGTGATATCCCAGTCCAATGTCTAGAAGAACTTTGGAGGCATCAGGAATATTAGCCTGAACATAGAAATCACATCCTAGATTCAACTTCGTCTTGAATCCCTCCTCTAGTTTCAGCTCAATGATAGTCTCCAAGATGTTCTTTAATTGGATGTACTCGGCCTGTTCACCAAGTAACCTGTCCCTCCTCACGTGCACTTTCTTCAGGTCTTCCCTCAACACTTCATTCACAAAGCTTTCGTACTGTAGCACTTTCTGCGGCAGTGGTGGAGAGGGTTCCATCGCAAACCTAACCTAGACAGAACAACAGACACAAATCTAATTAACCTTAATTCTTCTTCTTCCTCTTCATCTTCTTCTTGGAGGTTATGTTTTGGGCATAGCAGCATACCCACCAGTCTTCTTCTGTTGTTGTTGTTGTGGTAAGGTTGGTGGACACAGTTGAACTCTTCGCCCAATATCTTCTGTATAGAATTCACCAACGTTGCACATCACATTCACACGCCATGTTTTTGAACACCGACGAAATATAACTAACCTATTCATTCACCTTAGAAAATAATGATGTAGATACGTTCCAGCGCACACCGATACGCACGTAACTTTGGAAAGGGGTCAGAAAAATCAGTACATACATACTTCATGACATATCATAAAAAATTGCGAAAAAAAAGGGCGGGGAAAACTTAACTTATAGCATGAAAGGTAGATGATCTAAATATTCCATTATGGCCTCGATCAATGGAACTACAGGACTATGCATCAAATTGGACATATTTAATGGTAAGAAATATCCTAAAGATCTTAACTTGTGTAGCATCACCATCCTCGGTTCATTGAAAGCATCACACTGGAACATCAGATGACTCAGTGTGCCGCGCGTCTTTTCACACACACAACTCGCATTCTCGCGCAGGCCCATGCGTGCCATTTGAGCAGGTGTCATGGCATGCTGAAAACGTAAACGTATTATGGTAATAATGTGCCGTCTAGTATATTTGCCAACCCGAAACCAAGGTATTGTTCGAATCGTAGGTTGTATCGGAAAATATTGACGCGCCTTGACGGGACCGATACTATCCCAAATCATTTGCCATTCATGAATTAGCTGTGCATGGATAATGGGCTGAAAGTCTGTATAAGGTACTGCGACATTATAAACTACCCCAAACCCCTGTGCTGCCCACTTTGCCATGCAATCGACATCCTCGTTTCCTGGTATCCCCGAATGCCCCGGGATCCAAGCAAGCATAACTTTCTGCTCCCTAATCTGAAATTCATACAACATTTGAGCAACTTGATACACATACCAATTGTCGGAGCTACTCGGATTCGATATTGCCTGAAGGACACTCATGGAATCCGTGCACATCATTGCTGGTGAAATACTGTTTTGACGTATATACTGACAAGTTTGACGAATGGCAAATACCTCCGCTGTAAAAATCGTTAGATATTTCGGCAAACTATATGTTCGTATAATCTGTCTATCAGGAGCATAAAAAGCCGCTCCCACGCCAGCTGGTGACAACATTCTTGAGCCGTCTGTATAAAAAAAGGTATACTGGGAATATTCATGGACAATTTCCCGAAAGCATCGTAAAAGTACTTGCGGCAAGCGCTGATAGCTCCGGAATAGCGCCGGTAAGGAAGTGTACAATATGTTTGGCTTGGATTGTATGACCTTATATGAAATCGTGTATGGTAAGGGTTTAAGTGTCTGCAGTATATCTGTCCGAAAATCTTTCAAGCCTTCATACGCCTGTACCAAAGCCGGCTTCTTCAGACGTGTAAAACGATTTTGCTCATAATACTCCACAAGCAGCTGTACTTTATTGAGAATGGGTGACGCAGACAAGGACATTTTAGCTGTCAGGTACTTACTTGCTAAAAATCTCCGTCGTAGGTTCAAAGGTAACTCACCAGATTCAACTAATAATGCACATGTTGGGCTGGACGATAGCGCCCCTAAAATAATACGTAAAGCCCGATACTGTAACCTGTCAAAAGTGACCAACCTACTATTCGCCATTATGTCATAGAAAAAACAACCATAATCCATCTGGGAACGAATAATATTCTTGTATACCGTAAGTAATAAATGAGGATCCGCCCCCCCACCTACGCCGTGCTAGCGCTCGAAGAACTTGGAGTCGTTTTTCAATTTTCACCGCGAGGATCTGAACCTGGCGCGACCACAGTAATTGGTCATCAACATGTAATCCCAAATATTTGATGCTACGAACTACCTCAATGGCGCCTTGTTCAAATAAAATTGGAGAGCGATCAACTTGCCTTTGTGGGGTGATAATGATAGCAGCATTCTTACTCGCCGACGTTACAAAGCCGTGATTATGGAACCAAATATGGGCTGCAGTTAATGCATCATATATATCCTGACGACAGCGCTGAATATTATCACGCGAACAATAGATAAGAAAATCATCTGCATATTGTATAATTCGTGCATGTGGAATAACAACTGATTCCAATGTCTGAGTATACAGAGAAAAAATAATACCGCTTAAAATATCTCCTTGAGGCAATCCACGAGACGTCTGACGGTTATCCAATACACCAGAGGGGGTGTGTAAAACTAGACGACGATGATGTAAAAAATTCCTTATTAAACATATGAAAGGTAATGGGAAAAGCAGTTCCCCTAGACGATGTTGTAATATGACCGGATCCACTGTATCATAGGCCCCCTGAATATCCAAACATACAGCAATCGTGTGTTGTTTGCGAGCTTTCGCTAATAATATATCCGTCAAGAAAATCGTAAGAGCGTCGATTGTTCCTAACCGTTTACGAAATGCAAATTGTGATCTTGAAAACAAATTATAATACTCCATACACCATTGCAATCTACGTAATAAAATCTTTTGAAATAATTTTCTTAAACACGAACCGAGATTAATTCCACGATAGCTGAGGGGGTCTCTGGCATCTTTCAAAGGTTTTAATATCGGTAGAACTTCAAAGTTATTCCATTCCGCAGGATATGTCCCATTTGTCAGTACCTTATTGTATAAATCAAGCAAGACCGTCAGTGCGCGGTCCGGGAGATGGGCAAGCATCCCATACGTTATGTAATCCAGACCCGGGCTCGTGGATGTCGTATGACGCAACACCGTCACGATATCATGACGTGTGATTGGGTATTGTAAACACTGAAACTTATTCGAAGTCAAAAACGATGGTACCGATACATGACCAGAAACTGAATCGGGCGTTAGGGAATGATAAAAAATTTGAAAACCTGTAGGCGTGAGACCCGTACGTGGACGAGAGCTACGTGTATTTGATAATTGTTTGACCAATGACCATAAGGTGGTTAAAGAAGTATGGGAATTAAATGTACTGATATGTTTTTGCCACGCCAACCGTCGTTTTTCATTAAATGTCTTCTGCAGTTGCGCAGTGAGACGTTTGTAACTTAGATAATTATCAACCGTCCCATGTATGCGATATCGTTTTAAAAGTGCCTTCCTCCTACGCACGAGCAAAGCACACTCTGCATCCCACCAATGGACCGTGCCCGGATGCTGTGACGCAGACAATGTTAACATGCGCTGTGGGTGATATCGATCAAGAAAGCTTTGTATTATCTGTAATAAGGAATTATACTGGTGATACGTCGATGTTCGAGAAGTCCCCAAACCATCATTTATAAAATGTTGAAAAAGTTCATAATCGAGATGCCTTAAATTCCGCTTTACGGTAAAATGACATGGTCTCTCAAGATTCTCGCCAGATTTCGCATAGTATATTAGAATTGGAAAATGATCACTTTGATGTGTGCCCCCCAATGTGCGCCATTCCAAACGATGAGCAATATCAGCTGTGGTAATGGTCAAATCTACCGCACTCTTTGGACGCCCCGGTGGAGTTATACGAGTAGGCGACCCATCATTGAGAATATTCAAAGCATAGCTTTGAATTGCTTGCACAATGTGTCTACCTTTTGGATTGACTCGCTCACTGCCCCAAAGACCATGATGGGCATTGAAATCCCCAAGAACTATATGTTTCGGATATTGTACAATATAGTTGAAATACATTGACCATTGACGTTGTGATCCCTGAACTTGGGGAGGGCAATATAATTACTAAAAATAGTATTACCGATTTGAAAACACTGATGAAAACTTCTTGGTAATAGATAAGAAATCGGGATCTCGGTAAAGGGAATATCATTTCGAATGAGGGTACTTATGCCGCCATAACCAGGCCCATCTTCTCTCACAATAGTATATAGTGGTATCGTAAATCTATAGGGTGGTGATAACCAAGTTTCTTGTAAAAAAATAACATCTGGGTTATAGTCAGCAATTAATTTGAGTAATTCATGTCTCTTGTTGACAATACTCCTGCAATTCCATTGAAGTATCCACACTGCTCCTTATAAAGAAACGGAAAGGAAACCCAGTGAAATTAATGACCCAAGGTCATGTTGTCTTTCCGTACTGATTTTTCTAACGGGGGTAACAAAGGTAATACCCTATCTAACAAATTTTTGACACAATGCGCCCATTGCGCATTATGCCCTAACAATTCCATAAGTTTCGTGAATTCTGCCAAAATAGTTTTGGTAGGCTCCGATTCAGGCAACCCTGAACCTGCCCCTGTATTGTATAGAGAACTTGTCTCCATCGTCTTAGCTGCGAAGACCGGAGGAGACTTTTCCAATCGCGGTTGTTGAAAAATCTGACAATAAGCGTTCCTATCATAACCCAACGGCTGGACCACTTTAGGGGCCGCGTGAACTATTTCTGTAAACTTGCGCTTACGTGCCGGCTCATGCTGTCTGACACTTGGAACTGGACTTAAAGAAGGAAATTGTTGGGGTACAGTTAATGGATTAAATGCGGGCCCCCTTTGACCTTTCATGATTTCATTATATGATTTATTTTCCACACACATTCTTCTTTTTATCTCAACTTGCTGTTGATGGATTTCGCAGCGAATGGCACCCGCTGGGTGATTCTCTGCACAATTGGCACATTTGGCTAATACTTCCTTGCATTCCATAGTAAAGTGCTCCGCTGCACAATTGCCACAGCGTGGGGCTCGCGCCCGACAATGTAACTGTACGTGCCCGTAGCGTTGACACTTAGTGCAACGTAGGGGCGAGAAAATATACAATTGAACTTCCAGCATTACATTAAATATGCTAACATATGGCGGAAGGTTCTGTGTCTCAAAAAATATTTTCACCGTTCCAGTAGCTATCCGCTCCGTCTGTCCATCTATCGTTCTATTACGAAAGAAGCGCTGTACCCGTAAAATGGGAACAGGAGCCTCGAGATACTTAATTAATTCCTCATTTGTAAGGGAGGTGTCGACCCCGCGCACCAGTCCAACCCATTGGACATTGGAGGATGGTATAAAAGCAGTCAAATTCCTCTCCCGGAGGATCTTATTTTCCAAAAAAACATTAGCTTCACGATAGGTTGCGAATTGTATTTGGATTCTATTGCGACCCTTCTTCTGAATTTCACGTATACCTGGTATTTTGCGGTCATAGAATAGCCGACCCAAGGCCATTGGATGTAAATTTCCAACGGCCTGAGCCCCCTCTCCCTGAACAAATACGATATATGGTCCAGTATGAAGGTGTGGATACCGATATTCCGTGGCCGGGGTTCGTGCTTGTTCCTGAGAGGATCCCGTTATCGGGGTCGTTGTTTCCTGAGTGGAAGTAGTCGGTTGATCATTAACGAGTGATATTCCCTCCATAGGGACTATACCATCCACTATAACATTGCCGGTATTGTCTGGGGGTAGTCCCATCAACGTCCCATCACTCTGGGCCGCCATCTCGACCGCACCCAACTATTATATAATACTTATGACCAGCCTATGATAGAATGGCACTGCACACCAGAACAACCACTAACGAAACACTAACTGAAAAGAACACTCCCACAGATCACACACAAAAAGCAAGCTGCAAGCTTTAGAGGTGTTGCTGTGAGAACAGCTGTCGTGAGACTCGTCTTCTTCTCTTCTCCTTCGTCTTCCTCCAGTTCACATTGCTCTTCGCTTTTCTTCTTCTCGTTGCGGTAGTGGCTACAATAAACTCTTTACCCAATTGCTACAGTGAAGTGGTATGTAACATGATCATTAGGTAAACATCGACTACCGAGAAAAGGTGTCAAAACGCTCTAACGATCGACAGATAAATTAGCATAAGTATATATATTCTTGAAGGAAATTTAATGCTCTACAACTTCCTTCCCCACGTGTTTCCTGTAAAATGGAAGGCAAACGGATTGGAAGGGCAAGTAGGACGAGAAACGGAGGCGCTACATATTTTTCTTCAAATGTTCCATGTTCACCGGCTCATATCTCGGAGACAGTAACACATAAAGATATATATGATTATACCATTTTGTAGGGCATTTAATTTCCTTAAAGTTTAAAACGGATAACAATTTCTGTGCGACACACCGTTTTAAAGTTATGCGCCAAAAAACTAAAAAAGAGGGGCTTTTGGCCCCCTTCTGCGCCCCCCTCCCCCCCCCCCCCCCGCGGCACCTGAAATTGACGGGACGTTATTAGGTGTTGTTCTGGGGACCTCCCCCTACACATTCCCGAAACCTTTGGAACTACATGATTTAATGCATCAAAGGCATCATTGTTGGTCTAATTTGACTGAACTAATTACAGCGTAGAAATACAGAATCTAGAATGTTAGGAGGCAATGCGCCTGCGGAAATTAAGATATGTTCACTAGTTTTGTTCCGCGATGTTGGTAATATTGCTAATGATGGAGTTGCAGTTTTATTTTTTATGTCATGGAGAGTGTGGGAGTACATGATAATATATTTTATAATGTTTGAACTTTGATTAATAATAAAATGTGAAAATGCTGCTATTTGTATCATTATGTTATCATGACATACAAATTTCACACCACTCCCCCACCAACCTTCTTGCCAAGATAATTAGTAGGGATTGTTTCTTGTCTTGCATTGCGTATATTTGGGAACAATATCATATTACAAGGCAGTTGCTTTCTGAGGTACGGCACAATGAACCATGAAGAGAACATTTTAATACATAGCATGGCCATGGGATGTTGATTATATCCATCAGAATAACATTCTGATCAATATGAACAATACAATCAAATACTGTAATGTTTCCTACTTGGGCGGACTGTTCACCAGAAAATACTACTGCTAAGTTTGATCTATGTTGGTCGCCAAGCCGGATACACTGTGTTCCAAGCTAAATTTATATACTTAATATCGACCCCTAGCGTGAGTAGAACGTATGAGAAACTCTTAATGACTAGGCCGTGGGATGATTGGATCATCAACCCAGACAACATTTGATTGTGGAGAAGGATGTGGTATTACAACTATTGCTACCTACTGGAATCAAAGAATCTACTATTAAAAATTGAATTTAATATACTTAGAAAACATGATAGCATCTTGTTTAAAATTAACACTATTAACGGAGCATACTACTTTAACCATTGCCACGAACAAAATTACTTAATACGCCGGTCGGGAGAATAACGTGAATTTAACTTATTTCCAAATTTATGCTTAAAGAATTTATATTGGCCCTATCGAAAAACAGAGAGTGTGTGTCGTAGATTACATGAGCTCACCAACGGAAACATTGTCTCCCACGTGCTTGAAGTCTCGTTGCGTCTGATGTTCTTCATTGGAGTTGACGGCCTCAGGTTCTTCTTCGTAGATTAAAAGTTATCGTTACTGCTTGTGGTGGAGTATAATCCATGAACCACAACACGTCGCCTGGCTTAGTACTGCAAGACGCGTGGAACCCATGATCTGATGTGATCAGCGGAGTTAGCGTGAATAAATTGTCCCACTTGGGACTTGCGAACAAAGTACGTGCTTACTGCACCAAGCGTAAAGTCTTAATGTATGTCCTTCTCCTCAACCAGCGCGTTCACTATATGGAGTTCCAGCTTCTCCCACCAGAGTCTAGTTTCACACCGCGGCCTCGCTGCTTCGACCAATCCGCGTGCGTCACGTTTCTCGCCATGCCCGTCCTAAGTTGATTCTTCTTCCTTGATTGGCTGGTCACCTCACGTGGCTCTTCGTGCCATGAGGTTCCTTCCCCCGGACAAGACGCGTCCCTGTACATTTTCCGTTTTACCGGGCAAGACGTAAATCATACCACGTTTTCTTGGTTTGAAGTGTTCCCTCGGATTTCGTAATTCTATTGTACTCCAGTCTATTCTCGTATTGAAATAACCAGTGAGTCACACACCACTCTCTCTAGCCCTAATGAATAAAATCCCGTCTTTACGTATGAAATGATTTGCCGTGCAATTTATATATTGGAATCATCCAATATAGATACGGATTTCTACTAGTAGAAATCCTATCTGTAATCTTCCAAATTTAAAAGCTCCAAAAATGACGTAATAAATATTAATAATAATAATAATAGTAATATGAAATATAAAATTGAATAAACTGAAATAATTTAACTTGGCCGGATTATTGCCGCGTTTAACAAATATGATATAGTCCAACTAACTTGTGTTAGTGGCATAAAACCCCCTAGAAAAACATGTTACATTCGCCTCGAATGATCATGTGCTTTACCATGCATATGGCACAGCACATGATGATTCCAGACACGTTAGAAAAAAACCTCCAAAATACAACTTACACAAATGAAATGGCCCTTTACACATATGAACGCATAAAAACGCTCAATCATGCGCTTTGCGCTAATGTTCGTCTCGTTATGACGTGTTCTTATTTTGTCACTTCAAAATGTTTGTCATTCTCACGAATGTTCATACTACCACCCTCCCCCCCCCCCCTCTCATCATTCTATGTGGGAAAAATTACATATATAAGTGTGTTCCCTCTGTATCCACACTTCACTACACACGAATTTATGGTGTTCAGTAGAAAACCACTGCGGAACTCTTCTAGAAATATTAGGTGCTCCACACCTACCGTATACCAATATCATGGTACACGATCTCACACGATCACACACGATCACACACGATCACACACTCGCGGTAGAGCAAAGTGATCTACTTCCCACCTTCTCTGTGAAATGTTTAATTAAAAGGAAAGACATGACTGTAAGAAAAACCAGTAAGTACCCATTACTTATAACACGAAATATTCCTGTGCCGTATGTGCCCTATCTTACTAAGTACATGTAAACTAAAAGCCACCTTACTCTAGATCACAATTTCTCATATTCGTCGCTCAGCCAGTAGTTCACAACCCAGACCAGTCCACCTATCGAACCTGACCTAGTTGCCACAACTTTTTATCTGTTACTTATATACAACATCTCATGAGGTCTCGTACCTCGTACACAAACTACCTTAATTATATCCAACCCTGATCTCACATAGCTAGGTCGTAAGCAGGAATCACGTGTGCTGATGTGTATGAGCTTCATGGAGGACTGTCTCGCCTTCTGATGGCCCATCTTTTATCTCGTGGACGCCTTAAACTAACAAGCCCTATACAAGCGCTCCCCCATCTCTTGGAGATAAATGGGAATCCATCAGCGCTGCCAAAATGGCCTTGGTGCATCGAGACAATTTAGTGCTCAACAGCATCCTCCACTCCCTTCATCTTTCCCTGTGCCTTAAAAACTCTCATTTACTTACATACTACCCCCCTGTGTGACTTCTGATACGCCTGCCTGGAAGACCAGATCTTCCACGCACCAAATACCACGCTTACTCATTTGATAGGCTGGCTCGCCAGCTAAACACACTTATTTTATGGCACATATTTCTTAAGACAATGAATATTATACGTTCCGTATAACCTTTTTCCCTGACCGTCCTCCAGCACATATGCTGTTTTGCCAATACGTTTAGACACTACAAATGGGCCCTCATAGAGGTAGAAAAACTTGGACATAACTTTCTCTAGCTTATCTGACTGTTTCGGCACTCTAAGTAAGACTTTGTCTCCCGGCTCGAATAGGTCAAATTTAGTTTCTTTTTGTTGGCGAATTCTCTTTTGAGCTGACTTAGATAAATTCTGTGTCGCCAACTGGACAATGACATCCATCCCCGGTTGTTTTCCCTCATTTAACCCCAAGACTCCTGCAGGTTCATTTTGTGGTCTTTTTCCCAAGTGTACTTCGTGTGGCGTCAGTTTCGTGCTCTCATGCTGGACAGAATTCAGCCAAGTCTCGACTTTGGGAAGATGTCCAACCCAGGCCGAATGCTTATCATGCACTAGAGTCCGAAAAAGACGACCCACTTCCCTTAATGGACGCTCTGCAGAATTACCCTGAGGGTACCTTACAGAGGAATGAACGTGTGTAACCCCAGCTTCTTGCATACTGGTTCTCCATTTCTTTGCAACAAACTGTGGTCCACTGTCAGATAATATCCTGAGAGGAACGCCAAACTATTAATGATCAGTCGGCTACACGCTAGACCGGTGGCTTTCCTTAGCGGATATAGCTTGACATACTTACTAAAAGCGTCAATAATTATAAAAATGTATTCGTAGCCGTACTGTCCTTTAACGATCGGGCCAAATAAATCGACACACAGTAGTTCCCCGGGACTACTTGTGAGAACAGCCGATCTTTCCCCGACTTAATATTTAACTGGATACTTGCTTCTCTGACAGGTGTCACACCTAGCTAAGATCCTTCTAACATCCCTTCCCATTTTACTCCAAATAAAGTTATGTGCAATTTCATAGAAGACTTAGTTCCTTATGAATGAACCAAATAAGTTCCTCCCGTAAACTGGCAGGAACACATATTGCCCACCGATTCTTCCTACATTTTCGTGCAAGAAGCCCATCCTGCATCTTGTACGTGAACCGCCCTACTTTCACACACTCCTCGTCGCTTGCTTCTAATATGGCCAGAGGCTCCCTTAAAATTACGTCACCACGTTGCTCCACTAACATATTTCTCAGCGTCTGTAACGATGCCCTGTTGCTGCTGTCCACACATGCACATAACAAAATACCGTCCTCTGCCTTAACAACAGGATTATCCCTACATAAATTTGTGTCCCTAGAAAGCATATCTGCAAGAATGTTATCTTTCCCTTTAATATATTTTACTGTGAATTCGTATTCCTGAAGTGCAAGAATCCACCTAGTAACTCTGTTAGAACTGAGTTTACATGTCCTCATATATAATAAAGCATGGTGATCTGTATGAATCTCAAATTTACCCCCAACTAAATACATCCTAAATTTTCCTAAACTGAAAACAATTCCTAAAAGCTCTAACTCAGTGATAGTATATATTTTCTCTGCTGCTGTAAGTCCTCGTGATGCTAAAGACACGATGCACAAATTACCCTCTTCATCTCTCTGACACAATACTCCTGCAATTCCTATATGTGACGCATCAGCCATTACCACATATTCCTTATCTTTCAAAGGATACTTCAGCACCACAGCTTTCTCAAAGCCTGCCTTCAGCGCTTGAAATGCCAGATCATGCTTGGACTCCCATCTCCAGCGATTACCACTTTTAAGCAATTCTCTAAATGGTTCTACTAACCCTGAGTATTTAAGAACGAACCTGCGGAAAAAATTACAAATACCAAGGTATGTGTTCAACTGTTTTACATTCTGTGGTACTTCTGCATTAAGTATCTTATTAACCCTACTTTCCTCTGGTGTCACACCCCTACTTGACACTTTATGACCTAAAAATGTCACTTCTGTCTGACAGAATGACGACTTGGACAGTTTCAGAGTGAACCCTGCCTGATCTAACTTTTGAAATACACTGTCTAAATGACGTAGATGCTCCTCAAAAAGCGTGAACTGATTACCATATCATCGATGTAAATAGTTACAAACTCTCCCGTGTCATCTCCTAATGCGATGTTTAAAGCCCTAATTAAAGCTGCTGAGCAACTTTTTAACCCATAAGGTACCCTGCAAAACTGATATAGGTTATATTTATGACTAAAAGCTGTAAATGGCCGATCTTCATACATAAGTGGCACTTGCCAGAAACTGGAACTTAAATCTACACATGTGAAATACTTTTTACCCTCAAATGTCTACATCAACTCTTCAATGTACATGGACTTCAGCTGATCTGAACTGATTCTACTGTTAACTAAACGAGCGTCTAAACATATTCGGACTGTACCATCAGCCTTCGGTACTGTAATTAAAGGATTAACATATTGACTGTTTGAGTACTCTATAATGCCATCTTCAAGCATCTGGTTAATTTGTGCCTCCACTGCTCCCTGATAAGCGAAAGGTATAGGATATCTATGTCCTGTGAATACTGATCTATCAATAACGTTCAATGAATGTGTATAGCAATTGGCCATGCCAATGCGATCTTCAAAAACTCTCCTATTATACAATAACACATCACAGAGCCGAACACACTGGTCTACCTCTATATGCCCCTGAAATGCAGCATCACGTAACGAGTCCTCTAGACTACCGTTCGTAATCAAACTGCCCACAAAAATTTGAGTATCCCGCTCTTCGGCTGGTGATATCTCACTTAAAGAACAAATCACACCCACAACACTACTCCCCTGAACATTGTCGTTGAACGCTACCTCTACTTAAGAATTATTCCATTTAAATTTCAAACTATCTACTTCATAACATAAAGTTACCAGACACTCTACTTAGCCAATCTGAACCCAAAATAACACTGATAACTAAGTTTGGAATTACAAGACAAATCTGCTTTTCGATATGATTATTAATTTTAATGTCCACTAAAACTTGCTTAGAAATAACTTTAGACCTCTTCCCTACAGCTGTGATAGCAAAAGTGCTTTTAATTGGCATCTTCTCAAAATTTACACCAGTTCCTTTCATTTTATCGTAATATGTACTACTTATGCAGCTCTTCATACAACCACTATCAATTAAAACATCGGTGTGCGCCTCGGACATGTTAAGTTTCATAATGGGGCTTTTACTAGCCACCTACTGAATAATACGTTCATCATTTAATTCATGCAACAATTCATTTCTTACATTTAGGTCATAGGGTTCCTGTATAATTGTATGGACAGGGCATGATACAGACTGAGATTCTGACCTTACTTCGCAGCCTGGTTCACGTTTAAAGAACCGCTACAGCTGGCTGTAGTACTACTAACTACTGCACTGGTCTGGTTGTTCTGGGTTGTGTTGTCATTGTTTGGCTGTATATTACTACCACTAGGCTGTCCTCTTCCTTGACCCCTATTCTCGTTGTAATTATTGTCATTATAATTTCTCCCTTGATTTCCCCTGAAATCATTATTTCTCCCTTGATTTCCCCTGAAATCATTGTTCCTCCCTTGATTTCCCCTGAAATCATAGTTCCTACCTTGGTACTGATTACCATAGCCATTTCCTCTGTTCTGATTTTGCTGAATATTATTATTATTTCTATTTTGAACGTTGGCCCCTTCGCCACCGTTCCCTTGAACTTCCTGATGCCTGGCTTCATTAGGCCTATTATTATTATTACCCTGGTTCCTATTGAAATTGTCCTCATAACCCCCTCTCCCTAGTGCATCAAATGTGCTTAACAAATTTTCTACTTGTGATATTGTCTTTACATTCTGGATACAAGCAGCCTGCTTGATCCTATAGGGAAAGTGCCTAAGTAGCAACCTTACCACATCACTTTCCTCCTTCAAGCCATCCAGATATTTACACACTAATACCTGCCCTAAAGAGTATTCGGTCATGGTGGAGCTTCCTTTAGGGTTATATTTACCACACACTACTCCCTCACGATGCTGCGACTGAATAACCTCATTCCAGAACTTTTCACAGAATTTCATTTTAAAATCATTAATATCAGTAAACTTGTCTCTGTAGACAGCAAACCAATTCCTCGTTTCCCCCACAAACACTTGTTCCAAGATCTCCACTACCTGGCACCACTCAATACTACCATCTTCCAATCTTTCCTTGAATCTATTCTCTATAGCATTCATGAACTCCATTGGGCACCCCTGTCGATTGCTGAACTTACCCAGTTCTACCTCCCTGTGTGTGCTATTCACAAAAACTGACCTATTCTGACTATTTTCTTGCCTGATCCTAGCTTTTAATTTTAATACTAATTCTGCGAGTTTCTCCTCAGCCTGCAACGATCTCTTTAACCTTCTCTTCCATTACTCCTCTGATTTCACCTCTAATCTGCTCCATTTTCACACTAATTTCCTTGTTGTTCTTATCTAATTTTGCATTATTCTGTTCTAATTTTTTATTTAAAGCTTCTGTACTTTCCTTATTTTCCCTACTGTTTTGTTCTAATTTGGCGTTTAAGGCATCTGTACTTTCTTTATTTTCCATACTGTTTTGTTCTAATTTTGCATTTAAGGCATCACTACTAACTTTGTTCTGAAACATGAACTCGAGAAGTAAAGTTTTTAATTCTGGTTGGCCGCCTACACTCCCTGTTTCAGTATCGGGAATTACCTCCGCTACCCCGGTACTACTGATCACTTTCGTGATGCTTTCAATGTTTAGCTTGGCCCATTTGTCGGTCAAATTTTGTTTCTTGTTACCGAGATCCCCGAATGGTAATTATTTCTTTGTAAATGTATTAATTTCTTAAATCAAATGCATAATCTTGTTATCAAGCACCTATTCATAGATATCATAGTTCTCACCTCGACTGTTCCAGTCGCTCGCTACCTCAAGCTTCCTCACTCCTGGCATACACGGCATCTACTGGCTCATCTGCTGTCTGCTGAGCAGGGTCGACTGACGTCACCCTGACTTTCGTTCGACCAATGGCAGGTCTTCGTTTGGTCGGGCAATCTCCAGCCTTCGAGATTGTTCCATGATCACTATTTAAGACGCCACCTGCTGGCGTTCTCCACCCACTTCTGATCAATCATCATTCAGATCAGCTCATCATTCAGATCAACGCTGCCACACCGCATGGCACTATTGCCAGTCGCTGCTTCACCTCGCTGCCACGTCACGAGGCCTCTACTCTGATACATCGCCCAAGAGGACAGGAATGTTTGCCGGCCGCAGCACACTGCAAGTTTCACCTTAGATGGTGTAACTCACTTTAAACTTCGAGGAAGCAGCAGTCTTCCTGGCCGCAACCAATGTCGACTTATACTCAGTCACCGCCTGGACACTACCAGTGTCAAACCGTCACCAGAAGGGAAAAGAAGAGTTGAATATTCATCTTTTCGGAATATGCTTCTTGAGGCCATGAGCGCCTCCTCCCGAAGAAACCGTGGAGGACTTTTTAAACAGTTTTAGGCTAACTGGAACTTTTATGGAGCTGGCTCAACAATTTGGAAGATAAGTTCAAACTTGATAAAGAATTGAATTTCTTACTCTCATCATACATTTCATATTTTTTATGGTTCTTTTATTAATATGCATATTATATTTCAATTCCAATTTCTCTCAAATCTAGGCAATCCTTAACATTGGTTTTTCCATCATTAATCAGGCTACTGTCACCAGACCCTCTTCATTTGTTAAGATTTAACACTAATTATTCTCTGCATATCCCAGTTGTGTGCATTTATTGTGCATTTAATGTTATTTAAAGAAAATTGTTGTCTCAATAAATATCATTTATATCTTGTTAACTAAACTTTTGTTTTCTGGTGATGTACTTTTATGCCCATTGCACCGCACCGCTTCAGTCTTTTCGCTGTTTAACAGTAGCTATTTTGGTTAAGTTTAAACCTACTTCGCGTTCTCCCGTATGGGGAAGTTTTAGGGCAGAACTTTCACCATATTTTTGGTGCCTCACCCCCGATAAACATATCTGTTGCACCCTGGGAATATTACAAGTTTCATATCTTGAATTTCACATTAACAATTTTTGTTCATTGTGTTTCAACACTTATTCACATTGTAAGTTTCAGCCTGAGGCGAATGTTCAGCAGAGGAGGAGAGAAACGTGAGCTAAGCGGGTTTCTTCCGCATCAGACTAAACTTTACTACCTAGCAAGCTGTCATCCTCTGGCTTCCAGTACTCGAAGTCACAATATTGACGTGAGTAACTAACAACTTTCAACATGCCTAACCTTGATGAAAAACTCAGCAACGCCAGAGCCTCTTGTAAGGGCAAGCTCACACGGTTCTGTACTTTCTTAACGGAGCAGGAACCCCAAGAGCGTAATCTTGACATAATTTCGCAGAGGCTTAAGAATTATGAACAAGCCTTTGATAAATATGATGAGATACAATGTAGTATAGAAACTCAGCATCCGGACCAGCAAAGTGATAGGCTGGAAGTTGAAAAATTATACTATCAGGGATTTGCTGAAGCTAAACAGCTTATTAGGGCTTTAACTTTAAAAGAAAAACAAGAAGATCAAACTTCTGCAGCATCTTCTACATCTTCCTCACGCATTATATTACCCAAATTAGAACTACCCAAATTCACTGGTAAGGACATAGAATGGGAGCCATTTTTTGAATTATTCAATTCTTTAGTACATGAGAATACCTCTATACCAGTAATTCAAAAATTTCACTACCTACGTCTGGCAGTTCAAGGCAACGCACTTAACCTGATTCAAGCACTTTCTTTGACCAGTGATAATTATGAAGTTGCTCTGAATCTTCTTAAGGCTGGATATGGGAATATTCCTTTATCTATTCAACGCCATATACAAAGCTTATTTGAGTTACCTAACGTGCAAGCAGATAACAGTTTATCACTTCGTAAGCTGATTGATACTGCAGAGCTACACGTCAGAGCACTGTCAAATTTAAACCAACCTGTAAATCACTGGGATTTATTTCTAGTTCACCTCATTTCTGCAAGATTGGATGCAAATACATTAAAAGCCTGGAAAACAGAACTTTCCCAGAATGTGCAATGCACTTATGAGGCGATTATCAACTTTTTGAAGGCTAGAAGCCAAGTCTTTTCCGCCATAGCTAATCAAAAAACTAGTAGTTCAGATTCAAAAGCCTTCTCAAAAGATAAGGTTAGCAGTTCTAATCAAAGAATTTTAAGATCACAGGCTCTTCCTGTTGATGCTCGGTCACCTAACCAAATGCAAACGTGCGGTCTGTGTCAGCAATCGCATAATTTATACAATTGTGATGAATTTAAATCTTTATCAGTAGATGAAAGACGAAAGTTCATTACGAACAAAAAACATTGTTTCAACTGTTTGTCAGGAACGCATATGTTAAACAATTGCCGTTCACAACGTTTATGCTTTCATTGTAAGGCTAGACACCATTCCCTTTTGCACAGACATGAAAGATCACGGTTATCAGGACCAAGCAGTTCCAATACCAAGTCTAATTCTGAGACTTCTCAAAATAGTGCGCAGTCGTATGCTCAAAGTTCTACCTCGCTTGGCAAAGTCCAGGTTTTATTATCTACCGTGCAGGTTCTATTGAAAAATTCTCACGGGAAATGGGTATCTGTTAGGGGATTATTAGACAATGCCGCTACCAACAATTTTATTAATGAATCTTTGGTACAAAAGTTAGGCCTCCCAAAACATCCTACCTCAATAGAGGTCACAGGAATAAACTGCTCTAAATCGCAATCCTTAAGCTTTGCTAAAGTCGGATTTGAAGGACTCTAATAATCTTGGTACGCAGTTGCAATTAGATTGTTTGATTATCAAGTCTATAGGAAACAATATTCCTGGCACTTCTTATCCTATTCAAAGTTGGAATATCCCGAATTTTGTCCAGCTAGCTGACCCTCATTTCAACAGAGCTTCGCCCGTAGAGCTTCTTTTCAGCTCAAGCGTATTTTGGCAATGTCTTCATTCCAATAAAGTAAAAATTGCTCCTAATGTTTTCTTCCGCGAAACTGATTTTGGTTGGATCGCTACTGGCCAAATATACCGTAATCCTATTCAAACTGTATCGAATTGTTATTTTGTTGGTACCGATTTGAGTCAAGAGCTAACCAAGTTCTGGGATCTTGAGAATGTTCAGGCTACTGCTTCTTCTTCTAACGAAATTTGTGAAAAGTTATACAAGGAAACCACTGTCCGTACTGCTGAAGGCAGATTTATAGTAACTCTTCCACGTATTCCTAATCCTCCCGCCATTACGGACTCGCATTCCAGAGCACTTAGGGCACTATTTGCTATTGCAAATCGGTTCAAACAAGATGCTTCTGTTAAAACTCAGTATGCTTCCTTTATGGAGGAATACGAATCATCCAATCACATGGAGGTAATTCCTAAATCAGAAGAAATTGACCGTCCTTTAAATGAAATAGTTTATCTAAATCATCACCCGGTATGGAAAAATTCCTTAACACAAGACAATATAAGGGTAGTTTTCAATGGCTCGTCATCAGATTCCAATGGAGTCTCTTTAAATGATACCTTGCAATGTGGTCCCGCGATTCAAACAGATCTCACCTCTGTTTTGCTTAGTTTTCGACGGTTTCCTATTGCTGTAATCTCAGATATTAAGCAGATGTACCGGCAGATTCTCGTAAATTCCGAGCAGCAAGATCTGCAAAGAATATTGTGGTGCGATGAGAGTTCCAAACCCATAAAGATATTTAGATTGAAGACTGTGACATATGGCCTGAAGCCTTCAGCCTTTCTTGCGATTCGGTCTCTCCACATGTTAGCCGAGCAAGGTGGTCATCTGTATCATCCTTTGGCCTCTGAGTCTTTAAAAACGGCATTTTATGTTGACGATTTCTTGTGCTCTTTTCCTAATATTTCTGAAGCACTCCTTGTGTGCGAAGATTTGAAATCCCTGCTCCTAGGAGGTGGTTTTCCGCTCCATAAATGGACTTCAAATTCTACTGAATTTATATCAAAATTTTCATCAGAGGTCCCAGTTGATGAATTTGTTGCTATTCCTACTGATGAAGCAGCCGTGAAAGCATTGGGTGTTTTTTTGTGTCCTTCTTCTGATACCTTTTCTTATCAGGTACATTTCTCAGAATCTCCCCCTGTAACTAAGAGACAAGTTCTGTCAGAAATCGCAAAGATCTTTGATCCTTTGCAATATATTGCTCCTATAGTTATTGTAGCAAAAATGTTCTTGCAAAAGCTTTGGTCATTAAAATCAGACTGGGATGAAAATCTCCCCCTTCCTCTTGTAGAAGAATGGTTAGAGTATCGCAGCAGTTTGCTGGATCTCTCCAAGGTTTCTATACCCCGCCTTTTAATTTCTAATCCCTTATGCCAGCAGTATGACCTGCATGTATTTTCTGATAGTTCAGAACGGGCTTATGGCTGTTGTGCATACATAGTAGGACGTTCCTCAGCCACTTTCCCTGGATTTTCTAATTTAGTGTGCGCTAAATCAAAAGTTGCTCCACTTAACACGGTATCATTGCCGAGATTAGAATTATGCTCTGCTTTAATGGCAACAGAATTAGCTACTAAACTAAATGTCAGTTTAAAGTTAAAATTTTCCCGCACATTTTTTGGAGCGATTCTTCTATTGTATTAGCTTGGATTTCCAAGCCTTCTTCTCATTGGAATACCTTTGTGGCAAATCGCGTTTCTAAGATTCATGAAGTCTCTCATTCTGAACAATGGAGACATGTTCCTAGCCGTGAAAACCCCGCGGATATAATATCACGTGGTTGCACGCCTAAAAAATTGATTTCCTCAGACCTGTACTGGAATGGTCCTCCTTGGCTAAGTCAGGAATCAACTTGCTGGCCTCGCTTAGCTAATCAATTTGCAGAAGAAATACCCGATGCCCGTAATGATCCTGTCACGTCGCATCTTACTTCTACTTCTACTAGTCTTTTTCATAGATACTCTTCATTTGATAAATTGATTCGTGTAGTGTCTTATATCTTCCGATGGAGATATTTAGTAATTGATCAACCATTGAAGCCTCAACCCTTTCTCACCAGAGTAGAGTTAGAATTCGCTACTTGCAAGATTTTGTTACTTGTTCAGCAGGAAGTATTTGCTCCTGAAAGGCAAGCTCTTATAAGTGGTAAAGATTTGCCCAAGTCTAGCAGGCTTTTACCACTTACTCCTTTTCTTGACCAGGACGGCATAATACGTGTGGGTGGAAGATTAGCTATGTCTAGTTGTGAGGATGGGAAAAAGCATCCCATCATCCTTCCTTCAAAGCATCCTATCACCACCCTTATAATAAAAAAGTTTCATTATAAACACCTTCATGCTGGCACTCGCACCTTGCTCTGTCTAATTCGTGAACTCTACTGGATAATCAATGGCGTTCATGAGGTTTCTTCTGTTGTCAAAAAGTGTATACCTTGCTATAAGGTTAAACCACGGCCCGCCACGCAGATTATGGGCAATTTACCTCCATTTCGTTCAGAACCTAGTAAGCCCTTCGCTCTTACTGGGATCGATTACGCTGGTCCTTACGTATATCAGACCAATCCCTCTTCATCTAAGCGCAAAATTTTAGGTAAACTTTACATCTCTTTATTTGTATGTATGGTGACGGGAGCTATCCACCTTGAGTTGGTTACGAACGCTTCGGTATCCTACTTTTTGGCCACCTTTTCTAGATTTGCAGCTAGAAGGGGTGTCCCATCTGAAGTCTTTTCAGACAATGCAAAAAATTTTTGTAAGCGCTTCTGATCTCTGGAAAAAGTGTTAAGTTCCCCTTCTGCTAAAGAAAAAAATTCCAACTTTTCCTATTCTAAAGGTTTCAAATGGCATTTCACCCCGCCTTATGCTCCCCATCATGGGGCACGATGGGAATCCTGCATCAAACTTACTAAAAAGATAGCTTAAGAAAACTCTTGGTCCTACCATACTTTCTTATGAGGAATTCAACTCTTTAATTATTCAAGTTGAAGGTATTGTAAATTCCAGACCTCTGACTCCTCTTTCCAACGATCCTAAGGATCTTTTACTTTTAACACCCAGTCACTTCCTGATTGGCTGTTCACTTGCTGCTACTCCGCCTTTGCTGGTTCGACGCTGTGATCCTAACCTACCTATCTTTTGGAGAAAAGTAGAATCTTTGCGCTGTTCTTTTTGGCGCCGATGGAAGTTAGAATATCTCAGCTTGCTAAATAGGCGTGAGAAATGGCGGCTTCATCAACCAGATGTACGAGTGGGGGACATGGTTCTTCTTCGAGACCCATCTCCGCCTCTCGTATGGAACCTAGGCAGAGTTATTCACTGCCACTTTGGCCGTGATAAACGCGTCAGAGTTGTTGATGTTTTAACTGGTAAAGGTCTTTATACTAGACCCATCTCTGCTATCTCTGTTTTGCCTTTCGAGTCTTAGTTTCTCCTCGTCTGTTATCCATGTTTTGCTTTGACTGATTCTTTTGTTTTTTTTCATTCGGAGTTCTCGGAGCATGATCACTTTCGTGATGCTTTCAATGTTTAGCTTGGCCCATTTGTGGGTCAAATTTTGTTTCTTGTTACCGAGATCCCCGAATGGTAATTATTTCTTTGTAAATGTATTAATTTCTTAAACCAAATGCATAATCTTGTTATCAAGCACCTATTCATAGATATCATAGTTCTCACCTCGAGTGTTCCAGTCGCTCGCTACCTCAAGCTTCCTCACTCCCGGCATACACGGCATCTACTGGCTCATCTGCTGTCTGCTGAGCAGGGTCGACTGACGTCACCCTGACTTTCGTTCGACCAATGGCAGGTCTTCGTTTGGTCGGGCAATCTCCAGCCTTCGAGATTATTCCATGATCACTATTTAAGACGCCACCTGCTGGCGTTCTCCACCCACTTCTGATCAATCATCATTCAGATCAGCTCATCATTCAGATCAACGCTGCCACACCGCATGGCACTATTGCCAGTCGCTGCTTCACCTCGCTGCCACGTCACGAGGCCTCTACTCTGATACATCGCCCAAGAGGACAGGAATGTTTGCCGGCCGCAGCACACTGCAAGTTTCACCTTAGATGGTGTATCTCACTTTAAACTTCGAGGAAGCAGCAGTCTTCCTGGCCGCAACCAATGTCGACTTATACTCCGTCACCGCCTGGACACTACCAGTGTCAAACCGTCACCAGAAGGGAAAAGAAGAGTTGAATGTTCATCTTTTCGGAATATGCATCTTGAGGCCATGAGCGCCTCCTCCCGAAGAAACCGTGGAGGACTTTTTAAACAGTTTTAGGCTAACTGGAACTTTTATGGAGCTGGCTCAACAATTTGGAAGATAAGTTCAAACTTGATAAAGAATTGAATTTCTTACTCTCATCATACATTTCATCTTTTTTATGGTTCTTTTTATTAATATGCATATTATATTTCAATTCCAATTTCTCTCAAATCTAGGCAATCCTTAACATTGGTTTTTCCATCATTAATCAGGATACTGTCACCAGACCCTCTCCATTTGTTAAGATTTAACACTAATTATTCTCTGCATATCCCAGTTGTGTGCATTTATTGTGCATTTAATGTTATTTAAAGAAAATTGTTGTCTCAATAAATATCATTTATATCTTGTTAACTAAACTTTTGTTTTCTGGTGATGTACTTTTATGCCCATTGCACCGCACCGCTTCAGTCTTTTCGCTGTTTAACAGTAGCTATTTTGGTTAAGTTTAAACCTACTTCGCGTTCTCCCGTATGGGGAAGTTTTAGGGCAGAACTTTCACCAACTACCATCACTCGACATACTGCTCGTATCATCACTCTCCAGTTGATGACCACTACGTAACCTCATCTGTCTTTCTTTCTCATCCCCCATAATGATATACACTGATAAAGACAAATAACCCCCAAAATACCGGCACAGAAATGTCTCCTTCTCCTTCCTCAAATGTTCCTGGGTTTTTCGGCCCAACGTTGTCGGCGACAAATGTAATGTTTCCTACTTGGGCGGACTGTTCACCAGAAAATACTACTGCTAAGTTTGATCTATGTTGGGCGCCAAGCCGGATACACTGTGTTCCAAGCTAAATTTATATACTTAATATCGACCCCTAGCGTGAGTAGAACGTATGAGAAACTCTTAATGACTAGGCCGTGGGATGATTGGATCATCAACCCAAACAACATTTGATTGTGGAGAAGGATGTGGTATTACAACTATTGCTACCTACTGGAATCAAAGAATCTACTTTGTAAAAATTGAATTTAATATACTTAGAAAACATGATAGCATCTTGTTTAAAATTAACACTATTAACGGAGCATACTACTTTAACCATTGCCACGAACAAAATTACTTAATACGCCGGTCGGGAGAATAACGTGAATTTAACTTATTTCCAAATTTATGCTTAAAGAATTTATATTGGCCCTATCGAAAAACAGAGAGTGTGTGTCGTAGATTACATGAGCTCACCAACGGAAACATTGTCTCCCACGTGCTTGAAGTGCGGATTATTGCCGCGTTTGACAAATATGATATAGTCCAACTAACGTGTGTTAGTGGCATAAAACCCCCTAGAAAAACATGTTACAATACCACTTATAAACCTTCAACCAGTTACACAAACAAATGCAATAAACCTCATTTGAAAACTACCGTACAGGTTATGAATTATTTTGTTTCCCCTGCTCTTGCACAAACCTCCCCCCAATCCCTGTCCGAAACAGGTATACATATTTATCTTTACCGTTCTGATGACTCGTTTAAAGTTTTGCTCCATGTTGGGCTGAAGAATGCCACTTTTTTCTTTGTTCACCACCTGTATAACGTGGTAAATATATATTTCTTACCGTGTCCGGGTGGTTACTATCATACTGTACACATTAAGATGTAATTTCCCTTCTTTTGATCTTTCGGCTGCAAAAATTCTTATTAAGAATTATTCTGCTCCCCCATGCTCACACACATACAACCCTCCCCCACCCCTGTCCCAGACAGATATGCATATTCTTTCTTAACTTTCATAGGGTTTTGGCTGAATTAGAATTTTAATCCGTTCTGGTACCGTAAATGTTGAATATGTGGTCGTTTTGGAAATTAATATTTCTTTCTTAATTACTCATTGTTCGCATTTGCGAATGATTAACTTGTTAATTTTTGTAGGTTTTTGTTATGGCAAAAGTCAGACTAGTATTTGATTTCATAACCTCATTTTTCGTCACCACGTGTTAGTGACAATTCATACTTTATTTCTCTTTCCTGTTTAATTCAATTATATTTAAAATTATTTTCATACTCACCTGTGGTGTTACAATATATATCTCGCCTTTAAGACATTTTTTCAAGTGTTAATTAGGTCACCTTTCTCATACAACGTGGTATCATGGCCTGTCCATCTGTGTTGAAGAGAAATGAATACTTTACGTAATTTCTAATCTCGCTCTACATGTCGTTTGTCTTTTGTCACATGTATGTTCTTTGACCTTTATATTCTTTGCCTTTTTTGTATATAGACTGTACTCTGTATGATGTGTCACAGTGTCTTGTTAAATACATCCATGTCAACATGTTCGTGTGTATCAATCCGTTTATCCCGTGTATAGAAACCCATGGATAGCTCTAGAAGTTTCTACAGGTTATGGGCCCAGACATAACAGTGTTCTGCGATCATTTTCTTCAGTGAACTTCAAAAGTGAGAAGGCAAAATGAGTGAACATGCTTCGAGTCCTTGTGCCTATGGGTTTCCGAAATTGAGTGGGCGGGAGTATTATTCGAACTGGTCTTTTGGGATGTCAAATTATCTCAAAAAGCATGGATTGTGGGCCAGTGTCCGAGGCACAGATGTGTCGGAGGGACATGAACGGCGTGACGAGAGATCGCTGGCGGATATATGTCTCATGGTGGCCATTCACAATTATCCCCATGTTCGAGGCTGTGCAAAAGCTAAGGATGCCTGGCATGCCCTTGAAAAGGCTTTTGAAGATAAAGGAAAGTGGAGGTATATCACGCTGATGCGAAATCTGTGCTCGCTCAAGTTATCAGATTTCGATTCCATGGACAAGTATATTGGTGAGGTTATGTCTGTTACACAGAAGATAGCAGCTGTTGATGAGCCTGTCGCTGATAAATTTGTTGCTGCTATGATACTTCGAGGTCTTCCTGATGAATACGATAACTTGGTTATGGCCGTAACTTCAACATCGGAGGAACTACAGTTGGACCGCATCAAGTCTATTTTGTTGGACGAAAGCTTTCGCCGAAGTCAAGGTGAGAAATCAGGTGATGGGGCAGCCCTGTACAGCAACACCAAGAAGGAATTCAGGAATGTCAAGAAACCAAAGAGCTCTACCGGTAGTGAAAAAGCGGTTGACAAAAGTCGATGGAAGTGTTGGGTTTGTGGTGAAACGGGTCACGGAAGAGACACTTGTCCACAGAAGACAAAAGTTCAAAGTGCGCCGAAGTGTCCAAAATCCAATAAAAGTCTGTTTTGTGCTTTAACTGCTCACGTACCAAAGAATTGTTTCGTCATTGATTCTGGTAGTAGTGCTCACATGTCTCCTAATGTTAAACTTATGTCAAATTATAAATGCAATGATGATCCAGATATTAAGATATTAACAAGAATGGAGCCCACGTTTCAAAATTTGGTGCATTTTTAAATCTTTTAATTTCTTTAAGCATTTTATATTCATGTATTTTAAGCATCCAGACGATGTAAAATTGATTTACATTTTTTTTAATGAGAGACCAACCTTTAGAATGATCTAGGAGAATTTTATTGATTTTGACTGAAGAAGGCTCACAGGGCCGAAACATGTATCAAAATGTATAAATAAAAATATATTTTGTATTGTAAAGTGGACAAGTACATAACTTATCAAAATCAATACGGAAAAACTTGAAAAAATGACTAAAGTCATAGATATTCATAATGAAGCCAACCAGGCATATATTGAAGCACATAAATTCTCCAGCACAAAGGTTAAAATTAGCAGTATATGTAAGGATATAAAATTCTTAAAGAATTGTTTAAGGAATAAATGGGTCCCGAAAAATTTGAATAAATTTCAAAAAATAAAAGGAAAATCACACCATGAAAGAAAAACACAGGAGATCATTAATGAAACTGTGTTAAGAAGGGAAATAAATTTTCTTTACAAAAAGAAAGATTTTTTAAATAAAAAAATGTACAATCATCACTTAGTAGCAGCAAATAAATTAACTCAAATAGGGTGGGATGATTTTCAACGGTGCAGTATAGAAAAAAATGGAATTCGTTTTAGATAAGAAACAAAAAGTCCTAGACAAAAAATCTAATGCCTTAAGTATCAAAAAAACAAGCACATCCGTAGATGAATGTATTGACAGCCCGTGTTTTCAACAACCTGTCATTAACTTAACCGATATAAAACTTTCAACTGATGAGGAATTAATTTTAAATAAAGGTCCCAAGTATAATTGGAACCAAACATATGATGAACGCACAATCACTAATACTATTGCGGAAATAGAAGTAGCTATACAGGATCTAAGCCAGGAAAATAAAAATGTAATAAGGCACGAGACTAGCAGAAAAATAGAAAAGATTCTTAAGAACACAGAACCCATAACGCAATCGGATAAGCAAAGCATCAAACAACTAAAACGAAAAATTAACAGTAACAATATAATAGTCACACAATCAGACAAAAGTAATACAATAGTCCTTTTAAAAAAAGAACAATACATAGAAAAAGCGGAATTTTTTTTCGAAAGCTCAAAGTTTAAAGTGGTTAACAAAGATCCAACTACGAATATCCAAAAAAAGCTAAAACAAGTAATTAAAAATGTAGAAGTCCTGTTTGACGGTAAACAACCCCCAAACTTAGTGAACATGAACCCCGGACTCCCAACAGTCAGGGCACTACCCAAAACCCATAAAAAAGAAATACCTATTAGATCCATAGTCAACTTTAAGAACAGCCCAACGTATAAATTAGCAAAGTACATACAGCAGTTTCTAAAAAAACATATAAAATTTGAAGCTAATACAGGCTTCATTAATTCCATCGATTTCAGCAAAAAAAAACAAAAGACCTAATCATAGAAGATGAACACACTATGCATTCGTTTGACGTACAAGACATGTACTCCAATATTCCAATAAAGAAAGCACAGAAAATAATCCTAAATAACTTACGAAAATATGGAAAATTAAGTGCAATAGAAATTAATGAGTTTATGTCACTACTTAATTTTTGTTTAGAAAACACTTTTTTCACCTTTAATAATAAAATATATCAACAAACCAATGGTTTGGCAATGGGATCTCCGGCATCCGGTATTATAGCAGACGTTTATTTGGATTTCTTGGAACAAAATAAAATCATTAACCATCTACCAGGTATTGTGTTCTGGGGAATATATGTGGACGATGTGTTCACTATAATAGACGAAAAAATGGTAAAAGCAGACGAATTATTGAATATGTTAAACAAGTTAGATAATATAAAATTCACGCTAGAATCCCAAAAAGAAAATTGCTTAAATTACTTAGATCTAAAAATAAAGAAAACACAGAATAAGTTGCATTTTGATATATATCGCAAGCCAACCCAAACAGACATAACAATCAAGAAAGATTCTAATCACCCAGAGAGCCATAAGAAAGCCGCCTTTTACAGCTTAATTAATAGAGCGCTAAATATTCCACTCGGTGAAGAAAGTTTAAACAAGGAACTAAAAATCATAGCCAACATCGCAAAGAAAAATGGATTTTCACAAAATTACGTAAACAGAATCAAAAATAAGATTATTAACAAATTTGAAACAACTTTAGAAAAAGATCGCAAAAAGAACCAAAAGTTCGCTACTTTCACGTATGTAAACCCAAAAGCACATACAATAACAAACTCAATTAGAAAATTTGATATTAATATTGCATACAAAACACAAAATAATAACAGCAACATCTTCTTTAATCATAATAGTGTAAATAAGACCAATAAATTCAGCAAATCGGGGGTGTACAAACTAAAATGTAAGGATTGCGATTCCACCTATTTTGGACGAACGGGTAGAGCGTTCAACGTAAGATACGGGGAACATACCAGTGCGCTGAAATATAACAAGTTCTCGGCCATGGCGAACCACATGGACGAGAAAAAACATAATTTCAGTTCGATAGATAAGGATTTGGAAATTGTACATATTGTTAATAAAAGTAAAAAACTTAATATATTAGAGAACATAGAAATTTATATCGCCCAAAAAACAGACCCTGTAAACAATTTGAACGAATTAACTCTCAACGACAACATATTATTTAACACGATCTCGAAATTAAGGCGAAGAGACCGACATAAACAAGAAAAGGCCCTCCCTCCTCCATAACATAAGGTTCTGACGTATGCTACACCTCCCCTTCTGCGACCGTTGACCTCACACTTGCAGTATTCTAGTCAAGATGTGATCAAAGGTGAACAACGAGACGGACACATTTATAGTAGCTCTTTCAAGTTGTGAGGTGACAGTTTATGGTTCCAAACTGCGGTATGTAAACATTGGTCATTTATGCGTGGGTTTATGTTATAATTTCAACTTTTCAATTTTTCAATTTTTCATTTTCATTTAGTTTTTCGCTTTACAGGTTGTTGAAAAACATTTTGGCAAAGCTCTAAATAAACAACGTTCGATTCCTATTTCTACTTTCCTTTTTCAAGATGCTTGTACAATGGGGTAAGTTTTCTACATAACTAAAGTCAACATTTCTTCATGTTTCCAAGTAGGAACCATAGATTGTTAGGTAATTTTTTATTGTTCCAGGTCCCTCGTTTTGAAAATAGATTAACAAGAATGGAGCCCACGTTTCAAAATTTCGTGCATTTTTAAATCTTTTAATTTCTTTAAGCATTTTATATTAATGTATTTTAAGCACCCTGACGATGTAAAATTGATTTACAATTTTTTTTATGAGAGACCAACCTTTAGAATGATCTAGGATAATTTTATTGATTTTGACTGAAGAAGGCTCACAGGGCCGAAACATGTATCAAAATGTATAAATAAAAATAAATTTTGTATTGTAAAGTGGACAAGTACATAACTTAACTTGTAATTGGTAATAATGACAAGTGGTCTGTACAAGGAGTTGGTTACATTGCAATGAACGTAAGCGACAGTATTAATAATCTGTCAGATGTGTTGCATGTTCCAGGACTGAGTGTTAACTTGCTGTCGGTTAGTCAGATGGTTACAAGGGGGGCTGTTGTTGTATTTAACAAAATTGGATGTGAAATCTTGGATTCAGAGAATTGCTCAGTGAATGGTAGTGTGCTAGCTACTGGTTCAGTTCTGAATGGTCTGTATTATCTGAATGTTAACCAAGATATGTCTGCCCTTGTTAGTGATGTTTCTGGTTACAATTTGTGGCATGAGCGGTTGGGTCACGTTGGGCGACAGAAGTTACAGGTCTTAAGTGAAATGTCTGATGTTGTTAAATTTAAGGAAATACCAAAGGGATTGTGTGAACCAATGTGTTCTCGTGAAGCAGCGAAGGCAGTCATTTCCACAAGTAAGTCACTCGAAGAGTGAAAGTCTTTTGGACTTGGTGCACTCTGATTTGTGTGGGCCGCTCCCTGAGACCTGGAATGGTGTTAAATATATGAAGACAATAATTGACGATTTTTCCAGGAAGATTTTTGTTTATTTTTTGAAACAAAAATCTGAAGCCAAGGAGAAAGTCAAGGATTTTGTTGCATATTGTGAAACTCAGAAAGGCAAGACACCAAAGATTTTTCGATCAGACAATGGTAAGGAATTTGTCAATTCTGACCTGAACAAATATTTCAAGGAAAAAGGGATTGTGCAACAGAGAACTGTAAGGTATACAGCTGAACAAAATGGCGTAGCTGAACGTCACAATCGTACTATTATGGAAAGGGTTAGGTGCATGTTGTTTACAGCAGGATGTTCTAAAAAACTGTGGGCGGAAGCGGCCAATACGGCAGTGTATATTTTGAATAGGTGTCCTCATAGTAAAGTTGATAGATAGATAGATAGATAGATTTTTATTAATTCCATTTGATCAAATACATGCATTCAATACATTTTTGATATAGGACACGTCAGAATTTACATCTATAAAATAAAAGAACTAACAGGTATATATTACTAATATTATAACTATTTAACTTATTATAATAGCAAATCTTAATAGATACAATCTTATTGCACAACTCTATTATCACCTCACTCTATTATCATAATATGAAAACTTAATTCTATAAATACAACAACATACAGCTAGGCATTACAATTAAATTAAAAAAGTAAAATATAATTATAGATTTCATCGCTCCTATACGCTAAGATATTCAATTACTGAGTAAGAACAATGGCACTGCAGATAAGCTTTCAACATTCTATCAAAGGTTTTTATTTTTGGGGCCAGTTTTATATACTGGGGTAGTTTATTGTATAATTTAACTCCAGTGTGAAAAGTTCCTTTTTGATATATGCTTGTGTGTGTGTGTGAAATATGAATGTTTTGATTTTGTCTTGTGTTATGCCTATGAACATCATTGTTTGTTTTAAGAAAAACATCTTTATTCATTAAATTCTTTTTATAAAACATAATACTTTCAAAGATATATATGCAGGGCAGTGGGAGAATGTTTAAATCTTTAAACAGGGGCCTACATGATTCTCTAGAGTTTACATTTGCCATATTCTAATCGCCCTCTTTTGTATCCTAAACGTGCTTAGAACATCTGGCGACATACCCCAAAATATGATCCCATATCTTAAGTATGAATAGAAATAAGCAAAATAAGTATTTCTTAATGTGTGCATGCTAGTGCAGGTTTTCAAAATACGTAACGCAAAACACATCGAGTTCAGTTTAGTATTCAGATATTGTATATGTTTATTCCATTTCAAGTCTTGTTTTATCCATAGTCCTAAAAACTTTGTTTCTGATTTATTTTCTATTTGATGACCATTTAATGTTATATTGGGTTTCGCAGGATTCCTCTTCTGTATAGTGTGGAAATTTGGACATACTGTTTTTTATAGTTTATTATGAGGCGATTATCTTGTGACCATTTGGTTAACTCTCCTGTAACGGAGTCAGCAGACTGCTGTATGACCTGTTTAGTTTCACCTTTTATTACGAGTGTTGTATCGTCCGCAAACAAAATTTCCTTATGTGAATGAACGTTCTGTGTTATATCATTGATATATAGAAGAAATAGTAGTGGGCCCAAAACCGATCCCTGGGATACTCCAAATTTAATAATTCCCTCCTTGGACAATGTTTCATTAAGTAATTTGGTTCCATCATCCTTGTGTCCCAAGCTTACTATTTGTTTACGCCTTGTTAAGTAAGACTCTATCCATTTATTAGCTAGACCTCTAATACCATATTGATTTAGTTTGGTAAGGAGGATTTTATGGTCAACAACATCAAATGCTTCCGATAAATCCAAGAATAGGCCAGTTACATGTTCCTTATTGTCAATTAATTTCAGTATACAATTACCACATTCGTAAATTGCTGTCTGTGTAGATTTTTCCGTTCTGAATCCATGTTGTGAGTTTGATAATATTTTATTTTTTTCTATAAAACTTATCAGTCTCTTATACATAATTTTTTCCACAATGTTTGAAATACCAGTTGGTAAGGTAATAGGACGACAGTTATCTAATTCATCTTTTGAACCGTTTTTGTGCACTGGAATTACTTTTGATAACTTCAAAATATCCGGGTAAGTTCCTGAGAGAATTGAACTGTTTATTAAGTGCGTAAGTAGATTTATTATATTTTCTGCACATTTCTTTAAAATTGAATCAGGGATGCCATCAATGCCAGCACAGAATTTATTTTGTAGCTCTTTTATAACTATTCTTACCTCTTCACTTGTGACATGATTTATAAATAAAGAATCACTGCATATATTTATTTTATTATTAGAATTTAGTGTATTTACCTGTGATTTATTTAATAATTTTTGTGGAATTTCCAGAAAATAGTCATTAAAAGTGTTTGCTATTTCCTCTGGATTATTAATCACTTTATTATTTCTGGTCAGTGTAATGTTCCTTTGTATTTTAGCAGAGTTTCCAGTTTCTTTATCACGGACCACATAGCCCTGTTTTTATTAGATGATTGGGAAATAAAATTATCATTATGAATTTTCTTTGCTAGTCTTATTACCTTATTTAATATGCTAGTGTATTTTTTGTAGTATAAATTGAATTCAGGTGTTGTGTGGTATTGTTTATATAATTTGTGTAGAAATTTCTTTCTTTGACATGAATTTATAATCCCTGTTGTTATCCAATTGCTAGTTTTGTTATTTTGAACAGTTCTTCAGTTAAAGGGGAATGCTATTTCAAAATAGTGTTTTAGGGTACTGTTAAATGCATTAAATTTATCATTTACATTTTCTAGTTCATAAATTTCTGACCATGTTTCCTTATTTAATAAGTCATTGAAATATGTAACATTTGATTCAGTGAATGACCTGCACTTTGATTTTACTCCATTATCATTATTATTGATTGTTTCGGATACTTCAAAACTCAGTATTTGTCCATGGTGGTCACTAAAACCTGGACAATAGACTTCTATTGAATGGTGATATTTATCTGTATTTATAAAAATTTGATCAGGAGTGGTTTTAATAAATTTAGTTATTCTTGTTGGTGTATTTACTGTAGGTTTCAGTCCATAGGAAATTAGTAACTGTGTTAATAATTCACAATTTCTATCAAATTTTAAGAAATCCACATTTACATCCCCACAAATTATTATATCGAAATTTACTTTGCTGATGTTATTGAGTAACAATTCTAATTTATCTATAAATAAAGGAAACTTTCCTGACGGAGAACGGTATACGCATACAATTATTAACTTAAACTGCTGTATTTTTACGGCAGAGAATTCAAAATCCTGTTCCATAATTAGATAATCATAAGCTGTTATCTGTTCATGATCTAAATTATTTCTTAAGAAGATGCAAGTACCACCATGGCTAATATTAGATCTAGAGTATTTACTAGCTTGTATAAACCCTGGGAATTGAATTAATTCGAGTTGTTCCTCTTTCAGCCAATGTTCTGAAATACATAGTGCTGAGATGTCTTTAAGTTCATTTTTAAGCATTAGATTTATGTAATCAATTTTATTATAAAGAGACTGGACATTCTGGTGGTAAATTTTAAATTTGTTACTTTTGCAAGCTTGTGTTGGTGATTTATTTACATTATTATTATCATAATTGTTATTATTATTGTTGCTAGACAAATCCGAAATACCATTGTTTCACTCCGTTAAATTTGACTTCAAAAGATCTGAATGCCAAACCAGAGGAAAATATTCGGTTGCGATGCTTATGTCCATGTTCCAAAACAGGTGCGTAGTGGCAAATTGGAACCCAGAAGCAAATGTTTTGTGTTTGTTGGGTATGATGGGGAAAAGAAAGGTTACCGTCTGTTTGATCCCAGTAAGCCTAAATAAATTTTGTAGAGCACAGTGTTAAATTTGTAGAACATAAATTCACCAGGTGTGCTGAGAAAAATGTTGAAATGAGTGATGTAATGTATTGCCCATTGCATGACATTGTAAATAATGATGATGAAAACAGAATTGGACAGGATGGTAACCTGCCAGTCGTTGAAGTTTCGGTTGCTGGTCAGGTTAGGGACAACATTGATGGTCCAGGTATTGCTCAGGTTAATGAAGACATTGTTGTAATTCATGATAATGACGATAATGAAAATGATGAGATTAACCAGGTTGGTGTTCCAGAAGATGCAGATAGGAGGTACCCTTTAAGGGAGAGACTTCCAAAACAATTTCCTGATTATGAAGTCTATTTTGCTGAAAGTGGTGGTTATGTGGAACCGACCACTGTGTCTGAAGCACTTAGCGGTAAGGATGGCATGCAATGGGAAAAGGCGATGGAGAAAGAACTCAAGTCATTTCATGATAATGATGTATGGACATTAGTTGAGAAACCTGAGGGAACAAATATTGTAAGATGCAAATGAGTGAAACATAATACTGAAGGCAATGCGTCTAAATTTAAAGCACGCTTAGTGGCTAAAGGTTGTTCTCAACGGTATGCAGTTGATTATCTGGAAACTTTTGCACCTGTAGTGCGGTATAGTACATTGAGACTATTTGTTGCTCTTGCTGTAAATATGGATCTGGAAGTTCATCACCTAGATGTTTCAACAGCTTTTTTGAATGGCGTTCTTAAAAATGATATTTATATGTACCCCCCAGAAGGCTATGAGTGTGACAGTTCTAAAGTTTGTAAGTTTCGAAAAGCTGTTTATGGCTTGAAGCAAGCATCTCGCACTTGGTATGAGAGGGTTCATGAAATTCTTACTGAAATTGGTTATAAGAAATCTCTGTATGAACCATGTGTATATTACTGTAAAGATTCATCATCTTTTGTTGTTATTGCCCTCTATGTTGATGATTTTTTTGTATTTTTTAATGATCATGTCCAAGTGGAGAAACTGAAGTCTGTGTTGCATTCTCATTTTAAGATCAAAGATTTGGGACAAGTCTCTGAATGTCTGAGGATGAGAGTTCAAAGAAGCAAAGATTGTATTAAATTGGATCAGAAGTGTTATCTGTTAGATGTGTTGGATAGGTTTAACATGTCAGATTGTACTCCTGTGAAAACTCCAATGGAAACAGGTTTGTTGTTGGAGAAATCCACATCCTGTGATAAATCCTATTCCTATCAACAGGCCATTGGTGCTTTGTTATACCTTTCCATTTGTACCAGGGTAGATATTGCATATGTAATTAATTATTTGAGTCAATTCAATAATTGTTATGGTAAGGAACATTGGACATGTGTCCAGAGAGTGTTCAGATATTTAAAGGGTACGGTGAACGTTGGTATCATGCATAAAAAATCAGAATGTGATGTCAAGGGTTTTGTTGTTGCTTCTTTTGGAAACGATTTAACTCACAGGAAATCTGTGTGCGGTTTTGTATTCAAATATGCAGAAGGCCCAATAAGTTGGGAAAGTAAGAAGCAGCCAGTTGTGGCATTGTCTAGCACTGAAGCAGATTACATAGGTCTGACTTTAGCATGTAAAGAAGCTCTGTTCCTTACAGGTTTCTTCTTTGAATTGTGTAAGAGAGGAAGTCCAATTCAGTTGTGTAATGACAGTCAGAGTGCTCAGAATTTGGCTGAGAATGAAGTTTTTCATCAGAGAACAAAACACATAGATGTGCGCTATCATTTCATTAGGGGCATCTTAAAGAAATGCAAAGTAAAGTTATCCTATGTGCCTACTGCTGAAATGATTGCTGATGTATTGACAAAAGGTCTGCCAGTTCATGGTCATGTGAAATGTGTTACTGGCATTTGATTATCCTAATTGCAGCATTATGTAGCATTGCTCGATTAAGGGAGAGTGTTGAAGTGAATGAATACTTTTCGTAATTTCTAATCTCGCTCTACATGTCGTTTGTCTTTTGTCACATGTATGTTCTTTGACCTTTATGTTCTTTGCCTTTTTTGTATATAGACTGTACTCTGTATCATGTGTCACAGTGTCTTGTTAAATACATCCATGTCAACATGTGTTCGAGTGTGTCAATCCGTTTATCCCGTGTATAGAAACCCATGGATGGCTCTAGAAGTTTCTACCTCAGTATGCTACGCGCTCATTGGCCGTCTCCATGACGTGGCCTTTCTCTGCCAATCAGCACGCTTCTTCCTGGCCACCTGTTTGGGATACGTCAATGGCCGGACATCGATCATTCCGGACTCTTGTGCTGTCTGCTATTTAACCTGCAGGCCGACCCATCTTCGGTGTGATTTCCGAGTTAGCATTACGCTATCCACCCGTCCTGAGCACCGGACGATAAACTTCATAATTGTAAAACTTCGCATCGTAATTCTACATCAAGAAGTGTTAAGTTTAACCTTCGCCATGTCGTCAAAGACATGTTTCAAATAATCCAACTTGCATCGAACTTTAACGTGTTCCTGCAACACGAACACAAGTATACATCTTCGTGTACTAAGGAAATCTATTCCGGCTTAAGTGAATATTGTCACTTCATCTTTCTAATAGCTAAGGTCAACCTTACTATTCTGCGAGTGTTCTACAGCTCCGTCAAAGACTTTTGTGAAAGAAACCACAACTGGAAATGAACTATTTCTCAAGTGTTCTACGCACACCCTTTCAAGTTAAGTACTTTTGTGCACACAATCCCGATTTTTGACATAACTTATGTCTTCCTTGTGCTACGCAAATGTGGATTGTCGCCAGCACTATCTTACAAAGTTAAGTACTAAGATGTATTATGTATTTCATACTTTGTCTTGTTTATTCTAAAGCAGACCTGTATCTGCCATTGCACTGTTCTTGTGCACCTTCTCTTTTATGGTTCACTTTCAGGTTATAGGCTACTTGCCCACCTGTTTCTGCCATCTCAACTTCTCAGTAAATCGTGCATGCAGTTCACGCATTCTGTTTCTGCCATCACATTTATTTGAAAGTTATTCTGTTGCATTTTGGCAACTCTCCAAAACATTCTTTTTCAAAGGTACGACATGATTTTTCTCCCTGTCAGCCTTCACAAATCTTTACAAATTACATTTTTATTTTCAATCAGAAGATCTGTAACTTTAATTTAGTTATGTTTAAGGCACTAACCTTGTTTATTGCTAGACGCAATCTTGTAAAGAAAATTGTTAACTTGTTTATTATATTGAATATATATTTATGTTAAAGCTACTTGCTCTCTCTCTCTCTTGTTTTTTTGTCTTTGTTCTTATCATGTTCCATCCCATATACTTTAAAGCTCAACCTTTACTGATTCTGAACTCAGAATTCTTTCTGAAAATGGCGACTTATAATTGGTCGATCTAATGGTGTTAAAATTACACCACTCATTAAGAATACCATAGGTCTAACCATATTTCACCTGGTCGCACATATACCCCTCTCTTATATAATTTTAACTTTGTGAAGTGTATACCAGTAAGTCTCGACCTGCAGCTTTGAAGAATATTGAACATGTGGTTGTTTTGTAAATGAAGTATGTAGTTTTGTTCACTAAGTATCTATTTAATTGTATATTTGTGGGCTTATGCATATTCACAAACATATGAATACTGCATTTGAGTTGATAATACGTTGAATACCAATTACCGTACCGGTATTCTTTTAAATTTTATTGTTAGCCATTTCCCGTCTAACCTTTTTTTAAATGTTATTTTTTAAATTACTGGTACGTATGGCTTGTATATTTGTGTACGCTGCCTTTGATGTAAGGAGAAAAATCAGGCTGCGATACATTTTATGTTGGCATATATTCCTAGCCATTTTCAGTATCAAATTACTATGATGTTTGAAATATGTATTTCAGCGTAAGCTCCGTTTAGTTTACCGTTCGCCTAAATGCTCAAAAGCACCTCTTTTACTTGTATCTCGCCGTATGTACGTACATCATCCTTGCGTAAGCATACCTTACGTCAAACTTGCTCCCTTGACGTACTCTACCAGGCGTAACTAGTAGCACCAAAAACTACACTTTACTCCAATACAGTCGGCATTCCAGTATTACCTAGAGTTCAATGGTTTTAACCAGACTCTTGAAATTATCTAGTCGCATTTTGGCGCTCCATTTGTACTTTGGTTAATACAAAAGCTAACCAGACGGCTATCTTTGATTTTGACTCAGCGACGGTCTGGTTCGTCTGGTTTTAACCAGACTCTTGAAATTATCTAGACGCATTTTGGCACTCCGTTTTGTATACTTTGGCTAAAAGAGCTAACCAGATCATTTCGGTGAGCTTTGGCGATTGTCTGATTTTAACCAGACTCTTGAAATTACTAGGCACATTTTGGCGCTCCGTTTTGTATACGATACGGTACTTTGGTTTCACACAAAAGCTAACCAGCAGACCGTTTTGGCGAGCTTTGGTTTTAACTCGGGGACTGTCTGGTTTTAGCCACTCTTGAAATTACTAACAAAACTACTACTGCGGTTACTGAAGATTTAACCACATTAGAAGCGCCAATTCAAACATAATCTGAAACTACTGTTCAAGGTAAGAGATATCAAATCATATTTGAACTTAAACCACTCAGCACTCAACAAATGAAATCATATAATATCAAATTCTTAGTGATTTTTATAATTTTATATTTGACGATTTCGAATTCGAGATGTTGTGACGCTACTTGGTCAGTTGATATACGCTGTTTTAAGAATATGGTGGGTCTTCTAAGAGCATAGCGTGCTACGAAGCTCATCAGTTGTTGCTGACGCTTATTTTTAGGGACTGCAACATCGCGATCATTTTTGGGTTGTGTGGAATTTGTGTGATAACATGTTATTGAGATGGCTGTACTAGAGTGTGTATTTGTAAATTGGGGTTAGGATTGGGAAAGAGACGGCCGTGGCTGTTCCAGCATTTGCCTATAGTAGAAGTGGGAAACCACGGAGAAACAAACTTCCAGGATGCTAAGGTGGAAATCGACCCCTCTTCTCCTCAGTTTAGCCTCACGAGGCTGAATGTACCCGTTCCAGCCCCCATACCAGAATTCGAATGTCTTGGCAGAGCCGGGAATTTAACCCGAACCTCTGATAGCCGCTGTACCATCAGTTGAAGCAATCGGCTATGGTCACCATTGAGCCTTCTTTTGCCAAGTACCAAATTTCAATTCCATTTTTCTAAACTGCCATTTTCCCCCCTCATGAACACACTACTGTGACAGGAAAGTCTCGCGAGTCATCCTAAAATGAATACGACTGACTGCGCACCAACTATTTTTAGGCGCGTTTTAGCGCTCCGTTTGTACTTTGGTTAATACAAAAGCGAGCCAGACGGCGAGCTTTGGTTTTGACTCGACGATGGTCTGGTTCACCTGGTTCACCTGGTTTTAACCAGACACTTGAATTTCTTTTAGGCTTTCTGGTTAATACCAGAGCTAAACAGACCGTTTTGGCGACCTTTGGTTTTAACTCGGGTATAGTCTGGTTTTAACCAGGCTCTTGAAATCAGTAACCAAGCTGAAGTTTTAACGACATTAGAAGCGCCAATTCAAATATAATCTAAAAATAATACCATTGAAAGCACGAGATATGAAATCATATTTGAACGTGAACCACTCAGCACGCAACAAATGAAATCATATAATATCAAAATCTTAGTGGTTTTTACAGTTTTATATTTGACGATTTCGAAATTAAGCTGTTGTGACGTTACTTGGTCAGTTGATATACGCTATTTTAAGAATATGGTGGCTCTTTTAAGAGCATAGCGTGCTACCGATCTCGTCAGTTGTTGCTGTTGCTTATTTTTAGAAACTGCAACATCGCGGTCACATAGCCCCTTGTATTTTTGGGCGTGTGAGGAATTTGGGTAATAACATATGTTATTGTGATGGCTGTACTAGAGTGTGTTTTAATTTAAAATTGGGGATACGATTGGGAAGGAGGTGGCAGTGGCTATCCCAGCATTTGCCTTCAGTAGAAATGGGAAAACACGGAAGGATGGCCAAGGTAGGAATCGAACCCTCAGTTTAGCCTTACGAGGCTGAATGTACCCCGTTCCCCATACCACAATTCAAATTACTTGACAGAGCCGGGAATTTAACCCGTACATCAACTAGCCACTACACCATCTGTTCATCACCGGACATCAGTTGAAGCGATCGGCTATGGTCACCATTGAGCCTTCTTTTGCCAAACTACCTAATTACCATTTCTCCCCCTTATGAGCACACTACTGTGACTATTTAGTCACCACATCAATCCAATACATCTTTCGTCGCACAACGCCTAAATCACATGACAAACTAGCAAGTACTTGATCCGTCTGGGCAGGACTTGACTTATCAGATGCTAAAGCAGACTTGGCATTTACATTCCGTGGCAAATCAGGGCATAACAGAATCACATGTTTCCTGTCACACACTGCACATTTGGGTTTTGATTTGCATTTGGTTGAAATGTGATTCGGTTTTAAACACACAAAACAGCACTTCTTATCTTTTATTATGCTCATTTTTTCATCTATGTTCAAGTAATGTTCAAGATGGCGACAAGTAACAAATCAACCGAGTGCGGTCAGTGTGAAAAATGTATAACTGATAATGAAGATTACATAAATTGTGATGGGGAATGTGGTAAATCATACCACAGAACCTGTGTTAACATAAAGAAGAAAGTTTTTAACCGACTTTTGTCCGACAAGGCCAAGCAATGGTATTGTGTCGTGTGCAGTGCAATGAGTAATAAGTCAACTACGGATGAGGTTTCTAAAATCGCCTCGCCAGACGAGAATGTAAGTAAATCAGATTTACACGATCTTGTTTGTGAAATCAACCTCCGACTGACAAAACTCGAAAACATTGAAAAGACTCAGAATGACATGCTTAAGTCCGTGACATACTTTTCTGATTGTTTTGATGGTATGAAAAGTGACATTTCAACTGCCGCACAAACTCTGAAGTAAGCCTTGTCAGAAATAACAAAGCTCAGCCAAAGAGTTTGTGAGTTAGAGAAGGATAAGAATATCGTCTGCAGTGAGGTCAAATTGTTAAAGCAAGAGAATCTCGAGCTTCAACAGTACGTTCGGCGAAACAACTTAGAGCTTCATGGCGTGCCGCACACTTCAAATGAAAACCCCGTTCAAATTGTCAAGACTATCGCTGATCAATTGGGTGTCACAGTTGTTGAGTCCGATATTGACGCCTGCCATCGGCTACCACACAGCAGAGAAGGTCTTCCACCTCCTTTACTAGTAAAATTCTGCAGCCGGCTAAAAAAAGACGCAATTCTAAAAGGCAAGAGATCCAAACCCAACCTTAACTCAAGTGATGCAGGAATCAATGGAAGGGCTAGGCCTATCTACATTAACGAGCATTTGACGCCAGCAAATAAAGTACTTCACAAACAGGCAAGAGACCTCCGTAATTTAGGTTTTAAATACGTCTGGACCCGGGACTGCAAAATATTCGTCCGTAGATCAGATGGTGACAAGTCTGTCAGGATCAGCTCAGCAGAAGACATTGAAAGGCTAGTAAGAGACTCTTCCAACAACAAGGCTCAGCCATCCCATTCACAGTAATAAGAATGAATCAAGACATGGACCTACTAGTTGATGTTGACTTACACTCATCAATTGATGAGCGTAAATATGACTGTATCCACGACTACATAGCAGACACTAAAAATGAGGTTAGCCAAATCAAGTGTCTTTACGTGAATAGCAGAAGCCTAAAATATAAACTAGAAGATATCGAGATACTAATACATATTGTGGAAAATCTAGATGTCATAGTGGTAACCGAGACTTGGGTAAAAAGTAATGAAGCTAAATACTTCAACCTAAACAACTATTCTGTTGCATTTGTACACAGAGACAATGGTGGAGGTGTGGGAGTTTATGTCCACAAAAAATGGAATACAAAAGTTCTTAACCTAGTTGAGAGTAACCATAGCTTGATCCAGTTAGAGCTCATAAGAAATGATACTGTTCGTTTCAATAACCTGCATACTATTAATATAATTGCAGTATATAATCCAAACATAAATAACGCAACAAAATTCATGCAATCTTTAGAGCACATTCTCTCGAAAAACAATGCCAATCTTTCCTTATGCATTGGTGATACAAATATTAACTTATTAAACAAAAATAATGTAACCAAATCATACCTCAATCTACTATCAAGCTATGGTTTCACACAAGGCAATACTCGCTATCCAACAAGAATAAGTGAATCAACAAGTACACTCCTTGATCAGGTGGCCACTAATAACTGTAAATATGCCTATAGAATAAGCAATATAAATAGTGATATTAGTGATCATAATATTCTTGTAACTGAGATTTTCTGGTCAAACTACTATCCAGGCAAAAGCCCAATCTCGAACATGACATTTAAATACGCCCCCAACAAGCAAAGGTCTAGTTCAAAAAACGTGAATAAAAATTACCGGTACATGAACAAAAACAAATTCTCTAATGATCTCAATCAAATAGACTGCTTAGATGATCTAAACGAAACTTACATCGCCATGAAACACAAAATCTTGACACAGACACCCAACAAAGAAAACACTGACTCACCTTTGAGGGAAATACACCAGAACCACAAAAACCCATGGATAACAACAGAATTAATTCAACTAATAAAACAAAGGGACCTACTACATGCTAAACTTAAAACTAGCATTCACAGAAACAATAACCTCCTAAAGGAAGAGCACATAATATGTAGGAACAAAGTGACAGCTTTAAAACGGAAACTGAAATCCTCATACTATGAACACAAATTAACATTGAATGCCAATAGCATAAAAGATACTTGGAAAGTAATCAATGAAATGATCTACAACCGCACAACTGAAAACAAAGATGGTCCCAGTGAGATAATAATTGACGGTAAATCTTTCACAGGAAAAGAAAATATTTGCAATGCTCTAAACACTCACTTTATAAACATAGCACACAAATTAGCCATAAACATCCCCCCAGGGAAGAACGTTAATGAAATTAATGTCAACATAGATTCCATATTTATGACCCCGACTAATGAGATGGAAATTCGCAATATTATATTAAGCCTTAAAATGAAAAGTAGCCAAGACAAAGATGGTATGTCAGTGAAATTGTTAAAAAACTCCATTGACATGCTAAGTAGCCCACTAACTACTTTAATAAATGTATCGTTAGAGACTGGCCTGGTGCCTGATGATCTAAAAATAGCACGAGTCATACCAGTCTATAAAGGAGGTGTCAAAAGCAATCCGGACAATTACAGGCCCATTTCCATCCTCCCACCCATATCCAAGGTACTCGAAACAGTAGTAAAAAACAGAATGGTTAATTTCTTAAATAAAAATGATTACTTCTACAAAGGGCAATATGGATTCCGAGAAAACTCAAGCACAGAAATAGCCACAATTGATATTATCTCTAACTTGCAGGATGTCTTAGACAATAAGATGACAGCGAGTGGCCTTTTCATAGACCTGAGAAAGGCGTTTGATACTGTTGACCATGAAATTCTCTTAGGGAAACTTGATAAAGCAGGTATCCGAGGAGTAGCTTGGACATGGTTTAAAAATTACCTATCTAATCGTAAGCAGTATATTGAAATAAATGGCTACAGAAGTGAGGAAGTTAATATTACCCACGGTGTGCCCCAAGGATCAATACTGGGTCCTTCCCTCTTCTTAGTATATATTAATGACATAGCAACACTCCGTTTTCATGGTAATATAACGTTGTTTGCAGATGACTTAAGCATCTTTTACAATGCGTACACCACCAACACGCTGATTACACACATGCAGGAGGACATGAATACCATACTTGGCCGGACCCAGTCAAATAAATTAACAATAAATGAAGATAAAACAAATTATTTAATAATATCAAAGCGTAGAACAAAGTTAGACATCACTCAGAATATAATGCTGAATGGAAAAGCAGTTAAAAGGGTCTCATCTGTCAAATACCTAGGCTTAATAATAGATGAAAATCTCTCCTGGCAAAAGCACATTGATGCATTAGTAAAAAAAATATCACCTGCCGCTGGGATGATAAAAAAATTGAGCTACTATATCCCAAAATATCTACTCAGGAAAGTGTATTTTTCCTTAATCCATAGCCACTTACAATATTTGAATACAATTTGGATAAAATGCTCAAATTACCTAAAAAAGGAAATTGAGGTAATTCAGAATAGAGCCATAAGAAATATTTATAACTACCCTTTTTTAACACCAACCAAACACCTTTATATTACGAGTAAAATTCAACCAGTAGCCCTAAATGCAGAAATCAAATCAAATGTCCTAATATACCAAATCCTACACAACAGAATACACACAAATTTAAACTTCACTAAACAATCTGATTTACACGCTTACAAAACTAGACATGCAGATGACATAACACTTTTCCATATCAATTCCAAACAATATGGCAGTAATAGCATTAAGTATAGTGCCTTTGTAAAATTTAATGGACTACCAGAAAATATAAAAATTGCACCTAGTCTACCAATCTTTAAAAGGAGGCTAAAACAGTTTATGTGGAATGATTATAAAATGTCAATTTGAAGAAATTTCATAATCTGAGAAGACAAAAGAAGAACATATTGTGTACAAAAACTTATGAAAGCTACAAAATGTTGTATATATTTTCATACTGAAAACTTTGTAAACTAAACATTGTATTGTAATTTGTCGCCAACAAGATAAAACTGTACAATTCCTTTGTATATGAGTCCTTGACTCGTTAAGGGATTAATAAAATGCATTATTATTATTGCTAACTTTTCTTAATCTATTTCGCTTTGGCATGTGTAACCGCAAACTGTCACCAAACCTAAGCTAGGTTAAAACCAGATGGAACGTCAAAACACGCCTATTTTTTCTGGTTTTAACCACACGCTTTGGTTAATACGTGCAAGAGCTAACTGGACAGTCTGGTTAAAACCAGACTCTTGAAATTTTGTTCTCATCAGTGTTGCCAGCTTGGAGGCCTTTTGAACAATACAGTAAAATATTAAATTAAAGTGTAGAAAAATGACTCACTCCTCAAAAGGAAATATATCAGAAATTTGCTCGTCATTTTCATTTAAAGATAGCTTATTAATCCTTACTGAACCTATTGTTTTGTATAGCAGGATACTCTCGTTGAAGTTGGTTAACTTGATACAAAATACAATTGACAGGCGGTAAAAATAAAGAAGAGCGAAAGAAAGTCTTCAGCCGATTTATTATTGTATTTGTAGATTTCGTCTTGTTGTCGTGGGCCATGTCTTGATTTTAGGTGGTTTTCACAAAGTATGCAACATGAAAAAGGTAATCTTATTTGTTATTCTCCTTTTATTCAAAGGTTAATGGTTTTACCGGGGCATGCTCCACTATTGATTGACGTGAATCAGGTTATGTGCATACTTATTGATTATGACATTTGTTTTGGGTGTATGCATATCTGATTTAATGCAGCCAATGGCCAATGAAAATCAAAAGCATTCTAAGCTATACATCAATTTTCCAGGAAACATTTTGCCAGTGACATAGGGCCTATGTCTTCCTTTACAGTCAATTATATTTATGTCGCACATAGAATATACACATGCTTCACATGGATCATGGAATCATTCCGTGCGGCATATAATATGGTGAAAAGAATAGACTGCGTACCTCGTGACAAAACGTCTCAGCTTCCTTCCATTCGGCTCGAAACATTGCATCGAAATCAAGCCATGTTTCATTCTTCGGTGTTCTGGTACACTGGTATGGATGGCAGGATAATTGAGGGTTTACATTGAAACACTGTGTCGAAATGAATCGTTGAATTCCTAAGTATGGTATGAGAAGTCATAGAGAAAGATCAGTCTGCAGCATTGTTTCCCTGCTAAGCTTGTATGCAAGTCTTGATGGTGAGAACTTCGAAACACAAAGAACTTGCTTCAAAAAAGTTACCTTTACTTTTGAAGTAAGCTTAACACTGAATGAGACATCATCGTACGATAAACTTTCTCAAGTACTGAAATTAGCCAAAATACCTTTTCAAATGGTGAAAATTAAATCAGGAAATGATGCAGTAATAGATGTTTACTCCTCCGCTGACCATAAGCCGCCCACCGTCCCATTTTTAGATCACAACTTATACAGTAAAATTCCAGCTGTGTCGACCATTATGCGTGTGAATTATCATCAAATACAGTATTGCTAACTCTGTGCTTATGGTGCTACTGTAAAATTTGGTAAATCCAGACCAATGGCTTTTACCTTGACCAATAATTGTTAGGTAGCACGGCCCTTAACCATACATACCCCCTTGGTTTTTGTCACGCCCAGTGAGGTAGTTACGCACCAATAATCTTTAATTAGTTTGGTGTATTTTGTATCCCACATGTTGGCAACATTGTGTGCACCAACAATAAATAAAAACATATATTTCCGGTGCAGTTGTAACCAGGGTTAGTAATTAGAATTGGTAATGTCCCCGAGAAGATGTAAGAGCCATGATGATGTCTCATTCAGAATTCATATAACTTCAGGTTACTTAATTATTAGTATGCAGTCTAGAAGTGCATCATTGTCATCCAGGTCTACGACTGCAGCAACTGTCCCATCATATGAAGAGGCGATGATTTGAAACAGCGATGGTGTTCGATTCGGGCGGTCTGTACCAACCTATTGGTGGGAGGGAAATGGTGTGCCATTGGTTGAGCCATATCAAGCTGTCCCGGATCATTGTGCTGGTGTCAGTCGTGTTGGTCATCGTGCCTCTCATTACCCACTACTACTTATCCAAGGTCAGTACAAGATCGCACAGTAATGGACTTCCATTTATCGGTGGGCCTAGCTTGTTGATATGACTTTATACTGTGTGCAGGTGGAGAACAGTGCTCCCTTGGGAGACATTCACCGCACTCGCTCCAAGCTGGAGGCCTTCGAAGACTTCAGCACACTCAAGGCCTCTGACCTGAAGCTACGGATAGAGGAGATGCTTAGGATCAAAGGTGGGTAAGGTTCAACATCAGTGTCAGTTTACTTCGTCTCCGGTTAGAATTTTCGTCTTGTTCACGGTCGGTTCCCGATCGTCTGTGTTTTTCCTACCTTCACATGTTTGTATGATGCAAATTAATAAATGTAAAACAAAAATATTGGAATGCTACCGAAATAAATCAGAAACCTCTATGGACATCAAATTGGCAGGTGAAAAACTGAAGGAAGTAGGAGACTTCTGTTACTTAGGAAGCAAAATAACCAGTGATGGACGAAGCAAAGAGGATATAAAAAGTAGGTTAGTTCGGGCAAGGAAAGCATTTCTACAAAAAAGGAATCTGTTGACATTGAATATAGATTTAGGTATTAGGAAGTCATTTTTGAAGGCCTTTGTCTGGAGCGTGGTGCTCTATGGAAGTAAAACTTGGACTATTGGTGTAGCAGAAAAGAGGAGAATTGAAGCATTTGAAATGTGGTGTTACAGGAGAATGATGAAGATCAGCTGGGTAGATAGGGTTACAAACGAAGAGGTATTAAGACGAGTGGTAGAGGAGAGATGTTTCTGGCGACTGCTAATGAAGAGAAGAGATAGGTTGGTAGGACACATACTAAGACACCCAGGAATAGCAAGCTTAGTTATGGAAGGAAGGGTCGAGGTCAAGAACTGTAGGGTTAGAATATGTTAAACAGATTGCCTCGGATGTAGGGTGTGGTAGCTATGTAGATGAAACGATTAGCTCAGGACAGGGAAGCATGGAGAGCGGCATCAAGCCAGTCAAAAGACTGAAGACTCAAACAACAACACATGTTTGTTCCTTCCTCCATTTACTGAGTGCTGGCATTAATAGCCACAAGTGAGAGCGATTCTGAATAAGATGGATCAATGATGGGATCAGAATTTAATATGCACAGAACTAAAATTGTAGTATGCAGTAGACAAAATATTCAATGTACTAAATTAAAATTGAGTGGTGAAACGTTACAGGAACCTACTTGGGAAGTAAAATTACAAATGATGGTAGAATTTCTCAGGGATAATAAGCAGGATTGCTCAAGCAAAAAATGTCTTTCACAAGAAGAAGAATCTGTTTACATAAAAAAACATCAATATTAACGTGAGGAGACAACTGTTCAGGAGTATTGCGTTTTATGGAGTGAGACGTGGACCATCAGTAAAAGGGATTGGAAGTGACTGATTGCATTCGAAGTTTGGTGTTATAGAAGGTTACTGAAGATAAGTTGGAGAGAAATGGTTACCAGTGATGAGCTATAGAAGGGAGATGTTTCATGACACGAATAGAAAGGAATCGAGACCATCTCAATGGACATACAGTACACTGCGGCATGAGGGTTATTAAAGACAATTATGGAGGGTTCCATAGAGGGGAGAAATTACAGAGGAAGACCACGACAAGAATACATGACCTAGATGAGGTGTACTTACTATTACCAACTGAAAAGGAAAGCAGAGAAGTGAGCTGCTGCCAACCAGCTTTACAGCTGATTAGAGAGACTACTTAAAGTAGCCAAAATACCTTAAAGTGTATTTTCCCACATTTGTGGAAATGCTGTGGTAATAGATGTTTTCTGCTCCACTCAATAACCCAGCCACCAACTCCTTTTACATCACGGCTTATATAGTCCGCCATAATACGCATGGATTATGGGATTAATACAATATTGCCAACTCTGCGCATATGGTTCTACCCATCAATAATCTTGTTTTTTTGCCTAGACCAATAATTACTAGGTAGCACCTGTTATTAGTCACGCACAGTGGAGTGGGAATACTCGTGCATCAATGACCTTTATCCAGACCAATGGTTTTGCCTAATACTTTCTCACATACTTACAAAGAGTATTTTGTATCCCATATGTTGGTGCATCGATAATAGTTGAACAGACCTGATGCACCAAACAAACATGGCAATTGTTCAAGAAACAAACACACAGTGCAGTAGTGAAAATGGACAGTTGGTAGTGACTCCCAGAGTATGAAATAAGGTATGGAAATTACATTATATTAAAGTACCATCTTGGTTGTGAAGACTTTTTTGTTTTGTTGAAAAGGTGGGAGTTTTCCCCTCTAACTGGGTGACTTGTAACATTGAGTAGGGAAGTAGTAATTTGGGATAAACACATACTAGTGAAGGGTAAAGAAGTGATGTATAAGACCTATTACTTACCAATAATGTTGTGAGATGAAAGTAGAATTCAGGCAGTTGAAAAGAAATTCCTGAGGAGTATGGCACGGAAAACTAGGAGAGAGAGGAAGTGAATATACAAAGGGCGTACTATATTGTTTTACACTTTATTTTTTTCTACCCAACTGAAGGCTCAGTTGTTACGACCACCTTCTCAACATAATCTCCTGGTAACTTTATGCACTTGCACCATCGATGTGTCAGTCTCTCCAGACCTTCCTGAAACCATTCTACCGGAGTGCTGCGTACCCAAGCCTTGACAGCTGTGTCTAGTTCTGTAAAACGGCGACCATGCAATGGAAGCATAGGGGCAGTTCATTGCCAAACAGTGCCATCAGTTGGCAAGTGAATGGCGACAGTGTTCTGGGACACAAAGGTCATCATCCTGATTGACTGGCTGGAATTGGGGGCCACGATTAACAGTGGCAACCCTTAAGCGCTTACGTTGTGCCATTCAAACTAAGCGGCCAGGAAAATGGGCTAAAGGTGTGCTTCTGCAACATGACAATGCCCGCCCCCACACAGCACCGCTGCTACATCCACCCTACTCTCCTGACTTGGCAACAAGTGATCATCACCTGTTCGGGAACAAAAAGAAACCTCTGGACACAGCCGTCAAGGCTTGGGTACGCAGGAAGGTCTGGAGAGACTGACACATCGATGGCAAAAGTTACAAGGAGATTATGTTGAGAAGGTGGACGTAACAACTGATCTGTAATGTAGGCCTACTTCATTTGGGTAGAAAAACATGAAGTGTAATACAATATAGTATGCCTCTCGCTGGAGCAGATGGACATGTGATAAACGAGTGATGGAGAGACAGAGAGGGCAAGGAAGACCTACATTACTGTGCGAGACTGGAGGAACGATGGTGTCATATTTGCTCCGACCCAGCTTAGGTTGAAAAATGGAAAATGATGATGTAAGTTGCATTATGGCTATTATCAGATCATCATCGCCAACAGCTTTCTGGGTAGCGGCTTCAGTGGCATGCTGAGCTTTTATGCCCAAGGTCGTGGGTTCAAACCCGGCCCAAGTCGTCCGATTTTTGAAGAGCATTAAAAGTCCCTCAGTATGTCTTCCTTCGGAGGGGAAGTAAAGCCAGCCGGCCCATGTCATAGATTTATGGCATGTAAATGAACCTTCCACTAACTACACTTGTAGATTAGGTTTGATTAATGCTCTTTAGTTGCCACGTTCGTCACCAGGCGCTGGTTGCAATGGTATCTATTAGTAGCAAAGTTCACAGCTAGGTGTTGTGGACAGTAGCAATTGGTAGCAAAAGTAGGAACTACTTGAAATTATCGTCTGCAGTCCTCACCTGAATTAAAAACAGATAACACACACTAACATGGCCATCACAATTAAAACAGATTCTATACACAGCCAAAGTACACGCAGCCCCTAAACTGAGGAACCAACCAACCTTCAGGGTAGGGTGGTGGTGTCTCTGCATCTTCAGTTGGTCCAACTGACCGTCTGGTCCATATGCCTGGTTACTTGCCCGAACCTTCTCTCTTCCTGCCATCTTACAGCCAAATAAAGAACTCATCATCTTGCACAGTTTCCAGCCACTGGCCGGGTCTGTTTGGAACACAAGCCTCCCAACATCTTCTGTCTTCCCACCATCTCTCAGCCTCCACCTTTGTCCAGTCTTCTCCTCTCTTCTTCACGCTTTCTTCCACCATCTTCAGCCACCTGTCTCTTGGTCTCCTTCTCGGTCTCTTTCCTTCCCACTTTGTCTCGTGTATCCTCCTGGGTATCCTCCCCTCCATTAGTTTTACATGTCCATACCATCTAAGCCTCGAGTTCTCTATACCATCCTGTAATGGTTCCTCATTCATTAATTCTCTGATCCTCTCATTTCTTACTCTGTCCATCTTTGTAGCTCCAATACTGCTTCTCAAGAACCTCATCTCACTGGCCTGTATTTAGCTCTTCTCCCTTCCTTTCATAACCCAGGTCTCCAAGGCATACGCCAGGATAGGGATATAGTACGTCCGATATATGATCTTTTTGCTGTTCTGAGGGACATCCTTGCTCCATAACATGCTTCTCACACTCCTCCGGAATGCTTCTTTCTGCCTGTCTCCCCCACTCATTTATTTATCTATCGTTTCTTCCATTATCTTGTATCAGGCTTCCCAGATACTTGAAACTCTCCACTTTCTTCAGCTGTTCCCCACCAATTGTTATTCCCGTTGAGGTTCTTTCCTTCTTCCTTGTTGTGATCACCATCTCACTCTTATTTATGCTAAATTTCATCCCATATCCTTGTATTATTCCTTCCCACACATCCAACTGTTCCTGTACCTCCTCCTCCTAGTTTCCCCAAATCATCTGCAAACACCCTTGCTTTCATCTTTCCGTCCCCAATTACTTGTGCCACTCGGGTCATTATGTCATCCAACACCACAATGAATAGTAACGGTGACAGTGCACTTCCTTGTTTCAGGCCGTTTCTCTGTTCCAACCAGTCCGATCTCTCTCCTCCCACTTCCCTTGTACATCTCCTTTATCCTCTTTATAGTCCATTTTTCTACTCTATCCTCCAGGGACTTCCATACTTTGTTTCTGCATACACTGTCATATGCTTTCTCAATGTCCAGGAAGGCCATCAGTAGATCTGTTCCATACTCATAGTGCTGTTCTTGTAACTGCCTTCCAGCAAAAATCAAATCCACTGTGGACCTTCCTGCTCTGAAGCCATGTTGTTCTTCCCTCATCCCTCCTTCTATCCTTGTCCTAATTCTCTTTTCCTAAACTTTCTCAAGCATCTTTGCACAATGACTCATCAGTGTTATTCCCCGATAGTTTCTGCAATCTGTTCTACTACCTTTCTTGAAGATCGGGACAATTATTCCTTTTTTCCAGTCCTCTGGGGTCTTCCTTTCCTTCCATACTGTCCTCATCACTCGGTACAGCCACTGTATCCCCACCTCTCCTGCTGCTCTCACCATCTCCACACTCAACTCATCCACACCCGGTGCCTTCCCTCCTTTCATCTTGTTCACTGCATCTTCCACTTCTTTCCATGTTAAGTCCTTTTCTGTTTGCAGTTCATCTTCCTCTTCCCCGATTTCTTCCTCCTCACCATCTTTTCCATTTGGGTTCAGAAGTTCTTCAAAATATTCTTTCCACATTTTCTTCAGTTCTTCTCTATTTTCTATCTCTTGTCCCTTTTGTTCACCATTCTAACATAATCCGTAGGATCCTTCCACCTCTTAGTTTTTACCATCCCATACAGGACCTTTTTTGTACCTTCACTATCCTCCATCATCTTTGTCCACTCTTCCATCCACTTTCTTCTCTCCCCAGCCATTACTCTCTTCGCCTCCTTCTTTCTTTCCTGGTACTCTTCCCTTGTCTCTACCGTCCTATTTTGATACCACCTCCTAAAGGCTCTATTCTTTTCCCTTACTATATCTTTTGTCTTCTCATTCCATCATGGTGTTTCCTTCCACCTCTTCCTACTACTTGTCCTCCCACATACCGCTTCTGCTGCACCTACTAGTGTCTTCTTAAATCTAGCCCATTCCTCTTCCACCCCTCTTTCTTCATCTTTTGGAATTCCTTCCTTTACCATTTTGAGGTACTCGACCCTTCTATCTCCTTCTTTCAGTTTCCATATCCTTATACGTCTTTCCTGGTTCTCAGTCCCTTTCTTCTCCTTACTCCCTCTCAGGTTCATTACCAGCAATCGATGGTCCCTATCCAGGTTCTCCGATGGTATAACCTTGATGTCCGTGATGTTCTTATTTAGTTCTTTCTCATACAGTATATAGTCGACCACCGACTTCCTGGTCAAGTCATCACTGTACCATGTGATTGTGTGGCTCTCTCTTTTCCTAAACCAGGAGTTCCCAACTAGCAGGCTGTTCCTCTGGCAGAAGTCCAACAGTCTCTTTCCTTCCTCATTTCTTCTGCCCCAACCCTCTGGTCCAAGCACACTCTCATACCCTTGTCTTTCTCTTCCTACATGGGCATTCAGATCCCCCATAACAATCATATTTCTTCCTACCAGCTGCTTCTGCAATTCCTCTTCAAACTCCTCCTTCTCTCAGAGGCACAGCCTACTTGTGGAGCATACACTTGCACTATTTCTACGGTCTCTCCCCTCAGTGCTACTTTCACTTTCATCATCCTATCACTTATTCCCCTCACTTCTTCTTTTAAACCATCTCGTACTACTACTCCCACTCCATTCCTCTTTCCGTCTTCATTCCCACTCCAGTACAGTCTATAGCCTTTTCTCAGTTCTCTCCTTCCTTCCCCTTTCCACTTTGTTTCTGCCAATCCCAATAAATCCAACTTCCTTCTTTCCATCATATCCACTATCTCCTCCAACTTCCCCGTCAACGTTCTTATGTTTAAAGTTCGAAATCTTAGTCCGTGTGTACAGCCGTGTCGTCTATTATATCCATCATGTCCGAGGCTCGTTCCATTCTTGAAAGCATTTGGTTTCATCCACTACTGGCTTGCTGGGCCTATCGTAGCTTCACCAGAGCCCCGTTAGCCGTCACTTTTCAGGGTTCCTGTAGGACCTTCACAGCTACCGTAACGGTCCCGGGGCACACGAAGTCCCCACTGTACTTCGCCCCTACAGGCAATCCCCTACTTTGTGCCGTTGCCCGTCTCCCACGACGTGGACGAGGGGTTGGACTTATGGGAGACCAAACCTTTGTAAGTCGCCACACCCCATGGACTACAGTAACAGGATGCAGGATGAAAGCCTGGGAACTGTGCCTTTCTAAAGTCCCCTCCTGGTGCCTTGTTGTAGGCTCGGTGAGTGCAGAGCTGAGGGACTTGGAGGCTCGCAGGCAGCGACTACAGATGGAGGTGGTAGGCTTCACTCAGAGGATCGACGAGCTTAAACAGGAGCTGCTGCACCAACAGACGGACTTGGAGCGCCTCAAGATCTCTGTGGAACAGGTACACAGATCTGCTGTGCTGTGCTCTGCTTCCTACATTCTGTGTGTGTGTGTGTATATCTCACTGTAATGATGCATGCAGGCCCAGGTAGCTCAGAGGGAGGCCGTCCAGCGGAACACTCCGGACCTGGCCTTGCCGAGACGACTGTTGCCGTCGCTTCCTCCCCCTTCCCTGCCGGCTCAGCCGCGAGGGTCCGGAGCTGCCTGCCGGATGCACAACTGTTTCGACCACTCGCGCTGCTCCCTGGTGTCCGGGTTCCCCGTCTACCTGTACGATCCGGACCTACACTCCGTCATCTCACCCGACTGGGAGATCGAGGGCTTTGTCAAGACGACGCTCAAACAGACGCTGGGGTGAGCTCCTGTGTAATTCATTGCTGATCGTACGGTTATGGCAGAAGTATTGCATGTGCTGCACTCGCATTGTGAACACTAGGTGTCGCCAGTAGCAGTGGGACACAATGCTTAACACTTAAGGCCTGTGTTTCAATCACTGCGCAAAGTTTGGAGTAGCCTATTGTGTTTAGGCAGCGCTGGGTAAGTGGGCTGTATTTGTGCTGGATAAACATTAAACCCTCGGAGTAGTGACACTTCGCAGTTGCTTGTTGAGTTTCTCCCACCAGCTGTGAGCATTTTATGATCTGTATCATGGATTTGTAAGGAGCCTCCATAGCTTAGGCAAAAGCACGCCGGCCTTTCACCGCTGGGTCACTCCCTGTGAGATCAGTGCTGGACAAAACGGAGGCAGACAGGTTTTTCTCCAGGTACTCCAGTTTTCCCTGTCAAAAATTTCATTCCAGCAAAACACTCCACTGTCATTTCATTTCATCTGTCATTCATTTAATCATTGCCTCAGAGGAGTGCGACAGGCTTCGGCAGTCAGCACAGTTCATATCCTCGCCGCTAGATGGGGGCTTCATTCATTTCATTCCTGACCCGGTCGGTCGACTGGAAGCAGGCTCTGAATTTATTTATCATGGATTTGTATCCTGATTGTATTTCATGGCTTGTTTTCTTTTATGGAAAAGTGCTGCTCTAGAATTATCAGCTTTGGTACGCACTCAAGTGTTAATATTTGTGTACATTATACGGCAATAGAATATAAAAAATTTCAAAGATCTCATATTCTACACAGCTTGGACATTCTTAAAATTGTGACGAATGTGAATTTACGATCCGTTTTCATCTTATCTGCACTATGATGAATGTATGGAATGGGTTGGAGATATGCTAACTCTCACACTTGTTTCTACAAACATCACAAATTATTTTATACTGTAAAGAGGAGAGACGAAACTACTAGAAATGATGTCCAATACAATCAATCTTCTCAAATCCCGCTTGTTACAATATATTGTAATAAAAATGAGATAAATCGTAATTTTATATATGTTAAACTGAGTCATATTGTTTAAATCAATAATCTGATAGCTGAAATAATTACCCCACGAAGACTAAGACCTTGTGGTTTGTGTTTCAATCAGTTGCTCGCACGATACAGCAGTCCACGATCACCTGCCAGAATTCAATTTCGAGCAATCACATAACTCTTACTGTTGCCGTTTGTAGATTCTTTCGTCGGGTAATTGTAACTTTGCATTGAAAAACATGTTTTGAATGCCAAAGGAATTGATGGGTGAAGTTACTCGAGCTTTAGATGCCCATCACTTTTATCCAGAGATTGAACAACTGACCCTTCGGAAAAGTAATTTTAATTCTTCTTAGGGCAAATGAGGAGCCTATTTTCAAAAGTCAACATCAGCATATTCTAAGTTTTTGAGGGCGGCTTCGGTGGCGTAGTCGGAAGCATGCTGAGCTTCTATGCCCAAGATAGTGGGTTCAAACCCGGCCGAAGCCGTCGGATATTTTAAGAGCGTTATAAATCCTTCAGTATGCCTTCCTTCGGAGGGGAAGTAAAGCCGGTGGTCCCATGTCATAGATTTATAGCATGTTAAAGAACCTTCCACTAATTGCACCTGTGTGAAGCTAAATTGGATAGGTTAAGAATGTAAACAACGCTCTTAGGTTTCTACGTTCGTTTCCAAGAGCCGACTGCGGTGGCGTCTAGTAGCTAAGTTCTGAACTTGGCCTAGTAGTCGTTGACGGTGGCGCTTGGCGGCAAAAGTAGGAACTATTTGAAAAATTCTAAGTTGCAGTACTTAAATTAAAAAACAGGTAACACAGTCATCACAATTAACACCGGTTATCAGACAGATTCTACACACACCCAAAGTACACGGGGCTACATGACCGCGTTGTCGCAGCCCCTAAACTTAAGAACCAACCAACCTAAGTTTTTGAGAAAAACTAAAAAAAAGGTTGAACGGCAAAATGCAGGAAAGGTTATGTTATTGTACTTTGTATGTTTACGTTAGCGTTTGTACCGAGAATAATTTAACATTTCCTGAATCCCACCATTCAAGCGATTTTGTTGTTGATAGGAACGAAGTGCAGATGTCGGCTTACGGAAATAAAGTTAAACTTTAATATTGTTTTTTAACCACAAATATCGCGTTTTGGAACATCTTACACCTTCCATTTGATGTGTTTCTCCAAGAGGAATACCAAATCAACAAAATCTAATTTTTGTAAATCATTTCAGATGTCGACTTTTGGAAATAGGCCCCACAAATGATATTTTTTTAACAGATATAACCCGCACTTCTCGCCGGACCCCAACAGCTCTTGTATCTTCGTGGTGCTGGTGGGGGAGTCTCTGCAGGTGCGGGGAAACGGCTCGGACACCATCCTGGAGTCCTTGCTTCACGCCCTGCCATACTGGGGCGGGGATGGCCGGAACCACGTGTTGCTGAACCTGGCACGCAGCAGCAGCGGAGCGGGGCCCGACGGCAGGGCCGGGAGTACCGGGGCACGGGACGTTTTCCGCGGCGTGGACACGGGCCGGGCCGCCGTCGTGCAGTCCTTCTTCACGCGAGGCCGCTACCGCCGCGGGTTCGACGTGGTCTCTCCGCCTGTCCTGGGCCAGCCAGGGGGCGACGTGTGGCAGGATTGTCCCCGCATGCTGCCCGCTCGACGCAAGTATCTCCTCTCCTTCCAGGGGGAGACGCACGGCTCCAGCTCCACCGCCGACGTGGACGTCACTGACAGGGAGCAGCAGGACATTGACGCCTTCGTGGTGGAGCATCTCCAAGGTACAGGGTTCACATAAATATTGCTTATGAAATTTGTTAAAATTATTACATCATGCAATGGAACTAAAGTATTAGTGTAACACTACTGTCGAGTTAGCAAGCAACATCGCCATTTTCCATGTTTATTTCTACTTTGATTGATGATAAGTTGAACTTTTAGAAACTTACAGTATTTTAATATCCTTTCTGGCGGGTATAATGCAAAACGTACCAGTTTTTGGTGGGTTCCTAGGGAATCTTCCACTTAAAAGATTCACAACTCTCAATCGCATTGTGCTACAACAACCAAATTGAATATGTTGTCTGTGCATATTTGAAGTTTCAAACTTATACCTCCGGGATAATTTTACATTGCGATGCGGCCGCGCATATAATTCCCCTAAAAACAAAATGGTGTCTACCATGATGTCATCAACGACGTCACTCCTCTGGCAAGCTTACGGGAAAAGCCTGGGTAATAGGGGTTTTTGGGTGGGGAAACACAAAAACCTTCGAAACGAGGTGTGCATCGAAATCTGCAATTGACCTACATAGCTCAATTAAAGATTCCAATACGTAGAAAAATTTCGCGATTTAAATTGAGATTTTAATTTTTCGCATCGAAATCTATAATTAGCCTATGTAGATCAATTACAGATTCCGATACACATCGTAATTAATTATTGTATTTTCAAAATTAAAAAAACGTGAATCGTAATCCGATTCGTAGAAAAATTTCGCGATTTAAATTGATATTTTTAATTTTCCGTTAAATTTAAAACAAATTCGTATCGAGATCTATAACTGGCCTATTATTTGAATTTGATAATTATAACATTTTCGGCTTCTGTGATGTTATGAACGACTTTACGAAATTCTTCTCTGGCAAGCATACGGGAAAAACATTGGTTATATATTATTTTGGGTGGTGACAACACAATAACAGAAATGAGCATTATAAAAAACTTCAAAACGAATTGTGTATAGCAAGATAGGGTTATGTATAGTTTTTTTTCCAATGTTGGCTACAAATGCTCAAACACAAACACGATAACATACTCAAAACATTATAAAACATTATGGTCAATAATGGTTTTATTTGAGGGGGGGGGGGCATGCCCCCCCCCCCCATACCCTTCCCCCCCCAAAAAAAAAATAGTTTGGTATTTCTACCCCCGTGTGGGTGCGGGATAGAATACACCCACGGTATGCCCTGCCTGTCGTAGGAGGCGACTAATAGGGCCGACATGGCCGAATAACTTGCCAGTTTTGATTTGTTCAGACCCCCTGTGGATGGGGAGGGCAGAATTCATCCACGGTATCCCCTGCCTGTCGTAAAAGGCGACTTAGAGGGGGCCTTATAAAGGTCGATTTTGGTTTTCTGGTCCCAGCTCTGGTTTGACCAATAGAAACAAACATGCATGCTGTTAGGGGAAGGGCCACCAGCTTGGCCATCTGGCCAGAAAGCCTAGACGGTATGCCCCATCCCGTCAGGTGGGTGCGCCATGTACCCTACAGTAGTATCCGCCTTACAACGAAGGTCCCTGCATGGCCGAATACTGGAGCTGAATAAATCCTGTGCATGCCGAGGGGGAAGTGCCTGTTCGAGGCACTGGGACCCCGGGCAATATCTGCTATGCCAGGTAGGTATTGCCTTGGCTGGGTGGCGCCCACAGTGATAGCCCCCGTTCGGAGTGGGCAGTATTCGGGGAGGATTTCGTCCGGGATGCCATCAAAGCGATCACGGACACCTGTACAGGGTGGCACCCTTAAAAAGCCGTCTCTGGAGTGTCGAGCTAATCCCAAGGTGTATACGCCTTGGGATGAAGCCTTTAACCAACGATTTGCGACAGACAGATCACCTCGCTACCTGGTAGCTACCAGGACTGACGGGGATGATTTCAAGCTCGTAAAATCGATCATTTTCGCTGAGGAAATCGAGGGGAAATTTGGTGATCTTAACGGGATTTCCAAGCTCCGGAACGGGCAGCTCTTGCTGCATACCGTTAGCCGGCAGCAAACCGAAGCGTTGCTGGAATGCACGCAATTCGGCGAAATCCCCGTTAAGATCACAAAGCACGAAACGCTGAATGAGGTCCGTGGAGTTATTTTCCATCGTGACCTCATTTTGAATAGCGATGCTGAACTGTTGCGGGATCTGGGGAAGAGAGGCGTCACAAAGATTAGGCGCATCACCCGAAAGATTGGGGAAAGGAGCGTCGATACCGGCGCTTTTATTCTCCATTTTGAAGGTGATGTTGTACCTAAGCAGGTGAAGGTCACATCGTACAACTGCGATGTGCGACCGTACATCCCTCCACCTATGCGCTGCTACCAGTGCCAGAGATTCGGGCATGTTTCCGCCAGGTGTACTGCGAAGGCCGTATGTAGAGAGTGTGGCAAGGGGACACATGAGGGTGACGAGAGGTGTACGCCTCCCCCGATATGTCCCAACTGCCAAGGAAGTCACTCGCCACGGTCAAAACAGTGCCCTGAATTCATTATGGAAGCCAAGATCCAGGAAATCAGGACTCTTGACAGGCTTTCATATCACGACGCTCGCAAGAGGTACCGTGATATGAATGCCCCCGAATTTCGGGTATCGTTTGCAGCTGCAGCGACGCCCTCAATCACCCCTGCCGTTAAAGTTTCCAGTGCAGTACCCTCGATGTCCTCTTTTAGTACGAGTTTGAAATCTCCCCTCGCTGTACCAGCGAGCACTGTCAGCCCGAAGGAGGTCCCAAAACCTTCTTCGGCCACGGTTAAGAAGGCGCCGGTTTTAACACCTAAACCGGCGAATTCGGAGAAGAAGTCCTCTTCTTCTCCGAAACGGTCGGCGAACAAGTCTTCCCCAGCTAAAGGGGGAAAGAAGACTTTGCCGACCAGGGCTGGTCCTTCTTCCAGCCCACCTAATACGAAAAATATAGGGGAGAAGAGGGAGACGGTTCGTCGCCGTCTCTCTCGTCCTCCTGCTGACGGGGTGGCTACTGTCTCTGCTGGCCTTTCTGCTCCCACTACCACCAAGGGGGCGAAGCCTGCTGAAGCCAAGCCCGTCCGTATGGAGGAACTCCCCTATAGAAAAGAAAATAGATCGGCGGAGGAGAGGGGAACGGTTCAGCGCCGTTTCTCTTCCTCTCCTAAAGGCAGGGCTGCTCACGTATCTGCTGGCCATCCCGCTCCCACCACTACCAGTGGAGCGGTGCCAGCAGGAGCGACCTTGTTTTATAAGGACCCGGCGTCTGTGGGGAAGGGACCATCTACTTCCCCAAACACACGTCGGCGCCGATCCAAGAAGAAATCTCTTCGGGGCGTGTCGGGGACAGACACCCAGTCTTCGGACCGGGAGAAAGTCCCTCGACACCGCTCTCGCTCTTCCCCAAGAGCGAGACTCGTGAGGTCCGACGACGACCGCGCGCAACCCAAGAGAGCGCCCGCTCCATTTTCTTCGTCTTCGGACGGAGATGTGGAGATTGAGGTGTGCTCTCCTGCCCCATCATCTCCAACTAGAGATGGGGAAGGGTGGCAAACGGTCAAGCATAAGTAGAAGACCAACTTCTACTTAAGTCCACACCATGGCACTATTACAATGGAACTGTAATAGCTATTCTGTTCATCTCGCTGAGTTACGACAATTAATATCTTCGTTTTCGGCAACCATTGTCTGTCTTCAGGAATCCAGGTTTCGTCCTGGACATGAGACAACAATGCGTCACTTCAAACTCTTCTCTAGAGACCGGGTGGACGGAGCTGTGGCCGCTGGTGGCGTCTGCACTCTCGTCCACTCTAGCCTCTTCAGTGAAGAGGTGCCGTTGCGTACTCAGCTAGAGGCAGTTGCAGTTCGTACTTCGTTGCCAGTAATGGCAACAGTATGTAACGTGTACATCCCGCCTGATTCTCAGCCGGATTACGACCAGCTGGTGGATCTAGTCTCTCAGCTCCCCCCTCCTTTTCTCCTTCTGGGAGATGTTAATGCCCACAACACCATCTGGGGCTCCGCTACCACTAGCGGTAAAGGGAGAGATTTTGAGAGGCTGATCAGGCGGCTGGACCTGTGCCTGTTGAACACAGGGGAACCTACGCACTTCTCTATTGCACACGGTACTTATTCAAGTATCGATATTACCCTGTGCAGTCGTGCGCTGGTTCCCCTGCTACAGTGGGGTGTACACGATGACCTTTGTAATAGTGACCATTTTCCAATTATCGTTACTCTTCCGAACCAGAGAGCCATCGAGTTACCAAGTCGATGGCTTCTCCGTCGGGCTGATTGGCCAACTTTCACGGCACGCGCGGTTTTTGCCGAAGATACATTTGAGAGTGTCGACGATCATACCATTCACATAACGAATGGTATTTTGGCTGCTGCTGAGGAAACAATACCTTCCTCGTCCGGCAACTCACGCCGGAAGCTTGTCCCTTGGTGGACAGCCGAGATTGCAGCAGCCATTAAAGATCGTCGACGTGCTTTCAAATGCTATTGGAGGCAAAACACTATGGCCAACCTTATCACCTTCAGAAGGATGCGTGCTAGAGCCCGATATCTGATTCGGGAGAGTAAGAAAACGACGTGGGAAAAGTATGTGTCGTCCATGACGGCGCATACTCCTTCATCTCAAGTGTGGACTAAGCTTCGTCGGATCTCCGGACTCCCGACATCACTGTCGATACCCGGAGTGTCCATCAATGGAGACATCATCACGGACCATCTCGCCATTGCCAACAGCATTGGCTCGCACTTCTCCGATGTATCCTGCTCCGGGAGTTACGATCCTACGTTTCTGACTCTGAAGCGGGAGGCAGAGACTCACCCCTTGTCCTTTGCCACTGCTGCTTCGGAGTCCTATAATGTACCATTCTCTGAATGGGAACTGCGCAGTGCGCTTGCACTGTGCAGGGATACGGCTCCTGGACCGGATAACATACATAATCAAATGTTAAAACATCTGTGCGATTCCAGTATAAAAAAACTGTTGCTCCTCTTCAATCGTATATGGATTGAAGGGGAGTTTCCATCTCAATGGCGAGAGGGGATCGTGATACCGATTCCTAAGGCTGGAAAGAATCCCAAGTTTGTAAGCAGCTATAGGCCCATTTGTTTGACAAATGGCCTATGTAAGCTGCTCGAAAAGATGGTGAACCGTCGACTGGTGTGGTTCTTGGAGGATAAAGGTCTCCTGTCTGAGTACCAATGTGGATTTCGCTCTCATAGGTCCACCACTGACCATCTGGTGCGACTTGAGAGCGCCATACAGGAGGCTTTTTTCCGAAAGCAGCACCTAGTCACGGTTTTCTTTGACCTCGAGAAAGCCTACGACACCACATGGCGCTACGGGATCCTTTCCACCCTTCACAAGTGGGGACTCCGTGGTAACTTACCGACTTTTATTGCGAATTTCATGTCCGTCCGACTCTTCCGTGTAAGGGTCGGTAGGACATTATCGCAATACTATACCCAAGAAAATGGAGTTCCTCAGGGTTCAGTGCTGAGTGTCACCTTGTTCGCGATTGCCATTAATGGCATTGTTGCCGCCGCCGGGCCCGCGGTAGTTCCATCGCTGTATGTAGACGATTTAGCTCTGCATTACAGCTCTGGAAGTATGGCAGTCGTGGAACGGCAATTGCAGCTAGCCATCAACCGGGTCGACAGGTGGGCTCACGACCGGGGTTTTCGTTTTTCAGCAGCGAAAACCTCCGTCGTCCATTTTTGTCGGCTACGGAGGCTACATTTACACCCTGAACTACATCTCAGGGATGCTGCGTTGCCGTTGGTTGACACTTATCGCTTCCTGGGGCTCCATTTTGACAGCAAGTTAACGTGGCAGCACCATATACGGCAATTGAAAATGACATGTCTCAGGAAACTGAACATGCTCAGGTTTCTTAGTGGCACTACGTGGGGGGCTGACCGTGCGGTGATGCTACGGTTCTACCAAGCCCTCGTCCTGTCCCGGCTAGACTATGGTTCCGCGGCCTACGGTTCAGCAAGGCCGGCAACCTTGAAAATGCTGGACAGTATCCACCATAGTGGCGTTAGGCTGGCTACCGGTGCCTTCCGGACCAGCCCGATACCCAGCCTACTTGCCGAATCGGGTGTTCCACCTTTAAATTATAGACGCCAACATATGCTTTTAGCATATGCTGCCAATGTGCGTCAAATGCCGCAACACCCGACCTTTCAAGCTCTCTTCGGTACCCAAAACCACCAGGGGTACGCCAACCGGCCTCGTGCCACTCGGCCGGTTGGTATTAGACTTGATAGCTCGTGCACTGAAATAGGAGTGGCTGTAGGTCCCTGTATGATCCGGACATCTAGCGAGGTGCCTCCGTGGCAAGTCCCGCGTCCGGAAATTCGGTTAGATCTTCACCAAGGTCCTAAGGTGAACACGGATGCGTCCGTTTACCGGAGGCAGTTCCACAGCATAGTTCACCAATTTCCAGACGCTGGCATTCTATACACGGATGGTTCGAAGGTGGATGAGAAAGTGGGTTGTGCTTACGTTATTGATGGTGCAGATACCAAGATCTCTTTGCCTGAGGCCTGTAGTGTGTTTACTGCGGAGCTCGTTGCCATCTATGAAGCTCTGCAGTTTGCACTACAGGATGCACGAATCCACTTTCTCGTGTGTATCGACTCTTTGAGTTCGTTGCAGTCAATTGCTACATGTTTCCCGCATCACCCCCTAGTGCAGTGAATCCACGACCTACTAGCCGGGCTGTGCCACGCTGACACTCTAATCACCTTTCTGTGGCTTCCAAGCCACATGGGAATTGCGGGAAATGAGTTAGCAGATCAAACTGCAAAAGAGGCGGTATCACTACCACCTCGACCAATGGAGGTACCGCTAGAGATATTCGCTCTCAGTTACGCCTACAAGTTCTGGCTTTTTGGGAGAGTCAGTGGCTAGCTGACCCACTGCCCAGTAAACTGAGAGCGATCAAGGGAACTACTCGCGTGTGGCGGAGCTCCTTCCGGGCCCGGAGAGAGTCCGTCATTTTGTGTAGGCTAAGGATAGGTCATACAAGATCCACCCACTCGTACCTAATGAGAAGGGAAGACCCCCCACTTTGTACCTGTGGAGCCATATTCACCGTGGCCCACATTTTCACCCAGTGTGTGGATCTTGCTGACTTGCGAAGAAACCTTGGTTTGCAGATGACACTCAAACTTATATTAGTCGATGACGCGGTGGCTGCTGATCGCGTTATCCGCTTTATAAGTGAGAGTGGGTTAGGGCCAGCAATCTAAATTTTCCAGTGAACATTGACTCAACGACTTGTTCGTTTTTGAATGATAATGTTTTGTTTTTTCCGTAATTTTTGTTTATTTTTATAATTTTTTATTTAATTGTTTGTTTTTTGTTTTATTAATTTTTGGTCTTTTTAAATTTAGATGTCCACCTCAAAATTTTAAATTCAATTCAAAATTTGTATTCTTTAATCTGTGTTAAAAGGGGCAGATGACCTCGTAGTTCCGCCCCTTAAAACAACAATAAAAAAAATAAAATAAAAAAATAAAAAAAAAAAGGTATTTCTATGTTTTCGAATATTGACTGCACCATCCATTACAGACTGTCTAATAACGACACTGTATGAAGCCAATATATGTCTGATACAAAAGACTGTTTGTTATATGTCTTTTGCAAGTGTTCTTGTAAATGCCAATTTTTGTCTATATTTTACCCACCCATTACTATTTCTACAGGCGTATTCGCCAACGCCGTGCCTGACGTAATATTATCGTTTAGACAAATGGCACTGTCTATGGCTTTAGAAGAGTACAGTGCAACTTTTCAATTAAATGCAACAACAAAAATAAATATATAAACAACGTAAAAAACAAACTCACCGATAGATCCCAAAGGCCGTATTATTCCACATGTACAACAAGAAGCAGTAATTTTTGCCAACACGTAACACGACAACTTCGGAAAATCAACAATTTTCTTACAAATCTCTTACACATTCCACGCACACGTCACTGCTAATATCACAATCTCGTTCTATAGGTTATACACACGAATATTTTTATTAATTTTACGTTGGGTTGACAAACCGCTAACAAGAGAAAAAAATGGCATCCACCTCTGGTAAATTCGCGCGCTAAACTAACGTATAAATCAGCTGACTAGCATGCAAAGCGACTCCCGGCAAGCAACGCGATTCAATTATAATACGTCAGCCGCGACATCACGGTGATGTCACTGAGATCCCTAGACGCGGCCGCATCGCAGTGTAACAATGAACCATATCTCCAACACCAACAATTATTATGTGAAACTGAACTGGACTCCCGTAGAAGTTTGTTCTTGGGTGCATTGTATACCAAGCGTTTGCAATCCATATTGCGACTATTCACTATTGTCGTTATTGATTCTGACCCCTGTTTCTTCCCTATTTTGACTTGGGACACGATTAATTTGCATAAATACTATTTTTCGCATGGAAGACTCTAGCAGCTGCAGGTGCAATGACATGCACAGTTGTAAAAGCTTCCAGACTGTCGCTGGGCGTGGATATCTTCTGGTTACTGGCTTCAAAGTGCTTATCTCGCTCGCCGTTATGTACTCGAGGGCAAGTCACAGCATTTCTTATGTCCAGAGTAAAAATAGTCATGGCGCTCAGGGTATGACGTGTTCTCTATTTAATGGGGTTACTTTCATTTCAATGTGATGGTGCGATCACTCTCAATCCTCAGCGCGTTAGTGACGCGGCTCATATAGGTTTGGGTTTTATGAAATCTGTTCAAACACGCCCATAGGAGCCGTTTGAAATCTTAATTCAAATCCGGGCCATCACTTAGAGAAGAGATGGTTATCCTCAATTTCCCTGACCGTCTGGTGTTCAGTGCTGTCTTAATGCGGGTATCTGAAAATAACGCCCGTCGCATATCGTCGTAAGAGCTGGGGGATGGGCACTTGGTCATGCTTTGTACTCCACAGATTTGCTGGCGAGCTCAGTGCTTTGTCCACTAACTTCAATTTACGAGCACAAAATACCATACTTAGTATTGCCATTTATTCCATCTGTGCTCGGTTCTATGGCACAATATAACCGTACTGTACACAGAATAAATAAGAACGCTTACAACATTCCCCAAGACATTGCTTTACCGGCCATAATAGTGGATGCAGTGAGTCCGAGAACCTACGCCACTGCTTCTAGAACGCGGCATCTCCCAGGGTGGCCACCACAATTATTGGTGAGCTATTTGAAACATAAGGTTCACAAGACGTTATGATTGTTAGAATATAATAATATCGTATGGCCTCGGTTGCTGGGTGCAAGCTTTGTTATTTGACACCCAAAGGGTAGCCTGCATGTCTAATTTAGTTGTTCCTTGGAACACTGTGAAAGTCAAGGAGGTTAGATATCTAAGCTCCTTGAACACTATAGCGCTTTCTAGTAGAGAAATTAGGAACTTTGTGTTGGCGGAAACTCCCGAGATTAATTTTGTCATTGTGAAAATGGCCTACTGAATTCAAATGGGTTCTTTGACATGTGTCGCGCCCCCTGGGATCCGGGTGGGATTTCCGTAGGCACGCGACTCTGGCAACCATTTCTAGAAATGACCAACCAGGCGGGTAGAATACCCGGGGTGTGAATTAGGGCCTCGTGTTACAAAGGCATGGGTCTGGTTAATGCAATGAGGTGGTCGACATTCACTCATGGGTTAGAAAATATGTAAATGTAAAATATATTGAGATAATAAAGAATTGGGTACAGAACAACATGTGGAAAAGAAAACACTTAACAAACAACAAGGCATAATGACCACTCCTAACAGTAATCTAGGCCCCACGTGGTCTTTGTGAAACCGCGGTCACGCAACGACAATTTACCATGTTAGGGCAAAGGCAACATATTTCTTGGTGACAAGAAATACTAGCCCCAGCAACAGGCTGAAGGTGAGAACACGAGCTAAAATATGAATAACTACACGCTAACCAAAAATTGAAATGCCGGGAGGCATTTTGGAGAAATCCATGAGATGAAAGCTCTAAAATAAAATGAAACATAATAAAACAAATGCGGAAGGCAAAAGGACAAAAATATCAAGATAAAATAAAAGGAGACAAAAGGGCTAACCACTGGCCCAGAGCGGGAGCTCCAAGAGAACGCCTTAACATGACCGTTGCCCACATAGCGAAATTGCTGCCGGCTGCCTAGCAAGAGGCAAGCCGTTGGCAATTGTAGACCACATACAAGGACAATGTACCCATTGTCGTCCTATCATAAATTTGCCCTCCAAAAGATAACACCAAACATGTAAAATCCAAACTAGTCAATTATAATCAATTAAATAATAGCACACACGGCCTATGATTTACTACGATGTAGTTCGATATGAAGGAAACCTGTCTGAAAAGGCAAGCCGCCATGGCCATGTGCCTTGTAGTTCATCTCAGTTCAAAAATGTTTTAAATGGGCTAAGTAGATTAATCTTTAAATTAGTTGCATTTCTCACATCGACACTGTGAGTTAAGAATCACTTGTAGACCAGGGGAATTCACATAGTTTATACAATGAGATCAGACACTTTACCTTAGTCTGTGATGTGGCCATAAGGCCTTTAAATGCCCAAGCTCCGAGAGCCCGGTCGCGAAGCAACCAGATAGTTTCATCGTTGTAGGCGAAGTGGGAAGGGACGCGCTTACAGAGCACGCGGGTCGACGGGCGGCAAGTGTGTCGCGCGCGCCTTGCGGAGAATTTGGGAGGTAGATACTACCAACATTAGTAGGTCCCCAAAGTCACACATTGGCCTAGCCAGAAGGCAATTTCAGTTGGCAGGCCTTAATTAAGTTTATCCACAGTACAAGGAGATGATGTGGGAGCACACCATTGGTCCATTTGAAATAGCCGGCCCAATAGCGCCCAAGAAGGGGGCTAGGAATTAGTCTTGCCTGGCCGGAACAGTTCACACGTAGAGTCGGGACAGTTCATTCGCCGGGAAGAGGGGAGTACGGCGTCAGCGGCGGGACATTCAAATACGCCAAGCAGAGGGACACAAGGCCTTGCAGAAGGGCCGCCGGGGAGCTGCGGGAGGGGCAGAAACGTGTGCCAGTCTTTAGGGTGGCACAACATGCCAACATCGTATGACATGGTGTCGTAATTTTTGCCACCTTTCAAAAATCACCTACCACGGCCAGGAGCGAACCTGAAAGCTTGGGGTTGGTAGTCTGTCATGTTGACCGACCACTCACCCACCGTGGCAAGGTAGTGTTAGAATGAAAACCCGGTAGACATTGTGTCACAAGGAAAGTGCGCAGTTATGATTTTGACACCTCAATCTCTCAATAGATAATGTTGATTTAATTTTGAAATGTCCCAGCACAAGATTCCAGAGGGAAGTAATTTGTACTCGTTCAATCAGAGGCAGGGAAGGTCTTGCACTGTTTCAACAGTGTTTTAGTTGGTTGGTTCCCGAGTTTAGGGGCTGCGTACTTTAGGTGTGTGTAGAATCTGATAACCAGTGTTAATTGTGATGGCTGTATTAGTGTGTATTATCTGTTTTTAATTCAAGTCAGCAGACATTCAATTATCAAGTGGTTCCTACTTTTGCTACCAAACTCCACTGTCAATGACAACTAGTTCTGAACTTGTTTACTAGATGCCACCGCAGTCGTGTCCTGGCGACGAATGTTGGAACCTAAGAGAGTTAGTGAAATCTAACCTATAATTTAGCTTCACACAAGTGTAATTAGTGCAAAGTTCTTTAACATGCCATAAATCAATAACATGGAACCGCCGGCTTTACTTCCCCTCCGAAGGAAGCCATACTGAGGGATTTTTAACTTTCTTAAAAAAAAAAAACGACGATTTCTGCCGGGTTTGAACCCGTGATCTTGGACATAGAAGTTCAGCATGCTACCAACTACGCCACCGAAGTGTTTTCTTATTGCCTATTTTGTGAGAAAATCTTGAAAAGTTTTGCTCTTGACTGGTTTCAACAGTAAAGGCAACCACTTTCAATATTGAGTCATCATCATCATCTTGTACAGTTTCCAGCCCCAGGCTGGGTCTGTTTGGAACATAAGCTTCGCCACTTAGTCCTTTCTTCCCACCACCTCTCCGCTGTCACTCTGGTCCAGTCCTCGCCTCTCTTCTTGACACATTCCTCCACTCCTTTCAGCCATCTATCTCTTGGTCTTCCCCTTGGTCGTTTCTTCTGCATCTGCATCTCATGTATCCTCTTGGGAATCTTCTTCTCATCCATTCTCTTTAAGTGTCCATACCACCTCAGTCTTGATATTGAGTAAGATTTAGTAATAAACAAGGTATAAGGGGCGGTCAAATGATATATTGGGAATCGGGAAGGAACTGTGCGAACGTTCACAGCTGTGCCATTTGTCTGTTAGAAGTGCTCGATGGGAGGTTAGGGAGTCGTGTGGGCCGGGAGAGAGGAACAGCAAGCTGTAGTGCGGTTTTTGACTGGGGAAGGAAGTGAACGTCTGCTGCACCCTGAAGAATGACACTCGTGGCCGTCGTTTGCTTGGGATGCAGAGGTGCACGCCTGGGTACAATCATTGTTCCGGAAGCAACCAAGAAGACATTGACCGTCTTGTCCCACAGTACTTTTGAAATAGCACACAGTGTCCATCTGTCTCGTTTTCATTTCACTCAGTTTTATTTAAGAGCACATTCTCCACAAACTAACAACGAGGCTCAATTCAGTACAATTCTCCGACTGTCGAAATGTGTGTGTGTGAGGGGAAAAGAAATACTGCACTATGAAACGATATTGAAAAGAATGTGGGTGTCGTAAATGAAGTTATATTTACACAAAGTGTTCATTGCTGTTGGCAAAATAAAAGTTTTAACTTAAGTCTGGCAACAATTTAAATGGTGGATTGTCTTTTGTTTGGTGAAGACACCGTCTGAAGAGCAGCAGTACAGTTCCAGGTGGAGTGTTGCTATTTCCACTCGCGTTTTGCGCTTTAGACATCAAGGTACATATTTGCTTTACAAGGCTCGATTATGGGAATCTCACAATTCGCAGACTCGAAATATCGAAACTATGTATTTAGGCCCAAGAGGCATGGTCACCAGAGTAAAAGTTGATCAGTGAAAATGAATCAAAGAACTGGAACAGGAGCTGATTTTACAGCAGTGGTGCCAACAGACCAGGAGCACAAAAAATTACAGAAACAAGCTAAGTTTGACTGATTTCTGCACTACAATATGAAATAACCCATAAATAGAAATGTAGGAGCGAACCATGATAGTTGCTGCCTGTAATCAAAGGAATCCAGAATCAAAAGCAACCTACAACGTTTTGAGCTGCACACCAAGTAGTTGTTATGTTACAGGTATGGTGTTCAGACGCACGTCGGACCGCTTCCTGTTCCACTTCGAGTGTGCAGCGGGTCTGTCCGGCTCGGCAGGGACTCCGAGACGGGCGAGGGTGCCGGTGGAATGGGAGCTGTGTGGGACGGAGTCGTCGCGGGCGGCCGTGCTTGGAGACTCCACCTTCTCTCTGGTCCTGGCCCCGACAGATGGGGACGTCGTCTCCACCGCCACTCTACAGACCAGGATGTACGAGGCTCTCAAGAACGGAGCCATCCCCGTGCTGCTGGGCGGAGACCAGGTGGAGCTGCCCTACTCGGAGGTGGTGGACTGGAGGAGGGCCGCCCTCTTTCTGCCCAAGGTACTTCAGCATTTACTCGGCTATAGGGTCCTCTTTTGTTTCTAAATTTTTAGTTCCGAAATTGGAGAGGGGGGTGGGACTATGGACGCGAACTTTGCAAAAATCCATTATTTTGGGAAAGAGAGTAAAAATAAGCTATTTTATTTTGATGCTCCACAGTACGATGTATTTAATAAAAATAAACGAAGTTTACATCTTTAATGAGCCCATTATGAGACTGCCATAACCTCACTATTCGCTACTCTCCCTTGCTAAGCAAACATCTTAGTATCAAAGAAATAGAATGGAATGGACAAAGTAGAGACTTGGAAATGCAAACTTTATTTTTATTTGAACATAGGGAGGGGGAATGCATCAATTAGGGAATGCAGGATCACTTCTCACTAACATTTCTAAACACAACACATATTAATATACCAGTAACGTGTCACACAAACACCGACGGTTCTTGTTTAAAATAAGACTGAGAAGAAGGCCCTGCAAACACCACTTCGAAGCGCAATACAAAGAATACAAAACAAAAGAATGCAGACAAGATATGAAACCATAACTTCCATTGGCGGCTTTTAAACTTGGCGCTTCTACTCGGCCAATAGTGTGGCATCTTCTATTGGACATCGGGTGAAGCCCATTGGCTACACATTTCGATATCCTGCCCAATCGCGTACACAAAATGGTGGTCATATCGTCTGAAAAACGAAATAATGTAAGAAGAAAAATATTTTTGTCAACAAAGAGTATGAATCTCAGTTTTTTTTTTTTTTTAAGAATTTGTCAATTTCCAAGAATGTTGTATTTTGACTCGCAATAATTAAGGAGGGGTACTACTATAAGTGATTTCCAAGAATTTTGTATCTTGGCTGTCGAAAATTAAGGGGGGTACACAGTATCCAGGGTCGTGTAATACATCAGCCCATAGTTAGGTCTTTAGAGAATTGTTCCGTGTTCACTATTTTATGAGATTTGTGAAACAAGCATTGAATTATTAAACACAGAAATTCGTACAATGAGCATATTAAATGAATAATTTGGTGATTTAGTTGCGTATGCGTGTGCTATGGGAATACACGGCAGAGGGTGATCCCTGAAGCAGGCTCCACTAAATCCAAAGTAATGAAACTCACCTGGGAAAATGAAAAGATGAAGGATGGTTGGTTCCTCAGTTTAGGGGCTGCGACAACACTGTCATGTAGCCCCGTGTACTTTGGGTGTGTGTAGAATCTGTTGATAACCAGTGTTAATTGTGATGGCTGTATTAGTGTGTGTTATCTGTTTTTTAATTCAAGTAAGGACTGCAACTTTGAATTTTTCAAATAGTTCCTACTTTTGCCGCCAAACGCCACCGTCAACGACTTAGCTACTAGACGCCACCACAGTCGACTTTTGACAATGAACGTAGAAACCTAAGAGCTTTGTTTGCATTCCTAACCTAATTTAGCTTCACACAGGTGTAATTAGTGGAAGGTTCTTTAACATGCCATAAATCTATGACATGGGACCACCGGCTTTACTTCCCCTCTGAAGGAAGGCATACTGAGGGATTTTTAACGCTCTTAAAAAATCCGACGGCGTCGGCCGGGTTTGAACCCGCTATCTTGGGCATAGAAGCTCAGCATTCTACCAAGCACGCCACCGAAGCCGAAAAAAAAAAAGATGAAGGATGTTGTTTGTAATGGAAAAACTCTCAAAGAAACAGAAGCACGTAGGAAGTAAACTAACCAGTAGAGGCAACATCAAAGAAGAAATGTTAACGAGGATGGAAAATTGCTCATAATTTTATCATAGTGTGTCTGACATGACTGGGAATTGGAACATACTGTATCTCCCAATTTTGACCTATGGTGGACCTGGACCTGAGTAGACTGCAAGGTATCCTGGGAAAGACACTTCACATCAACCCCGTTAAAGAAACAATGGAGAGAGATAGGTTGTGGCTGTGGCTGCGAGTAAATGGTTCCCTTGCAAAGCGATGAGTACTTGGAAATATAAGAATTGGTCCATGTTAGACAATGTGTCCAATCTTGAGTTATAAAGCAGCCCACATGGAAACACTCAACGAACAATGTTTATCAGTCATTTGTTTCTTGTTTTGATGCAGACTGTTTGGTCTTGTTGGAAAAGAAAATCAACTATTGTATTTTCATCCTTGCCGAAAACTATTTTAGGTTTTGTGAAACATTATAAATTATGAAGGCAAATTACATTATCTTTCTTCTTTTTATCATGTTGGAAGCCTTTTTTCAGTGTTGCCTTAGTAATCGAAATTTAGTGCTTTTCAGTCGGTCAACACGATTGTGATGGGAGGTTCCCTAATCCTGAAAGAAATGTTTACGTGAGATTAATTAAATGTTGATATCTTGTTTATCTTGTCGAGCAGAAGATTTAACTTGGCAGACAAAATGAGAAAGGAGTACTTTTCACCAACTTTAATGTGGAGTGCAACTTTCCTTGGCTGGCTTCTAACACTATTCAGTATCTCGCGACGAGAAGTCAGTCAGTTCTCGAATCGCATTTTGTCGCAGGTATTCACAACATCCTTGCATTTTGTTTTGTGGAATCTTTGATAGATTAGGGCACAAGGTATTGATTGGTATTGTGTTGGTGTTGTCAGGCGCGCGTGACGGAGCTGCACTTCTTCCTGCGGACGGTGCCGGACGCAGACCTGCTGGTGTTGCGGCGCCAGGGACGGCTGCTCTGGGAGAAGTACTGCGCCTCCGTGCAGAGCGTGGTGGACACCCTGGTGGCACTGCTCAGGGACAGGTTGGGCATCCCGCCCGCGTCTGTCCAGGATGAGCCCTCCCCCAGCGTCTTCAACGACACCTTCCTGCCGCTCAAGACGGAGGCCATAGTGCCGGAGGCTGAGCCGGAGGAGAGTCTGGGACCCATGGAGCCGCCTTATCCCTCACCACAGTTCAAACGAAACTACACCTTCTTCCTGACTCAGGTTTGTATCTCCTGCACTAAACAAGCAGCTTGTGGGCAATATACAGCAGAGCAAAGCTCTTGAGTTAACTTGTCAACTTTGAATAGGACATTAATTTGATCAGAAAGTAGCAAAAGGTAACAATTGGAATGAAGTCCTGTTAAAAAATTTAAAAGTATTAAAAAGTATTAACAACAGGTCTAAATCTTGATCACCTGGGCAAATTATTACAGTCAACCGCGGGGAAATACGAGGTAGAACAAGCCTTAAGGCAAACTTGGTCTAGAGAAAGAGTTAAGATAAACATTCAATGCAGCCAATGCCCTTAGCAACACACAATCCTCTCGAGATTACAAATCCTAGCCGCCACACAACTAGAGCAAGAAGTGGTCGACCTTTACAGAGCTTGGAATGAAAGAAAGTTATAAACTAGTTTTAATTTGAAGTCCTGGGTTCTGAACTGCGTGCTACCTTGCTTTTTATGAAGCGCACCTGTGCCTCTTTACTGCGAGAACTGAAAGCTCAAGCAGCCTGAACCTCCCTATGAAGGCCCACAAAAAAGGCTTTCACGGCTGGTGAATTAAAACTCTGCAATTCTTCTAGTTTTGTGCCGTGTCGTGTGTGGGGTTTCGCCTAGGACACCAAGCTGGCTCATCGGCGGGCTCTTGGTGTCCCCGTCTGGACCCACACAGGAGGGAGGTAGTGCGCAGTTCGCTATTCCTGTGGGGGTCTGTACGGGGACACCAAGAGCCCGCTGATGAGCCACCTTGGTGTCCTAGGCGAAACCCCACACACGACACGGCACAAACCTAGAAGAGTCACTGAGTTTTAATTGACTGGCCGTGAAAGCCAATATACTATTCTCATTGATGTTCATTGGCACGATTTCTGCTGGATCAAACACACACACATACCTGCCAACTCTCCCGATTTAGGCGGGAGACTCCCGATTTCTGACCATTTCTCCCACCCTCCCGCTTAACGTATTAAATCCCCCGCGTAATTTCGGATTGAACGTGCGAGATGACACTCCAGTCGTCTATCAAACGGATCGACTTGACGTGTTTTGAAGTTATATCTCGATACCGCAGTTTCGCTCTGTATCGATAATAGACAACTGCGTACTAACTCCCGCGTCACGTCCTGCTGTTATAAAAAGTTAATTCAGCGCTTGTTCCTAGTTGTTTTGCATAATGACCTGTGGGTGATAGATAGTTGTGCGCTGCGGAATATTGTATCTGTTTCACACGTGAAATTATATGATTTATGTATAACTTGGTTAGATGTGTTGGCGTTAATATGCCTGTAGGAAAAGTGGAGGAGATTGTAGATGTGATGGAGAGAAGAAAACTGGATGTACTGGGCTTGGCAGAAACAAGATGGAAAAGAGAAGGTCGCAGAGAACTGAGGAAAGGGTACCGGTTGTACTGGAGTGGGAACAGTGAAGGAAGGAGCAGCGGAGTAGGAGTAGTTGTGAGAGATGGAATGAAGGAAGAGGTAAAGGGAATAAGTGACAGGATCATGAAGATCAGAGTAACTGTAAAGGGAAGAAGCCTGGAGATAGCCCAGGTATATGCCCCTCAAGTTGGATGTACAGCTCAAGAGAAGGAAGACTTTGAGGAGGAGCTACAACAGCAGTTGAATGGGCAGAGTATCATTGTCATGGGAGATTTGAATGCACATGTAGGAAGTGAAAGGCAAGGATATGAAAATGTATTGGGAGCAGAAGGATGGGGTAGCAGGAATGAAGAAGGGAGAAAGTTGCTGGATTTTTGCAAGAGAAACGGTTTAGTGGTAGGCAACTCCTGGTTCCGGAAGAAAGAAAGCCACAAGGTAACGTGGTACAGCAGTGATTTAACAAAGAAATCTTTGGTAGATTACATGCTGTACGACTGGGAAATGAAGAGAAGTGTCAGAGATATAAAGGCAATACCATCAGAGGCCTTAGATAGCGACCACAGAATACTTGTAATGAACCTGGGAGTTGTTAAGGATAGCAAGAGGACAGAGTACCAGGAAAGGAGAATCAAAGTATGGAAACTCAAGGAAAAGGAAGTCAAGGAAGAATTCCAGAAGATAATAAGGGAAAGGATGCCAACAGACAATCCTAAAACAGGGGAAGAGGAATGGAAGCAATTCAAAAACACAATGGTGGAAGCTGCAGTGGCAGTATGTGGAAGAACAAGCAACAGAAAGCGGTGTAAAGAGAACTGGAGATGGCTATAGACAAGATGAAAGGAGGAAGGGCACCAGGTGTGGATGAAGTGAGTGTTGAAATGGTGAAGGCAGCAGGGGAGGTTGGGAAACAGTGGCTGTACCGTGTGATGAGGGTGATATGGCAGGAGAAAAAGACCCCAGAAGATTGGAAGAAAGGATTAATTGTCCCAATATTTAAGAAAGGAAGCAGAAAGGAGTGCAGAAATTACAGGGGAGTCACACTCATACCTCACTGTGCCAAGATATATGAAAAGATATTAGAAAGTAGAATACGAGCCAAAGTGGAGAGAAAATTGAGAGAGGAGCAGAATGGATTCAGACCTGGGAGATCAACAGTGGATCTCATATTTTCAGTGAGACAGCTCCAGGAACACCACTACGAATTTGGAGAGGATCTGTTGATGGCCTTCCTGGACATCGAAAAGGCCTATGATAGTGTGTGTAGGGAGAAGGTTTGGGAAGCAATGGAAAACATGGGAGTGGAAAAAGGGACTGTAGGCAGAGTGAAGGAGATGTATTGTGGAAGTGTGAGTTGTGTGAAAGTTGGAGGGGAAAGAACAGACTGGTTCAGACAAATGAGTGGCCTGTCACCCCTTCTCTTTATTGTGGTTATGGACGAGGTAATGACACGGAAAGCAGGAAAGATAGGAGAAGATAAGATGAAAGCAATGGTGTTTGCAGATGATCTCATGGTCTGGGGAAACACGGAGGAGGAAATTGAGGAGCAGCTGAAGGCTTGGGAAGAAACCGTGGGAGAGTACGGATGGAAGTTCAACATCAGTAAATGTGGGATCCTGTTAACGACCAGGAAAAAGGACAGACCAATGAGTGGGATAACACTTGGAGGAGGACAGCTGAAGAAGGTGGAATGTCTCAAGTACTTGGGAAGTATAGTGGAGGAAAATGGGAGAAATGACAAAGAGATTACGGAACGTGGCAGACAGGCAGAAGCATTTCTGAGAAGCATTAGGAGCTTAGCCCGTGGGGGTTTGCCTGTTCCTCTATCGGGCGCGTCCCAGGTGGCGGATAGGGGGGCTCGCCGGACTTGTCCGGAGGGTTTGAGGGAAATAAAATACCTCTCGCGGACCAAAAACAGGCCCCTCGCCAGGGTTATGGTGAAGCTACGTTAGGCCTAGCAAGCCAGTAGTGGATATGAAACTGCTTTTAAAACGGGAACGGGCCTCGGAAAGGACAGATCTAAAGGAAGCAGACCTGGCTATGGAAATGGACTACGAATCGGAACTTTGAATATAACTTCATTGACGGGAAGAGTGGAGGAGGTTGTGGATATGATGGAGAGGAGAAAACTGGATGTACTCGGACTGGCAGAGACCAGATGGAGAGGGGAAGGAAGAAAAGAACTGAGAAATGGCTTGCAGCTATACTGGATAGGAAATGAGGAGGGGAAGAGAAATGGAGTGCGAATGGTGGTGAGAGAAGGGCTGAGGGAGGAAGTAAAGAGGGTAAGTGATAGAATAATTAGAGCCAGAATCACTGTGAAAGGTAGAAACCTGGACATTCTGCAAGTCTATGCACCACAGGTGGGATGCACAGAAGGCGAGAAGGACGAGTTTGAAGAGGAGTTGCAGAAGCAGTTAGTGGGGAGAGACCTGATAGTCATGGGAGACCTAAATGCCCATGTCGGAACTGATAGAAGAGGTTTTGAGGAAGTGATTGGTGGTGAAGGATGGGGAAACAGGAATAAGGAAGGAGAGAGATTGTTGGAACTGTGCAAGATAAATGGGCTAATGGTTGGAAACACATGGTACAAGAAGAGAGAGAGCCATAAAATTACTTGGTACAGCAGGGATTTGACTAGGAAATCAGTGGTGGACTATATTCTATGCGGGAAGGAGACAAAGAAGAGTATCACGGATATAAGGGTAATACCTTCAGAAGCCCTGGACAGTGACCACCGTCTGCTGGTCGCCAAGGTGAGAGGACTGAAGGAAAAGAGGAGAACTGAAAACAAGAAAGAAGAATAAGGACATGGAAGCTGAAGGAGGATGGAAATAAGGAGAAGTTCCAGATATTAGTGAGGAACAACTTACCGAAGGATGATCCGAAAACAGGTGAAGAAGAATGGAATAGGTTCAAGGACGTGTTGGTAGAAGCAGCGGAAGTCGTGTGTGGCAGAACTAGTGGAAAGAAAAGGTGGAAGGAAACACCATGGTGGAACCCCAGAACTAAGGAAGCAGTGAAAAAGAAAAATGAAGCATTCAGGAAATGGTTCCAACAGAGGACAGACAGAACAAGAGAAGAATACCAAGAGCAGAAGAAAGAAGCAGGAGAAGTAGTGAAGGAAGAGAAAAAGAAATGGCTGGAGAAATGGACAGAAATGATGGAGGAGGACTGTGATGGCAGTAAGAAAGTGTTGTATGGAATGATAAAGGCAAAGAGAAGAGATACAGGGGAAAATGTCAGAATGGTGGACAGGAATGGAAAGGAGGTCGAAAATATGGAAGAAGTAAAGGTTATCTGGAGAGAATACTTCAAGGAACTCCTAAATCCAACTAAAACCAGCGTAGTGGACATTGTGGAGGAATAAACAGACAGTGACCAAGACATTTCAGAGAAGGAATTGACATGGAAAGAAGTGGAGGAAGCATTAAAGAAGATGAAAGGGGGAAAGGCACCGGGAATAGACGAAGTGAGTGTGGAGATGGTGAGAGCAGCAGGGGTGATAGGAACACAGTGGCTCTTTCGAGTAATGAAAGTGATATGGAGGGAGAAGAAAATACCAGAGGACTGGAAAAGAGGGATAATAATACCCATATTTAAAAAGGGAAGTAGGAAGGAATGCAAGAACTACAGGGGAATTACACTCATGTGCCACTGCGCCAAAATATTTGAGAAGGTACTGGAGAGAAGAATTCGGACAGAAGTTGAAGATGGGCTGAGGGAAGAACAGTATGGATTCAGGCCAGGAAGGTCAACAGTTGACCTCATCTTTGCAGTAAGACAGCTACAAGAACACCATTATGAATATGGGAAAGATCTGGTGATGACCTTCTTGGATATTGAGAAAGCATATGATAGTATTAATAGAAACAAGGTATGGGAAGCAATGAGAGCAAAAGCAGTGAACAAGGAGACAGTGGCAAGAGTGAAAGCAATGTACGAGGGAAGCAAAAGCTGTGTAAAGGTGGGAAGAGAGAGAACAGAATGGTTTCAACTGGAGAGTGGTCTGAAACAGGGAAGTGCCCTCTCACCCCTGTTATTTATAGTGGTGATGGATGAAATCATACGAAAAGTGGTAAATAGCATTGGGGAAAGGAAAATGAAGGCAATGTTGTTTGCTGATGGCCTTCTGGTACGGGGAGAGGATGAGGAAGAAGTACAAGAGCAATTAGATGAGTGGGAGAAGGTAGTGTTATCATATGGGATGAAGTTCTCAGCACAAAAGAGTGAATGGGATGAAGTTCTCAGCACAAAAGAGTGAAGTGGTCATCACAACGAGGAAGAAGAACAGACTGGATATGGGCATAACACTTGGAGGACAGCAGTTGCAGAAAGTAGAATGCTTCAAGTACTTGGGAAGCATAATTGAAGAAAAGGGAGGCAATAGGATGGAAATAAATGAGAGGGGAAGGTGTGCAGATAGATTTTTCAAGAGTGTTAGGGGGATGATATGGAATAAGGATGTACCACAAAAATGTAAAGGAATCATCTACAAGACCTACGTTGTGCCAATTTTGACATATGGTTCAGAAACATGGGTGATGATGGAAAGGGACAAGAATAAAATACGAGCAGTGGAGATGAAGTTCCAGAGGAGTAGGATAGGAGTGACAAGAATGGACAGAGTAAGGAATGAGAGAGTCAGGGAGATGGTAAGAGAGGAACCATTGCAAAATAGAATAGAGCGATCTAGGCTACAATGGTATGGACATGTGAGGAGGATGGAAGAGGAGAGGATACCGAAGATGATGTTTGGAATGGAAATGACGGGAAGGAGGCCAAGGGGAAGACCAAGGGACAGATGGACAAAAGGAGTTAAGAAGAGTGTGGAGGAAAGAGGAGTGTGCTGGGACACAGTAAATGACGAGAGATGGTGGATGGACAGGAAACGATGGAGAGGCTTATGTTCCAAGCAGACCCGACCAGCGGTTGGAAACTGCTCAAGATGATGATGATGATGATGATTAGGAGCTTAGTGTGGAATAAAGATGTCCCACAAAAAAGCAAGGAAGTGTTGTACAGAAGCTACTATATCCCGATACTGACCTATGCTTCAGAAACGTGGACAATGAAGAAAAGAGACATAAGCAGAATACAGGCAGGTGAAATGAAGTTCCTGCGAAGTAGGATCGGAGTAACAAGAAGAGACAGGGTGAGGAATGAAAAGGTCAGGGAAATGGTGAATGAGGAGCCCTTGCAAGGTAGAATTGAGACATCAGGACTGAGGTGGTATGGACACTTAAAGAGAATGGATGAGAAGAAGATTCCCAAGAGGATACATGAGATGCAGATGCATACGAAACGACCAAGGGGAAGACCAAGAGATAGATGGCTGAAAGGAGTGGAGGAATGTGTCAAGAAGAGAGGCGAGGACTGGACCAGAGTGACAGCGGAGAAAAGGAAGGAAGGAAGCTTGTAGTTTAACGTGACCGTTAATCTCGCGATCATAAGCCACGGGACCTCCGTTTTACGTGGAATCCGAACCACAGGACATGGCATTTCACATCGAAAATCTCACATGCATTGACCGGGAAAGACAGCGGAGAGGTGGTGGGAAGAAAGAACTAAGTGGCGAGGCTTATGTTCCAAACAGACCCAGCCTGGGGCTCGAAACTGTACAAGATGATGATGATGATGTATAACTTGGTTAGATGTTGTTGGCGTTAATATGCCTGTAGGCTATTGTGATTTTTCGATCTGAGTGATTGCGTCCGCTCCTCGGTAATATGGCGAGGAAATATGATGTGACATTTAAAAGTGTGTACACAGATAACTTTCCGCATATAACTGAGTCACGAAGAGGCGCAACAATTGCATTTTGTGATTTCAGGTGTGATTTTAGTATCTCACATGGTGGAAAGGGAGACATTTTAAAACATGTGCTCTCAAAGAAACATAAAGACAATGTACAATGTGTTTGGAAAAAACAAGAAACTTGATTATTTCAAGTGTAAGGAGGAAGACACTGACAGTATAACAAGTGCTGATGTATTGTTCACATAGTTTATTATTGAACATAACCTCCCTGTCAATTGTTCCGATCACGCTGGTCCTTTATTTAGGATGATGTTCCCAGACTCAAAAATTGCCGGGAGATATGGCTCAGCCAGAACTCAAGTATTTCAAATTGTCTAAAGTTATGCTTTCCATTCTGACTATTCTGCATAGTAATGCAGAGTGTGAGTGGATGTTCAGTTTTGTCAGAAAACCAAGAACGCAGTTCAGGTCATCTCTCTCCGACAAGACTTTGGACAAACTTATAACTCTGAAGTCGATTCAGAAAGGGAAGTGTTTTGAGCAAGAATATAGCAAGACCTTTTTTGAAGAGGGCAAAATTAGCCACAGTCACCTGCAACAACGACCAATAATATGATCTTCGAGACATCACTAGTTGTGTGGTCGAAAGAAAGGTATTCTTGTTTGATAGAGTAGTTAAGCTAGAATTTAAAATTATTCAGTCTTAACCACTCAGCGTGGAGTGCCGTGAACTGCACGTCATGAACTCGCCGCTCTCTGTCGCGGAGTGCCGTTACCTGCACGCACGTTGCAGTGTTTGCTTTGTGCTTCCATCTCGTGCCTAGTTTCGTAACTATTACAATTTTGCTGTGTTATATCGATAAAGGAAGCTATGATCTCTCGTCTCGAGTAAAAATATATCGATTTTGCATCGATCACATTAGATAAATCCGATTGCAAAGAGCTAGATTTTTGTTGTGTGTTTGTAAACACATAATGACGGCTAAACGAGTGCTTCCGATAGCGGATTCCGATATTAGTGAAGTTTTAGTGAATGATGGGTCGGAAATATTGGTTTCTCTGAATGATGATTCAAATATAGAGTCTGAAAATGAAAGTAGTGACAGTGGGAGTGAATGTGGTTACGTAAATACATCGCAAGACACGGGTAAAATGTTGCCGGTCAGGAGTTTGTCTGGGATGACATGGAGAGTTATATCGGCCAAAGGGAAGTGTTTACTGGAAATTATGGGCCGCAAGAAGCTGCGAGGAATTGTTTAGATCCTGTGGCAATATTTCAGTTATTTTTACGTGTGAATTCGTGAGTATGATAGTGAAACAGACAAATATCTATGCTAAGCAGCACATGATGGCACATGTCAAGGGTAAATGAATGGGTTCCAGTTACCTTCGAAGAAATGTACGTAGTTTTTGCACTATATATGCTGATGGGCATTGTACAAAAACCCACACTGAGGTCCTCTTTCTCAAAAAGCCGTTTACTAGCCACTCTCATATTTAATTCTGTCATCTTCCTTGATAGATTTGAAAGTATTACGAGATTTTCTAAGGTAAGCATGGTCTTTAAAATTTGATAGTATAGTTTCAGTAACTTGTGTTTTCCTTCACTACATTTGTCATTAACAAACTGTGAAAATTTGGTTTAAATCCAATGCTTCTCGGCTCTGTTATAACGTCTTATATGACGGTGTGCGCTTGTAAGCAAGCTCTGTGTTCATCTGCACAGGGTAGCAGTGAGGTGAAAGTCCTCCCACGCTGAGAGGTTAAGTACATCTGTAAACTGGGATGTCATATCATGTTAGTCATGTACAGTTTAATAGTGTAACTTATATATTTGCTGAAATGTCTTAGCCTGTGTATGTATTATGTTGTATCACGGCCGCGCCCTCCCCCCATCGCCGCCGCTTCCAATCTCCCGATTTTTCATTTTGAGAGGTTGGCAGGTATGCACACATTTGTAAATCTTGTTCCCAGGGTCTACGGATCTCAAGCTGATTAATTTTATAAGAGCATGGGACTCAGCATTTACTAAAACTGAATGTATTTTCCCTCTTTTTGACACATTTCCACAACCCTCCAACTACTCCTTAATGTTCATACCGTAATTTCCAGAAATAGCAAGTTTAAGGGCTTGCTGAATTCTCCATAGATGTCCATCTAGAAGGTATCATTGACATCTGGTAGCGAAAGTTGGAACTACTTGAAATTGAACGGAACTTGTAGCTCATCCTATGTGTGTCCGCTTGAAGCAGCTACAGCCTCTGGTCAGCCGAACATGTCCTTGGAGACTCCCGGCACTAAAAGCCATACGATAAATAAATAAATAAACAGACTGAGGTTAAACATCATGTCCGTAGTTGGCTTCACAGTAAATAACAAGCACTTATTATTTTCGGCATTACGTTTTCTTCAAGTGAGCACGTCGAGCTCTAAAGGCCAACAGTACACACGTACAGCTGTTCTAGTGAAAGATTCCTGTATTTATAAGGGTAAAGAGATTGGGACTTTCGCATTGTGTCACTAATTGGGTTTTCCCAAGCTTAGGGCTTGCTATCTGTACAGGCTCATAAGAATCATAGTTTACCTTTAAGTTACAGGCTCTTGAAAAAGAATGGTACAGTAGACCATTATTATGAATAGTGGAAAATATCAACATTAAAACAGAAATTGAAATCTGACTAGGGAAAATTTAGTCAAACTGGAAAATTGGCACTAAAAATACACTTAGAATGGAAAATCATAGATAAATGGTAAAATATTTCTAGCAAATTAGTTTAAGACAAAATGGAAGGGAAGTGGATACAAGCACTGTGATCCCTTACAGGGTCATGAGGTGTGGAACGACTGGGGAGATCCATTCCGTCTGTATCCCCAGCTGCCGTTCGACCCGATCCTGCCTTCCGATGCCAAGTTCACGGGTTCGGGCGTGGGTTTTCGCCCCATCGGCCGGGGAGCTGGCGGAGCGGGCAAGGAGTTCTGCGAGAGTTTGGGCGGCAACAACCCTCGGGAGCAGTTCACCATCGTGATGCTGACCTACGAGCGCGAACAGGTACAATAACTACACTGCACATCCTCTGGACATGTAAGGTGTATGTGACAAGGTTTGAACTGCAGTGGATGTTTGCAGGTGCTGATCAACTCACTGAGTCGGCTCTACGGTCTGCCGTATCTCCACAAGGTAGTGGTCGTGTGGAACTCGCCAAAACCCCCTCTGGAGGACTTGCGCTGGCCGGACATCGGCGTCCCCGTGCATGTGAGTGCTCATGTTTACTGATTGTAATTTCAAGTTGGATTTTAGATCTCCGTTTAAGACAAACCAAAGTCAATGTTTGGGTTTAAACGATAAACATAATCTAATGGAAACAAGCGTTATTAGAGGTTTCTTTTTCCTTTTGTTGTTTCATTTAAAATAAAAAAGATTGCATTTTGTGCAACGGACAAATTTAATAATATAAGATGGTATATTGGCTTTCACGGCCAGTGAATTAAAACCCCCTGTGGGTGTCCGGGCGGGGACACCAAGAGCTCGCTGATGAACCAGCTTGGTGTCCTAGTCGAAAGCCCACACAAGACATGGCACAAACCTAGAAAAATAGCTGAGTGATAATAATATAACATTGCTCCATTACAAAATAAGACACAAAGACATAACGTACTGTATCAGAATGAGTTTGTTGCTCGTTCCCATTAAAGAAGTCCCTTGCGGTGGAAGATTCCAAGCGCAGTGCAACTGTTACACTGCTGAGTAACCCTTCCCTCCCTATGCCTATTTGTTCTCCGACTACTGCAAACTTTGATCTATGTAGATGTACCAACTCGTGAAAATACTGCTTAGTGGAGAGATATTCAAGTTTGTCCTTTGAGGATTCTGTATCCTTGTGACTTGAAGGCGTTGATTGTCGGTGAACCTGCACAGCTGTCAATAAAATGTTATGCCGTGTTATCGTGTTAGATGTTTCAGCTTACCCAGTTAGCATTGTTGTGAAGAAGCGTTTCCAATGTGGTCTGAGTGTATGTCGGCTTGGGCTCATCCTTGAAGCATCTTTGGACAGACTCCGCCGACATTGCTCATGGTTACTGCGTACGGTAGTGCATTCAGGGGACAGTGACGAGTCACTGAGCAAGGTACAACTCCGGTTGTTACCCTGTGAGGATGCCTTACTGAGAGCCTTCCACACTAGGTTTTCTGTTAGGGTTGTCCTTCCAGAGCTCCTTCCTGTGCTCTGCATTGTGTTTGTTTTCCTATTGCTATTCGAATCTAGAAAGTTGGGATTAACCAACTTTGACCAACAGAAATGGGAAAATATTGCTAAATAATACAAGGGAAATCAATGTAGAGTTTATAAAAGACAAAATAACATCAGGCTGGTAATATACTATCGAAGACATTTTATGAAATATTTTATAAAACTGGCAAGAAATGAGACTAATGCTTCCTCAGGAGCTCGGGACAGCCCAAGTTCTCCGCAGTGCTTAGATTATTTTGCTACAGTGATATGTGGGAAGAAACAACAGCCAATGTCTTCTATTTCACTTACCGTATATACCCGAATGTAAGACGAGGTTTTTTCCCACTTTTTGTGTTATAAAAATTTGGGGTCGTCTTATATTCAGGATATTGTGGTGTTTGAAGCCATATTTTCAGTGTTGCCTTAGTAAACAAGAGTTTAGTGCTTTTCAGTCGGTCAACACGAATGTACCCAAAAGAGATGGGTTATGCCCTAATCCTGAAATAAATTACATGAGATTATTTCAGGATTAGGGCATAACCCATGTCTTTTGGGTACATTCGTGTTGACCGACTGAAAAGCACTAAACTCTTGTTATATTTAGGATGTAAAAAAAAAAAAAAAAAATATTATTATTATTATTTGCAAAGTAATATGTGGTGTTGGCATCTTGTAACTCGCAACAAATCAATGCGTTAATGAAGATTAAAATATGGTTTGTTATGTTTAATTACCATGCACATACGAATAGCATACATTTTAAGGTTAGGATTTACATTTTAAGCGGATAAATTATATGTTCGAAAGCATACGGAAATATGTTTTAAAACAATCTTTACAAGAACAACCAGTCAGTTTTATGAGCAGTAATTGAGTGATCAACGTATCTTAATTTAATAAAGTCTCCCATTCTTGAACAAAGAAATTATAGAGTATGTCTTGGAAAAGCGGGCAGAGGGATTTCCGATAACACGAGGCGTTATAAAAATGAAAGCACGACCTTAAGGGCATATATTGTGCAAGTCATGAGTTAGCGAGTATTTTTTTGAAAAAATCTGTAAGAGGCAGTTGATAACTAGGCCTCGTCTTACATTCGGGGTCGTCTTACATTCGGGTATATACGGTACTCCACTTTCTAATCAATTTTTACAATTCATCAGTAAATTACAGTACATGTTCATTATTATCATTATCATGAGGGGAAAATGTCCTGGACGTTACGTCAATTTTACTACTTACCGTAGCACCACCTCAAGAAGTGTTCCTCGACTGTTATTTTAAAAATATATTTTTTTTTATTAGTGTCGGTTCAGTTTATGGTTCAGAAACATGGGTGATGAAGGAAAGGGACAAGAATAAAATACGAGCAGTGGAGATGAAGTTCCAGAGGAGTAGGGTAGGAGTGACAAGAATGGACAGAGTAAGGAATGAGAGAGTCAGAGAGATGGATAGAGAGGAACCATTGCAAAATAGAATAGAGCGATCTAGGCTACAATGGTATGGACATGTGAGGAGGATGCAAGAGGAGAGGATACCGAAGAAGATGTTTGGAATGGAAATGACGGGAAGGAGGCCAAGGGGAAGACCAAGGGACAGATGGACAAAAGGAGTTAAGAAGAGTGTGGAGGAAAGAGGAGTGTGCTGGGACACAGTAAATGACGAGAGATGGTGGATGGACAGGAAACGATGGAGAGGCTTATGTTCCAAGCAGACCCGACCAGCGGTTGGAAACTGCTCAAGATGATGATGATGTCGGTTCAGTTGTAGTATTTTCAGGAGGAGTCATTAACATTAGATATCGGTTGTAGTATTCATTACCGTCCATAAAACAAATAAATCCGGGCACTACTACTAGTATTTTATAGCACTGAACTTTTATAAAAGTTATACAAAGCAATCATCACACCTTCTTGTTCTGCTTTTACGGCCTCATTGGACCACTTCAGTCAATCATTTCTTGGTCCTCTTCTTCAGTAAGTTTCCTTTCCGAGTAGCCCAGTAGCTTTTCATTGGCTCTGATCTTCTCAGGTATTCCTCATCTGTAAATACCCTTTTTTCTGTATGACGTTTGTCTATTTTTGCTTGAAATCTTATTTTTATATCTTTCATTTTTTATTTATTTTTTGGTTTGTTTTGCAAGTCATCCAAAGTTATTTCTAATTCTTTCATACCTTCCCTAATTTCCTTAATCCATCCTACTTGTTGTTTCATATTCCAAAGTATCACTATAATTTTTCTAGATAACCTGGTTTCCGTTGTTCTCATGATGTGACCAAAAAAATAAATCCATTTCTTCCGAATAGTATCAGTGATGAGCTCCAGTTCTGTGTATACCACTTCATTTGGTACTATCCACCATTGTCCATCTTTCTGATATTTTTTATTTATGCATTCTTCTTTCTACTTTTAAAATTTTGTTGATTCTGTTTTTTCTGAGTAATTTTAAAAAGAGTTTCGCTTCCATAGGTCACCTCTGGTTGAACCACCGTCTTGTAATGTTTTAATTTTGTTGTGATTGATAAACATTTTCTTTTATATGTAGACCATGTTAATTTTTGGGCTTTTACCATTTTATTAGTTCTTTCTTGCCAAATCATCGCACCATTACACTGTATCAAATATTTTATCCTAGTTCAGCAAAATGGATGAAGGACAGTTCCTTGTATTACGGTAGTTGAAATTCTGGAGTGGCAAGACCAGTACCAGTACCGGTATGTAAAAGTAACCATCTATGGGTTAAACCATGGGTCGCTCACTTGACAAAGATACATATAAGTAGAATCTTTGTGAACGGGCTGCAGTGCGAGGACTTGAAAAATTACATTAATATTTAATTATTAATGACTGTGATGAAACGAATGATGACGTTCCAAACAATCACTGCCCGAGCAAAGGAAAATGAAACATGCGTAGTAAAAAAGGCCTCATAAGATGGGATTCGATTTCTGGTCCTCTCGTACTAGAGTTAAGAGCTCGACTCATTCCGTTACATGTATTACCAAGCGGTAAAGATAAAGTGCTAATTTATACTCGCTTGTAATACCTTAAGTGAAAGTGGCGAATTATAATACACATATTCTAACATAACATAATATACATTAGCATTTCAACCTGTTGGAGTAAATATACTTGGGGAAAAGATTGACAGATCACATTGCTTTAACAGCAGATAATGAAGATGATCGTCAACAGATGCTTCATGTAATGAATAACATCCTTAAAAACGAATTTAACATGAAACAAAAATGCTTGTATGCAGTCGGAACCAGGAAGATCCTAGAAGAGCACCAGCAACTTATATTGAGAATGATCGAATACAACATTTGAGCAATATAAGTATCTGGGAAGCTTGGTAACGTATGATGGAACCAGCAAACGAGAAATTCGAAGTAATTCACGCAAAGAACGCCTTTTATAGAAAGAAGAATCTCTTCACATCCAGAAGTATAGACGTAAACATAAGGAAAAGACTTCTGACGACATACGTGTGGAGTGTGGCTTTGTGTGGTAGTGAGACCTGGACAATAGGGAAGTCGGAAGAGAGGAAGTTGATGGCTTTTGAGGCTTGGTGCTACAGGATCAGTTGGATACAACATATGAAGAGGTATTCAGAAGAGCAGGAGAAAGTAGAATCTTTATGAAGAGTCTGAAAACAAGCCAGCAAATATGTTGGGACATATTCTCAGACATAATAGCCTGCTAGCAAGAGTCATCGAAGGGATGTTAGAAGGGAAAAACACAAGAGGAAGACCACCACTTGCATACATCACACAGTTAATGACAGAAAAAATGAAAATCCACAGCCTGCTTCCAGTCTCCGACCGGGTCAGGAATGGAATGAATGAAGCCCCCATCTAGCGGCGAGGATATGAACTGTGCCGGCTGCCGAGGCCTGACGCACTCCTCTGGGGCAATGATTAAATGAATGACAGATGAAATGAAATGATAGTGGAGAGTGTTGCTGGAATGAAATTGTGACAGGGAAAACCGGAGTACCCGGAGAAAAACCTGTCTGCCTCCGTTTTGTCCAGCACAGATCTCACATGGAGTGACCGGGATTTGAACCACGGACCCAGCGGTGAGAGGCCAGCGTGCTGCCGCCTAAGCCACGGAGGCTTCCACACGAACACAAAATCATATCACCAATTGAAGAGGATGGCGGAGAATAGAGAAGATTGGCGAGTTGCTGCAAACCAGCCCCAGGACTGTTTGCTTAAGAGAGAGAATTGGAGGAGCGGGTGTAGTGTTGTGGTCAAGCTGTTGGCTTCTCACCACGGTGGACCGGGTTCGATTCCTGATCAATGCATGTGAGATTTTCAAAGTTAAATGCCACGTCCTGTGGCTCGGATTCCACATAAAAAGGAGGTCCCGTAGCTGATGATCGCGACATTAACGGTCACGTAAAACTAAAAACTACCTCAACTAATCCTCTTTATATCCTGAAATGTGCAACCTTTATGTACAATGCTTATAGCTTCTGATATTTTTACCTACACTTTCTGTCTTTTATTTATGTTTTTACATACTTTATACCATTTATTATGTAACATTTCTTGCATTTCACACTCTGATATGGTCCGCCATTTTGGTTAGAATCTTTTGTCAAAGACAACATACTGCTCATACCTTCTATAAAAGAAATCTTATACAACCTCCTTTGAAGAAGATTTCCCCATTACACTGTCATATCTTTTATAAAATATCTTTGACTTAAGACCTTTGATAATGTAATACTGGCCTTAGCAATAACTTTCTGTGACTGCGTCTATATTGCAGGTGGTGAAGGCGACGAGGAACAGTCTGAACAACCGCTTTCTGCCGTACGATGCCATCGAGACGGAGGCGGTGCTGTCGGTGGACGACGATGCCCACCTGCGCCACGACGAGATCATGTTTGGGTTCCGGGTGTGGCGCGAGCAGAGGGAGCGGGTGGTGGGCTTCCCGGGACGGTTCCATGCCTGGGATCTGAACCATGGGGGTTGGCTTTACAACAGCAACTACTCGTGCGAGCTGTCCATGGTGCTGACTGGCGCCGCCTTCTTCCACAAGTACTACACCTACCTGTACTCCTATTGGTTGCCCCAAGCCGTCCGCGACAAGGTGGACGAGTATATGAACTGCGAGGACATCGCCATGAACTTCCTGGTGTCGCACGTCACGCGCAAGCCTCCCGTCAAGGTCAGTATTCACGGGCATTACAGTGAAAGTTGGTAGCCTGTCACAAATCTACCGTATTTACTCGAATACGACCCGCCCTCGAATAAGACCCGCACCCTGATTTTGAAGAACAAAATTTTTAAAAAAGAATTTTTATTCAAAATTATTTACTATCTTAACTAAATAAAAAGAATAGCATTTATCCAAAATAGTTTCCAATAGTTTTGAAGTCGTCCTAAAATAACACACATCAAACGATTAAAAATACAAATAAAAGTACACAAACACTTCATTCATCGTCATCAAAAGTACCAACTTCGGAACTTTTATCACCATCACTTTCCCACTAAATGTCGTCATCACTGCCATCCATAGCATTCGAAATACTACATTTCTTGAAGCTCTTCCGTATGAGATCTCCAGAGATACGATTCCATGCCGTCAAAATCCACGAACACAGCAGCTGAACTTTCGGGCGCTGAATACGACCAGTTGGAGTCGGTGCGTGCTTATCGGCCGCCATCCGCTCCGTATACAGCTGTTTCAAGGCTGCTTTGAACGGGCGGTTCACGCAGCATAGACGTCATCCCGCCCAATCACGAATACATGACTCGTCAATATCATATTTCCTACCGGGCACGATTTCCAATAACTTCAGCTTCCCTCGCAACTTTCAATTTCTCACTCTCAGTAAATGACCGCAAACGTTTCGTAGCATTCATATTTACACTCGGAGAACGTGCGTGTGACTATGACGCCGCGTGCTTACGGTAAAACAAAGTTATAGCCGGAAGAAGGCTAGCACCATCTAGCGGATACTCGCAACACCCGATATCGCGCGCGGCGGGCAATTTAGATCTTTCAAATTTGGATGACTCAAATAAGACCCGCACCCCAATTTTTCACGTCCGAATTTGTTTAAAAATGTGCGGGTGGTATTCGAGTATATACGGTATATATTTAAAACACTATGCTGACCATGAGATTGACAGAACGGCTGAACCGATTGACTTCGTAATGCACTCTGACGGAAGCCCTTGGCCTGTATATTTACAGAGTGTCATTAAAATAAACAAATAAGTTACCATATATTTTTAAATTTACAAACAAAAATGCAAAATTCGCAGAATCAGCTTGGTCATGACAGACATGGCGGATGTCCTCTGCGTTTTAATGTAATAGTAATAGGGGAAGATTCATTAATTGTTGAGGGTGGGTTCTCCTCCCACTTCATAACTTTCACAAGGACAGGGCTGTATTATTTATGATACACAAACCTTCATTAGAACATTTCAATTTGAATTGTCACTGCTGCACCGGAAATATTTATTTTATTATGGCTTTATATCATACCTTATTTTATCTCTTGGGGAAGCCTCCGTGGGTTAGGCGGCAGCTCACCGCTATCTCATCGCTGGGTTCGTTGTTGAAATCTCGGTCACTCAATGTCAGATTTGTCGGCAGTATGTTGCAATATCGAGAGTGCAATCCATTGACGCCCTTAAAGTTGCAATAGTGCCAAAAAGTAGTCGTACAAAGAATGTACTTATATAGGAAACTTCTTCAGTAAATATGTTGTTCATTGTCCATCATGGTTTGACGGGTATCAACTAGTAATTTTTAATCACATAATTATTTTCAGTTGGACTTTGATTTTGACCGATTGAGAGTTTATTTATTTATTTGTTGACGGTATACAACAGGGCCTCAGTGTGCGCCCCAATAACAGTGCACCTACACAGTAAAATACATTTCTACATTAATTATTAATATCTAAATGTAATGCTTGAAACTAGGAAGTTCACACAGATCAAAATGCGTAGTATTAAAAATCTTAATCTAAATATAATATAAAAACTAAATCTAAACTTGATCCAATGTCAAATAGAAAACAGGTTTTGAAAATATTACATAGATAACTAAAAGGTAACTTAAATAACTAGGAAACATGCCTCTCCACATTGTTGGTTCTGTTTTGTGTGGTAGATAATTTTATTTCAAGTATGAATTCTGTTACTGGATTATAATTTCCAAGAACGGTCTAATTGAGAGACAGAAATCTAGTTTCCATCGTAAATACTGCAAAGGCTCCATACCGGTGAATTGTTATGTGAAGTAGGTATTGTTGATCTTGTGGTTAAGCGAGGGATGTTGAAATTTAGGAGCGATAGAAAAAATGAGTTATCAATTTGACCGTTAATAACTTTATAAAGGAATTTCATATGATTCACTTGCCTTCGAGACTCCAAACTAGTCATGCCAAAATTCAACAAACCTTCACCGTAGGGTGAATGTGTGGGAAATTGCCTGTTATTTTGAGGTGTAAATATCTGAGGTATTTCTTTTGAACTTGCTCAATGGATTTAATGCATGTTTTCTGCCAGGGACTCCATACTTGGCTGGCGTACTCACCTTGACAATATATTGGTCCTAATGAATGGCTTAGTGTTTCTTATTATAATCCCTAACATGCGGTAAGCATCCCCGACTGTCTTTTGCACATGACAAGTGAAAGCAAGTTCTCGGCCTAACAGGATTCCTAGATCTTTCTTCTCGCTTACTGTTTGCAATGACTGAGGTCCGATTCCATAATCAAATGTGATTGGGTTCTTCTTACGTGTAAAGGTCATAACAACACACTTCGGTACGGTTATGTATAATTTGTTTTCTATACTCCATTTGTGTATATTATTTAGGTCATTTTGTAAGCCTCCGTGGCTTAGGCGGCAGCACGCCGGCCTCTCACCGCTGGGTCCGTGGTTCAAATCCCGGTCACTCCATGTGAGATCTGTGCTGGACAAAACGGAGGCAGACAGGTTTTTCTCCGGGTACTCCGGTTTTCCCTGTCAAAATTTCATTCCAGCAACATTCTCCACTAACTATCATTTCATTTCATCTGTCATTCATTTAATCATTGCCCCAGAGGAGTGCGTCAGGCCTCGGCAGCCGGCACAGTTCATATCCTCGCCGCTAGATGGGGGCTTCATTCATTCCATTCCTGACCCGGTCGGAGACTGGAAGCAGGCTGTGGATTTTCATTTCATTTAGGTCATTTTGTAGTAGAGTACAGGCATTAGTGGAAGAAATTGATTTAAAAATGTTGAAGTCATCTGCGTATAAAAGACTATTTGAGTGTATTATATAATGTGGCAAATCGTTTATCATTGCTAGAAAAATCAGAGGTCCAACGTTCGAGCCTTGGGGTATTCCGGAATGAACTATGTATTCCTTCGAGACAATTTTCTGGAACAAAACAAATTGTTTCCTGTCTCTGAGGTAGGAGTAATGGGTAGGAGGGAGAATCAGTTGTAGTCGTCACACAAAAACAGGTTCTGAAATACTACACCCAGGGCCGATGACCAAAATGTCCCTTGTCCCTGAAGTTCTCTTGGGAGTGAAATGTGAGAAGTATTTATGCGTTCCAGGTGACCTCCCGCTGGACGTTCCGCTGTCCCGGCTGTCCCGTGTCCTTGTCGGAGGACGATACCCATTTCCAGGAGCGCCACAAGTGCATCAACTACTTCACGGAGGTGAGCCCCGTTGCTGTAGCTTTACCGTCCTCCGGGACTGAAGCCCCCAGTGCTTACCCTCTGCCTGTCCCGTTACAGGTGTTCGGGTACATGCCACTGCTCAACACGCAGTTCCGGGCCGACTCGATCCTCTTCAAGACGAGGATACCGCACGACAAGCAGAAGTGCTTCAAGTTCATCTGAACCCGGACTAGGGATGTGCTCATATTGGTCCACTAATACGTTTTGTTTTCTCCAAGTTGGTGTTAGTTGACCAATGAAATAAACATTGTATCGTATTTACTTTTGCCGGAAAAAAAATGGTGAAAAAGAAAAACGACATATCACTTCCTACGGCATGTGATGAAGCTTTGTGGCAACTGAGGTCGCCTCTGGAATGCTGATGGAGGGAACGGAAATACTCAGCGAGGTGAACTCGCCTACCTCGTAGTACTGTAGTGACAAATGGGAGAGCTGTGACAAACGTGAACTACTACGACTTGCACATGGCTGGCAATAGGGCAGTGTTCCCACTGCGACGGCAGCACAAGAGAGTCTAAGTTAGCAAGTTATAGTTGTTTTGAGGGGTGGAACAGGAGGATCAAGTTACTTGATCTCTAAACCTTGAACCTCCAAAGTGGGAACTACTATCTGAATGGGAACCCCAGTGAAACATTAACTTATTACTTTATTTTCAGGGACTTTTCCATCTGTGGACTTGGCAGCACTGTTCATAGCAATCCTGGAGCACAGTGTATTGTGACTGTTACCAAGAACTTTATGGGAATCCTGGACACTGTTTGTGACTCGTTACCAAGAACTTGATTATTATGATTATTATTCAAATGAGGTATAATTTACGGAGCAGAATACAGGCAGCAGAAATGAAATTCCTGACGAGTATGGTACGGACAAGTGATGGAGAGACGGAGGACAAGGAAGACCTAGAGTACGGTGTGAGTGTGGAGTGGAGTGGTTGAGGAGGGACGGTGGACAGACAGAGGAAAGTAGAGGGATGGCATATTGAGGGATTCATAGCGCTCTTAAAAAATCCGACTACTTCGCCTGGGTTTGATCCCGCGACCTTGGCCATAGAAGCTCAACATGCTACCAACTACGCCACCAAAGCCGCCCCTAAAATGAGAACCCAAAACCGATGTATTAGCATGCTTTTTGATTTCTATTGGCGTAAGTTAGAAGAGTACCAAATGCAATGGGTGTGAAAGGGGAGCAGAGCTCAAGGTAAGAGAGAGTGGGGTAGCGACACACCATTTATAGGCAGAATAGATCAGAGACCCTTCATTATATAACTAGAATAAAATAATTATTCTTGTAAATATGGGTCCACCCAGTCAATACCTTTAATACCCTTCATCAGCAATTATTTTTTAAAATTTCGGGCAAAATAAGCTCAAAAGAATACTTTTCCTTAAGTTGCGAACCTTTCTCAGTTATACTGAAGGATGGTCTTGGAGCGGGAGGTTATGGCACCACAATGTTGGGACATCTCTTCAACTCTCTGGAACTTTAAAGATGGACAAATAAAGCCGCGACTGATTCGTCTAAATTAGAAATCTTCCCAATATCTTGGAACAAAACTAGTGAACAAATCTTAATTTTGCTGTTAAATGCAAAACTGAGTTACTTAAAAATCTATGTTTGTGCATAATTTGGTGCCTCCTAGAAGCTTGGGTCACTTATAGGTGGCGTTGGAGCTTGTATACAGTACGTCATCACGGTCTCAAGTCGGAATGGAACCCCACACATCACGCTAAGTAGTGCATGTTTGGAGAAGTTGTATGTGCATTGTTACCAACTATTGTGATATTAGGTAATAAACAACATTTCTCTAATGCGTGTCTCCTTATTTTCCTGCGTCCACAGCTCCTGATGACTAAAACTTTACAGGTTACCAACTGCTCATTTTCCCTGCTCCATTATTATTAGGTTCTCATACCTAACACTACATGTTACCAACAGTTGGGTAACAACCAATTAGGTTCTCATACCTCTCAGCTCCCGATGTCGGATAATCCTGTTGTATCCTGCCGCATTGTGTTTGTTGATGGAGTGGAGGGAGGAGAACGAACATATTGGTACAGTATTTAAATATGGAGGAAATCTTAGCATTCTCATGACGCAAATGACCTGTATGAATATTTTGCAGCCAGACCACGAAAGTCTGGATGATGCTAGAGGACTTATTGGAAGTATTGATGGCTCGTTAGGACGTGCAAACTCAATGTTCTCCAAACTAGTCCTGTTGGGATCGTCAGTCCTGTATCGTGTGAGTCAAGTTTGGAATTGTCTTGGTTTCTGAAAGCTACGAGGTGAATTCCAGTTATAACACCACCTATTTTTTTCCCTCCCAAACTAATCACGTGCAAACTGTGAAACTTCTGTAACTTTCGACGTAATCTCCCTGCAGCTGTAAATATTTTTCACCACGACAATGCCATGATTCCATAGCCGCTACTAACGCTTCTAGAGGAGTCCACTTTGACCACTGGAAAATCGCTGATGCAATTGGAGCACAACTAGAGAATGTGCGACCACCATCGTCGGAGAAAGCTAGGCCAGGTGAGTAGGAAGCATGTGAGATCACTTCAAAGTTGTTGTCGCTGTCCTCGCGATAATAGCCTTGTGGTCATCCATCAGCATTCGTGACACCCACCCACATTTTCAGGTCCTCGTGCAGGATTGTGTGCACAGATCCCACGGAAATGCCAACTTTGGAGGCGATTTGTTCCACAGTCATTCGGCGATCCTCCAGAACAGTTTTCACCACTCGCTCGATCATGTTGTCACAAGACTTTCTGCCTTCTCTGAACGGTCGCACCCACAAACGCACATTCATGACACCTTCACCATGTCTCACTCAACTGGCGATGGGTTTCAATCGGTGTCACACCACGCAAATGGAGAAAACGAATGATTACACGCTGTTCTTGTACTGAGAACATCGCTGTTCTAACATTCTCCGCTACCACTAGAGTTGCCATCTCTATTATGCATTCACAATGAGAGTGCGCATATTTTAAAACAAACCACATGTTTCAATCAGAAGCCAGTCCTGAGAAAAGGAATCGGAGTGTTATAACTTGAATGCTCGTCGTATGAGTATGCAAAGTCAAGAAGAGAGACATGAAATGGTGGAAGGAGAACTAACATGACAGTGAATTTCCTAGCGTCGTAGAAGACATTTATTGTCATAGGACTCGGGGCGAACAAATAATATAGCTTTATTGAATGAAGAAGATTCATTAACAACCAATTTTAGCTAATATAATGTTAAATGATTATGCCATTGAACAAGTACAGGGATTTTGTTATTTGGGAAGTGTGATTAATTATGACAACAGATGCATCTCAGAAATTAACAAAAGAATAGTTTTGGCGAAGAAAGCCTTTCAAAATAAGAAGAATTTGCTGCTCAATGAGCACCTCAACTTGGAGGCCTTTGTTTGGAGTGTGTTGACCTATGGTTTTGAAACATGGACACTTGGGACAAGAGGAGAAATAAAACTTGAGGCAGCTGAAATGTGGTTTTGAAGATCCGAACAAGCTGGTGGAAAAATGAAAGGATGGAAATGAGCTTGTTCTGAACCAAATTCAGGAGAATCGAAGCCTGTTGAACACCATCAAGAAAAGGAAAGCGAAATTCATGGGACACATGACACTCTCCTCCAGGTAATCTTTGAAGGAAAAATTCAGGGAAGAAACGACCGAAACAATCGTATCTCAAGAAATTTGTCAAGGAGATAGAATGTAACTCGTATGCAGAGAACTGAAACAATCGTCTCTCAAGAAATTTGTCAAGGAGATGGAATGTAACTCGTATGCAGAGAACTGCTGAAGACCGTAAGAAATGGCTGCAACGACAAGGCCTTTAGCCTTTAGAAGCTGATGATGGTAAGGTTGAATAACTCCAAAACTTGTCTGAAAACGACCCTTATTGACAAACTTGAAACAAAAATTTTCTTAGGGCTGTACAGTAAAAACGCTTCAATAGCTTGGGAATCTGCAAATAGTTAAATCTCTACTTAGTATAAAACAAAGTCCCCGATTCTTGGATGTCACGGGTAATCTCGAGAACCACTGGATGGATTTTGTGGTTTTCACCATTCTGTAAAGGATATCTCGAGGAAGGTTTTTGTAGAAAATAATTTATTTATGATCAAAGGAAGCCAAGCAGTAACGATTTTTTTGAAAAAGTCGAATAATAACCTGGCGTCCGTGAGCTTTTTGAGCTTACGCTGGGCATGAAAAGTTATACAATAAAATCCGCGAGAGCATATCTCTATCTTCACTACAACACCCACTATAAGGGTTTTTGTGTTTTCATTTCTTCCGACAATCTTCATTCAATTACTGAGGCGACAGTTTATGAGCTAGCTATGGTCGAGCCTATCACCCCAGTTACAGCCTAGTTAGCGGGCGAGCCTATTACTCCAGATACAGCCAGCAGCAAACTGTCGAGTCGTGTTAAGTTAAGACTTCAGAGAAGAGTGGTTGTGTTTGGAGTTTCCCTGGAAGTGCAACTTGGCTTTTCTTCATTTCGCCTGTGAACTTTTCGTTCCGCAAAATACACAGTCATGTTAAGATTGGACGGAAGGGGGATTTGTGTTTCATGCACCTCGCCATTCTTAAGTTACGTCTGACAAGAATTCGCTGCACATGCATCTCCATGATAATTTAATTAATAGTCCAGTCAGTGATTTTAACCCATCAGGCCGAGACGTAAAATGGATATAGGTCGTAGTTCATTGCTATTAAAAAGAAAACGCTTATCACGTAATGCATTCATAACTGTTCCCGGGCGAAGCCGGGGCGGGTTGCTAGCTAACATACAAGGAGGTGAAATTACTATATCTATAAAAGAATCTGTCTAAGATACGGTATTGGCCCGATAATAAGCCGCCCCCTTAATATTCGAAGACGAAAAAGAAAAACCTTTTTGCCCGAAAATAAGCTTTATCAGGATGATGAAGGGAAAAGACATAATTACCAACATGTAAACACGACGTGTGATACACAACAATTCACTGCCAGTATCCCCTTCATCCTTGTCCCGCAAAACGTGATCCTCGCATTTCTTGAACCCTTTAATGATGGACCCTGATGATATGGTGGACAATGTGTGTGCAACGGAACAATCGCATAAAGGGTGAAAATTACAAATTTAACCACTTGAAACTTTCTTACTGAAACTGAGCTACCGTAGATTATTCAAGCTTACGAAACAATACCGTGTTACTGAATGTCACTGCCGAAACAAAAGTTGTCGTTAAATGCCGCTAGTTTCTCTGACATAGAAAAGTGGAGGTAGCGCATTTAAGCCGCACCCAGATTTTTCACCCAAATAATAATTTTAATAAAATGTGTGGCTTATTTTTCGGGCCAATACATTACTTAACCCATTGAGCGGGGCTCGCGGCTCCATCCGCGATTGCAGCTTTGTGCTTGGGTGAGTGTCGCGTCTCCAGACGCACGACGGGTTTTATTTTTTTCTTGCCTTTATAATTACGCGCCAGGCTTGAGACTTTCCTCACAGGCTCTGGGAGGTGCTGCCATCTCTACGATATTTTTTGAACTACGTAGCTACTATGTTTTTAAGATAGGGAATCCCCTTGCTATTTGATACGTATTTGCTCAATGCAATAACCGCTCAAACGCCGCGTCACACTCAACTCGTGCTTCGTGCGTCATTATTAGCCCGTATGGTTCGTACACGGTACTAAGTTCGCGAGATACAGAAGTTTTGATGTGTTCCTATTGTGGTTTTTAGAATGTGTTAGAGATTTATTTTGTTTTATATTGTACTACAGTATGTCTAAACGTTCGAGAGATATTCCAAGTGAATGTGCTATTTGCGATATGCTCGAACATAGCGATGATGATAGTTGTAGTGAGTCCAGTTCAGAAAGTGACGAAGAAACACCGTTATTAGTAAATACTCCAGGGACTAGTTTTTTTAGTGGGGTTCCAAGACACAGTGTATCGGTACGGAGTTCGAGTTCTAGTGACAGCAGTGACACTGAAATCGCGAATGATGGTAATCCTCCTGCTGTACACGGTGAATGGGACGTACGGGGTTGTAGGCGGGGAAGATTTCCAGCTAATTACAATGCTGGAATACAGGGTGAACTTTTAGATAAGAAGAACCCGGAAGAAATTTTCGATTTTTTTTATAGACGACGGATTTTGTGAGCTTATTGCACAGCAAACAAATCTGTATGCACAGCAAACAATCAGTTCGAATTTGTTGATGGCGAAAGTGAAAAGAAGGAGTCGTGAGAGAGACTGGGTACCCACTAACAAAAATGAAATGAAACTATTTTTAGGAATTTTATTACTGCAGGGCATTGTTCAGAAGCCGAAACTAGCCCATTACTTCTCTCAAAATAAACTGCTAGCTACTCCCGTATTTTATGAAATTATGTCTGAGAAGCGATTTTTCCTTTTGCTGAAATTTTTACATTTTTCAGACAATGAAGCTTATAACAGGCAGGTCCTCCCCAAATTGTATAAAGTGAAGCCAGTTCTAGACATCCTTGTATCAAAATTCTGAACTGCATATATTCCAGACGATAGCTCATCTATAGATGAGAGCCTCTTATTGTGGAAAGGTAGACTGGGATGGAAAGTATACATACCAAAGAAAAGGTCGCGCTTTGGTATGGAGTCATATAAGTTATGTGAAGCTAAGACTGGGTATGTGTGGAACATCTTATGGTATACGGGGAAGGAAACTAATCTCGTAAACGAAGTTTGCGGAATTGATATTTCTGAGTACACTAAGCCTTCCAAAGTTGTCTTTACACTGGCCGAAGATCTCCTGAATAAGGGCTACCTAATAGCTGTGGATAATTACTACAGTAGTCCGGAGCTGTTTGACCTGCTCAATGATCTACAAACAGATGCTGTAGGCACCGTAAGATCTAACAGAAAAAATCTCCCAAAAGATGTTATGGCAAAAAAACTAAAAAAGGGTGAAATTGTGTTTGCTTATCGTAACAAACTCATTGCTCTCAAGTGGAGAGACAAGAGGGATGTGTGTATGCTAAGTAGCATACATGATGCCGAAATGCGCACTGTGAAAAACAGAAAAGGGGACACAATAGTAAAGCCTGCCATGTGTTTAGATTACAATGATTCAATGGGTGGGGTCGACTTATCTGATCAGTGCATTGTTCCGTACAGTACAGCCAGAAAGCGAATAAAGAAGTTCTACCAAAAGATTTTCAGGCACTTGTTGGACATAACAATGTTCAATTCCTTCGTTATTTATCAGAATCATGGAGGAAACTTCACTCACTTACAATTTCGTTTGCAAATTATTCAGAAGCTTTTTGACAAGTATGGTAAATCAACCCCCACTGAAGCCCAGCCAGTCAGATCAGTGGTGTCACTATCAAATGATCCTTCAGATCGATTCTCGGGAAGGCATTTTCCGGATTTCAATCCTCCCTCAAAGACGAAACCCATTGCAAGCAAGAGATGTATTGTCTGCAAAGCAAACAATAAAAGAAAGGAGACAGAGCACTGCTGCAAAATGTGCGATGTAGCACTGTGCCCAGCTCCTTGCTTTGGAATGTATCACACCGCAAAAACTTGAACTGACAGGTGTCCATTCCTCCTGTATTGTAAATATTGATTATCATTGCTGTGTAAATTCGTGTGTGTGTGTAAATAATATATAGAGAAAACCTCTGAATGGAATAATTAGTGGCTCGGCAGTTGCATATCCACAACAAGAGAAGAAAGTACATATTAGGTGAGTACATTGTTATCTGGTCATTATCGTATTCTTCAATAGTGTAATTATAGTGTGAAATATATTTATAGCGCTTGTGGGACTACATCTATCTTTTATTATCGACAGCAGTGGCTGTGCTCGCTAAAGCGTAGCGTTAGGTCGTAGGGCCCAGCTATCTCCTGACTCGATATATTCGTGGGTTCGAGCCCCTCCATCGGCCGTCCTTGAAATGGTTTGCCGTGGTTTTCCCATTTTCAACACCAGGCAAATGCTGGGACAGTACCTACTGACTGGCCACGGCCTCTTCCTACCACATCCTTGCCCATCCCGACGCGTAGGTTGCCCACGGGCGTCGACTAGAAAGACCTGCACCAGGCCTCTCAGGAGGTCACTCGAAAAAATCCTATCTTATTGGATACGCAAATACTTATTGCTAACGTACAAGTTTCGGAAAGTAACGATTACAATGCTCATCAGAGAAAAAAATAGTAATATGAGACTTATGCCTTTGTTGCACTAGATATGATTCGCTTAAAAATCATTCTATTTCGTAAATATTCGTTGCAGTATTGAAATCAATGTGTCTTATTGTCACAATATACATGCAATACTAAGCAGATACATGTCGAGCTGCGTAAATCCAATTATTTAAACATAAAAAAAATATGAAAACATCTCCCCACCGTAGTGGTCATGTGGAAGAATTCGCTCCCCACTTAACGGGTTAAAATAAAACCAGATCTGTTACAAAATTGAATAATTATTGAAAAATATATAATACTAAAAGGATGAGAGCAACTCGAACATATCACAAAGTTATAGATTATAACCTCCTCCATCTTCACATTGTGCTGCCTTCATCATGTTACAGTGTTTGGATGTTGGGCTTTACAGACGTTTAGAAACATTAGATTCAAAATTTTCCAGCATTTTCTATAAGTTTTTTTTATGGAATTTACATTTTCATCCTTAACCAGTAATTTATTGCAATTTCAACACAAACAATGTACACCCCTACAAGTTAACTGTTAGAAGGTGACTGATTCTTGTCCTAACAATAGAGCTGTCCATCGCCAAGCAACGAGAAATGCCAATTTTTAGCAAGAAAAAAGAGCGAGAGTGAGTGATTTGTCTCCACTGGTTTTAGCTGTAGAGATAGGCCCACACTTTCCCCAGACTTAGATATTAGAACTAATCAAATCACCTTATCAGTACTGTCAACTGGTGCGGTGTGGTTCTGCACAATTTCTAGGACTTCCTTATTTATTTGTAGGTAGTTTACGCCCACATTGGAGCACTTCAATCCAACCAAATACATATCAAGTCTTCCATAATATAACTTACTAGCAGTAGTACCCGGCTTCACCCGGTGGAATGATGATAATATTTCAGTCTCCTTAACACTCAGCGTCATTGATGAAGATGATACTGACGACGACTGCTATTGAACGGGTATAATAAACTTACACTCTAATAGAAATACATATTTTTAAATTACCGGCGAGTAAGACTGTGGTGTTGCCTAGTAGTACTGTATAATGGGCGTAACATCTAGGTCATTTTCCCTTTTGATGAGGATGATATTGAAGACGACTACTACTGAACGGGTATATCAAACTTACAAACTAATGGAAATACAAATTTTAAAAATCACAGGCGATGAAGACTGTGGTGTTACTTAGTAGTATAATGGACGTAACATCTAGGTCATTTGCCCTTTTGATGAGGATGGTAATGAATACTACTGTTGAATTGACACGACAAACTTACAAACTACCGTGATAGAAATATTTCAAAATTCACAGGCGATGAAGACTTATTGTGTGTGGTGATTAGTGGTATAATGGGCGTAACATCTAGGTCATTTGCCCTTATGATGATAATAAGGTAATGAAAAATGACTACTAAACGAACATGGTGTAATTTTAAATCTGATATAGGCAATTTAGATTTCTACCTTCGATGTCTTCCAAAGTCTGAACGTTATTTTCTGGCTTAGGCCTAAACTCGATGCGTGTAGTGAAAGAGCTTATCGAGTACTGCCCGTGTCCAAGCTGCACGAATCGCAGATGATGACGATATATGATGACAGACGTTCGGGGGGGGGTTCCCGGTCCTATTCACATTGACCGGTGAATCACTCACTCTTTCGTAACACTACAGTGGTTTGAGCAAAGACCCTGTATGAACATCAGCATAGTCAGCAATACCAGGTAACACGGCGGGGTCTGGACATTTCTCTCATGTCAACTCGCGATGAATCAGCAAGCTATTCTCACACCTGGCCCCCTGCTCCACCCTCCACCCACCAGGGTCTCTCAACTTGTGGGACGTGGGTTTGCGACCACGGGACCCCAACTGAGTCCGGCATTGCTTCTACTTACTGGTGCCGGGCTCCTTTCAGTTCTCTTTCCTGTCAGCCTCCCTTGGTCAAACTCTTGTTCTCTTCCGACCCCGATGGTATCAGGGTATCCGAGGCCTAGCGACTCTTTCACTTTCCCGCCTTAATTGGCCCTTGTCTAATAATTCCTGATAGCCTCATTCTTCGAGGTGTCAGCCTTCTTTTTCTTTTCTTAATATCTCATGTCTTCTGCTCAAGACCCTCAAGGAGGCAGGGTGTGTGTAGCCCCACCACTTCTGGTGCACCCTGGATAGTGCTACATCCTCAAGGGCTCATGGCTGGTGAGTTCGGGAGATGGCAACCCTGATGGTTTCCTGAGCGGTTCCGGTTTTACCCCTTTTTTCCATTGCCTTTGGGACGGACCCTGTCCTCTTTCCGGAAATGGAGTGGTCTGTCCGCAATTTCAAGCAGACAATGTTACTCGCAGGGTACCAAAGTGTAAGTATACAAATTTTGGTTCTGAACGGTGAAACGGTGTAGATTTGTGCCAAAGGGCCTAAATGCAGGGAATGGGGTGATCTGTCCGCAATTTCAAGTGGACAGGGTTACCCGCAGGGTTCGAAAGGGTAAGTATACAAATTTTGGTCCGGATCGGTGAAACGATATAGATTTTTGCCAAAGGGCCTAAATGCAGGGAATGGAGTGGTCTGTCCGCAATTTCAAGCAAACAGTGTTACTCGCAGGGTACCAAAGGGTAAGTATACAAATTTTGGTTCTGATCGGTGAAACGGTGTAGATTTGGGTCAAAGGGCCTAAATGCAGAGAATGTGGTGGTCTGTCCGAAATTTCAAGTGGACAGGGTTACCCGCAGGGTTGCAAAGGGTAAGTATACAAATTTTGGTTCGGATCGGTCAAACGGTGTAGATGTTTGCCAAAGGGCCTAAATGCAGGAAATAGGGTGGTCTGTCCGAAATTTTAAGTGGACAGTGTTATTCACAGGGTTACATAGGGTAAGTATACAAATTTTGGTTGAGATCGGTGAAACGGTGTAGAATTGGGCCAAAGGGCCTAAATGCAGGGAATGGGCTGGTCTGTCGGAAATTTCAAGTGGACAGGGTTACCCGCAGGGTTCCGAAGGGTAAGTCTACAAATTTTGGTTCAGATCGGTGAAACAGTGTGGGTTTGTATACATAACAGACAGACAGACAGACAAACATTGAGCTTTATATATATAGACTAGCAGTAGTACCCGGCTTCGCCCGGTGGAATGATGATAATGTTTTAAGGTCTCCTTAGAAATATAATGGACTTAAAATCTAAGTGATTTGCCCCCAAAGACAATGAGAGAGTAATATCTAGGTCATTTGCCCTTTTGATAAGGATGATAATAAAAACTACTGTTGAATTGACACGTCAAACTTACAAACTACCGTAATTTTTTTTTTTTTTTTTTTCCAAGACAAATAGGCCAGAAGCCTACCTTTATGATATTTATTCAATTAATTCCAAAGAGCCATAGGCTCGTACAGAGGAATTGTACAGTAATATGTGTGTTTACACACCAGGAAGAAAATTCTGAAGGTAACACAAATTGATGAATAAGGGCATAGGCCTATTAGTAAAGTTGATACTATATCTAAGATTGTTTAGACCAAGGTCTCTTAAAATGATAAGCACAGGATTTTTGAGCTTATTTGATGTATTACGATGCATCGAATTTTTCCCACAATACTTTCGTAGTTTTCCTCTTAAATACTGACAAAGTTGGTGCACTTTTTACTTCATCGGGAAGTTTATTATATAACTGTGATGCAGAGAACTTGAAACTATTTCTACCGTATTTAGAAGAGTGAATGATATATAAGGCTACGTCCTTCGCATGCCTAGTTCCATAAGAATGATTGTCCGAGTTCAAGATGTAGGGAGAGCTATAGAGTATTGTGTTGTGTTTAATTTTGTATATTAGCATAGCTGCTCGGAGATCTGCACTTATGCTGAGGGGTAGAATTTTACTTCTGATGTACAGATCTTTTACTGGAGTGCAGTAAGGAAGGTTAAATATGTTTCTAATAGCCCTATTCTGAATAGTCATTAAATCATTCAGTGTGGATTTCCTGCAGTGAGCCCAAATAACATTTAAATATTGGAGCTTGCTATGTACAAGTGAATAGTAGATTTGTTTTACAAGGTTTAGGGGAATAAGATACCGAAGTTTCCTTAGGATCCCTACTATAGGTGAGAGTTTCTTAGCAATTCGTTCAACGTGTTCAATCCAGGTCAGGTGTTTGTCGATGATTAGACCTAAATACTTTGCCTGATTAACCTCTTTTATTTCAATATTATTTATATATATTTTGTCATGTGTGATTTCTTTCATGCTTTGCTTTGAAATTACCATGTAATTGGTCTTCTGTAGGTTCATTGTTAATTTATTGGCCTGGAACCATTGTGAGAGAGTATTTATATCTTGTTGCACATTTTGTATGATTTCTTAATAGAAATACATATTTCAAAATTCACAGGCGAGGAAGACTTATTGTGTGTGGTGATTAATGGTGTAATGGGCGTAACATCTACTGTAGGTCATTTGCTCTTATGATGAGGATGATAAGGGAAACTACTACCGGTATTGAATTGACACTTCAACGTATAATGTACACAATGTGCTGTAATAAAAATAACTATATGGCGGCTTCGGTGGCGTATTTGGTAGCATGCTGAGCTTCTATGCCCAAGATAGCGGGTTCAAATCCAGCCGAAGCCGTCGGATATTTTAAGAGCGTTAAAAATCCGTCAGTATGCCTTTCTTCGGAGGGGAAGTAAAGCCGGCGGTCCCATGTCAGATTTATGGCATGTTATTGAACCTTCCACTAATTACACCTGTGTGAAGCTAAATTGGATAGGTAAACAACGCTCATAGATGTCTACGTCCGTTGCCAAGAGCCGACTGCAGTGGCGTCTAGTAGCTAGGTTCCGAACTTGGCCTAGTAGTCGTTGACGGTGGCGCTTGGCGGCAAAAGTACGAACTATTTGAAGAATTCTAAGTTGCAGTTTGTACTTAAATAAAAAAAACAGATAACACACACTAATACAGTCATCACAATTAACACCGGTTATCAGACAGATTCTACACACACCCAAAGTACACGGGGCTACATGACCGCGTTGTCGCAGCCCCTAAACTTAAGAACCAACCAACCAAAAATAAATATTTTAAAAATCACAGTCGAGAAAGACTTTATGCGGCGGTGATTATTGGTATGATGCGCGTAACATCTAGGTCATTTGCACTTATGATGATAATAATAAGGTAATGAAAAAATGACTACTAAACGAACATGGTGTTATTTTAAAACTGATATAGGTAATTCAGGTGTCTAGCTTCGATGTCTTCCAAAGTCTCAACCTTATTTTCTGGCTTAGGCCTGTACTGGATGCGTCTAGTGAAAGAGCGTACTGCTCGGCAAAGACAAAGAATATAGGTCCAAGCTGCACGAACCTGAGATGATCGCAGATGATGACGAAATATGATGACACACGTTCAGGGTTCCCCGTCCTATACAGATTGACCGGGAATCACTCACTGTTTCGCAACGGCCCTGTGCTGGCATCAGCATAGACAGCAGGAGATAACACGGAAAGTACTCTCAAGTCACCTCACGATGAATCAGCAAGCTATTCTCACAACTGCCCCCCCCCCAGGGTCTCACAACTTGTGGGACGTGGGTTGGCGACCACGGAACCCCAGCTGAGTCTGGCATCGCTTCTACTTCCTGGTGCCGGGCTCATTTCAGTTCTCTTTCCTGTCGGCCTCCCTTGGTCAACTCTTGTTCTCTTCCGACCCAGACTGTATTAGGGTATCCGAGGGCTAGGGAGTCTTTCAATTTCCCGCCTTAATTGGCTTTGTCTCATCTTTCCTGATACCCTCATTCTTCGAGGGGTCTGCCTTCTTTTCCTTTTCATAATATCTCCTGTCTTCTGCTCAAGGCCCTCAAAGAGGCATGGTGTGTGTAGACCCACCACTTCTGGTACACCCTCAAGGGCTCATGACTGGTGAGTTAGGAAGCTGGCAACCCCGAGGAATTCCTGAGCTACATGCAGGGAATGGAGTGGTATGTCAGAAATTTGAAGTGGACAGTGTTACGCATCGGGTTCTAAAGGGTAAGTATACACACTTTGTTTTCGATCGGTGAACGATGTAGATTTGTACCAAAGGGCCTTAATGCGGGAAGTGGAGTGGTCTGTCCGAAATTTCGAGTGGACAGTGTTACTCGTCGAGTTCCAAACGGTAATTATGTAAAATCTGGTTGAGATCGGTGAAACGGTGTAGTTTTTTGCCAAGGGCCAAAATGCAGGGAATGGAGTGGCCGGTCCAAATTTTAAAGTGGACAGTGTTACTCATCGGGTTCCAAAGCGTAAGTATACACATTTTGTTTTCGATCGGTGAATGATGTAGATTTGTGCCAAAGGGCCTAAATGCGTTGAATGGAGTGGTCTGTCCGAAATTTCGAGTGGACAGTGTTACTCGTCGAGTTCCAAAGCGTAATTATGTAAAATCTGGTTGAGATCGGTGAAACGGTGTAGTTTTCTGCCAAAGGGCCAAAAAGCAGGGAATAGTGTGGTCTGTCCGAAATTTAAAGTGAACAGTGTTACTTGTCGGGTTCTACGGGTAAGTATATAAAATTGGGGTCAGATCGGTGAAACGGTGTAGATTTGTGCCAAACAGCCTAAATGCAAGGGATGGAGTGGCCTCGCCGCAATTTCAAGCAGACAGTGTTAGTCGCAGTGTTCCAAAGGGTAAATATACAAATTTTGGTTGAGATCGGTGAAACGGTGTAGATTTGGGACAAAGGGCCTAAATGCAGGGAATGGAGTGGTCTGTCCGCAATTTCAAGCAGACAGTGTTACTCGCTGGGTACCAAAGGGTAAGTTAACGAATATTGGTTCTGATCGGTGAAACGGTGTGGATTTGTGCCAAAGTGCCTAAATGCAGGGAATGGGGTTGTCTGTCCGAAATTTTAAGTGGACAGTGTTACTCGCAGGGTTCCAAAGGGTAAGTATACAAAGTTTGGTTCAGATCGGTGAAACGGTGTAGATTTGTGCCAAAGGGCCTAAATGCATGGGATGGAGTAGCCTCTCCGCAATTTCAAGCAGACAGTGTTAGTCGCAGTGTTCCAAAGGGTAAATATACAAATTTTGGTTGAGATCGGTGGAACGGTGTAGATTTGGGACAAAGGGCCTAAATGCAGGGAATGGAGTGGTCTGTCCGCAATTTCAAGCAGACAGTGTTACTCGCAGGGTTCCGAAGGGTAAGTATACACATTTTGGTTCAGATCGGTGAAACGGGGTAGATTTGTGCAAAAAGGGCCTAAATGCAGGGAATGGAGTGGTCTGTCCGCAATTTCAAGCAGACAGTGTTACTCGCAGGGCACCAAAGGGTAAGAATACGAATTTTGGTTCTGATCGGCGAAACGGTGTAGATTTGGACCAAAGGGCCTAAATGCAGGAAATGGGGTGGTCTGTCCGAAATTTTAAGTGGTCAGTGGTACTCGCAGGGTTCCAAAGCGTAAATATACAAATTTTGGTTGAGATCGGTGAAACGGTGTGGATTTGGACCAAAGGGCCTAAATGCAGGGAATGGGGTGGTCTGTCCGAAATTTCAAGTGGACAGTGTTACTCGCAGGGTTCCAAAGGTTAAATATACAACTTTTGGTTCAGATCGGTGAAACGGTGAAGATTTGTGCAAAAGGGCCTAAATGCAGGGCATGGGGTGGTCTGTCCGAAATTTAATGTTGACGGGGTTACCCGCAGGGTTCCAAAGGGTAAGTATACAAATTTTGGTTCAGATCGGTGAAACGGTGTAGATTTGTATACATAACAGACACACAGACAGACAGACAAACTTTGTGCTTTATATATATAGATTTCTTCCCTCACAGAATTTGTTCATTCGAGTCGATCCTGCCGCTCTTTCGTCTTCAGATACGTCGTATTGCTTACGTCTTGTAAAGGAAGTCTTCTATATTTGTTTTTCAAAATAAAGTTTTCTTCTCGTCATACATTGTAATGTTGAATTCATCTAAAACTGTTTGTACTTCCTTGAAACAGTTATTTTTAGCCTACTTTTCACATTTTGCAAAAATGAGGAAAAATTAGACTTATGAGATCGATCCGGGCAAGTGTGTGTCTGTCTGTCTGTGTGCCCCCCCCCCCATCAACTCCTAACTGGCTGCAGCCATCGAAACCAAATTTGGTATGAATAATTATCTATACCTGAATATCTCAAGGCAATATTTGAAAATGTCAGTGCTACCAAATGCTGAAAAACAGCAATTGAATTTTGAGCTCCATGCTGGATATCTTGGAAGGTATGCATGGGAGCTACTCCAAAATTGGCACCCGTGGGGATTTGCCTGTTCCTCTATCGGGCGCGTCCCAGGTGGCGGATAGGGGGGCTCGCCGAACTTGTCCGGAGGGTTTGAGGGAAATAAAATACCTCTCGCGGATCAAAAACAGGCCCCTTGGCAGGGTTATGGTGAAGCTACGTTAGGCCTAGCAAGCCAGTAGTGGATATGGAACTGCTTTTAAAACGGGAACAGGCCTCGGAAAAGACAGATCTAAAGGAAACAGACCTGGCTATGGAAATGGACTACGAATTGGAACTCTGAATATAACTACATTGACGGGAAGAGTGGAGGAGGTTGTGGATATGATGGAGAGGAGAAAACTGGATGTACTCGGACTGGCAGAGACCAGATGGAGAGGGGAAGGAAGAAAAGAACTAAGAAATGGCTTGCAGCTAGACTGGATAGGAAATGAGGAGGGGAAGAGAAATGGAGTGGGAATGGTGGTGAGAGAAGGGCTGAGGGAGGAAGTAAAGAGGGTAAGTGATAGAATAATTAGAGCCAGAATCACTGTGAAAGGTAGAAACCTGGACATTCTGCAAGTCTATGCACCACAGGTGGGATGCACAGAAGGCGAAAAGGACGAGTTTGAAGAAGAGTTACAGAAGCAGTTAGTAGGGAGAAACCTGATAGTCATGGGGGACCTAAATGCCCATGTCGGAACTGATAGAAGAGGTTTTGAGGAAGTGATTGGTGGTGAAGGATGGGGAAACAGGAATAAGGAAGGGGAGAGATTGCTGGAACTGTGCAAGATAAATGGGCTAATGGTTGGAAACACATGGTACAAGAAGAGAGAGAGCCATAAAATTACTTGGTACAGCAGGGATTTGACTAGGAAATCAGTGGTGGACTACATTCTATGCGGGAAGGAGACAAAGAAGAGTATCACGGATATAAGGGTAATATATTACATATTCAATGCCAAGGTAAGGTTATAATTGCTTTGGAGTGGAGTTTCGACTCCCATAGTGCACTGGCTTTGCTCGTGACGTGGATACACATGTATCAAATACGTCTTGCAATGGCCTTCCCAGTGTGTACTAGACAGTGTCTTGGTGAGGTGTGCTTTAACCAACTGAAGAGCCCAATTGCACACCGGGGCAAAACACTGTCATTTTGTTGAGTTATGCCGGAACATTTAGCACAATTCGTGTTTAAATATAAGAGTAATACCTTCAGAAGCCCTGGACAGTGACCACCGTCTGCTGGTCGCCAAGGTGAGAGGACTGAAGGAAAAGAGGAGAACTGAGAACCAAGAAAGAAGAATAAGGACATGGAAGCTGAAGGAGGATGGAAATAAGGAAAAGTTCCAGATATTAGTGAGGAACAAATTACCGAAGGATGATCCGAGAACAGGTGAAGAAGAATGGAATAGGTTCAGGGACGTGTTGGTAGAAGCAGCGGAAGTCGTGTGTGGCAGAACTAGTGGAAAGAAAAGGTGGAACCCCAGAACTAAGGAAGCAGTGAAAAAGAAAAAAGAAGCATTCAGGAAATGGTTCCAACAGAGGACAGACAGAACAAGAGAAGAATACCAAGAGTGGAAGAAAGAAGTAGTGAAGGAAGAGAAAAAGAAATGGCTGGAGAAGTGGACAGAAATGATGAGGAGGACTGTGATGGCAGTAAGAAAGTGTTTTATGGAATGATAAAGGCAAAGAGAAGAGATACAGGGGAAAATGTCAGAATGGTGGACAGGAATGGAAAGGAGGTTGAAAATACGGAAGAAGTAAAGGTTATCTGGAGAGAATACTTCAAGGAACTCCTAAATCCAACTAAAACCAGCATAGTGGACATTGTGGAGGAAGAAACAGACAGTGACCAAGACATTTCAGAGAAGGAGTTGACATGGAAAGAAGTGGAGGAAGCATTAAAGAATATGAAAGGGGGAAAGGCACCGGGAATAGACGAAGTGAGTTTGGAGATGGTGAGAGCAGCAGGGGTGATAGGAACACAGTGGCTCTTTCGAGTAATGAAAGTGATATGGAGGGAGAAGAAAATACCAGAGGACTGGAAAAGAGGGATAATAATACCCATATTTAAAAAGGGAAGTAGGAAGGAATGCAAGAACTACAGGGGAATTACACTCGTGTGCCACTGCGCCAAAATATTTGAGAAGGTACTGGAAAGAAGAATTCGGACAGAAGTTGAAGATGGGCTGAGGGAAGAACAGTATGGATTCAGGCCAGGAAGGTCAACATTTGACCTCATCTTTGCTATAAGACAGCTACAAGAACACCATTATGAATATGGGAAAGATCTGGTGATGACCTTCTTGGATATTGAGAAAGCATATGATAGTATTAATAGAAACAAGGTATGGGAAGGAATGAGAGCAAAAGCAGTGAACCAAGGAGACAGTGGCAAGAGTGAAAGCAATGTACGAGGGAAGCAAAAGCTGTGTAAAGGTGGGAAGGGAGAGAACGGAATGGTTTCAACTGGAGAGTGGTCTGAAACAGGGAAGTGCCCTCTCACCCCTGTTATTTATAGTGGTGATGGATGAAATCATACGAAAAGTGGTAAATAGCATTGGGGAAAGGAAAATGAAGGCAATGTTGTTTGCTGATGACCTTCTGGTATGGGGAGAGGATGAGGAAGAAGTACAAGAGCAATTAGATGAGTGGGAGAAGGTAGTGTTATATCGTCCCCCCTCTGGCAAACTAGCGAAGTGAAAATTCTTCATTTTACAGGAGAGCTAAAACAAGTTTCATCTACTTGTATAAAATCCAGTTATTTTCTTTTTCGGTCACTTTTAATACTCAGTAGACTGATTAACCAACATGTTTATAGGGTGCATTGATGTTGGCTCTTGTCTTAATTTTAAGGGCCTAAATGGCAGTTTCGTTACTTTGCCAAGAGTGATTTTATCTTATTATCTCTAGTATTACTGTTCCTAAGTATCGAATCTGCAATACAATTACAAAAGAAACAATTATTTGAATTAATTTTTAGACCATTAGACTTCCATTTATAGGAGAAAAGTCTAAATTCCAATAATTTTCTTCAAAAATTGAACACAATAAAAAACAAGAAGTTCCGTGACGAACTAAAGATCCTACTTTTCTTAAAATTTAAGATTCATGCCAATGATTAATCTATATGGACCTATCTAGAATAATGTCGAAATTAAGTTGGTAATATCGACATTTCTAATTAGTTCGTAATATACGTGGTATAATGTAGCCTAATAGAGCAGTACAGTAGGCAGCCCTGGTGACTGAATATATTCTTAGGTCCATCTCTTAAGGTAGAGAATACAAAATTTGGTTGAAGTCCAATGGATAGCATGGACGTTACATGCAGTTAGATATTGGATCTATCAGCGTGCGTAAAATCATGTTGGCAACAATGTCATGCATGTGTTGGTCAGAAATAATCTGAAATATTATGATCTCTTGTTGTGCCAATTTTGGATGAAATCCATTTGTTAGTATAGAAGTTACATGTAATTTTAAATTGGACCTATCATGTTGGCAGCATTGACGTATATTAGTTGCTCCAAATTAATCAAGAATGGCAGGTACTATACGTGCTCAAAGTTTAGAGCTGTTGGATTACATACTTTCTGATATATTGATAATAGGGTAAGAAAATAGAGACAGCCTTTATTAACAGTTGGCAGCCCTGGTGGCTCTTAAGAATACGCTCAGTCATATTTGTTTATATACGAAATTTGGTTGAAATCCAATTGATAGTGTAGAAGTTAAATGCATTCAAAAATTGGACCTATCAGCAGGCTTAGAATTATTTTGGCAACACTGCCATGTGTGGCCTCCTGGAAATTAAACTGAAATATTATCTATATGTGTGCCAATTTTGGAATAGCTCCCATGCATACCTTCCAAGATATCCAACATGGAGCTCAAATTTCAATTGCGGTTTTTCAGCAGTGGGTAGCACTGACATAATTTTCACGTATGGGCTGGAGATATTCAGGTATATATATTTACTCATACGAAATATGGTTTCGATTTCTGCAGCCGTTTAGGCACACAGACAGAAGGACAGACACACATTTGTCCGGAACAATCTCATAAGTCTACTTTTTCCTCATTTTGCAAAATGTGAAAAGTAGGCTAATTACAATAAATTAATACATAAATTAGCATACCACCTGATTCTTCTGAAACATTAGGTTCGGGGAGTGTAACTCTCACTGTTTCTAATGACGGAAGGGTTTCATAAAATGCATGAAAAAGCCTTTGGAATTTGCAGGGTATAGCAAAGATTTTTCTGATACTTAAATTTTGCACCGGAGATGCAGAATCTTGCAGGGTAAGGTTTCACTACTTGACAGTCCGATGGGCGGCCTTTTCGGTTCCTGAGAACGAACCTACTAAACATAGCATCTTCATGAGCAGTCTTTATCTGAACTGTACCTGGTTCGTCCTTTGTATAACGAAACCAAACAGCTTTTCGGGAAGGCAAAGGATTCTTACTTTCAACCGATATAAAACTGTTCTTTTTCGGGCTGAAATCTATAAAGTCAGTGTGCACCAATGAAGAAACATTGTAGGGTGCTGGATTCTTGCATGCATTTCGTATCTGTTGAATCCATCCTTGAGGAGTGCACACTGGGAGGTTCTTTGCAGACATATATATTTTTTGATGAATAGAATCACATTCCATTAAAATGTGCCCTGGCTCAAAATAAATGTGATCAATCTGCTGGAGCTTTTGGTGTTTCTTGATTGTTTCTAGACACATACAAACAAAGTTGGTATATTTTTGTTGGCCCTCGCAGCTATCTGACATCATTACATTCTCAATATCAGGCGAATCTGACACATTCGTTACTTTGCTGTAGTAAACATTGTTGTATGCTATTGTGATGACTACGGCAAACTAACCAAAGTGTAGATTACCATTGTCAAAATCCCATTGTATGCAGTTTCGTAAATAATGAAGAGCTAATTGTAGCCAAACGGAACGAGCTACAGATACAATACTTTGCCAGACTGTAGATCGTATATTAATAGTAATTCAATGATATAGATTGGCTATTTTTGCACTTTCGCTAGTTTGCCAGAGGTGGGACGATATGCGATGAAGTTCTCAGCACCAAAGAGTGAAGTGGTCATCATAACGAGGAGGAAGAACAGACTGGATATGGGCATAACACTTGGAGGACAGCAGTTGCAGAAAGTAGAATGTTTCAAGTACTTGGGATGCATAATTGAAGAAAAGGGAGGCAATAGGATGGAAATAAATGAAAGGGGAAGGTGCGCAGATGGATTTTTCAAGAGTGTTAGGGGGATGATATGGAATAAAGATGTACCACAAAAATGTAAAGGAATCATCTACAAGACCTACTTTGTGCCAATTTTGACATATGGTTCAGAAACATGGGTGATGAAGGAAAGGGACAAGAATAAAATACGAGCAGTGGAGATGAAGTTCCAGAGGAGTAACAAGAATGGACAGAGTAAGGAATGAGAGAGTCAGAGAGATGGTGAGAGAGGAACCATTGCAAAATAGAATAGAGCGATCTAGGCTGCAATGGTATGGGCATGTGAGGAGGATGCGAGAGGAGAGGATACCGAAGAAGATGTTTGGAATGGAAATGAAGGGAAGGAGGCCAAGGGGAAGACCAAGGGACAGATGGACAAAAGGAGTTAAGAAGAGTGTGGAGGAAAGAGGTGTGTGCTGGGACACAGTGAAAGATGAGAGATGGTGGATGGACAGGAAACGATGGAGAGGCTTATGTTCCAAGCAGACCCGACCAGCGGTTGGAAACTGCTCAAGATGATGATGATGATGATAGATAATAATGTTGTTGTTAGGTAGTCAGCCCGAAGGCTGGTTGGATCCTCAAAAAGCACCGCCGTTACGTTATGTGAGTAGATACCCACAAAAACCCAAGGCAGTGCTATATTGAGTCATTCTAGGCAAGAAGAGGAGTGAGGTAGTTTGCCATTGCTTTCCTCACTGAGTCAGAACAGTAGTCCTAACCCTATGAGTAGAACCTTTCACAGCATTCACGGGCACTGACTGTGCCCTGAATGTCATTTCTAAGCACCACCCATACCTCAGTAGCTTCCATATAATCACAGCCATGAGTGAGACTGAGACATTGGTGAAAAGCCACCTTTTACTCTAGCCTGTGCCAACTGACAAATGCAAATGTACTGTATTCATCAAGAGATGGCAAACAGGCCCAGATAATAATATTTCAGTTTAATTTCCAGAAGGCCATACATGACAGTGTTGCCACCATCAGTCTAAGCCTGCTGATAGGTCAAATTTTTAAATGCATATAACTTCTACACTGTCAATTGGATTTCAACCAAATTTCGTATGTGCTATGTGTACATAAACAGATATGACTGAGTGTATTCTTAAGAACCACCAGGGCTGCTAACTGTTAATAAATCCTCTCTCTATTTTTTTAAAATCCAAATACCAATATATCAGAAAGTATGCAAGCCGACAGCTTTAAACGATGCATACATATAGTATCTGGCATTCTAGATTAATTTGGAGTAACTAATATGTGTCATTGCTGCCAACATGATTCTAAGCCTGCTGATAGGTTCAATTTTAAAATATATGTAACTTCTATACTAACAAATGGATTTCATCCAAAATTGGCACAACAATAGATTATAATATTTCAGATTATTTCTGACCAACACATGCTTGACATTGTTGCCAACATGTTTTTAAGCGCGCTGATAGATCCAATGTCTAACTACATGTAACGTCCATGCTATCCATTGGACTTCAACCAAATTTTGTATTCTGTACCTTAAGAGATGGAACTAAGAATATATTTTGTCACCAGGACTGCCAACTGTATGCTCTATTAGGCCACTTTGTCCCAGGTATATTTCGAACTAATTAGGAATTGCGATATTACCGTACCAACTTAATTTTGTCATTGTTCTAGGTAGGTCCATATAGATTAATCGTTCGCATGAAACTTAAATTTTAAGAAAAGTAGGCTCTTTAGTTCGTCACGGAACTTCTTGTTTCATTTTGCTTTTCCAAAAATATTCAAAAAGTTGTTTCAAAATTCTCATGTTTTATTTCACCGAAAAAAGCATTTCTCCTTTTTCTCATTGTATCAATAATTACTGATATACCACACCATTCAATAAAAGTTTGATGTTTTTTTTTGTTAATAATTGTCCTAATGATTCTGTTATCAACGTTCTGCAATTTTGCTGTCATTGATAATGCTAACGAGCGTAATGACGGTGTGGTAATGCCGAAGTATTGCATTAATCGAAAGAGATTTCTTTTGTACGTTGGCCAGGTATTGCTTTGTGCTTGTGTTAGTTGAAGTGTTCAGAGTTCTGTTGATGCTTTCGCGTTAGTGTTCCAAGTCATGACTTCACCCAATACAACCCTAACTTGTTTGCCATTGTTGTGTCAATATTTTCAGAAGACATTTTTAATCCAACCATTATTGCTATCTGTTCAAGCTTCATCGATACTAGTTGCTACAATAGTAATGCGAGATCATCCGCAAATGCAATCTTAACCGTAGGTCTTAATCCATTCCCGCATGATTTTCTCCAATAATGGCGACAGTCTTATAACAAAATAAATAATATTCCTGTTACATCATTAATTCTTCATTTTGAGAAAATGTGTGTTTACTTTAACCCTTTGCTGGGTTGGTAACACTTGGGGGGTGATGAACGTACGAAAGAAAGCTGAAACACCTGGGGTAATGATGAATAATAATTATGGAAATGATAGGTGTTTTATTCTCCGCTGTCTATAACCCACCCCTCCCCTTTTTATAACACGACTTATATAGTGACATTTCGGCCATTGTACATGTGATTTATGAGACAAATAAAATATTGTCATTCAAATTTTAGTTGATCGTTGTCTTAAAACATTTCACCATTTTGGCTTGTTCCCCGTCTGTTGTTGAATGCGGCAATGTTCCATTTCTTCTGCTTCTCTCGAATTGGCCTACTTAGGAGCACGTTTATTCAACTGGAGGGTCTTGATCTTCGCCCGGTATTGACGCATTTTCTGCCGGTGTGATTCCTTTCTTTCAGTAGTCCAGGGGTACCTTTCCTCCGAGGTTTCTCATGAAAATCATGAACTTCCATCAAAGCACGCCTCACAGCCTGTCTGTCATGCAGATCTGATGTTTCCAGTTCTTTAATGTTTTTCTCAGTTTCCGTCAACCACATGGTACGAACCTTCTTATTGTGCCAGAAACTGAGCCAACGATTGGTGAATCTTGTGGAAGGAATTCTCGCGATATGGCCATTCGCACAATCGGAGAACTTCTCTATATGTTCGTAGAGCTCGGAGTTATGTCGCCTACGAAATTCTTCATCTACTGTACGTTTACAGGACCGAGGATGTCCCATTTATTTTTCAAATTACGTTTTTCTGTTCCATACAGATAATTGATCTTTCAATCATCTGAACACCAAGAGGACACGAATTAATGACCAAGTCCGACATCAATAAACTTCAAATACGAGAAACCGCCGTGCTTCAGCACATTTTTAACTTTGACGCATCTGACTCATTACGAGCCGTTTCAACTGAACAGAGCATCGCATAGAGTTGCTCCATTTCAACAAATAACATTCAATTCACAATACGGTATAATGACTGCTCATGCACAAATAGGGATGTATAGAACTAGCACCGATGGAGCGCACTGCTGTTGTACTGGGTAAGCGCAAGGCGCTCTTCATTTGTCTCCTGTGTTCTCATGCAGCTAATATATACGAATTTAAATTGTTTAAATTGTTATTTTCGTGACTATGCCGACATTTTGCAGTGTTCCTCCTTGCAAAAATCAGGGAAGCCCGTTTTCGTTTCACCAATTCCCACTAAATAAAGAAATGAGGAAGAAATGGCTACGTGCTATTAGAAGGAAAACTTTCGGTGAGAAAAAATCTGACCGAATATATTAAAGTGTGTTCCCATCATTTACAACCCGATGACTTGACGAAAACTGTGTTGAATAAGTGTGATTTACAAAGGGAAATAATCCTTATTTTGTACCTATAAACTGATTAGACATTTCGATAACAACCACTGAATTTTTGCGTTTGTATTTGAAGGTGAGAGAGCAAGATTAAAACCGGGCGCTGTTCCATCGCTTTTTCCGTAGACCACGAACACGATATAATTAAGGAAGAGGCCATACACAAGAAAATTGCCGGATTATCACGATAAGCCTACAATATCGGAATCTGCAGGAATCATATCCATTGAAGTACGGGAAGAAATCGTCAATGTAGGCCTACACGAAGAAGTGAATGTAACATTTCTGACTCCCATTTTCAAAGACATCTATACTCGGATAAATTCTTCACGAATAAATGTCGCAACATTAACAGTCACAAACGTATTATGGTTGGTTCCTTGAAATCAGAATTAATCGTCAACTTCCATCCGCCCGTCGGAGAATGTGGTACCGGTAGCGACTGACTTCTACATTTTTGAGACATAGTCAGATGAAAACAGTTCGAGGCCCTAAAGCAGGGATTCTCAAACTCTTAAAAAATTGTACCCCCAAGTCCTTCCCCAGGGGTACGGGAACGGTTCTTATTGAGAAATTGACAAAATTACATAAGAACCAAACGTTGCGATGCATTTTCGAGGTATACCGGTACAATACCGGTAGGGTATCAACTTTCTTTGAGTATGTTTACCTTAAAACATGACAGTTTCATGCAAGCTATCAACCTAAAAAAAAAAAATCGAAGATCTATAAGCAAGGGGAGCAAGTGAATCTTTAATTCCCTATTTATGATTTAAGTCTTATGGAGATATATTTATCAGTATAGGCCTACAATACTCAAGTAATTGTAATCTTTAGGGGAAAGCATGCTGACTCATATTCATTATTTGAATAATAAAGCGTATTAGAAAGTTGTTATAACCGCTGTATTAATTCTTCCTTCCTCCCGCTAGTTTTTTAGCGCCTCTGGTCCGTAGCTCATTTTGCAGCTGTTAAACGCGTCAACGCTGAAAATCGTCCATAATATATTAGGAGATGTACCCATAGAATTAATTAATATAGTCTTGGAGTAAAATTAGAGAAGATATAATTTACTTTAGCTTAGAAAACTCGGTCACAAATTATACATCCCTCGCAGCTGACTGGGAGAAATATAGTACGATCGCCTTGCGCTTACCCAGTACTACACGCGCGCTATCTGGCGCGAACTTTCTCCAGCTACATCCCTATTCCTGATTGATTACTTCACATCAATTAATTCTTCTTTAACATGTTTGTTGTAGAATGATTAACCCTTAAAGTGTTTTATTGTCTTTTACATAAGCCTCCGTGGCTTAGGCGGCAGCACGCCGGCCTCTCACCACTGGGTCCGTGGTTCAAATCCCGGTCACTCCATGTGAGATCTGTGCTGGACAAAACGGAGGCAGAATCAGGCCTCGGCAGCCGGCACAGTTCATATGCTCGCCGCTAGATGGGGGCTTCATTCATTCCATTCCTGACCCGGTCGGAGACTGGAAGCAGGCTGTGGATTTTCTTTCAGTGAATATACATAATTCACCATCTTCTTTAATTGTATTTTATGATAATTTTTGTCGATACAGTTTTTGTATGTTCGCTCACACTGTTAAAAGGCTGATAAAGGGGACAATTTTATGAACTGCCTTGAAACATGTACCTGATGATTGGTTGAATATAGACATTATAGTATTGAAAGTGCGTAACTATTTAGGCCTAACATTTGGAGGATATTCTGTCAGGGTTGTCTCCCTTAGCCACTACAAAACCTACAAGGCAGCAGGTTGTACTCATATTTAACCCCTGAGTAAGTTACTGGGTTGCCTCTTCCGCCATCTTCACTGTACCGAAGTCCATCTTCTCCACTGCAGATGCCGTTGATGTCTTCGCACGTAACCCTGTGCACTGGGTCTGTGTTATAGGGGAAGGTCCGGTAGCCCCGGACGGATGGTAGCCCCGGACATGACTTATTTTCATACCTTCTCACCAGATAGAGCAGCATGCAATTGCTGCTGCTTGCTAGATACCATCCACGTACATTTGTGAATAGTTTTATTTTTGTAAGTTGGCAAGCATACATTCTGTGTACACATGTCGTTTTGGCACGCGATACTCGCGGACAGAACTTAAATTTGAAGCTCTGTACCAGACATTGCAGGGAAAGCACCCACTTGGCACTTATCCTAATTATTCAAAATACATTAAAAAAACACAGCCAACATATTTCATAACGAAAGTATTTGTAGTTGAGGGGATGTGAATGTATTTCTCTTACATAAACAATCTGGTAGCCCCAGACACCAGTTGTGATGGTAGCCCCGGACAGAGCGACAATGTTTTTATTTGGTTGCAGGTAATTTCTGGGCTTAAAAATTGCTGAAGTTTAAAGGCAGGAATACCAATGGAGGTACCCGTAGTGAAGATGCGATGAAACAAGCGATAGAAAGGGTGTTACGGAATACAATATCATGTAGAGAAGCTGCTCAAGTTCTTGGCTTGCCAAAAAGTTCTTTGCATGATAAAATTAAGAAAATAAAAGGCTGTGAAGTTGAATTATCGAATACTCCGACGTTGGGTAGGTTCGAAAACATCTTTTCGGAACAACTGGAGTATGAGATGGAGCAACATATAAAAGACTGGATCAATGACAGGCTTATGATAAATTCACCTGCTGAATCCACTGCAGTGATGCAGCAAAATGCAGAGAATTTCTTAATATGGATGAAAAAATTTTGAAGCATGTGCATCCTACAGAGGAAAGCCCTGTCCTCCTGATAGTTGATGAACAATGCAGTCACAAAGACTTGCAAGAGATCTTATTTGCGCGTTCTCACCATGTGCATATTTTGAGCACTCCTCCTCATACGACCCACAAACTGGATACAGTGTTGTAGGTGCGAGGGATGGGCTCATGAGGGTTGTGCTGAGTTAGAAACAACTCATAATGATAATTATATCTGTGACATATGCATGTTGATGATTTTTGGGTTAAGTTCAATCTTTGTGAAAATCTTAGAGCAGTTATTTGTGTGTCCGGGGGTACCAGACAGGTTGATTTAATATACGAATTGTGAATAGATTTATCAAACCCACAACTCCTTCAAAAAGTTTTCAAATTACTAATATTGCCTTAAACAGTGTGCTACTGTATATAAACTGCGTGATAATGTAAATATTGCCTAAAATTCGATGAATGGGTACGGACAAAATATGAAAATGTCCGGGGCTACCAGACTTTCCCCTACCCCATAGGACTGGGTCCTCACCAGAACTTAGCCGTTACTGTAGTTCCATGGTATATTACAGTACCGTTGCCCACCCCCGCGACGTGGACGCGCCTGGCAAGAATTATCCATGTAGCGAATTTTAATTGACTCATGGACCAGGTTAAGGAGCTGTGTAAATCCAGCCTTCAAGTGCCCAGTTTGGTTGGTTTCTCAGTTGAGGGGCTGCGACTACGCGGTCATGTAGCCCTGCGTACTTTGGGTGTGTGTAGAATTTGTCCAACCAGTGTTAATTGTGATGACTGTTATCTGTTTTCAATTCAAGTAAGGACTGCAGACATTCATTTTTTTCAAGTAGTTCCTACTTTTGCCGCCAAACGCCACCTTCAATGACTACTAGTTCAGAACTTGATTTCCAGATGCCATCGCAGTTGGCTCCTGGCGACGAACGTCGGAACCTAAGAGCGTTTGTCAAATGTTTATCCTAATTTAGCTTCACACAGGTGTAGTTAGTGCAAGGTTCTTTACCATGCCATAAATCTATGACATGGGACTGCCGGCTTTACTTCCCCTCCGAAGGAAGACATACTGAGGGATTTTTAACGCTCTTAAAAATCCGATGACTTCGGCCGGGTTTGAACCCGCGATCGTGGGCATAGGAACTCAGCCTATACTGTTTAAGACATACTACACGCCAATAGAAACATGCAGCCTGTCCAGAAGAGAAGAAAGTAGGATTCAGGCATCCGAAATGAAGTTTATAAGAACAATGCTTCAAAGGACAAGGAGATACAAAGTTAGGAACGAAACAAACAGGACAGAGGCTGGCATAGATATCAGTGCTACAAATTATTATTTGCAGAAGCAACGATTAGGACGGTATGGGTATCTTCAAAGAATGGGAGATGAGAGGACACCAAAAGCTTATTCAACAAGATTAGTTAGTTAGTTAGTTAGTTATTGTTGTTTTAAGGGGCGGAACTATGAGGTCATCTGCCGCTATTCAACAAGATTATCCCAGGAAAAAGACCAGTAGGAAGATCAAAGAAGAAATGGTTGGACCAAATCAAGGATTATGTTGAAGAGCAAGGGTCAGACTGGAGAAGGACCCATGAAGACGGAAAGATGGCGAGAGCTCGTTAACAGTACCCGGGCGACTGGTGATTATAGTATTGATTAAGCGGAAATTTCTCAATTTTCTTTGAAAATGTATTCACGTAATTGTTGGTCAATACAAATCCAAGTAGTGGAGTACTAGGAGTTCTGCCCCACTTCAAAACCCCCCTTGCTCTACTACTAAGCCTCAGCCATGTTAAATATCTCTTGAACGCATGGTCCGATTTTGACAAATGAGGTATTGTTGGACTCGGGCTGACGTCCTCTTTGCTATGGACCACTCATTATATTTTTCAAAATTTTTTTGAAAATTTTTGTTTTCGAAAATAGGCGATAGTTTGAAAACCAAACAGGATAGAACGTTGTGCCATGGCTCAAACGAACAGTCTTTATGACCTTTATTTTTTGTAATAAAAAATTTTTATTTTTTATATTTTTTGAAAACACTCGAATTTTGAAAATCCTATATTTTGGAAACTAGGAACTCTACAAAAAAAATTGTTTAACGTAAATCAATGGTCCCTACCCCCTCTACCCCCAAAATAAATTTAAAGTCTCTAGAATGAAAACCTGCAGTAGTGTGGTAAGGACAGAGCTGCTTATAAAAGCAAGTGGTGAGCCCCTGCGACCTTGGAATGGAAGGAGCCATGCTAGGAGGGCGTGCTTGGATTCGTTTTTTTCGTCTCGTTGTGCTCTTTACGGGAATGTCGGTGTCGAAAAGGTGAAAATCTGGAAACACAGTCTTTTTGGGGTAAAAACGTGATTTTAGACTTTTTGCTATATCTCGCGAACCAATCATGCTAGAGGCATGTTCGACAGGTCCAAGGACTCGGGGTGACGTCCTCTCTGCTATGGACCACTCGTTATAATTTTTAATAAAATTGGAAACTCGATTTTGGGGTAAACACATGCTTTTTGTGATTTTGCCGATATCTAACGAACCAATAACGTTAGAGGCATGTACGACGGGTCCAAGGACTCGGGGTGACGTCCTCTTTGCTATGGACCACTCGTTGTAATTAAAAAAAAATGGGAAATGCGATTTTGGGGTAAACACGTGTTTTTTATGATTTTTGCCGATATGTCACGAACCAATAACGCTAGAGACGTGTACGAGGTGTCCTAGGACTCGGGCTAACGCCCCCTTTCAAATGTGGTAGATATTTTTTTTTCCAAAAAGATAATTCACAAAGGGCCTAACGCCATACATGTTGAAAAAACGTTTTCTTTTTCTTTACCTGTTTATAATGTTTATGAAGCGTGGTGGTTGAGAGAGACGATACTGCTGTTTGTGTGTGTTTCAACAAACCTGTCGCTGACCAAGGTGGCTGTGTTCAATAGATCAATTGATATTTCGACGAGTCGGTGTATGACAGAGCGAGGGTGCGTTTTCTGATATTTTACCTTTAACGTGTAAACGGTGATGAGAACTTGGTTCTATGTTGGTCGAAGCGAGTACAGAAAACACACTTGCCGAGGAGCAGGAGGTGAATGTCATTTGAGCTTATGGGAAGGCGTTGATCTGACTTGACAACAGGTGACGCTTGAAGGTGAAATAATCTGACCATTGTGCTGGCAGGGAAGTGCGAAAGGCGTGCACACATGTGTGAAACCACAGGCACGCTAAACCAGTGACATCCTGTCTTGCTTCGTACGTGACAAAATGCAAGTTGACGTGAAATTTGATCTATCGCAGGTGTTCGCTTGGGACGTTATCTGTCCACATGCGCGATAACTGTTAACAAGTTACATCCTGTTTTGCTGCGTACGTGACAAAATGCAAGTTCATGTGAAATTTGATCAGGCACAGGTGTTCGCCTGGGACGTTAGCTGCCCACGTGCACGATAAGAGAATGTTCAAAGCGTGGGAAAAAAAAAGATTATACATGCAATGTGATATATAAAGACACGTCGCTGACATTTCCACTCGCACTTATGTGACTACTTTTGAACACGCTACAGCGTTGTGTGAAACACTTGGCCTTGTTTAACAGTTTTGGTGTTGGTGGAAAATACTTATTCTTGTTGTGAGGTAGGTATATATTTATTCATTTATACATTTATTGATTTATATATAAATACATGCAATTATTTATTGATTAGGTAATTAATGATTTTATTTATTTATTTGTTTGCAGATAACCGGCATACCTTACATGTCAGAGGGAGAAGAAACTATTGCACTTTTGAGCCCACTAGAAGGGAAGAGTAACAAGTCACTGCAAGTAAAGGTGAGATGAATTTTTTTAAACTAACTTGTTTCATTTTTGTTTTGTTTTATGTTTTATTTTATGAAATGTATGTATTAACCTGAATTTAGGTATTTATAGCGGTTTATTTTATTTATTTTTAGAAACTTGGAAAGAATAGCCTTACCGCCGTAGCAGTCGCTGAAAAAAACCAGAAACGCACTAAAGCGAAACCACTGCCAAAGAGTGAACTGTTTAAAACTCAGGTAAGTCCAACTTAAAAATGCTATTCCATTTTACCACTACTGAAAACTCGTAGACAAAAAAAAAATTCATTACCTGTACATGACTGGGACAATGATTGCTTTCTTGATTAATGGCTATGTTGTTGTTGTTGACTGGGAAAAGTACAAGGCCATGTTGGATTTTCTAAAAATAAAATAATAAATTTAATTTATGGGTGGTTCCCTATGGACTCAACGAATATCCACAGGTTTGAACATGATAATGTGAACAAAATGACATGACATTCATTTTTGTTTATATATTGGTTAAAGGGAGGGTGGGGGAATGTAAATGACTGTAGCTTTATAAAAAAGAAAATAAGTACATGGGTTACTGTTTGTGCCAACATACAGTTTATTTTTAATGGTGTTTTGATATATTAATGCCAATTAACGTTAACGTTTTATTTACAAGTATTGATTGATTGATTGATTGATTGATTGAGTGATGGGTTATTTTGTTTGCTTTTAGGTGTCGTCATGTGCCATTAACGTAATGAACAGACAGTGAACAAGCATGCATTATGCTTTAAAGTACTCTGTGCAATGTTAATAACTTACAATAAGAAAACGTTTTATTATAACACATGGCGTTAGTACCAAATACAACAAGTGAGCAAGTTGGTTTACCACGTGGGTTAAATTTAAAATCAGAACATGATCGATGGTTAACATTTGAATCCTGGCCTGTAGGCTTTTTGTCGACGCATGAACTTGCAAAAGCCGGTTTTTTTTACTTGAACCGAGGAGATGTGGTGCGCTGTGTGTTTTGTCGTATTGAACTTTCACACTGGGAAGAAGGGGATGATCCCTTTAGAGACCATTTGCGATGGTCTCCTCACTGTCCTTACATGCTTGGAAAGCAAGTGGGTAACCTACCCGTGCATTCATTTTACCGAACCACAAGGCCTATGGCCGCTACTTACGTTGCTGAATCACAAATAAATAATAATGATGTATTACCAGCCAACGGTAGTGTCGATATATGTGGTCCATATGCCATAGACAGTGTTGAATTGGCGTGTGCTTTTGAAAAATTGGGAGTTTGCAAGACTAAAGCACTAGCACACCCAGAGTACAGCTCTGTTGAAAAACGTTTCGAATCTTATAAAAATGTTTGGCCATTAATATTAAAACACCTTACCAAACAGCTAAGTGAAGCTGGATTTTTTTATACTGGTGAAGGGGATAAAACAATATGTTTTTATTGTGGATTTGCTTTAAAGGATTGGCAAATGACTGATGACCCTTTTGTGCAACACGCTCGTTGGTTACCAAACTGTAAATACATGGTGTTGCTTAAAGGTCAGGAATTTGTGAACACTATTCGTAAAGAAAAAGTGATTGCAGCACAAGACATAAAAGTGCCTTTAGAGTTAGAGCACGCGGAGCAAATACATAAGGCTGAAAGAAAAGACTTGTCTCACGAACAGATACAAAAGTGTGACCAACAATTATGTAAAATTTGTTATCAAGATGAACTAGGTGTTGTATTTTTACCCTGTGGACACATGATAGCCTGTGTCAAGTGTGCATTAGAACTTAACACTTGTGCTATATGCAGAAAAGTAGTATCTGCAACAGTTAGGGCATTTCTTGCATAACTAGTATAATTTATTCGCCATGGATAGTGCAAAATCCCTAATTGCACAATATTATTAAAGCTGTTTTAGAGTGTAATAGATATGCTTTTGTTTTGTTTATAGACTACTACAATGAATGTTTTGAATGCTGTGGGACAATCATGTGGCTTAGAGACAAAGAAGCTCAGCGAATTGCCAATGCATATTCCATTCCGCATTATCAAGATTCGGAAATTGAAAACAGCATATGGTGATCGTGTACTTTGTGTATGTGAAAACTTTGAGACATTTCTGCCTATACGGTTTAATGATATGTCGGAGAGTGTTTTTGATGAAGTCAATAATGCTGTGCAACCTGTACACTTAATTTATGAAGGTTTTAAAAACAATAGGTGCATGGTTCGTTTTAATTAAATAAATAAATAATGTGAAATAATAATGGAAATTATAAGTAATGACAATATACTGAAAAAGAAAGAAAATATGTGCATAGAATAGTAATGTTTTAGTGTTTAGTGTTGTCTTTAAAAATATTATGATGAAACCAAAAAAAATGTATATAAAGTTTGTAAATAAATGCAAAATGATGTTACAATGCTGTTTTATTTTATACAAAGTTAGTATATTTAACATTGCAGAGTATACATGATTATGACAATAAATGCATACTGAATACAAGCCTTTCTCACATTACAATAGTCTGTTATAGTTTTAAACACAAGGCTTGTTGTAGATCATTTTATAGCAATGTCCCTTTAATGTTGTTTTCGAAAAGTGGGGAAGCCACAATGGTTGTATTGACATAAAAACCTTATGGTTATTACTATTTAGTCACTTTGATCCCCTTGCAGATCAACAGTAGATGACCTAGTTGTTCCACTCTTTAAAACGACAACAACAACACTACCTCTTGCATAGTTTGTGATGTTGATGGCTCTTGCGACGTGGAAGATGGATTAAAAATAACTTTGAGAACAGGGGTTAAACGTTGATCATTAAACAATGCACTATTTTGAGTAGCAATATGGTTTTCTTGATTTTTTGTCGACGGCAACTGTGTTTCATGCGGTACACTACATTGATGATCACTGACACTTAAAACCTCACTATTTTTACTTTTTAGGTCACCACGACAATGTTTGGAACGTTGCTTTGAACAACGCCAAATAACAGTTCCATTTTTATTGGTTCGTTTCACAATATATGAATATCCTTTATAGTATGCGTAAGGCTTACCATACCTAGTCACTGATACTTCCATATCAACTGTCGAGCATAGACTAAGCTCTAGTAAAGTCAACTTGGTAATAAGAATACTAGTTTAATGTGAGAGCAAATATGGATCCAAAGAGTTCAGGTAAAAGTGAAAGCAAATAAGCAAATATTAGAAACAAGAGTTGGGGTGAAAATGGTCGCAAAGTGGTAGACCCATTACACAATAATTTCAGCACGACGAAGCTCTTGTTCAATTTCTTTGATTTCCCAATCGTGACCAGTATGGCCAGATTGACGTGAGGCATGCAACAACTGTAGCCGCTGGACGAGCTTATTGGGATTGTGCCAGTATACAAATTTAACAAATGGATTTTTAGGTGTAAACAAAGCATTACCATTATCATGATCATTATCATCATCGTCATTATCATCATCATGATCACCATTATCATCATGACCATCATCACTGTTACTATATAGTCCTTTTTGATCCTCTTGCAATACCACTTTATTTATAGTCTGAGTTGATTTTGACAGTGTTGAAGGTTTCTTGGACGTTGACAACTGTCCTAACATGACGTTTTGAGGACATGATAAGTCCTTTTGAACAAACACTGTACTATCTTTAGCCGCAATATCGTTTTCTTGAACTTGCTTTTTAGCATTTTGATAATTGTTTGTAAACAGTAAGCGTGGTTCGTTTCGAGCACTACATTGATGAACACTCACACTTAAAACCTTTCCATTTTTACTTTTCAGATTGCCTCGACATTTTGTTGACCTCTCTTTTGAGCATCGCCAGAATATTATTCCATTCACATTCTGGCGATTATAGTTATAGGAGTAGCCTTGATAGAGTGCACGTAGCCTACCTTTGTTGGTTGTAATAAGTTCCATAGTAGTAACTGACCTGTCAGTACGATGTTCACACTACAAAGGTTACAACTGTTTTGCTGATGGAGTGACCTACTATAAGCTTATATATTGGCTTATGTGTTGGCTTTTTGTGTTGGCTTTTTGTGTTGGCTTTTCATGTTGGCTTTTCGTGTTGGCTTATGTGTTGGCTTTTTGTGTTGGCTTTTTGTGTTGGCTTTTCGTGTTGGCTTTTGTGTTGGCTTATGTGTTGGCTTTTTGTGTTGGCTTTTTGTGTTGGCTTTTCATGTTGGCTTTTCGTGTTGGCTTTTCGTGTTGGCTTTTTGTGTTGGCTTTTCGTGTTGGCATTTCGTGTTGGCTTTTGTGTTGGCTTTTCGTGTTGGCTTTTTGTGTTGGCTTTTCGTGTTGGCATTTCGTGTTGGCTTTTCGTGTTGGCTTTTTTTGTATTGGCCTTTCGTGTTGGCTTTTTGTATTGGCTTTTCGTGTTGGCTTTTTGTGTTGGCTTTAGTATTGGCTTTTGTATTGGCTTATTTGACAAGTTATTTGTGTCAATGTATTTAGTGGATTTTTTCTTGGTGTTGGAAAGTAGTTGAAAGAGAGGGAATATTTAAAGACTTAACCTCAGCTCACTAACCTAACCTAACCTTTCAACTCTCAGATGTTAATTAAATTCTGTGCATTGTCGAGTTGGAGCCCAAGACCTCAGGGGTTAAAAAAACAATTATTTTTGACGACTTATTTTGGTAACTTATTTTAATGGCTAACCTAACTTTACCTAACCTAACCTAACCTAACCTAACCTCAGCTCACTTTGGATATTACTAGTAAGTGTTCATATCCTCTGCTAGGTAGCATGCTAGTAGTACAGGTAGTGCTCATATTTACCGCTAGATAGCGGAAACATACTTTGCATGTTGCATGTGACACTTGTGAAGTTTAACCACATGCAAGACGTGCTTGTATAAGTTCTCTATTTAAACTCAATATACAATTAACCACTAAATGTTCAGAACTAACATGTATAGCCATGTTTAGGGTATATAGGAGACCCTTAGCAAGAAAGGCTGTCTAACCCACGAGTGTACAGCCTTGTCATACGCAGTAAGCCCCTGTTGGCTTTCTCAAATTGTTGTTGTTGTTGTTTTCTGCCAACAGGGGCTTACTGCGTATGACAAGGCTGTACACTCGTGGGTTAGACAGCCTTTCTTGCTAAGGGTCTCCTATATACCCTAAACATGGCTATACATGTTAGTTCTGAACATTTAGTGGTTAATTGTATATTGAGTTTAAATAGAGAACTTATACAAGCACGTCTTGCATGTGGTTAAACTTCACAAGTGTCACATGCAACATGCAAAGTATGTTTCCGCTATCTAGCGGTAAATATGAGCACTACCTGTACTACTAGCATGCTACCTAGCAGAGGATATGAACACTTACTAGTAATATCCAAAGTGAGCTGAGGTTAGGTTAGGTTAGGTTAGGTTAGGTAAAGTTAGGTTAGCCATTAAAATAAGTTACCAAAATAAGTCGTCAAAAATAATTGTTTTTTTAACCCCTGAGGTCTTGGGCTCCAACTCGACAATGCACAGAATTTAATTAACATCTGAGAGTTGAAAGGTTAGGTTAGGTTAGTGAGCTGAGGTTAAGTCTTTAAATATTCCCTCTCTTTCAACTACTTTCCAACACCAAGAAAAAATCCACTAAATACATTGACACAAATAACTTGTCAAATAAGCCAATACAAAAGCCAATACTAAAGCCAACACAAAAAGCCAACACGAAAAGCCAATACAAAAAGCCAACACGAAAGGCCAATACAAAAAAAGCCAACACGAAAAGCCAACACGAAATGCCAACACGAAAAGCCAACACAAAAAGCCAACACGAAAAGCCAACACAAAAGCCAACACGAAATGCCAACACGAAAAGCCAACACAAAAAGCCAACACGAAAAGCCAACACGAAAAGCCAACATGAAAAGCCAACACAAAAAGCCAACACAAAAAGCCAACACATAAGCCAACACAAAAGCCAACACGAAAAGCCAACACAAAAAGCCAACACAAAAAGCCAACACATAAGCCAACACGAAAAGCCAACATGAAAAGCCAACACAAAAAGCCAACACAAAAAGCCAACACATAAGCCAATATATAAGCTTATAGTAGGTCACTCCATCAGCAAAACAGTTGTAACCTTTGTAGTGTGAACATCGTACTGACAGGTCAGTTACTACTATGGAACTTATTACAACCAACAAAGGTAGGCTACGTGCACTCTATCAAGGCTACTCCTATAACTATAATCGCCAGAATGTGAATGGAATAATATTCTGGCGATGCTCAAAAGAGAGGTCAACAAAATGTCGAGGCAATCTGAAAAGTAAAAATGGAAAGGTTTTAAGTGTGAGTGTTCATCAATGTAGTGCTCGAAACGAACCACGCTTACTGTTTACAAACAATTATCAAAATGCTAAAAAGCAAGTTCAAGAAAACGATATTGCGGCTAAAGATAGTACAGTGTTTGTTCAAAAGGACTTATCATGTCCTCAAAACGTCATGTTAGGACAGTTGTCAACGTCCAAGAAACCTTCAACACTGTCAAAATCAACTCAGACTATAAATAAAGTGGTATTGCAAGAGGATCAAAAAGGACTATATAGTAACAGTGATGATGGTCATGATGATAATGGTGATCATGATGATGATAATGACGATGATGATAATGATCATGATAATGGTAATGCTTTGTTTACACCTAAAAATCCATTTGTTAAATTTGTATACTGGCACAATCCCAATAAGCTCGTCCAGCGGCTACAGTTGTTGCATGCCTCACGTCAATCTGGCCATACTGGTCACGATTGGGAAATCAAAGAAATTGAACAAGAGCTTCGTCGTGCTGAAATTATTGTGTAATGGGTCTACCACTTTGCGACCATTTTCACCCCAACTCTTGTTTCTAATATTTGCTTATTTGCTTTCACTTTTACCTGAACTCTTTGGATCCATATTTGCTCTCACATTAAACTAGTATTCTTATTACCAAGTTGACTTTACTAGAGCTTAGTCTATGCTCGACAGTTGATATGGAAGTATCAGTGACTAGGTATGGTAAGCCTTACGCATACTATAAAGGATATTCATATATTGTGAAACGAACCAATAAAAATGGAACTGTTATTTGGCGTTGTTCAAAGCAACGTTCCAAACATTGTCGTGGTGACCTAAAAAGTAAAAATAGTGAGGTTTTAAGTGTCAGTGATCATCAATGTAGTGTACCGCATGAAACACAGTTGCCGTCGACAAAAAATCAAGAAAACCATATTGCTACTCAAAATAGTGCATTGTTTAATGATCAACGTTTAACCCCTGTTCTCAAAGTTATTTTTAATCCATCTTCCACGTCGCAAGAGCCATCAACATCACAAACTATGCAAGAGGTAGTGTTGTTGTTGTCGTTTTAAAGAGTGGAACAACTAGGTCATCTACTGTTGATCTGCAAGGGGATCAAAGTGACTAAATAGTAATAACCATAAGGTTTTTATGTCAATACAACCATTGTGGCTTCCCCACTTTTCGAAAACAACATTAAAGGGACATTGCTATAAAATGATCTACAACAAGCCTTGTGTTTAAAACTATAACAGACTATTGTAATGTGAGAAAGGCTTGTATTCAGTATGCATTTATTGTCATAATCATGTATACTCTGCAATGTTAAATATACTAACTTTGTATAAAATAAAACAGCATTGTAACATCATTTTGCATTTATTTACAAACTTTATATACATTTTTTTTGGTTTCATCATAATATTTTTAAAGACAACACTAAACACTAAAACATTACTATTCTATGCACATATTTTCTTTCTTTTTCAGTATATTGTCATTACTTATAATTTCCATTATTATTTCACATTATTTATTTATTTAATTAAAACGAACCATGCACCTATTGTTTTTAAAACCTTCATAAATTAAGTGTACAGGTTGCACAGCATTATTGACTTCATCAAAAACACTCTCCGACATATCATTAAACCGTATAGGCAGAAATGTCTCAAAGTTTTCACATACACAAAGTACACGATCACCATATGCTGTTTTCAATTTCCGAATCTTGATAATGCGGAATGGAATATGCATTGGCAATTCGCTGAGCTTCTTTGTCTCTAAGCCACATGATTGTCCCACAGCATTCAAAACATTCATTGTAGTAGTCTATAAACAAAACAAAAGCATATCTATTACACTCTAAAACAGCTTTAATAATATTGTGCAATTAGGGATTTTGCACTATCCATGGCGAATAAATTATACTAGTTATGCAAGAAATGCCCTAACTGTTGCAGATACTACTTTTCTGCATATAGCACAAGTGTTAAGTTCTAATGCACACTTGACACAGGCTATCATGTGTCCACAGGGTAAAAATACAACACCTAGTTCATCTTGATAACAAATTTTACATAATTGTTGGTCACACTTTTGTATCTGTTCGTGAGACAAGTCTTTTCTTTCAGCCTTATGTATTTGCTCCGCGTGCTCTAACTCTAAAGGCACTTTTATGTCTTGTGCTGCAATCACTTTTTCTTTACGAATAGTGTTCACAAATTCCTGACCTTTAAGCAACACCATGTATTTACAGTTTGGTAACCAACGAGCGTGTTGCACAAAAGGGTCATCAGTCATTTGCCAATCCTTTAAAGCAAATCCACAATAAAAACATATTGTTTTATCCCCTTCACCAGTATAAAAAAATCCAGCTTCACTTAGCTGTTTGGTAAGGTGTTTTAATATTAATGGCCAAACATTTTTATAAGATTCGAAACGTTTTTCAACAGAGCTGTACTCTGGGTGTGCTAGTGCTTTAGTCTTGCAAACTCCCAATTTTTCAAAAGCACACGCCAATTCAACACTGTCTATGGCATATGGACCACATATATCGACACTACCGTTGGCTGGTAATACATCATTATTATTTATTTGTGATTCAGCAACGTAAGTAGCGGCCATAGGCCTTGTGGTTCGGTAAAATGAATGCACGGGTAGGTTACCCACTTGCTTTCCAAGCATGTAAGGACAGTGAGGAGACCATCGCAAATGGTCTCTAAAGGGATCATCCCCTTCTTCCCAGTGTGAAAGTTCAATACGACAAAACACACAGCGCACCACATCTCCTCGGTTCAAGTAAAAAAAACCGGCTTTTGCAAGTTCATGCGTCGACAAAAAGCCTACAGGCCAGGATTCAAATGTTAACCATCGATCATGTTCTGATTTTAAATTTAACCCACGTGGTAAACCAACTTGCTCACTTGTTGTATTTGGTACTAACGCCATGTGTTATAATAAAACGTTTTCTTATTGTAAGTTATTAACATTGCACAGAGTACTTTAAAGCATAATGCATGCTTGTTCACTGTCTGTTCATTACGTTAATGGCACATGACGACACCTAAAAGCAAACAAAATAACCCATCACTCAATCAATCAATCAATCAATCAATCAATACTTGTAAATAAAACGTTAACGTTAATTGGCATTAATATATCAAAACACCATTAAAAATAAACTGTATGTTGGCACAAACAGTAACCCATGTACTTATTTTCTTTTTTATAAAGCTACAGTCATTTACATTCCCCCACCCTCCCTTTAACCAATATATAAACAAAAATGAATGTCATGTCATTTTGTTCACATTATCATGTTCAAACCTGTGGATATTCGTTGAGTCCATAGGGAACCACCCATAAATTAAATTTATTATTTTATTTTTAGAAAATCCAACATGGCCTTGTACTTTTCCCAGTCAACAACAACAACATAGCCATTAATCAAGAAAGCAATCATTGTCCCAGTCATGTACAGGTAATGAATTTTTTTTTTGTCTACGAGTTTTCAGTAGTGGTAAAATGGAATAGCATTTTTAAGTTGGACTTACCTGAGTTTTAAACAGTTCACTCTTTGGCAGTGGTTTCGCTTTAGTGCGTTTCTGGTTTTTTTCAGCGACTGCTACGGCGGTAAGGCTATTCTTTCCAAGTTTCTAAAAATAAATAAAATAAACCGCTATAAATACCTAAATTCAGGTTAATACATACATTTCATAAAATAAAACATAAAACAAAAAAAAAATGAAACAAGTTAGTTTAAAAAAATTCATCTCACCTTTACTTGCAGTGACTTGTTACTCTTCCCTTCTAGTGGGCTCAAAAGTGCAATAGTTTCTTCTCCCTCTGACATGTAAGGTATGCCGGTTATCTGCAAACAAATAAATAAATAAAATCATTAATTACCTAATCAATAAATAATTGCATGTATTTATATATAAATCAATAAATGTATAAATGAATAAATATATACCTACCTCACAACAAGAATAAGTATTTTCCACCAACACCAAAACTGTTAAACAAGGCCAAGTGTTTCACACAACGCTGTAGCGTGTTCAAAAGTAGTCACATAAGTGCGAGTGGAAATGTCAGCGACGTGTCTTTATATATCACATTGCATGTATAATCTTTTTTTTTCCCACGCTTTGAACATTCTCTTATCGTGCACGTGGGCAGCTAACGTCCCAGGCGAACACCTGTGCCTGATCAAATTTCACATGAACTTGCATTTTGTCACGTACGCAGCAAAACAGGATGTAACTTGTTAACAGTTATCGCGCATGTGGACAGATAACGTCCCAAGCGAACACCTGCGATAGATCAAATTTCACGTCAACTTGCATTTTGTCACGTACGAAGCAAGACAGGATGTCACTGGTTTAGCGTGCCTGTGGTTTCACACATGTGTGCACGCCTTTCGCACTTCCCTGCCAGCACAATGGTCAGATTATTTCACCTTCAAGCGTCACCTGTTGTCAAGTCAGATCAACGCCTTCCCATAAGCTCAAATGACATTCACCTCCTGCTCCTCGGCAAGTGTGTTTTCTGTACTCGCTTCGACCAACATAGAACCAAGTTCTCATCACCGTTTACACGTTAAAGGTAAAATATCAGAAAACGCACCCTCGCTCTGTCATACACCGACTCGTCGAAATATCAATTGATCTATTGAACACAGCCACCTTGGTCAGCGACAGGTTTGTTGAAACACACACAAACAGCAGTATCGTCTCTCTCAACCACCACGCTTCATAAACATTATAAACAGGTAAAGAAAAAGAAAACGTTTTTTCAACATGTATGGCGTTAGGCCCTTTGTGAATTATCTTTTTGGAAAAAAAAATATCTACCACATTTGAAAGGGGGCGTTAGCCCGAGTCCTAGGACACCTCGTACACGTCTCTAGCGTTATTGGTTCGTGACATATCGGCAAAAATCATAAAAAACACGTGTTTACCCCAAAATCGCATTTCCCATTTTTTTTTAATTACAACGAGTGGTCCATAGCAAAGAGGACGTCACCCCGAGTCCTTGGACCCGTCGTACATGCCTCTAACGTTATTGGTTCGTTAGATATCGGCAAAATCACAAAAAGCATGTGTTTACCCCAAAATCGAGTTTCCAATTTTATTAAAAATTATAACGAGTGGTCCATAGCAGAGAGGACGTCACCCCGAGTCCTTGGACCTGTCGAACATGCCTCTAGCATGATTGGTTCGCGAGATATAGCAAAAAGTCTAAAATCACGTTTTTACCCCAAAAAGACTGTGTTTCCAGATTTTCACCTTTTCGACACCGACATTCCCGTAAAGAGCACAACGAGACGAAAAAAACGAATCCAAGCACGCCCTCCTAGCATGGCTCCTTCCATTCCAAGGTCGCAGGGGCTCACCACTTGCTTTTATAAGCAGCTCTGTCCTTACCACACTACTGCAGGTTTTCATTCTAGAGACTTTAAATTTATTTTGGGGGTAGAGGGGGTAGGGACCATTGATTTACGTTAAACAATTTTTTTTGTAGAGTTCCTAGTTTCCAAAATATAGGATTTTCAAAATTCGAGTGTTTTCAAAAAAATATAAAAAATAAAAATTTTTTATTACAAAAAATAAAGGTCATAAAGACTGTTCGTTTGAGCCATGGCACAACGTTCTATCCTGTTTGGTTTTCAAACTATCGCCTATTTTCGAAAACAAAAATTTTCAAAAAAATTTTGAAAAATATAATGAGTGGTCCATAGCAAAGAGGACGTCAGCCCGAGTCCAACAATACCTCATTTGTCAAAATCGGACCATGCGTTCAAGAGATATTTAACATGGCTGAGGCTTAGTAGTAGAGCAAGGGGGGTTTTGAAGTGGGGCAGAACTCCTAGTACTCCACTACTAATCCAAAATGATGATCAATCCAAATAATGAAAAATAATTACCGGTGTTTAAATAATGTCAAAATTACTGGGTTTTTAGACTTGTTTTTCTAGAAATTTTGCGAGTATTTCTGAGTGGGTCGCGGCCCAACCTCTTTCCTGGAAACTAGACCGCACTGAGCTTGAAAAGTCTCGAAACTAGCGGCCCGTGACGTCATCACACGGGCTGGGCTTGGCCATGGTATGTCGCTTTTTACGTGGTGGGCAAATGAGAGTGCTATGGTGATCTTTGGGCTGAGAGATTCAATGTGTACTTGCGTTTGAGTCGAGTGGAGATGATTAGGTTCGCTGTGGTTTTCTGTTCGACTTTCTCTGTTTGTCCAGCTATCGGAAACGAATATGGGTCGTGGTACCAGAAGAAGAGAACGGGTGGCAAGAAAACGTGAAATAAAGCAATAAAAGACTTTAGAACTTGATCCAAACCTTAAAAGTCACATTTGGTTAGTATTCCAACCTATACGACGCGCGCTGAACTTGATTCACTGGCATTTTACTTTTGTTCCTTTTCAATTCACTGAATGTCTAAATACAGATCACTTCTAGCAAAGGACAGACTCTATCGTTGTATTTCAGATTGAGTTTGAACGATACCATTCTTAGTGGCCATCGTATCACTATCAATTGTGAATAGAAGTTTAAAGGTTAGTCAGGCTGCTCGGCCTACCCTTTGCGGTGGACTATGTGAGTCCAGTGCTATGGGCGAGAACGCGGGAGAACGACACTGGGTTTCCAAGTCCATGGGCTCTGAGTGCAGCGCGGTTGGCGTCGCTGCAGGACACATTTCCACAAGTTGAGTCCTCAAGTCCCAAAGTTATGTGTTGGGCGTCCAACTGACTTGTCGTTCATTGCATCCTCGTCACCTACAGTTGCTAACTGGAAGGACGGTGTGGGCCTCTAGAAAGGCCACGCAATGCACGGCTTATGCTGCATTGTGGAAAGCTGTGCATCAGAAATCATGTAGACCATTATTTTGTGTTTGGGTACAAAGCGGCAGCCATCGGCCATCACCTAGTTGTCTTGGTCCTGACTAGCGGCTAATTAGAGACACATCTTGTAACGTGATCGTAGTTTTGTTCCCAATAACATTATTATTATTATTATTATTATTATTATTATTATTCAAATTTATTTATTTATCGTATGGCTGTTAGTGCCGGGAGTGTCCGAGGACATGTTCGGCTCACCTGAGTCTGTAGCTGCTACCAGCGGACACCCTTAGAGCTACACGTTCCGTTCAATTTCAAGTTGTTCCAACTGTCAATTATACCCAGTGGTGAACGTTGGAACTTTGATAGAGCGTTCCGACGAAATCTAACCTAACAATTTAGCTTCACACAAGTTTAGTCTGTGGAAGGATCTTTTACATGCCATAAATCCATGACATTGGACCGCCGGCTTTACTTCCCCTCCGAAAGCATACTGGAGGATTTTTAACGCTCTTAAAAATTCCGACGACTTCGGCCGGGTTTGAACCCGCTACCTTGGGCACAGCAGTTCAGCATGCTACCAACTACGTCACCGAAGCCGCTTTATTCAAATGAGGTGCAATTATTGCATTTGTGTTTGTTGAGGGATTATTTATTAGTTTAATTTTGTTCATATTACATCAGAATGTGATTCTGTTGAATGCAATCAACTTCCCACATTTCCACGATATGGATTAAATAGCTCTCATGACCTCTTTGATCCTCAGAAAGGAACATTAGTCGCACCTCTTAGACAGAGCAGTTTTGTTGCGGCGATCTCTTAGATGGAATGAAATTGTCCCTTCTCTTAGATCGCCTAGTGGTAATAATAATATCGTATGGCCTCGGGTGCCTGGTGCAAGCTTTGTTAATTGACACCCAGAGGGTAGCTTGCATGTCGAATTTCGTCGTTCCTTTGAACGCTATGAAAGTCAAGGAGGTTAGATATCTAAACTCCTTGACACTACAGCGCTTTCAAGTAGGTAGAGAATGGAGGAACTTTGTGTTGGCGGAAAATCCCTAGATTAATTTTGCCATTGAATACGGCCTACTGAATACAAATGGGTTCTTTAACATGCCAACAACGTATGACATGAGTGTCGTGATTTTTGTCGCCTTTCAAAAATCACTTACCACGGTCAGGAGCGAACCTGCAATCTTGGGGTTGGTAGTCCTACACTATAACCACTCACCCACCGTGGCAAGCCGCCTAGTGGTAAAATTAGTTTAAAATGCCCTTATATCTAGAGTGAATGAAAGTAATATAAAATAGACCGGCGGTCGAGATGGGAACTATTCTTTGTTTACGTGTCACACGTCAGCCTTCTTGGTTGACAGTTACAGTGCGCTAGTAGGATATGACTCAGCTCCAGTAGCCTCAGTCATCGTTTAACTGTCCGTGGCTGGCTGCGTGGCTCAGGGGTAACGTTCTCGCTTGGTGAGCCCAAGGTTGCAGGTTCGTATCCTGGCGCAGTCAGCTGGCATTTGAGGGTGCGCAAATGCGAGGGAGCCGTATTCGTAGATTTACTGGCACGTTAAAGATCCCCTTCGGGGCAAAATTCCGGCACCCCGGCGTCTCTAAAAGCCAGTGTGGTTAAAAGGGACGTAAAACCAATAACATTATTATTAACTGTCCGTGGTGACATGAACTCCTGTTACTCGCAATGCTGCTTGACTTATGTGCAGAATTCACTCCGTCATCGCTGTGTTCTCCGCTTCGCTCTGCGGGGCAGCTGCTACAATAAACACTGACGCAGCCACGCTCAGCGGCAATCAAATCTTAAATGGGTAATAATGATGAGCTGAAAGTAAGGAAAGGAAGGAAGGAAGCTTGTAGTTTAACGTGACCGTTAATCTTGAGATCATGAGCCACGGGACCTCCTTTTTACGTGGAATCCGAACCACAGGACATGGCATTTCACATCGAAAATCTCACATGCATTGACCGGGAATCGAACCCGGACCGCCTTGGTGAGAGGCATTCAGCTAGACCGCTGAGCCACCACGCCCCCTGAAAGTAAGAATTTATATGCTACTATTTAGAGGGAAGAATAAAAATTACAAATGAATTGCCTTTCTCCAGCGTCACATGCAAAATAATGTTGTATGTATAAGACATATTGCCAACAATACATCAATAAGGCCAACTACTCCCATCTGTAACTAGGAAATAATGATATCTGCATGTGGTGCGGAGATCTGTAAGATCAAACTAGCTCATACACGTAATACAGTCAGGGGATTTGGATCACACTGACTGGATCCGATCGCCAAGCAAGGAAGATAGTGGAGGGGTAGAGACAGGCCTGCCACTCCCCACCAAGCAATGAATACAAATGTCCCTGTGACATCAGCCGCGACAATTGTTGGCTTAACTGTCTTGTAATATGATTTTGTCACCAATTATACATACTTATAGGCCTAAGCAATGCAAGCCCTGCTGATGATCTCCGAACTGTGGTTGGAGGGGTTATGGAACCACAGTGTTACCAATAGCAGCAATAGTTCAACTGTTATTATTAAACGAAGTTGGGACATTACAAAGAACAATTCACCTGTACTCGATACCGTAACTTAGGAAATACACACATCAAAAAAAGTTTTGCATCACCTCGGTTCCAAGAGTTCCGGAACCGTTAAATACAAAGGGAATAGAGATCAACACAAACAACATTTCAGCTCGTTTTATTGCTCATGAGACCCACACATTGCATGTTGTACCATCATACAGCTAGACTTTCAGCATTTGTGGTCCAGATTGCAGTACACACCACTACCTCTAATACCCAGTAGCACGTCCTCTTGCATTGATGCATGCCTGTATTCGCCGTGGCATACTATCCACAAGTTCATCAAGACACTGTTGGTCCAAATTGTCCCACTCCTCAACGACAATTCGGCGTAAATCTCTCAGAGTGGTTGGTGGGTCAAGACGTCCATAAACAGCCCTTTTCAACATATCCCAGGCATGTTCGATAGGGTTCATGTCTGGCGAACATGCTGGCCACTGTAGTCGAGCGATGTCGTTATCTTGAAGGAACGCATTCACAAGATGTGCACGATGAGGTCGAGAATTGTCGTCCATGAAGACAAATGCCTCTCCAATATTCTGCCGATATGGTTGCACTATGGGTCGGAGGATGTCATTCAGGTATCGTAAAGCCGTTTCGGAGCCTTCCATGACCACCAGTGGCGTACGTCGGCCCCACATAATGCCACCCCAAAACATCAGGGAACCACCACCTTGCTGCACTCGCTGGACAGTGTGTCTAAGACGTTCAGCCTGACCAGGGTGCCTCCAAACACGTCTCCGACGATTGTCTGGTTGAAGGCATATGCGACACTCATCGGTGAAGAGAACGTGATGCCAATTCCGTGGGGTCCATTCAGCATGTTGTTGGGCCCATCTGTACCGCGCTGCATGGTGTCGGGGTTGCAAAGCTGGACCTCGCCATGGACGTCGGGAGTGAAGTTGCGCATCATGCAGCCTATTGCGCACAGTTTGAGTTGAAACACGACGTCCTGTGGCTGAACGAAACGCATTATTCAACATGGTGGCATTGCTGTCAGGGTTCCTCCGAGCGGCAATCCGTAAGTAGCGGTCATCCACTACAGTAGTAGCCCTTGGGCGGCCTGAGCGAGGCCTGTCATCGACAGTTCCTGTATCTCTGTACCTCCTCCATGTCCGAACAACATCGCATTGGTTCACTCTGAGACGCCTGGAAACTTCCCTTGTTGAGAGCCCTTCTTGACACAAAGTAACAATGCGGACGCGATCGAACTGCGGTATTGACCTTCTAGGCATGGTAGAACTACAGACAACATGAGCAGCGTACCTTCGTCCTGGTGGAATGACTGGAACTGATCGGCTGTCGTACCCCCTCCGTCTAATAGGCCCTGCTCATGCATGGTTGTTTACATCTTTGAGCAGTTTTAGTGACATCTATGAACAGTCAAAGGGACTGTATCTTGGATACAATATACACAGTCAACGTCTATATGCCGGAGATCTGGGAACCGAGGTGATGCAAAACTTTTTTTGATGTGTGTATTATTAGGTGTATGCAACTACGATGCGTGACGATATTTGAGCTTGACAACGTATTCTCGGACTGATTTGTTTAAACTGTTGCTCTTGCGAAATTTCAGCTTCGTATATTTTTTAAATTATGTATTTTGCGGAATGGAAAGTTCACAGCCGAAATGAAGAAAAGCCGAGTTGCACTTCCAGGAAAACTCCAAACAGAACCACTCTTCTCTGAAGTCTTAGCTCAACACGACTCGGAGTGTTCCTATCCTTTTGTTGTCCCATTCTCGGAGTGTTCCCATCCTTGTGTTGTCCCATTCTCGGAGTGTTCCTATCCTTGTCCTGTCCCATTCTCGGAGTGTTGCTATCTTTTTGTGGTCCCATTCTCGGAGTGTTCTTTATCCTTGTACTGTCCCATTCTCGGAGTGTAGCTATCCTTGTCTTGTCCCATTCTCGGAGTGTTCCTATCCTTGTGTTGTCCCATTCTCAGAGTGTTCCTATCCTTGAACTGTCCCATTCTCGGAGTGTTCCTATCCTTGTCCTGTCCCATTCTCGGAGTGTTGCTATCCTTGTGTTGTCCCATTCTCGGAGTGTCCCTATCCTTGTCCTGTCCCATTCTCGGAGTGTTCATATCCTTGTCCTGTCCCATTCTCGGAGTGTTTCCATAATTTTTTGTCCCATTCTCTGAGTGTTCATATCCTTGTGTTGTCCCATTCTTGGAGTGTTCCTATCCTTGTCTTGCCCCATTCTCGGAGCGTTCCTATCCTTGTTTTGTCCCATTCTTGGAGTGTTCCTATCCTTGTCTTGCCCCATTCTCGGAGTGTTCCTATCCTTGTCTTGCCGCGTTCTCGGAGTGTTCCTATCCTTGTTTTGTCCCATTCTTGGAGTGTTCCTATCCTTGTGTTGTCCCATTCTCGGAGTGTTCCTATCCTTGTTTTGTCCCATTCTCGGAGTGTTCCTATCCTTGTCTTGCCCCATTCTCGGAGTGTTCCTATCCTTGTCTTGCCCCATTCTCTGAGTGTTCCTAACCTTGCGTTGCCCCATTCTCGGAGTGTTCCTAACCTTGCGTTGCCCCATTCTCGGAGTGTTGCTATCCTTGTAGTGCCCCATTCTCGGAGTGTTCCTATCCTTGTGTTGTACAATTCTCGGAGTGTTGCTATCCTTGTGTTGTACAATTCTAGGAGTGTTGCTATCCTTGTGTTGTCCCATTCTCGGAGTGTCCCTATCCTTGTCCTGTCCCATTCTCTGAGTGTTCATATCCTTGTCCTGTCCCATTCTCGGAGTGTTTCCATCATTTTTTGTCCCATTCTCTGAGTGTTCATATCCTTGTGTTGTCCCATTCTTGGAGTGTTCCTATCCTTGTCTTGCCCCATTCTCGGAGCGTTCCTATCCTTGTTTTGTCCCATTCTTGGAGTGTTCCTATCCTTGTCTTGCCCCATTTTCGGAGTGTTGCTAACCTTGTCTTGCCCCATTCTCGGAGTGTTGCTAACCTTGTCTTGCCCCATTCTCGGAGTGTTCCTATCCTTGTGTTTTCCCATTCTCGGAGTGTTCCTATCCTTGTCTTGCCGCGTTCTCGGAGTGTTCCTATCCTTGTTTTGTCCCATTCTTGGAGTGTTCCTATCCTTGTGTTGTCCCATTTTCGGAGTGTTCCTATCCTTGTGTTTTCCCATTCTCGGAGTGTTACTATCCTTGTCTTTTCCCATTCTCGGAGTGTTCCTATTCTTGTGTTGTCCCATTCTCGGAGTGTTCCTATCCTTGTGTTGTCCCATTCTCGGAATGTTCCTATCCTTGTGTTGTCCCATTCTCGGAGTGTTCCTATTCTTGTACTGTCCCATTCTCGGAGTGGTCATATCCTTGTCCTGTCCCATTCTCGGAGTGTTTCTATCCTTGTTTTGTCCCATTCTCGGAGTGTTCCTATCCTTGTGTTGTCCCATTCTCGGAGTGTTCCTATCCTTGTCTTGCCCCATTCTCGGAGTGTTCCTATCCTTGTCTTGCCCCATTCTCGGAGTGTTCCTAACCTTGCGTTGCCCCATTCTCGGAGTGTTCCTATCCTTGTGGTGCCCCATTCTCGGAGTGTTGCTATCCTTGTGTTGTCCCATTCTCGGAGTGTTGCTATCCTTGTGTTGTCCCATTCTCGGAGTGTTTCTATCCTTGTGTTGTCCCATTCTCGGAGTGTTTCTATCCTTGTGTTGTCCCATTCTTGGAGTGTTCCTATCCTTGTGTTGTCCCATTCTCGGAGTGTTGCTATCTTTGTGTTGTTCCATTCTCGGAGGGTTCCTATCCTTGTGTTGTCCCATTCTTGGAGTGTTCCTATCCTTGTGTTGTCCCATTCTCGGAGTGTTGCTATCCTTGTGTTGTCCCATTCTTGGAGTGTTCCTATCCTTGTGATGTCCCATTCTCGGAGTGTTGCTATCATTGTGTTGTTCCATTCTCCGAGGGTTCCTATCCTTGTGTTGTCCCATTCTTGGAGTGTTCCTATCCTTGTGTTGTCCCATTCTCGGAGTGTTGCTATCATTGTGTTGTTCCATTCTCGGAGGGTTCCTATCCTTGTGTTGTCCCATTCTCGGAGTGTTCCTATCCTTGTCTTGCCCCATTCTCGGAGTGTTCCTATCCTTGTCTTGCCCCATTCTCTGAGTGTTTCTATCCCTGTATTGTATGTTTTGTCTCAGAGAGTGTCCCCGATTGGAGCGATGTACGGCCTCTGTAAACTTCTCGCTGACCACCATCCTGGCGCTGTTTCTGCCGCTGTTAGCCATGGCGCACATAGCATGGGCGCTCAATTTCAACCACCATGGGCTACAATTACCTGTGAAGAACAACACAAACGTGACTCCAATTGTCCTGAAGAACGTCTATGAATACTACGAGTACGGCTTCGCCCCTCTGGAAATTAGCCCTGTTTTGCCCGATGCGACGCAGTACGAGAAGAGAATGCAGACCGTCAGCCTGCATCCTGTTCTTATGACGATCGCCTTCTTGCTGCTGCCTGCATACAGTGAGTACGATGTGTCTGCGCCCTATTATTAACGTGTTTCACAATTGAGGCGGTCGACGTTAAAAGTGCACATAAGTAAAAACTCATTTTGGAGATAACATGAAATGAAATACTTTTCTGTTTTTCTTTGGTGTTTATTTCTTTCTCATGTGGTAGCGTTTGTTATTATTAGAATATGTAATTCAGATATGAATAATTCATATAAAATATCTTAGAACAGTTCATGAATGAAATAAATAAGTAAGATAGTTTAAATCAATATTATGAGCCCTTTTTACGCAGACAGCATTTTCGGTGTAAACAAGACTTAATACAGTGTTTTAAATTGAATGTAATCCAATAACACAAGAGGTTCAGTTTGTGGCTTCAATAGACCAGCATTGCTAGAGAATAACATTTCCTCCTCAGTCTTGATTTATTAACATTGTCGGAGAATAAAACCAAAAGGCCCTGCGTCATTTACTGTTCAGTCTGGCTGATCATCCCTTCAATAAACGCAACATCGTCTTCAGACAAAAACTTGTACAGGCGTCTTACACCCTTTACTTTGATTTGGTTGATGGCCAGTGGAGCGGTCTTTCCAAGAGTAAGGTTTTCTTGTTTGTAAGGGCATTTCCAATAATGTGAAATAGATTGACATTTCCAATGAAAGTGCGAGAACACATTGCTTTCCATGATCACATACCGCATTATTGTGAATGGCACTTCGTTTCTGGATACTGGCTTGCTCAAAAATAATGGAGATAAAAACTTATCCCAATCTCGAAGTAGGCCAACATCCATTGTAACTTCAAATGTAGAATGGTTTCTGCGGCACAATGCCATTGCAGTAAGATAAGGCTTGGCATTCCCAAACACTTCCTTCTGGTTAATGTACTGCCTGATAAGTCCAAGTTTCCTTACACAGCTAACTTGAAACAGGTGTAACAACATCAGTTTCAAAAATAACCCACCGAATCTTTCACCATTATTAATTGGAGAAAATAGTGCACAAACCTATGCATTCTGCGTAAAACAGGCCCATAGGTCTATGCGCCCTTTTTACGTCGACCGTCTCGGGCCAAAGATGGAAAAGGGTTGATTGTGTCGAAATATGAAAACATGTGTTTTTTTTGGAGTAAAGTATGATTTAGCTTACGCCAAACATTCCTGAGGTCATTATTTCAGTTGGTAGTAATTACACCGCTGCGCTGTGCAAATTGTCCAGTTCAGTTTGGTCATCGCCGTCTATAATTCTCAAGCCGTGATTGGCAACACAGTTGTATAAGTTTTGATGAGACAGCATTTAAAATCGGCTCCTATTTACTATTTCAACACCTCTGAAATTTCTCGTGGGTAATCAGACCAACAAATTCTTCACTAATATTTTATTAAACTACGAGTATTTCGGATGCCTAGGCTATCACTACAGCGAGGTGACTTTGAGTGCCTAGTAATTTAGTTTTGGTAATATATCTTCTTGCGGCCTCTATTTTCCAGTACTTTATGAGCTGTACTCAATAGGCAAGTGTTCTTTAGTGACCAGTGGAGCATTATTGTTAGACTGTCAACATTAACATTGATAGCTTTCTAATGAAATCAACCTAAAGGCACTTGCCAGCTGAGTACACTTCATAATGTACTGGAATGTAGAGGCCACAATACCAAAACTAAATTACGAGGCACTGAAAGTCCACCTCGCTGTAGTGATCAAACCGTAGTGATATAACCAGTTATTTTAATAGTGCTGCCATAATTTGCCTTACAGCCAGGCACACAACACTTCCTAGGCATCTGAAATAGTTTAATGAAATATTAGTGAAGAGTTTGTTAAATTTATTGGTTACACATGCAACTTAGTACGGTATTCACTTCTACAACTTTCAGCAGGTCTGATTTACCACGAGGAATTTCACGGGTATTGAAATAGTTAATACGAACTGCTTGTATAAACGATATTTATGAACACAACTTAGCATGTTACATGATTATAGAACTTAAGGACTCTACCCAGTGTTGCTAATTCTACCAACAGCACGGCTTGAGAGTTATAGACGGCGATGATGCTATGCATTGAGATGGTTTCAAATATTTACGGAAGGAAACAGGACGAGATGGAGAGTACATGTTGTATCTGTGTTGTGACCAGACGTAATGATGTTCCGAGTTTGTTGCTGCTACTCGCGCTGTGCCGTCTTCTACATCCACGGTCTGATGCCCCTATTGACTGTGCTGCTATTTGGACTGGGCTGGTACATCATGCAGCCCTTCTACTCAGAAGAGTACAGTCCCTTCATGGAACGATTCACTTCCTTCCACAGCGTGATGGGACTCATCGTGTTGTCAGCCACATTGCTACAGGTGAGGTCTAGTTTTTACAGGACTGTTCTCAAGCCGTGCCATTACGCTTGGCAACGCCGCACATCACTGCGTAAACACATAGATTTTGACGTGAAATGTCTCTGAAAATACAACAGAACATAACGTCCGCTAAATGTACTCATAAATATTACAAATAAAGAATAAATATTATCATGCTACGATGGCTGTTTTTTAAGAAAGGGCCGTTTTAAAGCCCGTAGTTTGTGCGCACGCCGGAACAAGTGTGCGTGATACCTCCCGGCATCCCTTGCGAACAAGCAGGCGTCAGTTGCAGCTGTACCCACAATGCGCAGTCGGCAGACGGCAGTTGAAGTCAGACCCGTGCTCTCTTATGGCGTCATTCACAATGTGAAGTTGTATGTCGGTAGGAGATAGTTGACAATCGGCAGCGTGTGGTCGGCTGTCGCCAATTTTATCTTGACAGCCAACTGCATATTTAAGAGCCAATCAGAAAAGATCACAAGCTGACGTCACTTAGTCGTTTTCCCGCTTGTCATCAGCTGTGTAGTTGATTAGTTGTATTCGCGGTTTATTCTTCGCATCATTACAGTATATAAAAAGATGGTGACTGAATGTACTGACCTTGGGATAGAAGATATATTCATTGATCTTGTGAGGGAACGCCGTTGGATGTATGACATGAGTGAGCCCAAGTATTTAAAAAGGAAACAATTCATTGATTAGAATGTTTTCCTTCGTAGCAAATGTAATGCAGTGGAAGGTAACGCTGAATGAGAGCTCATCGTACGATAAAATGTCCTAAAGTAGGGCCTACCGGTACTGAAATTAGCCAAAATACATTTTCTAATGACGACAAATAAATTAGGAAATGATGTAGTAATATATTGAACGTGTTGGGAGCCCTCGAGCGTTTAATCAAAAATGACCAGCTACACAAAAACAATTCTGTTCAAAAATCAGTAGGCCTAATTCAGAGTTGGATTTGTTATTAATTATTTACAAGAGGGGATACTGGATGTACGAGTATTTTTTCCTCAATTTTAAGAAAGCTGTACCAGTTAGCAGCAATACAAATAAACCGTACAGCTCCAAGTCGTCCATCCTTGCAAATTTTAGGTTTGGTTATCGACAATCAACTTTCTCAAGGAATAAATGAAAGTCAAGTTATTATTTACTCCTAGCATTTTAACGACTGCGCATTGTGGGTAGAGCCAACGAGCTAGAGAAAGGTATATAGAGAGGCAAGGAGCCGCGTAGCAGCGCTCTGGGCGGAGGCAACCTGAGTTAAGGCGGCCATGATTTAGAACGTCGTCTGACAAGAGCTTGTTGTGATTGTTCGCGTTGAGCGGGAACATGTGTTGAATGACATTTATTTAAAAATGCATTGACCATGCCATCAGTGTGTTCGTCATTCAATTGTACGAATAGAAGTTATAAGACAACAGGTGTGTTGTATTTCAGGTAAGAAATGTCATCCAAATTCTTAAATTAATGAGGTAGACCCTTTACGAAAACGTGATGCAGCAGTTTAAGTTTGTGTGATATTTACATTTCAGATTCCCTTTGCAGAACCAGGAACTAACAAAACATTGGGTTGTCAACATGAAAAGCAATAAATGGTACCCCACGAGATACAGCTTTATTTGTTCTCTACACTTTGAAGATAAATGTATGTAAGTTAGCAAATGAAAGGCGACGTCCACTAGCTAATGCAGTACCTACAATTTTCAATTTTCCTGCACATCTGCAGAAGAAGCAGGCGTGTAGATCTTCGCCGAAGAAGCGCAGTTTCCAGGAAACTACAGAACACTCGCATTCAGATACTGTAGCATTGTTGCAGAAGACCTTGATATCAGTAGGTAAATATATTAGGCTGTCTTAAAAATTAAGCAAAGATAGTTGTGAGCCATAATAATAATAATAATAATAATAATAATATCGTATGGCCTCGGGTGCCGGGTGCAAGCTTTGTTATTTGACACCCAGAGGGTAGCTTCCATGTCGAATTTTGTTGTTCCTTGAAGCACTATGAAAGTCAAGGAGGTTAGATAACTAAGCACCTTGACATTATAGCGCTTTCTAGTAGAGAAATGAGGAACTTTGTGTTGCCGGAAAATCCCGAGATTAATTTTGCCATTATGAACACGGCCTACTGAATTCAAATGGGTTCTTTAACATGCCAACATCGTATGACATGCGTATCGTGATTTTTGCCGCCTTTCAAAAATCACTTACCACGCCCAGGAGCGAACCTGCAAGCTTGGGGTTGATAGTCCGACACGATAACCACTCACCCACCGTGGCAAGCTATAAAATAAAATGTATTGTTCAAATATCAATCTTCGTAAGCCAACGAGGTATACTTTCTCTAGTTCCTTGTTTTTAACTAATTATGGGAAACGTAACAGGCTTTACTAATCTTTTATTTTTTCTTTCTTTCTTCCTTTCTTTCTTAGAAATTTCAGATGGAAAGCTCATTTGCGATTCCAGCAGAAAGATGCCAATACGGTTTGATTATTGATCTCTTAAGTGTGATACAACTAGCAGAAACATTCGTGTGGGGACAAAGTTCTGTATTGATATACTTAGTAACACGCAGATTGAGTCAGGATCACTTAGAGCTATTTTTTCTTCTATTCGCTCCAGAGGTGGGAATAGAAATAATCCAAATGCAGTACAATTTAATTCAGCTTATAGGAAGTGTTTAATTGCGAGGGTACGCCCTTCCATGAATTCCAACTGTAAGCCTATTGAGTGTGACCTACTTGTGACAACTGCAACAGCAAATATTCATGGTGTCAATGAGAAGGACGATACTATGCTGACAGACAGATCATGGTTACTGTGCACATTATAATTCACCGAGCTTGTATCTAGGAAACGTTGTTCAGTACATAGCAGGAAGTGTCGTTCGCCAAGTGTCTAAAAAAATTACTTGTATTGAATGCCTAGAAGTAATTTTATCAGGTCAAGATGTTCAGAAAGAAGGACTGATTAAAGAGAAAGACGTGAAAGATGACCCTTTGAATCCATCAAATGATGTAGTGAAATTTTGTAAAACAGCTGAGAGTGACGTCAGGAAGAATGAGTGTATGTTGCGAACGAACACGAATAATATCATGCTAAAGTTGTAGACAGATGTCTATGATATGCTGCCGGGTTATCTGTTTCAGAAATCTGACCATCTATTTACAGCTACTGAACCCGGGGAAAAGACGCACTATGCTTCACTCATCGAGCGAATTGTGAAACAGTATTATACATGCAGGCTTCACACTTCTGCAGAAATACAGCTTAACGTGAGAGGTCAACAGGTGCGTCAGTTGTACACAAAACGTTTTCTTTTTAAAGGAGAATGGAATCATGCACTGTACTGTGGATAAGCAACGTAGCTTATTGTCTTGTAAGATAATTGTGTTAGTTTTCGTTCAATGTACAAATTAAATTGTCAGGCCTTGCGTAGGCCTAATCTTACGCCTCGTTAGTCACGCCTCTCCCTCCCTGCCTCCTACCCTCTTGACAGGGTATATCATGGCGGCTGCCAGTTCAACCTTCTTCAAATATGGCGGCGCCATTTCCACTCTATATACCTTTCTCTAGCTCGTTGGGTAGAGCTTTCTTTACCTGTACGCTGAACTGTGCATCTTGACAATGTTCAAGATTATTGACTCGCCCGCCGCGTGTGAGGTACGACCTGTGATACGTTTTTTGAGTGCAAGAAACATGTCAGCTGCAGACATTGATCGTCAACTTTGTGAGGTGTATGGTGACAATTCAATGACGGAAGGTAAAGTGCGAAAATAGGTACGCGAGTTCAAAAGTGGCCGTGAAAATGTTCATGACGATGTACGCTCAGGTCGACCATCTGCTCCGAGCGATTTCCTCCTCTTTTCGCAGCTGAAACGTCATCTTGGTGGGAAGCGCTTCGCCGACGGTGAAGAAGTGAAAACAGCCGTGAATTCTTGGTTGTCAGAGCAGGCAGCAAACTTTTATCCAGAGGGATTTGAGAACTTAGTTCTAAGGTATGACAAGTGCCTAAATAAACAAGGCAACTATGTAGAACAATAGAGGAAGGTATGTAAAACCTTAAAATAAATGTGGTTTCAAAATAAAATGTTCGGTTAATTTAAAAAAAACCGGCCCTTACTTAAAAAACAGCCTTCTAATGATAATATGAATAATAATATGAATAAGAAGGGGCGGATCTAGGGTAGGGTGAGGAGGGCGACCGCCCAGGGCCCTGCGCCTTGGATTTTTGAAAATTGTATTAATTAATCAATTATACTTCTCAAACTAATCTATAATTCATTTTCTTCAGTGCTGCTATGACCTCCCTTGACCGTTTAGCAAGTTTAGATTTCAGTGAAATAATAGACGTCTTCAGCCGGAAAAAAAAGTCGCGAAGTAATATTTTAATATTTCATAGTTTACATAATCTTCTTCAGGGGGACTTAAGGTTTCTTTTATATTATTGAAAATGATGTACTGTAGTGTAATCAAAATATTGTAACTATTCTTTATTTTATTATTATTACCAAACTACTTTACATTTTATTTGATATTTTTTAATTTCCTATTGTTGTCGGCCCCACCTTATCATATCGCCCAGGGCCCCGCAAGGCCTGGATCCACCACTGGTAATAATAATAATAATAATAATAATAATAATAATAATAATAATAATGATAATTATAATAATGAGTTGATTGACTTGCAGATGTTGTTGGGTTTCGTGGTGTTGGGATTGTTCAAGTTGGTGTGTCAACTACCCTCAGCTCTGCTTCGCGCCAAGTTCACGCCATACCACTATCACATTGGCTTCTCCATCTTCATAGGAGGAGTGGTGGTCATCATCTCCGGACTGGCCGGCTTCCCAGCATTCGCTTATCCTATGTGAGTATATCATCTGTGCTACTCCTCGAGACGCCGAAACAAATTCAGGTCATGAGAGGGAGACCATGCTTACTGTTGGTAACACCGAGTTAGACAAGTACTCTGCCTCGAGGTCCCATTCCATTTCAGTTGTTGGTAGCACTGAGTTGCCTTATGTTGGCAGGTTTCTTAGAAGAAATGAAGGGAGTTCAGGTACCATTCCATTTCAGCTGTTGGTAGCACTGAGTTATGTTATGTTCACAGGTTCGTGGAAGAGGTGCTGGGAGTCTTCAGGTGCCATTCTATTTCAGCTGTTGGTAACACTGAGTTATGTTATGTTGACAGGTACGCGGGAGAGGTACCATTCTATTTCAGCTGTTGGCAGCACTGAATTACGTTATGTTGGCAGGTTCGCAGAAGAGGTGATGGGAGTCTTCAGGTCCCATTCTATTTCAGCTGTTGGCAGCACTGAGTTAAGAGCGCTTGCCACAAGGTTCGGATACTCCTAGCTGGTTGCACTAGCATAGCCTATGGAAGGCAGTGTCTAGTCTTGTGTGTTCACTCTGTGAAAACGAACTCGACTATCTCCCATGCTCCTTGGCTTTGTATTTTATTAAACTTCAAATAAAAGCACTCAAGTGTTACACCGATCGTTGCTATTCTATCAGGATATGGGCCCAGTCTGCGGCTGCGGTCTGTGGATTACAAAATGGCTCAAGAAAGTGTCAATTTGAATATTCTAATGTTAAATGGTGGAAATTTTGTATTTTGGAAAACAAAGTTAAGTCGTATTAGTGCGTGATGATTTGTGGGAAGTTGTGAGTGAACCAAAGCCTGAAATAATTAACGCGGTGTGGCAGAAGAAAAATAACAAAGCCTTAGCGACCACATTACATTGAGTGTTGAGGACAGCCAACTTACTCATTTTACACATTTTAACGATGCGTGTGATGTCTGGCACGCTCTGTCGAGAAAATACGAGAGATCCACGTTCGGAAGCAGGTTATATTTACGACGTAAACTGTACGGGATACATTATTGTGGTGGACCAATGATCAGTCACATCGACGCAATTATGGAAGAAGTGGGTTTGCTGCGTAGATCTGGTAGGCCACTTGAAAACGACGAGATTGTTGCGGTTTTGCTGGTGAGTCTTCCAGAAGCTTATTCAGGGCTTGCCACAGCGCTCGAGGGCCATGACAAGGCAGATCTAACGGTGGAATATGTAACTGGGAAAATGCTTGACGAATACCATAGGCGTGCCTGGAAATTGTGATTCAGAGGTTGCACTACAGTCGGCAGTCGCAGGCTCAAGTAAGGTTAGTCGTGCTCATCAAAATGGAACAATTAAAAATTCAAGCGGAAAACCAAATAACGGTCGCAAAGAGACATGGGCATGTTACTTCTGTAATAAACTTGGCCATTTAAAATCAGATTCCTATCGATTCAAGAAAAGTCAACAGCAGAGGTCAGCAGGTTCAGAATCTGCAAAATAATCGGTTGAGGTTAAGGTATGCAACACACAGAACTATGCTACATTTAAGGCACTGGATCAACAACATGCTTCAAGTAGGCCTACTGGAGGATGGTGCATAGATTCAGGAGCAACCAGTCATATGACGAATGATAGGAAATTTTTCACGTCTATTTGTGACACAAGTGCTACAGTCTTTGTTGCTGATGGTTCATCCGTGGTAGCTGCTGGAATCGGAGATGGACAATTTTACTGTGAGTTACACGGGCATCTCCAAGAAGTACTATTGAAAAATGTGCTGTTTATTCCACAATTGGATGATAGTCTACTTTCGGTGAGGCGCATAACAGAGCAAGGTCACCGAGTGACGTTCGAGAATGACACATGCAGCATCTACAAAGAACATCAGGTCATCGCAGAGGGAAGGAACGATGGGAATTTATTCAGACTTAAGACTGTGGTACCAAGTTCGTCAGTTCATGTGGTGAGAGAAGCTGTATGCCTACACCAGTGGCATCGTCGATTGGTACATCGGGATCCAGTTGCAATCCAGCGTCTGATCAATGAGGAATTGGTCACGGGAATCCAAGTGTCTACATGTTCGGAGAAGGTAGTACGTGAAGACTGCATCAAGGGGAAACTAACCGAAGCCAAATTTTCTGAGTGTACTTCCAGAGAGAAAGAGCCCATGCGACTCATTCATTCTGATCTTTGTGGGCCCATGCAGACTGCAACGCCAAGTGGAGATAGGTATTTTCTATCACTCATTGACGATTACTCCCGTTTTACTGTGGTGAGGCTGGTAAAATCCAAGGATGAGGTGGCAGGCGTCGTAGAAGACTATATTGCTGCAATGCATACTAGATTTGGAAGGAAGGCGATTGCCATTTCTACAGACAATGGCAAGGAATACGTTTCTCAAAAACTGGAGAACTTTCTGTGGAAGGAGGGGATCCAACATCAGCTCACAGTCCCCTACACTTCACAACAACAGGGGTCGATAACTTAGATGTTAGGCCCCTTAAAACAACAATTATCATCATCATCATCATCAACTCCACAACAAAATGGTGTAGCAGAGAGGAAGAGTCGGTCATTGACAGAATCAGCAAAGTGCATGTTGTTGGATGCTGATCTGAACAACCGCTTCTAGGGAGAAGCAGTTTTGACCGCAGCTTATTTGCTGAATCTATCAACGAGTCGGAATATCAGCAAAACTCCATTTGACTTGTTTACAGGAGTGAAGCAAGATCTGGGTCATTTACGTGTGCTTGGATCTAAGGTATATTCGCTTGTACCCAAGAAAAAGAGAAAGAAATGTGACAAAAGAGGAATAGTGGGCTTCCTGATTAGCTATGATGGAAACACTAAATGCTATCGAATTATGGATCCAAAGACAGCCAAGGTTTGGATCAGCAGATCGGTGCGGGTAATTGAGTGTGTTGCCAAACATCCAGCTTCGGTAGGCAGTGCACCGGAAGAAGGGGATAGTGAAATCACACCGCAGCTTGTAGGGACATTGGAACAGGTTTCGACACAGACGGAATCAGCTGACAACTCAACACTGTTGTTGTTATGGTAGGATTGCTGGACACAGATGCCTCTTCGCCCAATAGCTTCTGTACAGATTGCACCACAGTAGCACACACCCTTCACACGTAATGTTTGTACACACAGAAATAAATTCGTAACCTAATCTATTCGCCGGCCAAATCTGCCCATAGGGACTGTAGCACAACGGTATGCACGATACTAAGAAGGATTATGGAAAAATCAACACACATACTTCGTGCCAAATCGTAAAACTTGGAAAAATGCAGCAAACGAAAGAGTTGACCAGAATTTATAAGGTAAAAGGGAAATAGTCCAAATACTCCAGTAGGGCCTCGACCAATGGAATTACAGGATTATGTAAAATAGCGGTCATATTTAAGGGCAATATATAACCTAAAGATCTTATCTTCCGGAGCATCACTATCCGCGGTTCATTGAAAACGTCACTCTGAAACATAAGATTGTGAAGTGTACCCCTCATTCGACCACACACACATCTAGCATCCTCGCGAAGGTTCATGCGTGCCAAATACACCGGCGTCAGAGCATGCTGAAAACGCAAACGTATTATAGTAATAATGTGCCGTCTCGTATATCTGCCTACCCGGAACCACATTGTAGTTCGCACAGTGGGTTGTACCAGAAAATAATTACGGACCTTAATTGGCGCGATATTCGACCATTCAGTTTGCCATTCATTGAGGAGCTGGGAATAAAGAACCGGCAGAAAGTCTGTAAAAGGTACAGCGATATTATAAACTACTACATACCCCTGAGCTGCCCACTTTGCCATACGGTCCACATCCTCGTTTCCTTGTATACCCGAATGCCCCGGAATCCAAGTGAGCACTACCTCCTGTGCCATAGTCTGAAAATCATACAACATTTGAGCAACTTGATAAACATACCAATTTTCAGAGCTACTCGGATTCGATAAAGCCTGGATGACACTCATGGAATCCGTACAAATCATTGCCGGGGAAACTCTCTGTGTACGTATATACTGACAGGCTTGGTGAATAGCAAATACTTCAGCTGTAAAAATCGTTATATATATCGTGGCAGACTATATGTGCGTGTAATCTGTCGGTCCGGAGCATAAAAAGCCATCTGGTGACAACATTCTTGAGCCATCTGTATAAATCATAGTATAATGGGAATAGCAATTGACAATATCCCGAAAGCATCGCGAAATTACTTGCGGAAAACGCTGATACATCCGGAATAGCTCCGGTAAGGAAGTGTGCAATATATTTGGCTGGGATTGTAGGACCCTATATGGAACCGTGTATGGTAAAGGCTTGAGCGTTTGCAGCAGATCTGACCTAAATGGTTGCAAGATTTCATATGCCAATACCAGAGCCGGCTTACGTGGACGTGCGAAGCAATTTTGCGCATAATACTCCACAATCAGCTGTAATTTACTGATAATAGGTGACGCTGACAGCGACATTTTGGAAACCAGGTACTTACTTGCCAAAAATCTCCGTCTTAAGTGTAAAGGTAATTCCCCAGATTCAACTAGTAATGCACAAGTGGGACTGGACGGAAGCGCCCCAATGTAATACGTAAAGCCCGATACTGCAACCTGTCGAATGTGACCAACCGACTACTCGCCATCATAAAGTAGAAAAAGCAACCATAATCCATCTGGGAACGAATAATATTCTTATAGACCGTAAGTAATAAATGAGGATCCCCCCCACTCCGGCGTGTTAGCGCTCTGAGGACGTGTAGTCTTTTTTCAATTTGAACAGTGAGTGTTTGAACCTGGCGCGACCACAGTAGTTGGTCATCAATATGTAATCCCAAATATTTGATGCTGCGAACCACCTCTATGGCTCCCTGTCGAAATAAAATGGGAGTGCGATCAACCTGCCGTTGATGAGTAATAATTATAGCAGAATTTTTGCTCGGCGAAGTGTCAAAACCTTGATTATAAAAACATGTATGAGCAGCAGTCAATGCATCATTATTTATCCTGACGACAGAGCTGGATAGTATCACGCGAACAATAAAGAAGAAAATCATCTGCGTATTGAATGATCCGTGCATAAGGAAGGATGACCGATTCTAATGCCTGAGTATAAATTGAAAAAAGAATACCGCTTAAAATATCACCTTGAGGCAGTCCACAAGAAGTCTGACGGTTATCAAGTACACACGTTGGGGTGTGGAGAAAGAGTCGACGATGGTGTAAAAAATTCCGAATTAAACATATGAAAGGTAATGGGAAACTCATCTCCCCTAGTCGTTGTTGTAATATGACTGGGTCCACCGCATCATATGCCCCTGAATATCCATACATACTGCAACCGTGTGTTGTTTGCGGGCTTTCGCTAGTAAGATATCCGTCAAAAATCGTAAGAGCGTCGATTGTGCCTAGCTGTTTACGGAAAGCAAATTGTGACCTCGGAAAAAAAAATATAATACTTCAGACACCATTGCCATCTACGTAATAAAATTTTTTGAAATAATTTTCTTAGACACGAACCGAGATTGATGCCACGATAGCTTAGGGGGTCTCTGGCATCTTTCATTGGTTTTAATATCGGCAGAATTTCAAAATTATTCCATTCCGCAGGATAGGTACCTGTTGTCAGTACCGTATTGTAAAGTGCGATCAAGATCGTCAGAGCTTGGTCAGGGAAATGGTCCACCATCCCTTAAGTAATGTAATCCATACCCGGACTCGTGGATTTAGTGTGACGCAGCGCAGTCGAGAGATCATTGCGCGTGATTGTTTGTTGTAAAACCTTAAACTTATCCGAAGCCAAATAAGGTGGTAAAAATACGTGTCCGGAAACTGAATCAGACGCGAGGGAATGATAAAACATTTGAAAACCCGTCTGCGTGAGCCCCGTACTAGGACGAGACCTCCGAGTATTCGATAATTGTTTGATCAAAGACCATAAGGTGCTCAAAGAAGTATGGGAATTGAATGTACTAATATAATTTTGCCATGCCATCCGTCTTTTTTTCATTAAATGTCTTCTGAAGCTTGGAAGTAAGACTTTTGTAACGTAGATAATTATCAACAGTCCCATGAAAGCGATATCTCTTTAAACATGCCTTTCTCCAACGAACAAGCAATGCACACTCGGCGTCCCACCTATGGACCGCACCCGGATGCTGTAACGAATAAGATGATATCGCGCGCTTGGGGTGATAACAATCAAGAAAGCGTTGTATCAGCTGTAATAAATAAGAATACCATTGATACGGAGGTGTCCGCGATGTCCCCAACCCATCATTTATAAAGTGTTGAAAAATATCATAGTCGAAATGAAACTCAACACTGAAAACCAGAGGTAACAACACGGTGACTATCGACACAGGAGAGACTGTAAGCAGCATAGGAGTTGAATGTGAGCCTGAACTAGAAACTGCACAATTCCCACGAAGAGTTTCTGAACGGTCAAATAAGGGTGTACCAGCAAGATGCTAATGTACAAGGTGCAGACGAATCACACCAGAGAGCCAGCCTCATGGAATGAAATGCTCAAAATGTCACCTCTTGAACAAAAGTTATGGACACTGCTGCGGAAGAAGAAATAAGCTGTCTCAATCAACATTGTGTATGGGAATTAACGGAGCTTCCAGCAGGGAATAAGACTCTTTCTTGTAAGTGGGTATTTAAGGCGAAATTGGATGGTAACGGTCAGATCCACACTTACAAGGCCCGATTGGTAGCCAGAGGATTTTCTCAACGATATGGTGGGGATTACGATTAAACTTTTGCGCCAGTGGTGAAGCATGGTACTATTCGAGTTTTATTCAATGTAGCTGCACAGAGGGGACGTAGCGTTCGGTATCTTGATGTGAGAAGTGCTTATTTGAACGGTGAATTGTAAAAGGAGCTATATATGGAACAGCCACAGGGTTTTGAGGAACCAGGTCAAGAGAGCAAAGTTCTGAAATTGCGGAAAAGTCTCTATGGCTTAAAGCAATCAGCACACGTTTGGAACAAGACGGCTACAGAGACACTATCCAAGGTAGGCTTTCAACAAGGAAATGCAGATCAGTGTCTTTATTCAAGAAAGGAAGAAGATGGAAGCATCACTTACATTCTGCTGTATGTCGATGATATGCTGGTAGCCGATCAGTCTGCAAACTTAACTGATAAAGTTGGTACAGAATTGCAAAATTATTTTGACATCAAAGATTTGGACAATGTTAGTTACTATTTGGGAATTCAAGTGGAACGACAGAGAAATGGAACATTTTTGCTTAACCAAAAGGTAAAGATCGCAGCATTGTTGACGGATCATGGCTGATCGGAACTGCAAGTCCAGAGTTACCAAATAACACTCTGTACAGGAATGCCATAGCCACAGTATCCAGACCAGATACCGCAGTCGCAGTGAGTCTACTTAGTCGTCGAGTGGAGAAGCCTACTCTACAGGACTGGAATGCTGTAAGACGAGTGATGCGGTATCTCGCATTTTCAATACACAAGACACTTTGTTTATCTTCAACTAAAGACACAGTGTTCAAATGTTATGTGGATGCTGCCTGGCTGGTGACAAGACCAACCGAAAATCTACAAGTGGTTATGTTTTCTTTCTCGGCGAAGGAGTTGTAGCATGGTCAAGCTGGAAGCAAACGTCAGTTGCCATGTCGTCTACGGAGGCAGAATACATTGCCATCATTTGCCAGTCGGGAGCTGCTGTGGCTCAGACAATTACTTATAGACATGACTTTACCGATTGTTGGTCCAACAACCATGTATGAAGATAACCAAGGTTGTATTCAATTAATTGAGTCAAATCGGTTTGGGGCTCGCACCAAACACATTGATGTATGTCATCACCAGCTTCGAATCTTCGAGAAAAAGGCATCATTGAAGTGCTGTATTGTCCATCCAACAATATGCTGGCAGATGTATTCACGAAGCCTTTGGCTACAGAACCATTCCAGAACATTGTGGAACAACTGGATACGAACCTATGACAGCGAGAAGGGGTATTGGAGAGCGCTTGCCACAAGGTTCAGATACTCCAAGCTGGTTGCAGAGAGCGCTAGCATAGCCTATGCAAGGCAGTGTCTAGTCTTGTGTGTACACTCTGTGAAAACGAACTCTACTGTCTCCCACACTCCTTGGCTTAGAGCACATGTGTTATTGTCATAATGCATTTTATTAAACTTCAAATAAAAGCACTCAAGTGTTACACTGATCGTTGTTATTTATCATAAGCTGCTATTCTATCAGATATGTTGGCAGGTTTGCGGAAGAAATGAAGGGAGTCCAGGTACCATTCCATTTCAGCTGTTGGTAGCAATGTGTTATGTTATGTTCGCAGTTTCGTGGAAGAGGTGATGGGAGTCTCCAGGTACCATTCCATTTCAGGTGTTGGTAGCACTGAGGTCTGCTATGTTGGCAGGTACGGGAGAGAGGTGACGGGAGTTTTCAGGTTCCATTCTTTTTAAGCTGTTGGTAGCAATGAGTTCTGCTATGTTGGCAGGTACGTGGGAGAGGTGATGGGAGTTTCCAGGTACCATCCTTTTAAGCTGTTGGTAGCACTGAGTTATGTGTTTTGGCAGGTACGCAGCAGAAGTGATGGTTCAGCCAGGAGCCACCAAGTATCGCTGGGCCGTAGGCTCGACTGCCATCTCTCAGCTGTTGGTAGCACTGAGTGCTATATTTGTCTATTACGTCATGGCTATGGAGGACTTCCGAACGCGTGGGCGCATCCTCATGGCTCGGGACAGATCTATACATGGTTAGAGCGCTACTGTAAACTATGTATGGCATCATCAACTGTAAACTGTTCTGTATTTGACATTTTATTAAACTGTTTCAGTCTGCTTTCTTTAGTTTATAGTATTTAAGGTTTCACTTCACTCAATTGTTCGCATTTGCGAAAGGCTACGTAGCCTGTAATTAATAATTTAAAGTTTCTATCTTTCGAGAGAAAATTAGAGAATATCGGACGTCATTTTTTTCATAACCTAAAGTTGCACGTGGTGGTAACCTTCTTCGAAATTTATTTGCTCTTCTTTACTAAAGTAAATATTATATTTGTTACATACTTTCTGATTTTGCATGCTCGATTGTATGACACGTTTTTCTAGTACTGTCTTAGTAATCTATCACTCACTTCACGTCGAGCAAGATTTAGCTACACTGACAGCCATTACTTCGCCCTCATTGGTCGACCGTCCTGCCTTGATCAATCACAGCACTTTACGTCACAGAAACATGAGAACATGTCCTGGGGCTGGTATTTAAGCAGCTGATTTCGTCAACTACCTTCGTGAACACTTCGAATACTATGGACGGCAGTCATCAGTGGCAAACTTTCCGCACCTGCGACATATCGTCCAGGATTTCGGAAATGGCAACCAGTCATTTTTTCCACACTACATCATGTCATAAGCATGGGCGCCCATATGTTTGTTTCCAGGGGGGGGGGGCAAGTAAATATTTTCGTTTCATTACCTACCTGTCACCCCCCCCCCCCAACCCTCCACCCCCCACCCACACACACACAAAAAGAAGGTTTCATATCTTACTTACTTCGTGAAATTCATTATTTGACTGCTCTGAAACCATTGGCTACTTTGTGGCAAGTATGGGAGGAATGTTTTCTTTGAGTTTTTGTCCGTTAACGTTCGCTTTTCCTCGTGATTCAACGTCGTAATGTTCAATTCTTAAAAACAGGAAAAAGCTAGTGGTATCGACAAAAATAAAAATCAAGTACTGTAGTTCATTAAAATGGTATCGTTAATCCAGTTCGCGAACTTTCTAAATAACTGGACATATTTTCACATGATCCCAAACCACTAAGTTAAACTGTGGAAATATCCCAACATCTGAATCAGCCCAATTATTTAAATAGCACTGTTTCCAAATACGGTAGGCTACGGTATCTAGTTTGTACTGGCCATTACAGCAGATCGTCACGTCTTTCCTCTTCTAAACAACCAATCGGAAATACTTCGCTTTGCTCTTATTAGAATCATGAAACACTTGTAACCAACGAACTGATAAACTCGAGCCAATGGTTTTAGTAAAATTTAGTTTTGTCAATAAAAATATTTCGCCTGATTATTATAAACACTAAGTAAAATGGATAAAAACCACCATATCACGTACTTCTTACTACCATTATTCGAATTCTCGACTGAAACAAGAGGAATGGTGATACAGGAATGATGGTACAGGAATTATGATATGAACATAAACAAACCATTTCTTTCAATGTGTAATTGAGCCTTATGCTCAAGCTTTTCTCTGTTTATGAAAATAATAGACGATAACATGAAACTAACAGATATTGTACAATTCCGTAGAGTTTTATAAAATTAACAAGTGATATATTTCGCCGTATTATTGTACCTGTGACGTAAATAATATACTGTCTAACCAATCTAACACAAATACTTTTTGAGGTTTTTAAATGTATGTGTGTTAAGGTTACCCTTAAAGAGGGGAAAAATAACCTTTTTATATTCAATAACTGGCATTGTTTTAAATATTGTTGCTTTATTTGTAAACAGGGTTAAACCTCACCCCTTGTACTTGACTCTGAGTGAAATTCCGGTTTATGTAATAACGTGTCATTAGGCGAGTGTGTATAAGTAATGTTATTTCAGAGTACCGATACCGTAGTTTTGAGATGAGTGCCCCGGAACATGAAACATGATTCGTACGTGATATTTCCCTGAAGGTAGTGTTGAAAATATCGTAGGCCTACTAGGGATGGATGCTGTCAGCGTCGGCAATCAAATTTAGAATATTTAGGTAACCAGTCGTCATCGTGGAGCTTAAATTGAGGTACCCAACTACACAGATGGGCTTAAAAATCAAATTACTACATTCTGTCCTTTCTTACAATGCATGCCACGTATGGATTTACGTTGCTGCCCCGACTTGGAATATGCAGATTTATTAAAGTTGTAACCTTCCCAGGTCACAAAGGATCGAACCCTTACTTTCGGGACGTACGATTTTCATAATCGTCCATATATTTTTATTTGATGCCTTTTTATGTTTTATAATTACGTAATGAAGTGTATAATATCATGTGATTTATTTCCGATTAATTTGTTAAGGTTTTAAGGGATTGTAATTGGCAGGATCTGAGTCTAGTTATATGTGAATATTTTAACATTGGAATAATCTTCAGTCAGAGAGTCTGGACTTGTGTGCAAGAACCAGGAAGTAGGCTTGTTGTCGCCTGGGTTTTTCTCTCGCAAGCTCAAGTGCATGATGACTCATGCAGGTAGGAGGCTTGGCAACCCTATGCTAGGGGTGTGTCTACGGTATTTTGAAGACCAAGAAGGCACTCCTTATATGGTAATGTTTTGTTTTGATTAGCTGGACCCGGGAGGGAAGCCAGGTAGGCCAGTGATTTGTGGAGGGGAGATGAATGTTATTAGGACTTGACAGAGCTGTGAGGGCGACTCATTCTTAGGACTCCGTGGGGAGTAGTACTCATTCTTTGGACCGCGTGTAGGGCGGTGTACTCATCCTCTGGACTCCGTGTGGAGTGGTTCGTATTCTTGGTAGGACTCCGTGAGGGAGTGGTACTTGTAATTTGGACTTGTGTGTTTTTGGTGGAGAAGGAAGGTATTTCAGACGATCACAAGTTGGTGTTCGATGTACAATTACTGAGTTGCTGGCTATACATTCTCAAGGGAATTATGAGCCAAGTTTCAAACAAATAGTCTAGATTGTTTGTCTCGAATCGCATGAAGTATTGTAAACTAACGTCTGTATACCGAAATTCTGAGACCATAGCGGTAAATTGTTATACGACAAATACTAGTAGAATATGCTATGTATTAGTAAACTCAGGTGCTAACTAGATGCGATAATCCATCATACTGATTTAAAGCATCTTTGTATAATCAGATGCACGAAACTAGATAAATCGTTGGATGCTGACCATCAAAGTAATAATGTACATAATGTTAATATTTGAGAGGCTTGCGTGTGAAATATATAGTAATTGTGCTGCGAGTAAGTAGGAGTGATTCTCTGGGATCACAAACCCCAGAATCAGTAGAGGTAAGCCGTCACAGCTGAAGTCAACGCCTGTAAGTACCAGTCATCATTATTTCCGAGGGTCAACAATATGTCATAAGGGGGCCTGTGAGAATATGATAGGGAGTGTTAGATAGTCTGTACGACGAGGATCCTGCGAAGTGTATTTCATGTCTGGTATCAGAATACATTGTAAATTTTACCAGATCTACAGTGCTTGCATTTATGAGATAACCAGTGTAGTTAGGAGTGAATGTTTATTGCTGTTGTTCATACCGTACAGGTGTTTAACCCTCTCGCAACACGTGAAGCCGAGCAGTTACAAAGTTTCCATAACATATGAGGCTGTTTCTTCGCCTGAGTGTGTACTTAACTAGGAGTGGCATACACTATAAATATGCGTTTGCTAAAATTACAAATTAAAAAAATAAATACAAATAATGTACATTAAATTTTAACAGATATCATTCACAACCAATGTGCAAAAACAATTATTTAAATACCGGTAACGAGTTTGGAATTTCCTCATTGGTACAATTTAACATTCATGTCAGATCAACAGCAAGAACACCAAGGAGACTAAGACGATCCTTTTATTTATGTCCTTAAATAATCAACAATGCCAAAGTATATTCTCTTGTGGAGGGCTTAAACTTAATCAACTTGACGTTCAATGACCAAGCAGTTTTGTTCAGTTTCCCAGAAAACTTTCCGTCCCTAAAACCTGCCGCCTTGGCAGTTGCAAGTTTGTCCCCCGTCGGGTCTGAATACAGTAAATTATCCAATATTGTAATCACGACCTTAAAGGACCAGAGTTTTACTAGTAAGTATAGAAACGCTTATTTTAGGGGTTAAGATACGCTAGCGATGTCGCAATGTCTAAACATATCTCCAGAACGTGCTTTTCATATCGACACTGCTGAAGTGAGGTGGCAAAAATAGTAGCCACTCAAGATAGGGATGGGGAACTAGGCATAACCGTATTGAAATTTGGAGCTTACCTAGATGTTAGGCCCCGTTAAACAGCAATTATCATCATGATCATCCATTGGCCCACTTAAAGCTTGAATATTCTAAGAACAATTTTTAGTGAGCACCCACAAACTAAGTCCATATCGGCCAGTTTGTCAATGACCCTCCTACACATTTGCTGTTGTTGCAAAAGCGATATGCGAGGCAGATTGCGCCTGATCGAGCACCATTACGTAATAGACTATGTAGAGAACGAATTAGTGTATTCACTAATTGAAGCAAAACTAGTATTTAGCAAATATTGTAATTTTAAAAAATTCAGATTTCTGAGGTGTGCCAGACAGGCTTAATGCGCCCGCTGCCACGGTATTTAATGTTTGGCCTGGCGGAATGTTAAATATCTGAAGTATTTATATTTAGTACAAATTAATTAGAATACTGTAAGAACTTTTGAAAAAAAAAAGTTTGTTCTCAGTCTGATTTTCATATCGCTTTATTTTTCAAGGATCCAGGGGGGGGGGGCATGCCCCCCCCTGCCCCCCCCTTATGGGCGCCCATGGTCATAAGTGATTACTTCGAGCACTGTTTCGTGCACCAGTGTCTTGTTTTCCTGGACTTCTACAGCCATGTTGAACTTCGTCTAAGTACCTCAGTATAAGGAAGCTTCGCTTCATTTATCGCCATGCCTTAAAGACAAGAACTTTTCTTAACCATACTTGGTTATTTCGTCGCTTTCTCAGCGACATGTTTTGTTAAATCAGAACCTCACTATGTTTGCTAGACAAACATCAATTTCTACAGTGTAACTTTAGAAAGTTATAAAAATCTCATCATGTATCTATTGCATGGTACCTTTACAAGTGTGTTCTAAGTTTCCACCAGTGGAACTGCAACATTTTTAAGACGGGTTCAACGACGTACTGTGTAGTGGGGACTGTACACTATACTATAGTAACTGTGTAGTGGGGACTGTATACTATACTATAGTAACTGTGTAGTGGGGACTGTATACTATACTATAGTAACTGTGTGGTGGGGACTGTATACTATACTACAGTAACTGTGTGGTGGGGACTGTATACTATACTATAGTAACTGTGTGGTGGGGACTGTACACTATACTATAGTAACTGTGTAGTGGGGACTGTACACTATACTATAGTAACTGTGTGGTGGGGACTGTACACTATACTATAGTAACTGTGTAGTGGGGACTGTACACTATACTATAGTAACTGTGTAGTGGGGACTGTACACTATACTATAGTAACTGTGTAGTGGGGACTGTACACTATACTATAGTAACTGTGTGGTGGGGACTGTATACTATACTATAGTAACTGTGTGGTGGGGACTGTATACTATACTATAGTAACTGTGTGGTGGGGACTGTACACTATACTATAGTAACTGTGTGGTGGGGACTGTACACTATACTATAGTAACTGTGTGGTGGGGACTGTATACTATACTATAGTAACTGTGTGGTGGGGACTGTACACTATACTATAGTAACTGTGTGGTGGGGACTGTATACTATACTACAGTAACTGTGTGGTGGGGACTGTATACTATACTACAGTAACTGTGTGGTGGGGACTGTATACTATACTATAGTAACTGTGTGGTGGGGACTGTACACTATACTATAGTAACTGTGTGGTGGGGACTGTATACTATACTACAGTAACTGTGTGGTGGGGACTGTATACTATACTATAGTAACTGTGTGGTGGGGACTGTACACTATACTATAGTAACTGTGTGGTGGGGACTGTATACTATACTATAGTAACTGTGTGGTGGGGACTGTATACTATACTACAGTAACTGTGTGGTGGGGACTGTATACTATACTATAGTAACTGTGTGGTGGGGACTGTACACTATACTATAGTAACTGTGTGGTGGGGACTGTACACTATACTATAGTAACTGTGTAGTGGGGACTGTACACTATACTATAGTAACTGTGTGGTGGGGACTGTATACTATACTATAGTAACTGTGTGGTGGGGACTGTATACTATACTATAGTAACTGTGTAGTGGGGACTGTACACTATACTATAGTAACTGTGTAGTGGGGACTGTATACTATACTATAGTAACTGTGTGGTGGGGACTGTACACTATACTATAGTAACTGTGTAGTGGGGACTGTACACTATACTATAGTAACTGTGTAGTGGGGACTGTACACTATACTATAGTAACTGTGTGGTGGGGACTGTACACTATACTATAGTAACTGTGTGGTGGGGACTGTACACTATACTATAGTAACTGTGTGGTGGGGACTGTACACTATACTATAGTAACTGTGTAGTGGGGACTGTACACTATACTATAGTAACTGTGTGGTGGGGACTGTACACTATACTATAGTAACTGTGTAGTGGGGACTGTATACTATACTATAGTAACTGTGTGGTGGGGACTGTACACTATACTATAGTAACTGTGTAGTGGGGACTGTACACTATACTATAGTAACTGTGTGGTGGGGACTGTATACTATACTATAGTAACTGTGTAGTGGGGACTGTACACTATACTATAGTAACTGTGTAGTGGGGACTGTACACTATACTATAGTAACTGTGTAGTGGGGACTGTACACTATACTATAGTAACTGTGTGGTGGGGACTGTACACTATACTATAGTAACTGTGTAGTGGGGACTGTACACTATACTATAGTAACTGTGTAGTGGGGACTGTACACTATACTATAGTAACTGTGTGGTGGGGACTGTACACTATACTATAGTAACTGTGTGGTGGGGACTGTACACTATACTATAGTAACTGTGTGGTGGGGACTGTACACTATACTATAGTAACTGTGTGGTGGGGACTGTACACTATACTATAGTAACTGTGTGGTGGGGACTGTACACTATACTATAGTAACTGTGTGGTGGGGACTGTATACTATACTATAGTAACTGTGTAGTGGGGACTGTACACTATACTATAGTAACTGTGTGGTGGGGACTGTATACTATACTATAGTAACTGTGTAGTGGGGACTGTACACTATACTATAGTAACTGTGTAGTGGGGACTGTACACTATACTATAGTAACTGTGTAGTGGGGACTGTACACTATACTATAGTAACTGTGTGGTGGGGACTGTATACTATACTATAGTAACTGTGTAGTGGGGACTGTACACTATACTATAGTAACTGTGTAGTGGGGACTGTACACTATACTATAGTAACTGTGTAGTGGGGACTGTACACTATACTATAGTAACTGTGTAGTGGGGACTGTACACTATACTATAGTAACTGTGTAGTGGGGACTGTACACTATACTATAGTAACTGTGTGGTGGGGACTGTATACTATACTATAGTAACTGTGTAGTGGGGACTGTACACTATACTATAGTAACTGTGTAGTGGGGACTGTACACTATACTATAGTAACTGTGTAGTGGGGACTGTACACTATACTATAGTAACTGTGTGGTGGGGACTGTATACTATACTATAGTAACTGTGTGGTGGGGACTGTATACTATACTATAGTAACTGTGTGGTGGGGACTGTATACTATACTATAGTAACTGTGTGGTGGGGACTGTACACTATACTATAGTAACTGTGTAGTGGGGACTGTACACTATACTATAGTAACTGTGTAGTGGGGACTGTACACTATACTATAGTAACTGTGTGGTGGGGACTGTACACTATACTATAGTAACTGTGTGGTGGGGACTGTATACTATACTATAGTAACTGTGTAGTGGGGACTGTACACTATACTATAGTAACTGTGTAGTGGGGACTGTACACTATACTATAGTAACTGTGTGGTGGGGACTGTACACTATACTATAGTAACTGTGTGGTGGGGACTGTACACTATACTATAGTAACTGTGTAGTGGGGACTGTACACTATACTATAGTAACTGTGTGGTGGGGACTGTACACTATACTATAGTAACTGTGTGGTGGGGACTGTACACTATACTATAGTAACTGTGTGGTGGGGACTGTACACTATACTATAGTAACTGTGTGGTGGGGACTGTATACTATACTATAGTAACTGTGTAGTGGGGACTGTATACTATACTATAGTAACTGTGTAGTGGGGACTGTACACTATACTATAGTAACTGTGTGGTGGGGACTGTATACTATACTATAGTAACTGTGTAGTGGGGACTGTATACTATACTATAGTAACTGTGTAGTGGGGACTGTACACTATACTATAGTAACTGTGTGGTGGGGACTGTACACTATACTATAGTAACTGTGTGGTGGGGACTGTACACTATACTATAGTAACTGTGTAGTGGGGACTGTACACTATACTATAGTAACTGTGTAGTGGGGACTGTACACTATACTATAGTAACTGTGTAGTGGGGACTGTATACTATACTATAGTAACTGTGTAGTGGGGACTGTACACTATACTATAGTAACTGTGTGGTGGGGACTGTACACTATACTATAGTAACTGTGTGGTGGGGACTGTACACTATACTATAGTAACTGTGTGGTGGGGACTGTATACTATACTATAGTAACTGTGTAGTGGGGACTGTATACTATACTATAGTAACTGTGTAGTGGGGACTGTACACTATACTATAGTAACTGTGTGGTGGGGACTGTATACTATACTATAGTAACTGTGTAGTGGGGACTGTATACTATACTATAGTAACTGTGTAGTGGGGACTGTACACTATACTATAGTAACTGTGTGGTGGGGACTGTACACTATACTATAGTAACTGTGTGGTGGGGACTGTATACTATACTATAGTAACTGTGTAGTGGGGACTGTACACTATACTATAGTAACTGTGTGGTGGGGACTGTATACTATACTATAGTAACTGTGTAGTGGGGACTGTATACTATACTATAGTAACTGTGTAGTGGGGACTGTACACTATACTATAGTAACTGTGTGGTGGGGACTGTACACTATACTATAGTAACTGTGTGGTGGGGACTGTACACTATACTATAGTAACTGTGTAGTGGGGACTGTACACTATACTATAGTAACTGTGTAGTGGGGACTGTACACTATACTATAGTAACTGTGTAGTGGGGACTGTATACTATACTATAGTAACTGTGTAGTGGGGACTGTACACTATACTATAGTAACTGTGTGGTGGGGACTGTACACTATACTATAGTAACTGTGTAGTGGGGACTGTATACTATACTATAGTAACTGTGTGGTGGGGACTGTACACTATACTATAGTAACTGTGTAGTGGGGACTGTATACTATACTATAGTAACTGTGTAGTGGGGACTGTATACTATACTATAGTAACTGTGTAGTGGGGACTGTATACTATACTATAGTAACTGTGTAGTGGGGACTGTACACTATACTATAGTAACTGTGTAGTGGGGACTGTACACTATACTATAGTAACTGTGTAGTGGGGACTGTACACTATACTATAGTAACTGTGTAGTGGGGACTGTACACTATACTATAGTAACTGTGTAGTGGGGACTGTACACTATACTATAGTAACTGTGTAGTGGGGACTGTATACTATACTATAGTAACTGTGTGGTGGGGACTGTACACTATACTATAGTAACTGTGTGGTGGGGACTGTACACTATACTATAGTAACTGTGTAGTGGGGACTGTACACTATACTATAGTAACTGTGTGGTGGGGACTGTACACTATACTATAGTAACTGTGTGGTGGGGACTGTACACTATACTATAGTAACTGTGTGGTGGGGACTGTATACTATACTATAGTAACTGTGTGGTGGGGACTGTATACTATACTATAGTAACTGTGTGGTGGGGACTGTACACTATACTATAGTAACTGTGTGGTGGGGACTGTACACTATACTATAGTAACTGTGTAGTGGGGACTGTACACTATACTATAGTAACTGTGTAGTGGGGACTGTATACTATACTATAGTAACTGTGTAGTGGGGACTGTACACTATACTATAGTAACTGTGTGGTGGGGACTGTACACTATACTATAGTAACTGTGTGGTGGGGACTGTACACTATACTATAGTAACTGTGTGGTGGGGACTGTACACTATACTATAGTAACTGTGTGGTGGGGACTGTACACTATACTATAGTAACTGTGTGGTGGGGACTGTACACTATACTATAGTAACTGTGTAGTGGGGACTGTACACTATACTATAGTAACTGTGTAGTGGGGACTGTACACTATACTATAGTAACTGTGTGGTGGGGACTGTACACTATACTATAGTAACTGTGTAGTGGGGACTGTACACTATACTATAGTAACTGTGTAGTGGGGACTGTATACTATACTATAGTAACTGTGTGGTGGGGACTGTACACTATACTATAGTAACTGTGTAGTGGGGACTGTATACTATACTATAGTAACTGTGTAGTGGGGACTGTACACTATACTATAGTAACTGTGTAGTGGGGACTGTACACTATACTATAGTAACTGTGTAGTGGGGACTGTACACTATACTATAGTAACTGTGTAGTGGGGACTGTATACTATACTATAGTAACTGTGTAGTGGGGACTGTATACTATACTATAGTAACTGTGTGGTGGGGACTGTACACTATACTATAGTAACTGTGTAGTGGGGACTGTACACTATACTATAGTAACTGTGTAGTGGGGACTGTACACTATACTATAGTAACTGTGTGGTGGGGACTGTACACTATACTATAGTAACTGTGTGGTGGGGACTGTACACTAGACTATAGTAACTGTGTGGTGGGGACTGTACACTATACTATAGTAACTGTGTGGTGGGGACTGTACACTATACTATAGTAACTGTGTAGTGGGGACTGTACACTATACTATAGTAACTGTGTAGTGGGGACTGTATACTATACTATAGTAACTGTGTAGTGGGGACTGTATACTATACTATAGTAACTGTGTGGTGGGGACTGTACACTATACTATAGTAACTGTGTAGTGGGGACTGTATACTATACTATAGTAACTGTGTAGTGGGGACTGTATACTATACTATAGTAACTGTGTAGTGGGGACTGTACACTATACTATAGTAACTGTGTAGTGGGGACTGTATACTATACTATAGTAACTGTGTGGTGGGGACTGTACACTATACTATAGTAACTGTGTAGTGGGGACTGTATACTATACTATAGTAACTGTGTAGTGGGGACTGTACACTATACTATAGTAACTGTGTGGTGGGGACTGTACACTATACTATAGTAACTGTGTAGTGGGGACTGTATACTATACTATAGTAACTGTGTGGTGGGGACTGTACACTATACTATAGTAACTGTGTAGTGGGGACTGTATACTATACTATAGTAACTGTGTAGTGGGGACTGTACACTATACTATAGTAACTGTGTAGTGGGGACTGTACACTATACTATAGTAACTGTGTGGTGGGGACTGTATACTATACTATAGTAACTGTGTGGTGGGGACTGTACACTATACTATAGTAACTGTGTGGTGGGGACTGTACACTATACTATAGTAACTGTGTGGTGGGGACTGTACACTATACTATAGTAACTGTGTGGTGGGGACTGTATACTATACTATAGTAACTGTGTAGTGGGGACTGTATACTATACTATAGTAACTGTGTAGTGGGGACTGTACACTATACTATAGTAACTGTGTAGTGGGGACTGTACACTATACTATAGTAACTGTGTGGTGGGGACTGTACACTATACTATAGTAACTGTGTAGTGGGGACTGTACACTATACTATAGTAACTGTGTAGTGGGGACTGTACACTATACTATAGTAACTGTGTGGTGGGGACTGTATACTATACTATAGTAACTGTGTAGTGGGGACTGTACACTATACTATAGTAACTGTGTAGTGGGGACTGTATACTATACTATAGTAACTGTGTGGTGGGGACTGTACACTATACTATAGTAACTGTGTGGTGGGGACTGTACACTATACTATAGTAACTGTGTAGTGGGGACTGTACACTATACTATAGTAACTGTGTAGTGGGGACTGTACACTATACTATAGTAACTGTGTAGTGGGGACTGTACACTATACTATAGTAACTGTGTGGTGGGGACTGTACACTATACTATAGTAACTGTGTAGTGGGGACTGTACACTATACTATAGTAACTGTGTAGTGGGGACTGTACACTATACTATAGTAACTGTGTGGTGGGGACTGTACACTATACTATAGTAACTGTGTAGTGGGGACTGTACACTATACTATAGTAACTGTGTAGTGGGGACTGTACACTATACTATAGTAACTGTGTGGTGGGGACTGTACACTATACTATAGTAACTGTGTAGTGGGGACTGTACACTATACTATAGTAACTGTGTGGTGGGGACTGTATACTATACTATAGTAACTGTGTGGTGGGGACTGTACACTATACTATAGTAACTGTGTAGTGGGGACTGTACACTATACTATAGTAACTGTGTGGTGGGGACTGTACACTATACTATAGTAACTGTGTGGTGGGGACTGTATACTATACTATAGTAACTGTGTGGTGGGGACTGTACACTATACTATAGTAACTGTGTAGTGGGGACTGTACACTATACTATAGTAACTGTGTGGTGGGGACTGTACACTATACTATAGTAACTGTGTGGTGGGGACTGTACACTATACTATAGTAACTGTGTGGTGGGGACTGTACACTATACTATAGTAACTGTGTAGTGGGGACTGTATACTATACTATAGTAACTGTGTAGTGGGGACTGTATACTATACTATAGTAACTGTGTAGTGGGGACTGTACACTATACTATAGTAACTGTGTGGTGGGGACTGTACACTATACTATAGTAACTGTGTGGTGGGGACTGTATACTATACTATAGTAACTGTGTAGTGGGGACTGTACACTATACTATAGTAACTGTGTAGTGGGGACTGTACACTATACTATAGTAACTGTGTGGTGGGGACTGTACACTATACTATAGTAACTGTGTGGTGGGGACTGTACACTATACTATAGTAACTGTGTAGTGGGGACTGTATACTATACTATAGTAACTGTGTAGTGGGGACTGTACACTATACTATAGTAACTGTGTGGTGGGGACTGTACACTATACTATAGTAACTGTGTGGTGGGGACTGTACACTATACTATAGTAACTGTGTGGTGGGGACTGTACACTATACTATAGTAACTGTGTAGTGGGGACTGTATACTATACTATAGTAACTGTGTGGTGGGGACTGTACACTATACTATAGTAACTGTGTGGTGGGGACTGTATACTATACTATAGTAACTGTGTAGTGGGGACTGTACACTATACTATAGTAACTGTGTGGTGGGGACTGTATACTATACTATAGTAACTGTGTAGTGGGGACTGTACACTATACTATAGTAACTGTGTGGTGGGGACTGTACACTATACTATAGTAACTGTGTAGTGGGGACTGTATACTATACTATAGTAACTGTGTAGTGGGGACTGTACACTATACTATAGTAACTGTGTGGTGGGGACTGTACACTATACTATAGTAACTGTGTAGTGGGGACTGTACACTATACTATAGTAACTGTGTGGTGGGGACTGTACACTATACTATAGTAACTGTGTGGTGGGGACTGTACACTATACTATAGTAACTGTGTGGTGGGGACTGTACACTATACTATAGTAACTGTGTAGTGGGGACTGTACACTATACTATAGTAACTGTGTGGTGGGGACTGTACACTATACTATAGTAACTGTGTGGTGGGGACTGTACACTATACTATAGTAACTGTGTAGTGGGGACTGTACACTATACTATAGTAACTGTGTGGTGGGGACTGTACACTATACTATAGTAACTGTGTGGTGGGGACTGTATACTATACTATAGTAACTGTGTGGTGGGGACTGTATACTATACTATAGTAACTGTGTAGTGGGGACTGTACACTATACTATAGTAACTGTGTGGTGGGGACTGTACACTATACTATAGTAACTGTGTGGTGGGGACTGTATACTATACTATAGTAACTGTGTGGTGGGGACTGTACACTATACTATAGTAACTGTGTAGTGGGGACTGTATACTATACTATAGTAACTGTGTGGTGGGGACTGTACACTATACTATAGTAACTGTGTGGTGGGGACTGTACACTATACTATAGTAACTGTGTAGTGGGGACTGTACACTATACTATAGTAACTGTGTGGTGGGGACTGTATACTATACTATAGTAACTGTGTGGTGGGGACTGTATACTATACTATAGTAACTGTGTAGTGGGGACTGTACACTATACTATAGTAACTGTGTGGTGGGGACTGTACACTATACTATAGTAACTGTGTGGTGGGGACTGTACACTATACTATAGTAACTGTGTGGTGGGGACTGTACACTATACTATAGTAACTGTGTAGTGGGGACTGTACACTATACTATAGTAACTGTGTGGTGGGGACTGTACACTATACTATAGTAACTGTGTGGTGGGGACTGTACACTATACTATAGTAACTGTGTGGTGGGGACTGTACACTATACTATAGTAACTGTGTGGTGGGGACTGTACACTATACTATAGTAACTGTGTAGTGGGGACTGTACACTATACTATAGTAACTGTGTGGTGGGGACTGTATACTATACTATAGTAACTGTGTAGTGGGGACTGTACACTATACTATAGTAACTGTGTGGTGGGGACTGTACACTATACTATAGTAACTGTGTGGTGGGGACTGTATACTATACTATAGTAACTGTGTGGTGGGGACTGTACACTATACTATAGTAACTGTGTAGTGGGGACTGTATACTATACTATAGTAACTGTGTGGTGGGGACTGTACACTATACTATAGTAACTGTGTGGTGGGGACTGTACACTATACTATAGTAACTGTGTAGTGGGGACTGTACACTATACTATAGTAACTGTGTGGTGGGGACTGTATACTATACTATAGTAACTGTGTGGTGGGGACTGTACACTATACTATAGTAACTGTGTAGTGGGGACTGTACACTATACTATAGTAACTGTGTAGTGGGGACTGTATACTATACTATAGTAACTGTGTAGTGGGGACTGTATACTATACTATAGTAACTGTGTGGTGGGGACTGTACACTATACTATAGTAACTGTGTGGTGGGGACTGTACACTATACTATAGTAACTGTGTAGTGGGGACTGTACACTATACTATAGTAACTGTGTAGTGGGGACTGTACACTATACTATAGTAACTGTGTAGTGGGGACTGTATACTATACTATAGTAACTGTGTAGTGGGGACTGTATACTATACTATAGTAACTGTGTGGTGGGGACTGTACACTATACTATAGTAACTGTGTGGTGGGGACTGTACACTATACTATAGTAACTGTGTGGTGGGGACTGTACACTATACTATAGTAACTGTGTAGTGGGGACTGTACACTATACTATAGTAACTGTGTAGTGGGGACTGTACACTATACTATAGTAACTGTGTGGTGGGGACTGTATACTATACTATAGTAACTGTGTAGTGGGGACTGTACACTATACTATAGTAACTGTGTAGTGGGGACTGTACACTATACTATAGTAACTGTGTGGTGGGGACTGTACACTATACTATAGTAACTGTGTAGTGGGGACTGTATACTATACTATAGTAACTGTGTGGTGGGGACTGTACACTATACTATAGTAACTGTGTAGTGGGGACTGTACACTATACTATAGTAACTGTGTGGTGGGGACTGTACACTATACTATAGTAACTGTGTGGTGGGGACTGTACACTATACTATAGTAACTGTGTGGTGGGGACTGTATACTATACTATAGTAACTGTGTGGTGGGGACTGTATACTATACTATAGTAACTGTGTGGTGGGGACTGTACACTATACTATAGTAACTGTGTGGTGGGGACTGTACACTATACTATAGTAACTGTGTAGTGGGGACTGTACACTATACTATAGTAACTGTGTAGTGGGGACTGTACACTATACTATAGTAACTGTGTGGTGGGGACTGTATACTATACTATAGTAACTGTGTAGTGGGGACTGTACACTATACTATAGTAACTGTGTAGTGGGGACTGTACACTATACTATAGTAACTGTGTAGTGGGGACTGTATACTATACTATAGTAACTGTGTAGTGGGGACTGTATACTATACTATAGTAACTGTGTGGTGGGGACTGTACACTATACTATAGTAACTGTGTGGTGGGGACTGTACACTATACTATAGTAACTGTGTAGTGGGGACTGTACACTATACTATAGTAACTGTGTAGTGGGGACTGTATACTATACTATAGTAACTGTGTGGTGGGGACTGTACACTATACTATAGTAACTGTGTGGTGGGGACTGTACACTATACTATAGTAACTGTGTGGTGGGGACTGTACACTATACTATAGTAACTGTGTAGTGGGGACTGTACACTATACTATAGTAACTGTGTAGTGGGGACTGTACACTATACTATAGTAACTGTGTGGTGGGGACTGTACACTATACTATAGTAACTGTGTGGTGGGGACTGTACACTATACTATAGTAACTGTGTGGTGGGGACTGTACACTATACTATAGTAACTGTGTGGTGGGGACTGTACACTATACTATAGTAACTGTGTGGTGGGGACTGTATACTATACTATAGTAACTGTGTGGTGGGGACTGTACACTATACTATAGTAACTGTGTAGTGGGGACTGTATACTATACTATAGTAACTGTGTAGTGGGGACTGTATACTATACTATAGTAACTGTGTGGTGGGGACTGTACACTATACTATAGTAACTGTGTAGTGGGGACTGTACACTATACTATAGTAACTGTGTGGTGGGGACTGTACACTATACTATAGTAACTGTGTGGTGGGGACTGTATACTATACTATAGTAACTGTGTAGTGGGGACTGTATACTATACTATAGTAACTGTGTAGTGGGGACTGTACACTATACTATAGTAACTGTGTGGTGGGGACTGTACACTATACTATAGTAACTGTGTGGTGGGGACTGTACACTATACTATAGTAACTGTGTAGTGGGGACTGTATACTATACTATAGTAACTGTGTGGTGGGGACTGTACACTATACTATAGTAACTGTGTGGTGGGGACTGTATACTATACTATAGTAACTGTGTAGTGGGGACTGTACACTATACTATAGTAACTGTGTGGTGGGGACTGTACACTATACTATAGTAACTGTGTAGTGGGGACTGTACACTATACTATAGTAACTGTGTGGTGGGGACTGTACACTATACTATAGTAACTGTGTGGTGGGGACTGTACACTATACTATAGTAACTGTGTGGTGGGGACTGTATACTATACTATAGTAACTGTGTAGTGGGGACTGTACACTATACTATAGTAACTGTGTGGTGGGGACTGTATACTATACTATAGTAACTGTGTGGTGGGGACTGTACACTATACTATAGTAACTGTGTGGTGGGGACTGTACACTATACTATAGTAACTGTGTAGTGGGGACTGTACACTATACTATAGTAACTGTGTGGTGGGGACTGTACACTATACTATAGTAACTGTGTGGTGGGGACTGTACACTATACTATAGTAACTGTGTGGTGGGGACTGTATACTATACTATAGTAACTGTGTGGTGGGGACTGTATACTATACTATAGTAACTGTGTGGTGGGGACTGTACACTATACTATAGTAACTGTGTAGTGGGGACTGTACACTATACTATAGTAACTGTGTGGTGGGGACTGTACACTATACTATAGTAACTGTGTAGTGGGGACTGTATACTATACTATAGTAACTGTGTGGTGGGGACTGTACACTATACTATAGTAACTGTGTAGTGGGGACTGTACACTATACTATAGTAACTGTGTGGTGGGGACTGTACACTATACTATAGTAACTGTGTGGTGGGGACTGTATACTATACTATAGTAACTGTGTGGTGGGGACTGTACACTATACTATAGTAACTGTGTAGTGGGGACTGTACACTATACTATAGTAACTGTGTGGTGGGGACTGTACACTATACTATAGTAACTGTGTAGTGGGGACTGTATACTATACTATAGTAACTGTGTGGTGGGGACTGTATACTATAGTAACTGTGTGGTGGGGACTGTACACTATACTATAGTAACTGTGTGGTGGGGACTGTACACTATACTATAGTAACTGTGTAGTGGGGACTGTATACTATACTATAGTAACTGTGTAGTGGGGACTGTATACTATACTATAGTAACTGTGTGGTGGGGACTGTACACTATACTATAGTAACTGTGTGGTGGGGACTGTATACTATACTATAGTAACTGTGTGGTGGGGACTGTACACTATACTATAGTAACTGTGTGGTGGGGACTGTACACTATACTATAGTAACTGTGTGGTGGGGACTGTACACTATACTATAGTAACTGTGTAGTGGGGACTGTACACTATACTATAGTAACTGTGTAGTGGGGACTGTACACTATACTATAGTAACTGTGTAGTGGGGACTGTACACTATACTATAGTAACTGTGTGGTGGGGACTGTACACTATACTATAGTAACTGTGTGGTGGGGACTGTACACTATACTATAGTAACTGTGTAGTGGGGACTGTACACTATACTATAGTAACTGTGTAGTGGGGACTGTACACTATACTATAGTAACTGTGTAGTGGGGACTGTACACTATACTATAGTAACTGTGTAGTGGGGACTGTACACTATACTATAGTAACTGTGTGGTGGGGACTGTACACTATACTATAGTAACTGTGTAGTGGGGACTGTACACTATACTATAGTAACTGTGTAGTGGGGACTGTACACTATACTATAGTAACTGTGTGGTGGGGACTGTACACTATACTATAGTAACTGTGTGGTGGGGACTGTACACTATACTATAGTAACTGTGTAGTGGGGACTGTACACTATACTATAGTAACTGTGTGGTGGGGACTGTACACTATACTATAGTAACTGTGTAGTGGGGACTGTATACTATACTATAGTAACTGTGTGGTGGGGACTGTATACTATAGTAACTGTGTGGTGGGGACTGTACACTATACTATAGTAACTGTGTGGTGGGGACTGTACACTATACTATAGTAACTGTGTAGTGGGGACTGTATACTATACTATAGTAACTGTGTAGTGGGGACTGTATACTATACTATAGTAACTGTGTGGTGGGGACTGTACACTATACTATAGTAACTGTGTGGTGGGGACTGTATACTATACTATAGTAACTGTGTGGTGGGGACTGTACACTATACTATAGTAACTGTGTGGTGGGGACTGTACACTATACTATAGTAACTGTGTGGTGGGGACTGTACACTATACTATAGTAACTGTGTAGTGGGGACTGTACACTATACTATAGTAACTGTGTAGTGGGGACTGTACACTATACTATAGTAACTGTGTAGTGGGGACTGTACACTATACTATAGTAACTGTGTGGTGGGGACTGTACACTATACTATAGTAACTGTGTGGTGGGGACTGTACACTATACTATAGTAACTGTGTAGTGGGGACTGTACACTATACTATAGTAACTGTGTAGTGGGGACTGTACACTATACTATAGTAACTGTGTAGTGGGGACTGTACACTATACTATAGTAACTGTGTAGTGGGGACTGTACACTATACTATAGTAACTGTGTAGTGGGGACTGTACACTATACTATAGTAACTGTGTGGTGGGGACTGTACACTATACTATAGTAACTGTGTAGTGGGGACTGTACACTATACTATAGTAACTGTGTGGTGGGGACTGTACACTATACTATAGTAACTGTGTAGTGGGGACTGTACACTATACTATAGTAACTGTGTGGTGGGGACTGTACACTATACTATAGTAACTGTGTAGTGGGGACTGTACACTATACTATAGTAACTGTGTAGTGGGGACTGTACACTATACTATAGTAACTGTGTGGTGGGGACTGTACACTATACTATAGTAACTGTGTGGTGGGGACTGTACACTATACTATAGTAACTGTGTGGTGGGGACTGTATACTATACTATAGTAACTGTGTGGTGGGGACTGTACACTATACTATAGTAACTGTGTGGTGGGGACTGTACACTATACTATAGTAACTGTGTAGTGGGGACTGTACACTATACTATAGTAACTGTGTAGTGGGGACTGTATACTATACTATAGTAACTGTGTGGTGGGGACTGTACACTATACTATAGTAACTGTGTGGTGGGGACTGTATACTATACTATAGTAACTGTGTGGTGGGGACTGTACACTATACTATAGTAACTGTGTGGTGGGGACTGTACACTATACTATAGTAACTGTGTGGTGGGGACTGTACACTATACTATAGTAACTGTGTGGTGGGGACTGTACACTATACTATAGTAACTGTGTAGTGGGGACTGTACACTATACTATAGTAACTGTGTGGTGGGGACTGTACACTATACTATAGTAACTGTGTGGTGGGGACTGTATACTATACTATAGTAACTGTGTGGTGGGGACTGTATACTATACTATAGTAACTGTGTGGTGGGGACTGTATACTATACTATAGTAACTGTGTGGTGGGGACTGTACACTATACTATAGTAACTGTGTGGTGGGGACTGTATACTATACTATAGTAACTGTGTGGTGGGGACTGTACACTATACTATAGTAACTGTGTGGTGGGGACTGTACACTATACTATAGTAACTGTGTGGTGGGGACTGTACACTATACTATAGTAACTGTGTGGTGGGGACTGTATACTATACTATAGTAACTGTGTGGTGGGGACTGTACACTATACTATAGTAACTGTGTGGTGGGGACTGTACACTATACTATAGTAACTGTGTAGTGGGGACTGTACACTATACTATAGTAACTGTGTGGTGGGGACTGTATACTATACTATAGTAACTGTGTAGTGGGGACTGTATACTATACTATAGTAACTGTGTAGTGGGGACTGTACACTATACTATAGTAACTGTGTGGTGGGGACTGTATACTATACTATAGTAACTGTGTAGTGGGGACTGTATACTATACTATAGTAACTGTGTAGTGGGGACTGTACACTATACTATAGTAACTGTGTAGTGGGGACTGTATACTATACTATAGTAACTGTGTGGTGGGGACTGTACACTATACTATAGTAACTGTGTAGTGGGGACTGTATACTATACTATAGTAACTGTGTAGTGGGGACTGTACACTATACTATAGTAACTGTGTAGTGGGGACTGTATACTATACTATAGTAACTGTGTAGTGGGGACTGTATACTATACTATAGTAACTGTGTAGTGGGGACTGTACACTATACTATAGTAACTGTGTGGTGGGGACTGTATACTATACTATAGTAACTGTGTGGTGGGGACTGTACACTATACTATAGTAACTGTGTGGTGGGGACTGTATACTATACTATAGTAACTGTGTAGTGGGGACTGTATACTATACTATAGTAACTGTGTAGTGGGGACTGTACACTATACTATAGTAACTGTGTGGTGGGGACTGTATACTATACTATAGTAACTGTGTGGTGGGGACTGTACACTATACTATAGTAACTGTGTAGTGGGGACTGTACACTATACTATAGTAACTGTGTGGTGGGGACTGTACACTATACTATAGTAACTGTGTAGTGGGGACTGTACACTATACTATAGTAACTGTGTGGTGGGGACTGTACACTATACTATAGTAACTGTGTGGTGGGGACTGTACACTATACTATAGTAACTGTGTGGTGGGGACTGTACACTATACTATAGTAACTGTGTGGTGGGGACTGTACACTATACTATAGTAACTGTGTAGTGGGGACTGTACACTATACTATAGTAACTGTGTGGTGGGGACTGTACACTATACTATAGTAACTGTGTGGTGGGGACTGTACACTATACTATAGTAACTGTGTAGTGGGGACTGTACACTATACTATAGTAACTGTGTGGTGGGGACTGTACACTATACTATAGTAACTGTGTGGTGGGGACTGTACACTATACTATAGTAACTGTGTGGTGGGGACTGTACACTATACTATAGTAACTGTGTGGTGGGGACTGTACACTATACTATAGTAACTGTGTAGTGGGGACTGTACACTATACTATAGTAACTGTGTGGTGGGGACTGTACACTATACTATAGTAACTGTGTGGTGGGGACTGTACACTATACTATAGTAACTGTGTGGTGGGGACTGTACACTATACTATAGTAACTGTGTAGTGGGGACTGTACACTATACTATAGTAACTGTGTGGTGGGGACTGTACACTATACTATAGTAACTGTGTGGTGGGGACTGTACACTATACTATAGTAACTGTGTAGTGGGGACTGTACACTATACTATAGTAACTGTGTAGTGGGGACTGTACACTATACTATAGTAACTGTGTAGTGGGGACTGTACACTATACTATAGTAACTGTGTGGTGGGGACTGTACACTATACTATAGTAACTGTGTGGTGGGGACTGTACACTATACTATAGTAACTGTGTGGTGGGGACTGTATACTATACTATAGTAACTGTGTAGTGGGGACTGTATACTATACTATAGTAACTGTGTGGTGGGGACTGTACACTATACTATAGTAACTGTGTAGTGGGGACTGTACACTATACTATAGTAACTGTGTAGTGGGGACTGTACACTATACTATAGTAACTGTGTGGTGGGGACTGTACACTATACTATAGTAACTGTGTAGTGGGGACTGTACACTATACTATAGTAACTGTGTGGTGGGGACTGTATACTATACTATAGTAACTGTGTAGTGGGGACTGTACACTATACTATAGTAACTGTGTGGTGGGGACTGTACACTATACTATAGTAACTGTGTAGTGGGGACTGTACACTATACTATAGTAACTGTGTGGTGGGGACTGTACACTATACTATAGTAACTGTGTAGTGGGGACTGTACACTATACTATAGTAACTGTGTGGTGGGGACTGTACACTATACTATAGTAACTGTGTGGTGGGGACTGTATACTATACTATAGTAACTGTGTAGTGGGGACTGTATACTATACTATAGTAACTGTGTGGTGGGGACTGTACACTATACTATAGTAACTGTGTGGTGGGGACTGTACACTATACTATAGTAACTGTGTGGTGGGGACTGTATACTATACTATAGTAACTGTGTGGTGGGGACTGTACACTATACTATAGTAACTGTGTGGTGGGGACTGTATACTATACTATAGTAACTGTGTGGTGGGGACTGTACACTATACTATAGTAACTGTGTGGTGGGGACTGTATACTATACTATAGTAACTGTGTGGTGGGGACTGTACACTATACTATAGTAACTGTGTGGTGGGGACTGTATACTATACTATAGTAACTGTGTGGTGGGGACTGTACACTATACTATAGTAACTGTGTAGTGGGGACTGTACACTATACTATAGTAACTGTGTGGTGGGGACTGTACACTATACTATAGTAACTGTGTAGTGGGGACTGTACACTATACTATAGTAACTGTGTAGTGGGGACTGTACACTATACTATAGTAACTGTGTAGTGGGGACTGTACACTATACTATAGTAACTGTGTAGTGGGGACTGTACACTATACTATAGTAACTGTGTGGTGGGGACTGTACACTATACTATAGTAACTGTGTGGTGGGGACTGTACACTATACTATAGTAACTGTGTGGTGGGGACTGTACACTATACTATAGTAACTGTGTGGTGGGGACTGTACACTATACTATAGTAACTGTGTGGTGGGGACTGTACACTATACTATAGTAACTGTGTAGTGGGGACTGTACACTATACTATAGTAACTGTGTAGTGGGGACTGTATACTATACTATAGTAACTGTGTGGTGGGGACTGTACACTATACTATAGTAACTGTGTGGTGGGGACTGTATACTATACTATAGTAACTGTGTGGTGGGGACTGTACACTATACTATAGTAACTGTGTAGTGGGGACTGTACACTATACTATAGTAACTGTGTGGTGGGGACTGTATACTATACTATAGTAACTGTGTGGTGGGGACTGTACACTATACTATAGTAACTGTGTGGTGGGGACTGTACACTATACTATAGTAACTGTGTGGTGGGGACTGTACACTATACTATAGTAACTGTGTGGTGGGGACTGTACACTATACTATAGTAACTGTGTGGTGGGGACTGTACACTATACTATAGTAACTGTGTGGTGGGGACTGTATACTATACTATAGTAACTGTGTAGTGGGGACTGTATACTATACTATAGTAACTGTGTAGTGGGGACTGTATACTATACTATAGTAACTCTGTAGTGGGGACTGTACACTATACTATAGTAACTGTGTGGTGGGGACTGTATACTATACTATAGTAACTGTGTGGTGGGGACTGTACACTATACTATAGTAACTGTGTGGTGGGGACTGTACACTATACTATAGTAACTGTGTAGTGGGGACTGTATACTATACTATAGTAACTGTGTAGTGGGGACTGTACACTATACTATAGTAACTGTGTAGTGGGGACTGTACACTATACTATAGTAACTGTGTAGTGGGGACTGTATACTATACTATAGTAACTGTGTGGTGGGGACTGTACACTATACTATAGTAACTGTGTGGTGAACCACTTTTCAGAATTTATTGTAATTATTATTATTATCATCATGATTATTATTATTATTGTCATGTGTTGTGACATCTCTATATTACGCCTCGAGAGTTTAAAAGTGCGCAGTTTGTGTGTATGTATCTCTCTGTCTAACGTTGTGCAACCCCTGGCTACATACTGCCTTGTTCTCTCGTATTGGCTAGTGTTGTTGCTACCTTGCATTTTGTTGTGCAATTCGTTCTGCCATTGGCTCTGACAATATTTGACGCGAGTTTGGGGCCACTCCCAAACTACGCATTTGATTTTTCTGAGAGGCTTCTCTCCCCTCTGGGGGGACAGAAGCTAAGTCAGTCTTAGACGCGCCGAGATGTAAGGCGAACGTGTGTATTCGGGCAGAGGCCCACCCTCATGGCGCAGCGGAATGTGAGTACGGCTCAATGTATTTCTATCTAACGCAATGTAATTGTTTTTGTTAAACGTTCCTTCTTTTGCTTAATTCTCTTTCCTTTTCAAGATGTTACTGTTAGTATTATAATCCTTGAACCCGATCTCCGAGACCTTGCGTAATGTCATACGGCGGAGTTCTTTTTGTTGCTTTTGTTATGTGCCCACCTCACAGTTTTATTATTTTGGTTAATACCTGTAAGATTCGAAAGTATTGCGTTTCTGCGTCTTGGCTTAAATATATTTCCTGTCGGGCCTTAGTGCTCGTCTTTTGCGTCGGTGTCTCTTTGTACCACAAATGTTTCATTTGATTGGTAGCAATTGGACCTTTGTTTGTGGACAGTATGTGTGAGGTAACGGGACTGATGTCCAACGTCCCACTAATACGTGTCCCTTTTGTTTATAGAATATATGTGACGGTGGTTAACTGGGATTTCTCCAGCTCCGATGTCATATTATTCTTTTTTTATATGTTGCGTTGGTGCGGCATTATGTAGGGAGTATAAGCCTATTTTTTTATAGCGTGCTTTCGATTTTTACCGGTCTCTTTCGTCCCAAGTCAATTGTAATGTAATGTATCTCCGTATATCTCTTTTTCCTTTTGTTTTGTTCTTTCTCTTCCGATTTTCGCCGTATTACATAACTTAATGATATCCCCCCCTTTTTCTTCCCCTTCTTCCTACCTCCGTGAAATCTCTCTTCCCTTTGTTTTACTCCCCTCACTCCTCCCCCATCCCTCAGGTATGTTTACAGTAACATCATGAAAAGCTTCGCGTCTTGTAGCAGTTCGAATTTTGACTTTTTGCAAGTTAGTCGTTTCTCTTTAACTTTAGTAAGTTTCGTTTTATTTTATTTCATGTTCGTATCTTTTCGTTAGATTCATATTGTTGAGCTGTTACTCAGGTTCTGTCGTGCTTTTTAGTTTTTAAGTCTTTATTCTTGGTTTTGGGTTTCTTTTGTATTATTGAGCTTGTATTAGCTTGCCTTTTTTCTTTGTTTTAAATAATTTGTTTATTTCGTGTACACGCTCTTTCTTTTATCCTCAATACATTTTTATATTTTAAGTAATATAGCTCCCTTGTCTTTTCATTTCTTACATTTAAGTTCCCCTTCCTTATCCTTATCCTTATCTCGATTTCGTCAATCTTGTCTTTGTGACGTAACAAAGGCACGATTAATACGCCTCTGGGATTTATTTAATTAATTTTATGGGAATCTCGTTTCTGCACTTTTGATTATTGCATTAAGCAATTATTCGTTTGCATTTGGTTTTTTGGAAATCATCTTTTGCTCGCTCCGAAAACCTTGGGCCCAGCACCGGGTCGAGCAAGACGTCTTTTCCCCATCCATTTGCGACCTTGTTGATTTTATCTTCCACTGCTACTCTGACGCGCATTATTATTATTATTAATAGACCTTTATCGGCGCAATGGTAGCAGATCGCGTGGTTGCGTGCGAAATCGTTCCCTCCTCACCTCTCTCAAGTTATTAACCTTTTATTATTTTTCTCTTCATTTACATTGTATTAAAATTTGTTTTTCTTTGAGTTTAAGGAATTCAGTGAATTGTTTTTCCCCACCCCTGAAGAAAGGGTGAAGTTACTTTCTGTGTGAACTACGGGCATCCAGGAAACCCATCTCCAAGGAAAGGTGGTTTAGTCCCTCAAGTAAACAAGACATCCAAAAGACCCAGCTTCGAGGTGAACAGTGGCAACATATCAGTGAGTACATCGCATCGCTGGAACACGACACGTCACGGTATTGTAACCTACTTTTATGTATTTGCTTCCTCTAGTAGACATTTGTTTAGTTAACGGTGATTTTAAGGCGACAGGAAATTTTGTTTGCTTTCTCTTCCTTTTCATTTCGTCAGTGTTGTGGACGTTTTTATTTTACTTTCTGTGAAGTAGAAAATGCATTTCTCTCAAGGGTTTGAGTCCTTACCTTTGTTGTAAATAGTCGCTTTGTTAACTGTGATATTTCTCAGAACTCGCCTCACCCCTTCATACGTCTCAGTCTGGAACAGCTGCTGACAGGTTCCTTGTCATTACCGTACAGCCTAAAACCCCCCGCCCCTCTTTCTCCGAAGTTTTCCCCAATGAAGGTGGGCCCACTTATGGGAACCGTCTCTTTAAATCCTACGGTCGCCCCGACCCACCTTGAGCCTCGCGTAATTATACTAACGTTTGATGTTAGTATAGTGTTTGTTGTTTCAGTTATGAACGAATGGTCTGTTGAGCTATTATGTGTGTTATGATTGGGAGTTAAGTTTGTTTCATAATTAGGGAGGGTGATTGTTTTATTTTTGTCAGGGGATTTCAATGTAGGTTTTCATTTAAAATTGTTTATATACGGTAAGCTTGATGTTACTATATGTTCAGTATGGCAGTGTGTATTTCGTTGGGAAACCTGCTAGGTGAGGTCTTCGTCGGGATTAGGGTATGGGACCTGTCCCACGGCTTCGACGCCCACTTAGGATGTACATAGATTCTACACGATTCGTCAATCTTTAGTATGGGATGAAGTTTGTCACGATGACCTGTAGTCCGTTATTTGAGTTTCCATGGTGTTCCAACGACTCATATTAGCATTCTGATGTAATGGGGAAATTTTGATTTGTTTATGGGAAGGAGTATGTATGTAGTGTTGTTGTTGTTGGTTGTATTTTGAGATGAATGTGTGTGTCAATGAGTTTAATGAATTTTTATCAACAGTTATTTGTGGGTGGTTTCAAATTTAGTTCAATTTTGATTTTATACCCTATTCAATTTAAACTATATATATATATATATATTACGTACGAACTATTTATTCGTTTTTATTGGCAAACCAAATATACGATAAGTATTACTCAGAGATACCAACCATTTTAGGTCTACGGCTTCCGTGTTATGGGACATTGATGTTCGTGTGAACTACTCTGGCGTGCATTACCCAATTTTCTTATATTTGTATGGGATAGGCCATACCCTCTGTGTCTTTTTTTTTTTTAATGCGGTACCTCTGAGGTCTACGGCCCGTATATTGACGCTGTAACCATTTTATTTTTGTGGGTTGGTAATATTTATTATTGGGTTTCGAGTTTGATTGATTGTATGTCTGGTCTTGATTGGTTTTATGCGAGGTTCCAGTCTGTTCCTTTTATTTGGAAGGTATTTTGTAACGTAATTATTTGGATTTTCGTTCTCTGTCCGGGATGGCATTTTTTATTTTGACAGCTTCTTTGAGTTATTATTCCTTTTTATTTGTTAGTACCTAATGTCATTTGACGAAGGTTATTAGTACATTTTTCCCCTTTACTCCTGCTATGTATCTAGTTAGGCAGGAGACACCCGTGGCCGCCTGAGTTACACGGAGGATTTCGAAAGATGTGTTGAACTATACTTCTACCTAAGGCAATTTCCAGTACCTGCCTGCTTTTGTTGTAAGGAGCCGGCCCGACCCATTGTCCGAGCTGCAGACACGACTTGCTATTGTTCGGCAGTGCCTGAGATGGTCTGTTGACTTACATTCTTTTCTTGTAGTGACAGTGATTTGTCTATTGATATAGTTGTTTACTATTTATCGTAACTTCTGTTTTACGTTTTTGTGAAATCATGTTTTTATAAATCATTTCAATCTAATATGTTTTCTCTAAGATAATGTGTATTATTTTCCTGTATCTGTCATATATTTGGAGAGTGTTTCCGGTAGCGATAGCTAGTCTCCAAGTACCTGAGAAGTGGCCGGTGTATCCTTTAGACCCTGTTCACGGCTCGTTTTCTCTTCTTTCATTTGGTCTGACGACCCTGCCTATTCATACTTTTACTTTCCAGCTGGCAGAATGAATCCACTTTCCCCCTTACGCAGCTTATGTAATCCCAAATATTTCCCCGACGCAAGCCTTATTTTGTATACAGGGTGCTCCCCTTTATATTTTTTTGTGATCATGATTTAACCTTTCTCTTTCTTTTATTATTAGAAAATTGGCTGATTTCCAGAAGGTCGCCATTAAGAAGACTTCGCTTTCTCCACGTCATCTGGCAGAGTCTAGCTCAAGATTGACCGTTTTATTATCATTATTTTCTTTTTGGTACATCCATTTTTTATATGTGTGACGTATTGACGTGCAGTAGAGGTAGGATCCGCCTTTATTTCACGCCTGTACTGATCCTTTATATGATTTGAATTTTTGTTGTTTTAATTTCATCTTAAAGTTTTTTATCCTTTCGTACCAAAAAAAAAAAAAAAAAAAATTTCCTCACCAGTGAACAACTTCGTGAATACGTGTGTATGAAAATATATGTGTGTTTGAGAAAAGAGACTTGCGTTTCGTCAAGCCTTTTATGGAAGTTATGACGTTTAAAGAACTTTTAATTAAGCTGCGTCATATGAATAAGAGAAATGTGAGAACATTTTATTATGTCTTTATTTTCATGTAGGCTATGTATCTAGTGTACATGATGTAATTTTCTTTCCTTCACCCTGTTCAAATGTATCTAATCGAAGAATGTTATTTTATATAATTTTGTTATGAAAAAGAAAAAAAATCTTTTATGCCTTTGTTATGTAAAAGAATTTTTTTTGGAGAAAGCGGTGGAATTTGAACCACTTTTCAGAATTTATTGTAATTATTATTATTATCATCATGATTATTATTATTATTGTCATGTGTTGTGACATCTCTATATTACGCCTCGAGAGTTTAAAAGTGCGCAGTTTGTGTGTATGTATCTCTCTGTCTAACGTTGTGCAACCCCTGGCTACATACTGCCTTGTTCTCTCGTATTGGCTAGTGTTGTTGCTACCTTGCATTTTGTTGTGCAATTCGTTCTGCCATTGGCTCTGACAATATTTGACGCGAGTTTGGGGCCACTCCCAAACTACGCATTTGATTTTTCTGAGAGGCTTCTCTCCCCTCTGGGGGGACAGAAGCTAAGTCAGTCTTAGACGCGCCGAGATGTAAGGCGAACGTGTGTATTCGGGCAGAGGCCCACCCTCATGGCGCAGCGGAATGTGAGTACGGCTCAATGTATTTCTATCTAACGCAATGTAATTGTTTTTGTTAAACGTTCCTTCTTTTGCTTAATTCTCTTTCCTTTTCAAGATGTTACTGTTAGTATTATAATCCTTGAACCCGATCTCCGAGACCTTGCGTAATGTCATACGGCGGAGTTCTTTTTGTTGCTTTTGTTATGTGCCCACCTCACAGTTTTATTATTTTGGTTAATACCTGTAAGATTCGAAAGTATTGCGTTTCTGCGTCTTGGCTTAAATATATTTCCTGTCGGGCCTTAGTGCTCGTCTTTTGCGTCGGTGTCTCTTTGTACCACAAATGTTTCATTTGATTGGTAGCAATTGGACCTTTGTTTGTGGACAGTATGTGTGAGGTAACGGGACTGATGTCCAACGTCCCACTAATACGTGTCCCTTTTGTTTATAGAATATATGTGACGGTGGTTAACTGGGATTTCTCCAGCTCCGATGTCATATTATTCTTTTTTTATATGTTGCGTTGGTGCGGCATTATGTAGGGAGTATAAGCCTATTTTTTTATAGCGTGCTTTCGATTTTTACCGGTCTCTTTCGTCCCAAGTCAATTGTAATGTAATGTATCTCCGTATATCTCTTTTTCCTTTTGTTTTGTTCTTTCTCTTCCGATTTTCGCCGTATTACATAACTTAATGATATCCCCCCCTTTTTCTTCCCCTTCTTCCTACCTCCGTGAAATCTCTCTTCCCTTTGTTTTACTCCCCTCACTCCTCCCCCATCCCTCAGGTATGTTTACAGTAACATCATGAAAAGCTTCGCGTCTTGTAGCAGTTCGAATTTTGACTTTTTGCAAGTTAGTCGTTTCTCTTTAACTTTAGTAAGTTTCGTTTTATTTTATTTCATGTTCGTATCTTTTCGTTAGATTCATATTGTTGAGCTGTTACTCAGGTTCTGTCGTGCTTTTTAGTTTTTAAGTCTTTATTCTTGGTTTTGGGTTTCTTTTGTATTATTGAGCTTGTATTAGCTTGCCTTTTTTCTTTGTTTTAAATAATTTGTTTATTTCGTGTACACGCTCTTTCTTTTATCCTCAATACATTTTTATATTTTAAGTAATATAGCTCCCTTGTCTTTTCATTTCTTACATTTAAGTTCCCCTTCCTTATCCTTATCCTTATCTCGATTTCGTCAATCTTGTCTTTGTGACGTAACAAAGGCACGATTAATACGCCTCTGGGATTTATTTAATTAATTTTATGGGAATCTCGTTTCTGCACTTTTGATTATTGCATTAAGCAATTATTCGTTTGCATTTGGTTTTTTGGAAATCATCTTTTGCTCGCTCCGAAAACCTTGGGCCCAGCACCGGGTCGAGCAAGACGTCTTTTCCCCATCCATTTGCGACCTTGTTGATTTTATCTTCCACTGCTACTCTGACGCGCATTATTATTATTATTTACTAGATCTTTATCGGCGCAGTGGTGGGGACTGTACACTATACTATAGTAACTGTGTGGTGGGGACTGTACACTATACTATAGTAACTGTGTAGTGGGGACTGTATACTATACTATAGTAACTGTGTAGTGGGGACTGTATACTATACTATAGTAACTGTGTGGTGGGGACTGTACACTATACTATAGTAACTGTGTAGTGGGGACTGTATACTATACTATAGTAACTGTGTAGTGGGGACTGTATACTATACTATAGTAACTGTGTGGTGGGGACTGTACACTATACTATAGTAACTGTGTAGTGGGGACTGTATACTATACTATAGTAACTGTGTGGTGGGGACTGTATACTATACTATAGTAACTGTGTGGTGGGGACTGTACACTATACTATAGTAACTGTGTGGTGGGGACTGTACACTATACTATAGTAACTGTGTAGTGGGGACTGTACACTATACTATAGTAACTGTGTAGTGGGGACTGTACACTATACTATAGTAACTGTGTAGTGGGGACTGTACACTATACTATAGTAACTGTGTGGTGGGGACTGTATACTATACTATAGTAACTGTGTGGTGGGGACTGTACACTATACTATAGTAACTGTGTGGTGGGGACTGTATACTATACTATAGTAACTGTGTAGTGGGGACTGTACACTATACTATAGTAACTGTGTAGTGGGGACTGTACACTATACTATAGTAACTGTGTGGTGGGGACTGTATACTATACTATAGTAACTGTGTGGTGGGGACTGTACACTATACTATAGTAACTGTGTGGTGGGGACTGTATACTATACTATAGTAACTGTGTAGTGGGGACTGTATACTATACTATAGTAACTGTGTAGTGGGGACTGTACACTATACTATAGTAACTGTGTGGTGGGGACTGTATACTATACTATAGTAACTGTGTGGTGGGGACTGTACACTATACTATAGTAACTGTGTGGTGGGGACTGTACACTATACTATAGTAACTGTGTAGTGGGGACTGTACACTATACTATAGTAACTGTGTGGTGGGGACTGTACACTATACTATAGTAACTGTGTAGTGGGGACTGTACACTATACTATAGTAACTGTGTGGTGGGGACTGTACACTATACTATAGTAACTGTGTAGTGGGGACTGTACACTATACTATAGTAACTGTGTGGTGGGGACTGTACACTATACTATAGTAACTGTGTGGTGGGGACTGTACACTATACTATAGTAACTGTGTGGTGGGGACTGTACACTATACTATAGTAACTGTGTGGTGGGGACTGTACACTATACTATAGTAACTGTGTAGTGGGGACTGTATACTATACTATAGTAACTGTGTGGTGGGGACTGTACACTATACTATAGTAACTGTGTAGTGGGGACTGTACACTATACTATAGTAACTGTGTGGTGGGGACTGTACACTATACTATAGTAACTGTGTGGTGGGGACTGTACACTATACTATAGTAACTGTGTAGTGGGGACTGTACACTATACTATAGTAACTGTGTGGTGGGGACTGTACACTATACTATAGTAACTGTGTGGTGGGGACTGTACACTATACTATAGTAACTGTGTGGTGGGGACTGTACACTATACTATAGTAACTGTGTAGTGGGGACTGTACACTATACTATAGTAACTGTGTGGTGGGGACTGTACACTATACTATAGTAACTGTGTGGTGGGGACTGTACACTATACTATAGTAACTGTGTAGTGGGGACTGTACACTATACTATAGTAACTGTGTAGTGGGGACTGTACACTATACTATAGTAACTGTGTAGTGGGGACTGTATACTATACTATAGTAACTGTGTGGTGGGGACTGTACACTATACTATAGTAACTGTGTAGTGGGGACTGTACACTATACTATAGTAACTGTGTAGTGGGGACTGTACACTATACTATAGTAACTGTGTGGTGGGGACTGTACACTATACTATAGTAACTGTGTAGTGGGGACTGTACACTATACTATAGTAACTGTGTGGTGGGGACTGTACACTATACTATAGTAACTGTGTGGTGGGGACTGTATACTATACTATAGTAACTGTGTAGTGGGGACTGTATACTATACTATAGTAACTGTGTGGTGGGGACTGTACACTATACTATAGTAACTGTGTGGTGGGGACTGTACACTATACTATAGTAACTGTGTGGTGGGGACTGTATACTATACTATAGTAACTGTGTGGTGGGGACTGTACACTATACTATAGTAACTGTGTGGTGGGGACTGTATACTATACTATAGTAACTGTGTAGTGGGGACTGTACACTATACTATAGTAACTGTGTAGTGGGGACTGTACACTATACTATAGTAACTGTGTGGTGGGGACTGTACACTATACTATAGTAACTGTGTGGTGGGGACTGTATACTATACTATAGTAACTGTGTGGTGGGGACTGTACACTATACTATAGTAACTGTGTGGTGGGGACTGTATACTATACTATAGTAACTGTGTGGTGGGGACTGTACACTATACTATAGTAACTGTGTGGTGGGGACTGTACACTATACTATAGTAACTGTGTGGTGGGGACTGTACACTATACTATAGTAACTGTGTAGTGGGGACTGTACACTATACTATAGTAACTGTGTAGTGGGGACTGTACACTATACTATAGTAACTGTGTGGTGGGGACTGTACACTATACTATAGTAACTGTGTGGTGGGGACTGTACACTATACTATAGTAACTGTGTGGTGGGGACTGTACACTATACTATAGTAACTGTGTAGTGGGGACTGTACACTATACTATAGTAACTGTGTAGTGGGGACTGTACACTATACTATAGTAACTGTGTAGTGGGGACTGTACACTATACTATAGTAACTGTGTAGTGGGGACTGTACACTATACTATAGTAACTGTGTAGTGGGGACTGTACACTATACTATAGTAACTGTGTGGTGGGGACTGTACACTATACTATAGTAACTGTGTGGTGGGGACTGTACACTATACTATAGTAACTGTGTGGTGGGGACTGTACACTATACTATAGTAACTGTGTGGTGGGGACTGTATACTATACTATAGTAACTGTGTGGTGGGGACTGTACACTATACTATAGTAACTGTGTAGTGGGGACTGTACACTATACTATAGTAACTGTGTGGTGGGGACTGTACACTATACTATAGTAACTGTGTAGTGGGGACTGTACACTATACTATAGTAACTGTGTAGTGGGGACTGTATACTATACTATAGTAACTGTGTAGTGGGGACTGTATACTATACTATAGTAACTGTGTGGTGGGGACTGTACACTATACTATAGTAACTGTGTGGTGGGGACTGTACACTATACTATAGTAACTGTGTGGTGGGGACTGTACACTATACTATAGTAACTGTGTGGTGGGGACTGTACACTATACTATAGTAACTGTGTAGTGGGGACTGTACACTATACTATAGTAACTGTGTGGTGGGGACTGTATACTATACTATAGTAACTGTGTGGTGGGGACTGTACACTATACTATAGTAACTGTGTAGTGGGGACTGTACACTATACTATAGTAACTGTGTGGTGGGGACTGTATACTATACTATAGTAACTGTGTGGTGGGGACTGTACACTATACTATAGTAACTGTGTGGTGGGGACTGTACACTATACTATAGTAACTGTGTGGTGGGGACTGTACACTATACTATAGTAACTGTGTGGTGGGGACTGTACACTATACTATAGTAACTGTGTGGTGGGGACTGTACACTATACTATAGTAACTGTGTGGTGGGGACTGTATACTATACTATAGTAACTGTGTAGTGGGGACTGTATACTATACTATAGTAACTGTGTAGTGGGGACTGTATACTATACTATAGTAACTCTGTAGTGGGGACTGTACACTATACTATAGTAACTGTGTGGTGGGGACTGTATACTATACTATAGTAACTGTGTGGTGGGGACTGTACACTATACTATAGTAACTGTGTGGTGGGGACTGTACACTATACTATAGTAACTGTGTAGTGGGGACTGTATACTATACTATAGTAACTGTGTAGTGGGGACTGTACACTATACTATAGTAACTGTGTAGTGGGGACTGTACACTATACTATAGTAACTGTGTAGTGGGGACTGTATACTATACTATAGTAACTGTGTGGTGGGGACTGTACACTATACTATAGTAACTGTGTGGTGAACCACTTTTCAGAATTTATTGTAATTATTATTATTATCATCATGATTATTATTATTATTGTCATGTGTTGTGACATCTCTATATTACGCCTCGAGAGTTTAAAAGTGCGCAGTTTGTGTGTATGTATCTCTCTGTCTAACGTTGTGCAACCCCTGGCTACATACTGCCTTGTTCTCTCGTATTGGCTAGTGTTGTTGCTACCTTGCATTTTGTTGTGCAATTCGTTCTGCCATTGGCTCTGACAATATTTGACGCGAGTTTGGGGCCACTCCCAAACTACGCATTTGATTTTTCTGAGAGGCTTCTCTCCCCTCTGGGGGGACAGAAGCTAAGTCAGTCTTAGACGCGCCGAGATGTAAGGCGAACGTGTGTATTCGGGCAGAGGCCCACCCTCATGGCGCAGCGGAATGTGAGTACGGCTCAATGTATTTCTATCTAACGCAATGTAATTGTTTTTGTTAAACGTTCCTTCTTTTGCTTAATTCTCTTTCCTTTTCAAGATGTTACTGTTAGTATTATAATCCTTGAACCCGATCTCCGAGACCTTGCGTAATGTCATACGGCGGAGTTCTTTTTGTTGCTTTTGTTATGTGCCCACCTCACAGTTTTATTATTTTGGTTAATACCTGTAAGATTCGAAAGTATTGCGTTTCTGCGTCTTGGCTTAAATATATTTCCTGTCGGGCCTTAGTGCTCGTCTTTTGCGTCGGTGTCTCTTTGTACCACAAATGTTTCATTTGATTGGTAGCAATTGGACCTTTGTTTGTGGACAGTATGTGTGAGGTAACGGGACTGATGTCCAACGTCCCACTAATACGTGTCCCTTTTGTTTATAGAATATATGTGACGGTGGTTAACTGGGATTTCTCCAGCTCCGATGTCATATTATTCTTTTTTTATATGTTGCGTTGGTGCGGCATTATGTAGGGAGTATAAGCCTATTTTTTTATAGCGTGCTTTCGATTTTTACCGGTCTCTTTCGTCCCAAGTCAATTGTAATGTAATGTATCTCCGTATATCTCTTTTTCCTTTTGTTTTGTTCTTTCTCTTCCGATTTTCGCCGTATTACATAACTTAATGATATCCCCCCCTTTTTCTTCCCCTTCTTCCTACCTCCGTGAAATCTCTCTTCCCTTTGTTTTACTCCCCTCACTCCTCCCCCATCCCTCAGGTATGTTTACAGTAACATCATGAAAAGCTTCGCGTCTTGTAGCAGTTCGAATTTTGACTTTTTGCAAGTTAGTCGTTTCTCTTTAACTTTAGTAAGTTTCGTTTTATTTTATTTCATGTTCGTATCTTTTCGTTAGATTCATATTGTTGAGCTGTTACTCAGGTTCTGTCGTGCTTTTTAGTTTTTAAGTCTTTATTCTTGGTTTTGGGTTTCTTTTGTATTATTGAGCTTGTATTAGCTTGCCTTTTTTCTTTGTTTTAAATAATTTGTTTATTTCGTGTACACGCTCTTTCTTTTATCCTCAATACATTTTTATATTTTAAGTAATATAGCTCCCTTGTCTTTTCATTTCTTACATTTAAGTTCCCCTTCCTTATCCTTATCCTTATCTCGATTTCGTCAATCTTGTCTTTGTGACGTAACAAAGGCACGATTAATACGCCTCTGGGATTTATTTAATTAATTTTATGGGAATCTCGTTTCTGCACTTTTGATTATTGCATTAAGCAATTATTCGTTTGCATTTGGTTTTTTGGAAATCATCTTTTGCTCGCTCCGAAAACCTTGGGCCCAGCACCGGGTCGAGCAAGACGTCTTTTCCCCATCCATTTGCGACCTTGTTGATTTTATCTTCCACTGCTACTCTGACGCGCATTATTATTATTATTAATAGACCTTTATCGGCGCAATGGTAGCAGATCGCGTGGTTGCGTGCGAAATCGTTCCCTCCTCACCTCTCTCAAGTTATTAACCTTTTATTATTTTTCTCTTCATTTACATTGTATTAAAATTTGTTTTTCTTTGAGTTTAAGGAATTCAGTGAATTGTTTTTCCCCACCCCTGAAGAAAGGGTGAAGTTACTTTCTGTGTGAACTACGGGCATCCAGGAAACCCATCTCCAAGGAAAGGTGGTTTAGTCCCTCAAGTAAACAAGACATCCAAAAGACCCAGCTTCGAGGTGAACAGTGGCAACATATCAGTGAGTACATCGCATCGCTGGAACACGACACGTCACGGTATTGTAACCTACTTTTATGTATTTGCTTCCTCTAGTAGACATTTGTTTAGTTAACGGTGATTTTAAGGCGACAGGAAATTTTGTTTGCTTTCTCTTCCTTTTCATTTCGTCAGTGTTGTGGACGTTTTTATTTTACTTTCTGTGAAGTAGAAAATGCATTTCTCTCAAGGGTTTGAGTCCTTACCTTTGTTGTAAATAGTCGCTTTGTTAACTGTGATATTTCTCAGAACTCGCCTCACCCCTTCATACGTCTCAGTCTGGAACAGCTGCTGACAGGTTCCTTGTCATTACCGTACAGCCTAAAACCCCCCGCCCCTCTTTCTCCGAAGTTTTCCCCAATGAAGGTGGGCCCACTTATGGGAACCGTCTCTTTAAATCCTACGGTCGCCCCGACCCACCTTGAGCCTCGCGTAATTATACTAACGTTTGATGTTAGTATAGTGTTTGTTGTTTCAGTTATGAACGAATGGTCTGTTGAGCTATTATGTGTGTTATGATTGGGAGTTAAGTTTGTTTCATAATTAGGGAGGGTGATTGTTTTATTTTTGTCAGGGGATTTCAATGTAGGTTTTCATTTAAAATTGTTTATATACGGTAAGCTTGATGTTACTATATGTTCAGTATGGCAGTGTGTATTTCGTTGGGAAACCTGCTAGGTGAGGTCTTCGTCGGGATTAGGGTATGGGACCTGTCCCACGGCTTCGACGCCCACTTAGGATGTACATAGATTCTACACGATTCGTCAATCTTTAGTATGGGATGAAGTTTGTCACGATGACCTGTAGTCCGTTATTTGAGTTTCCATGGTGTTCCAACGACTCATATTAGCATTCTGATGTAATGGGGAAATTTTGATTTGTTTATGGGAAGGAGTATGTATGTAGTGTTGTTGTTGTTGGTTGTATTTTGAGATGAATGTGTGTGTCAATGAGTTTAATGAATTTTTATCAACAGTTATTTGTGGGTGGTTTCAAATTTAGTTCAATTTTGATTTTATACCCTATTCAATTTAAACTATATATATATATATATATTACGTACGAACTATTTATTCGTTTTTATTGGCAAACCAAATATACGATAAGTATTACTCAGAGATACCAACCATTTTAGGTCTACGGCTTCCGTGTTATGGGACATTGATGTTCGTGTGAACTACTCTGGCGTGCATTACCCAATTTTCTTATATTTGTATGGGATAGGCCATACCCTCTGTGTCTTTTTTTTTTTTAATGCGGTACCTCTGAGGTCTACGGCCCGTATATTGACGCTGTAACCATTTTATTTTTGTGGGTTGGTAATATTTATTATTGGGTTTCGAGTTTGATTGATTGTATGTCTGGTCTTGATTGGTTTTATGCGAGGTTCCAGTCTGTTCCTTTTATTTGGAAGGTATTTTGTAACGTAATTATTTGGATTTTCGTTCTCTGTCCGGGATGGCATTTTTTATTTTGACAGCTTCTTTGAGTTATTATTCCTTTTTATTTGTTAGTACCTAATGTCATTTGACGAAGGTTATTAGTACATTTTTCCCCTTTACTCCTGCTATGTATCTAGTTAGGCAGGAGACACCCGTGGCCGCCTGAGTTACACGGAGGATTTCGAAAGATGTGTTGAACTATACTTCTACCTAAGGCAATTTCCAGTACCTGCCTGCTTTTGTTGTAAGGAGCCGGCCCGACCCATTGTCCGAGCTGCAGACACGACTTGCTATTGTTCGGCAGTGCCTGAGATGGTCTGTTGACTTACATTCTTTTCTTGTAGTGACAGTGATTTGTCTATTGATATAGTTGTTTACTATTTATCGTAACTTCTGTTTTACGTTTTTGTGAAATCATGTTTTTATAAATCATTTCAATCTAATATGTTTTCTCTAAGATAATGTGTATTATTTTCCTGTATCTGTCATATATTTGGAGAGTGTTTCCGGTAGCGATAGCTAGTCTCCAAGTACCTGAGAAGTGGCCGGTGTATCCTTTAGACCCTGTTCACGGCTCGTTTTCTCTTCTTTCATTTGGTCTGACGACCCTGCCTATTCATACTTTTACTTTCCAGCTGGCAGAATGAATCCACTTTCCCCCTTACGCAGCTTATGTAATCCCAAATATTTCCCCGACGCAAGCCTTATTTTGTATACAGGGTGCTCCCCTTTATATTTTTTTGTGATCATGATTTAACCTTTCTCTTTCTTTTATTATTAGAAAATTGGCTGATTTCCAGAAGGTCGCCATTAAGAAGACTTCGCTTTCTCCACGTCATCTGGCAGAGTCTAGCTCAAGATTGACCGTTTTATTATCATTATTTTCTTTTTGGTACATCCATTTTTTATATGTGTGACGTATTGACGTGCAGTAGAGGTAGGATCCGCCTTTATTTCACGCCTGTACTGATCCTTTATATGATTTGAATTTTTGTTGTTTTAATTTCATCTTAAAGTTTTTTATCCTTTCGTACCAAAAAAAAAAAAAAAAAAATTTCCTCACCAGTGAACAACTTCGTGAATACGTGTGTATGAAAATATATGTGTGTTTGAGAAAAGAGACTTGCGTTTCGTCAAGCCTTTTATGGAAGTTATGACGTTTAAAGAACTTTTAATTAAGCTGCGTCATATGAATAAGAGAAATGTGAGAACATTTTATTATGTCTTTATTTTCATGTAGGCTATGTATCTAGTGTACATGATGTAATTTTCTTTCCTTCACCCTGTTCAAATGTATCTAATCGAAGAATGTTATTTTATATAATTTTGTTATGAAAAAGAAAAAAAATCTTTTATGCCTTTGTTATGTAAAAGAATTTTTTTTGGAGAAAGCGGTGGAATTTGAACCACTTTTCAGAATTTATTGTAATTATTATTATTATCATCATGATTATTATTATTATTGTCATGTGTTGTGACATCTCTATATTACGCCTCGAGAGTTTAAAAGTGCGCAGTTTGTGTGTATGTATCTCTCTGTCTAACGTTGTGCAACCCCTGGCTACATACTGCCTTGTTCTCTCGTATTGGCTAGTGTTGTTGCTACCTTGCATTTTGTTGTGCAATTCGTTCTGCCATTGGCTCTGACAATATTTGACGCGAGTTTGGGGCCACTCCCAAACTACGCATTTGATTTTTCTGAGAGGCTTCTCTCCCCTCTGGGGGGACAGAAGCTAAGTCAGTCTTAGACGCGCCGAGATGTAAGGCGAACGTGTGTATTCGGGCAGAGGCCCACCCTCATGGCGCAGCGGAATGTGAGTACGGCTCAATGTATTTCTATCTAACGCAATGTAATTGTTTTTGTTAAACGTTCCTTCTTTTGCTTAATTCTCTTTCCTTTTCAAGATGTTACTGTTAGTATTATAATCCTTGAACCCGATCTCCGAGACCTTGCGTAATGTCATACGGCGGAGTTCTTTTTGTTGCTTTTGTTATGTGCCCACCTCACAGTTTTATTATTTTGGTTAATACCTGTAAGATTCGAAAGTATTGCGTTTCTGCGTCTTGGCTTAAATATATTTCCTGTCGGGCCTTAGTGCTCGTCTTTTGCGTCGGTGTCTCTTTGTACCACAAATGTTTCATTTGATTGGTAGCAATTGGACCTTTGTTTGTGGACAGTATGTGTGAGGTAACGGGACTGATGTCCAACGTCCCACTAATACGTGTCCCTTTTGTTTATAGAATATATGTGACGGTGGTTAACTGGGATTTCTCCAGCTCCGATGTCATATTATTCTTTTTTTATATGTTGCGTTGGTGCGGCATTATGTAGGGAGTATAAGCCTATTTTTTTATAGCGTGCTTTCGATTTTTACCGGTCTCTTTCGTCCCAAGTCAATTGTAATGTAATGTATCTCCGTATATCTCTTTTTCCTTTTGTTTTGTTCTTTCTCTTCCGATTTTCGCCGTATTACATAACTTAATGATATCCCCCCCTTTTTCTTCCCCTTCTTCCTACCTCCGTGAAATCTCTCTTCCCTTTGTTTTACTCCCCTCACTCCTCCCCCATCCCTCAGGTATGTTTACAGTAACATCATGAAAAGCTTCGCGTCTTGTAGCAGTTCGAATTTTGACTTTTTGCAAGTTAGTCGTTTCTCTTTAACTTTAGTAAGTTTCGTTTTATTTTATTTCATGTTCGTATCTTTTCGTTAGATTCATATTGTTGAGCTGTTACTCAGGTTCTGTCGTGCTTTTTAGTTTTTAAGTCTTTATTCTTGGTTTTGGGTTTCTTTTGTATTATTGAGCTTGTATTAGCTTGCCTTTTTTCTTTGTTTTAAATAATTTGTTTATTTCGTGTACACGCTCTTTCTTTTATCCTCAATACATTTTTATATTTTAAGTAATATAGCTCCCTTGTCTTTTCATTTCTTACATTTAAGTTCCCCTTCCTTATCCTTATCCTTATCTCGATTTCGTCAATCTTGTCTTTGTGACGTAACAAAGGCACGATTAATACGCCTCTGGGATTTATTTAATTAATTTTATGGGAATCTCGTTTCTGCACTTTTGATTATTGCATTAAGCAATTATTCGTTTGCATTTGGTTTTTTGGAAATCATCTTTTGCTCGCTCCGAAAACCTTGGGCCCAGCACCGGGTCGAGCAAGACGTCTTTTCCCCATCCATTTGCGACCTTGTTGATTTTATCTTCCACTGCTACTCTGACGCGCATTATTATTATTATTTACTAGATCTTTATCGGCGCAGTGGTGGGGACTGTACACTATACTATAGTAACTGTGTGGTGGGGACTGTACACTATACTATAGTAACTGTGTAGTGGGGACTGTATACTATACTATAGTAACTGTGTAGTGGGGACTGTATACTATACTATAGTAACTGTGTGGTGGGGACTGTACACTATACTATAGTAACTGTGTAGTGGGGACTGTATACTATACTATAGTAACTGTGTGGTGGGGACTGTATACTATACTATAGTAACTGTGTAGTGGGGACTGTATACTATACTATAGTAACTGTGTAGTGGGGACTGTACACTATACTATAGTAACTGTGTGGTGGGGACTGTACACTATACTATAGTAACTGTGTGGTGGGGACTGTACACTATACTATAGTAACTGTGTGGTGGGGACTGTACACTATACTATAGTAACTGTGTGGTGGGGACTGTACACTATACTATAGTAACTGTGTGGTGGGGACTGTACACTATACTATAGTAACTGTGTGGTGGGGACTGTACACTATACTATAGTAACTGTGTAGTGGGGACTGTATACTATACTATAGTAACTGTGTGGTGGGGACTGTACACTATACTATAGTAACTGTGTGGTGGGGACTGTATACTATACTATAGTAACTGTGTGGTGGGGACTGTACACTATACTATAGTAACTGTGTGGTGGGGACTGTACACTATACTATAGTAACTGTGTAGTGGGGACTGTACACTATACTATAGTAACTGTGTAGTGGGGACTGTATACTATACTATAGTAACTGTGTAGTGGGGACTGTACACTATACTATAGTAACTGTGTAGTGGGGACTGTACACTATACTATAGTAACTGTGTGGTGGGGACTGTACACTATACTATAGTAACTGTGTGGTGGGGACTGTACACTATACTATAGTAACTGTGTAGTGGGGACTGTACACTATACTATAGTAACTGTGTAGTGGGGACTGTACACTATACTATAGTAACTGTGTAGTGGGGACTGTACACTATACTATAGTAACTGTGTAGTGGGGACTGTATACTATACTATAGTAACTGTGTGGTGGGGACTGTATACTATACTATAGTAACTGTGTGGTGGGGACTGTACACTATACTATAGTAACTGTGTGGTGGGGACTGTACACTATACTATAGTAACTGTGTAGTGGGGACTGTACACTATACTATAGTAACTGTGTAGTGGGGACTGTATACTATACTATAGTAACTGTGTAGTGGGGACTGTACACTATACTATAGTAACTGTGTAGTGGGGACTGTACACTATACTATAGTAACTGTGTAGTGGGGACTGTACACTATACTATAGTAACTGTGTGGTGGGGACTGTACACTATACTATAGTAACTGTGTAGTGGGGACTGTACACTATACTATAGTAACTGTGTAGTGGGGACTGTACACTATACTATAGTAACTGTGTGGTGGGGACTGTACACTATACTATAGTAACTGTGTAGTGGGGACTGTACACTATACTATAGTAACTGTGTGGTGGGGACTGTACACTATACTATAGTAACTGTGTGGTGGGGACTGTACACTATACTATAGTAACTGTGTAGTGGGGACTGTACACTATACTATAGTAACTGTGTGGTGGGGACTGTACACTATACTATAGTAACTGTGTAGTGGGGACTGTACACTATACTATAGTAACTGTGTGGTGGGGACTGTACACTATACTATAGTAACTGTGTGGTGGGGACTGTATACTATACTATAGTAACTGTGTAGTGGGGACTGTACACTATACTATAGTAACTGTGTAGTGGGGACTGTATACTATACTATAGTAACTGTGTAGTGGGGACTGTACACTATACTATAGTAACTGTGTAGTGGGGACTGTACACTATACTATAGTAACTGTGTAGTGGGGACTGTACACTATACTATAGTAACTGTGTGGTGGGGACTGTATACTATACTATAGTAACTGTGTGGTGGGGACTGTATACTATACTATAGTAACTGTGTGGTGGGGACTGTACACTATACTATAGTAACTGTGTGGTGGGGACTGTACACTATACTATAGTAACTGTGTGGTGGGGACTGTATACTATACTATAGTAACTGTGTAGTGGGGACTGTACACTATACTATAGTAACTGTGTGGTGGGGACTGTACACTATACTATAGTAACTGTGTGGTGGGGACTGTACACTATACTATAGTAACTGTGTAGTGGGGACTGTACACTATACTATAGTAACTGTGTGGTGGGGACTGTACACTATACTATAGTAACTGTGTGGTGGGGACTGTACACTATACTATAGTAACTGTGTGGTGGGGACTGTACACTATACTATAGTAACTGTGTAGTGGGGACTGTACACTATACTATAGTAACTGTGTGGTGGGGACTGTACACTATACTATAGTAACTGTGTGGTGGGGACTGTACACTATACTATAGTAACTGTGTGGTGGGGACTGTACACTATACTATAGTAACTGTGTAGTGGGGACTGTACACTATACTATAGTAACTGTGTAGTGGGGACTGTACACTATACTATAGTAACTGTGTAGTGGGGACTGTACACTATACTATAGTAACTGTGTGGTGGGGACTCTACACTATACTATAGTAACTGTGTGGTGGGGACTGTACACTATACTATAGTAACTGTGTGGTGGGGACTGTACACTATACTATAGTAACTGTGTAGTGGGGACTGTATACTATACTATAGTAACTGTGTAGTGGGGACTGTACACTATACTATAGTAACTGTGTAGTGGGGACTGTATACTATACTATAGTAACTGTGTGGTGGGGACTGTATACTATACTATAGTAACTGTGTAGTGGGGACTGTACACTATACTATAGTAACTGTGTAGTGGGGACTGTACACTATACTATAGTAACTGTGTAGTGGGGACTGTATACTATACTATAGTAACTGTGTAGTGGGGACTGTACACTATACTATAGTAACTGTGTGGTGGGGACTGTATACTATACTATAGTAACTGTGTAGTGGGGACTGTATACTATACTATAGTAACTGTGTAGTGGGGACTGTACACTATACTATAGTAACTGTGTAGTGGGGACTGTATACTATACTATAGTAACTGTGTGGTGGGGACTGTACACTATACTATAGTAACTGTGTGGTGGGGACTGTACACTATACTATAGTAACTGTGTGGTGGGGACTGTATACTATACTATAGTAACTGTGTGGTGGGGACTGTACACTATACTATAGTAACTGTGTGGTGGGGACTGTACACTATACTATAGTAACTGTGTGGTGGGGACTGTACACTATACTATAGTAACTGTGTAGTGGGGACTGTATACTATACTATAGTAACTGTGTAGTGGGGACTGTATACTATACTATAGTAACTGTGTGGTGGGGACTGTATACTATACTATAGTAACTGTGTAGTGGGGACTGTATACTATACTATAGTAACTGTGTAGTGGGGACTGTACACTATACTATAGTAACTGTGTAGTGGGGACTGTACACTATACTATAGTAACTGTGTAGTGGGGACTGTACACTATACTATAGTAACTGTGTAGTGGGGACTGTATACTATACTATAGTAACTGTGTGGTGGGGACTGTACACTATACTATAGTAACTGTGTGGTGGGGACTGTACACTATACTATAGTAACTGTGTAGTGGGGACTGTACACTATACTATAGTAACTGTGTAGTGGGGACTGTATACTATACTATAGTAACTGTGTGGTGGGGACTGTACACTATACTATAGTAACTGTGTGGTGGGGACTGTACACTATACTATAGTAACTGTGTGGTGGGGACTGTACACTATACTATAGTAACTGTGTAGTGGGGACTGTACACTATACTATAGTAACTGTGTGGTGGGGACTGTACACTATACTATAGTAACTGTGTAGTGGGGACTGTACACTATACTATAGTAACTGTGTAGTGGGGACTGTACACTATACTATAGTAACTGTGTAGTGGGGACTGTACACTATACTATAGTAACTGTGTGGTGGGGACTGTATACTATACTATAGTAACTGTGTAGTGGGGACTGTATACTATACTATAGTAACTGTGTAGTGGGGACTGTACACTATACTATAGTAACTGTGTAGTGGGGACTGTACACTATACTATAGTAACTGTGTGGTGGGGACTGTACACTATACTATAGTAACTGTGTGGTGGGGACTGTACACTATACTATAGTAACTGTGTAGTGGGGACTGTACACTATACTATAGTAACTGTGTGGTGGGGACTGTACACTATACTATAGTAACTGTGTGGTGGGGACTGTATACTATACTATAGTAACTGTGTAGTGGGGACTGTACACTATACTATAGTAACTGTGTGGTGGGGACTGTACACTATACTATAGTAACTGTGTGGTGGGGACTGTACACTATACTATAGTAACTGTGTGGTGGGGACTGTATACTATACTATAGTAACTGTGTAGTGGGGACTGTACACTATACTATAGTAACTGTGTAGTGGGGACTGTATACTATACTATAGTAACTGTGTAGTGGGGACTGTACACTATACTATAGTAACTGTGTGGTGGGGACTGTATACTATACTATAGTAACTGTGTGGTGGGGACTGTACACTATACTATAGTAACTGTGTGGTGGGGACTGTACACTATACTATAGTAACTGTGTAGTGGGGACTGTACACTATACTATAGTAACTGTGTGGTGGGGACTGTACACTATACTATAGTAACTGTGTAGTGGGGACTGTATACTATACTATAGTAACTGTGTAGTGGGGACTGTACACTATACTATAGTAACTGTGTAGTGGGGACTGTATACTATACTATAGTAACTGTGTAGTGGGGACTGTACACTATACTATAGTAACTGTGTGGTGGGGACTGTACACTATACTATAGTAACTGTGTAGTGGGGACTGTACACTATACTATAGTAACTGTGTGGTGGGGACTGTACACTATACTATAGTAACTGTGTGGTGGGGACTGTACACTATACTATAGTAACTGTGTAGTGGGGACTGTACACTATACTATAGTAACTGTGTGGTGGGGACTGTACACTATACTATAGTAACTGTGTAGTGGGGACTGTATACTATACTATAGTAACTGTGTAGTGGGGACTGTATACTATACTATAGTAACTGTGTGGTGGGGACTGTACACTATACTATAGTAACTGTGTGGTGGGGACTGTACACTATACTATAGTAACTGTGTAGTGGGGACTGTATACTATACTATAGTAACTGTGTGGTGGGGACTGTACACTATACTATAGTAACTGTGTAGTGGGGACTGTATACTATACTATAGTAACTGTGTAGTGGGGACTGTACACTATACTATAGTAACTGTGTGGTGGGGACTGTACACTATACTATAGTAACTGTGTAGTGGGGACTGTACACTATACTATAGTAACTGTGTAGTGGGGACTGTATACTATACTATAGTAACTGTGTGGTGGGGACTGTACACTATACTATAGTAACTGTGTAGTGGGGACTGTATACTATACTATAGTAACTGTGTAGTGGGGACTGTACACTATACTATAGTAACTGTGTGGTGGGGACTGTACACTATACTATAGTAACTGTGTGGTGGGGACTGTACACTATACTATAGTAACTGTGTGGTGGGGACTGTACACTATACTATAGTAACTGTGTGGTGGGGACTGTATACTATACTATAGTAACTGTGTGGTGGGGACTGTACACTATACTATAGTAACTGTGTGGTGGGGACTGTACACTATACTATAGTAACTGTGTGGTGGGGACTGTATACTATACTATAGTAACTGTGTGGTGGGGACTGTACACTATACTATAGTAACTGTGTGGTGGGGACTGTATACTATACTATAGTAACTGTGTGGTGGGGACTGTACACTATACTATAGTAACTGTGTGGTGGGGACTGTATACTATACTATAGTAACTGTGTAGTGGGGACTGTACACTATACTATAGTAACTGTGTGGTGGGGACTGTACACTATACTATAGTAACTGTGTAGTGGGGACTGTATACTATACTATAGTAACTGTGTGGTGGGGACTGTACACTATACTATAGTAACTGTGTGGTGGGGACTGTATACTATACTATAGTAACTGTGTAGTGGGGACTGTACACTATACTATAGTAACTGTGTGGTGGGGACTGTACACTATACTATAGTAACTGTGTAGTGGGGACTGTATACTATACTATAGTAACTGTGTGGTGGGGACTGTATACTATACTATAGTAACTGTGTGGTGGGGACTGTACACTATACTATAGTAACTGTGTAGTGGGGACTGTACACTATACTATAGTAACTGTGTGGTGGGGACTGTACACTATACTATAGTAACTGTGTAGTGGGGACTGTATACTATACTATAGTAACTGTGTAGTGGGGACTGTATACTATACTATAGTAACTGTGTAGTGGGGACTGTACACTATACTATAGTAACTGTGTAGTGGGGACTGTATACTATACTATAGTAACTGTGTGGTGGGGACTGTATACTATACTATAGTAACTGTGTGGTGGGGACTGTACACTATACTATAGTAACTGTGTAGTGGGGACTGTACACTATACTATAGTAACTGTGTAGTGGGGACTGTATACTATACTATAGTAACTGTGTAGTGGGGACTGTACACTATACTATAGTAACTGTGTAGTGGGGACTGTATACTATACTATAGTAACTGTGTAGTGGGGACTGTACACTATACTATAGTAACTGTGTGGTGGGGACTGTACACTATACTATAGTAACTGTGTGGTGGGGACTGTACACTATACTATAGTAACTGTGTGGTGGGGACTGTACACTATACTATAGTAACTGTGTAGTGGGGACTGTATACTATACTATAGTAACTGTGTGGTGGGGACTGTACACTATACTATAGTAACTGTGTAGTGGGGACTGTACACTATACTATAGTAACTGTGTAGTGGGGACTGTACACTATACTATAGTAACTGTGTGGTGGGGACTGTACACTATACTATAGTAACTGTGTAGTGGGGACTGTATACTATACTATAGTAACTGTGTAGTGGGGACTGTATACTATACTATAGTAACTGTGTAGTGGGGACTGTACACTATACTATAGTAACTGTGTGGTGGGGACTGTACACTATACTATAGTAACTGTGTAGTGGGGACTGTATACTATACTATAGTAACTGTGTGGTGGGGACTGTACACTATACTATAGTAACTGTGTGGTGGGGACTGTACACTATACTATAGTAACTGTGTGGTGGGGACTGTACACTATACTATAGTAACTGTGTAGTGGGGACTGTATACTATACTATAGTAACTGTGTGGTGGGGACTGTACACTATACTATAGTAACTGTGTGGTGGGGACTGTACACTATACTATAGTAACTGTGTGGTGGGGACTGTACACTATACTATAGTAACTGTGTAGTGGGGACTGTATACTATACTATAGTAACTGTGTGGTGGGGACTGTACACTATACTATAGTAACTGTGTGGTGGGGACTGTACACTATACTATAGTAACTGTGTAGTGGGGACTGTACACTATACTATAGTAACTGTGTGGTGGGGACTGTACACTATACTATAGTAACTGTGTGGTGGGGACTGTATACTATACTATAGTAACTGTGTAGTGGGGACTGTACACTATACTATAGTAACTGTGTGGTGGGGACTGTACACTATACTATAGTAACTGTGTGGTGGGGACTGTACACTATACTATAGTAACTGTGTGGTGGGGACTGTATACTATACTATAGTAACTGTGTAGTGGGGACTGTATACTATACTATAGTAACTGTGTAGTGGGGACTGTATACTATACTATAGTAACTGTGTGGTGGGGACTGTACACTATACTATAGTAACTGTGTAGTGGGGACTGTACACTATACTATAGTAACTGTGTGGTGGGGACTGTACACTATACTATAGTAACTGTGTAGTGGGGACTGTATACTATACTATAGTAACTGTGTGGTGGGGACTGTACACTATACTATAGTAACTGTGTGGTGGGGACTGTACACTATACTATAGTAACTGTGTGGTGGGGACTGTACACTATACTATAGTAACTGTGTGGTGGGGACTGTACACTATACTATAGTAACTGTGTGGTGGGGACTGTACACTATACTATAGTAACTGTGTGGTGGGGACTGTACACTATACTATAGTAACTGTGTGGTGGGGACTGTACACTATACTATAGTAACTGTGTGGTGGGGACTGTACACTATACTATAGTAACTGTGTGGTGGGGACTGTACACTATACTATAGTAACTGTGTAGTGGGGACTGTACACTATACTATAGTAACTGTGTGGTGGGGACTGTACACTATACTATAGTAACTGTGTGGTGGGGACTGTACACTATACTATAGTAACTGTGTGGTGGGGACTGTACACTATACTATAGTAACTGTGTGGTGGGGACTGTACACTATACTATAGTAACTGTGTGGTGGGGACTGTATACTATACTATAGTAACTGTGTGGTGGGGACTGTATACTATACTATAGTAACTGTGTGGTGGGGACTGTACACTATACTATAGTAACTGTGTGGTGGGGACTGTACACTATACTATAGTAACTGTGTGGTGGGGACTGTACACTATACTATAGTAACTGTGTGGTGGGGACTGTACACTATACTATAGTAACTGTGTGGTGGGGACTGTACACTATACTATAGTAACTGTGTGGTGGGGACTGTACACTATACTATAGTAACTGTGTGGTGGGGACTGTACACTATACTATAGTAACTGTGTGGTGGGGACTGTACACTATACTATAGTAACTGTGTGGTGGGGACTGTACACTATACTATAGTAACTGTGTGGTGGGGACTGTACACTATACTATAGTAACTGTGTGGTGGGGACTGTACACTATACTATAGTAACTGTGTAGTGGGGACTGTACACTATACTATAGTAACTGTGTAGTGGGGACTGTACACTATACTATAGTAACTGTGTGGTGGGGACTGTATACTATACTATAGTAACTGTGTAGTGGGGACTGTACACTATACTATAGTAACTGTGTGGTGGGGACTGTACACTATACTATAGTAACTGTGTGGTGGGGACTGTATACTATACTATAGTAACTGTGTAGTGGGGACTGTACACTATACTATAGTAACTGTGTAGTGGGGACTGTACACTATACTATAGTAACTGTGTGGTGGGGACTGTACACTATACTATAGTAACTGTGTAGTGGGGACTGTACACTATACTATAGTAACTGTGTGGTGGGGACTGTACACTATACTATAGTAACTGTGTAGTGGGGACTGTACACTATACTATAGTAACTGTGTGGTGGGGACTGTACACTATACTATAGTAACTGTGTGGTGGGGACTGTACACTATACTATAGTAACTGTGTGGTGGGGACTGTACACTATACTATAGTAACTGTGTGGTGGGGACTGTACACTATACTATAGTAACTGTGTAGTGGGGACTGTACACTATACTATAGTAACTGTGTGGTGGGGACTGTACACTATACTATAGTAACTGTGTAGTGGGGACTGTACACTATACTATAGTAACTGTGTAGTGGGGACTGTACACTATACTATAGTAACTGTGTGGTGGGGACTGTACACTATACTATAGTAACTGTGTGGTGGGGACTGTACACTATACTATAGTAACTGTGTGGTGGGGACTGTATACTATACTATAGTAACTGTGTAGTGGGGACTGTACACTATACTATAGTAACTGTGTGGTGGGGACTGTATACTATACTATAGTAACTGTGTAGTGGGGACTGTACACTATACTATAGTAACTGTGTAGTGGGGACTGTACACTATACTATAGTAACTGTGTAGTGGGGACTGTACACTATACTATAGTAACTGTGTGGTGGGGACTGTACACTATACTATAGTAACTGTGTGGTGGGGACTGTACACTATACTATAGTAACTGTGTGGTGGGGACTGTACACTATACTATAGTAACTGTGTGGTGGGGACTGTATACTATACTATAGTAACTGTGTAGTGGGGACTGTACACTATACTATAGTAACTGTGTGGTGGGGACTGTATACTATACTATAGTAACTGTGTAGTGGGGACTGTACACTATACTATAGTAACTGTGTGGTGGGGACTGTACACTATACTATAGTAACTGTGTAGTGGGGACTGTACACTATACTATAGTAACTGTGTGGTGGGGACTGTACACTATACTATAGTAACTGTGTAGTGGGGACTGTACACTATACTATAGTAACTGTGTGGTGGGGACTGTACACTATACTATAGTAACTGTGTGGTGGGGACTGTACACTATACTATAGTAACTGTGTAGTGGGGACTGTACACTATACTATAGTAACTGTGTGGTGGGGACTGTATACTATACTATAGTAACTGTGTAGTGGGGACTGTACACTATACTATAGTAACTGTGTGGTGGGGACTGTACACTATACTATAGTAACTGTGTAGTGGGGACTGTACACTATACTATAGTAACTGTGTGGTGGGGACTGTACACTATACTATAGTAACTGTGTGGTGGGGACTGTACACTATACTATAGTAACTGTGTGGTGGGCACTGTATACTATACTATAGTAACTGTGTAGTGGGGACTGTATACTATACTATAGTAACTGTGTGGTGGGGACTGTACACTATACTATAGTAACTGTGTGGTGGGGACTGTACACTATACTATAGTAACTGTGTGGTGGGGACTGTACACTATACGCATTATCTTCACCTATAATAATAGGACATTGTGACTTTACTTGACGCATATCTTGACTGCCCAAGCCCTCACGGCGCGCAATGCCGACATAAAAATATGTGAGTTCCGCTGAATGCTCATTTACGTGGGCGTTGAATGCACTGCCCAATATTCCTTATCAATCAAGTTCCGCGGGCGTGGGATTCAACAAAAACTTCTTGTCTTCACCTATAATAATAGGACTTTATATATGTGTATTCTTCACCTGGGGTATGATCAAAGAGACCATCGGTGACCAATACCTCGGCCAGGGAGAGGATCTTGAGGACTTCGCCTATAATGATAGGACTTTAATGATATGATTTCACCTAACATACAAAGAGGACTTTAGATTTCACCTTCCGCGTAAAAGGACTTATGTAGACTTCACCTGCTATGTATATTAGAACTAGCGTGCCTGTGTTCGCGAACAGGACTGACACCCACGCACTAGGAGTTCCGTACTTACTTACAAGCTAACTACGAGTCTAGTCAAATGGGTCGTCCCTAGATGGATGTTATATTATGTCCGAGGCTGAGTGAGCTATTTCTCCCATCGGACAGTCAAGTATCCACCTGCAGATCTGGCTACGCCGACAGTAGCGCATAATGGGCTTAACCTTATCTGACATGGAGATAGGCTAGGTCATCCAAGATCTCAACGTTTACCCGCACTACGTCATTGTCGCTTCGACCTTCCGTCGTTCTGTCTAAGTCTAAGGCATGGTCTATTATTGCCTTATCGGGTCTTGCAGTTTGTCTGCTCTAAGTTGGTCATTACAATATCAGTGGTCTTTCGGGCTGTGTTGCAATGTATTGCCCAAACTGCACTTTTCAATTTAAATTATGCTCCTTGTGGACTTACCACCCAAGTACAGTGTATGGCGAGATTTTGTGAGTGTGGGGAAATAGTGTGTGCTTTTTACGGGAGGGGGGGGGGGGGGATGTGGCACAGTGCGCGCTCATTGCGCCTAGCTTACGGAGTCCCAGCTAAATTGAGTGGTGCTCTTCATTTCTGCCCAGTTAGTAGGTGAAGACGGGAGTGGGAAGGTATGTCCCATGTTATTAAGTAATTAGACATGTTAAGTTATGTTATTATTTGGGTAATAGGGAAGCTAGAATGGGATGGGGTCCTGCGGTACTATAGAGATGCAGGACGTTTTAAATGGTGCGGAACATGCCACTGGTCGGGTGTTAAATATCCCTCATGCAGGTAAAAATATAACATGCGGATATAAAAATATAAATAATGTAATAATAAAAATATTGTTATTGAGGGAAATGTACATGACATCTCACTGTTAGCTCTCAACTCCGAAGTGTTCCATCTTAACACTTAGCTACGAGCGATATAGCCTTGGGTGCACCTTGGTGTAACCTGGACACCAAGTGCCTCGCATAAAAGGGGATGGGGGGATGTGTTAATATGTCAATGTATAATTAAGTGTGGCAGTGATCAAGGACTTGTACTCTCCTGAAAGGACGTCGGGCATCTGTACCCGGTTATAAGAATGCACTGCTGTCTGGCTTAGTTAAATGAGAACTTTCTCATATATATATGTGTGTGTATATCCTATCAAGTAACTGGTATTCTTATATATATATATATATATATATATATATATATATATATATATATTGCTTAATATCTATGGGATGGTCACCGGGTTGTATAAGGATACCCTGTGAACTATGTTACCCATTAGGAATATTGGTGAGACTATACCCTGAGATATATTCAATACGAGGTATTAGCTAGAATTATGTGTAGATATATGTATCCGATCATCGTATTTATAATATACGCTGTGTCAAATGGCGCGCTCCATGGCTGCTGACTCCCGTAAGTACTGTATGCTATCGCTGTATAACGGTATTCTACTATCCTAGCTGGGAGGATGCAAGTGTGTATTTTGCCTTAGCCTGCACGGATCGTTTCATCTGTGTATCAGGGATTGAAATTCTATCACCCGTGTGCTCATTTTAACATAAGTATGGTGGAATCGTGTCCACTGGGGGGACTATGTCTCCAAGGGACGCAATTCGTGGTGTGGAGGCTAGTGTTATATAACATGTGTCTTGCCAACCTATATCCGTGGTATTCAGAGATTGTGAAGAGTAAGCTTGTTGGTATTATAGGTACCTCTGGGGGGTATGTAGGGAATAATAGTGGAATAATAATAATAATAATAATAACAATAATATGTAAGTGTGGACCCTTGTATGGGATTTATGGGAAGAACAGCGTGGGATTACCGTGATAGACCTTGCTGGTCGGTAATCGTAATGGAGGGGCTCCCTGATAAACTGTCAGAATGGAGGTGGAGATCATCAAAAAGCAATGGGTGCCCAAATACATGGTGGACTGTGAATATGTCCCTTGTTCGAAATAACTAGCTATGTCGAGACCAATCGACGTGTGGGACGTCTGTTCCGATCCCCTCATGTGTGAACAGTATTGTATAAATAATAAAAATTATTAAAGTGTTATGGATGACAGTCACCATGCGGTGAGAAGCACTATGTTCGCTCTTTGAATATCGATGGGAATATTAGTATCCTAGGGGTGAATGTTCCCTAACTGTGTCGGGCAAGGAATGTACTAGGCTGCTGTAAGCATTGGATATGCTGTTGCAGCGGTATATTGAGTACATGTGCTATCAAACATGTGTTGCTATGATAACAGGATTCAAATGTAGCGCGCTCCTGTGTGCCCTAAAAATTAATGGCCGACCTGTATTGTCACGTGTTATGCTAACTGAGTAAGAAGTGGTGTCGCATGTCAGGTGGGCGGTTGGAACAATATGTTCTGTTATCATCAGCGGAGTGGGCCGCTGTGACGGGTGGAATGATACTGTGGGCTGTTGAATCCGCGCGTGTGATTGGGTCGCAGCGGCTCTCGCTTGGGTTGAGAAATGGCGGCTTTTGTTTACATTTTGTAGACGCGTGGTGAGTTGTGTCAGTCTAATGACCTGAATGTATTCACTGTTTATACTGCCGGTATAGTGAATAGTGTTTTAATTCTAAAGGCAATGTAAAAGATTCTGTCGCCTTTAGTGTGGAATGGTAGAATACTTCTTTCGAGTGCCTGGGAATATAGTGTCCCGAATGTTGATACCTCTGTAAGGCGAAAAATAGTGTGGTTTTTATGTTTTCAACTTCGTAAGGCGGAAAATAGTGTATTTCCGATGTCGTTATCTTTGTAAGGCGGAAAATAGTGTGGTTTTGATGTTTTTATCTTTGTAAAGTGGAAAATAGTGTATTTCCGATATCGATATTTTTGTAAGGCGGAAAATAGTGTGGTTTTGATGTTTTCAACTTCGTAAGGCGGAAAATAGTGTATTTCCGATGTCGTTATCTTTGTAAGGCGGAAAATTGTGTGGTTTTGATGTTTTATCTTTGTAAGGCGGAAAATAGTGTATTACCGATATCGTTATTTTTGTAAGGCGGAAAGTAGTGTATTTCCGATGTCGTGATCTTTGTAAGGCGGAAAATAGTGTATTTCCGATGTCGTTATCTTTGTAAGCCGGAAAATAGTGTATTTCCGATGTTGTTATCTTTGTAAGGCGGAAAATAGTGGAGGCCTAATATTAATTCCTTTGTAAGGGGAAAGATAGTGTAATTCCAATGTTTGGTTGTCTGTTATGGGGTAAATAGTATAATCCGGATGATATCTCCCCTGTAGTGTATGAATCCTGATGCCGTCGCCTTCCTAAGACGGAAAATAGTATGTACTCTTGTGTTTCCTCTTCCTAAGACGGAAGTAATAGTGTAATTATGGAATGGTGTGGTAAATTGAGTATTGCACCTCGTATGAGGTGATTGTAAGGCTGGGTATATATAGGATAACTCTCTGGACAAATAACAGTCCGCAATTGAGGTGTATTAGAGTGGAATTCTGTAGGCGAATGTGAAATTAAGGGAAAGTGGTCCTGAAATTCGTGTCGTATGTTTTGTGAATGCAAGTGCCCATTTAGTGGTTGAATTGATAGGATCATTGGGCCGTAGTCTATGAGCGTCCTAAAATTAACACACAGGGTTGGTGTGGGATGTCCTCTATTGTTCTAACAGCCATGACTCCTTAGTACACAAATGTGTAAACATGAAACTGCAAAACGGAAGAATTCCCAGTTCCCTCTGTTGAAATGGCTAGATATTTATTTTACATTGTTTTTGGGAGGAGGTTCTTTGACGTGGATCACCACGATGCTCCCCCGCAAAACGTAAAGTAATTATGAGCCTTGTCGTTGATAGGAAGTGTATGTAGATTTGACTAACGCTCTTAGCTTGCAACATTCGTCGCCAGGAGCCGACTGCGGTGGCATCTAGCAACTAGTTGTCGTTGATGGTGGCGTTTGGTAGCAAAAGTAGGAACTACTTGAAAATTGAATGTCTGCAGTCCTTACTTGAATTAAAAACAGATAACACACTAATACAGCCATCACAATTAACACAGATTCTACACACACCCAAAGTACACGGGGAACTGGGGAACCAGCCTACAAAAGTGCAGTGACCCCAATTAAAATTATTGCCCTGGTCAATGAACGAAAGATTCTTGTATCTCAAGGATGTGATAGGATTTTTGGTAGGTGGGCTTTCATCAAGTCAAGTTAACTCTGTAATAATAACAACTCCAAGATTTCTCTGAATACAACGACAAAAATCATCCATATTTATTCAATACGGTGTGATTACAATAATTACCCTGCCTAAGCAGCAGCTCCGTTAATGATTCACTCTTACCATTCTCTATGTTAAATTAGAGAATTTATTCATAATAGCATTCTCTGTCAGCTCCTACTTTCTTTGGTATAACATTCTTCTTGCAATAAGAGGGTACCTCACCTGTCTCATAAATCCTACACACCAAGTGAAATAACCTGATCAGACCTTCATCTCCTATGCAGCGTAGCAACGCAATCGGTATATCATCTATGACTGGTGCTTTGTTCCTGCTTAAGTCTTCCAATGATCTGTCAAATTCTGATCTCAATATTAAATCTCCTTTCGCATCCTCATCAATTTCCTCCTCCCTTTCCATTACATGATTCTCAATCTCCTTTCCCTTATACAAACACACTATGTACTGTAAGCTTTCCTTCTCTCAACCTTTTCTTCCCTATCTGTTAAAGGCATTCCATCTGTGTCTTTAATATTACAGCGCTTCGTTAGTCATATTTTCCCCAAAAGTATTCTTAATCCTTCGATAAGCTTTGTCTAATTTTCCTATTTTCAGACAATTTTCTATACCTGCACATTTCTCATTCAACCATTCTTCTTTCGCTTCCTTGCACTTCTCGTTAACCTCATTTCTCATAGAGGGTACGGTAGTTCCGCCCCTTAAAACAACAATAACTAACTAACTCATTTCTCAGACGTCAGTATTCTGCTTTCCCCTTTTCATCTCTTACATTCTTGTGTTTCCGCCTTTCATCCATTAATTCTAGTATATCCTGAGTGATCCACGATTTTCTACCTATTCTTTCTTTCCTATCAATGTTTTCCTCTGCGGATTTAGTTAGTTAATTCTTCAAAAGTGCCCGTTCGTCTGCAATTGAAGTTTGTTTAGGGTTTTTCATTAGTCCTTCCTTTATACTTTTCTTGAATCTTTCGTTTACATCCTTCACTTTCAGTCTGTCTATTGCCCACTTTTCTGGCCTTTGACTTTTCTTCAGTTTCTTCAAATTTAATCTGCCTTTCATAACAACCAGATTGTGGTCAGAGTTTATGTCAGCACCAGGATATGTTTTACAATCCAAAATCTGGTTTCGAAACCTCAGCTTGACCATAATGAAGTCGATTTGGTAAAGCCCTGTATCTCCTGGTCTTATATTCTTCTATTGTGGTTATTTAATAAGGTGTTAGCTATGACCAACTCATACTCGGTGCAGAATTCCATCAGCCTGCTTCCTCGATCATTCCTTTCACTTAATCCGAAATCTCCTACTATCTTCCCCTCTCTTCCTTTTCCTACCATAGCATTCCAATCTCCCATTAGTATAACATTTTCGTCACCCTTGATATACCTCAGAATTTCATATATTTCTTCGTAGACCTTTTCAATATCTTCATCATCAGCTTGACTGGAAGGCATATAGACTTGCACCACTGTGCTGCACGTAGGTTTTGGATTGATTTTTGCTACAATAATCCATTCACTATTTTGCTCATAATATTCCACCCGCTGTCCAAGTTTCCTACTTAATATGAGACCAACCCCTGCCTGCTCATTGTTTGATTTAGTGCTAATGGCCCTATAGTCTCCTGACCAAAAGTCCTGTGCTTCCTGCCGGCGCATTACACTAATCCCAAACAAATCTAACCTCAACCTATCAATTTCCCTTTCTAAGTTCTCTAACCTTCCACTGCCTAGCAGACTTCTAACATTCCACGCTCCGATCCGTAGAATGCTAGATTTCCTCTTTGTCACTTCTGTGATATTAACCCCCTCTCGAGTAGCCCCACCCGGAAATCCGAACGGGGACTATACCTTCGGGTTGGAATTTTACAAGGGAGGAGGCCATCATCAGATGTTAATTATGCATAGAGAGGTGCATATCCTCGGGAATAGGATTACGGCTGTAGTTTCCCGTTGCTTTCAGCCGTGAAGCAGAACGCAGTGTAGCCATTAGTTGGCTAATGTTATCAATATATTAACCGTTTATAAGACAAGTAAAGAATTGATTTATTCTGAGAGGCTGGTGAACATATTGTTAACGTAGTAGATGATAAATAAATAATTGTATGTCTACCCCTTATTATTCCCGTTTTCCAACGGGGTCGGGGATGAGATGCGAGGGAAGTCTTTGTGGCGATGATTTTTACGGCCGGATGCCCTTCCTTACGCCAACCTCATGAGAGGAGTTAATGAGAGATGAAATGAATGATGGCGAATGAAACTGAGAAAGGATGTGGAAGGAAGCGGTCGTAGCCTGTCAGAAGGTACCGTCCCAGCATTTGCCTGGTGTTGAAAATGGGAAACCACGGAAAGCCATTTCAAGGACGGCCGACGGTGGGGCTCGAACCCACGCGTCTACCTAGTCAGCAGAGAGCTTGGTCCCATGACCTAATGCTGCGCTTTAGCCAGCGTAGCCACTACTGTCGGTAGATGATAAATAAATAATATTTAGCTTTATTTGAGAAATTACAAAATATTGAAAAAATATTTTTGTAAAAGAAATTTAAATTGGAGATGTTAATATAAATTTGACAATCTACACAATATAAATATTATATTTTGTGATATTCATGTTAATACTGATCGAATTGTGTATAAATATCCCCGGTTTAGAGTGATTATCATCTTCCTTCCAAGTATTGGACCAAATGTCCCGTTACGGTCTTGCACTTTCCCTCCATCTCTTCATCGGACGTCCTATCGATCTATTTCCCAGTGGCTGATAGCGAAGGATCTCCTTTGGAAATCTTCCAGGTTCCATCCTTTGGACATGATGTTTCCAGTTCTCTTGGTAGTCACAAATGGTTTCACTTTTAGTTCCTTCAGCACACCCTCGTTTCTCTTATGATCCCATTTAGTATAGCCTGCTGTTTGGCGCATGAATGCCATTTCGCGTGCTGTGAGTCTGGAGAATGTTCATGCCTCGCTGCCATAACATAGGGTTGGTCTGGCTAATGTGTTATACAAACGTAAGCGTGTATGCCTTTGGACAAGAGATGGCTTCATGACGTGATTGATAATTCCTGTTGTTCTGGTATAATTTGTTATTTTGCAGTTATGTCTCGTTCTTCTTGAAAAGATAAATGATATCCTAAGTACTTGAATTCGTTAACTCTTTCTAAAATTTTACCATCCAGACAAATTTTACTGGGGATAGGGTCCTTACACTTAAAGGCCATTACTTTAGTCTTTTCCGTAGAAATGCACATACTGAATTTTGATGCCACTTTCTGGAGGTTGAATACTGACCACTGCAGATCATCTTCGGATGCTGCTACCAATGCAACATCATCAGCAAATAGTATTCATCTACATTTTTAGATGCCTGCTGATTGGTATTGAACTATGTCTTTCACACCTCCATTCCATTATTATAGCATTCATGTAGATTATGAATAGCAATGGGGAGAGTCCACAGCCTTGTCTTACCCCTCTACTGATTGGCTTCCACTCGGTCTTATGATTACTTAACCTTACTGCTATAAGAGTACCACTATACATGTTGTAAATGTAATCAATTAACTGTTGGGTGACACAATCCCTGGCCAATATGTCAATAAGTCTGTTTCGGTCAACAAAATCAAAGGCTTTCTTAAAATCAACAAATGTTATGTGAGTTTCTAAATTGAATTCTCTGCTTTTTTCGATCAAAATATTTAAGGTGACGTAGGCATCTGCACATGTGCGACCTTTTCTAAACCCATGTTGTTCATTCCCTATTACCTCAGATTAATGTTTCAGTAATTTTTCTTTAACAATGTTTGCAAAAATGTTGTATCCAGAGTTAAGTATACTTATTCCTCTATAATTTTCCAAATGTTACATATTTCCCTTCTTATGAAGAGGAATAACTATTGCCTTTTGCCAGTCTACTGGACGCCTGTTACCCATCCAGATTAAATTCAATAATCTCATAAATCATTCCTTGGAGACATCGCCTGAATATTTCAACATTTCTGCATTTATTGAATCTTCTCCAGGTGTTTTCCCATTTCGAAGTTTCCTCAAGACCTGTTCTATTTCTTCGAGTGTAATATTTTCCAAAGACTTGTTGTTAGATGCGTGTAAAACAAGTTGTTCAATATTTGGACTCAACCAAAGGTTCTGAAAATACTGACATAATGAGACATAATGAGATATTGCATTAATTTTTACATCATTTTTACTTCCATATTTAGGTTTTCTAGAATTTTATAGGTTTGTGGTTGTGGTCTTGTTATGTCAGTCTCCAGTTACGAGACAAAGTTTTCCCAACTTTCCCTGAGTTTCTTACGGACTTCTCTTTTTGCTATTGCTCTCTTATGATGGTATTCTATTTTATCTTATAATTTACTAGTTGACAGAGACTTTTTATATGCATTTCTTATTTCGGAGATTACTTTTGCAATTTCTTCGTCCCAAATTCTTAAACCCTTTTTCTTTTGCCATCTCCTCTTTTCTCCCAAACTTTCAAATGCTGACTGTTTTAGAGCTGAACTCAAATTAAGACATCGTCAGAAAGTGGAATCATCTGAATTTGATTATCAAGCTCGTTTTGATATAGCCATTTTATACTGGGATCATTAAAACGGTTAACCTTATGTAAAGTTTCGTTTTCCTGTGTTCTTTGTTTCTTTTTCTTGAACCACCGTGGTTTTAAACGAATAGGGGCAACTAAATAATAGTGGTCCGTTTCTAATTCAGGTCCTCGATATACTCCTGTATTTAAAACTAAATCCGCCAATTTTCAATTACAAATGATATAATCAATAATTGATTTTTGATTTCTTGTGGACCATGTATATTTATGACTGTCCTTGTGTGGAAACAGTGTGTTCATAATCCGAAACTGATTGAAGATAGTGAAATCTATTAATTTTGTTCCATTATTATTGCGGGTTACCTCTCCATGAATTTTCTCATTTCCAACTCAGCCATTAAAGTCTCCCATTAACAGTATCGTATCTTGTCTATTAGTTATGTTGATTATCTTCTGTAGATCATTATACAAAATATCAGTTTCTTTTGAATAGCCTTCAACCGGTGCATATACACCTATAACTGTCAAATATCCTCTGGATAGTTTTATTTTTACTTGAATGATCCTTTCATTGCAAAAAGTATAACTATCAATTTTTGATCGCAATCTCTTGTGGACCATAAACATCACCCCGGTTTAGAGTAATTCTCTCAAATACGTTTTGAGTACGATTATTTTCTACAAAGATAGGCAAGTTGTACAGTATTGCGGCATTAGGTGTATTATTGACAGCAAAATGAAAGTCGTCGTCATCACTAGAAAAATCACTGACACACTTCACTCAGAGTTAAACCCTTATTTTTTCCCTATTCGTTGAAAGAGATGGCCGTATTTATCACCACGTATCTGAATTAGCTCCAAGCAAGATCATAAAGATACAGGACTTCCAAAGATAACACACACAGCTGACTGCGGTATGTTCAAAGAATACTTATTATAAATCCACTTATTCACAGAATTTAAACACATCGATATATTCTGAGAGAGAACGATTCCCGTGTCATCTTGGTTACAACAGTTTTAGCGCTGCGTGACTGGAAATAACACTTTAAGAAATTAGTAAAATCGGGCTGATAGATCGAACGATGGCATTTTTAGCATAAGCTCCCTCAGCCGATAGATCGGCCCCGTGGCACTATAGGAGTTAATAGTGCATTCAATGGTCATCCATCTTACAGTGATTGTGCCCAAAGTTGCTTCACTGTGTGTGGAATAAAATTCAGTTAAAAGTTTTAGTATCAACATGGTAATATGAACTAGAGAAACCACTTGTTATAGTAGGAGTTGACTTCTAGTATTAGGAGAAGGACCTACAGTAGGTTTGACGTTAGTCTGAAATTAAAATTACAATAAGTGTATCAAGTGTGTATGACATTAGTCGAACCTTTCAGTAATTGGGTGTGTATGCAACGCCCTTGCAAAGCAGCTCGGTGGTTGCGCGCGCACTCCACATTGAAGCCAATGCTGCTGAGCTCTGTGACTGTTACGCGAGGGCGGGCCGTTGCGTCTGAGAGGTGTTTATTTAGGTTTACTACACTGATTTACTTTTTTGAACATTGGTATACAAATTTTGAGAATACGTAACCATTCTCAGTTTATTTTCAAGCCACATGTCACCTTGTCACTACCAACAAAACCCGCCACTGCGGTTCTGTATATTTGGGTATTGTCATGAACATGCAGCTGCCTTCCATCACGACAACCAATCGTCTTCACCGTTGAATTATGTGCGAATCAAAAAGGGCTGCTTGTTCTCATTTGATATTCCCGGTGTGGATGCTTTAAGATTAATGATAAGATTTTCAATAGTTTAGCAAGTTCTATAGATTTCTCACTATTTTAAAGATGTATCTAACCTGTGTGTTTACTACAGTTCCAGCCATGGGTCCATGTAGGCGCTCAGCGACCATCAAGATGAGTGTAACCGTTCAGTTCAATAAACACTTGATGCTTACTTCTCTGGTGTAAAATTTAGCTACCTCTGGCACCCAAAGGAGGTATAGTTAAGGCATTGGTCTCAAAATTCACATACACTTGATATGTACGGAACTATCTCATAGCGGCACCTATTAGACCAGCTCAATGTTTGGCGGCTGAATGCTCGAGATGGTAGACTCCAGCCCAGGATCCTGCAGATGCTATTAGAAAATATTATGTCGATGAGAGAGCAGATTACTTGAAAGTCTAATATCACTTTCAACCGAAATTGTTACTATTGGAGCGGATGGTAAGTTTGATAGGAAGACTTTTAGACTGTTACATTTAAGAAATGCTAAATATTCAATAGATGTTGCCAAAGAGTGCTTACAGAACTAAGCTCTAAATTTGTTAGTCTAAAATACTTGAAAACAAACCTAGCAGAACTAAGAGATGTGTTAAAAAGTAAACGATACCCCCAGATTTAATTAAAAAAGAAAAACTTTGCGACGAAAAATGTATTTTTTTATACCAGCGGACGAATGGATACCAAGTGAGTGTATGCCTCTCCCAGTTGAATCAGATCTTTTCTGATTGGCTTGTAGTAGGTGTACAATACCACACAGAGAGGGAAATTACCTCAATGGTATGCATGAGTAGTGGTTAGTGGTTAAAGGAGGAGAGGCGTATTCATTCTAAAATACTTTTCCTCCTTTACGGAGGGTGAGTATATCATTAAGGTGAATTCTGGTTGATTCTCAGTAGGTATGATGTTAACCTCGTGTTCTACCTTCTTTAACGTTTCGGTTGGCTTGTGGTAGGTGTATTCTCAATTGTCCAAACCGTGGGCCATTTATCATGGTAATATATTTTGGATTACTGGATATTAATCATTGACATAGTCTAAAATATGTCGAGAAATCGCTCTAATGACAAGGGGCAGATATTTGAATCAGAGCTAGAAAGAAAATTTCTGAGGAGATTACGTAATTATGAATTTCAAATTTATTCGATAAATCCGAAAGGAGATATTCGAAATATTCGATTCGACCAATGGGTGGTCAATTTATGACGCGACTTGGCGAGCGCGAGTGAATGTGACGTCAACGTTCCGGCAGCTAGCAGAGATGCCTCTTCCACCTCCGCTAAGATGCAATGGGTTGCCTTAATCCTCCTGGCGTCTTCAAAGTTATGGTCTGGAACACATTCCAGGCAAAAGATGAAGAAGGAGAACTTGGCTCGGTCCTCAGGGAACGGAACATAGAGGTTTATCATCGAGGAATACACCTGCTTCAGAGACGACCGCCCAGGACTCCGCCCCGGAGGAGGTACTTTCCCTGAAAACCTGCGGTTTCTTGAGGCCACTGTCGTACAGGTAGAACTCAATAACGGTTCTTATAGGCTGGTCACCTGCTACTCGCCCCCCAGCTTTCCGTTTGTCCCAGAGGATCTGGTATTACTATTGCCATGCGATAACACCACAGTAGTGCTTGCAGGCGACTTCAATGCCAAAAATACACTTTGGGGCAGCCGGTACACCGATACCAGAGGCAGATTCTGTCAAGATCACGATAGCCTTGCCCATAGACTGCCAGGCTACACATACTTTCCCTTTAATGCAAACCTCCTTCCTGATACCCTGGTCATTGCCATCAGCAAGTACCCGGATATCCCGATCGAGGTAGACAACTTAACAGTCCTAAACTGTGATCATGACCCTATTCTTATCACACTCGAATCAAATTACACTTTCTCACATCCCAAAATCCCTCTTCATCACCCCCCCCCCCCCCCCCCCCCGGTGGGTGCGGGATAGAATACACCGACGGTATGCCCTGCCTGTCGTAGGAGACGACTAATAGGGCCGACACGGCCGAATAACTTGCCAGTTTTTGATTTGTTCAGACCCCCTGTGGATGGGGAGGGCAGAATTCATCCACGGTATCCCCTGCCTGTCGTAAAAGGCGACTTAGAGGGGGCCTTATAAAGGTCGATTTTGGTTTTCTGGTCCCAGCTCTGGTTTGACCAATAGAAATAAACATACATGCTGTTAGGGGAAGGGCCACCAGCTTGGCCATCTGGCCAGAAAGCCTAGACGGTATGCCCCATCCCGTCAGGTGGGTGCGCCATGTACCCTACAGTAGTATCCGCCTTACAACGAAGGTCCCTGCATGGCCGAATACTGGAGCTGCATAAATCCTGTCCATGCCGAGGGGGAAGTGCCTGTTCGAAGCACTGGGACCCCGGGCAATATCTGCTATGCCAGGTAGGTATTGCCTTGGCTGGGTGGCGCCCACAGTGATAGCCCCCGTTCGGAGTGGGCAGTATTCGGGGAGGATTTCGTTCGGGATGCCAAGTAAGCGATCACGGACACCTGTACAGGGTGGCACCCTTAAAAAGCCGTCTCTGGAGTGTAGACCGAATCCCAAGATGTATACGCCTTGGGATGAGGCATTTAATAAGAAGTTCCCTGTTGACAGGTCTCCTCGCTACCTGGTAGCTACCAGGACAGACGGGGGAGATTTTAAACAGGTAAAATCGATCCTATTTTCAGAGGGAATCGAGGGGAAATATCGCGACCTTAACGGGATTTCCAAGCTCCGGAACGGGCAGCTCCTGCTGCATACCGTTGACCGTCAGCAAACCGAAGCGTTGCTGGAATGCACGCATTTCGGCGAAATTCCCGTTAAGGTTGAGAAGCACGATACGCTGAATGAGGTCCGTGGAGTTATATTCCATCGCGACCTCATTTTAAACAGCGACGCGGAATTGATGCGGGATCTGGGGAAGCGAGGCGTCACCAGGATTAGGCGCATCACCCGGAAAATTGGAAATGATAGCGTCGATACTGGCGCTTTCATTCTTCACTTTGAGGGTGATGTAGTGCCTAGGCAGGTGAAGGTCACGTCGTACCATTGCGACGTTAGACCGTACATCTCTCCACCTATGCGCTGCTACAATTGCCAGAAATTCGGCCATGTTTCTGCCAGGTGCACTGCCAAGGCGGTGTGTAGAGAGTGTGGCAAGGGGACACATGACGGTGTGGGGAGTACGCCTCCCCCGACGTGTCCTAACTGCCAAGGAAGTCACTCTCCGCGGTCGAAGCAGTGCCCTGAGTTCTGCAAGGAAGCAAAGATCCAAGAAATCAGAACATTGGATCGGCTTTCATATCACGACGCTCGAAAGAGATACCGTGATATGACTGCACCCGAATTTCCGGTATCTTTCGCGGCTAAGGTGACGCCACCTATCACCCCTGCCACTTTCGTTCCCCGTGCTGTACCCTCGACGACGAACTACTCTGAGATCGTAAAGTCTCCCCTCGCTGTCCAAGCGAGACCTGTCAGCCCGAAGAAGGTCACAAAACCTTCTTCGGCCATTGTGAAAAAGGCGCCGGTTATACCATCTAAACCGGCGCAATCTGAGAAGAAGTCATCTTTCTCTCCGAAACGGTCGGAGAAGAAGTCTTCCCCTGCCAACGAGGCAAAGAAGACTTCTGCGACCGGGGCTGGATCGTCATCCAGCCCACCTGATAAGACAAAGATAGTGGAGAAGAGGGAGACGGTTCGTCGCCGTCTCTCTCGCCCTCCTGCTGACGGGGTGGCTACTGTCTCTGCTGGCCTTTACGCTCCCACGACCACCAAGGGAAAGAAGCCTGCTGAAGCCAAGCCCGTCCGTATGGAGGAACTCCCCTATAGAAAAGAAAATAGATCGGTGGAGGAGAGGGGAATGGTTCAGCGCCGTTTCTCTTCCTCTCCTAAAGGCAGGGCTGCTCACGTATCTGCTGGCCATCCCGCTCCCACCACTACCAGTGGAGCGGTGCTAGCAGGAGCGACCTTGTTTTATAAGGACCCGGCGTCTGTGGGGAAGGGACCATCTACTTCCCCAAACACACGTCGGTGCCGATCCAAGAAGAAATCTCTTCGGGACGTGTCGGGGACAGACACCCAGTCTTCGGACCGGGAGAAAGTCCCTCGACACCGCTCTCGCTCTTCCCCGAGAGCGAGACTCGTAAGGTCCGACGACGACCGCGCGCAACCCAAGAGAGCGCCCGCTCCATTTTCTTCGTCTTCGGAAGGAGATGTGGAGATTGAGGTGTGCTCTCCTGCCCCATCATCTCCAACTAGAAATGGGGAAGGGTGGCAAACGGTCAAGCATAAGTAGAAGACCCACTTCTACTTAAGCCCACACCATGGCACTATTACAATGGAACTGTAATAGCTATTCTGTTCATCTCGCTGAGTTGCGACAATTAATATCTTCGTTTTCGGCAACCATTGTCTGTGTTCAGGAATCCAGGTTTTGTCCTGGACATGAGACAACAATGCGTCACTTCAAACTCTTCTGTAGAGACCGGGTGGACGGAGCTGTGGCCGCTGGTGGCGTCTGCACTCTCGTCCACTCTAGCCTCTTTAGTGAAGAGGTGCCGTTGCGTACTCAGCTAGAGGCAGTTGCAGTTCGTACTTCGTTGCCAGTAATGGCAACAGTATGTAACGTGTACATCCCGCCTGATTCTCAGCCGGATTACGACCAGCTGGTGGATCTAGTCTCTCAGCTCCCCCCTCCTTTTCTCCTTCTGGGAGATGTTAATGCCCACAACACCATCTGGGGCTCCGCTACCACTAGCGGTAAAGGGAGAGATTTTGAGAGGCTGATCAGGCGGCTGGACCTGTGTCTGTTGAACACAGGGGAACCTACGCACTTCTCTATTGCACACAGTACTTATTCAAGTATCGACATTACATTGTGCAGTCGTGCGCTGGTTCCCCTGCTACAGTGGGGTGTACACGATGAACTTTGTAATAGTGACCATTTTCCAATTATCGTTACTCTTCCGAACCAGAGAGCCATCGAGTTACCAAGTCGATGGATTCTCCGTCGGTCTGATTGGCCAACTTTCCCAGTGCGGTGTTTGCCGAAGATACCTTTGAGAGTGTCGACGATCATACCATTCACATAACGAATGGTATTTTGGCTGCTGCTGAGGAAACAATACCTTCCTCATCCGGCAACTCACGCCGGAAGCTTGTCCCTTGGTGGACAACCGGGATTGCAGCAGCCATTAAAGATCGTCGACGTGCTTTCAAATGCTATCGAAGGCAAAACACTATGGCCAACCTTATCACCTTCAGAAGGATGCGTGCTAGAGCCCGATATCTGATTCGGGAGAGTAAGAAAACGACGTGGGAAAAGTATGTGTCGTCTATGACGGCGCATACTCCTTCATCTCAAGTTTGGACTAAGCTTCGTCAGATCTCCGGACTCCCGACATCACTGTCGATTCCCGGAGTGTCCATCAATGGAGACATCATCACGGACCATCTCGTCATTGCCAACAGCATTGGCTTGCACTTCTCCGATGTATCCTGCTCCGGGAGTTACGATCCTACATTTCTTATATCTCTGAAGCGGGAGGCAGAGACTCACCGCTTGTCCTTTGCCACTGCTGCTTCGGAGTCCCATAATGTACCATTCTCTGAATGGGAACTGCGCAGTGCGCTTGCACTGTGCAGGGATACGGCTCCTGGACCGGATAACATACATAATCAAATGTTAAAACATCTGTGCGAAGCCAGTATGAAACAAGTGTTGATCCTCTTCAATCGTATATGGATTGAAGGAGAGTTTCCATCTCAATGGCGAGAGGGGATCGTGATTCCGATTCCCAAGGCTGGAAACGATCCCACGTTTGTAAGCAGCTATAGGCCCATTTGTCTGCAAATGGACTATGTAAGCTGCTCGAAAAGATGGTAAAACGCCGACTGGTGTGGTTCTTGGAGGAGAAAGGTCTCCTGTCTGAGTACCAGTGTGGATTTCGCTCTCACAGGTCTACCACTGACCATCTGGTGCGACTTGAGAGTGCCATACAGGAGGCTTTTTTTTTCCGAAAGCGGCACCTAGTCACGGTTTTCTTTGACCTTGAGAAAGCCTACGAACCACATGGCGCTGCGAGATCCTTGCCACCCTTCACAAGTGGGGACTCCGTGGTAATCTACCGACTTTCATTGCGAATTTCATGTCCGTCCGCCTCTTCCGCGTAAGGGTCGGTAGGACATTATCGCAATACTATACACAAGAAAATGGAGTTCCTCAGGGTTCTGTGCTGAGTGTCACCTTGTTCACGATTGCCATAAATGGCATTGTTGCCGCCGCTGGGTCCGCGGTAGTTCCATCGCTGTATGTAGACGATTTAGCTCTGCATTACAGCTCTGGAAGTATGGCAGTCGTGGAACGGCAATTGCAGCTAGCTATCAAACGGGTCGACAGGTGGGCTCACGACTGGGGTTTTCGTTTTTCAGCAGCGAAAACCTCCGTTGTCCATTTTTGTCGACTCCGGAGGCTACATTTACACCCTGAACTACATCTCAGGGATGCTGCGTTGCCGTTGGTTGACACTTATCGCTTCCTGGGGTTCCATTTTGACAGCAAATTAACGTGGCAGCACCATATACGGCAATTGAAAATGACGTGTCTCAGGAAACTGAACATGCTCAAGTTTCTTAGTGGCACTACGTGGGGGGCTGACCGTGCGGTGATGCTACGGTTCTACCAAGCCCTCGTCCTGTCCCGGCTAGACTATGGTTCTGCGGCATACGGTTCAGCGAGGACGGCAACTTTGAAAATGCTGGACAGTATCCACCATAGTGGCGTTAGGCTGGCTACCGGTGCCTTCCGGACCAGCCCGATACCCAGCCTACTCGCCGAATCGGGTGTTCCACCTTTAAATTATAGACGCCAACATATGCTTTTAACATATGCTGCCAATGTGCGTCAAATGCTATCAAGCTCTCTTCGGTACCCAAAACCACCAGGGGTACGCCAACCGGCCTCGTGCCACTCGGCCAGTTGGTATTAGACTTGATAGCTCGTGTATTGAAATAGGAGTGGCTGTAGGTCCCTGTATGATCCGGACACCTAGCGAGGTGCCTCCGTGGCAAGTCCCGCGTCCGGAAATTCTGTTAGATCTGCACCGAGGTCCTAAGGTGAACACGGATGCCTCCGTTTACCGGAGGCAGTTCCACAGCATAGTTCACCAATTTCCGGACGCTGGCATTCTCTACACGGATGGTTCGAAGGTGGACGAGAAGGTGGGTTGTGCTTATGTTATTGATGGTGCAAATACCAAGATCTCTTTGCCTGAGGCCTGTAGTGTGTTTACTGCGGAGCTCGTTGCCATCTATGAAGCTCTGCAGTTTGCACTACAGGATGCACGAATCCACTTTCTCGTGTGTACCGACTCTTTGAGTTCGTTGCAGTCAATTGCTACATGTTTCCCGCAACACCCCCTAGTGCAGCGAATCCACGACCTACTAGCCGGGCTGTGCCACGCTGACACTCGAATCACCTTTCTGTGGTTTCCAAGCCACATTGGAATTGCGGGAAATGAGTTAGCGGATCAAGCTGCAAAAGAGGCGGTATCACTACCACCTCGACCAATGGAGGTACCGCTAGAGATATTCGCTCTCAGTTACGCCTACAAGTTCTGGCTTTTTGGGAGAGTCAGTGGCTAGCTGACCCACTGCCCAGTAAACTGAGAGCGATCAAGGGAACTACTCGAGTGTGGCGGAGCTCTTTCCGGGCCCGGAGAGAGTCCGTCATTTTGTGTAGGCTAAGGATAGGTCATACAAGATCCACCCACTCGTACCTAATGAGAAGGGAAGACCCCCCCCCACTTTGTACCTGTGGAGCCGTATTCACCGTGGCCCACATTTTCACCGAGTGTGTGGATCTTGCTGACTTACGAAGAAACCTTGGTTTGCAGATGACACTCAAACTTATATTAGTCGATGACGCGGTGGCTGCTGATCGCGTTATCCGCTTTATAAGTGAGAGTGGGTTAGGGCCAGCAATCTAAATTTTCCAGTGAACATTGACTCAACGACTTGTTCGTTTTTGAATGATAATGGTTTGTTTTTCCGTAATTTTTGTTTATTTTTATAATTTTTATTTTTATTTAATTTTGTTTGTTTTTGTTTTATTAATTTTTGGTCTTTTTAAATTTAGATGTCCACCTCAAAATTTTAAATTCAATTCAAAATTTGTATTCTTTAATCTGTGTTAAGAGGGGCAGATGACCTCGTAGGTCCGCCCCTTAAAACAACAATAACTAACCTCTTCATCGCCGCAAAATGGACTGGGGCCTCTATAGATGCACCTTGAAATCCATTGCTGGCAATCCCAGCATTCGCTGCAAGGGAGACATTGACTCCTTTGTAGAGAAGTTATCCGAATCCCTCATACACGCAACCAGCACAGCAGCTATTGGACCAACAGACAAACGAAATAAGCCCCCCTCCATTCCAATCACACTTCAGATATGTTCAGATAGCGCTGGCAAGTCACTCGTGATCTTACACAAAAACAAGAATGGTATCGCCTTACGCGAGAGATTCATTCCGCCATACAAATCATTCGTAATCAGGCATGGAGCAATAAAATCAACAGAATGAATGAAAACACTAACTCAAAATACGGCATGACGCGCAAACTATTTAAAATCGAACTGGCATTCCCCCATTACACGGTCTACAAGGAATGGCTTACACCAACCAAGACGAGGCTGAGGCCCTGGCGTATATGTTCGAGAAAGCCTGTGAACCAAATCGCGAACCTTGCGATAACGAAGAAGAAGAAGAAATCTATCGTGATCTTCGCGATGGTTTCCTGGGCAAACTACCACCAGACTTCAAATTTGTCACCCCAAGAGAATTGCTCGCTCTCATTAAAAAGCTGAAAAATCGTAAAGCGCCTGTTCCTGACAATCTTTCTGGTAGTTTCCTTAAGAACATCCCCCAAAACGTCTTCACTTGCATTACCAACATTTTCAACGCAATATTCAGGTTCAGGAAAACAGCCAAGGTAATCATGATAGGAGAAACTAACACCGACGGCACCTTCCCCCAAAATTACAAGCCCATTAGCCTTCTCTCCATTCTTTCGAAGCTATTCGGAATGACCCACCATTCCAGGCTGAAAACTTTTACGGACGATTTATTAAATGACGAGCAATTCGGGATCCGGGCAGGCCATTCCACTGTTCATCAACTCTCTAGACTCACTGATATCATCACGCGCGCCTTTAACGAGAACCGTATGATCGGAGTTTGCTTTCTTGACATTGGTCATGCTTTTGACAAAGTATGGCGTAGTGCAGGCTGTTCCAAATCCACGAGTTTGAGTATGCGTACACGCGAGTAATGCTCAGAGCACGGTTGGAGAGGGACTGGCCAATACGTCACTGGGCGAAGGTCATAGTACAAGTCCATGTGCTACCTGTAAGTCTTGATGTATCCACCACTTAGTAACGGCTGGCCCTACAGCATTGCATATTCCAGGTTTACTCACACAAGGCGGCGAGTACTCATGTGCTCACGGCCAAGCAGCTCGGCTGGAACAGCCTGGCGTAGTGGAATGCTGTAGCACAAAGGTATCCTAGATTATTTACTTAAAATTATTAATTTCTATCTTAGGAACCGTCAATTCTATGTCCAAGTGGCAGATGCCCAAGCCTCACTGAGGAAAATCAAAGCCGGAGTATCGCAGGGTAGTGTTATCTCCCCCACTCTCTTCAATTACTATGTCTCTGATATCCCCAAAACAAATAACACAAACCTCCACTTGTATGCGGATTATACCGCCATATTGTTGAATCCAACCTCAAACGCGCCCTTAACGTACTTGAACCTTGTCTGACTAAATGGCGCACTAAAATTAACGTCAATAAATGCTCTGCCACTCTGTTCACCAGGAAAGTCAAGCACACAGCCGTGTATGATCTATATGGGTACCACGTAGAAAATAATATTGGAGGCGGGACTCACCGTAAGTTGCTGCTGAAGAGCTTCCCCCTCCTTGTCCAACGACAAGGAAACCAGTAGCAGCGAGAAAGAGAGAGAGACACTTCCCCTACCTGATGCACTTGCGCAGAAGAAAGACTAGCAGTGGACCGAGAAGAGAGCTGGAAACACTCTCCCCTACTTTGATGCGCATGCGCATCGAAACATTCTTTTCTATGTGGTACCTCTATAGTTTTCTTTGACGAGGGGATCAGATGGCAACCCACAACTCAATATCTGGGTATCTCGCTAGATCGCAGACTAACTTTCGCACAGGAAGTTACATCGTGCGCTAATAAAGCGTAGGCGATCTTAGTGCAACTCAAGGCCGAGACTAAATTAACTGACAACAGCAAACTCCTATCATACCGTACCATTGTACGTCCAATAATGGAATATGCCAGTTCAGTCCAGGGATATGCAGCCCCCTCGCACATCAAGAAACTACTGGTTGTCCAAAATAAGGCATTGCGTGCCCTCACCAATTCCGAGTGGTAGGAACGCAATGCCCAAATCCACGAAGACACCAACATGGAGTACAATGACGCCCGCAATAAAAAGCAGGCATCAAAACTATATAAGAAAACTACATCCAACACTAACCCCCTCATCAGAACTCTGGGTGGTTACCAAGCCACCAGGGCTCGCCGGGTGACCCGGTATCCTGATCTACTCCCTTGCACACTACAAACTCGCCACTATGGCCTCTTAACTACTCTTTATCGTTCTCTCTCTATTTATTCTGTACTCTCATGACTTCGTTCTCAACAAGTGCGTCGCCATGACAGAGTAAAAGGTGTGAATAGGCGGACGAGAGAATGAACATAGTAGCAGTAAAACCCTCAAGCTAACCCTAACATGAAGTTGGGGGGGGGATCTGAGCCCAGCAGTTTTGGGGAAGACCACGGACTACTCCTGCCGCTGAATCATTTTCCAGGTGGATGATGGACGAAGAAGCAGATTCATTCCAGCTAGGCGAAGTATTCAGGAGAATACTGGAATGGAAGACGGAGCTATGGGTTAGGTTACAAAGAAACCATAGGCCATGGGATACTCCTGCAGCAGCTGACAAAACCTTGCGATATTGTAGCTATAGGAGTTTGGAACAGTCAGTGTACTGTAGATTCAGTGAGTAGTCACAACCTGTAGTATCATTTTTATAACAGCTGTTCCCTTCGTGTTAGGAACTAGTCCAGTCATTTGGTGACGGAAAGTAGTCGATTCAGGAAAATATTGCTGAAGAATTTTTCTCGACGGTTCTATATGTTTTTGGGGTGCTGAATCTGAAAATCTAGTTACCGACTAGGTTCAGATATGGCTTCACCATAAAAAATGTAAGAAACCCATAAATTTCGGAAGTTGTTTTAGTTTTTCGCTTATAACTCCAAAACGACGAATCCTAGAGAAAAAAATAAAGTAAAGCTGATAACATTGCCTATAAAATAAGACTAGTAGCAGCTCGCAAGCTTTTTAGTTTGTCCGCTAGAGCTCGCTAAGAATTGACCCTAGTTTTCAGGTTATCCAAAATCTTCGTATTTCAGAATTTCAAAGCCTATGGTTGGTTGGTTTCTTAGTTTAGGGGCTGCGACAACGCGGTCATGTAGCCCCGTGTACTTTGGGTGTGTGTAGAATCTGTCTGATAACCGGTGTTAATTGTGATGACTGTATTAGTGAGTGTTATCTGTTTTTAATTCAAGTAAAGACTGCTGCAGACGTAGTTCCCACGTTTGCTACCAAATGCTACCGTCCATGACACCTAGCTTGTGGACTAGCTTATCTGATGGCATCGCAGTCAGCACCTGGTGGCGAACGTTGGAACGAATAGAGCGTTATCAATTCTAACCTGCACATTTAGCTTCACACAAGTGTAGTTAGTGGAAAGGTTCTTTTACATGCCATAAATCTATGACATTGGACCGCCGGCCTTACTTCCCCTCCGAAGAAAGGCATACTGCGGGATTTTGAACGCCCTTAAAAATTCCGACGACTTCGGCCAGGTTTGAACCCGCGATCTTGGGCATAGAAGCTCAGCATGCTACCAACTACGCCACCGAAGCCGCCTTTCAAAGCCTAGTATACCCCACCTGGCAAGGACGCCATGTTGCCTCTACGCCTTTCTTTGTTTTAGGTCCCATTCCCAAACCCAAACAGTCACACAGTGAGTTGCCTTCCAATTACCAAGTGCGCTGCTTCAAATGTGTGTTATATTTTCATACAACCTGAGCCAAAATAATTCTGCAATCAATGAGAATCAGGTCGTCATCATTGTCGGAGGTGTACTTCTGAGCGTTGCTGCAGTGGCCCTTACAGGCTTTCGCACATTTTAGAGCACAGCAACGCGGCTTTTTTCAGCCGCAGTTTCGTTTGCAATCCTGTGTGTACTTGCAGGCAACAAGACGCAACAGCTTGTCCGGTGCACACGAATGCACGGTTGTTTTCAGCATCAGTCTGTTGTTGGTCAAGTACCAACCCCAGAGCAAAGGGATTTTTGGTGTTTCCAAGCATTGGTAATATACCCTGGGACAGTGCTGGTGTGCAGCGGACTCTAGCGTAGCAATATTGAACCTCGTCTTGAATGTGGACTTTATACCCGTATAATGCTTGTACCGCTCTTCGGAACTTGTATCACCGTAGAGAGCGACGAGGTACTGTTCTCCTGATTGCTCAATGGTCCCAGGATCGCAGACAGAGTCCTTGAAGCCTTGAGAGTGGTTCCAAGAACAGGGGTGTTAATGAGAGCCTTGACGAATTCACTTTTCCCCTTGTTATACAGGGTGTAACAAAATGCAGGACGCATTCCTCACACGTAGACGAAGAAATTATGTGACATGAACAAGGGGTCCGGAAACGCTTCGTTTCCATGTTATACCCCATTGTCTCCAACGCATAAATCATGAAAAACACACAAGAACAGAACGTTCGAATCATGGGCATCATGCACTGTTGGTTACAACTGGTTACGTTGTCATTACCGTAGGTGTACTGCCAGTGTTTTGTTTTACATGGCCGTGTTGCCATGCGACTTACGGTAACATCAACTGTTCTTGTGATCAGTACGACCTTGGCAAGTACACGGGTTACTACGGCCAGTTCATCACAGACGTGGCTCCGTCGGCTTCTAAATAACAGATTCAGTGACAGATGGATAGGTAGAGGTGGACCAATTGCCTGGCCTCCACGCTCTCCGGACCTAAACCCACTGGACTTTTATTTGTGGGGACATTTGAAAGCTCTTGTGTATCGAATCCCTGTACCAGATGTTCGGAGTCTGCGTGCCCGTATTATGGAAGGCTGCGAAACCAGGGATACATCAGCGCATCCGAGATTCACTACGACGGCGGGTTGATGCAAGCATCAATGCACACGGAGTGCACATTGAACATCTCCTGTGACAAAGAGCTGCATGTGGTATGCAGATATGTTCTGTTCTTGTATGTTTTTCATGATTTATGCGTTGGAGACAATGAGGTATAACATGGAAACGAAGCGTTTCTGGACCCATGTTCATATAACAAAATTTATTCGTCTACATGTGAGGATTGCGTCCTGCATTTTGTGCCCACCTTTTTGTTACGCCCTGTATAGCACAGATGTCGTGTCACAACCACTCATAGCATGGAGAAACAGAATATGTTCTGCTACAAGGGGTGTGACAGCGCTGGGTGGGTGGTATCACATAGGTTGCAGATTCTTTCTCCCAGGATTCAGGAAATAGATATTTGAATCTGTGGGGAGCCCAATCATGATCACCAACAAGTCAACGTCCTCGCCTACAAGTACACCCCCGCCCACCCTGTCAAATTTAGACGAGAGACTGTTGGCAGTAGTAACTATGAGATAGTCTGGATCTTCTGCCGTCTGCTCACACTTGATTTCCTTGGCAACTTGTTCAAACTTCTTCATCAACATCTCAATCAGCCGGACTTTGTTCTTCAGAATTTGACAAGAAATTTTCTTGAGATACTGTGCCCGTTTAGACCGGAGTCCGCACGACCACATATGCATTTTACCAATAATCAGTCAGCACGAGAATCAAAATATCCCGGAGCGCCAGATGGGTTAAAGCAAATCGCAAAAACGACATCAAATTTAAAAAAATGCTTTGCTGATTTTTGGCTCAATGCAACAATAAGGATAGGAGGAGATTTAATTGGGTGAAACACATCTGGTAAAATTATCTCAGTTTATTTAAAGTTAAAATCTGACTGCAAGAATGCTCAAAGCAGCATCACTCCACGTGTGGCGATCCACACACTTATTTACACACAATATACAGAAATCTTCCAAACACATTTGACAATCTTTTTGGAAACACAAGTCCGATTAATAGTCCTGTGGACTGTGTTCCAAAATTATTAATTTTTAATTCCAGCTCAAAATGAATTGTCCATACTGGAAATAACGTAGATCACTGTTTGACTATTTACATGATATTAACACTCGTAGAATAAATGTTTATAGAATTCTTAAATTTTCACTTGTTTTCCAGTTTCAAAATATATCGTTGAAAATATTATTATCATCGCAGCAACACAAATCATTAACACATATTAATAACATCTGAAAAGAATTTGACCTTGAGCATAGCATCGAAGAACTGTGCGAAGCACAACAACAATTAATTGTTCTTCTGACATTGAACATTCGAGAAGTGACTCGATTATGAACTTCAAGTTCCAAACAAAACATATGATTTCTGAATCATCAACTTGATCAATAAATGGTTGAACCATTCAACTATTAAATTTCCCACTTGGAAACATTATTATAAAAATATTTATATTTATGGCCATTTTTAGCAATTTTTACAACTTGCAATTCTTCGACAGAATGCGGAAATTAGAATTGTAGTTTTATAATGAATTCATTTAGTTCATGGCACTAGGATTGAAAATATCCTTCAAATTATTCGTGGTTAAAGAATTATTTTTAATTGGCAGTGGCCCATTCTACTATTTGTGTAAGAACACAATATTATAACAACAACAACAACGGCAAAGGTCTTCCTCTGAAGAAGAATAAACTACTATCATGACCAATCCGGGTTCTAGCAAAATCAAAGTCTAAATGGAATTCGTAAACAAGGTTGAAATAAGAACTGATGGTTTTAAAGAAATAACCTTCGGGTTATTCATACGACGAAATGTGTGGCTCCAATACTCCTACTATAAACCTGAGCCATCGAACCTGCTATTTGATTGATGCTCGAAAAAACCTTCATTCCTGCGACTTAACATGCGCACCTGGGAATGGCATTTCAACTACTCCACACACATAAATTATCTTCCCAAAATTTATACAATAAATCAAGCCTCTGCTTGTTATCAACACTGGAAGATTAATAAACTTACAAGTTTATTTTATTTTACCATTCAGTTCAACCCGTGAATTTACCATACTTATGAAAAGCTTCATTTCACTTTCGAGTGTATTTACGTCATGATTTTATATAAATACAACAATATCCTATTTGATACAAATATCAATTGCTTCCCGTTTCATGCCTCTCCGTGTTATATGAAACATATACTTTGCTCATAGCAAATATCAACTGTTCAACCAGAACTGAAATGTTGGTTGAATGCGGGCTTGCGCTAACCACTCTCCTTCGGAAAATCTCCTGTTCCAGACTAGAAATGTTTAAACTACTTCATAGGCTCTTTCTCAATACATATGATTATTAGAAAATATAATATCCAAGAATTATTTAGAAAAATTATGAAAATTATTATTATTATTAGTGGATTATTATTATTATTATTATTATTATTTTAAATATGTTTAATTATCATCTCATTATGTGAGAATCCACATGTTCGAACCTTCGAATATGGAAAAAATATCCATTCCTCAACAAAAATAAATTTAACTTTTACAGTTACATCGGCTGATTACCGTGATTTCCCAAAAATATGAAAAATTCAAATAAATGCTCGAAATGCTCGGTCATCGATCCTAAACTGTTCTGAGTGCTGAAAATACTCAGAATAACTCTAATAAGTCTTGCGTAAATCATTACAAGCTTTAAATACGACGAAAAAAATGTGTTGGTCATCTGCAGAAAAATAGTTTGTTCCAATTAGCTAGGCATAATATAATTCAAATGGGGCTTACATTTCTTGATGGTCTTGAAGTGTAGTAAACCTGGTCTGTACCAGATTTATCCATAGACATGCCCTATCGGACAAGCACGTATAATCCTTGTATCGGCCGCCATTGTAGACCCACAAATCGTCTAGTCAGACATAGTGGTAGTATCTTTCGACGTTTGAATAAACTGTGGTTCCATTTTAATATGAGCTTCTATCAAAGCCATAACAGTTTGTTTGAAAAGGGTCAGATCTAAGTGATCTCTTCTTAAATATGTCAGTTGTAACATAACTCACTGTAATCTCATCAGTACAAGAAAAACATTGACAGTCTAAGCAGTTAACGGCTGTTCTGAAGATCGTTCCCTGGGCATGGTTTATTAATATCACCATCTGCCATGCGCTAGACAACTTGCAGTTTCCCTTGCGTAGACTAATGAACGCCACCGTTATAGACTAGTCTTCAATGTACTGACAGATCGAAGTGGTTAACTAGTTACAAAAATGAAAACTGACTTGAAATGGATTTAAACATCCAAGTATTAAGTTACTACTGGACTGTGACAAAATACTATTTTCTAGACAGAGTCTAGCATATGTCCTTTTGGAAATATAAATATTTCCACCAATGTCTGTAGAAATCAATCACCTCAGTGATTCTCCTCACCCGAAACTTACTAAGTTCCAACTCGTTTGCGCAGCACTTCTCGTGACTATCACGATTTGAAAAGAACTTCTGCGTAGATGCGGCAACCATGTGCCTTGGCTCAGCGTAGACGCAACTTGCTTGCCAAGTGCTTGTGTTGAAGTGAGCTCCCTATGCCTGCTCCAGCTGGCTTTTATACAAAAACGGTCAGGGTCACGCGTCATCGCCTGATATCTGGAAATCCTCATATCTCTTGAATCCCTGGTCCGATTTACTTGATACTAATTGCGTTCTCTTTCATTTGGCCGTGCCAGTAATCTGATCCCAGTCTCAAGTCTCTGCTCCATGGTTAACTATTTAATCAATAAATAGCCTCCACCTCTGCTGTTACTCGCTACGTCACTTGCCATCCAACTATCGGTAAAATTCTTCTAAATGCTTCGAGAAGCAATGTAGCGCGATATTCAAATATCTGAACTTTCAAAAGCGGCTACAGCCTTTCCCTTGATATCTAGGTGTCTGAAACTTGGAATACCCATTCCTAGAGTTGGGCACATCCACCCCACACCTAGCAAAAAATAAAAATTGAAAAATTTTTATTTTTCCTATCTACACATTAAATCATCTGGTTCTTGAATAATAGATCTTCAGATTCGATGCATTATAAGTTCCCACGATGTTACCAGTTCGTGTATTGGCTACTTCATAGCTTCCATTATTGTTTACTTCCACAATACGATAGGGTCCAGCGTAAAGGCTTGCAAATTTCGAGTACACTCGATTTTGCACGTCAGAGGGTGTAGGTCTTTTCACTCACATTGTTGCTTTCCATTTCCTTGATAAGCACTTTTACTCTTTCTCGGTGCTTTTCTGCTACAGGATACAATTTAGCATGAAAAGGTGCATCATCATTTACCCGAATATGATATTCAAAATCTTTAATTTCACCAGGTTTAATGTCAAAAATATCTTGATACTCTTCCAAAATCTTCCCTAACTCTCGGGACTCCTTCTCAGTGTAGACTTCTCTTCCTTCGGCTTCATGAAAAATCAGAGACCATTGAGCATCTCCCTCGATGTCTTCCTCTTCTTTTCCCTCGAAGTTAATCTCTTCGGTATTCTTAAATCTGATCGTCTCTGTCTTCATGTCTATCACTGCTTGATATTTCTGAATGAAATCTGCTCCCAATATCATGTCAAAAGCCATGTCCTTCATTACAACAAATACATGTCGAAAATCATGTCCTCCAATCTTAATACATAAGTATAATTGTGTTTTACACAGAGATATTTTATTGGGTATTATTCCTTGGATCTTAATTCCTGATACTGGAATCTCCTCTAAATTCTCTTTGAGCTTCCACAGAATATAAAGCTTCTCACTCACCAGACAAAGCATAGCCCCAGTATCAATCAAAGTATCGACAGGCATACCGAATACTTCGCATGATATGATTGGCATTCTAATTCTGGTACCCATTTCTTTTCGTTCGTCATTCTGTTGAATTAAGTCATCATCCTCTGCTTGCCATTTAATAATTCTGGAAGTGAAAGTATTCAAAATTCTATCTTCTACTGTGAATTCGAAGTTTTTTTTTTATTACCATTCCCCCGGGATTGTTGTGTTCCCGATGGACCTGGATCATTGGGCCTCTGCTCCACAAATTGCAAGTTATCTTGGTGTCTTGCTTCCAAATTTTTCCTCGTCTCCTTGTTAAACTCTTCATTGGACTGACGAGTATCTACATTCCCTCTGTTGTTGTAGTTATTTCTACCATAGGATCTTCTTTCCTGGTACCTTCCTTGAGTATCACGTGGTCTTCTCCATCGAGTGTTGTATCGATTACCACCATCTGGTCTTGTATATGGCTTGTAACTGTATCTGTTACTGTACTGGTTCCATCCTCTCTTATTGGAATCTTCCCTCGGCGATTTCTCTTCTCGCTCCTCTCGAATCTCTCGAGGTGTCTGAGAATAACTATCAGCCATAACAGCATACACAGCGTTGTTATTCTTTGCTCCCTTCTGATGGAAGAATTGAGCGTTTGTATGATCCAGCTTCTGTAATACTTCATCAAATTGTTCCATGTTGTAGATATCAGCAGCGATCAAAGTCCTCTGGACGTCTGCTGGAAATTGACGTATCAATGCAGTAATCAACTCGTTATCTGGCATTGGCGGATCTAAATGTTGAAGTTTAGACAGCTGTCCAGAAAAGTACGTAGAGTATCCAGTAGGTTGTGACGTCGAGAATCTCTTCGAATATAACTCTGCTCTGACTTGCTGTTGGGTTTCAGGGGACCAAAACTTCTTCAATAACCCACGAGAAAACTCCTCAAAAGTGGTTAGAGTGGATCTAAATGCTCTAAACCACAGAAGTGCAGGACCTTCCAAGAACTTCCCTATCACTCGGATCTGTCTTTCTTTAGGGATCTTAGAATCTTTCAGGTAATCACCTGCTTCTCTCAAAAATTCCACGGGTGTTACAGAATCTCGCCCTGAAAATTTAGAAGGCTTGTCTTCTATATTCTTAAATACAGTTATGGGGTTGGATTGAAATACTGTCCTGACCTCATCCTGTCTATCAGTCTCTCTAGCTCCTCTTAGATTTATCTGTATCTGTTCCTTTCCCCTTACATTCGGCATTTTCAACAGATGATCAGACTGTTTCTCATCCTTGATTTGACTTTTCATAGCCTCAAGTTCCTTCTGGTTTTCTTCTGCCATCTTCTTAATTGCTTCAGTCTCTTTACAGTTGTCTTTAACATCAATGGATATCTGGTTCATAACAGCCTCATGACTTTTCAATGACCCTGTCATATCTGATATGTCCTTCTGAGTTGCTTGAATATCCTTGGCAATTACTTCAATATGGGATGACAAAGATTCCCTAATCTCCTTGATTCCTTCTTGGTTCTCCAGCTTGAGTGTGTCTTTAATTTCATTGACAACTGTGGTTTTAATTTCAGTTTGCAATTCACTAATCACACCTTCTCTTATTTCTCCCATGACAAGTTCTTTGAATTGTTCCGTTAAACGTTGAACAACTAGAATTCCCATCTCGTTACTCTCCTTCTTCACTCTGACTTCCAGGTTGACCATGTCTTCACCAACTTTCCTAAGACCATGTTCTATCCTATCAGCTAAGCTTTGGGATCGAAGATCGGCATCGCGAAATTTTTCGTCCATTAAACTTGCGTTAGTAGCTAATGAAGTTTCGAGCTCATGTGTTTTGTCGCATAATTTATTCATTTTACTTTCGAGTGTCATTTTCAAAATTTCAGAATTCTCTTTAAATTTACTCTCCATTGAATTAAATTTACTGTTTAAATTTTCTTTCAAGTTACCTTTTAACCTGTTTTCTAAAGAATCAGAATTTTCTTTAAGTTTATTTTCCAAAGAATCAGAATTTTCTTTAAGTTTATCCTCCAAACTTTCTTTAAGTTTATTTTCTAAAGACTCAGAATTTTCTTTAAGTTTATTTTCTAAAGAATCAGAATTTTCTTTAAGTTTATTTTCTAAAGAATCAGAATTTTCTTTCAAGTTATCTTTTAACCTGCTTTCTAAAGAATCAGAATTTTCTTTAAGTTTCTTTTCCAAAGCCTCAGTATTTTCTTTCATAATGGCTGCTACACGCAGTCCAGCCTGCTTTGAACTCTCCTCCAAACTCCTCATCATCCTCATCATTTCTTCCATAATTTCAATTATTATTCAAAACTTAGGGGTATACAACAGTGGCAAACACAAGCTTATAACTAGAACAAGAAATATGAATAGCTAATTGGAACACTATAATAAAATGAGATTTGTCCTAATGTCGACGTGATGGAAAAACAAAATTCTCTACTTTTACGAATTACATTTACCACAATATCACAAGAAAAATATGCAAGTTCTCAAATATCCTCCACCTGGATTCTAATAATGTGTATGTCCAGTCATCGAACGTTTACTACTGAATTTACTTGACGCCCTAATGGTTAAGCCATTATCAAAAATAATCAAACCCATTCTAATTATTAACCAAGTTAAATTTTTAAGTTTCCCCACTAATTGGGTTTCCTACTAATTTATTCATCCAAACCAGACATCTCTCAACTCCCAAAATATTTCTATAAAAATTATCACAATTTCAAATCGGCATGCGAATGACCATGTCTAAATCGGGACCCACGTTCGAAGCCATTTCTCTCTCTATCTTATTTTATGTGCCCGTTTAGACCGGAGTCCGCACGACCACATATGCATTTTACCAATAATCAGTCAGCACGAGAATCAAAATATCCCGGAGCGCCAGATGGGTTAAAGCAAATCGCAAAAACGACATCAAATTTAAAAAAATGCTTTGCTGATTTTTGGCTCAATGCAACAATAAGGATAGAAGGAGATTTAATTGGGTGAAACACATCTGGTAAAATTATCTCAGTTTATTTAAAGTTAAAATCTGACTGCAAGAATGCTCAAAGCAGCATCACTCCACGTGTGGCGATCCACACACTTATTTACACACAATATACAGAAATCTTCCAAACACATTTGACAATCTTTTTGGAAACACAAGTCCGATTAATAGTCCTGTGGACTGTGTTCCAAAATTATTAATTTTTAATTCCAGCTCAAAATGAATTGTCCATACTGGAAATAACGTAGATCACTGTTTGACTATTTACATGATATTAACACTCGTAGAATAAATGTTTATAGAATTCTTAAATTTTCACTTGTTTTCCAGTTTCAAAATATATCGTTGAAAATATTATTATCATCGTAGCAACACAAATCATTAACACATATTAATAACATCTGAAAAGAATTTGACCTTGAGCATAGCATCGAAGAACTGTGCGAAGCACAACAACAATTAATTGTTCTTCTGACATTGAACATTCGAGAAGTGACTCGATTATGAACTTCAAGTTCCAAACAAAACATATGATTTCTGAATCATCAACTTGATCAATAAATGGTTGAACCATTCAACTATTAAATTTCCCACTTGGAAACATTATTATAAAAATATTTATATTTATGGCCATTTTTAGCAATTTTTACAACTTGCAATTCTTCGACAGAATGCGGAAATTAGAATTGTAGTTTTATAATGAATTCATTTAGTTCATGGCACTAGGATTGAAAATATCCTTCAAATTATTCGTGGTTAAAGAATTATTTTTAATTGGCAGTGGCCCATTCTACTATTTGTGTAAGAACACAATATTATAACAACAACAACAACGGCAAAGGTCTTCCTCTGAAGAAGAATAAACTACTATCATGACCAATCCGGGTTCTAGCAAAATCAAAGTCTAAATGGAATTCGTAAACAAGGTTGAAATAAGAACTGATGGTTTTAAAGAAATAACCTTCGGGTTATTCATACGACGAAATGTGTGGCTCCAATACTCCTACTATAAACCTGAGCCATCGAACCTGCTATTTGATTGATGCTCGAAAAAACCTTCATTCCTGCGACTTAACATGCGCACCTGGGAATGGCATTTCAACTACTCCACACACATAAATTATCTTCCCAAAATTTATACAATAAATCAAGCCTCTGCTTGTTATCAACACTGGAAGATTAATAAACTTACAAGTTTATTTTATTTTACCATTCAGTTCAACCCGTGAATTTACCATACTTATGAAAAGCTTCATTTCACTTTCGAGTGTATTTACGTCATGATTTTATATAAATACAACAATATCCTATTTGATACAAATATCAATTGCTTCCCGTTTCATGCCTCTCCGTGTTATATGAAACATATACTTTGCTCATAGCAAATATCAACTGTTCAACCAGAACTGAAATGTTGGTTGAATGCGGGCTTGCGCTAACCACTCTCCTTCGGAAAATCTCCTGTTCCAGACTAGAAATGTTTAAACTACTTCATAGGCTCTTTCTCAATACAGATGATTATTAGAAAATATAATATCCAAGAATTATTTAGAAAAATTATGAAAATTATTATTATTATTAGTGGATTATTATTATTATTATTATTATTATTTTAAATATGTTTAATTATCATCTCATTATGTGAGAATCCACATGTTCGAACCTTCGAATATGGAAAAAATATCCATTCCTCAACAAAAATAAATTTAACTTTTACAGTTACATCGGCTGATTACCGTGATTTCCCAAAAATATGAAAAATTCAAATAAATGCTCGAAATGCTCGGTCATCGATCCTAAACTGTTCTGAGTGCTGAAAATACTCAGAATAACTCTAATAAGTCTTGCGTAAATCATTACAAGCTTTAAATACGACGAAAAAAATGTGTTGGTCATCTGCAGAAAAATAGTTTGTTCCAATTAGCTAGGCATAATATAATTCAAATGGGGCTTACATTTCTTGATGGTCTTGAAGTGTAGTAAACCTGGTCTGTACCAGATTTATCCATAGACATGCCCTATCGGACAAGCACGTATAATCCTTGTATCGGCCGCCATTGTAGACCCACAAATCGTCTAGTCAGACATAGTGGTAGTATCTTTCGACGTTTGAATAAACTGTGGTTCCATTTTAATATGAGCTTCTATCAAAGCCATAACAGTTTGTTTGAAAAGGGTCAGATCTAAGTGATCTCTTCTTAAATATGTCAGTTGTAACATAACTCACTGTAATCTCATCAGTACAAGAAAAACATTGACAGTCTAAGCAGTTAACGGCTGTTCTGAAGATCGTTCCCTGGGCATGGTTTATTAATATCACCATCTGCCATGCGCTAGACAACTTGCAGTTTCCCTTGCGTAGACTAATGAACGCCACCGTTATAGACTAGTCTTCAATGTACTGACAGATCGAAGTGGTTAACTAGTTACAAAAATGAAAACTGACTTGAAATGGATTTAAACATCCAAGTATTAAGTTACTACTGGACTGTGACAAAATACTATTTTCTAGACAGAGTCTAGCATATGTCCTTTTGGAAATATAAATATTTCCACCAATGTCTGTAGAAATCAATCACCTCAGTGATTCTCCTCACCCGAAACTTACTAAGTTCCAACTCGTTTGCGCAGCACTTCTCGTGACTATCACGATTTGAAAAGAACTTCTGCGTAGATACGGCAACCATGTGCCTTGGCTCAGCGTAGACGCAACTTGCTTGCCAAGTGCTTGTGTTGAAGTGAGCTCCCTATGCCTGCTCCAGCTGGCTTTTATACAAAAACGGTCAGGGTCACGCGTCATCGCCTGATATCTGGAAATCCTCATATCTCTTGAATCCCTGGTCCGATTTACTTGATACTAATTGCGTTCTCTTTCATTTGGCCGTGCCAGTAATCTGATCCCAGTCTCAAGTCTCTGCTCCATGGTTAACTATTTAATCAATAAATAGCCTCCACCTCTGCTGTTACTCGCTACGTCACTTGCCATCCAACTATCGGTAAAATTCTTCTAAATGCTTCGAGAAGCAATGTAGCGCGATATTCAAATATCTGAACTTTCAAAAGCGGCTACAGCCTTTCCCTTGATATCTAGGTGTCTGAAACTTGGAATACCCATTCCTAGAGTTGGGCACAATACTGTTATAGTCATGGTCTCATTGGTGATGTCTGTCGAAATTTCCTTGGTTTCTCTTCTCAAGCGCTACACATTTTTGGTGCTCTGTTTTGGATCAGGATACCCATCGAATACCACTGCAGTGGGTGATGACGAGTAATGGGCTTTTACATAATACACATACCAAAGCAAATTTCTCCGTAGGTTACGTATTTCTGCCAAACCACGCGATGAAGCCAGAAGCCTCCGTCGATAACAAAGGCACACCCTTCCTGGAGCTGTATTCCTTCAACAGGATTGAAGGATTTATACAACGGGGATTTGGTTCATTTCCTCATGCCTCCCTCATCAAAGAGGGACATGGGATACAGTGTGAGCTCGAAGCATAGGAAATCTTTGAGTTCTTCGTCCGATTCTTTAAAAACTGCCACTCTGTGGAATATGACAGTTGGGTTAATGACAACTGGTTGATCGTGCGATGTTCTTCATGGTTCCGAGATCGCCCTCTGTCATTACATTAAGAGTTTTTGTTCGCCATCTGCTTCATTCCTTCACTCCCTACTTCTCTTGCTAAGTGACAGTCGGTTTTGTCATCTCTCATAATCCCTGAACCGAGGGACACTAAATCAGAAGTTGCTGGGAAAGGAGGATGTTCTTCGAACTCCAACATGGTGTCCTTATTGGCTTTGTCCCGCACAACTTGAGATTCTCGACTGTCCACGTGCTGTTCTGAGGTGCTGACATTGGCACCACCAAAGCTCTCCATCACCTCACACACGTGGCACAGTGCAGGCATTGCCTGAGTCCATCTCGACAAAACTGCAGGACTGAAGCCTCTAAGCCAACTCAAGCCACCATCACTTTTGATATATTTCATAAGTGCGCTTTCGATCGTCAAATCACTCCATGTGCCACACTACACCTTATCTGCTCGACAAACAGTGAAGACTCCATCAGTGGTAAAAGCGTTATACTCTTCTGGCCTCATAATTTTGTCGAGATCCTTCATGTCTTGGAGGTACAGATGACTGCTTTTAGGATGTAATAATATCCACTGGCATGAAAGAAAGAAAGAAAGAAAGCATGTTGTGAATAGTTTGAAGATGAAGATTCCAATCTCCTAATCTCTCTGCCTCGATAAACCTTTTCATGAGGGTAACCATCTCAAAATATTGAACCCACAGTTTTGCTGTGGACCCCTGCTGAGCCAGCTGTTGACTTTTATCAGCAATTTGACCTGAGAATCCTCTTAGAATGTCGTCTTCAGGTGCACAGAGAACAACAGTCATGTTACAATTAAACCACAGTTCCATTATTTTATTGTTTTCTTCAAGGCAATTTCCATTGATCGCAGAGCTATTTTGGCTAAGCTTGTATGAAAAAGCAACACACTTTTGAAACAACTCACTTGGTAATTGAAAGACAACTAACTGTGTGACTGTTTGGGTTTGGAAAAGGGACCTAAAACGAAGGAAGGAGAAGAGGGGGAGTGAGCCAACATGGCGTCCATGACAAAAGAAAGACCTGCGTTCTATCCATACAAAGAAAGAACCGGAGTGACCTGTTTAGGGGGGTGGGGGTCAGGGGGCTAAATGGCGGGACACACTAGCCTGGCGGGGGTATACTAGGCTTTGAAAGTCTAAATACGAAGATTTTGGATAACCTGAAAACTATGGTCAACATTTAGCGAGCTCTAGCGGCCAAACTAAAAAAGCGAGCGAGCTGGTTCTAGTCTTATTTCATAGGAAGTTTTCATTCATTCATTCATTCATTCGTTTATTTGCAATTGGAGGTGTGTCCCCCGGTGGCAAATTAGATATACATAACAAATAAATAACTGTACATAACACTTCACTAACAATTAAAGCTTGCCACGGTGGGTGAGTGGATAGCGTGTCGGTCTACTAACCCCAAGATTGCAGGTTCGCCCCTGACCGTGGTAAGTGATTTTTGAAAGGCGGCAAAAATACGATACGCATGTCATACGATGTTGGCATGTCAAAGCACCCATTTGAATTCAGTAGGCCGAGTTCATAATGGCAAAATTAATCTCGGGAGTTTCCGCCATCACAAAGTTCCTCATTTCTCTATTAGAAAGCGCTATTGTGTTCAAGGAGATTAGATATCTAACATCTAACCTCCTTGACTTTCATAGTCAAGGAACTACGAAATTCGACATGCAAGCTACCCTCTGGGTGTCAAATAGCAAAGCTTGCACCAGGCACCCGAGGCCATACGATATTATTATTGACTTACTTGACTTATTTCCTTTCGCTCCGTGCGGAGCATAGGGCATCCAAGAATGATTTCCATCGGGCTCTGTGTGTTGCCAAGTTCTTCACTTCCATCCAAGTCTTTCCCGCTTTTCTGGCCTCCTCTTCAATGGTGCGTTTTCAGGTGTTCCTTGGTCTTCCCCGTCTCCGAGCTCCTTGAGGATTCCAGTCCAGAGCTCTCCTTTCTACTGCATCATTCTGTTTCCGCAGAGTATGCCCAATCCAGCCCCATTTCCTCCGTTTAATTTGGACTTCTATAGGTTGTTGGTAGGCCCTTTGCCACAGCTCTTCGTTTGGGATTATATCTGGCCATCGTATACCCAGAATTCGACGCAGACAACGATTGATGAATACTTGAAGTTGGTGGCTGATAGGATTGGTAACTTTCCATGTTCCACATGCATACAATAGTACAGCTTTCACATTGGTATTAAAAAGTCTGATTTTCGTCTTCCTGGATATGTTACGGTTTCTCCATACTGGATAGAGCTGCACAAAAGCCCCATTTGCCTTTCTTATTCTGCTCTTGACATCCTCCTCAGCCCCTCCACTTCTCGTTACCACGCTTCCCAAGTAAACAAATGTATCCACCAGTTCTACATCTACACCTCCCACAGTGAGACCAGCCTGTACTGTGGAGTTCACTCTCAGCTCCTTTGTCTTCTTTGGGTTTATCTTAAGTCCAACCTTAGCAGCTTCAAGTTCTAAGTTTGCCAGTTTTCCCTCTATGTCTCTAAAGCGCTGTGCTAGCATACAGATGTCATCAGCAAAATCAAGATCCTCCAACCTGTCTCGAAGTCCCCACTGTATCCCTCTCTTCCTTCCTCTCCCCACCTTCCTAAGAGTATTATCAAGAACAATCAGGAACAAAGTGGGAGAAAGTATACATCCTTGTCGTACTCCAGTCTGGATGGCCAATGGCTGGGATAGCTGACCCTCATGCAGGACTTGACATTCATAACCAGAATACATCTCTCGTATAATGTTAACTATTTTACTTGGTATACCATATTCCTTTAAGGTCTCCCACATGACCTTCCTATTAATGGAATCAAAGGCCTTCTCAAAATCTATAAATGTGATGTACAGTGCTGCTTGCCATTCGTTACTCTGCTCCACAATAATCCGTAAAGTGTTAATTAAGTCCACACAACTACGGTGTTCCCTAAATCCAGCTTGTTCTTTCCTCAACTTCGACTCGATAGACTTCTTAACGCGATTCAAGATTATCCTGAGAAATACTTTGCTTGGTACGGATAGTAAGGTAATACCTCTCCAGTTGTTACAATTCGTCAAGTCACCCTTCTTTGGGATTTTAACAATCACACCTTTCTTCCATTCCGCAGGCAGCTTCTCTTCAAACCAGATCTTTTCCATCAGTGGCTTCAGGATATTAGCTGTGGTGTCCATGTCTATCTTGAGGACATCTGGCGAAATGTTGTCGACACCGGGGGCTTTTCCATTCTTCAGTTGTAGCAAGGCTTCTTTGATTTCAGCACAAGTTGGACTGTGCAAAAGAATATTTGGATCAGAATTATCAGGTTCATCATTCCTCTCTTCGTGGTGTTCATTAATCCCTCGATCAACATTAAAAATTTCGGTGAAGTATTCCCTCCACCGTTCTTGTTGTTCTTCTTGAGTTGTGAGTAAATTTCCCTCTTTGTCTTTTATGAGCCGGTTCTTTCGGAAACTTTTCTTGGACAGCACTTTTGTGATGCGGTACATTTCTTTGCTGTCACCTTTTGATGCAGCATCTTCTGCCTTCTTCGCCATCTCATCGATCCAATTACTCTTATCTCTTTTCACACTCTTTTTGACTTCTTTGTCAACGACCGTGTATTCTGCTTGCACTTTTGCTTTCTGATGTCGAGTCTTACACATATTCAACCTCTCCTTAATCATTTTCCTATGACTTATTGCCTCCCAAGTTTGTTCTGACATCCAATCCTTCTTGAGAGGATTGTTCTTTCCCAGGACTATTTCACTTGTATCAAGGATGATGTTATTTTCATTACTCCAGGAAGATTCAATATCAGTTTCTGCTGTATCAGATTGGAGTACCTGAAAACGATTTCTTAGCTCCAATTTAAATTCATCTCTGACCTTCTCCTCCTTCAACTTCCTCACATCAAATCTCTTGCTCTGTTTTTCAAATCTCTTCTTTGCCACCATGATCTTCATCTTGAACTCAGCCAGCATAAGGTGGTGATCACTGCTAGCATCAGCTCCTCTCTTATTCCGAACATCGGTGAGCGATCTTCTGAATCTCCTACTCACTGCGATGTGGTCAATTTGGTTCTCAGTGTCATGATCAGGGGAAATCCACGTGATCTTATGACACCTCTTATGAGGAAACAAAGTACCTCCAATAACAAGGTCATGGCTAGCACAGAAGTTTGTGAACTTTTCCCCATTTCCATTCCTATCCCCAAGGCCATGTACACCCATCACATGTTCTAGTCCCTCGTTGTTCTCTCCTACCTTAGCATGAAGGTCTCCCATTATTATAATCACATCTCTCTTACTGCTTTTCTTTACTGTCTCATGTAGAAGGGAGTAGAATGCTTCTTTAAGTTCTTCTTCTGATGGTTCCGTGGGTGCATAGCATTGTATAATCGTAACATTGCGAATGCGAGTCTTAAATCGTGCTGATAATATTCGCTCGGAAATGGGTTGCCAACTTATAAGGCTTTTCTTTGCATGTTCAGTAAGCAAAAGACCAACTCCATCTCTGCGTTCCGCATTCTCCTCGCTCCTCCCAGAGTATATGAGGGTAAGTCCTTCATAAGTTTTTATCTCACCAAAATCTGGCCATCTTATCTCACTGAGCCCAAGTATATCAAGTTTATACGAGATCATTTCTCTGGTCACCTGCCTCAGCCTACTACTCTCACCCAGAGTCCTCACATTCCAGAAACCTATTCGTGTCTTCCTTTTCGTGCCGAAAGTTGTCAACATGAGATCCGTCCGGTTTTCATTCTTTTCAGTTTCTTTAATAAACAATTTCGGAGAGTGCGAGTTATTAGCCCACAGCTTCCTAGTTTTCTGGTAGGGCTGCCACCTTAAGGACTGAAAACGAGCCCCCGCAGTTTTCCAACCGTACCACTGAATTACAGCTCCGCCTGGAAATAATCTACTGATGACGCTGCTGCCCACCATCATGGTGTAGTCTGTCATTTAGTCTGGTCTCTCACCCTCGACCTTACCGGCATGGGTGACCCTGCCAGGAACCGAAGCTCCCGCCGGCATTGCTCTCGGGATCACTGAAACACACAAGCCTCCCCACCACGTCAAGGTACCAGACCATGGGGGAGGATATTATTATTACTAACAATTAAAATGGAGTATTTACGCAAATAGTCAGTCTTTTCTTAAACACACCTATATGTTTGGGAAAAGGCTCTAAGACTGCGGCAGGTAGAGAGTTCCAATTATCAATGGCACGGTTTACGAAAGAATATTTACCATAATTTGTTCGCTGTGGTCGGCCCTTAAATTTGAAAGGATGATGGCTCCTACCCATGTAAGTAGGCTTTTCCATACGTTTGCTAAGCTCACCCCATGCTGGTTGATTCGTATACGTGTTGTACATAGCGCAGAGTCTAGATTTCATCCTCCTAGCCTCAAGTGATTCCCACCCAAGTTTCTTTAACATACGGCTCACACTGCTCCTGGGATTAAAGTAACTGAGCACAAATCTAGCGGCCTTTCTTTGTACCATTTCCAACTCATTTATGAGCCCTATTTGATATGGATCCCAAACCACCGAGGCGTATTCCAGAATAGGTCTTGCAAGTGACAAATATCCTAATTCTTTAGCAGAGGTACTACTTCATTTTAATACTCTCATTACAAAGTGCAGGGATTTGTAAGCTTTAGAAACTACACAACCTACATGACTACTCCATTTCATATCTTTTCTTACGTGAACGTCAAAATATATGCAAGAATCTTTTTCTACAAGTATTTCCGAGCCAATGTTATATTGAAAATCTTGCCTTCACACTTTCCCTATTTTATTAGACTACATTTTCTTGTGTTGATTTTCATTTTATTTTCAATCGCCCACTTATAGACCAGGTTCAGGTCATCTTGAAGTACTGTATTGTCTTGTGAGTCATGTATCTTTCGATATATTACACAATCATCCGCAAACAATCGACAGTCACTGCGAATCCCATTTGGTAAGTCATTTATAAACGCCAAAAATAACAAAGTTCCGATTACGCTGCCCAGAGGGATACCGGACGTTACGGTAATTTCATCCGAGAATCGGCCTTCAACTTCCACTTTCTGGGAATGACCCGTCAAAAATTCTTGGATCCACAAAATTACTCTTCTATCAATCTTCGTCGAAGCTAATTTATGGAGTAGCATGTCATGTGGCACGACGTCAAATGCCTTCGCAAAATCTATAACTATGGTCTACGGCGTCGACTGAGACTCCATCGTCTAACGATTCGCTAATATCTTGAAAAAGTGATAGCATCTGACTCTCGCATGAGTAACCTTTCCGAAATCCATGTTGCCTATCATTAAACCATGATAATGTTTCCCACTGTTCCGTCAAGTAGTCACAAATGAGATGCTCCATCTGTTTACAAACGATGGACGTAAGACTAACCGGCCTGTAGTTGCCCAATTCAAGTCTGCTTCCTCCCTTAAATATTGGGACTACCGTAGCTCTTTTCCAGTCATCCGGGATTTGCGCATAGTTTATGGACACATTAAACATCACTTCTAAGTATCGTGCCATGGCCCTACCTCCTAGTATAAGTACTTCACTAACAATATTATCAGGACCCTTCGATATATTGTAACGTAATTTTTGTATTAGCTTTACCATTGCTGACTGGTTTATTTGGAGAAGTGGAGCCCCTGATTCACCGTTAAGGTCCAACACACAGCTATTGGATTTATCGAACACAGTAACATAAAATACATTTAATTCATTAGCAATGGCCTGCTTCTCAGTAATTAATTTACCGTCACCGGACATTATCATCGACAAATTATTTGAATTTCCCTTTTCTCTTCCTAACATAACTGTATTTTTTTTCCAACCATCGCCTCCCGAATCAAGTAAACCTTGCATATAATTGTCATGAGCAGCCCTCTTTTTTAAGACGAGCTCTCTTGTTAAGGAGTTAAATTTCAACATATACTTGTCACTATCATGTCTTTTATTGTATAATTTCCTAATTTTCCGTTTAAGACTCTTGATTTCCCGTGTGTAATACTCAGGATCTGGGTTTTGTTTCAGTAATTTAAATGGAACAAATTTATCAATAGCGCTATTTAAAATTTTCAAAAAGTTAGTCCACAGGATATTTATGTGATTTCCTTCCGATGCCCATCCTACAAATAGCTCATTCAAATGCCCCTGAAATTTGCCCTGATCCGCCCTGCGATACTGGAATATGATCTTATTTGCTACATCAGAGTCTAATTTTGTAACGTCACCGTATCTAATATTTAATTCAACCCCAGAATGGTCACTAATTCCTGGTACTTTCAGACAGTTAATATACAGCTCTACAGGCCTTACGAGATAAACATCTAAGGTATTATTGCCTCTAGTTGGGAAGTCAACTACTTGGGAAAATCCCCCTTCCCTTAAGAATTTGTTTGCAGCGCTCTGAGCTTGACCACAGCTAGTTGACTCACCAGACCAGTCTACTTTGGGGAGGTTTAAATCTCCGGCAATTATTATGCTCTTTTTCATAGCATTACCCGTACAAGTTTTATCATACGGTGTGTCGAGAAGCGAAAAGTTATCTTTCGGTGCTCTATACGCCCCTATCACCTGAAGAGGGAATTTATTCCCTTTATCCGAAATTTGTACACATAACATTTCATGATCCATATCAGCCCACTTTAAGAAACTAGCTATATTTTTGCGCACACAAATAAATAGCCCACCACCTTGCTTCCCCCGATCCCTTCTGTACACTTCGTAGGTCCCTTGAATTATGTAATTACTATTTATATCCTCATATAACCAAGATTCAGTAGTAATGACAATGTCCGGAGAATACGTCTCTACAAGATTCCAAAATTCAATTAAGTTATTTCCTAAACTCTGACAATTAACCTGCAGTAATCTTAGAGTCTTACCTCCGCAGAAAATATCCCGAAGTAGCTCCTTCTGTTCCCATCGGCTGTCAACCTCTGGACCTGCTCCTCCTCACAATGGCCGGCACGAACCGATGACCCTGTCATGTAGGCTCCCTAGGTTGAAAGCGCCCCGTCGATTTAAATGCAGCCCGTCTCGGGCGAAGTCACGGCCACCAATCCAGCAGTCAGCAACTACGTACACTAATCCCAGTTGTGCACAAACCCAGTCCATGCGGTCATTTACAGTCTTAACTCGCCTTAACGGAACATCTCCCCGCCGAACAATGCCACTCATTATAATTTTTGCGTTTCTAAACTTGCTTTTAGCTTTTCTGCCTAGTTCGTAGAGCTCCCCCATGATGTAATCAGCTGTAGCCCTCTTCTTCAAATCGTTCGTCCCAACATGGAGCAACAACACTTTAACTTTGTCACAGTCCTCGACATTTGCTTCTTCCACTTGTTGGGCAAGCTGGTCAATTTTAATCCCCGGATAACACCGCACTTTCGCACCTGATTTCCTCGAGATATTCGCACTCCATCGTATCATAGAATCACCCATTATGATAACGTCATCCTCAGTTTGCTCCTGCACGCCCTCTTCCACACTGATCCCAGTAGAAAGCCGTTCAGTCACATCCTTCACCGTTTCCTCTGATTCACGAAGCTTTGTTCTAAGTTCCTGTGTTACTTGATCCCTTGCTTTGATTTGCACCCTCAAACAGTCCGGCGTATCATATACTTTACAAAACCAATTCCCGACATCACAATCCTCCTTCTTGACCTTAATACAGCCGAAGTGAAAACATTTCTCACATAGTCCACACTGAACACAGTTCTTCAATGTTTTACTGCACGTCGAACACTTTAATGCTGCCACTGGATCATTTGCCTGATTCACATTTGGAGTAACAGGGCCTGGATTCACTTCCACTCCACCAATAACTAGCAATGCAGCTATCACTAGGGCTATGAACCACAAGTTACTAGGGCCCGTAGGCACACACAAACACCGGAAATCCCGACTACTCTTCGCATACCACAGTCCAACCCTCGCGCGATAACACTTCAGAGAACAACCCATTTCAGCACACTTGAGAGCTCGGGAAAACACGACCTTTCACTTTGACTGCCAACTTGGCAGTTTTCCTTTTGATAAAATGTGATTTTTCTCTAGGATTCATCGGTTTGGAGTTATAAGCGAAAACCTAAAACCACTTCCGAAATTTTATGGGTTTTCACCATTTTTATGATGAAGCCATGTCCGAATCTAGTCGATAACTGGATTTTCAGATTCAGCACCCCCAAGAAACATATAGAACCGTCAAGAAAAATTCTTCAGCAATTTTTATCATTTTAAATGATCTTGTCAACTTTGTCGTTACGCTGAGGTCTGGCGTTACGTTACGGTGAAGGGACGAAATGTACCTAGAATGCACTGAGATGTGTGACGTCACAGAACGATGCAGCAGCCGAGTAACAAGAAGGCAGTGCGAGAACAATCAAGTAGGCAATGAAGAAACAAAATAGAATCTTGAAACTCTGTTCTCGCACTGCCTTCTTGGTATTCGGCTGCTAGCATTTAAAATGATATAAAGTCCAGTCTTTCAGACCGACTATCCGTGTCTTTTTTCCTGTCCAAACTACCAAATGACTGGACTAAGCAGTGAATACGCTCTGAGGAAGTTGGCTAGCGCCACATTCTAAATGCAAGTGTTTTGTATTCTTTGGAATACATTTATCATTATTGTCTGAGAGAACGAGCTATTGTTAAGGCTAGTGTCAAAATAGGCTATACATTTTCAATTGAGACCAACTTGTATTTTATGATAGTCGGAACAAGCAGCTTTGTTCTGTTATTTTCATCGACATGAGTTAAATTGTTAATTTGTGACAAGTCTTAGTCAGTGTAGGAAGGAGATAATTGTTCCTAGGATCGTGAAGTCATTCTTTAGCACAATGAATTGTTGAGGAAAGTAGGAGTTTTAGAGCTCCGAATGGAATTATTTATTTTTATAGATGATTGTTAAGATATCAAGAATGTTATTGTCTTGATTCTTGAGAGAAGTTGAAGTTTCTTATCCCTTAAGTGTTGTAGTTTTTCCAAGAGCTTTTCGCAATGCGTGCGATGTATTGAGCTAGATGAATTTAATAAATACAGTAATAATTATTAATAATAATGTTATAGAGTGACTGTCATATATGCAAACACAATACCGTCCAAGCTAATAAGAAGAAGAATTACCAAGAGATGCAGTTTAGATGAGTTTGATTTCATCATCATCATCATCATCTTCCTAGCGTTTGTCCCGCTTTGGAGCAGGGTCCGCTACTTTACATGCCAATCTCCATTTCTGTCGGTCAAGGGCATCATGCCGACACAGATTAACTTGTCGCAGGTCTTCTCTAAGGCGATCAAGCCACCTCTTCTTAGGTCGCCCACGAGGACGTTTGCCATCCGGGTTGAGGCACAAGGCAGTTTTAGCTACTGATTGTTCTTGACTGCGTATGATGTGGCCGTACCAGCGTAGACGAGCCTCCCGCATTTTATCCTGTATGGGCGCAACTCCCATCCTCCCTCGGACATCGCAATTCTTGATATGGTCAAGTCGCGTCAGACCAAGCACCGAACGAAGCATGCGCATCTCCATAACATGCAGGGCTTGCTCGTGTTTAACAGAGGCCGGCTAGCATTCAGAACCGTAGAGGGCGACTGGGCGCACGACGGTCTTGTAAATCTTGGCCTCAAGATGGGTGGGTATCTTGCGGTCAAAGAGGACTCCAGTTACCTCCCTCCATTTGAACCAACTGGCACTCACACGAGCTCGGGCATCAGGGAGGGTGTCACCATCTGAACGAGTCAAGGAGCCAAGATACCTGAATTGGTCGATTCTTTGAAGATCTGGACTACCTACAAGGATGGTGCCAGGCGTCGGTGACCCACACTCCATATACACGGTTTTCTGGACATTCAGCTTCAGTCCATTCTCGGCCAGCCTCGTATTCCACTCCTGCAGTTTCTCTTCAAGAACGTTGCGTCCTTCTGCAGCCAATAAGACATAATCAGCATACAGAACCGTCCATGGATGTTGCGATTGGATATCTGATGTTATTGTATCCATGCATAGAATAAACAGAAGTGGTGACAGGGCTGATCCTTGATGGACACCGACTTGAATGGGGAAAGGAGATGTGATTCCCGCGGGACATCGAACAACACTACTGCACTTACGATACAGAAGTAGTGTCCAGCGGACGTATTCTTCAGGAACGGAGTGCATGCCAAATCAGTTCATGTGGAACCCGATCAAATGCCTTCTCGAGATCTAAAAAGGCGATATGAACAGATCTATTCCTCTCACGGTATCTCTCAATGAGGAGCCGTGCTGCGTGAATAGCATCAGTTGTTCCACATCCTTTCACGAATCCACACTGGTTGCTAGTGATCTGGACAATGTCACGCAGTCGAGTGTCAAGGATTCGCTCAAACATCTTCATCGTGTGGCAGAGGAGGCGAATAGGTCTATAGGTGCCACATTCACTCGCATCGCCCTTGTCTTTCCAAATAGGCACCGTGGTACTCGTGAGTAGGGGGGTAGTGGTGCTTCTGACTCAGTCTAGAACCCTCTTTGCCCCACTACTAAGCGTCGGCCATGTAATATTTTCGATATCTCTCGAACCTATGGTCCGATTTGGACATGAGACATGTTGTTGGACTCGGGGTGACGCCCCCTTTCCTATGGATAACTTGTTATATTTTTGAAATTTTTCTTGAAAATTTTTGTTTTCGAAAGTAGGTGATAGTTTGAAAACCAAACATGGTAGAACGTTGTGCCATGGTTCAAACGAAAGGTCTCTATGTCCTTTATTTTCTGCAATAAAACTTTTTATTTTTTATGTTTTTTTGAAAACACTCGAATTTTGAAAATTCTATATTTTGGAACCTAGGAATTCTACAAAAAAGGTTGTTTGACATAAATGAAAGGTCCCTACGCTCTCTACCAGAAAAATAAATTTCCAGACTCTAAGAGAAAAACCTGACAGTAGTGTGGTGAGGGAATGCTGTCTCACTTAGGAAGTTGTGAGCCCCTGCGACCTTGGAATGGAAGGAGTCATGCTAGGAGGGCGTGCTTGGATTCGTTTTTTCGTCCCGTTGCACCCTTTACGGGAATGTAGGTGTAAAAAATGTGAAATGTTGAGAACATGGTTTTTTGGGGTAAAAACGTGATATTAGACTTTTTGCTCTATCTCGCGAACCAATCACGCCAGAGGCGTGTACGACGGGTCCAAGGACTCGGGATGACGTTCTCTTTGCTATGAACCACTCGTTATATTTAAAAATAAATTGGAAACACGATTTTGGGGTAAACACGTGTTTTTGTGATGTTTGGCGATATCTCACGAACCAATAACGCTAGAGACGTGTACGAGGTGTCCTAGGACTCGGGCTAACGCCCCCTTTCAAATGTGGTAGATAATGTTTCCAAAAAATAATTCACAAAGGGTCTAACGCCATACATGTTGAAAAAACTTGAAAGTGTTTATAATGTTCATGAAGCGTGGTGGTTGAGAGAGACGATACTGCTGGGTGTGTGTGTTTCAACGAACCTGTCGCTAACCACAAGGACCATGCTTAATAGAACAATCGCTGTTTTGGCGGGTCGGTGTATGACAGAGCGAGGGTTCGTTTTTCTGATATTTTATCTTTAACGTGTAAACGGTGATGAGAACCTGGTTCTGTGTTGGTCGAAGCTAGTAGAGAAAACAAACTTGCAGAGGTGCAGGAGGTGAATGTCATTTGAGCTTATTGGAATGCGCTGATCTGACTTGACAACAGGTGCAATGGAAAATGACAAAGACGCAGAGGACACTTGAAGGTGAAATAATCTGACCATCGGGGTGGCAGGGAAGAGCGAAATGCATGTGAACATGTGTGAGATGACATGTACGCTAAACCAGTTACATCCTGGGACGTTAGCTGTCCACGTGCCTGATAACTGTTAACAAGTCACATCCTGTTTTGCTTCGTACGTGACAAAATGGAAGTTCATGTGAAATTTGATCTGGCACAGGTGTTCACCTTGGGCGTTAGCTGTCCATGTGTCTGATAACAGAATGTTCAAAGCGTGGGAAGAAAATGATTATACATGCAACGTAACATATATAAAGACATGTCGTTATCATTTCCACTCTCACTTAGGTGACTACCTTTGACACAAGCGTTGTGTGAAACACCTGGTCTTGTTTAACAGTTTTGGTGTTGGTGGAAAATACTTAACCTTGTTGTGGGGTAGGTATATATTTATTCATTTATATATTTATTGATTTATATATATTTACAAGCAATTATTTATTGATTGTTAAAGATATACTTAAATGTTTATATATTTGTTAGCAGAAAACGTGTATAGCCTAACTGTTGTGTGTCTGTGGGAAAGAGATTGAAAAAGAGAGAAAGACAGACATGTAGAAAAGGAAACCATTACCACACTAGCCCACGAGACGATAATAAAGCAAAGCATTACAAGTCAAGGTGAGATTTGTTTTTATTTATATAACATCTTCGATTTTGTTTTGTTTATGAAATGCATAAACTATATGGAATTGATATGCTGATGGTGGTTTATTTTATTTCTTTTTAGAGTGTTGGAAAACGCTTGACCACTGTTGATAACCTGGAACGTGTGTGTTTGGGACCATTGTCAAGCAGTCTACAACTGAAAACTCGGGTGAGAGTGTTCTTTCAAAATAATGTCATTTACTGCTACGGATATGTTAACTTGGGAACCCCTAAAATGTTGTTTCAAATCGCGTCTGTGCTCTGGCCGCGTGGTCAATGTTAGAAAAAGTTTGATTCACAAAGAATTTTTAGAATCTTGTTTTGAAATTTTTTAAATTGAAATTTGTAGAGCTCAAAGGTTGCATACGGCTTTAAAGGTGAATACAGAACTGGTGTGCGATTTCATATATAAAAAGAAGGACGTGGAAGATAAAGATACATTTTATATTTGCAGTAAAATGCAAGAGCTATTCATAGCCCATAATTTGTAACAGTGGTATGAAACCCACGTGGGCAATGCCTTGCTATCAAAATTTGATAAACTGCAACAAGGACCCAGTGGTTTAGCGTTAGACAAAATTCATCATCTGCAAATCAACATTTGTCATTTCAACCCGTTGAATGCTGGGTCTAGCTATATTAAAACACCACCAGCAATAGCTTTGAAAAAGGCAGTGGTGAATATAAAGAACCATGACAATGATTGCTTTCTGTGGTCTGTGGCAGCCTATTTGCAGCCGGTAAAACATAATGGTTGTCGACCAGGAAAGTACAAGGCCAAGTTTGATGAATTAAATCAAAGTTTAAATTTAACTCGAGTATCGTTCCCTATGGACTTAACCGAGATCCATAGGTTTGAACAAGACAACCAGGACTTTTCGTTCATGGTGTATGGCCTTGATGGTGATGAGATTGTGGGTCCTCTTTATGCCACAAAAGAACCAAAACGACACCACATTCATCTTTTATATTTATCTGTAGGAGAGGTGAATCACTATTGCCTCCTTAAAAGCCTGAGTAGATTGCTAACCAGACAAGTGTTTAAGCACGCTGGTGTAAAATATATTTGTGACCGTTGCTTGCAATATTTTAAAACCCCTACGCTTTTAGAACGTCATAGGGTAGATTGTGTTTCTCAGGAAGCGGTGAGATTGATATTGCCACAAGGGACAACTCCCTGTTAAAGTATAAGGACATTCATAAGCGTGGTATACGCAGATTTCGAAGCTCTCACCACACCCATGGCGGGATGTGAACCAGATCCCACCATTAGCTCAACCACGCCCATTCAAAAACATGAACCCTTTGCCATAGGATTTAATGTGGGGTGTGCCTCTGACCCCACACAATCCGTTTACAAATACCGCGAGGGGCCAGATTGTGCCAAATGGTTCTTGGATGAACTTGTCAAGTTGGCTCATGATGTACAGGAATTAATGGACCACCCAGTACCCATAAGTCTATCTCCAGAACAGCAGCAGCAGTATGAGCATGCCACGACATGCCATATTTGCGAAAAGCCTATTTTAAGTGGAGAGGAAAAAGTCAGAGACCACTCGCACTTTACGGGGGAGTTTTGTGAAGCTGCGCATAGTAAATGCAATTTGAACTTTCCAGCTCCTCGTTTTATCAGTGTCTTTTTCCACAATCTGGCAAATTATGACATCCAGTTTTCGATTCGTGAATTGGGTCATGTCAACAAGGGCTCGCTTACCATTATTCCCCAAAACCATGAGCGTTTTACAGCCCTGACCTGGAGGGTGAGCGACTTTAGCATTCGATTTTTGGATTCCTTTAAGTTTATGGCATCCTCGCTAGACAGCCTTGTGAATGGCTTGAATGAGGAGGAGTTAAAAAATACTATAATGCATTTTAATGATCCTCAGCAATTTCAATTGTGCATTCGGAAAGGTATATTCCCGTATGATTTCTGCAACAGCTGGGACGTGTTAAAGCAAAGAAAACTCCCACCACAAGAGACATTTTACTCGATACTAACACGCAGTACCGTTTCCGATGAAGTTGCATGTCAAGTTTGGCGAGTGTTTGGCATTAAGACGCTAATTGAATATGCTTTGCATTACCTGAAACTGGATGTATTGCTGCTCACCGATGTGTTTCAAAAACTCCGTGAGTTGTGTCAACACATTTACGATCTTGACCCGGCTCACTATTATACGAGTCCTTGGCTCTCGTTCGATGCCGCTTTAAAATACACTCAAGTGGAATTGGATTTACTCACTTATGTAGACATGGTTCTATTTTTTGAAAAGGGCATTCGTGGCGGCTTTGTGTCGCTTAACCAACGCCATGCCGAAGCGAGCAATGTCTACATGCCTGATTATTCACCAGACAAACCAGAATCGTACTTAATGTACTATGACGTGAATAATTTGTACGGTTACGCCATGAGTCAGCCTATGCCCTATGGGAAGTTTGCTTGGCTGACAGACAAACAAGTGTCAGAATTTGATGTGAACATGGCCAGCCAAGAAACAGGCCGTGGATATGTGCTAGAAGTGGATATTGAATATCCCTCATCCTTGTATGATGAACATGCCGATTTCCCATTCTGCCTTGAGCAAATGGTTCCTCTGACAGTGAAGTGAAAATTGAAAAACTCATGGGCACACTTTACAACAAAAGTCGGTATGTGATACATATCCAAATGTTGGTGCAATGCCTCGGCCAAGGCGTGGTGTTCAAGAAAATCCACAGGGGTATTTCTTTTGCTCAAAAAGCATGGCTTGAGCCATACATGCGACTCAACACAGAGCACCGACAAATGGCAACACAGCAGTTTGAAATTATTTTTTAAAATTAATGAACAACTGCATCTATGGCAAGTTCATGGAGAAAGTCCGCAAATAACGAGACATTAAATTGGTCAATGTCTGGGAGGGGCGGTATATTGCCAAGCCAAATTTTAAATCGATCAACATTATCGATGAGGATTTGGCTACTATTGAATTGAGTAAGACCAGCCTGACCATGGATAAGCCCATTTACTTGGGCCAAGTCATTTTAGACTTTTCCAAATCGGTCATGTATCGATTCCACTATGAGCTTGCCAAACGCCATTTTGAGGATGTCTCTCTTTTGTATATGGACCCGGACTCATTCATTTACCACATTCGCCACTGCAACCCCAATGACGTCATGAGGCAGCATAGTGACTGTTTCGACACCTCTTGCTATAGCGCTGACAACGTGTTTCAGCTGCCCATAAAAATCAAGAAGGTAATGGGCGTTTTAAAAGATGAATGCGGTGATTCCATTATAACGGAATTCGTAGGTTTGGCCACAAAAATGTATGCTTACCGCACACTCGACTGTAAGGAAGCCAAAAGAGCAAAAGGTGTAGGTAGGGCAGTGGTAAAATCGCTACGTGTTGATGACTATCTAGCGGTTTTACGCACTGGCAAAGCTATGTCTCATACACAGTGCAGGATACAATCCAGCAACCATCATTTGTATCTTGTGGAACAGAGAAAACGCACCCTCGCCTCCATGGATAACAAACGTGTGTGGGCTGATGACCTGCTCACGAGCCTGCCCTGGGGTTATGATCGCAAGGAGGAGGAGGTGTGATTTCACTGTTTAATCGTTTAAGGGACATAGCTTTATGTAACTTGTAGATTTAGTATTTTGTAAATATTGGTTTCTGCCATTGTAAATAGTAGATTTTGTAAATAGTGGCAACCCACTTGGACCTTTTGCTCTTTAAAAATGTTCTATGCAACCTTATTTTTTTAAAAAATGTTGACTGGTAAATAGTTTGATTCTTTTAAAGCTGTACAAAGTTGTAGTTTTTTTTGTATATATTTAATGAGTAATAGTTTTTTTAGTAACGATCATAACTAGTATTTAATTATTTTTTGAAATGTAAATTATAAATGGTAAACTAAAAATTTATTTTGGGATGAGTGTGCATGTCGAGAATGTGCTTTTGGGAATAAATAAAGTGTTTGTGTTTGTTCCCAAAGACAGGTGTGAATGTATGAGTAGAGAGAGAAAGCTGGTGTGTATGTATGACCAGAGCAAACACGGTGAGGTAGAGTGGGTGGGGAGGGGGGAAAATTGTCACTTATATACTCATTTTGTTTTCAATAGTTTTTTTTTGAAATGTGGCAGACAATAGACATTATTTTTTAAAAACAGTCTTACCTGCAGTAGTCGTAGACCTCGACGTTTCCGCAATCCCATAAACTCACTGCATCATCATCATGGTCAAGCACTTGCATTAACATCATTGACAAATCTCAACTTTCGACATACACCAAATGGAAAAATGTGAAACAGCAAAATGGAAAATCCATGTTTCGATATCACCAAAAACGCAAAACTTGAAACGGACATTTTTAAAAACTGGAAATGGCCATGTGTGAAATATGAACATTCAGAAAAACTTCAAACAGACATTGTTTAAAAAGTGTCATCAACAAAATGGAAAATCCATATCGTCAAAAGCGTAAAAGTTGAAACAGACATTTTTAAAAACTTTAAATTGCAAATTGACAAATGGCAATGTGTGAATTCATCATGTATGAAATGTGTAAAATGAAAAATCAGCCATCAACATTATGATTTTTTTAATTTAAAAAAATAAAAACAACGTGCTCTGGTGAACCTTTGTTTTTATTTCATAACCATAGTGAATTGGCAAATGAAAATAGAATACAAATATATCCCAATTCCTCACTCCTCAATGTTCATGTCCACGCATCATCAATTTTCCTTTCATAGCACTCATGACAATCAGGGCTGCCATTCTCTCACCCACTGAGGCATCACAGGATGTGAAACGTTGTTTAGCTTTTTTCAATAACAATTTATCTGCCACAGGTATTGCACTCATGAAATTCACCACACGATACTTCATGACGCTTCTCATAATGGTCTCAAAGAAAAGTCTTTTCACACTCTTTACACCTGCTTACTGCATATGACAAGGCTGTACACTGGTGGGTTAGACATTTTTTTGGAGCTAAGAATCGCCTATATACCCTACACATGGCTATACATGTTAGTTCTGAACACTTAGTAGGTATTTGTATATTGAATTTATATACAGAGCTTATACGAACACATTTTACAAGCGTCAAACTTTGTGAGATAGTCACATGCAACATGCAAAGTATGTTTCCGCTACCTAGCGGTGGATATAAGCACTAACTGAACAACTAGCATTCTACCTAGCAGTGGATATGAGTACTAACTGAACTACTAGCATGCTATCTAACGGTGGGTACGAGCACTCACTCATGCTAGGTTATGTTATGTTAGGTTAGGTTCGGTTACATAAAGTTAGGTTAGGTTAGGTTCAATGAAGTGAGGTTAGGTAAAGTTAGGTTAGGTTAGGTTAGCTTGAATGAAGTGAGGTTTGGTAAAGTTAGTTTAGGTTATGCAAGGTTATGCTTTTTGTGTTGGATTTTGTGTTGGCTTTTGTGTTGGTTTTTTGTGTTGGCTTTTTGTGTTGGCTTTTTGTGTTGGCTTTTTTGTATTGGTCCCATATGTTGGCATTAGCTCTCTCATATTTGCTCTTACTAGTAGGCTTATTTGGTCTTGGAAAGTATGTGAGCCCCTTTTTTTAAAGACAGCATAATGCTTGCCACAATGTTTGTAAGCAACAACAACACACTAATATTCTAAAAAATCCGAAGTATTAAAAGGTTAAAGATTGACTAAGAGTGTAATAACCTATTGTCTGCCACATTTCAAAGAAAACAAAACTATTGAAAACAAAATTAGTATATAAGTGACAATTTTCACCCTCCCCACCCACTCTACCTCACCGTGTTTGCTCTGGTCATACATACATACCAGCTTTCTCTCTCTACTCATACATTCACACCTGTCTTTGGGAACAAACACAACCACTTTATTTATTCCCAAAATCACATTCTCGACATGCACACTCATCCCAAAGGAAATTTTTAGTTTACCATTTATAATTTACATTACAAAAAATAATTAAATACTAGTTATGATCGTTACTAAAAAATACTATTACTCATTAAATATTTACAAAAAAACTACAACTTTGTACAGCTTTAAAAGAATCAAACTATTTACCAGTCAAAATGTTTTAAAAAAAATAAGGTTGCATAGAACTTTTTTAAAGAGCAAAAGGTCCAAGTGGGTTGCCACTATTTACAAAATCTACTATTTACAATGGCAGAAACCAATATTTACAAAATACTAAATCTACAAGTTACATAAAGCTATGTCTCATAAACGATTAAACAGTGAAATCACACCTCCTCCTCCTTGTGATCATAACCCCAGGGCAGGCTCGTGAGCAGGTCATCAGCCCACACACGTTTGTTATCCATGGAGGCGAGGGTGCGTTTTCTCTGTTCCACAAGATACAAATGATGGTTGCTGGATTGTACCCTGCACTGTGTATGAGACATAGCTTTGCCAGTGCGTAAAACCGCTAGATAGTCATCAACACGTAGCGATTTTACCACTGCTCTACCTACACCTTTTGCTCTTTTGGCTTCCTTACAGTCGAGTGTGCGGTAAGCATACATTTTTGAGGCCAAGCCTACGAATTCCGTCATAATGGAACCATCGCATTCATCTTTTAAAACGCCCATTACCTTCTTGATTTTTATGGGCAGCTGAAACACGTTGTCAGCGCTATAGCAAGAGGTGTCGAACCAGTCACTATGCTGCTTCATGACGTCATAGGGGATGCAGTGGCGAATGTGGTAAATGAATGAGTCCGCGTCCATATACAAAAGAGAGACATCCTCAAAATGGCGTTTGGCAAACTCATAGTGAAATCGATACATGACCGATTTGGAAAAGTCTAAAATGACATGGCCCAAGTAAATGGGCTTATCCATGGTCACGCTGGTCTTACTCAATTCAATAGTAGCCAAATCCTCATCGATAATGTTGATCGATTTAAAATTTGGCTTGGCAATGTACCATCCCTCCCAGACATTGACCAATTTAATGTCACGTTATTTGCAGACATTCTCCGTGGACTTGCCATAGATGCAGTTGTTCGTTAATTTAAAAATAATAATTTCAAACTGCTGTGTTGCCATTTGTCGGTGCTCTGTGTTGAGTCGCATGTATGGCTCAAGCCATGCTTTTTGAGCAAAAGAAATACCCCTGTGGATTATCTTCAACACCACGCCTTGGCCGAGGCATGGCACAAATATTTGGATATGTATCACACACCGACTTTTGTTGTAAAGTGTGCCCATGAGTTTTTCAATTTTCACTTTAATGTCAGGGGGAACCATTTGCTCAAGGCAGAATGGGAAATCGGCATGTTCATCATACAAGGATGAGGGATATTCAATATCCACTTCTAGCACATATCCACGGCCTGTTTCTTGGCTGGCCATGTTCACATCAAATTCTGACACTTGTTTGTCTGTCAGCCAAGCAAACTTCCCATAGGCCAAAGGCTGACTCATGGGGTAACCGTACAAATTTTGCACGTCATAGTACATTAAGTACGATTCTGGTTTGTCTGGTGAATAATCTGGCATGTAGACATTGCTCGCTTCGGCATGGCGTTAGTTAAGCGACACAAAGCCGCCACGAATGCCCTTTTCAAAAAAAATAGAACCATGTCTACACCAGTGAGTAAATCCAATTCCACTTGAGTGTATTTCAAAGCGGCATCGAACGAGAGCCCAGGACTCGTATAATAGTGAGCTGGGTCAAGAACGTAAATGTGTTGACACTACTCACGGGATTTTTGAAACACACCGATGAGCAGCAATACATCCAGTTTTAGGTAATGCAAAGCATATTCCCTTAGCGTCTTAATGCCGAACACTCGCCAAACTTGACATGCAACTTCATCGGAAACGGTACTGCGTGTTAGTATCGAGTAAAATGTCTCTTGTGGTGGGAGTTTTCTTTGCTTTAACACGTCCCAGCTGTTGCAGAAATCATACGGGAATATACCTTTCCGAATGCACAATTGAAATTGCTGAGGATCATTAAAATGCATTATAGTATTTTTTTAACTCCTCCTCATTCAAGCCATTCACAAGGCTGTCTATCGAGGATGCCATAAACTTAAAGGAATCCAAAAATCGAATGCTAAAGTCGCTCAACCTCCATGTCAGAACTGTAAAACGCTCATGGTTTTGGGGAATAATGGTAAGCGAGCCCTTGTTGACATGACCCAATACACGAATCAAAAACTGAATGTCATAATTTGTCAGATTGTGGAAAAAGACACTGATAAAACGAGGAGCTGGAAAGTTCAAATTGCATTTACTATGCGCAGCTCCACGACACTCCCCCGTAAAGTGCGAGTGGTCTCTGACTTTTTCCTCTCCACTTAAAATAGGCTTTTCTTAAATATGGCATGTCGTGGCATGCTCATACTGCAGCTGCTGTTCTGGAGATAGACTTATAGGTACTGGGTGGTCCATTAATTCCTGTACATCATGAGCCAACTTGACAAGTTCATCCAAGAACCATTTGGCACAATCTGGCCCCTCGCGGTATTTGTAAACGGATTGTGTGGGGTCATAGGCACACCCCATATTAAATCCTATGGCAAAGGGTTCATGTTTTTGAATGGGTGTGGTTGAGCTAATGGTGGGATCTGGTTCACATCCCGCCATGGGTGTGGTGAGAGCTTCGAAATCTGCGTATACCACGCTTATGAATGTCCTTAAACTTTAACAGGGAGTTGTCCCTTGTGGCAATATCAATCTCACCGCTTCCTGAGAAACACAATCTACCCTATGACGTTCTAAAAGCGTAGGGGTTTTAAAATATTGTAAGCAACGGTCACAAATATGTTTTACACCAGCGTGCTTAGACACTTGTCTGGTTAGCAATCTACTCAGGCTTTTAAGGAGGCAATAGTGATTCACCTCTCCTACACATAAAAATAAAAGATGAATGTGGTGTCGTTTTGGTTCTTTTGTGGCATAAAGAGGACCCACAATCTCATCACCATCAAGACCATACACCATGAACGAAAAGTCCTGGTTGTCTTGTTCAAACCTATGGATCTCGGTTAAGTCCATAGGGAACGATACTCGAGTTAAATTTAAACTTTGTTTTAATTCATCAAACTTGGCCTTGTACTTTCCTGGTCGACAACCATTATGTTGTACCGGCTGCAAATAGGCAGCCACAGACCACAGAAAGCAATCATTTTCATGGTTCTTTATATTCACCACTGCCTTTATCAAAGCTATTGCTGGTGGTGTTTTAATATAGCTAGACCCAGCATTCAACGGGTTGAAATGACAAATGTTGATTTGCAGATGATGAATTTTGTCTAACGCTAAACCACTGGGTCCTTGTTGCAGCTTATAAAATTTTGTTAGCAAGGCATTGACCACGTGGGTTTCATACCACTGTTACAAATTACGGGCTATGAATAGCTCTTGCATTTTACTGCAAATATAAAATGTATCTTTATGTTCCACGTCCTTCTTTTTATATATGAAATCGCACACCAGTTCTGTATTCGCCTTTAAAGCCGTATGCAACCTTTGCGCTGTACAAATTTCAATTTTAAAAATTTCAAAACAAGATTCTAAAAATTCTTTGTGAATCAAACTTTTTCTAACATTGACCACGCGGCCAGAGCACACACGCGATTTGAAACAACTGTTTAGGGGTTCCCAAGTTAACATATCCGTAGCAGTAAATGCCATTATTTTGAAAGAACACTCTCACCCGAGTTTTCAGTTGTAGACTGCTTGACAATGGTCCCAAACACACACGTTCCAGGTTATCAACAGTGGTCAAGCGTTTTCCAACACTCTAAAAAGAAATAAAATAAACCACCATCAGCATATCAATTCCATATACACACATCAAAAAAAGTTTTGCATCACCTCGGTTCCAAGAGTTCCGGAACCTTTAAATACAAAGGGAATAGAGATCAACACAAACAACATTTCAGCTCGTTTTATTGCTCATGAGACCCACACATTGCATGTTGTACCATCATACAGCTAGACTTTCAGCATTTGTGGTCCAGATTGCAGTACACACCACTACCTCTAATACCCAGTAGCATGTCCTCTTGCATTGATGCATGCCTGTATTCGTCGTGGCATACTATCCACAAGTTCATCAAGACACTGTGGGTCCACATTGTCCCACTCCTCAACGACAATTCGGCGTAAATCTCTCAGAGTGGTTGGTGGGTCAATACGTCCATAAACAGCCCTTTTCAACATATCCCAGGCATGTTCGATAGGGTTCATGTCTGGCGAACATGCTGGCCACTGTAGTCGAGCGATGTCGTTATCTTGAAGGAACGCATTCACAAGATGTGCACGATGAGGTCGAGAATTGTCGTCCATGAAGACAAATGCCTCTCCAATATTCTGCCGATATGGTTGCACTATGGGTCGGAGGATGTCATTCAGGTATCGTAAAGCCGTTTCGGAGCCTTCCATGACCACCAGTGGCGTACGTCGGCCCCACATAATGCCACCCCAAAACATCAGGGAACCACCACCTTGCTGCACTCGCTGGACAGTGTGTCTAAGACGTTCAGCCTGACCAGGGTGCCTCCAAACACGTCTCCGACGATTGTCTGGTTGAAGGCATATGCGACACTCATCGGTGAAGAGAACGTGATGCCAATTCCGTGGGGTCCATTCAGCATGTTGTTGGGCCCATCTGTACCGCGCTGCATGGTGTCGGGGTTGCAAAGCTGGACCTCGCCATGGACGTCGGGAGTGAAGTTGCGCATCATGCAGCCTATTGCGCACAGTTTGAGTTGAAACACGACGTCCTGTGGCTGAACGAAACGCATTATTCAACATGGTGGCATTGCTGTCAGGGTTCCTCCGAGCGGCAATCCGTAAGTAGCGGTCATCCACTACAGTAGTAGCCCTTGGGCGGCCTGAGCGAGGCCTGTCATCGACAGTTCCTGTATCTCTGTACCTCCTCCATGTCCGAACAACATCGCTTTGGTTCACTCTGAGACGCCTGGAAACTTCCCTTGTTGAGAGCCCTTCTTGACACAAAGTAACAATGCGGACGCGATCGAACTGCGGTATTGACCTTCTAGGCATGGTAGAACTACAGACAACATGAGCAGCGTACCTTCGTCCTGGTGGAATGACTGGAACTGATCGGCTGTCGTACCCCCTCCGTCTAATAGGCCCTGCTCATGCATGGTTGTTTACATCTTTGAGCAGTTTTAGTGACATCTATGAACAGTCAAAGGGACTGTATCTTGGATACAATATACACAGTCAACGTCTATATGCCGGAGATCTGGGAACCGAGGTGATGCAAAACTTTTTTTGATGTGTGTAGTTTATGCATTTCATAAACAAAACAAAATCGAACAGGTTATATATATTAAAAAAAAACAAATCTCACCTGGACAGGTAATGCTTTGCTTTATTATCGTCTCGTAGGCTAGTGTGGTAATGGTTTCCTTTTCTAGCTGTCCGTCTTTCTCACTTTTTCAATCTCTTTCCACAGACACACAACAGTTAGGCTATAACCGTTTTCTGCTAACAAATATATAAACATTTATGTATAACTTAAACAATCAATAAATAATTGCTTGTAAATATATATAAATCAATAAATATATAAATGAATAAATATATACCTACCCCACAACAAGGTTAAATATTTTCCACCAACACCAAAACTGTTAAACAAGACCAGGTGTTTCACACAACGCAGTGTGTTCAGAGGTAGTTACCTAAGTGAGAGTGGAAATGATAACGACATGTTATCAGTTGGCATTCAAAGTGAAAGGTCGTGTTTTTCCCGAGCTCTCACGTGTGCTGAAATGGGTTGTTCTCTGGAGTGTTATCGGGCTAGGATCGGACTGTGGTATGCGAAGGGTAGTCGGGATTTCCGGTGTTTGTGTGTGCGTACGGGACCTAGCAACTTGTGGTTCATAGCCCTAGTGATAGCTGCATTCCTAGTTATTGGTGGAGTGAAAGTGAATCCAGGGCCTGTTACTCCAAATGTGAAGCAGGCAAATGATCCATTGGCAGTTTTAAAGTGTTCGACGTGCAGTAAAACATTGAAGAATGGTGTTGAGTGTGGGCTATGTGAGAAATGGTTTCACTTCGGCTGTATTAAGGTCAAGAAGAAGGATTGTGATGTCGGAAATTGGTTTTGTAAAGTATGTGATACGCCGGACTGTTTGAGGGTGCAAATCAAAGCAAGGGATCAAGTAACACAGGAACTTAGAACAAAGCTTCGTGAATCAGAAGAAACGGTGAAGGATGTGACTGAACGGCTTTCTACTGGGATCAGTGTGGAAGAGGGCGTGCAGGAGCAAACTGAGGATGACGTTATCATAATGGGTGATTCTAGGATACGATGGAGTGCCAATATCTCGAGGAAATCAGGTGCGAAAGTGCGGTGTTATCCGGGGATTCAAATTGACCAGCTTGCCCAACAAGTGGAAGAAGCAAATGTAGAGGACTGTGACAAAGTTAAAGTGTTGTTGCTTCATGTTGGGACGAACGATTTGAAGAAGAGGGCTACAGCTGATTACATCATGGGGGAGCTCTACGAACTAGGAAGAAAAGCTAAAAGCAAGTTTAGAAATGCAAAAATTATAATGAGTGGCATTGTTCGGCGGGGAGATGTTCCGTTAAGGCGAGTTAAGATTGTAAATGACCGCATGGACTGGGTATGTGCACAACTGGGATTAGTGTACGTAGAAGCTGACTGCTGGATTGGTGGCCGTGACTTCGCCCGAGACGGGCTGCATCTAAATCGACGGGGCGCTTTCAACTTAGGGAGCCTACATGACAGGGTCATCGGTTCGTGCCAGCTTTTGTGAGGAGGAGCAGGTCCATAGGTTGCCATCCGATGGGAACAGAAGGAGCTATTTCGAGATATTTGCTGCGGAGGTAAGACTCTAAGATTACTGCAGGTTAATTGTCAGAGTTTAGGAAATAAATTAATTGAATTTTGGAATCTTGTAGAGACGTATTCTCCGGACATTGTCATTGCAACTGAATCTTGGTTATATGAGGACATAAATAGTAGCGAAATAATTCAAGGGTCATACGAAATGTACAGAAGGGATCGGGGGAAGCGAGGTGGTGGGCTATTTATTTGTGTGCGCAAAAATATAGCTAGTTTCTTAAAGTGGGCTGATGGATCATGAAATGTTATGTGTACAAATTTCGGATAAAGGAAATAAATTCCCTCTTGAGGTGATATGGGCGTATAGAGCACCGAAAGATAACTTTTCTCTCCTTGAAACACTGTACGATAAAACTTGTACGGGTAATGCTATGAAAAAGAGCATAATAATTGCTGGAGATTTAAACCTCCCCAAAGTAGACTGGTCTGGTGAGTCAACTAGCTGTGGTCAAGCTCAGAGCGCTGCAAATAAATTCTTAAGGGAGGGGGGATTTTCCCAAATAGTTGACTTCCCAACTAGAGACAATAATACCTTAGATGTTTATCTCGTAAGGCCTGTAGAGCTGTATATTAACTGTCTGAAAGTACCAGGAATTAGTGACCATTCTGGGGTTGAATTAAATATTAGATATGGTGACATTACAAAATTAGACTCTGATGTAGCAAAAAAGATCATATTCCAGTATCGGAGGGCGGATCAGGGCAAGTTTCAGGGGTATTTGAATGAGCTATTTGTAGGATGGGCATCGGAAGAAAATCACATTAATATCCTGTGGACTAACTTTTTGAAAATTTTAAATAGCGCTGTTGATAAATTTGTCCCATTTAAATTGCTGAAACAAAACCCAGATCCTGAGTATTACACACGAGAAATTAGGAGTCTAAAACGGAAAATTAGAAAATTATACAATAAAAGACATGATAGTGACAAGTATATGTTGAAATTTAAGTCCTTATCAAGAGAGCTCGTCTTAAAAAAGAGGGCTGCTCATGACAGTTATATGCAAGGTTTACTTGGTTCGGGAGGCGATGGGTGGAAAAAAAAATTACAGTTATGTTAGGAGAAGGAAGGGAAATTCAAATAATTTGTCGATGATAATGTCCGGTGACGGTAAATTAATTACTGTGAAACAGGTAATTGCTAGTGAATTAAATGTCTTTTACGGTAGTGTGTTCAATAAATCCAATAGCTGTGTGTTGGACCTTAACGACGAATCAGGGGCTCCCCTCTTCCAAATAAACCAGTCAGCAATTTTAAAGCTAATACAAAAACTACGTTTCAATGTATCAAAGGGTCCTGGTAATATTGTTAGTGAAGTACTTAAACTAGGAGGTAGGGCCGTGGCACGATACTTGGAGGTGATGTTTAATGTGTCCCTAAACAATGCGCAAATCCCAGATGACTGGAAAACAGCTACGGTAGTCCCAATATTTAAGGGAGGGAGCAGACTTGAATTGGGCAACTACAGGCTGGTTAGCCTTACGTCCTTCGTTTGTAAACAGATGGAGCATCTCATTTGCGACTACTTGAGGGAACAGTGGGAAACATTATCATGGTTTAATGATAGTCAACATGGATTTCGGAAAGGTTACTCATGCGAGAGTCAGATGCTATCACTTTTTCAAGACATTAGCGAATCGTTAGACCATGGAGTTTCAGTCGACGCCGTGGTTGTAGATTTTGCGAAGGCATTCGATGTCGTGCCGCATGACATGCTACTCCATAAATTAGCTTCGACGAAGATTGATAGAAGAGTAATTTTGTGGATCCAACAATTTTTGACGGGTCGTTCCCAGAAAGTGAAAGTCGAAGGCATATTCTCGGATGAAATTACCGTAACGTCGGGTATCCCTCTGGGCAGCGTAATCGGAAGTTTGTTATTTTTGGCGTTTATAAATGACTTACCAAATGGGATTCGAAGTGACTGTCGATTGTTTGCGGATGATTGTGTAATATATCGAAAGATACATGACTCACAAGACAATGCAGTGCTTCAAGAGGACCTGAACCTGGTCTATAAGTGGGCAATTGTAAATAAAATGAAAATAAACACAAGAAAATGTAGTCTCTTAATAATAGAGAAAGTGCGAAGGCAGGATTTTCAATATAACATTGGCTCGGAAATACTTGTAGAAGAAGATTCTTGCAAATATTTGGGCGTTCACGTAAGGAATGATATGAAATGGAGTAGTCATGTAGGATGTGTAGTTTAAAAAGCTTACAAATCCCTGCACTTTGTAATGAGGGTATTAAAAGGAAGTAGTACCTCTGCTAAAGAATTAGCCTATTTGTCACTTGTAAGACCTATTCTGGAATATGCCTCGGCGGTTTGGGATCCATATCAAGTAGGGCTCATCAATGAGTTGGAAATGGTACAAAGAAAGGCCGCTAGATTTGTGCTCAGTGACTTTAATCCCAGGAGCAGTGTGAGCCGTATGTTAAAGAATCTTGGGTGGGAATCACTGGAGGCTAGGAGGATGAAATCTAGACTCTGCGCTTTGTACAACACGTATACAAATCAACCAGCATGGGGTGAGCATAGCAAACGATTGGGAAAGCCCACTTACATGGGTAGGAGCGATCATCCTTTCAAAGTTAAGGGCCGACCACAGCGTACAAATTATGGTAAATATTCTTTTGTAAACCGTGCCATTGATAACTGGAACACTCTACCTGCCGCAGTCTTAGAGCCTTTTCCCAAACATATAGGTTTGTTTAAGAAAAGACTGACTATTTGTGTAAATACTCCAGTTTAGTTGTTGTATAATTGTTATTGAATTGTTATGTATAATTATTTACTTGTTATGTATATCCAATTTGCCACCGGGGGACACACCCCCCATTGAAAAATAAAGGAATGAATGTCTATATATATGTTACGTTGCATGTATAATCATTTTTTCCCACGCTTTGAACATTCTGTTATCGGACACGTGGACAGCTAACGCCCAAGGTGAACACCTGTGCCAGATCAAATTTACATGAACTTGCATTTTGTCACGTACGAAGCAAAACAGGATGTAACTTGTTAACAGTTATCAGGCACGTGGACAGCTAACGTCCCAGGTGAACACATGTGCCAGGTCAAATTTCACATGAACTTGCATTTTGTCACGTACGAAGCAAGACAGGATGTAACTGGTTTAGCGTACATGTCATCTCACACGTGTTCACATGCATTTCGCTCTTCCCTGCCACCACTATGGTCAGATTATTTCACCTTCAAGTGTCCTCTGCGTCTTTGTCATTTTCCATTGCACCTGTTGTCAAGTCAGATCAGCGCATTCCAATAAGCTCAAATGACATTCACCTCCTGCTCCTCTGCAAGTTTGTTTTCTCTACTAGCTTCGACCAACACAGAACCAAGTTCTCATCACCGTTTACACGTTAAAGGTAAAATATCAGAAAAACGAACCCTCGCTCTGTCATACACCGTCCCGCCAAAACAGCGATTGTTCTATTAAGCATGGTCCTTGTGGTTAGCGACAGGTTCGTTGAAACACACACACCCAGCAGTATCGTCTCTCTCAACCACCACGCTTCATGAACATTATAAACACTTTCAAGAAAAAAAAGTTTTTTCAATATGTAAGGCGTTAGGCCCTTTGTGAATTATTTTTGGAAACAATATCTACCACATTTGAAAGGGGGCGTTAGCCCGAGTCCTAGGACACCTCGTACACGTCTCTAGCGTTATTGGTTCATGAGATATCGCCAAAAATCACAAAAAACACGTGTTTACCCCAAAATCGAGTTTCCAATTTTTTTTTAATATAGCGAGTGGTCCATTGCAAAGAGAACGTCATTCTGTGTCCTTGGACCTGTCGTACACGCCTCTGGCATGATTGGTTCGCGAGATAGAGCAAAAAGTCTAAAATCACGTTTTTACCCCAAAAAACCATGTTCTCAACATTTCACCTTTTCGACACCTACATTCCCGTAAAGAGCGCAACGAGACGAAAAAACGAATCCAAGCACGCCCTCCTAGCATGACTCCTTCCATTCCAAGGTCGCAGGGGCTCACAACTTCCTAAGTGGGACAGCTTTCCCCTCACCACACTACTGTCAGGTTTTTCTCTTAGAGACTTGAAATTTATTTTGCAGGTAGAGGGCGTAGGGACCTTTCATTTATGTCAAACAAACTTTTTTGTAGAATTCCTTGTCTCCAAAATATAGGATTTTCAAAATTCAAGTGTTTTCAAAAAAACATAAAAAATAAAAAGTTTTATTACAGAAAATAAAGGACATAGAGGCCTTTCGTTTGAACCATGGCACAACGTTCTACCATGTTTGGTTTTCAAACTATCACTTACTTTCGAAAACAAATATTTTCAAAAAATTCTTCAAGAATATAACAAGTTATCCATAGGAAAGGGGGGCGTCACCTCGAGTCCAAAAACATGTCACATGTCCAAATCGGACAATTGGTTCGAGATATATCGAAAATATTACATGGTCGAGGCTTAGTAGTGGGGCAAAGAGGGTTCTAGATTGAGTCAGAAGCTCCACTACCCCCCTACTCTCGTGGTCCTAATTTGAGGCACTGCACCTTCTTCCAAAATCTGGTTGAACAGAGATGTCAGTAGTTCAATACCATTCTGACCAAGTAATTTCCACAGTTCGGCTGGAATGTTATCAGGACCTGTAGCCTTCCCGTTCTACATATTTCTGACTGCCTGTGCAACCTCTGCTATAGTTATTAGCGGTACTGGTGCATGGACATTTACCGCACTGTGGATAGGTGGATGAGGGAACTCTTCGTTACTTATTTCTGAGAAGTGTCTTTCCCAACGACTCAGAATAGCAGATGGATCTCTGAGAATTTGGTGGTCTTCATCTTTGATATGCATAACGTGACCAATGTCTTGCGAGGACCGATAACATGTGTTTGCAAGCTGGAATATCTTGTTGGCTCCTTCAGGTGAGCCCAGCTGGTTGTACACAACTGCATAATGTTGGGCCTTAGCTGCTGCAATAGCTCGCTTTGCTGCAGACTTGAGGGTCTTATATTCCAGATGATCGCTGGTAAGATGCGAGGTCTGCCAAGTCTTGAATGCAAGCCGTTTCTTTTTGATCACGGTCTGCACAATTTTCATTCCACCACCATACTTGTTTGTCAAGAAAACGCCTCCCATGTTTTGATTTTCCCAACGTCTCTGCTGCAACCGAGTGAAGGCAGTCTACTATCCTAGTCCAGTTGATCTGTATTGGTTGGCTTGGGTCGAACGTGAGTGATCCAAGGGCATTCACCAATTCGTTCCTATGGTCCGGTAGCTTTCTCCACTTTATGCGTTCAGGTCCCGTTGTTCGAGGTCTTTTCGTGGGTACGGTGTCAAACTTGAGATCTAGTACAAGGAGGCGGTGTTGGGGAGCGATGTCATCTGACGGGATGACTTTGACAATTGTTACCAACTGAGTTTTATTTCATAACTTTTTTAATTTATGAAAATTGTACAAAAGTCGTCTTGTCCATAGAATTTGTATGTGAGACGAATCATTTATTATTATGATAGAAAGAAAAGTTGAATCAGAGAACTCAAACAAGTAAGAGTTGAAGCAGTGCAACTACTGTATTCTACCGCTTCCCATTAATATGTGAGATATATTACTTTGTCACGGAAGTTATCGACAGAGGATAAATTGAACATGCCCAGATAAAACTTGGATAATTTTCCAAGTTTATATATTTTTGTAAATATTTGTTGGTTGGTTCCTCAGTTTAGGGGCTGCGACAACGCGGTCATGTAGCTCCGTGTACTTTGGGTGAGTGTAGAATCTGTGTTCATTGTGATGGCTATATTAGTGTGTGTTATCTGTAATTCAGGCAAGGACTGCAGATGATCAATTTCAAGTAGTTTCTACTATTGCTCCCAAATGCTACCTTCAACGACACGTAGCAGCTAACTTCAATACTAGATGCTACCGGCACCAGCGACGTACGTTGGAACTTAATAGAGCGTTGATCAAATCTAACCTACAAATTTAGCTTCACTCAGTTTTAGTTAGTGCAAGGTTCTTTTATATGCCAAAAATCTATGACATGAACCCGCCGGTTTTACTTCCCCTACGAAAGAAGGCATTCTGAGTGATTTTTAACACTCTTAGAAAATCTGATTACTTAGTAAATATTTGTAATAATAATAATAACTAGTTGAAACCCGTCAAAACATGACGGTCAATGTGAAAATATTTACTGAAGTATTTTCTTGTATACCAGATGTATTTCGACGTAAACAATTTATACGGTCATGCTATGAGCCGACCCCTGCCGTACAAAAAATTTGCCTGGCTGTCTGAGGATGAAATTAAGGATTTTAATGTGCATAGCGCCAGTGAGCAACAGGACGTAGGGTATGTCCTTGATGTTGACAGTTAATCCCCCCCAATTTCAGACAGCTACATGGTGATTTCCCCTTTTGCATAGAGAAAATGGTGCCGCCCGAGAGTAAGGGCAATCATAAAAAATTGATGGGCACCTTATATGACAAAAATCACTATGTGTTGCATATTGACATGCTGGTAGAATGTTTAGCCCAGGGCTTAACCCTAAAAAATCCATAGAGATATTTCTTTTTGTCAGAAAACGTGGTTGAAACCATACATGGATTTAAATACCAGTCACAGACAAAGTGCCACTCAGCCATTTCAAATAATGTTTTAATCTGATTAATAATTGTATTTATGGCAAGAGCTTTGAAAATGTGCGGCAGTATAGGGACATTAAGTTGGTGAACACATGGTATGGCGGATGGGGAGCTCAAAAATATATTGCAAAACAAAATTTTAAAATCTTTGAACTTGTTTGATCATGATCTACTGACTATTGAACTTGCCAAAACTAAAGTGGCCATGTATAAACCTATCTATTTAAGACAAGTCATTTTAGATATTTCAAAATTGCATATGTATAAATTTAATTATGGTTTTGTAATGCGGCAATTTGGTACCATTTCCTTGTAATGTACAGACACGGATAGTTTTATTTACCATATCCGTGACTGTAATCCATATGTCGTTATCAAACAAAATCCAAAATGGTTTGACACGTCCTCGTTTTGTGAGAAGAACGTGTTCGATATCCCCCACCTGAACAAAAAAGAAATTGGTTTAATGAAAGATGAGTGTTCAGACACCATGATGACTGAGTTTGTTGGGCTCGCTCCGAAAATGTATAGTTTTCGACAGGTGGATCAATGTGAATCTATGCGAGCCAAAGGGATTAGCCAGCACGTGGTTAAACGACTCTGTGTGAATGATTATTTACATGTCCTTCAGACCCACGCAGGCATGACACATAGTCAGTTTAGGATTCTGTCGAAAAATCATGATTTATTTTTAATGAAACAGCGAAAACAAACACTCGCTTTGTTGGACGACAAGAGACAGTGGTGTCAGGATATGATGACAAGCGTCCCATTTGGTTACAACCAGTAATGGTTGTTGCTATTGTTGTACAACACGGCAAGTGTTTGGTTTGGTTGCTATCAAGTGCGTGATGCCATCTTGAGTCTCGGAATAAAAAATAAAAAATTATAGTGTATCATATATATTTTGTTTTTTAACCGGTGTGCATGGATGTATGCATGAATATGTGAATGACAGTAAATAGTTGTACATAAACTGTATGTCTTGTGCTATTTGCCTGTCAACTGATAAAGAGAGCCATGCATCAACCTTTGCATGGTTCACTGTGCACAGGCTAGATTAAAAACATGTTGGCTTTTTTAGGTTAGGTTAGGAAAAAGCAAACAAGTAGCCATCCTCACTATTTATGTCGCTTAGTAGGCCTCATGTTTCAGCAAAGTGAGCACTCACCCTCAGTGGGCATGCGGCTTAATAGACCTCACTATGTTGTGGCTTAGTAGGCCTCATGTCTGAGCAAAGTGACCTTCCCACCCGCAGTAGGCATGCTGCTTAATAGGCCTCACTAGGTTGTGGCTTAGTAGGCCTCATGCAAGAACAAAAAATAATAATCTGATGCTTTTGCTGTGGACAATCTCTCACTTTATGGCTAGTGTCATGGGTGCTGATATATTTGTAAACAACACCAATCGAATATCTGAACAGAAATTGTATTTTTTTTAAACCTGATGCATGTTATCCTTGTAGCCTACAGGTAAAGAAGCCAACAGACAGATGGTTATTTATTTGTGTTTTGCTTATCTTTTATTTTGTTTTTGCTATTAACTTAGGGGACAGACAGTGTATATAGTAGATAGTATTTTAGGTAGATTTCATTAGAAAGCTAACTATTGCAATGGGTACCATGTTTCGACTTCCGGAAAATACAACATATATCTTCGCGTTTCACATCCCCCAGACCCCAAAACCACCGTCAGTTCAAGAGTTTATATATAATTTATGTATGTATATATATATCAGTTTCTTGTGGACACGATAACTGACGTAATTTTGCACCAATCACTTTAAATTTTCTACCGAATATGTATACCTATAAAATCTTGGTCGAGTTCGTTGCTGGGCTGAATCGGTCGAAGGGGGTGAAAAAGGGGGGCTTTTTTCGAACAAGTGAAATATTGCTATAACTCCCTTAATATGTGAAATATCGAATCCGTTCGAAGTTCATACTATGTGTCGGATAAAGCCCCAAAATTTATGTTTAAAGAGTTTTTTTATAGCACCAACCATTGACCAAAGGGAAGGGAAAAAGTGAGTTTTTCGGGAAACATTAATCATATTTCTCTTAATAGGCACAATATCAAAACTGTACAAAATGGACAATATTCCCATAATAATTACCTAAAACTTTTGTCTGAAAGAATTTTTGATATGACCCACCATTACGCCAAGGGATGAGAAAAATGATTTCGGAATTATAACAAAATGCCAAGAGCTATCAGAGGTTGCCATGGCAACACTACTAAATTGATGAGGGATGAGCCATCAGACGTTGCCATGACAACGCACTTGCACGAGATCAGATTCAGATTTCCATCTGACTAAGTGTGAAGCGGCTTCGGTGACGTAACTGGTAGCATGCTGAAGTTCTATGCCAAAGGTCGCGGGTTCAAACCCGGCCAAAGTCATCGTATTTTCTAAGAGCGCTAAAAATCCCTCAGTATGCTTTCCTTTGGAGAGGAAGTTCCAATGTTCGTTGCGAGTTGCTGGTTGCGGTGGCATCTAGTAGCCAAGTTCTCAGCTAGGTAACGTTGACGGTAGTATCTGGTAGCAACATTAGGAATTACTGCTTAAAATTGACCGTCTGCAGTCCTTACCTGAATTACAGACTAATACAGCCATCACAATTCACACCGTTTATCAGACAGATTCTACACTCACACAAAGTACACGGGGTTACATGACTGCGTTGTCGCAGCCCCTAAACTGAGGAACCAACCAAAATCTCTGCGGGAGATATAATTTTGCGTGAAGAAGTAACAGACCGTTAGATAGTTACACATCAGTGTCGAAACCTTGCATAAGGACAGTGTGGCCACAAGTATAAAAATGGACTCCAAATGAAAAGAAGGTTACCGTCATCATAAGACAATAAAAAATTTAAAATATGCATAAAATGACGAAAAACAAAGTTAATTAATCTCCAATTATAAAATATTTTCTCGCAATAAATGAGGTCTGATCCTTCTACGAAAACCTGCATATTCTGCCTATTTTCGCCTATCCCCAAGTTTTTCCGATGAAATCTACCTCCGCCTTCCGGCGTGCCGAGAGGACTTTTTTCTTATTTACTTAGTAAACGTCATTGACTACTTTTCAGATTCAATGATGAGCCATGGTGAAGATTGTTTTATCGTCACTAAACACACCACGTTCAATGCATATGCTACGATGGTGTATCATAATCCGCAACGTGTGGGCTATCCTTCAGAATATAGAAACATCAAAGTACGCATTGACACCACATTTTATGACATCATCATTGATCATCAAGATAATGACTTGTTTTATGACCCAGGGCATCACTATTGTAAATCCTGTATGCTAAATTTTGGCTTTCAAAATAATGTATGCACGCAAGTTATTCATAAAGCATGGTACGGTTTAACAAGGAAACAAGTGATTGTTAAATTAGCTGATGAGGATTTTTTGCAGATTTTTGGTGTACATTATGTACAAACCCCCTGTTTAATGTTTATTTTCCAATAACCTCTCACATATTTTGTTTTCATTTTTATAAATTTCCAGCTGAGGTACGAATCACTTCGTATCGGCAACAAACATTTCGCCAACTTTGTCTTAGCTTACCTATCAATCAATATTCGTCTCATAGAATGAGATCTGATAGAAACTAACAACATGTCATGATTATGTTGGTTTTTTTTCATTCGGGTTTCAGGTGCATACTTGACGTTTAGAATACATTTGGCTATTTTTTGTTTGTTTTAGTTTATCGTGTATTCATGTTGATGAACACATAAACACTGGTTTAAAATTTGTAGTTTTTATTTTGTTTCTTTCTTTGTTTGTTGGTTGTGGACATGGTTATTAAATGCATAGCGTGTTAACTTTACCTTTTTATAGGCTACCAACAGCATTCAGATGTTTGCTCATAGTATCTGTTGATACTAATTGTTTATTTAACAGAATGCAGTGTGAATTTGCACAACAGGGCAAACGAATACAAGTCATTCAACAAGGGGATTATATGCTAATTCCAATTGTCAACAGATGCATACAATTTACCTGCAAGAGACCTTGAAAATGATTGACACTTAATTTTGATAAAACATTTCCTATTAAATAATTTTCAAATGTATGTTTTGACTGAAAACGATGAAACTTTTAGAAGTAGGCTACACAGTGTGGGACAATCATTTGTTCGTTTTACATTTGTTTTACCGAAAGGTAATACAGTGGTCATGCCAACATTGTCCACAGGCCTACGTTTTTGTTAATCTGTAAGGGAAACTGTTGCCACAAATCCTTGAACCTTCCATATAACAAGTAATAATAATAATAATATAACTTTACGTTTTTGTTATTTTTAGAAAGAAATGTATGAAACCCTTTGCTGAGAAGTTGAAGATCAGTTATTGATGATACAGGTTAGATAATTGTTAGTTGTATCCATACAAAAAACATCCATAGCTGTTAATCAACCTTTAAACCAAGGTCTTATTTTAGATTTTATAGATGTGAGAGCCCCACTATTTTTAATTAAAATGATGGTGATTTGATACCATTTAGATATTTGCTGGATTTCGAAAATACGTTTCGTCAATGTTAATTCATTAGCAGATACCCAAGTCATTCAACCCTATTCCTATCAATACGTTTTAATTGATTTGTCTAATGATGCTCTAGTACGTTTTTGATGTGATTGAACAACCCCTTTACCCTGTGGTAGGAATCAACCATTCTTTCTTTTAATTTAAAATAATAAAACGAGGTCTTGGTTTATTTATAGCTTTAAAAATAGTTTAAAATATTGGCTTGGTTTATTTTTTGTTTCTTTTAGAAAACATGAGCATGTACCATGATATTAATCACCATGTGGCAGACACTCTAGTTTATATGCAGCAAAAACAGTTGTTGCTTCTTCCAGTGTTAAAAAACACTTGTTTTGACGGACGTGCTCCGTGGCAAGAAATTCATCAGGCACTATTGATGGACGTCATACGCACCAAAACACAAATTTTTCTTATTGATGATCATGGTCATTTACAAGAATATACCTATTTACGTCATGTGGACCATGAAACGCAAAAAAATTGGCTGTTAATGTTGGTTCAAGAGTTATCGCGTACCTCCTATAAACATTATTATATTTTTGTTAATTAATCCAATACTATCTACAACTTTAGGCAATAAACGCTCAGGCTTTAAACAAACAACACACTTTGATGTATAGACAAAGTTATTGTTGTTATTGTTGTTGTTGTTGTAATATAAGGACGAGAGTGTTAAAAAGTAACACTCTTTTCTTTGGTTATAGACAACCATGGACGCCTTGAACGCCATTAGTCAAGATTGCGGCTTTGCACGCAAGAAAATGAGTGAATTGCCTACGCAAACACCCTTTCGCATTCATAAAATACAAAAATTAAAAACCAAATTTGGTGAACGAGCTCTTTGCATTTGTCAAGACTTTGAGACATTTCTTCCCACACGATTTAATAGTTTACCTAATGATGCCATGGAAGATGTCAATTCGAGTATTCACCCTGTGTATTTAATCTATGAGGGTGAAAAAATAATCGATGCATTATTCGTTTTGTAAAACTAGAAAACGAATAACCATTGTATGCTAGCCATGATTTTGTTTATTGATGCCTTACTATAACAAAAAAAATGGTGACCATGCGTTTTGACGTTTATTAATTGTTGCTTATGCTTTATAATGGTAAATAATGATAATGATAATAATAATATTTTTTTCAACTTTTTATGTTTGTTTTTAGCTTTAAGTTATGTCAATACAATGATGCCTATAATGGCTATAGGTAATGGTATTTTTTTACAAGTTCACTCTTAATGAGGGAAATTTTTTTTAGCCTTTGGCTACGTGAATAGAAGCCTCTCTATGAAGCATGTTTTTTTACTTTCTTTTCATGTACATGTATAGCGTTTAAAATAAGTTGAAACGTCGTGGGCTTAACGATAGCTTGTTGATTTAGTATACGCACTCATACAATGCAACCACAAGTAAAAAAATAAACAGAAAAAAAGAAAGAGCAAAACTTAAAGAAAAGAAAACAAATGAACACTATTTACTAATTAAATTGTTTTAAATGGTCACATGGTTTTGTACAAACAAAATCATAATGACATAGTTCTAGACTTGTTAATGATTTCATAGGCTACGATGACTACTTTTAAAACATGTTTTTATTTTATTTTTTTCTGTGTGTTTTTTTTACTTGCTGTTGCAATGCATGAGGAGAGTGTTAAATGAACAAGCGACCCTTAAGCCCATAACATTTAAACTTATAACATCATTTTGTAGAAATACAATTTATAGCAACATTTATAATGATTATAATCAAACTATTTGTCAATAATAATGCAGTGTCATCTTTTTTATTGTTTATAATTATTTTTTAAAGTTGTAGTTCAAATACCATTTATATCTTTGTTTATAATGATTATATTGAAACTATTAGTCAATAATAATGCACTGTTGTCCTTTTTATTGTTTATAATTTTAAAAAAGTTTTAATTCAAATACCGTTTATTTATTTGTTATTGTGATTATATTGAAACTTTTAGTTAATAATAATGCAGTGTCTTTGTTTTTTTTTGTTTAAAAGAATAATTTTAATTTAATCACCATTTATAACATTGTTATTATAATTCATATTGAAACTATTAGTCAATAATAATGGCAAAAAGCACATGGTCTCTTGTATATTTATGTATTTATTTAGTTTTCAAAATCATGACAGTGATACTATACATTTTTTCAAATAAATTCATGATGTTAAAGTCTATATCTAGATAAATGTAATTTGCTCTTCATAGCACCAATCACCGTAAATGCTGCCATTCGTTCTGATGGACTGGCATCTGAAGCTGTTAATCGTTGCTTGGCAATATTTAACAAGACCTTATCGGCGATGCGTCTTAGTTTGGGATCACTGTTTTCATTAACTATATCATGATTAAGGCATGCATGATCCAAAGCATTAATTCCCTTATCCTCGCTCCTCAAACGATCTTGAAGACGAGTACCAGGGCCGCAAAGGCTGTAAGCAGGTAAGTGAGCTTCGAATGGTAAGTTTTTAATGATGTTATCAATAATTCCACGGCCAGTACAGCTGGGACATAGAGGTTTCAATCGGTGAAAAACACTTTTTTGTTGTTTTTCTTGTTCTTCTTCTTTTTGTTCTTGCTGTTGCTGTTGTTGTTGTTTGTCGGTGGCTGCTGACGAGCATGGTAGGTGGTTGTTTTCCGCATGACAGCCATGAAATGATGAAACAATGTCTTTACAGTGTGTTTTATGACCATGATATAATTTCATCAATTGGCATGTGGCACACTGTCGAATGGAAGATATTTTTGCCATGGTTAATTGCTTGTGATGGGAAAAATGGCTGCATAGTTGTAGTTCACTCAATACAGGGTCAGTAGTCCACTCGGCAGGCGCCTTTTCCCAAATTACTTTCACAGCGTTGGCAGCAACAAAAAAGAAATGATTTAGGTAGTGCTAATAATTCATGTTGTGTAAAGCTAACAATTTTTTTCTTGCACACAAAGAACTTTCCAATAGCCTTGTCGATTGTAGTGGCGTTCATGTTTATAACGTTGATGTTATCACCTCACGTGTACAAGTCTCACTGCTATCATTGGACGATAAACTTTCAGTTTTAATTTTATTCAACAACTCCCAGCATGCACTGGTGGTGAGCCAATGAAACAATTGCCACGCATGTGCTAAAGCTTTATTCTGAATATTGTCGCAAGGACAAGTGTCCATGAGCGTTTGCAGGGATGGACAACCGAGATCTAAAAGGTCGATACATTGACAGTGAGAGGGTAAGAATGATTGGAGCCACAGGAGTTTTTCACTCCCTTTAACAAATAACACATTGGCTGAGGACAAATGGGCTTTCATGACTATGTCAAGATACTTGTAAGAAATATCACCCTATTTCCATACTAATTGCCAATGATTTTCTATCCATTGGCTCTCTTTTTATCTTTTTCACTAAGCAACTCAAACGCATAAGGAGGTTTAAACACCAAATGATTGGGTTAGACACCCAAAACGTACTACAATCGATAAAAGCTACTTCCTTAAATATAAATTTGCTGTCTGAAATTTTAAACCCCTGACAATCCACAATGAGTGTACGCATGATTTTTAAATGTATTTTACTTGTTACCTCGTTGATGTCTAATCAACAACTAACCCATTTCATGGTTTAACATTGCAACAAAAAAAGTCAAAGGACTTCAGGAAAAAGGAAAAAATGAATTCAACAAGAGCTAAATATTTTTACAGGTTTTATTCATAACAAAAAACATTTACAATTTTATTACAAGTTTTTAAAAATCTGGAACAGCATTCAAATGAACAGTTTGCACATACGGTCCACAGGCATCTCCTAGTTTTGCAGGGTCTGGTACAATGACAGGGTAATTCAAACTCCATGGAATATTGCCCACATCATAGCCATTGAGCTAAGGGCAGGATGGACTCCATCGCTGATGATCGCTAAATGGTCGATCCCCCATTTCCCAGTTTCCAATTTCAATGTTAAAAAAATACACTTGACCACATCCCCAAGTTTTAAGTAATAAAATACGCTTGCTCCCAATTCTCCATAATCCATAAAGGAAACTGTCAATGTTTCAAATGTTTTCAGACGATTAAATTCACATTTTAAAATCCAGGGCTTGTCTGTCACGTTGCTGTTGTTGTTGCTGCTGCTGTTGCTTATTGAGGGACACATGATGTTTGTTGTTGTTGTTGTTGTTGTATGTGTGAACAGTGCCAGAGCGCAACATATAGTGTGCATGCAGACGCTTATAATCAATCCTATGAATGATGATTTTTTTTCACCTGACCACAGATGGCTTACATGCTGGTGACATAATTGGATAAAGGATGATATTTTACTTGTCTGGCATGAATAATCAAATAGTAGGCACTAGTATGGTCTGGTACATTTTCTTATGTTTCAAAATCTACCCTTAAATCAATGGTGGTGATTTTCACAAATTCTTCTGGACACGAACAGTCGAAAACAATCAGTGGTGCTTTTGCTTTAAACTCTTGTGGCGTCAACATAGGGCAATCCTGTTTTTCATAATAAGACGATTGAAATTTAGCAAACATATCATACAGGAGGCCAAACTTATTTTTTGAAAAATTGAGTTCCAATCCCTCATAGGGAAAGCAAACATTATTTAAAAATAGTCGTATATTTCTCAAGGGAATGTGATCAAAGAAGGTGACATCTTTGCTTTGTTGGTTTTTTCTATTGGTTTGAAAACCAATAATAACATAGAGGGGTCTCTCAGTAGAGCGAGCCGATTTCACACTCCAACTATGAGTGTCTGTGGTAGGTAGCAAGGGGTACTTATGTAGACTCCAACTTCGAAAGGCGATAGGCAGGGCTTTATCTTTTTGCACCAAATTTAACATGCTTAGTTTTTTACGATCCGATAGCGTCACATGGGGCACTTTCCATAGTAATCGAAACAGTTGAATTTTTGAGTCTATCACTTGGTCGGAGGCTCTTTTTAGTGCATTATAATCACTGCGGTCTCTCACCAGATACAAACTTTGTCTTGCGTTTGAAATAATACGCTTGTGATGTTCAGCAAAGCCAAGGAGTAATTTTAAGGGTAGGAAGCCTGTAAAAGTGCCATCGCTATGAACTAGCCAGTCATTGCTACTGTTGGGGCACCATCCTGCCATAGAAAGCGTTTTACTTTCCTCCTCGCTATAGGAAGGATATAATTTCATAAGACTAGTCATGCCCACATTTCGAGTCATCTATGACAATATCATTTATCACATAACGTACTTCAGAAAACAGAAAAGCCAAACCATGATTCGCCAACGCAGACGTTGTGGGTGTGCTGCCATCTGCTTTCATCAATTTACCCTCAATTTGAAGGACACTTTCATGAGGTAGAGTAAAAATATCTTGATTTTTAATGATGAATTGAATCTCGTCATTGTTATTCAGTCCTGTTGCTTGAGGTTGTTAGGAATGCATATCGATGCGCACGACGCCATCTTCCACTTGTATGGGATTTAACACTTACAACAGCTCCTTGTTCATGATTGGGGTGTAACGTATAACCAATGCGTTGTAAACGTTGTCGGTTTACTCGTGTCAACCGTTTCATACACGGCGGGCAACTAACTGACCTCGTAGACGTTGTAGTTGCTTTATAGATAAATTTCATACCGTCTTTAAAACCAACTTGTAGGTCACAGGGGTGTTGGCGTCCAAAGCAATGAGTTGTTGCTTTCTATTCACTAAGCGTAAGTTAATATTACTAATATCGCTGACACACACAGGATGATATAGAACCACTGAAGGGTTTTCACGAATAATAAAGCCACAAGGGGAGGTGACAATAAAATCATACAGGGAATGGCTTTGTTCTTGATTTGTAAATACGTCTCTAATAATATAGCAAGTCAGTAGTGTGTTTTGGCAGATTCTAATACCTCCACCTCCACACCCTCCACACAAGATGGCGGCGGCGCGATATCTCTCGAACGCATGGTCGGATTTTGACAAATGAGGTGTCATTGAACTCGGGCTGACACCCCCTTTCCATTGGACAACATATTTCCACTCTAAAAAAAACCTACCCCTACTAGGGGGTGAAATTTTTTTTTTTTTTTTAGAATCTCTCTTTCCAAGTGCAACATGTGAGAGTTTGAATGCCGATATGGAATTAAACGTTGTTCCGCAAACCAATAACCAAAGAGGGGCATGTTAGGCCTTGAGGCGAGAGCCCCTGTTATTGTTGACGAGCCCCTGCTGTCGGACCCCTGTTGATGGGTCATTGTTGATGAGTCATTGTTGGCGGGTCATTGTTGACGAGTCCCTGTGGACGAGTCCTTGTTGACAGGTCATTGTTGGCAGGTCATTGTTGACAGGTCATTGTTGACAAGTCATTGTTGACAGGTTCTTGTTGACAGGTCCTTGTGGACAGGTCCTTGTGGACGAGTCCTTGTGGACGAGTCCTTGTTGATGAGTCCCTTTGGACTGATCCCTTTGGACGGGTCCCATTGGCCTGGTTCCCACGGACTAGCCCATGAATTTATTTAAATTATGTCAAAGGGCCTAACTACATTTTGCGTGTAAAGCAGTGTGTTGAACTGACGTTGTTCACTAATCCCCCACTACTATAATGTAATAACGATATGAAAGGAAAGTAATGAAATACATGTGAACACGTATGAGATGACCTTATTACCGTCCTCCTTGTGAAACAAGTCACATCCTGTTTTGGTTCATACGTGAGAAAATGCGAGTTCATGTGTAATATGATCTAACACACAGGTGTTCACCTGTACACGCGCACGATAAGAGCTAACAAGTCACAACCTGTTTTGACAGTGGTTGGAGGTGAAGGTGGGCAGGGGGGAGTTGGTGTAAGAGAGAACAGAGGTGAAGAGAGAAAGAAATATGTATTGCTCATAATTTATTTATTTATTTATTTATTTATTTATTTATTGTATGGCTTCTAATGCCGGGAGTGTCCGAGGACAAGTTCGGCTCGCCTGAGTCTGTAGCTGCTTCCAGCGGACACTCTAAAGGGTGAGCTACCAGTTCCGTTCAATTTCAAGTAGTTCCAACTTTCGCCACCAGACATCAATGATACCTAGTGGCGAACGTTGGAACTTTGATAGAGCGTTCTGACGAAATCTAACCTAACAAATTTTGCTTTACACAAGTTTAGTCTGTGAAAGGATCTTTCACATGCCATAAATCTATGACATGGGACCGCCGGCTTTACTTCCTCTCCGAAGGAAGGCATACAAGGATTTTTAACGCTCTTAAAAAATCCGACGACTTCGGCCGGGTTTGAACCCGCTATCTTGGGCATAGGAGTTCAGCATGCTACCGACTACGCCACCGAAGCCGCTATTGCTCATAATACATGTATAGCTGAGGACTGTACATAGGACTGTAGGTTAAGTACAACACGAGTGAATAAATAAATGCAAGACACACAGGTTCACACAACATGTAATTTATTAATCCAAGAATTAAAGGCTGAGCTAACTCCCAACCATTTTACATATAGTTTATTTCCTTTTTGTTTCAACACTTTTTCCACAAGGTAATGTTTAGGAAACGCTGTCTTTTGGAGTTCTTGAAGATAAAACCTGCCTTTTATGGGTTGATGGTTGAGGTCCTCGAGTAAATAAGTGACTGGACTGTTCAGGTTGACTTGACGAATTCGAAATAGTTCAGTCCCCCAATTTGGTGTGTAGCCCTTGTCGAAGACGGACTTGAATTTGCTCACACGAACATGGTCCCCAATGTTAAGGCGATGACGTTTAGGGTCTGCTGTTTTTATGGGGTTAAACAGTTTATCCAGTTGTGGAATATTTTTAGTTACAAGTCGTGGCTTGGTCCCAATGGTTCTGTGTTTGGTGTCATTGTAACGTGACACTAGCTCAGGTAACAAGTCCAACCAGCGATAAGTGCCCTGAGCGGTAAACGCTTTCTACATATGGGTTTTCAATGTTCGGTTGAACCGCTCGACCACGCTGGCTTTGAGATTGCTGTACGTGGTGTAATGGTGAATATCCTTAGATTTGAGAAAACTGGAGAAATCCTTGTTGAAAAATTATTTTCCCTGGTCGGTTTGGTGCAGCTGAAGTTGACGTTTAGATTGTTGAATAATATGTTGAAAGGCTTTGGTGACTAGAGGACTAGACTTGCGACGCACAGGTTCAACAAACGCCATTTTTGAATAAACATCAATGACCGTCAACATATAGCGTACACCATCGTTAACGCTAGCATAGGGAATCTTTTCAACCAAGTCTGCTTGCCATAGCTCATCCACACCCTGTGAAATCACGAGTCGCTGATAGTGACGTCTAGCTGGACGATGCAACTCGTGAGCATTACCCATTTTAATGGGTGAGGGCTTAAACAATAATTTTGGCATTTCGAGTTCTTCCTCAATTTCTTGAATTTCCCAATCGTGACCAGTATGGCCGGCTTGACGTGAAGCATGCAACAGCTGTAGTCGCAGGACGAGTTTATTTGGATTGTGCCAGTAGGTTCCGCCACTACAGGTCTAGTAATATAATAATAATAATGCGCGTCAGAGTAGCAGTGGAAGAATAAAATCAACAAGGTCGCAAATGGATGGGGGAAAAGACGTCTTGCTCGACCCGGTGCTGGGCCCAAGGTTTTCGGAGCGAGCAAAAGATGATTTCCAAAAAACCAAATGCAAACAAATAATTGCTTAATGCAATAATCATAAGTGCAAAAACGAGATTCCCATAAAATTAATTAAAGGAAACCCAGAGGCGTGTTAATCGTGTCTTTGTTACATCACAAAGACAAGATTGAGGAAATCGAGATAAGGATAAGGATAAGGAAGGGGAACTTAAATATAAGAAATGAAAAGGCAAGGGAGCTATATTACTTAAAATATAAAAATGTATTAATGATAAAAGAAAGAGCGTGTACACGAAATAAACAAGTTACTTAAAACAAAGAAAAAGGTAAGCTAAGATAAAATCGATAATACAAAATAAACCCAATACCAAGAATAAAGACCTAAAAACTAAAAAGCACAACAGAACCTGAGTAACCGCTCAACAACATGAATCTAACGAAAAGATACGAACATGAAAGAAAAGAAAATGAAACTTAAAAAAAATAGGCTTATACTCCAACATAATGCCGTACCAACGCGACATATAAAAAAAGAATAATATGACATCGGAGCTGGAGAAAATCCCAGTTAACCACCGTCATATATATTCTATAAACAAAAGGGACATGTATTAGTGGGACGTTGGACATAAGTCCCGTTACCTCACACATACTGTCCGCAAACAAAGGTCTAATTGCAACCAATCAAACGAAACATTTGTGGTACAAAAGAGACACCGACGCAAAAGACGAGCACCAAGGCCCGACAGGAAAATATACATAAGCCAAGACGCAGAAACGCAATACTTTCGAATCTTACAGGTATTAATCAAAATAATAAAACTGTGAGGAGGGTACATAACAAAAGCAACAAAAAGAACTCCGCCGTATGACATTACACAAGGTCTCGGAGATCTGGTTCAAGGATTATAATACTAACAGTAACATCTTGAAAAGGAAAGAGAATTAAGCAAAATAAGGAACATTGAACAAAAACAATTACATTGCGTTAGATAGAAATACATTGAGCCGTACTCACATTCCGCTGCGCCATGAGGGTGGGCCTCTGCCCGAATACACACGTTCGCCTTACATCTCGGCGCGTCTAAGACTGAATTAGCTTCTGTCCCCCCAGAGAG